>CM048818.1:1332464-2632428 GCA_026586065.1 Dioscorea zingiberensis | reverse complement strand
GCATGAGATGAACATGATCCTCTAATAAATCTTTATTTCATATTAAGATTTTTATATTTTAGCTAAACATTATTATTAGTTATTATTTATTATTGATTAAAAAAAAAGTCATGTTAGAGTTTCGGAGTATCTGGACAGATGAGATGAGGCGTTGATAGATAAGATGCAAGCACGCTTGCGCTGCTCGTCTTCACAGGCTCTGTCTTGTTTCTCTCCCGTCGTCCCCAGTCTCACCCGCCGTGGAATCCTCGCTGCTGTTGCTTGCCAAAAACAAGAACATGATTGCAGAGGAAGCGACAGCGCTGGATCCACGTATGGTGTATTAGTGTCTTCTCATTCATGTCTCCCTTTCTGTGAATTGTCTCATGGATTTGCTTGCCTCTTTCCCTTTCTTTGATTTGAATCACAGAGACAGACGAGCTTCACTCTTCGTGGAGAGGTACCAGGATGGCACTGCTAAGAGGTTCTTACTTGTTCATCTCTTTGCCTGGCGTGATTACCGAGATTGGCCTCACCTTTTACCTGGGTTTTCGTTTTTGCAGCTACTTCTTGCTGGATGATGATGACTCGCAGCTACGTGTTGTTTTGGAGGAACAGGGATTCTTCACCAATGAAATCTCTCCAGGAGAAGAACATTCCCTGAGATTAGCATGGCTCCCTGGCACCATTAAGAATTTTATACTACCTGCTGGTTTCCCTGGTACAAATCATTCAACTTGACTTTTCGTGCTAAGAATTAGTCTGGGCAACATGAGGTTTTTGATTCACCCTGTTCATCCTTTTGGGTATGTGTGTCTCTCTGTGTGTGGTTGGAAGTAGTTAGACCACTGATATTTGATAGACTGTAGAGTTAATGAAATGTAAGAAGAATTTAGTATGATTTTTTTTTGTCAAAAATTATATATATGTTTAAGTTTGCAATTTTGGTCTATGTGAATATATGATTTTAATTCATGTTTCCTTTTGGGATATTTCTAGGATCTGTTTCAGATGATTATTTGGATTATATGCTGCTGCAATTTCCGACAAATGTAACAGGGTGGATGTGTCACACATTAGTTACATCAAGTCTGCTAAAGGTATTATTTGATTGTTGTCACTTGCTTAATTACTGAAATCCCTGGTTGCTTGCAATTTGCAATTTTAGACGAGCACACTAATTTTAATTTTGGATTCATGGTCAGACAAATAAAGTGCCTCTCTGATCATCACAAAATCTTGTCAGGCTGTTGGAGTAGGTTCATTTTCAGGAACTGCTGCCGCCGCTTCTGCTGCTGCTATCAAGTGAGTTTCCATTTAAATCTCCTAAAAACAATTCCCATGCTGCAAAGTTGGTTTTTCCATGGAGTAAGCTTCCTGCACATGCTTTTTCATAGTACATTCTCTGTTGTTATTTTCGAAGGATCCACACGCTTTTGACAATGTGTTTGATATCATGAACTATCATGTTGGGAGCTTTCTTATCTACTCTCGTTCTTCCACTTTATTTTCAAAGGATAATAGGCTCAGTTATGCATTTCTATCTCTTTAGTTATCTTTCCTCCTAAAATATAAGTATCATTTCCTCCAAGCAACTTGACCACATTCTGATCTGTGCTCTTCCATTTGTCTTGTGAACTCCTTCACCTCTGACTGAAATATCAATTATTGATCTTTCCTCAGATGGGTTTTGAAGGACGGTCTAGGAGCTGTTGGGCGCCTTTTCATTGGTTTGGAAGTTAGATGAAAAATGAAAAAACAAAGCATTCCACACTTGATAACTAAAAAATAATTTCTCTTATAGGTGGACGTTTTGGGAATCTTTTCGATGATGACCCAAAGCAGTGGCGCATGTATGCAGATTTTATAGGAAGTGCTGGAAGGTTGACAAAACTTCTTAATCTGCAAACTGATATATTTTCAACCATATTGGTGTGACCATTTATTTCTAAATGACTGTGCAGTATCTTTGAGCTCTGCACACAACCGTACCCTGCATATTTCCTCCCGCTTGCCTCCTTAGGAAATCTGACTAAGGTATTTAGCTATGGGGTTCATATTAGCATACTGTAAACAACTTTTGCCAAATACTTGAATTCATCAACTTTTGTGTCCCATTATTGGGGGGTGTGTGTGTGTGTGTGGAGTCTCTTGTGACTTGTGAGCCTAACTATTCATATGTTGCAAATCTTCGCTTTGCCATCACATTAGTTTATTTGTTAATTGATGCTATCAATCCAAAACTGCAACTAGTTTCCATTAAGATAACCTTGAGATGTGAGCCAGCATTATTCATTACGACTTTTTAAAGGAGCTATATATTTCTTTTCATTATTAAACAGGCTGTGGCAAGGGGACTGAAAGATCCATCATTCCGGGTGATCCAAAACCATTTTGCTATCTCTGCAAATCTTGGGGAGGTTGTAGCAAAGGTACTTGGTGTAGATTGAATCTATAAAAATTAGTTACCTTTGTTTAGTGTAAATTCACCATGATTCATATTATTTGCTTATATGTTAGCCCCTTTGTTGAAAAGTAGCTTTTGAGTGGATATATTGTTCTGTATATGTTTATGCTTTTTCTCACTGATTTAAACTTCAAATTTTCAGGAGGAAGTATGGGAAGTAACAGCTCAGCTTGTGGGACTTGCATTGGGTATATTGGTTATGGTATATACCTGATTATTCTCCTTCTCATCAGTTAAACCCATCTTTTCATATTTTGAATTAAAGCAATATGGAAACCATATTGAGTATGTTTACCTTTTTCCAAATTAATAATGCAGGATACACCTGGACTACAAACATCATACTCCATGCTTGTCTTAACATGGCTGAGTGTGCGCCTTCTGCACCTTTGGTTACGGTTTCAGTCCTTATCAGTTCTCAAGTTTCGCACGGTAAGGATTTTAGTTGATACATTTATTATAATTATTCCCTTTTTTTCTCGAGTTATTATCAGTTATTTTTGCCAATGTGCTCATGTTGTGCTGTCTATAGCTCCAATTGCTGCATATTAGCAGTATTCTGGAGAAGGCAACTTGCATCTGCAAGGCATTACTAGAGTCTTTGGAACAATTAAAATTTACATACCAATTATGAAATTCAATGACTGCTAGCTGTCACTTTGATAAGATCAGACTTATCCTTTGATGCTAAATAGCATACTTCTTTTCTCTATGCATTTAAATCTTGAATGTTGATCCTCATTAGTGATGTTTTTTCAGTTTGTTTATATTCTAACTTTGCAATTTGGCCTTCTTTATACTGACAGATAAATCTTAAGCGCGCCCGAATTCTTGTTAAATCTCATGTCTCACACCATAAAGTTCCTGGTAGAATTTCTTTTACTTAGTTTTGGCTTGCGTTTGTTCATGAGAGAGATTCACTAGCCACACTATGTCAATTTGTTCATCCAGGGATTAGTGATTGTAACAAGGAAGAGGATATCTTGTCTTTGGGAAGGTTACTGCAGCCACGGGTTTCATTTGGCGTATCCATGGAGAGGATGATTGGCAGTGAATCTGGCCAAAAGGTAATGTTTTCAAAAAATTTAGTTCAGCCAATCATTTAACGTCTTGCCTTCCAAACTATGTGTTGTCTGGATCTCTTTTATCCATATTTCTTGCTCGTCCTTTCTTGCAACTATCTTCCACTTCCATCCTGTGGGTTTTGCGTGAATGTTGTAACCGTTGTTTTCTTTATCCATTCAAGTCTTTGTTTTTATTATTTTATTGACTTGTTACAGGTCAAGGCACTTCTAAAATTGTACTTGAAGGAACAATATGTTCTATTTGTGAACAAGCAGGAACCAGGAGAACTGCGATTCTCAGTTACCTTCAAGGTGGGGTGCACTCGTGATCTGCACTATAATTTACATCAACACTTGATAGAAGTACATTAATATATTTGGTGTGCTATGGAATAGGTCGGCGCCACGGGTCTGTCAGTCTTGAGAAGTCTATGGCAGGTGTATTGGCTCCATGAGCATAGGGAAAGATGGTCAGACGACATCTTGCCCTGGCTTGAGGAGAGCCTGGTGATAATGGAAGATGGATTCATTGATTTTCTTGGACAATTGAAAGCGAGTGGATGGGACAATAACCAGATAAATCTTAAGGTTCCAAGCATGTTACTATTGGAGGGTGATTAAGTGACTTACTCGTGAAAGTATTGCATGGAAGGTGCATTTTGGTGCCTGGTCAGTATCACACAGCTTTTGGAACTTGCCTATGAATGTTATTGGGCAATGGGCATACCTATGGGCAACACCCCTAGTTTTTGTGATTCTCTTCAAAGTTGGTTGCCTTGAGAGAGAGAGAGAGAGTAGAGGCATGCATATTAGATTTTCAGCAGTCTGCCTACTTTTATTCTTTTAAACAATGTGCAATAAAAGATGTTTGGAAATTAAACTACAAAACCTTGTACATGTATCTCTCTCTTGGATCATTCATTATCTATCTTCTTCATCAACCATGAAGAATGGCACTAATTGTGCTGACTGTTGCATGAGTTTGACAGGGCCTTGACTGTATTAAACCTGTCAAGTATGTTGTTGGCTTTGAGAATTTACAACTAATGGTCACCCAAATAGAACCTTGAACCTTGTTAGACGTGAGACAATCAAGCATTTTGTGAACTGAAAAATAAGGGATCTCCAAAGGCGTGTTGTTGCTGGGGCTGGGGCTGGGGCTGGTCAGCGCTTCTGATGGTTGATAAGTCTGATGGACATGGCGTAGATGGAAAAGAAGAGCAAGGCAAAGCCGATCAAAACCACAACGCAGACACCGGTCATTCCTGAGTCGAAGCCGAGTTTCACTTCCAGATATTCCTTCACAGTACCGTCAAAGCCTGGGCCAACTAATCGGGATTCCACGTCCCCCAATTGTGATGTTATTATGCCACGAAGAGTCCACGCCACTGGGCATATGTAATAGAACCAAAGCCACCAAACAGGAATATTCTGCCAGGAGAAACACAAATTGGCCACCATCAATGAGTAGAAGCAGACAGGATCATAGGATAAGAAGCAGCTGGTAGTCGAACACAAACCGGTGAATGCGAGTTTATAGACAAACTATTATAGAATATGGCATATATATTATCAGTATACAAACTCTTTGCCAAGCAAATACATGAGCCAAAATCACTTGCTAAGTTGCAAGTTTGTTTGTAGCCAGAGCAGACTCTCAAGGATTCATGCTGATTTTCTATTAAGCTAAACATGGTATGCTAAATGATATCATCTATACTTTCAAGCCAACCTCTCAAGAGAAAGTACTGGGCTATCTGTCTTTTTCAGGAAGGAAAAAAAAAGCTACTTACAGGTTTGGGAATCAGAAAACCAGAAAGTAGGTTCCATAAAGAGTAGCATGCCGATGAAACAACAGCCGCATGATGCTGAGTTGATGTCAAGCCGATTGCCATCATTCCGTAGAATGTGAAGTAAGTGAATGTGAGAAACATGAAAACAAGATATAACAGGAACTTCCCTGCAAAAGAAATTTGAGCATTAGTGCTTCTCTAATATAAGTAGCACATGAACCTAAGTAAAACAAATCAAAATTTGAGCAAGCCTGCAGATTTCCAAAATGAAGATTATGATAGGATGGGAACTGCATTCAGAGCAAGCATAATTATTAGAAATTAGGCAATATAATGTTTCATGATTTCAATAAAATATTATTTGGCTTTCAATTATCCATGTTTCCTTATTTCTCAAGATTGCAATGTTTTTATGTGCATATTCAAGGTCAAGACTGTTGTAGTAAAGTTAGCTTACAATCAAAGATGAGTTTGAACAGTCAATCTTGCTGCCCCTTTGTTACTTTCTATTTTACTTTTTATCTCATCTTTCATTAGAAAAATTTATCCAGATAGTTGTGAGGTAAAGAGGATTCAAGCAAATGGATCTATTAGTATAGTACAAACTCTCCTATGAAACCACTTAACATTAGTTTTGATTTGCATGCAACTCATGGCTTACTGTTAAAACGTTTTTGCTTTTCTGACATCTAAAAATCAAGTACTAATCAGCATAATAATCAAATCAAAGACATACTTTAAGCTAGTTTTATAATGAAAATTAAATGAAAATTTTATAATATGTATCTGTATGAAGTTTTAATTGGCCCACAAATCCAAGAGCATCTGCAGTCCCGCACATCCAAAACTTTGCAAATAAATGTTGTCATTAAACGCATAAGTTATTAATGCACCATGGTTTATCCACTTCTATAATAATAATAATAATAAACAAGCAAGTAGAATGATTTTAAATTAATTATGGCAAAAGTATAGTACTTGACCACAGTGACATCTTTGAATGGTAAACATATAATGAGAAAATGAAAACAGAAAAAAAGGTTTATATATTACCTAAAGTTCTTTCGTAACTGATCATGAAATAGGTGATAACACCATATAAAATTGTTTGTGCAGCAATATATGGAAGTTCCACAAGACCCTGCGAGTTTCAAATGTAAACTGATTATAAGGGATTTCATGAAAGAAGACATGATAGCTGAAACAGACAAGGAGAACAAACCTGGGCAGCTGCATAAGGAAATGGTGAGTACATTCCAGTTGCCTTCTCTCTATAGTACACAGATCTCTCAATCGAAATTACAGGTTGAATTGATGAAGCATTATTAACTCCTAGAAATAAACAAGCAGAATATAGAGCACCCATGACAACAAACAAGTCTTTTGTTGTTTCCCTGCACAAGAATTCAATTTCTTATTGACTATATGAGTGCCATTTGACAAAAAATGAAATATTTATTATCAAGTATAAAATGGAAATATTATCTTATGGATAGGACTTTTCACATACCTATGGCAGTGCCAAACATTAATAATTAAAAGGATCCTTATTTTGATATATATAAAAATATACATGCATTACCAGATTAATTCTTAATTTGTATAATTTGAATACAGTCATGGCAAAAAATATGGGAAAATAAGGAAGATCGGATTAAAACTAAACAGGATTCATGGCAGAAGGCTTATTTATATGTTCCTTAAATAAAATTGTAAAAAAGAATTTGACAATCTCACAAGAAAGTTTTTAACCATTCAGGTTGGTTTAAAAAGCAAAAAAATAAAAAATAATCAACTTTCACAAGAAAAGTTGGCTAGCCCATTTTCTCTCACAATGAGAGGTTGAGAGCTCAAACCATGCTAATGACATCTTTCTAGTGGTTTGTCCATATTTATAATAAAATAATAATAAAATAAAATAACTAACCAACAAAAATTTAATCAAATGATATATAAAGACATTCCGACAGAGTTAATCATCAACAACAATAACAACAACAAACTGGCATCACAACATTGTAGAGCCAAAAAAAAATTCATAGCATAATCAAGGAGGAAATGGAAAACAAACTACCTTTTCATGCCAACTTTCCAGAACACTGACCCAAGTATCAGTGCAGCGAATGTAGTGAAAAACAAGCGCACAACATTGTATTTTGGGCTTCTCCAGTAGATAAGGTTTTGTTTCCAATAGCAAATTCTGAACTGTGTTAAACTGTCTTGAGAATGCTTTGATGAAAATTTCAATGGCTCTGTGCTAGGCATACTTGCTTGTTGGATTAAATTTTCCACTTCCCTGAAAAGAAAAGAAATCAGACATTTAATTTTTGAATAAATATGGTTTATTCATTTTTACTATATATATATATATATATATATATATATATATATAGGCTAACTATACCTGAACTGATGTGAATTCTTGTATAAAGTTGCAAAGTCCTGACCCAGCCTTTCTTCAGAAGCTTGAGTACTAATTTCCAACATCCAAGTTGCAGGATTGTAACCACTAGGAATAGGAGGAACACCATCTATCCCCTAAATGAAGGTAGAAGTGACAATCAAGTGCATAGACAGGCTAACTCAGAAACAATGCAATGAAACATAAAGCTTTAGTTGCATACATGAGCCAAAAATATCCATCTTAGCAATATATTTACATGTATATGGACCAAAATGCAAAGCGAAACTTAGGACAGATTTGTCAATGGCACCACAGCATTGCAGTTTGTTGGTATACTATAGAGGAAAAATCTCAGTTTTCCTCTCCAGAGGCCTTTTAAATATATAACAATATCGTCAAGCCCATCGAGTTATGAGCAGCTTGGTGATGAGATGGGGAAGCAGTATACATAAAAATCTTAAAGGTGATCCCGCGGAAGAATGCCATAGTATAAACATAATTATTGACACTCTTGGGCTAATCATTTTACATAACATATGTTGATCTCAATAATTTCTTGCCAAATTCCTAAAATAGAATGTATCAGTAACTTATGCAATTATTGAGATAACCCATTTAGAATTTATGACAAATGATCCCAACTATAGAACTGAAAGGACCTTTCATATGTTACCTCATAGATGAACAACAACAGTAAATTCTATCCTTCACAGTTTTCTCTCTGTTTAGTCCTTAATAAATGATCCAAGAGCTAATTCCAATTCTTACTTCAAGAATACTAGTTCTAACATGGGAATGAAAAGATGGTGAAAAATTAGATTTTTTCTAATATATAGTACTAATTAATTCGTGCAATTTTCAATAGCATATCAATCATGTTTCCTCACTTTGACAGGCACTACAGTCAACTGAAAATGCTCAATAAATAAAATATACTGCCTACCCTTTTTCAAAAAATATATAGATTTATATATATATATATATATATATATATATATATATACTGCCTACCTGAAAATAATCAATCATAACCTGGGAGTTCACGCCAAGCAAGCCTCCGTATATCACCCTTCCTCCTCGCTTCATAAGGAGAAGCTGCAGAGAAGAAAGGTGGGTATAAGTGTTGCTATCTTTTTTTCAGTGAAGGGCATGCTTGTGCAAAAAATGTCATTAGAAAGAAAGGTGGGTATAAGTGTTGCCATCTTTTTTTTTAGTGAAGGACATCGCCTCTAACCTCATCAAATGCTTCAAATATATCAATGCTTGGTTGGTGTATTGTGCAAACCACAGTTCTTCCTGTGTCAACTGTATTTCGAACAGTACGCATCACAATAGCTGCTGCTCTGGCATCTAGACCAGATGTAGGTTCATCCATAAAAATAATTGAAGGATTAGCTACAAGCTCCACAGCAATGGTAAGACGTTTTCTTTGTTCTGTTGATAAACCAGTAGTCCCTGGCATACCAACCAATGCATGTCGTAGAGTATCAAGTTCAACTAATGCCATCACCTCTTCAATAAATTCCTGTAGAGAAAATTGTTATTTATTTTACAGGATACAACTATCAGTGAAATAAGGAATATGTTAGGTAACTTACTCGTCTATTTTCTTTGCTAATTTCTTTGGGAAGGCGAAGACTTGATGAAAACCACAGGGACTCTTCAACTGTCACTTGAGGTGAATGTATATCATTTTGTTCAACGTATCCTGACACTCTAGTAAACGTACTTTGCTCCTTGGGGTGTCCAGAAATCCTAATTTCGCCCTCTATATATCCACCAGTCTTTCTTCCAGCTAGCACATCCATAAGTGTTGTTTTCCCCGCACCACTTGAACCAACCAATGCTGTAAGAATTCCTGGTCTGAATATCCCACTCACACCAGACAGTAACTGCAACCTTTTTTCTGGAGCTCCTTGCACTTTCATTTCCTATGGTAGTATGAAGGACCCATGTGAAAGTACAGATTATTGAATAGCATTCATTAAGAATCATAAAACTTTTTTGAGTAATACCTTGGGCATATCAACAAAGTAACTGACATTATGGAATGTCATAGTCAATGGTTGGAAAGGAAGAATCATTCCTCTCTTTGGTTTATCTTCTTTCACAGTATTCCTCTGATGTGGTTCCAAATTCTCAGTGCTTACTGCAAGAAGGGAAAATAAGGTCATGGATCTTCAAACTATCATTTGAATAAAATATCAGTTCTTATTTAACAAATATCAAGTGATCGGCTGTAAACAAATTATCTGCATTTAACATATGTACCATGACCAGAATGCTTGGTAGGAGGTCCTTGTGCTCCTGCTTCATCTGCAGTGCTTTCCATGATATCCGACGGAATCACAGCTTGGGCCTTTCCTAATGCTTTTATGAGATACAGGTTTAGATTGAGATTGAAAATGTTGTTGGAAAGCCTGAAGTTTATTATAAGAAAAAGGTCTAATTGAAAGCATATGCAGAAATATAGCAATGTATTTAAACAACCATATCAGTAAGGAATGTCAATTGAATGGAACATCAAAGAAGATCAAGAGCTTACGTTTGAGGTATGCCAACGCGAAAGAGAACAAAATGTTGAAAAGGATGGAGTAAGATAATAAAACGCCGACACCAAGCCAATACCAGTGCTTCGATGTTGGTAGACCATGTGCATGGAGAACATTGTTTCCAATGGAATTATTTCCCAATTCAGATCTCTGGTATGCAACAGTGTGTACACCCAGAATATCAATCCAGAGATATTATCACTTGGAGCTAATAACTTAAAATAAGAAAAGAAAGCAAACATACCACCATCCATCTAGTGGCAGAGAACTCATTAACTGAAATTGCATTTTGTCCATATGTCAATGGTGAAACCCAAAAGGCCCAAATCCACAAAGGCTTTATCATATCTGAAATCAGAGATACAATCTAATTATGAAGTTTAGAACTTGGACAAAGTATTAGTCATAAGTTTAATATCAGGTAACTCAGCATTACTTAAAATATGCACAGACCCAATATAGCTTCTCGATAAATAAAAAAAGGTGAAGAAATAATGCAGTCCAGTAACCAATTCATGCACGTAACTGGGGCAATTTTCCAATCATTCAGTTTGCAAGATTTATCAGTCTAACCTCTTGGAACAATGAATCCACCGAGAAGAAAGATGGCTAACAGAGCAGCAGATCCAAATGTATTGGCTACAATCATGTCTCGTGCAAAACCTGCCATCATCCTGAAGAGACCTAGAGCCATTTGATGTATAGAAAACAATAAAAGCATGAAGCGGAAAAACCTGGAAGAAGAAAATGGTTTAGGAATATGAAGAGAAACTACCACAAATAAAGAAAGTAAGTAAACAGACTGTGGAATTCAAATATGCCAATGCATACCTGCCAACACCAGGGGCAAAACCTACACTATAGTATACCACAATTGACCACACTACAGCTTCAACAATGGAGTAGGGAATACGCAAAATCCAACTAGGGATGGTAAAGGCCCAAGCAGGATGGAAGTAGCTGTCTCTTTGCTTATAGAAAACTGGTAGACGAGAAATTGTGATTGATAGCTCAGTGAACCCGTTGAACATCATATGCACTAGTCCAAAAAACAAACAAGCAAGGTACAGATTCCCATTTATCTCATCAACAGGATGTATCCTAGTTCGTAGAAACACTGTGCATGTAATAATTCCAATAAATGCTACCTGCATGAGGTTGGCAATAAAAAATAAGGTTCTTACATAACAAACACAAATTTGAAAGAAAAAAACCCAATCATTTAAATTTTCCACTATATCATTTGAGAAAAAGTTGTGTGTTAAATCACAAAAGGTGAATTCAAAAGCACCTTAGCACCTTTTTCTACCTGAAAAAAAAATTCAAAACTTCTGATCTTTGCTTAGAGTAAAATACATTGCCAAAGACTTAACAGCCTGTGGTTGAATGGACTCTCTCACACAAAACAAGAAACAGTGGAAGTGACGAAGATCCATATTTCTGAAGGGTCAATAACAGATCCCATATATAAAGTCTACATGCTTCAAAATAATGCTGCCATAGAACAACTTGAAAACAAAAATGATATTAGACTGAAATGTCCTTAATAAATGTTGACCAGCTACAATTCATGACAGGATCATCCAAAGGTATGTATGCCTTTGTATATATATGTAAACTATTTTTGACCTCAAATCTAATAAGAAATTTATAAACAAAACAGCTTGGTGGAAAGTTCGAAAACAAGCATGTATTCAGTATTGAAAGAAAAACTTGCACATAAAGTGAACAATAAAACTAATGAGATCACATCAATGGTGCAATAATGCAATGATGATGCAACCATTGAAGCTCTCTTTTTGAGGATTGGCATTCATGATCTGCTTTTTTAGCATGTAAAGGATATATAGCTATGTCTCCTGATTCCATGCTCTAATTTAAGAAGACAATTTGTCCAATGGAAAAGAGAATGCAACCTCCACATTTATCAAAAAATAAAAAAAGAGAGAGAGAGAATGCTCGAGAAGGGTTCATGTTTATATGGTTCAGAATAAAACAGCGTTCTGGCAACTTTATAATACATTTATGTTTTCTTCTTAAGGTGTAATTGGAACATAAATTTTACATTAAGATCATAACCACATTTACCTTCTCTGTTACTAAAATGTGTCATACAACTGAACAAGCACTTCTGATAAACATAATGTAGTGATAATACTTAAAGGTTCTAAAAGATAACATAATTGAAAAATGAGTCCTTTCAACTAGTCAATAACTCAGTATCTGAAAGAAACTTAAAGAATGTGCATTATGAGATAGACCCATACTTGACATGTTCTGAAAATGTATAGAAAGCGATGTCGGCTGATTAGAAGGACTTCTCGAGAAAAGCAAGCCTGAACCAAGTGCCATTTTGAGATAGCAAATTTGGTTCTCGCGAGAGCTGTTGGAAGAAACTTCGTTTCATCAATAGGCACAGAGAGATCAGACTCTATAGATTTTCCAAATTTTGAATGTCTGAATTCCTCGGCAATTTTTGAAGCAGGAAGAAAGGCACGTGGCTTTGATTGATTGGACCAATACTGGGCTTGATCCTTTTTGGAAGTAACCTGAAATAACAAATAGCAGGCTTAATCAGGTTAGGTTTAGAACCATTAGTAAATGCTCATGCATAAGTGATTTCCACCTCTTGAAGGAAATCAGCCAGTCCTTTGCGAGGTGGCAATGAAAAGCCTAGTGATTCAAAGAACTCAAGGGCACGTTCACAGGGACCCTGATAAATGATATGACCTTCGGATAATAGTATTAGATCATCAAATAGATCAAATGTCTCTGGTGCAGGCTGCAGAAGGGATATCAGCATTGTAGCTTCCATTTGGTGAACAAAATTACGCATGCACCTCACAATCTGATATGTTGTAGCGCTGTCAAGACCGGTAGATATCTCATCCATGAAAAGAGTTTTTCTTGGCCCGACAATCATTTCTCCTGGATTCAACAAATATTCAATGGGAACTTTTCTAACAGAAAGCTAAAGAAAATGCTAGAAACTTTTAACACAAGAAAAAGTATTTTCAAAGTTTTCTATGTCTTAAAAATTGCAGGAAGATAGCATTTCATATATGAAATAGAGTATAACCAGAACTGGTGCTGACAGACACCTAAAGATTTATTCAGAAACAAATCATAAGTTATAACCAACTAATAGTCTGTTAATCATTGACAATATATCACTCAATGATTCTTTCATGAGCCAGAAAGGTGCTTCTTTAAACTAATTACTAGAATAAGTTCCTGCATTCAAATAAACCATCCATTAATTCAAAATATTTGAAGAAACAGCATTTGTTGTTATTTAGTAAATAGTAAGGAATATTGGTTATATACATGCTACCAGAAACCATCATTGAAGCATAGGAAGGTTAGTCAAAGCACAAAAAGGAATGTTTACCAGTCGTCACCCGTTTTTTCTGGCCTCCAGAAACACCCCTAACCATATCACTTCCAACCTTAGTATCTGCACATGTGTCAAGGCCCAGCACATTCAAGATGTACTCTGTAATTAGGCTGTGCTTCCTACCCTCGACAGAAGTTGCCTGTTCAATCAAATTGTGCAATTTAAAAAGAGCTTATTAATACATAGCACATGTATGTGCCCATAATAAGGCCTCGATGCTAAGAAAATGCAAGGAGATAACTTTCAACCTTCATAAATGCATCAATTTCTGGATTTGGATATATTTTCTTTTCCTTCTCAAGCCTAGCCAGACTTGCCAAATCTATAATGGGAAACATAAGAGATGCAGTAAGAACAAATCATCATATGCATTAATCAAAGGATATGAGTAAGAAATTGACAAATACCTGCATGCCCTGGTTTACAATACATTGAAACAGATCACACGTAGTAACATTTTTAAAGTGGTCCAAAGCTCTTGTATTTATTTTATCAAAAAAACAAAGGTCTTGTATTTAAGCTAAAACTCCCTACGCAAAAGACCAATGAAATATTACAAACTAAGGTTTGAAACTAACTGCTTTAAATTCCTTTCAATATATTTTAAATTCAAAACTAGCCTTCGCAAGGAATATCAGCAATAATGTTAATCATCCTTCTGAAAGTAATTAGGGAATAATCAAGTCAAAATTTATGAACTATATGATACTTATCAATGATCAACAACCAATATGTATGGAAAATGCCAGCAAACAGTGTACTTTACCAATATTAAAAATTCACACCACCTAGAAACTACACATACATGGAGACAAAAAGAAAGTACAAAATCTTCTCACAAAATAGAACTGGTTAACAGCTTAAGAACTAGAATGCTCTTCATAAGTATGATATACCTAAGGTTGTAAAAAATAAGAGGTTGAGTAAGTAAAGACCTGCAAAGTTACTCCTTGCACCCTGGCATCTAGCAGCAAAATCTAAAGTTTCTCTTACAGTAAGCTCTCCAATATGATTATCTGTCTGGCTGATGTATGCAGATGTTCTATGAACGTAAAATTCATCAAGACCTCGGCCATTGTACCTCACTTGTCCACTTACCTGAGAAAAAAAATGCACAATATATGAATAGATACCTGCAACAGCAGACCTCGGCCATGGTATTTCAGACAGACACGAACACATATTGGTTTTTTTTTTTATATATATATTGGTTGCCTTGGGAGTTTTGGGTATTTATCGTACTTAACACAATAAAAAGATCATAAAATAGATGGAAAGTTACGCAAGGAATAGTCTAAATCATTTGATATTTAGAGGCACACATAATGGTATAGTTTTTCTTTTTTCTTCTAAGAAATTCAGTGATCCTAATCTATGGCTGGAGAGTAACTGATAGAATTCTTGATCTAAAAAAGGGAAAAGGAAAATTATAGGATCAGAAACATGTTATAGAACATTCTTATTGTGCAACCCAAGACTTTTCACACTGGATGTGAGCCAAACAGTTTCAAGGACATTCTACCTGAGATGGAAACCTAAAAAAGGAACTGCACTATCAACATTTGACTAAAAGTACTTACAGTTTTATAATAAAAATAAAAAATAAAATAACTACAAAAATCCTTACAGATTAAGGTTTAAACAACATATCTACAAGGATATGAAGAACAGTGTGTTGTTCATCAGCAGTCATCATTTTGTCTAATATTTTTGGTCCATAAATGAAAATAGATCTCTTAAAAGTAGAAGGTAAAGTTCAGTATTAGTGTCCTCTTCTTTTGCCCAAATAACATCCTTATTTTCATACTTTCTATTGACATAATCAGATAGAAAGCATTGTGGCAAATGTATCTATGATGTCCCCTGGAAGCTACTATAAATTAACTCAAACGGATGCACAAACTTCTGATACCATTCGATATACTTCCATTACTTGGCTCTTCCTGTATTTGAAGTAAGAAGGAGAGAAGAAAGAAAAGGATATACCTTCAAGTTAGAATCCAGTTTACCAGAGAGAGCCAAAAGCAATGTGGTTTTCCCTGATCCAGGTGGTCCCAACAGTAAGGTCATTCTGCCAACAAACCATGAAGCAGATGGTACTTAGATTCATCAAGTTTGATTGGTTTTTGAAAATAAAAAATAAAAAATGAAAACTAGATATGATCTCCTAGTAGAATTTGCTATGATTTCTTGACCTTAGATTTGAGACTAATAGTAGTATAAAGGAGCATGAATTAATTAGGTTGTAAATTCAACATAACAAGTGTGTGACTTTATCACCAACTTTCATAAAGAAAATTAATTAGCCCATTTCTTCTCACAGAGAGAGGTTGAGGGTTCCAACCACATCCATATTTATCATAAAGTGTGTGACCTTATCCTTGTAGAATTTGCTATAAGTTAAACCATAAGAGAAAATGAAATAATTCTTTGATACTGGTCCACCAAAGATTCATAGTAATAGTAGTGCATGTGAGCATCCATTATGATAAGCTAAACCACACTAGAAAAGGAAATAGCTCTTTTATACTACCTTCCAGGTTTTACAGCGCCACTGACATTATCCAATATGGTGAGGGAGTGCTTTTGAGGATGGAGTACCCGCAAGGAGGTGAGCAATCTCTGATTTTCATAGAAAGAAGGAAAACAACAAATCAACAGTGAAAAATCATATCGAGCAGTAATATGGAGAAACTCCAATAATAACTCTCGTATGTAGATCTTTGAAATTAATTAGCTGTAATCTAGAATATAGAATATTCATCAAATTTAAAAGTTCTTTTCAGGGTTGTGTGTGTGTGTGTAATTCCTCAATCATGAGCAATGAGTAGCTGACTATTCTGGTGGAATTGGACTAATCAAGGTTAATAAACAGCTCAACTTGGTATTACCTCAACAGAGTTGAAGACAAAGTTGGGGAGAGTAGGCAAAGCTCTACGACCAACATGAACATTAGCTGAAACGGTAAGGCCCTGGAACCTCACTTCCACCTTGGGCAACGCCAATCCGACCCTGCTCGTTCCAAATAACAGAAAATAACAACAAATCAATTTCACAACATCAACCATGAAAAAGATGAGTCAAGATAATAGTTTGGTAATTTTCTAATACACCAGGACAAGATAATTATCTTACCAAATAAATAAATAATTTCTCTATGATGAAAATTCACAAAATCACAGATTAAAGAAATATTGATTGGACTCTCATTCTTTATTTGAGAATATATATATAAAAAAACCCTAAAATCATAATATATAATGCCAGGAGACGCCGGATTTCAAGATAGAACATCTTCAGGATGTTTGAGAATCTGTGAATATGATGACCATGATGCCGATCAATAGCATTGCCGGATTAAAAGGATAAATCAATGGCCCTCGTGACTACATTAAAGACCGCGCATCTAACACAAGATCCATGAAGAATATGATCGAGAGCACAACGAGAGAAGGAAACGAAGGAATGGTGCGATTAAGGACCTATCGAAACGTTGTTTGATGCCGTACAAGAGGTTGTAGTTGTCGTGCTCGTTGGTGGCGAGGGCCTTACGCACGAGGAGCTCGCGGCCTTGACGGTCGAGCTTGGTGACGTCGACGGTCTGAGGTCCCACGGCGTCATTGATGGAGTTCCGGCGGACGATGGCGTAGTTGAGACGCTTATGGGAGGGAAGCCTCTCGATGGCGGCCCATAGGAGCTCTTTCTCGTCTTCCTGCACGCCCTCGGCGTTGGACGACTGGCCGAAGGGACCGTCGACGCCTTCCTCGACATTGATATCGAAGATCTCGCTGCCGTTCGGAGCGGCCATCGATCTCGATCTCGATCTCTCCTCTTTGATCGAGAACTCTCTCCAACTCTTGGTTTAATCGAATGAGAGAGATGAAATGGCGACGCGGGTATGGGTTGTAGTAACTAACAGAAAGAAGCGGAAAGAGAATAGGTCTCCCGCCACAAAGTGGTACCTGCGTGCGTGTCAAATTACCATAGTACCCTTGAATATATATATATATATATATAAATAAATTTCTAAAATCCCTATATAAATTGAAAAAAAAAATTGGTGATTTTTTATTCCATAAATACCCCTCTACTCTCCAATTTAGCTGGCGCATTCATATTCAAAACTGATAATTTACTTAAAACTTTTGTTTCTTTAATAAAAGAGTTATAAATTATGGACACTTTTGAAGTTTTATTTAATAAAAATTAGATTTTTGTTTTTTTTTTTTTATGAAAAACGTAGCTCCCGTGATTGACAGTGACGGAAGAGGTATCCCGTGATAAATTAGAACACCGGTGAGTGTTTATTAAAAACTTACACATAAATAACAAATACCCAACGTGGCTGCCATCCAACCAAAACGTCACAACTTTATTCAGACCATATTTGATAATGAAATCAAACTGATAGAGATAAATCACATGAAAGAAGGCACAGGCTGACAGGCAACGCTAGTATGCAAAACGGGGATCTGTATTAAAGACAGCAGCATGTACAAGGATATATTTACAAACATAAAAAGGGTTAGAAAAGTAGTAGATTGTCTGAAAGATTAGACTATGTTGTATGCCAATGACACTCACAAAGGTTACGAAAAAGACCCATATCACAAAACTCAGGTGAAGCACATGAAAATGAGCCTTTTTAACAGGCTCCTTTGGATTTCTTGCTCTTGCCACTACCATCAGATTTGCCATGTTTTTTAGCTTTGGACTTTTTCCCCTTCGAACCAAAATCAGAATCGTCATCACTGTCAATGCAGTCCTTGCCCGAAGATTTCTTATCACCCATGCCAATGATGAACTCCTTGGACTTCCTCCCCGACTGCTCTTGCATGCATTCAGCATCCTGCTTTGGCTTTGGCCTCCAAATGAAAAGTGACCTGAAAAGAGCAATGGAAACTTCAATGGGATCTGTGGGATGGACAAATTCTAATGAACGAACTCATTTAAATAGGAAAAAGTTCACCAGGCAAACTACAAAGACGATGTAAATCTTTAGACTTGTCACAGAATATGAAGCATGTAAATCAGTAAAGGCAAATACCTTGAGCTACCTGTCGCCAAAACATCATCCCGAGGATGTAGCTTGTTTACTGGGCTAATTGTTGTTATGTCGGGTTCAATCACCTCTGCGACAAGCTTACCTGAAGTTGTGTCAATGAAATCAATGGGATGTAATGCAACTCCATTGTAGTTCTCACTTATGTAACGACCAATAACAGCTAGAGATTCTGAAGGATCCTGCAGAAGATTTTCATCTCAATTATGGAAGCATTAAAGCAAATAATCACATCTAAGCAAGACAATGCTGTCACTTGTGGTTTACTGGATATCAAAGGAAAGTAAACCAAAAGGAACTGAGCATTGGATTCAAAAAGACAAACACCTTCGGGTCCCACTCTGCTCGGAAAGGAGTCAAGTGCCTATTGAAATCATGACTATGGACAATCTCTCGGCTAGGGGTTTCCATATTGGTGAAGATGGAATCCCAAACTCGAATTCGATTGTCTATAGAGGTTGTCAAAATTTTGCTTCCAGTTCGTGGTGAGAAGTAAGCAGAGTTGACTACACGACCATGATGAAGATTATAAAGCGAAGACCCAGCCTCCAAGTGACGGATATCCCAGATCCGGGCCTGAATATCATACAATATAAGAAGGCAGTCACAACAAAATTATCAATGCAGCATCTAGGAAATGTGGTTTAAGGCACCTTAAAGAATCACAAAACGTTTGACAAATGATGATAGAATAATTTAATCTGCATTGGACTTGAAAACTAAGTTAAAAACGCACAAGATTGAGAAACTCACAAAATGATCATTTCCACAACTTAGAAGAAGACCTGGTTCAACAGGATTGCAGTGAAGCCCCACAATTTTGGTGCCTTTTCTATGAATTAGAAATGGTCCTCCAGCTTTTGTCTTTGACCGTGCATCCAAACTTAAAAAGATATTATAGTAAAAGAAATATTAGACCAACCATAGCAACAGATAATAAACTCATGAATATTCAGTTGATAAAATGGGAAAACAAGCAAGAATAACATCACCCTCAACTACAAAACACCAGGGCAAGGCAACATTAGAAAAAGAAGGGAACGACATATGGAGGTTCCCAAGGAAAATACTAAAAAGGCACAGAAATGTGATACCTAACATAAAAGTATATTATTTTCGTTTTCTATCAAAATAAGTCTAATGTTTACCTCCTTACTGTTTTGAAGAGCAATTAATTTTTTATAAAGAATTATAGAAGTTGGGTATCTTCACAAACAGCTAGTAATAAGCATATCTTAGCCACAATGCAGATTATATGAGAGAAAAAAGGTGAAGAAATAATGGATATATAAATGACTCACAAGTAAAGGCATCCAAAGTTATCAGCTACCAGCACAAGACCTTTCTCTTGGTTAATATCCAAGCCATAAAGCATCCGCCACGTTGTTGGGCCCTAAGAACCAGGTTTAGCTGAGATTCAATACAATACTCAAGGTGCACATTAAGCGATTTAAATATGGAAAATGCAAAGTACATAATGATCAGGAAAACATGTGTTCGAACTTCAAAACATGACATCATAGTTGGCACTATCTTAATTAGAAAATAAGATGCTTGGAATGACACCTAAAAAGAATTAATTCAATCAATTTGGTTAGACAGCTGAGGTAAATTCTTTACAAAAACACTGGCTCACTTGGATAAAGCAATCATTCTGTTCCAGGACTTATTTAAAGTTAAATCTCAAATTTCCTGTATAAAATCCTCTTAGTCCCAAATGAACTCTGTTTGAACATAGACTTATCAGAAATTTAACAAAATTATTGAATGGGAAACCAGAATGTCATTTATAAGAAGATCAGGAGTATCCTCAATATTTAACAATGGATACAGAGCAAAACAGAACACAAATCAATGAACAGTGCTAAAAGCTCTTCAAATGTAAAGTAATAACAATAATAATTAGGAATTCAACAAGATATGAGTAACTGAGACAAATTAAGAGTAAAGAAAGTTGTTCCACTATAAAAATCATCAAGATCATACCCCATATTCATTGGCATTAACAGAGAACTTGCTAAATGTCATCAGCCAGGTGAATGGGGGAGAAAACTTTATATCAAGTTCTTTTTTTTTTATATGGGCCCCGATGGGATCAAAGAAGGATGTGCACAATAGCACGGAACACCCGAAAGCTCACGCACACCCTCACCTTGTGCGAGTGGGGGCTCGAACTCAAGACCACCCGTCTTACGCAAGAGACTGGTACCGTTAGGCCAAAAGGCCTTTGGTTTTATATTAAGTCATTGATTCACATGAAAATGACAAAAAATAGCAAACACCCACAATTTAATTCCACTTATGGTTTTAAGCAAGAATTCTGAAGAAACTAATACATATTAGAAGCTATGGCCTTAAGCATACACTCACTAGCTTCAGTATCGCACACATGGAGATGACACGAGTTGAACTAGAATGATAAACAATAAAAGAAAGTATGTACAGTTGGTCCAACATAGAAAAAATACTTACATTCCAGCCATTTGGATTAAGATTCAGCAAGAAAAATGGTTCTCCAGTCTCGAGGTCAGTGCAACTGATAGTCCCGTCTGAGGATGAAGCATATACGGTTCCATCATTACTGCTACTAAACCTGAAAGAAGAGGGATGAACACCATCCATCTACCGCTAGCTAAAACTCTGATGGTACAAGGAAAGCAAGAAAAATTCGAATATCTTACCTAATGTTGTTAACTAGGCAAGAATGTATGGATTTGTAAACTGTCTTCTCATGCAGCTTGCTATAGTCCCAAATTCCAACTTGCCCTTTCTTCCCGAAATAACGAGAGCAATAGTGAGCAGAGATAAGAAAATGCTTAGCTTAAATTTTTCAGAAAACAAAACACGCAACCTAGATATGAATGTGGAATACCTTATCCCCAGACAAAAGCACACCGCTTTTGGTTGGATGGAACTCCAGGCATGTTACCCGCCTACTATG
The DNA here is from genome assembly GCA_026586065.1 of Dioscorea zingiberensis. Lineage (NCBI taxonomy): Eukaryota > Viridiplantae > Streptophyta > Magnoliopsida > Dioscoreales > Dioscoreaceae > Dioscorea > Dioscorea zingiberensis. The sequence continues at coordinate 2,610,769 of CM048818.1, read as the reverse complement.
AAATCTGATAATTCCACAACTTAGCTGATTAGGGATTACAAATGCTGGCTTGATCTAGAAAACAAACAAAAGCATGTCAATAAGTAGTTGCAGTGTGAAATGGGAAAACACAAATAAATTGATCAGTATCACCCCTAGCTAAAATAAAAGTTAAACGGGTATCTCTTACCATACTTAATTTAATATAGTAATACTACCACTTGTACCAATTCCCATGGTGTATATTGTTCGCAAGTGATATCGTCCTAGTTGATGAGACTAGAGAGGGTTAATCAGAATTTAGAATTGTGAAGAAACACTCTTGAAAGTAGAGGGTTTAGGTAAAGTAGAAATAAGACAAAATATATGCATCGTAATTTTAGTTTAAGTAGGAAAGATGGAGGAGAAGTAAAATTAGGGGTTGGTAGTGTCTAAGTGTAACCATTTTAAGTATCTAGGTTCCATTTTCCATAATGATGGGATGATAGATGAAAACGTAACCTATAGAATTAAAACAGGATGGCTGAAATGGAAAAGTGTCACGGGTGTGTTAAATGATAAGAAGATGCCTAACAAACTAAACGGAAAGTTTTATAGAACTATGGGAGCGAGTGTTGAGCAACTAAAGTTCAACATATTCATAAGATGAGTGTGGCAGAAATGAGGATGTTAAGGTGGATGTATAGTCATACAAGATTGGATAAGATTAGAAATGAATGCATCCAACGAAAGGTGCATGTTGCCCCAATTGAAGATAAAATAAAAAAAGGACGTTTAAGATGGTTTGGACACGTGTCGTAGAACCCTACGTGCCCTGGTTTGAAAATATGATAGTTTAGTAATAGAAGATAAAAAGAGGGATAGAGATAGGCCGAGGATTATATGGAGAGAGATAATATCCAAGGACCTACGTTTATTAGATGTTGAGCTAGATCTTGTCTTTGACGGAGCTACATAGAGACAGAGAATTCATATAGTCGACCCCATCTAGTATGGGATTAAGGCTTAGTTGTTGTTGTTATTGTACATTCTGAAAACAATGAGCAAATCCTCTCACTTCGTGGGAGGTGAAGAGCCCTGATTTACACAGCATAGTTGTGGCCTTTCAGTAGTAGGGCATTAGCAACTAAGTTATAGAAGACAGAGTAGAATGAAGTGATGCTTTAAAAGACGATTTAATGAAATCATACCATGGGAATGTTGGGTTTGATCTGGCGCTGGAAAACATAGTCCAAAGAGGTTCCAGTGTTCCTCCGAGGGGCAGGGACAACGCCATGCTCCATGGCCACTCGGTGTGGGCAAGACATGGTTGTATGGCCTGCAATTTGAAACCAAAATGACATTTTCTTCAGGGTAAAGGACTATTTCATGAAAGAAAGGAATGAAGCAAAACCAACAGTTCGCAAGAGAGGAGATTACCCGGCATCTTGCAGAGGTAGCAGGGCTTCTTGGGGCAGTCGATGTAGGTGGCTCCCCTGAAGCCCGCCGCATGGCCCGTCCCCTTGCACACCTGCAAAGCGGCACCATTTCAATCCAACCAAAAGGAAACATACATATGACCTACGAACAGTGAAGAAGAAGATGAAGAAGAAGGAGAGACCTTGCAGACTTTCTTGAGGCTAATGGTGATGGGTGTAGGCCCCTTGTTGGTGGTCTTGGGAGGCTCTTCACGGACCTCCGAGGCTCCAAGTCCACTTACTCCCTTGTCCTCCTCCTCCTCCTCCTCCTCTGAATAATCTCCTCCTCCTTGCTCGTCGTCGAAATCTGAGGAAGCAGAGGAGTCATTCTCGGAATCACTGTCACTTTGGATGAGGAGGGTTGCAGCGCGCGAGGAGGAGGCCTTGGCTCTCGTGAGCGGCGCCATTCTCCCGTCGAGACTCGTAGGAAGCGAGGCCGGAACGCTGATGAGTGAGACGCCACACAAGCGCACAACGAAATGTCAGTCTCTGGTCTTCTCCCCTCTTTCCCCCCGCATTTGGTCATGAATCGAAGACTCGAACCGTTCCTTCGTTTTTATTGTCAGGACTCAGGATCACGGTAGCCACATACTCGGCGCCAGATGTGTCATATCCCTAGTCATGTATTGGCTGTTTTTTTTTTCAATTTAAAAATATCAGAAAATTAGATTAATTTTTGTATTTTTTTAAAATTTTAGATTTTTTAATTTTAAAAATCATAACAACTATCAGTAAACGACACATTTTAAATCAATGGTTGCATTCTAGTAGTTATTAACTAAGACAAGTTATGATCATCTTATCTAACTATTATTTTTATTAAAATCATTAGTAACACAAGGGACTTATAACTATTGGTTTTTAGAAAGTTTTAAGCAATATGAGGGCCATTTATTAGTTACAAAAATAATGGAACTAGAAGATACATCTTTTCCCAGTTTTTATGATCTTTTTATTGACAAATCCTTTGTAATCATATGAAGTTTGTATCAAAATAACACTATTTATTACTATAAATAAATGAGATTTATTTATTAATTTGTTTATTTTGATTAAATAGTTATTTATTTATTTTTAAATAATGTCTAAAACAAACCAAAGTATAAATGGTTAAAAAAGGACAAGTTTGTTTTTATAAAAAAACAAATTATATTTATTTGGAACATATGTGATAATGAAATCAAACTGATGGATAAATCACATCAAATGAAAGAAGGCACAGGCAACACTAGGTTTGCCAAACAAAATCTGTATTAAAGACAGCAGCATGTACAACGATATATATTTACAAACATAAAAGGGTTAGAAAAGTAGTAGATTGTCTGGAAGATTAGACTATGTTCTATGCCAATGACGCTCGAAAGCTACCGCAAAGGCCATGTCACAAAACTCAGGTGAAACATGACCAGAAGGTCATACAAAAGTAACAACACCATGAAAATGAGCCTTTTTAACAGGCTCCTTTGGATTTCTTGCTCTTGCCACAACCATCAGATTTGCCATATTTTTTAGCTTTGGACTTTTTCCCCTTCGAACCAAAATCAGAATCATCATCACTGTCAATGCAGTCCTTGCCCGAAGATTTCTTATCACCCATGCCAATGATGAACTCCTTGGACTTCCTGCCCAACTGCTCTTGCATGCATTCAGCATCCTCCTTTGGCCTCCAAATGAAAAGGGACCTGAAAAGAGCAATGGAAACTTCAATGGGATCGGTGGGATGGACAAATTCTAACGTACGGACTCATTTAAATAGGAAAAGGTTCACCAGGCAAACTACAAAGATGATGTAAATCTTTAGACTTGTCACAGAATATGAAGCATGTAAATCAGTGAAGGCGCATACCTCCAGCTACCTGTCGCCAAAACATCATCCTGAGGATGTAGCTTGTTTACTGGGCTAATTGTTGTTATGTCGGGTTCAATCACCTCTGCGACAAGCTTACCTGAAGTTGTGTCAATGAAATCAATGGGATGTAATGCAACTCCATTGTAGTTCTCACTTATGTAACGACCAATAACAGCTAGAGATTCTGAATGATCCTGCAGGAGATTTTCATCTCAGTTATGGAAGCATTAAGGCAAATAATCACATCTAAGCAAGACACAATGCTGTCACTTGTGGTTTACTGGATATCAAAGGAAAGTAAACCAAAAGGGACTGAGCACTGGATTCAAAAAGAACACCTTCGGGTCCCACTCTGCTCGGAAAGGAGTCAAGTGAAAATTGAAATCATGACTATGGACAATTTCTCGGCTAGGGGTTTCCATATTGGTGAAGATGGAATCCCAAACTCGAATTCGATTGTCTATAGAGGTTGTCAAAATTTTGCTTCCAGTTCGTGGTGAGAAGTAAGCAGAGTTGACTACACAACCATGATCAAGATTATAAAGCGAAGACCCAGCCTCCAAGTGACGGATATCCCAGATCCGGGCCTGAATATCATACAATATAAGAAGGCAGTCACAACAAAATTATCGATGCAGCATCTAGGAAACGTGGTCTAAGGCACCTTAAAGAATCACAAAACGTTTAACAAATGATGATAGAATAATTTAATCTGCATTGGAATTGAAAACTAAGTTAAAAATGCACAAGATTGAGAAACTCACAAAATGATCATTTCCACAACTTAGAAGAAGACCTGGTTCAACAGGATTGCAGTGAAGCCCCAAAATTTTGGTGCCTTTTCTATGAATTAGAAATGGTCCTCCAGCTTTTGTCTTTGACCGTACATCCAAACTTAAAAAGATATTATAGTAAAAGAAATATTAGACCAGCTATAGCAACAGATAATAACCTCATGAATCTTCAGTTGACAAAATGGGAAAACAAGCAAGAATAATGTCACCCTCAACTACAAAACACTAGAGCAAATAAACATTAGAAAAAGAAGGGAACGGCATATGGAGGTTCCCAAGGAAAATACTAAAAAGGCACAGGAATGTGATACTTAAAATAAAAAGTATATTATTTTTTTTTATCAAAATAAGTCTAATGTTTACCTCCTTACTGTTTTGAAGAGCAATTAATTTTTTATTAAAAATTATAGAAGTTGGGTATCTTCACAAACAGCTAGTAAATAGCATATCTTAGCCACAATGCAGATTATAATGAGAGAAAAAAGATGAAGAAATAATGAATATAAAAATGACTCACAAGTAAAGGCGTCCAAAGTTATCAGCTACCAGCACAAGTCCTTTCTCTTGGTTAATATCCATGCCATAAAGCATCGGCCACAATGCTCGGCCCTAAGTACCAGGATCAGCTGAGATTCGATACAATACTCAAGATGCACATCAAGCGATTTAAATATGAAAAATGCAAAGTACATAATGATCAGGAAAATATGTGTTCAAACTTCAAAACATGACATCATAGTTGGCACTATCTTAATTAGAAAATAAGATGCTTGGTATGACACCTAAAAAAGAATTAAGTCAATCATTTTGGTTAGACAGCTGAGGTAAATTCTTTACAAAACATTGGCATGCTTAGATAAAGCAATCATTGTGTTCCATGATTTATTTAAAGTTAAATCTCAAATTTCCTGTATAAAATCCTCTTAGTCCCAAATGAACTCTGTTTGAACATAGACTTATAAAAAATTTAACAAAATTATTGACTGGGAAACGAGAATGTCATTATAAGAAGATCAGGAGTATCCTCAATATTTTACAATGGATACAGAGCGAAACAGAACACAAATCAATGAACACTCTTCAAACTTAAAGTAGTAGTAGTAGTAGTAGTAATAATAATAATAATAATAATTAGGAATTCAACAAGGTATACGTAATGAGACACTTGAAGAGAAAAGAAAGTTGTTCAAGTTTAAAAATCATCAAGATTATGTCCCATATCCATTGGCATTGACAGAGAACTTGCTAAATGTCATCAGCCAGGTGACTGGGGGAGAAAACTTTATATCAAGTCATTGATTCACATGAAAATGACAGAAAAAAGCAAACACCCGCAATTTAATTCCACTTTGATTTTAAGCAAGAATTAAGAAGAAACTAATACACATTAGAAGCTTTGGCCTTAAGCATACACTCACTAGCTTAAGTATCACACACATGGAAATGACACGAGTTGAACAAGAATGATAGGCAAAATAAAAGTATGTACAGTTGGTCCAACATAGAAAAAATACATACATTCCAGCCATTTGAAAGAAGATTCAACAAGAAAAATGGTTCTCCAGTCTCGAGGTCAGTGCAACTGACAGTCCCGTCTGAGGATGAAGCATATACGGTTCCATCATTACTGCTACTGAACCTGAAAAAAGAGGGATGAACACCATCCATCTACAGCTAGCTAAAAATCTGATGGTACAAGAAAAGCAAGAAATATTCGAGGATCTTACCTGATGTTATTAACTATTGAAGAATGTATGGATTTGTAAACGGTCTTCTCATGCAGCTTGCTATAGTCCCAAATTCCAACTTGCCCTTTCTTCCCGAAATAATGAGAGCAATAGTGAGCAGAGACAAGAAAATGCTTAGCTTAAATTTTCAGAAAACAAAACATGCAACCTAGATATGAATGTGGAATACCTTATCCCCAGACAAAATCACACCACTTTTGGTTGGATGGAACTCCAGGCATGTTACCTGCCTACTATGAAATCTGATAATTCCACAACTTAGTTGATTAGGGATTACAAATGCTGGTTTGATCTAGAAAACAAACAAAGCCATGTGAATAAGTAGTTGCAGTGTGAAATGGTAAAACACAAATAAATTGATCAGTATCACCCCTGGCTATAATAAAAGGAATACATTCTGAAGACAATGAGCAAATCCTCGAGCCCTAATTTATACAGCATAGTTGTGGGCTTTCAGTAGTAGGGCATTAGCGGCTAAGTTTATAGAAGAAAGAGTAGAATGAAGTGATGCTTTAAAAGAAGATTTAATGAAATCATACCATAGGAATGTTGGGTTTGATCTGGCGCTGAAAAACATAGTCCAAAGAGGTGCCAGTGTTCCTCCGAGGGGCAGGGACAACGCCATGCTCCATGGCCACTCGGTGTGGGCAAAACATGGTTGTATGGCCTGAAATTCGAAACCAAAATGACATTTTTTTAGGGTAAAGGACTATTGCATGAAAGACGCGAAAGAAGCAAAACCAACAGTGGGCAAGAGAGCAGATTACCAGGCATCTTGCAGAGGAAGCAGGGCTTCTTGGGGCAGTCGATGTAGGTGGCTCCCCTGAAGCCCGCTTCATGGCCCGTCCCCTTGCACACCTGCAAAGCGGCACCATTTCAATCCAACCAAAAGGAAACATAGCCCTCAAACATATGATATGACCTACGAACAGTGAAGAAGAAGATAAAGAAGAAGAAGAAGAGACCTTGCAGACTTTCTTGAGGCTAATGTTGATGGGTGGAGGCCCCTTGTTGGTGGTCTTGGGAGGCTCTTCACGGACCTCCGAAGCTCCAAGTCCACTGACTCCCTCCTCCTCCTCCTCCTCCTCCTCCTCTGAATAATCTCCTCCTCCTTGCTCGTCGTCGAAATCTGAGGAAGCAGAGGAGTAGTTCTCGGAATCACTGTCACTTTGGATGAGGAGGGTTGCAGCGCGCGAGGAAGAGGCCTTGGCTCTCGTGAGCAGCGCCATTCTCCCGTCGAGACTCGTAGGAAGCGAGGCCGCGGAACGATGACGAGTGAGACGCCAAACGAGCGCACAACGAAACGTCAGTCTCTGGTATTCGCCCTTCTTTCCTTTCCCCCCGCTTTTGGTCATGAATCGAAGACTCGAACCGTCGTTCGTTTTAATTGTCAGGACTCAGGATCACGATAGCCACATTAGCCGACGTGTAGTATCCCTGGTCATGTATTGGTTGCTTTTTCTTGAGATTCTGTTACTAAAAATTACTGGCTATTTATTTGTGTTCTTATATATTGATGGGGAAAAGTGGTGAGGCACGTGGCATCCAGCCAGAGACACGCGCACTCGAACCAAAGGAAGCCCCATGCACCAGGCTCCAAGGCACCCCCCTCAAGCCCAGGGTGTAGTCCCTCGGAACCCCAATACTACCCTCCTAGGACCCGCAGCGCAACAAGATTAACCGAGGATGCCAAGGACCGTGGGGCCACCCCCCTCCTGAACTAGACTTGGTCCAGCCCGAAGCAATGACAGAAGAGAGCGATGTTGTTGAACATCCAACGGTCGAGACGGAAATATGTGGCTCCTCAGGGTTGCAGTACGTGGATTATGATCAGTTACGGAAAGTCAATCACACACGGGATATGGGGGCTGAATTCGGGGTGATGGCACAGATACGGGGGAGAAAAGCAGGGATCATCAACTTGAAATCTCCCCTTCAAAAGACGAGAAAAAGGGGGGGAGACCACGTCCATCTCTAAGTCCTCAGCTCTCCAACCAGCACTCAAGCCCCTCTTTCCACCCCATATCATATGTACAAGCCACTATGCTTCTTTCCCTCCCCCAGTTGTAAAAGGAATAAGTAGTGGATTTTGTTATGGCCGGTCGGTCTCGTGGTTTTTTTCCCAATTTCAAGGTTTTTCCACGTTAAATCTGTGTCTCATCTTCTGGTTGTTTGATCTCTCTTCTTCGATTCCCTTTGAGTTCCGAGTCTTAATCTCAATATAAATTCAACCACTAGAGTGAATTTGGGATCCAAACCGATTTTCACCATAACATATATAATTATATATAATTAAAGAATAATGTAACCGGGAGATACATCTTTCTGCTGATTTTACCATCCTCTAATTAATAAAACTTTTATGAGAAATGTTATATATCACGAAAAGATCACACGAATTGGTGTCAGGAATCAATCATGACTGTTCAACTTTCCTCGATATGGTCATGTTGAAAATCCCGAGGAAGACTAAACGGTAACGATTGATTCATGACATTTGTTCATGAGATCTATTCAGTTTCTAAAGCACCGCCTATCTTTTATAATCACAATAATATTTGTGTCAAAATAATTCCATCTATTATCATATGTTCAAAATGGTCACGGTCTAAGGGGACCGTTTTTCACTAAGAGTTCAACTGAGAAAAGTGTGAAGGTAGCTAAAGTTGGGGGCGCGAGCTTCCCAAGACTTCCGGCCGGCAAGCACGAGGAGGTTGGAAAATGGCCCTCGAGGGAGAGTCTTTTTTTCCTGCAAAATAAGTCCAAGGGCTCCTTACCCCTGACCCTCTGACGCTCAAGTTAGTTAGGTGGAGGTTGAAGGTATGTAGGAGGAGGAGATAGGAAGAGGAGAGAAGAGCACCGCCGTTGGGAGTAGAGGACCTTCTTCCTCTTGAGAAGGAAATGAATCTATGGGAAAAAGAGTGGTTGCCCCTTTCTGTCCCTTGGGTCCCCTCGTTATACCTGAGAGACAGCTCTGGCGGGCATTGGCTGGGGATGCCTTTTCTAAACCTGAGGCCAGGCTTTTGCTAGGAGACCGGCTAGTCTGTCTTGTCTGACGGGGCCTGTACGGTTGCACACCCCTATGCAAAGGATGTCTCCACCCTTTTATACGGGTATTCTTCTACTAGTAGATCGTGGCGGAATCTCCACATGTCTTCCAGAGGGCGCTTGGGACACTTAAGTTGTCCGGGTTTCACTTTCACTCTAGTAATGTCATGTGCCTACGTTTTTCTCCCTTAACAATTTATTTTAAAAAAATAATATTTATAACAAACCAAAATATAAATGATTAAGAAAAAGCATGTTTATTTTTATAAAATAAACAAATTATATTTATCGAATGTGTATAAGTTGAAGTTACAATTAGTTGGAAAAGACATATTTTGACAATGAAAAGTAATTGGACTGAAATGTCGCTCTCGAGAAATAGTTATCTCAAAAAAAATTCTTATAGATTTTATTTCTTTAGTTTTTGTTGTCTAGAATCACAAAGAAAAAACAATAGTCGAGTAAAGGAAAAGTTTCCTACAGTTTTGCTCATAACTATATTTTGATTAAACTACTTACACAAACTTGATTTGCTTGTTAGCTTCATCTAAACCAAAATAGGGAGCTTTTTAGTCATTCCTAACTTTTGTCTATTCCGACTTGAAGGAAGATTAATAAAATTGTAATGTTATATTTTATTGCTTTGTATATTTATACATAATGTCCTAAAAAATTAAGAAATCAAATTAAGAAAATTGATTACAATCTTTTAAGTATAGAAGATTCCATAAAGAAATTAGAAAATTAAATGGAAAAGATTGATTACCATCGTTTTGAATATAATGGTATAAATATAGAAGGTAGTTTTCTATTCTAAGAAATACATAGTTGTTCTGATAAACAAGATTATATAATATATTGATAATTCCTAATATATATGTTATCCTTTGGGTAAATTCTCTATTAGTCCCTGACACTATTTGATACTATTTTTCACCCAAAACACACACACCCAAAACACTATTACATTATAACCCTACACACCTCCTAAGGATCTATAAGCAATTTGGGCACTATTCAAAAGACCTATAATTAATTACTAGTTATCCTTTTTTTATTCTTAATTCTCAAATATTGTGTATAAAAAAAATCATGTTTTTTAAAACATTAAAAGTAAAACACATGAGTTTAAGCATGTGGTAAAAATCTTGAGAGGTTACCAAATTATGCCCATATTTCATTTTGAGTACCAAACTTCAATTTGTATCTTTTTGGTCACCCTACTTCTATTTGATTTCAGTGGGAGGGCACCCAAGGGGAACTGGCGAGAATTATCCAACGTGGCCGCCAGATTAGCCACGTTGAAGGTATTAAACAAGATTTGAACCTTGATTTTGAATGTTGTTTGTTTTGACTTTGTCAAAATCAAGGTTCAAATGTTGTTTTTTTCCTCTAAATATTGTTCAATTAGTTTGGATTTCTGTAAATTAGGATTTCACTACCTTCCATCTGACTAATCCGGCAACCACGTCAAATAATTCTTGTTGGTTCCCCTCGGGTACCCTATTGCTGAAATCAAATAGAAGTATGGTGACCAAAAAGATACAAATTGAAGTTTGATACCCAAAATGCAATATGGGCATAGTTTAGTGATCTCTCAAGATTTTTACCCTTTAAGCATGCATGGCAAACTTGAACCATCCATTCATGCTTGTGCTCATCACAATACTAAAATTTAACTATATTAATAAATTGAGTTTAGAAAATTTATCAAGAATTTGATCATGTTAGATTATCCTTCTACGATTGTTTGGAGATTGGGGAGGGCTCTCATAGATCTTGTATCATGGTGGGGTTACCCCATTCCCAGGATTCGTTCGTAGTGCCCGCGACCAAACCTCCACAGAGAATTGGCATTAGAGGAGGAGGTGTTCGGTAATTTCCTCTTCCTTGTCACACAGGTAGCATTGTGTCATTTCCCTAATCCAATTTTGTTTTACTAGGTTGTGGCATAGGAAACTTGTCTTCGAACGTCAGCCAGGCAAATAACTTAACTTTCATAGGGGATGCTTGTTTCCAGAAGGGCGAAACCACGCGAGGAGGGAGCTTCTCATTCCCCATCGAATTTGAAATGATACAGTGACTTGACTATAAAGGTTTGATTTGGGGTGAGTCTCTATGATCTCCTATCTGTTTGCTCCGTACCACCATGATTCAGGTACTCTTGCATTCTTTGGATCAGTTATGCCGCCTCCTGTGACAAGGGTCCTGGTATGAGAAGTGGTCTCTCTCACTGTTGTCGTTGTCTTACTTCCGCTATTGTGTGTTCCGCTCTCTCCCACAGGGTCTGGAGTTATGGGCAACGCCTTTACGGGCTGTGTCCATTGATCTAGTTATCAAACCAAAACCTGGTTGATTCTCTAGTTCCCGGCTCAATGATTATACTGGCCATGGTGAGGTCGCGCTGCCCCACAAGCTCATGATTTAATCATGTTAAATTAATAAAAGAAAGTGTGGGAGCTTGGGGCAATGGCAATCACCTATAATATATGGCTTAAGAGAAATATGCGATGTTTATAAAAAAAAACAACGCATTTTCCTACAAGTAACAAATCATTCGTGATACTAGTTTTCTCTTAATATCATGATTTGTTGCAATCAACCCAATAAAGAAGCTAAAACTAGAAGAGGCACACATAATGGTCAAATGAACTTTCAGTTCACACAAGATCCTGCACCAATAGAAACAATAGAGGGGACCTCGAAAGAAGCATAGAAATAGCAAGACTATACTTGACTGCATATAATTTTTATTATCATAATAAATAAATATGATTTATCTATAATAATAATAATACAACAACATCAAAGACAAGGCCCTCGCTTCCCTTGATCATTCATCTTGTTTGGTTGGTTGGGTTTATTATATATATAACTTGGAAAGATTTGGAAATGATAGTGTAGGTGTTAGAGCGGGCCGACCGCACCCTAACAAGTGTTGGGGTGAGGTCAGCCGCAAGTGCGGCTGGCTCGCTCTAACACTGCCGCTATCGGGTCGGGCTCGATAGGATCGCGGTCCGGCTCGATAGTGTAGATGTCAGAGCTGGGCGGCCGCACCCTAACACCTCCCATATATATAGGGCAATGTTGGGGTGCGGTCGGTCGCAAGTGTGGCCGGTCTGCTCTAACACTGCCGCTATCGGGCCGGGCTCGACAGGACCGCGGCCAAGCCTGATAGTGTAGGTGTTAGAGCAGGCCAGTCGCACCCTAACACCTCCCATATATATAGGGCAATGTTAGGGTGCGGTCGGCCGCAAGTGCGGTCGGTCTGCTCTAACACTGCCGCTATCGGGCTAGGCTCGATAGGACCACGACCAGGCCTGATAATGTAGGTGTTAGAGCGGGCCGACCGCACCCTAACACCTCTCTCTCTATATATATATATCAAAATATTTGAAGAATTTTCTGCAAAACATCTCCAGATAAATTCAAATCTGTTGAAAAAAACAAATGGCATTAATCTCCATGACGTCGTTCTTCACTGATTCTTCGACTACTATATGGTCCGCGGAGCCCTAAAAGTGGCAGATTCTTTCAAATCAGTGTCAATTGACAAAGATGGCAAGGATTCCTTACTTAATTCCACCCTTCGCTTGCGTGCAAGCAGGCCATGGAAGCCTTCCAGACCTTCCTTCTTTTCCCATCTCCATCAGAGAAGCTCCTCTCTACTTAGTCACCACACCACCAGTCTATTTCAGCACACCTGCTCATCGTTCCAATTAATTTATTAATTTAATATTTAATATTGGTGGGAATTTAGTATTTTTTTTTAAAAAAAATACTAAATTGAATGATAATATCCCCACTTAAACAATAATAATAGATAAATTAGTCAAGTTTATTTCTTTAAACGAGCAACCCGCATCCAATCAAAACAAAGAAGACGAGAGAAAGAGTGCGATCATTGCTTTAATCCGATTCGACTCCGTTGCGTCTCTGTTTCTCTCCCTCCCTCTCCAGCACTTCACTGAAAGCAGCAGCCAAGGAGCGGCGGCGGTGGCGGTGGCGGTGGCGGTGGTTGAGATTCCAGGGAAGGAGGATTATTGGATATGGTGCTGATGCTAAAGAACGCTCTAAAATCCCTCGAGGCGGATATCGAAAGAGCCAACACCTTGTAATATGCGGTTCATGTTTTGATTAATTGTGTGGGTTTTTGTTTTGTTTGTGAATCTCTGATATGCAAGGCTTGATTTTGAACTTCAGGGCTTCGGATTATCCGAGAGAACAAGATGGAGCGTATCTTCAGATGAGATTATCATGCAATTTGGCTGCTCGGCTGTTCCCTTGTCTTGTGCAGTGGACTGACACTCGCTTAGCCGGTGCACTTGGTCTGGTTAAAATTCTTGTTTATAAGGTCAATCAGACATTCCTTCTTTGATCAAGCTACATAAACTTCAGTGATTGTTGATGCTAATGTTGTGTGGTTAATTTGCAGGTGTATGTTGATGGTAAAGCAAAACTGTGCCTTCAGGGGAGGAGAGCCAGTATCAGGCAATTCTATGGTATGTTTTAACTTTGTTGCTATGTCAAAGCTTAAATCATGTCTCTAAGCTTAGTTGTGAGTGACTTTGGTTTGTGCAAAATTTTGCAAGGGACTATCTTTCCCTCTCTGTTGCAATTTCAAGGAGGTGTCACTAATTTGGAACAAAGGAAACAGATGGAAATGTATTTAAAGAAACATGGGAAAGGTGATGAAACAGAGGAAAACAAACTTTCTGAAGCTGATATAGAGAGGGAGGAAGAGTGTGGGATTTGCATGGAGTTGAAAGCTAAGATACTATTGCCCACATGTAACCACACAATGTGTATGAAATGCTACAATGACTGGTATGCTTTTTGTTTTGCAGTATCAGCCTTAGATCATTTATTTTTCAGAGAAATTAATTCATACATTCTTATGTAGTAGGCAGCTGTCCTAGAAATATTTGATTATGAACTCTCCTTGAATTTGATGGCTTATCTTACTTACATGCTTCAGGCATACCCGTTCGCGGTCATGCCCATTCTGTCGGATTGACTTGCGGAAAGTGAGGCTGTCTGATCTGTGGATGTACATTGACAAAAAGGATGCTGTTGACATGGCGTTGATCACCAGAGAGAACATAAACAGATTGTTTATGTTTACAGACAAGTTGCCTCTCAATGTTCCTAATCCTACAGCGGTGCCGTATGCCTGTTCTCATTCCTTTCTTTCTTCCTCTAGTTGATACCTGGCTTCGTTGCATAATGGATGTGTCATCATATTCATAGAAGTCGGCTTTTATACAGTAGCCTAAGATTGGCCACAAAGTAAATTCTGGTAGTTCAGTTAGGCATTTGATAGTCCTGTGCTTGTCATTCTTGAATATTAATGATTACTTCCATTGATTCTTTCAAGTATTGTTTGCAAGGTTAGTATTCTTGTGTATACATATTGACAAAAGTATTGATCTTTAATCCTTGACATTGTTCAATGTCGAAGTATCTTCCGAGTATCATTATTGATGAGCCTTGTTACGTGCGATTCACAAATGTTGGTTAGCAAATTCCTATGTTAGTCTAGTTGTTGAGAGAGGAAAAAAAATACAACTTTGATTATCATTTTAATTAGACACATGATTATTTATCTTTCATTGGACGGAAGATGCAAGTCAGCTCCTTTGTTCTGCTGTTAATATTGGTTTTGTTGGGATGTTTTATGGCTATGTATCCATTGGAAAGGTTTTACTTGATTCCTTGCTTTGAAATTGAGACCAAGAGGAGACAATATTATTATTGCTGTCATCTCCAACCCTGTAGCCTAATCAAATTACAGTAAAGGTAAAAGGAAGTTTGCATCTTTTGGCAGACAAGTTAAACCCCATCCTTTTAAGGAACTTTGATTAGTAGACTGTTATGGGGGTAAAATAATCGAAAATACGTGGCATGATCATAAGCGTCAAGATGAAAGTTTAATTGTTAAAATAACCATCTGGTCATCCAATGGTGGAGAATGAATTTCATAGAAGACGCTAAAAACTAGCAGATGAAGGTTCTAAGACTATAAAAGGAGGTCCTCGACTTACAAAGAAGGTAACTTGGATTAAATTGAGATTGGGTGCTAGTTGAGAAGTCTAAGCATCTCGACTTACAGGAAGGATTTACCACAAATAAATGTAAACATATCAGATGAGGAAATGATCATTTTGGTAAGAATTGCCTTTTTTTTTTTTTTGTATTCATTTGAACTCACATGTTTTCATTCTAAATGAAGTCTTCTGCTTGTTAAATGTTCAGTAGAGGCATGTGAAGAACCTCCTGTTATTATTTTATCAGAAATCAATCAAATATCATAGCATTACTGCCATTGCAACATCACTATTCCAATTTATTGTTATTTTCTTCTCTACATGTAGTTTTATTGAATTTGAATGAGTGGCTTGGGCAACCACATGTCTGTTGCTTTCTGACAAGTTACTTATTTTTCTTACCAATGACATCTAAGTCTGACGGTACCGGGTTTCAGTGCCTCGCACCCCGTCGCGGGTTCGAGTGACGCTTGGGGGTCCTCCTGTGGCGATCTGTGCACTCGTGGTGGGGGCCAGTCTTCGGATGGCATTATTCCCCACACATTGCTTGCCGGATTCGATCTCGGGTTGACCCGCTCCTTTGGTTCTTTACTAGCACTGGCCTAGCCAGTCGCTCTTAACGTCCAAAAAAAAAAAGTTACTTATTTTTCTTTTTTGTTTGTTTATTTGTGTACTTGCATAGTTGCTTTATAAAACTTCACAATGCTAATTTTTCTTCTTGAATAAGTGACCAAGGTGATTGTGATAGTAAGAGTACACTCAACATAGCCTCCAAAAGCTTAGATGGGATCAAAAGGAAAACAACAGAGAAACACAGAGGACAACTGGTATGTGCATTGTACTGGCATAGTTTGTGGAGTTTTGAATCTTTGGGGATGATCTTCTGCATGTTCTAATGTATCTTGTGGGATCCCCCATCTGATCTTTGTTGTTTGTCCTCTAATTTTTCCATTTGGATGAGAAACTAAAGAGTAAAGAGCAAAGTCCTTCCTCTTTATCCTTCACCGACATCTTTGCGGTGTTTGCTTGCGCACAAGTTGTTCGATGTTTTGCCTCTTAGTGGATTGCTGCTGTCTATCTTTATGCGCGAGAGTGAGACTTTGAATGTGAGCTTGAGTGATGGGTATAGGAAACTTCCGGCCATTTGCAGGTGCGAGTTGGAGAATGGTATTCCCATGATCCATTACTCACTCTCCCATAAGGCACCATTAGAGACAGTGAGATGAGCTTGTCCTGGGGTCCTCTTTCCACGAGGACTCTTCACTGCAGCAAGGGACCATTTCGAAGTCATTATAATAACCAAAGTCCATCTCGAGCCCCACACAACAGCAACTGGACCATCTCCCCTAAACCCACCAAGTCTGCCATTTGAGGACTGGAACACGTGTGCAGCTCAAGAGTTGTCATGAAAGCTGCCCTTCATACCAAGATTTGGTGGGCGATTCTCTTCTGATTTAGCTTTATCTCCCTGCCAGCCACCCCTGCAGGTGTTTTATACTCTAGTATCCATCAACCATTCATAACTCTTTCTTTTGACCTTTTTACCTGGTCAAAGGCTCGTCGGCAGAAGGCTATAAGCACAATCTTGGCTGACTTACATTAATGACTGGGTGGCCACATTTGTCTGTCCTTTCTAATGGCACTTTCTTGGTTAATTTGAGATGATAGCATTACCATGTGAAGATGTTTTGCTCTTTGGGTTACCAAAACCATCATTATTAAACCACCAAAGCAAAGGGAGAGCAAAAGGTGCGTCTGAATCTCTGATCACATCTTATTCTAATGTTTGCTTTTGTGATAAATCTTAAAGTTGTTCTAATGATTGCTTAGTTGTTAGAATGTTTTCTCAGAGACACCATGTGAGAAAGATAGCCTATAATCAGATCTGATCCTTTCTTCAATGTTTTACCATGGTTGAGAAGATTCCATACTAGAACGGGAAATCGTATAGAAAAGATCTTATATTTACTTGCATTTACTTGGTTTCTATATATATATATATATATAGAGAGAGAGAGAGAGAGAGTGCGTGCGCACTGTGTGGGGCCGGTGAACGTGCATGAGCTGGGGCCTACCAAGTCCACCATCCAGCATCCGACCGTATAAAGGAAAGGCCTTGGTTGGATCTTTCTTAGTCTAAGCTCTCATCTCTCTGCGCAGCATGGCACACTCCTCTTGGTTTGATTTTCTCCAGTTCTTCACTCATGATCCGTCCTGGTTTGCTTATGCGTCGATCCTCATCTCCTTTATCATCGTCGTCTACTCGTTGATCAACATCACGCGCAAGGGCCGAGGACGAGCGCTGCCGCCGGGCTTCTTGTGCCTGCCGCTCGTCGGAGAGACTCTCAAGCTGGTGGCCGCCTACAAGACGGAAGACCCCGAGCCGTTCATCGACGAGAGAGTGAGCCGCCATGGCAGGCTCTTTACGACCCACATCTTCGGCGAGCGCACCGTCTTCTCCGCCGACCCGGAGTTCAACCGCCAGGTCCTCACCGGCGAGGGGCGATCCTTCGAGTGCAGCTACCCCTCGTCCATCTCCACCCTCCTCGGCCGCCACTCCCTCCTCCTCATGAAGGGACCCCTCCACAAGCGCATGCACTCGCTCATCCTCTCCCGTTTCTCCTCCCCCTCCGCTCTCCGCGAATTCCTTCTCCCAGACATCGATCGTCTGGTTCGTCACACCCTTGATTCCTGGGTTCCCGAGGGACAAGCCGCCGGCACGGTTCGGTTGCTGGAGCAGGCGAAGAAGATCACCTTCGAGCTTACTGTGAAACAGCTGTTGAGCTTCGACCCTTGTGTTTGGACGGAAAGCCTCCGGCGAGAGTACCTCCTCGTGATCGAGGGCTTCTTCTCTATTCCTCTTGCTCTCCCTTCTTTCCTCTCCTCTTACACCACTTACGGCAGAGCTCTCCGGGTGGGTCTCTTCTTCCTCTCCGACCAAATTCCACATCTCTCGTCCTCTTTTCCCCCTTCTGATTAATTCCATTCATTCATGCAGGCACGGAGCAAGGTGGCAGAGGCGCTTAGAGAGGTGCTGAGAAAGAGAAGACAAGACAAGCAGCAGATGAAATACAGAGACGAGAGTGAACAGAGTCAGAGCCAGAACCAGAAGAAGAAGGACATGGTGGAGGAGCTCCTTGAAGCCGAGGGCGGTGGACTCTCCGAGGACGAGATAGTGGACTTCATACTAGCTCTCCTCGTCGCCGGCTACGAGACCACCTCCACCATCATGACCCTCGCTGTCAAGTTCCTCACCGAGAACCCTCCAGCCCTCGCCCTCCTCCTGGTAACTAATTACGAAAACAATTTTTATTTCTTTCTTTATTTTAAAGAAATTAAACGGGCCCACAGCCTGTACTGGCACATCCGCCCTTTTCACTGGAACTCTTGTTCTTCTTTTCTGTTTTTCAAAAAAGAAAAAAAAAGAATGTTAAAGTTTGCTTGGGATGTGATAAGAAAAAATGAGGGTGGAGTGGGGCCCTTCGCTTGCTTTATTAATGCCTGGTGTTTGGTCGAAAGAGTACTTGCTTTTTGTTTGATCGATCAAGTCATGCACACAGGAGGAGCATGATAGCATTAGAGCCAGGAAGCAGCACGACTCTGAAGCCTTGGACTGGACGGACTACAAGTCCATGCCTTTCACTCAATGTGTAATGACACGATCCTTATCCTAAACCATCCTTGCTTGTACAAACAAATATATATATATAAAAATAATATTGACTGAGCTTCTCTGTCTTTGACTCTTTGTTCCAGGTGATCAATGAAACACTCCGTGTGGCTAATATTATCAGTGGAGTTTTCAGACGAGCTGTCACTGATGTCCATTTCAAAGGTTTGTGTCTTCATTTTCATTTCCCTGGCAGCAGTAAACTAAACTCAAGAGCTATGACATCTGGCAGGGTACACAATCCCAAAAGGGTGCATGGTGTTCTCGTCCTTCAGGGCTGTTCATCTTGATTTGAACCACTATGAGGATGCCAGGACCTTCAACCCATGGAGATGGCAGGTGCATCATCTCTTCATCAACTCCTTTTAAATCAAATCATTGATTTAGTTTGATTGAGATTTTTAAAATTTCAGGACAAGGATGCACCCCTGCAAACGAGTGGTGGTGGTGGTATCTTCACTCCCTTCGGCGGCGGCGCGCGCCTTTGTCCTGGCTACGAGCTCGCCCGTGTTGAGATCTCTGTGTTTCTTCACCACCTTGTCACTCGTTTCAGGTATATAGTTTTAATCAACTCTTTCTTGTTTATTGTTTGCAACTTTGCCGTGCCATCATTGAATCAGGATAGTTACTTTCCTGTTTGTTCTGGTGTATGTATGTGTGTGTCTTATTTGGGTCCATTCTTGTTTATTGATGGATCGATGCATCATCACTGTAGGTGGGAAGTGGCTGAGAAAGACAGACTAGTATTCTTCCCAACAACCAGGACTCTGAAGGGCTACCCAATCAATGTACGGCCTCGGAGAACCAACTTCTCTAGCATATGAAATCATAAGAAAAAATATATATATTTTGTTCTTTTTCGACGTGAAAATGAAATAATACTTTAAAGAGGACAAGGAGAAGATGGAGATGGGCTGAAATAGGGGGAGCTCTCCAGGGCCCTAAAAGTTATGTTAGTTTGTATTATTTTATATGATTGAAGTCCAATAATTCGAACGATCACAAACGGACGGCAATTGATATATATGTGGACTTGTGTCCCTTTGTGGTCTATGTTTTCAATGCAGATCAAGCAGTCTTCAGTTGCATATACTATAACATGGAAATAATAGTTTAACACATTCATAGGCATACAGATTCTTATAAATTTTTTCAGATGATACATATGATAAAAATGTGATTGGGCGCAATCAATATAAATTAAAATGTCCATGCTCATTAAAAAAAAAAATTTAAGTTGGTAAAGGAAAATAAAATCCTCACACTCAATAACCTAGCCAGAAAACAGATGGAGTGGAACACACATGGTGTGCTACTTGTGCAACCTAGCACACCTCTATTTTGTTCATTCACATTACGAATATAGGATCGTTTTTGTATCCTCTTTGGAATAACAAACAAATCCAAAACAATTTAAGATCTTCGGAGGGGACAATATCAATAGTACACAAAGTACTCATACTAAAATGGGACCTGCTCATGATGACACTCATATCGCAACGATCAAGTGGTTTATTGGTATCTCGATTTCTGTAAAAATTTCAATGATAAAGAGATCTCCGGTTTAATTCAGGGGTGATGGAACATTTCTGGAAGTATGAGCAATGGTTGTGGTGGGTGGTCCCAGCCCCTACGTGTGTACAGGCCGCACCTCATATCTGCTCCATTGAGACTTGTGTACGCCCTTGATTTTTTAGCGGCTTACCGTTCATATTATAAATAAAATAAAATAAAATTAGGACCTGCTCATCATGACACTCATGTGATGTATATGGATGAAGAAAAACAACTGATGTTTTTAAAATAAACAATTATTTTCTTAAAACTAATATTTTTTTAATAAAGTGGATAAACCACCAATTTTATTTATAATAGAGGAAAAATAAAAATATGAGCTACAATTAACCCACCTCTGCAAGATAAAGCACAACATAAATATGACATAGACTCATTGTAACATAAAATTGTTTTCCCCTTCTTCTGCTTTTCTCCTCCCTTCTAGATCCGTTGCCATCCGATCCTTGGGGGGCGTCCAGCGAGAAGAACAAGTTCCTCTTAATCAGACTCTATGCATCCCGGATCAATGGTTTCTTTGACAGGTGGACTGCATCAAATCATGACAATAAGAGAAAGTATCATAGATAAGTTGTCAAAAAATATGTTGTTTATCTTGAAAATACTGTCGGATTCTTAAAACTTATACTTGATATTGATTTTATCACTCTATCATGGTCCGATGCAACTCATACATCTAAAAAGTCAAAGCTACATGTGGCAGAATCATTGGTGAAAAGAAACATGGCTTTCACAGAGGAGTCATGCCCACCAGGAAGAACAGGGCAAACTATTTGGTGTCTATTGAAGCTTGCCACTGACCCACTATTATAAATTGGATCCATACTGAAAATGGTGGATATGGATGCAAAAATAATAATAATAAAAAAAAGGCTATGTGGGCTTGTAAAGTATCTAAAACCCAATGGCCAATGGGCTTAAGTTACCAACCTATTAACCAACCAAAGTTTAGTTTTTTTTTTTTTTTGACGAAATAGAGCTTTACCAGCTTCTACATTAACTAGAATAGAAAAAAGGTAAGAAAAAAAAACAAGCATTAGCACAGGCTAATCAAAATATAATCCAAAAGTGACAACTATGTCTTGAGCCACTGAGGGTTGGTCACATCCTCACGTGGAACAAAGATAGCCACTGGATTTAGCAAGGCATGCTTTGCGAAAGAGCATGACTAAGCGTGTTCGAGGTCTCTTAGGGCAATATTGTAGTTGAGCTTAGGGTTGAGGATTGTAGAAGTTGATTGATGTGGCAAGCTTATGGGAGGTCTTAGAAGTGGTATTAGATCCATGTCTAATCATCACATAAAGCATCTGGACAATGCATGTTGAGGATGTCCGGCTTCCATTCTACAGTTACACTTATGTCTAAGGCTATCAAGATAGCTTGCAATTCGGCATGGAGGCTTGATTCTGCTGACATGGTGTATCCCAAGATGATGGTGTCTCTTCCTTTGGTGAATACAAAACCTACATAGATTTATCGGTGAATAGCGACATCACATAAAGAAGAAATTGTTTGTTTGAAAGAGGAAAAGTGGAATACTCCCTGTATTGCTCCCTTATTTTCGGAATTGTTCTTGTGTATATGATTGAGTGCCTCCTTAAAAACTTGAAATGGATTTGAATCCTCCTATTATTTGAAAACAACTTCACATCGGCTTTCAGTTGGCTTGATTGAAACTATCAATGCTTTGATAAAGCTTTAGTTTTGACTGTTATTGCCCATGTGATCTGAAGCCAATCACCCGGTTAGCAAAGTTCTTTGAATGGTATTTGGCACTCCAACCCAGTGTGATGCAAGTGCACATTAACTGAGTTCTTGCGATACTACATTCCACCATTAGATGCATGATAGTTTCACTTTCCAGGACCACAAAAATGGCACATTGTATGAGGACCAATTCTAGTGAGTATAAATACTCGGATGTAGTAATCCACTGCCATGTAGAAGTTTCCAAATAAAAATTTTAACTCTTGGGGCTACATGCAATTCCCAAATTCTTTGCCAACCACCTTGGTGGGTATTTGCGGTGGCGATTTTTGATTAAGCATAGTATACCTCTTTGGCAATATTATCGGTTGGAGGTTGTGGGGGACCATGCAGGTTTTTCCACATTCAAAGAATAGGCATTTCTACTAAGTCCATTCCAATCTAGATCGTATCCAAATCCTTCTAAGATATCCGGGTAGTTGAGTAATCGGCTATTAAAAATCAGAAATAGACATTGACTCAAATGACATACATGTTTAAAGTGGCGAAAGCGAGGGGGATATCAAAAGAGCCATGGCTCTTTGAGAAAACTTGTTCTTGTGGGATCCGCTGACTCAATATCCTAAGGTTTGCTCTAACATTGTGGTAGAACATAAATTCTTATAGAACCAAAGTGGTACCTTTACTGCATACATCCCATGGGTCCAATGGTACCATATGGATGGATGAATTAAATGTACCCATAGCTTATTTTCATTGTTTAAGGTGAGCCACATTTTTGTCATGAGTGCAGTTTTGCAAGCTGGGGTTTCTAATGCCCAACCTACCCTCGGGATCGATCAAGTGCTGGTATTTGCCGTCAGATGGAATGAAAGGGCCTTGATTGTACCCATTTCAAAAGAAACTTCATGATTTTGGAGATCGATTAAACACTTTATATCACAGGATGGGATAGCGGGATAGTTGATAGGGGATGGACATGGTGAAATTTTACAAAAGGATGACTCGACCGACTTTAGAGATATAGAAGATGAAGACCAAAATTCAAACTCTTAGTGGTTCTAGTAATCCAATGGAGTCCATTGATTGACATGAATCCTTTGGGAGAGATCAGGGACTCCAAGATACTTAAAGGGAAAGAACCAAGCTGACATTCCTAGAATATTATTGATAATGGAAGTCCTAACCCTAATGTTAAACCGGGGATGGAAGCGGAATGAAAGATTTATTGATTTACTTTACGCCTTTTGTTAGCTGATTATAGAGGGTCAAACCACAGAGAGGCAATTTACGGCTCACGCCCTAGATGCTCTAGTTATAACAAGAGCATCATGAAAAAACAAGTGGTTTAAAATTATGAGGCCAATCTAGTATCAAAGCACGGAATAAGATTCAAGTGCGGTGCATGATTAAGCAAAGCTGAGATAGATTTTGGGATACTAGTAGGAAAGGTAGGGAGAGAGTCTCACGCTAACTCCCTAAGAGCTACTAATCCGGTAGGCTTCCATTGACCGAGGAAGAAAAGATGGAAGTAATACAAGCCTTAATCGGAGATCCAAAGCACGGGAAAGTTCATTAATTGGAGAGTGGCAGGATTGCTCCCCACATTCTAAGGCATCATAAGCCTTTCAATGTCTAACTTGAGAATCATCCTAGGGAGGTATTTGTTTCATACTCTAGAGAATGAACAGCCTCTTGGATAGCAATAATGTATCAAATGTAAGATCTTCCCGGCCGTAAAGCCAGTTATTGTTAGGGGCCTATGGATCGACTTATGAATGACACCCTTCAATGCATTTTGTCGGGATTTTAGAAAGAATTTTATATGCCACATTCTGCGAGAGAGAAATAGGTGCAGAAGTCTTTGGACTTTGTTGGCTAAATCTTGCTTTGGAATTAGGGCAACATATGTTTTTTCCCCATGCTTTTGGTAGAATGGAGGTGTGGCAGAAGTAATCAATTGCTCTAAAGAGATGTTCCTTGACTAAATCCCAGTAGAACAAATAAAATTCAGCATTAAATCCATCTGGTCCTGGGCTCTTTCCTCTGGGCATAGATTTCAGGGTTTGAAAAACTTCCCCTATGGTGGCAGGTTTGATCAAGCTATTTCCCTCTTCCTCAGTTAGAGTGGGCAAGTCATTTGGAAACCCTCTGCAAAGTTTCCTCTAATGGGAAATCTTTGGTTTTGGTGGTCCATAAGTTTGTATAGAAATCGATTAAAAAGCTTTTACTGCCAATACCATCCTGATTATCCAAAATGAGACCTTGATCATTTCTAGGGTGATATTCTATTCTTATGACCTTTAATTCTAGCATGATTATGGAAAACTTGGAGTTATAATCTCCATATTTGTAAAAAAAGCTTGCTCTGCGGGCCCATCTCACGAATTTTGCTTGAGGTAAAGCCTTATGTTTGTTGTATAACCCTCGAGGCAACCCACATAAAATTCGATTGCAATGTAATTACAGGTTCTAATGATTCCAAATTGGGAAATTTCCTCTTACATGCATCTTATCTTTAGCATGTCTAGGGGTAAGTGCCTTTGCCTTCCACTTGCATAGGAAAGACCTAGTTAGGATGTAAAATGGTTAAAGAAGGCATGCATGGGATTGGGACGAGTTCTACAATTCGGGCTCTACCTACATAAAATGGCAACTATCATAGATCAAACCAATGGTTATCAAATAGATATTTTCTAGCGACTATAGGAATGAAATCTAGCGATTAACAACAAAGGGGTGTGTGATCGATGCTCCTAGGCAAATGTTTGATAAAATAAGAATCAAATCTAGAATAACCATGCATTGTGGCCAAACCTCTATCAATCTTGCCCATCTCCTAGCTAAGCCTAATTGATTATTGCACCAGAGTAAAGGAGAGGAAACCTATAGCCGAACAATTGGTTGTCTACTATGAACTCATTAAACATCCTAGATTTGATGCATAGTGATTGAAACTCCCTCCTCTATGCTCTTCTTGACTTAAGATTGCATTGAAATCACCTAGTAGAGACCAAGGTAGATCTAAAGAGAATAACTTCAAATCATCCGAGTTTCCTCACAGAATTTGGGCATAATGTGAGGTTGTATACTGGCGGTAAGTATCCATTCCTTGGGATTATCGGATGAAATTATCAAATCTGAGAATGCAGAGTAGGTGGGTAACCATACCTACCCTCTGTTTCCAGAGGGTGATCAGTCCTCCTGACATTCCCTGTGCAGGGATAGCTGCCCATTGCCATCCTTTAGCAAATTTCTTGCAAAGTTTATAGGATCTATCCAAATCCGCTCTAGTCTCCACCAAAGCACACTAGATCGGGGTTGGATTTGTCCTTCATAAGGGCCTTGATTCTGCTAATTGTGGCAGGATTGGATGAGCCCCTGCAATTCCATGCAATTACCTTAATTGTGTTCATTCAGATAAAAAACAAGAGTGTAAAAACCTAATTAGACATACTCCTCAAGTGTGAATATTCAAGACTTGTCCTGAGATACTCTACAGCCCCTTTTTTGGAGCATGAACCTTCTTTGGACTTATCCCTTCTTGCCATAAGCCTCTGGCTTGGCTTCATACGAAATTACTGTTGGCGTATCATCATCGCTTATGCGGAAGAACCCCTTCATCTTCAAAGACTTCATCCATTGGGTGGTCTTTTTCTTTCTTCTTAGCATGATGGCCAACACAATCCACATGTTTCACCAAATTTTGTCATGCTTCCTGGTGGCTGAGAGATGCAGGGCTGGGCACGATCCTTGAAAGGTGCTCTTTGGTCATGGTCAGAGAGGAGATGAGACCGGAGGTAATCGATCTCGGACTCTGAAGGGTCTCGGATCTTGCCCACCCTCGGCCTCTGGCAATCTTTCTTTGGCTCATACACAACTCCGTCCGGTTTGAATTGTAGGGAACCCGGCTGCCCGTGTGAGGAATCGAGCCTCTTGTTGTTCCATCTCTTTTTCTGATTAGGGCTCCATAGAGGGAGGCCATTCTCCATCGCCGGATGTAACTCTGAATGTGTTACTATTAGGGCCTGAGTTGGTATGTCTGCGAATTATTCTTGATCCCCTCGACCCGTTGAAAATCCCCCTCGGCCATACGTGGAGGTGCGTCCACTCCACCGAATAGACCTTTGGTTTCGGTCGCTTGATCAACAGGAAGCGACCACTTGTCTTCTACGGCTCTACCCGTTTTAGAGCCGTTGTGTGGTGGTGGACCCATACCGCCGTCACGTGAACACGCAATTTTCCGCGATTACGACCTCCTCTCCTCCTCGAGCTTCTTTGGAATCTTTCCCTGCCCATGCAGAAGAGGCATGAAGAGCAGTTTCCTGCCCGTCTATATTGCACTCCATCGGCTGAACCTCCATTGATGACCTTTCCGGTGATTTTTGTTTCATGAGGGCGTCATTTTGCGGAACTGAATTAGGTGACCTATCCTCCACTTTTGAAGCATATTGTAGGGATTTTTCATAGATTAAAGCTACTAAAAGTCACATTCCTAAGCGCCTCCACCCACCCTCTCTGCGGTGGTGAGGCGAGGTCCGATTGAATCTGAGAGGCAGCCAAAATTTGACCTCCCAAGCTCGAGATGAGAGTGTCCCACCTCCATAGTGTCTTGATCAATCTTGAGCCTTTGGACCAATTAAACTCGGGCTTTCAAAGGAATGATTTCCCGAATTCCATTGGTAAGTGTAGGTGTAATTGAGACCCACGCGGTGAGTCCAACCTCTCAAAAGCCGGTGAAAGTTCTTCCTCCAAAGGTGTCGGGTTGAAAATCATTCCGGCTTATGGTCAGGGGGCCATCCCCACAGAAACTTTCTCCACCATCTCAGAAGTCTAGCACCTAATATAATAGTAAGCGTTTGGTAGATCCGTGATGGAGAAGCTCCCGGATCGCAAGGTGCTAGAGGCCGGTCGGACTTGTTCGATGGCGGGGATCTTCCGAGAATTTCCCATAAAGCAGGTGTGCATACGCTCTTATTACTTTCGTTATGCGAAGTCATTATCTCAGGGAATAGTGAATTAAGCTTCTTGGAAGCTTTTGAAGTTTTGTGAGGAGTTGGTATTTCCTCTCCGAGCGCTTTCAGGTTTTGGTTCTCGGACCAAAACTACGGCCCATGACTTCCCGGCTACATTTCGAGGAGGTCCTCCAGGCCCATGCCATCGCAAATTAGGTAGAGACTTGAAAGGAAATGACAGCGATCGGATTAATGGAAGTTTTAGTGGAGCGTGCTTGAAAGTAGAGTTGCAAAATCTTGCAGCTTGTAATAACCAAAGTTTAGTTGCAATTATAAACCTACTAACCTAGTATGGATCTTGCCTATAAAATAAATATATCTAGACCAACCAAACATGTATAATTGGACTTAGACCTGTCACCCATATCATCACTACTTGATCACACCAACCAATCCAACAAGTATGCCATGACCCAAAATTTTCTTATTATCCACATTTCCTTTTAAAAAGAGAAATACATACTTAATCTTAACTAAGAAGAACAAATCCTGACCGTCCATTTTTCTGAGATAATTTTTATACTTTTATATATATATATATATAAATTATTATTACTACTATTTAAAATTTTAAAAAAGTGATTCTTTCGGTGTAGTTTGGTGACGGACTGACAGAATACAGAAGAGTGAGTCCCTTTCCTTCTTGCGGTTCTTGCAGTGCCCCCAAAGCTACAAACTTCGGCTCGAGGGAGGGACTGACTCCTCATCGCGTTTGATGATCGTTTGATCTTCCCCTCTTCTTTCTTTTAATCTTGTTTAGGGTTTCAATTGGAGATCGAGATCGAGATCGGAATCGCGAGGAAATGGGGAGGCTCTTCCTGGTGAATCTGGAGGGCAGGATATACAGCTGCAAGCACTGCTTCACCCACCTCGCCCTCTCCGAAGACATCATCTCTAGGGTATCAAACTCCTCACCCCCGTTCTCTCTTTTTGCCAACTTGTAGATCCGATCATACCCATTCTTGATACTTTCATGCCGTTTCTCTCTTTCTCTCAATCTTTGTTCATTCGGGTTTTCTTTTGTTTTTCCCGTCTAAATTTTCATTTTTTTCCCCTATGTTCTTGATAAATTTGGTCATGGACCTTGTTAATCTTGTTGCGTAATGCTGGAAGCCAGCCATGAACTGGATTGTGGAGGTATTTGGCGATGCTTTCTATGAACTCGTCAAGATTCACCCTACCACGTTTTCCTTTGGTTCATCTCTCTCAATTCACAACAGCATTACACTTTTCTAATTGTTTCCTTTTTATTTTATGATTTCTTGTATGTATAACTTGCGATTTTCATCTGCAAATGCCTTACCGGGTGTTCTCTGCTGAAAGAATGCATTATGGTGGAATTCTTATGCATATCAAATGATTGGATATAATCACTTTGACCATAATTGCCTTCTTTCTCTTCTGGCTTCCAGTCCTTTCATTCCAGGCATGGGAAGGCTTATCTCTTCAATAAGGTGTAAGTTACTCGGTCTTTCCTACTATTTTTATTGCTTTTTACCCACAATGTTCTCCCCTTTCTTTTATTTCTCTTTCTCCTCAGTTGCGACAAAGAAAATGATTTACAAGGTTCTAGTTTCCACTTTTTGGGTTGAAAGCCTAAACTTAGGAAACTTAATTACATGCATGAATCATGATGTGTATATTATCCCATAAATGTTAAGATATGATCATGTTGTAGTGATAATCGTTGGATTATGGAGATTGATCAAACCTGCCTGCTTCCAAGTTACAAAGATTATGTGATTTAATGGGTTGAACAAATAGATCAGTCAGTATTTACTTGTGTAATGCCAACTGGGTATGTTATTAATTTCTAGTATTTCAAATGATTTAAATTACTGCCTTAAGTGTGCTTGAGTGTCATTTAGTTCAGCAGTATGGGAACTTGTCGGAAGTGCTTCTTTGTGTTTGGGCATGTAAACAATTCTCTTTATTTGTTGAAATTCTAGTTCGACACGGAACTGTGCATCTTGTTTGTCGTGCAGTTGTTTGATGTATTAGAGCTAGGAGCCAAAAGTTCTGGTTTAAGTTGAAGATACTAAAGAAGGGTGGAACAGCTATTCGGACAAACTATTCAGTGGAAGTCAAACATAGGATTTGAATGATCTCACAAGTTCTTTTGAAGAGGAAGGAAGCCGTAGATGTTTACAAGTAAAATTTTGGTTACAGTGAGTGAATGAAGATTGAGAAAACTGAGGCTTAATGAAAGCTACATTTAGGTTTGGGGTTTAAATCTCTGGTGTCATGCTATAGAACTGTTGGAGAAATTGATTGAATATAGATTAAGACAAGTAATGATCTTTAAAAAATTGATATGTTAAGGAACAAATCTTGTTATATGCTTAGGTCTATTTTGGAGGGCAGAGAAAAGAGTGCATATTAATCCAACCACCAACCCATACTATCTGGTTTTTACTTGTTTAGGAAAGGTACATGATATGATTATCTAAAGAGGAGATATTGCGGAATCTACAAAGAAGCACCAATGAAGTAATTTAGGTTAATCAAGGTCTTGTATGGTGTAGTTATTACTAGTATCAGAACTACTAGAGAAAGGAAGAAATGAATGTTACCCAAGTTTTGCACACCATATTTTCACTTTGAAGCTTAAGTGCAAGTTGTACTCAACTATTGTTAGATACACCATGATTTACAGGTTTAATGTTTTGTACCTCATTAATATCGTGAGCTGACCATACATGGAAATCACCTCATGAGCACAAACAACTTTGTTTGTTGATATGCAATTTACTTCAAGAAACCATCTGCATTTACTTGTTATTTACCACCGAGTATAATTGACCTTGTTCAACGATTTGTAGTGTCAATGTGTCAGTTGGATTGAAAGAGGACAGGATGATGATGACGGGGTTGCACACAGTTGTTGACATATTCTGTGTCGGTTGTGGGTCCATTGTGGGATGGAAATATGTGAGAATTTATCTGCAATATTTTTGCCCATGTTCTCTCTTAATTCATTCTCAATTAAGCTCTATTGGCCTCTTTTGCAGGAGACAGCTCATGAGAAGAACCAGAAATACAAGGAAGGAAAATTTATTCTGGAGAGGTACTCTTGCATTTTCTCCATTTTCAACGGGATAAGTTCCCAGTGCATTATCTTCCTCACTACTTATTCTCTGATGAAACCATTACAAACTGGTTTCTTCTGATATTGTGCCCTTGTGTTGAAGCAGGTTTAAAGTGGCAGGTCCAAACGGAAACTACTACTGGGCAAGCCTTGATGCTCATGTGGCTGGAAGTGATCCTGATGAAGCTTGATTTGATTTAGGATGTTACCTAATTGTATATTCTTTCTGGTTATCAGCTGCATGATCATTATCAAATACTTTCTCTGACCCATTTACTCAACATATAATTGGCAGCAGACACTGCATCTCCAATAAAGCTCTAGCTTGCTTTATTTCTCCTTTTTTCCTATGATCTATGCTTTTGGTACAATGAGTTTCATCTTAGACCTCTTAATATTTACCATCAATTTTGCAATTGAACCCACATCCAAGGCCCAAAGGTTGTTGATTTGAGATTTGATCTTCCACAGGTTGCTTGGTTGTTTCACTGTTTGTGATATGTTATAATCACATTAACAATAGTACCAATAACCTTGAAATGGCTAAAACAATGCCTTTCCTCTGTTATATTTGCATTTAACACGACTAACGAACCACAGGAAAAGCTTTGATTTTTTTTTTTCTTTTCTTTCCGATAAACATGGACAAGCAAGCCACTTTGCCATCCTTCATGGTTAAAATGCATTTTTTCAAGGTAAAGCACAAAGATCAGGTAGAAGTCACGGATGAAGGAACAAATATTGCAAGTTTATGCCTCATTGTCCATAAAAAAATATACATATATGTCTCAGAAAACAAGTCTTATTTTGAGGACTAAGCTGAATGATGAGATGAACTCTTCCTTCCAATTCAAGTTTACAACGCCAGCATGCTGGTTCTGCATCAATGGGTTACAACACCAAGTTGTTCAAAATCAACCAAGAGTATAAACCATATGTTCCGCTAGCTTTTCACCGACTACTCTCACATATCTGTGCAACTGCTTCTCCAATAAATTGAGATGTATCTTGTTGATAGGCCCGATCACATGCTCAAGCTCCTACTATCAACAAAGCAATGTTTAGTAGATGAAATCAGGTAAAAAATCTAGAATAGTAAAATCTAATACCGTCACTGCATATCAGTTTTGACTATCCATTAATAAGGGGCGATGATAAAATTAATTGATCAACATATATTCATCAAGGTAGCCACTAAAAAGAAATTATTGACTACCAGTCAGCATATTTAAAACAAGTGTGGGACATAAATTAGCTGACAGAAAAAGAGGGATCGCACCTTGTATTTGATACGCAAGCCATTAAAATCAATCATAATATCGCTGACATCAACAGATCCTAAATCATTGGACACTGATATATTACCAGTTTCTTGACCTAACTCCACTTCTGCCGTGGCATTTGAACCTTCAAGACCAGGATCATGGTCAGCAATGTCATCCTCGTCACTGGAAGCTTCATTCAGGTCATCATATTCAGAATGCAATTCTGATTGTGACCTCAAACCACCAGTGACTTGATGAGGTGTTCCCCCATCTTGATTGGCTATAAAATCAGATAGGATAACATACGGCTTTTTGTCAAGTAATGGCCTTGCAATATCAAAAGGCACCCACCTGCAGATTTAGGAAAGGTTTAATGAATTTCAGTGTCCAATAAAAATCTCTAAACAAGATAAAACTCTGTTTACTACCACAAGATTTACTGTTAATTGGTGGAAAGATAGTAATTGAAATCTGAGAGCTACATGAGCAAAATGGCAACTTAGGACTGCAGTAAACTGCTACACAGTAAATTCAACTTGGTGTCTCACAGTTGCAAGTTGAATGCACAAGTAACAGTGCATATAATGCACTATTTTCTAACAGGACACTCGATCTAGGCCTTAACAGCTGACAGAGTGTCTATCAGTTATCCAACTTTACCAGATTCATAGGGTCAGCATCTCCTAGCTCTTCTTTCACGGTTTTAGCTTATATTATATATCATCCTACAAACTATACATGCGATCACATTCAGGTTGAATCTTAAATTAAGGAAACACTTTCAGACTTTCAGTTGACAATAAAAGTGTAAAAGACTTACTTGTAGCGAAGAGGACATAGAAGTTCAGAAGGATGGTATGCTGCTTTGTATCTCATTTTGCTACAAGAGTGAATATAGTATCCAAGATAATAGTACTGAAGGCCAGGACACAGGACACTAGCCTCCTTAACCCATTCTATCTCTTGTAGAGCAGAGTACTTTCCAAGTGATAAAAAGGAAAGTTCAGGATCCCAAAATAAATACTTGCTTGACAGACATCTTGGAAGGATATCCACCACACCAACAGCAACAAGTTTTCCATCTACCAAATACTGCTGATGGAAAGAACCAAACCCACAATGCGGAACTGTTTTATTACCACTACTAGGTGGAACAAATACTAGAGGAGTATCAACCAAAAACCTTCTGTATGAGCTTTCTGTGACTTTTTCCGGTCTATCATTGTGCACTTTGATTTGGTATCTCCTGTACAATGCAAATTCTTCTGGATCAAAACTTGACCTCTTCATTCGTATCTCTAATTTTCGCCTTTTGTGGTGTTGAACTATACCTCCTCCAGACATGCAACTGCGTTTGGGATTCACTCTTCCTTCATCAGAATGTGTACAAGGCTCACTGGAGAGAAAATCTGAGCCTCTCTGTTTGATAGCAGAGTAGAAATTAAGGTGACCACTGCAAGCTTTGATTGACAGTCCATGTATATCTCCCTGCTCATTTATGAAAACAGCTAGCTTTTCTGCAATACTATTGGGTGATAAGTTTGTAAGATTTCCAAGTTGACTCGCACAGCTTTTAGACAAACCTGTCTGGTCATCGTTGTTTTCTGTCAACTGTGACCGCCTTAATGCTGCAGCAATCTGAAAAGAGATGCTGGACGTATATAACAGGTCCTCTGATATGTTTGATATCTTCCTCTTAGCTTGAGAGGCAACCCTTTTAACAACAGCTTTAGGGAATTGAATAGAAGGAAACTCAACCCATAAAGCAGGTATACTTAGAACATCATTAATTTTCATTTCTAAATAATGAGGATAAGGGTCTTCAGCACAAATCTTTTCAGATGAAGAAGATGAAGATTCACTGCCTGGTATAACAGAAACTGTCTTTGGAAATGCATCATCAGCATGCATGTGTAGACATTTTGAAGAATCTTGTGTAAGTTTTGCTTGCTCGGGTTTCTTCACATCAACCAGACCATCTAAAAACCTGCAAAAAGACTATGATTTGATGGAAGAGCATCAGGAGCACATGTTACTTGGTAGGGAAAGTGAAGTAAAAATACCTTTGCATTTTTTTCTGCACACGGGCTTGCTCTTTGGAGGGAATAAAATCTTCAGCCTTCAACCGAATGGTATAAGAAGGACAGCATGTTTTTTCCATTTCCGGTTTGTATAGAAAAGAACCTGATCTCCTCCATCCCTGGTCAAGAAGTTCTGCAAACGTTTTGCACATGAACTGATGCATTCAGTTCAATATGGCAATGCATGAAGGTTTCTTCTTCTTAAGAAGAGTCGTTTAGGTAAGGCGCATTCAGTTCAAACACGATTTTTTGTATAATAAAAGCATGCTGAAGAAAATGAAGGAAAAACAAGTTCTTTTTGTCAAATAAATGAAATCCCCGCTAACTGGTACTTGAATTCTCCTGGTGAAATGAAGAAAACTTCAACCTTGTAAATTATCTCCCCAATTCATGAGGGCCAATGTTTAAACTCCCATTATTCATGTAAAAAATGATGAAACCTTCATCATGCACAGTAAAGCACTTTTTTTTTGTAACATTTGGGAGCATTTGTATTAGAAATTGATATACAAATATATGTGCAAATATATATACCTTGGTAGTCGTCGACCGTGATGCTATACGCCCATAGACCTGATGGATGATCACAAATGAGAACAATTTGTTAAAACAATGAAACTAAAGGCTAGAAATCACTCATGACCTAAATCTTTATTTGAACGAGAACCAAATTATTTAAGATGGATGTGTGAATTCCTAGTAGTGAATAAAAACACCAGAGCTGAATCAAACGCCTTGACAAGATCGTGCCATTTCAATGGATTATCCATTCATCTCCAATAGCAACATAGAATGATGTTCAACGAATACGATTCAGAGGCAAGGCAGGACATGAGAAATTCAATACTGGACACAAGATTGAATCTGTCGAAAATCGTCAAAACAGAGAAATTGGGGGCTGGGCAAACATTAACAGAAGAAAAGGGAAATCAGATGGTC
This sequence comes from Dioscorea zingiberensis, assembly GCA_026586065.1. Taxonomy (NCBI): domain Eukaryota; kingdom Viridiplantae; phylum Streptophyta; class Magnoliopsida; order Dioscoreales; family Dioscoreaceae; genus Dioscorea; species Dioscorea zingiberensis. Next base: position 2,576,507 of record CM048818.1, on the reverse strand, counting down.
AGAAGCAGAGCCCAAAAGGGGCTCTTGTAGATCGCTTCATAGGGAAAGAGAGAGTTAGAGGGACGGTGGTTGTTCAAACCGTGAGAGATGCTGGAGTAACTAGTGGATCTACAGTAACCGCAGGAGGTTCTCCGCCGACCGTGGTCGACGACCACCGTTTCTCCTCTCTCTCCCACTCCGCCACCGCCGCCACCGCCGCCGCTGCTGCTCGCTCCATCCGCCATCCTTCCCAGAGACGACGATGAGCCGTAAAAGCAGACCTTTCTCAGTTTCTATTCCCCCAATATTCATATCAAATTCAAAGGCGTCTCCCAATAAATAACTCGAAATATAAAATAAATAAAGACCAAATTAAATAAATTAATAAAAAAATTGTAAAAACACTCTTGTAAAAACTTTGCCTAAAATGGTCTCTTTAAAGAATAAAAAAACAAAAAATACCATTTTTATTTAATTAAAAAATAATTCTGTCATTTTAAAATAAAAAATAAAATAAAATTTAAATTAATGTTTAAAGTGATAAAATTAGCTATAACATTGAAATAAAAAGATTAAATAATTGTTATTACAACTAAAACTTTATATTTTTAGTTTTTGAAAATTAATTTTTATATAAAATATTATAAATTAATTAGTATTATTTAAAAAAGATAAAAAAAAACACATATTTATAGTACCAGCTTTGATTTTTTGCTTTTTTATAAAAATCTAAAAGCCACCTGCATCCAGATCTTGTTCCACCTGTGAATTAACTAGTTCTTTTAACAGAACATTCCACATTGGCACGTCACCTACTTTTATTTTTATTTATATTTTTAAATTTCATAATTAACTCAAATTTCAATTTAAAGACCCAATTAAAAAAAAAAACTTAATTCAGTATTCATTTATTTTTTGCTTTGCTTTGGATGTGGTCAGGTAAACACATACAGAAACATTAGAAAAGAACAAAGCAAGTGGAAGCACAAGAGAGACTTGAGAGTTAAAAATGTCACCAAATTTGTCTATATGATAAGAAGACTATACAAAAGAAATCAAAGCAGATATCAAATACCCTGAAATATGAAATTACTTTCTAGTTGGTTGTAATTTTGGATCAAAAAAGAAGCCAAAAACATTTTAAGAAAAAAAATGAACAACATATCATCAGCAAGATGCATCAGCTTCTCATCTCTCTGACCTGGGCTTTCTTCCTCAACCTGGAAAGACATCTATGGATCTCCGCCTTCAGCCATCTACAACATTGTGTGCGAAAGAACATAACGTAGACTAGTAAAATTTCTAAAACCATTTTCCAAGTCCGTTAGTGATACCAAGTTACTGCAAAAATGGACGGTGCAGGGTTCATCATGCAAGAATACATCCAACTCCAAAACTATGAATAATGCTGGATCAATCTTCACCTTCAGAATCTGTATCCAGAGCACATAGGTGTTACTAATGCAGAAACAGCAAAAACTAAATAAATAAATAAATAAATAAATCAATCAAATGAACAAAACTCGACATGCATGTACTGCTCTACATAATTTAGTTACAGCATATGGTGGTTCTATCAAAGTGCAAAATTCTACTGTGAAGAAAAGAAGCACCGAAATAATGTATGTATTTATATTCTATTACCTGATCGAATATCCTCTCCCACTTGTCCCCTGTTACTCAACTGCCTCTTGATCATTGAGCATATCAAAACCCACCAGTAAATATGAAAAATGAGCAGGCTTAAAAGCATTGTATTGACAACATAGTAGAAAGATTTGGAGAAACCCTCTGGCGTCTTCAAGTACTTGAAAGAATGGTAGCTGAAAAATACGAGGAACAAAAATATAGGCAACAATGAAGAGAAATTATTCATAAAAGAAAAACAGTATCTAGCAGATTCTTCTACCTTGTTGACTTGATTATCCAAAATGGGAAGAATATTAACCGCAATAAAAGCCATGAAATAGCAAAAAACCCGAAGAAAATACTAGCTCCCATCTCCTTCTCCGAGTATTTGAAAACTTTAGCAGTTTCCATGAAAACATCACTTGCATCATGCAATGCAAGAATCACAGTTCCAATTCGTAGAAAGCTGCATATCACTGAATCTATTAGTTGTTTCCCTCATTAAGTAGAACAATGCCTAAAATGACAACCAGACAAGACATTGCTAGTAGACATGTTGACAATTATCATAACTGTCTCAACTTTTTGTACGAAGTAGCATGGTGGTTATGAATGTTTAAAGGTGCAAAAAAGAAACATTGGACTCACCCATATGCTTCAATTTTAGATAACCTATACGGTAATAGCCAAAGGCAAGACAGTGCTCTCAACATACAAAAGTTTCTACATATTGGTGAACAGTTATATAGAGGTTGGTCTGATATAGCCATCTGACTAGAGTTTATACTAGCATGACCCATACTGAAAGGTAAGCTTCTAACATCAATTGCTCCGAACTCAGAAATATGGATTTTTTTTTCCTAAGAAAAGAAAAGAGAACAAGCAAAACGGAAGTAAAAGTACAGGTTTGTAGACAATTACCCGGACAGGAAAGAGTATCCAATCAAGAGAGAGGTTACAATATGATGAGACATCATAATACCAAAATCTTTCCTGCGAGTTTCCCATAAAAGCAAAGCCCCAATGCTATAGAGATAAAATCCACACTGACACATGTAGAAAAGCTTCATGGAAACCCTAGCCAGGAATAAGAATAGAATACAGAAGTTAGTGAAATTAAATAATTTAAAACAAGCACATGACAGAATCAAACTTAAAAGCAGGTTTTTAGCTAGAAAAGGAACCATAGATATCAGCTGGAGCTGGTGTTAAAAATTAGAGATCACATGAGGCAACCGAAAAAGCTAACTAGAAACTATACATGTTGTCTGAAAATTAATTACTTTGATGATTTGACTACAGATCATCATAAGAAGATTATCAATAGAGATCCAAAAAGCCTAGAGAATTTTTATTTGTCAAATAATAACTAATTAGTTTAAACAACAAATTTCAAAAAATGCAGCAAGGGAGTAGTGATGTACAAGGAATGGTTACTTTTGCATTCAGTTCTTCTGCCTTAAACATACAAATATTGCATCGCATATGCAAGAGAACAGGGTTAAGAGTAACAGAAAAGAATATCTATGCTTTGACAGCAACTGTTGGTGTTCTTCAGAGATATTGCTGAAGTGGCAATTTAATTTACCTTCATCTCTGTGAGAAATGTATTACATCATACATGAAATTCATATTATCTTATTACAAAACAATACCTAGGTAGACAACTTTCTACTTGAAAATTTAGATATATCAAACACATAAATATAGAACAATGAGGAGACAGCTATGCATGGGGAAGGTTCATTAACAAATGACCAATGTAAGGATAAATTTTGGAGCACGGTCTCACATCAATACTGTGAAGAGAATATACCTAACAAAGTGAAGGGAAAGTTCTATAGAACGACAGTTAAACCAACCATACTATACGGGAGCAAGTGTTGGACAACTAAAGTTCAACATAATCATAAGATGAATGTGGCAGAAATAAGGATGTTAAGATGGATGAGTGGTCATAAAAAATGGAATGAACATATCCGATAGAAAGTGCATGTTACACCAATTAAAGATAAAATAAGAGAATGACAATTAAGATGGTTTGGACATGTGCGCCGTAAACCCTAGGTGCCTCAGTTAAAAAATATGATAGTTTAGTAATAAAAGGTAAGAAGAAAGGTAGAGGTAGGCCTAGGATTACGTGGAGAGAGATAGTGTCTAAGGACATACGTATATTAGATATTAAGCCAGATCTTGCCTTTGAGAGAGGGATATGGAGATAGAGAATCCATATAGCCGACCTTATCTAATAGGGGATTCAAGCTTAGTTGTTGTTGTTGTTGTGTTGTTGGTCTCACGTCAATACTGCTCGATGAGTTTCCTGACTGTTGTTCTAAATGACAGCTACAAGATTTTTTCCAATCATGTCCACCAATTTTGTTTACTCAAGAGATATAGATCAAGAAAACAATCCTGGTTTCAACTAATTTGAGGTTGCAATTTTATCTACTTATATATCCATGACATAGGAATTACAAAAACTGCATCCAACTTTGGTTGCTTCCCAAAATGCATAAAACATCAAAAGATTCAAAATAGACGTACTCTCATACTCACTTCAGTTCTTGATTTGGCCATCCCTCAAAGTATGCACTAGTATCCAACGGAGAAGGCTCATTTTTCATGATGGAAAGAACCCATAATTCGACAGTAATATAGTATGTCAACTTCCACAGCGACTCACAACACTTTATAATCTTTGCTTGTCTTGCCTCATCAATCTTCACAGGAACAAATCTACCACAGACGAATTGGACAGACAGCGGCTGAAGACAAACGTAAAATATCCATAAGAAGACTGGAAAACAATAACTGGTAAGGTTAGATATGAGCCTATGTCAAAACCAGTGGTAAAATAGCTTCACCATAAAGAGAGAACTAACATCAGATGCAATATTGACTAAAAACAACTAAAAATGATGTATAAGAATTCTTTTGGAAAAATTAAAGACATGGCTATTGGAAGTTTAGCATCTATAGGAAAAGTTACAGGGAGGAACCATAAAATAAAGGATTATCCGATTGTGTAGAAATAGCTATATCTTAAAATGCCAGAAAATAGATGGCCAGAAAGAATGACAAGTGGGCAAAGCATTGTATGCAATTTGCAAAAGCTTTTCCCCATTAACCCAAGGCCACAGTTGGACCTACTTGTTATGAGGATGTGCTCAAAACAATCACATTTACAAAAGGCAAGGTGGCTGCATTTTAAAGTTTCATCTTCCTGCCACAAAGGGTTTTTCCAACCAAGCATAAGGAAAAGGAAGCACGAGGTGTCCATGTGATGAATAGCAATGTTTGGAAAACACAAATAAGCCTCATATGCCCCAGCCTTCAAGGAACTAACTTACTAAATCTAGCTTGTTGGAAAATATAAGGAAGAAATACAGTGATATTGACATCAAGAAATATTATATGGAACTTGTCAATGTGAATTAGGATGATCCATGGCCAGACCACTGCAAAATATTCTAGGATTTCTTAAAGCAGCATATCCAAGAGATTGCCAATACATGAAATGAACAAAATATAAGAAGCACTTCCATATGACTCCAAGTTCCTGTGATGGGTGAGCAAAACATATGGGACCTCCTCGGAGATCTACCTCTGTTTATGGTATGACTAAGAATCTAAGAGAGCTTAGCAGTGAGGATTCTCTGAATGCTATCTTGACAAAACCCCAGATTCTGCTGCTTAATTCCACCCAAAACTGTAAACTTGAAATGAGGATAAATAAAACAAATTGCAAAAAAGACAACATTGTCGAAATCCCCTTGATCCAAACAAAGAAACCATCACTCCACTTCAAGAATAAAGCTATGGATTCGATATCCCAATAATCAAGAATCAAGATTTCAACCAATTGGCTTCTTTTATTCTCTCTTATTCTCAAGCAATTCGATCTAACACAGACTATCGAACAAAAAAAGCAAAGAGAACAAAGAAAGAAGCTGGAAAACAGAAAACACTTGAAGATCCAGGGAGTATGATGTCTACCCGGTAGATGAAGGTGTCGAGGAGGAAGCGAGCGCAGAAGAAGACAATGGCAAAGGAGACAGCGATCAAGAAATGGCCGGCCTCCGGACCACCTCCTTCTGCCAAGATGGAGCCCATAAGAACAGATTCGTGAACAGAGACGAATGGATTGAACAAGAGAGCGAGAGCCAAAAGCGAGCAATTAGAAAGGCAGAAGCAGAGACGACGTCGGATCCCAAGATCCTCTTCTTCTTGCCATTCTTGGGAGAATATGGTGTCCAAATTTTGGTTGGAGCGGAGCGAGATGAGGAGAGGGGTGAGCGAGATGAGTGTTTGGTTTCGAAGAGAGAGAGAGAGAGAGAGAGAAAGAGGGGGGTATGATTCAAATGATGGGAATGTGTGTGTTTGTGTCGTAAATAAAAACTTAAAAAAACCAAAGGGCCAAGATTGAGATTAGTAGGCATTGGACTCCACGTGGGTTAGGGCATTCAAAAACATTGAGGATTCGAAGAGGATAAAATAGTGTGCCATTCCCGACAATAGTATCAACTGATTGATTGGTGTGTGTTCAAGGGCAGCGTGTCATGTTCTTTATTCCATTTAACACACCATCCACCCAAATAACATTCCAGCATATCCAATGGATTTTTCATATATATATATATATATACATATATATAGGTAAATTACATGATTAGTCACCCACGTATTCGTATGTTTCTATTTTGATCACTCACTTTTAAAAAATTACGATTCAGTCACCCAATTTTAATATTCTATGTTTTTAAGTCACCCGATCTCATGGTGTTTGGTGTGTGTTCAAGGGCAGCGTGTCATGTTCTTTATTCCATTTAACACACCATCCACCCAAATAACATTCCAGCATATCCAATGGATTTTTCATATATATATATATATATATAGGTAAATTACATGATTAGTCACCCACGTATTCGTGTGTTTCTATTTTGATCACTCACTTTTAAAAAATTACGATTCAGTCACCCAATTTTAATATTCTATGTTTTTAAGTCACCCCAGGTGTTAATGGTAGATTTAAATGTTTGAAGGATTTCCAACCGTATGGATGGGAAGATCATCGAAAAATAAACTTGCGCCAATTTTCATACAAGAACCGTTTGGTCCTCCCACTTAACTGCTCTTATTTTATAAAAATCAACGGCGGTAATTTCAACCGCGTTAAGTGGGAGGCTAACTAAGTATATGAAATTTAAAATCGACTCACCTTATTTTTCGATGATCTTCCCATCCATACGATTGGAAATCCTTCAAACATGCTCCAGGATTAACACCGTGAGATGTGATTTAAAAACATAAAATCTTAAAGTTGGGTGACTGAATCGTAACTTTTTAAAGGTGAGTGGCCAAAATAGAAACACACAAATAGGTGGGTGATATATATATATATATATATATATATATATATATATATATATATATATATATATATACGGACTGATATTATGCGGCAGATCTTATCATAAATGCGGTCACCTCATTTTGGCCCACTTGCACAGTATTTTGAGGAAATCCAACCGTATAGATGGAAAGAACTTCGAAAAATAAGCTAGCATATCAATTTTCATACAATTTGAGAATTTGTAGGTTCTTTATCTTAAATGGTGAAATTTTGAACCAATAATATTTTTATAAATTTTCACCCGTTAAAATGAAGACCCTACAAGTTTCCAAATTGTATGAAAATTAACATACTTGTTTATTTTTCGATGTTCTTTCCATCCATACGGTTGGAAATCCTTAAAACACAAGTGGCCAAATGGGAGAGTAATTCAGCCGACTTTATATTATTACTCCCATGTGTGTATATATATATATATAGATTTAGGTAAGGGGATAAATAACATTTTATTTAAATAGATTTTAAAATCATATATATATATATATATATATATATATATATATATATATATATATATATAAAATACTCCCATGATACAAAAATATAAAAATATTCCAATCCAGTATTCTGGTTACATAAAACAATCTTCTCGTTGTTGCTACCTCATAGTGAATCACTTCAGTCCACTTTCATGTATTTGTTTTGCTTAAAATAAAAATAAAAAAAATAAGAAGATAGACTTTCATGAATCTCATTTCAGTGTTTTGACTTATAAAAAAAAAAAAGGAGTTCAATGAAATTAGGATTAATTGGCCAAAATCTCACTATAGTATAAATAAACATTAAAAATATATAAAAATATAATTTAGAGACCACTTTAATGTTCAACCAAATATCAAAATCCATGTGAAATTTAGACTTTCCGGTTTCCATCACTACCATCACTTTTGTAAACATGCTTCCAAATGACCCCAAAAGCCAAACACACTTTTATTATTTTCTTTTTTAAACAGCTGCAAGTCATATACCATTTATAAGCTGTGGTTAGATGGTGAATGAGAGGGGATTATTGTAACAGTTTAGTCCCACATATATATATATATATAGTGGATGCCCTTCTTTTAATAGCTATTTTTTAAGAGTAAGTTATACCCATTATATGTGTGTGACACAAATGATGTTTTTATGAGATAGTCGATGTGGGGACTCGCTCATCCACGTGGGCTGTGGTCGGTTCTGGCCCTTACGATCAAGCGCCGTAGTGCTAGTGCACATATATATGATGAGCACCATCCTCTTAACGGTTAGATTTTAAAAATAAGTTCTACATGTTATATGTGTGTGTTACAATTAAGTCCCTTATTGATCGAAAAAACATATAGATGAGTTGAACAAGTTTAGCTTATTCCAAGTTAAAGCTTGAATTTATTCCTTCTTATTTTTAATCTCTGTCCAAACATAAACAAGAACAATAAAAAAAATGAATAGATCATCATCCACTTCCATCACAAAGCCAACTTTATTATTTTTTTCTCCAAACACAGTCATAGTTTAACATATTATATATTTTATAATTTATTAACAGTCATTATTAATTTTTCTAAGAAAAAAATTTGACTTATCATTCTTAGGAACATTGCTTATAAATCCATTGATCAACATTAGTCTATCCCTGATAACATATGTTAATGTCGACATACCCTCTTTGGAGATTAGAATGAATCACAATGAATTGATAAAAAATGATCAAGATTGATGTGATTTGTTTGCCCAAAGACTCGAGTGCAAGCACTCAAGCCTCCGCACGCAAGCGTACGTGGCCGCAAGTAATAACCGGTAAGTACCGGGTCGAAATCCCAAGGGAACGGTGAAGATTTCTTATGCTTGAAGAAGTGAACGAAAAACTAGATAAACGATGTATTATGAGTGTTGATGTAAAGTATGTGTTTTGTAATAAACTTGTGTCGAATGTGAGTTGGTATGCGAACAGATGATTTAAAAAGAGGGGTAATTTCTCAGAAGGAAGGACTAGGGTTGTAGAGGATACTAGATTTGTATAAGATTTTTCTCTAAGGATTGCTATACTCCATTGAAGATAGAAGTGGGTGTATGTGTGATTAAGTATGTGCTTCTGTGCACTCCGGGTGCATCATACAAGACCTTATGTCTAAGGATCATGCACCGATGTCCATGTGTCTATGGTACGATCGGTGCATTATATGACAACAACTAATCACTACCGAGGAAGTGCCTACCCTGATGTCTCAGTGATAGGCCACAACGGTGTCACGCCGTCTACCCAATTCCTCTATTCTACTCACAAGTCTAGATGTCTCATAGGGCTTGGAGTTGAGAATACTCAATGTCTTTCAACGATTGAGGAATACAAAGAATAGAATCAAAGGTACTTCCATACAATGAGATAAAAGCAATCCAAAGATAGTTAATATCAAATCATAGCATCCAATACAACCCTAGATGAAGAGTTTAAGCTTCCATTGTCATTGAAACATTAACAATAATGAAAGCTAGTAAACAAACATCCATATGTTCCATAGATATATTTAAAGACATTCAGAACAAAGGAATGAAGATCCCCCTCATAAATGATCGCTTTCCAGCTCCAAGGGGCTGGAAATCGCCTTCTGGACCTTAGCTGCGCTTTTCAGCCGCCACCCAACCAAGATCCTCCAACCCTAGCTTTCACTCAGCTTTTATAGTCCCGCAGTCGACATCGCGATGTGATAATTGCGACATCGCGATCTGATGTGTGAGCTTCTAAGCGCCCCCAGATTGCTGAAGACATCGCGATGCTCATTTCATGACATCGCGATGTTCCCAGAGAACATCGCGATCTGATAAACCTTGATTTTAAGCGCTCAGATGCCTCAAGACATCGTGATGTCTCAAACTCGACATCACGATGTTGACCCTTGATATGCTCAGTTAGACCTGTTGTAACACATTTCATTTGCTTTAGTATTTATCTTTACAAACAGGTGTAAAATATCCTAAAAATGCATATCAGGTCATTCGCACAACAGATAACGGAATTTAGAGCAAAGATATAATTGATTCGATTATAAACTCTCATTTTCACTCTAAATTCCCCAATAATTACTTGGTAGAATAGCTCATATTCGAGAGCTATCATGATTCAACTGGTGTTCGAAAATAAATCAAAATGTTGAAACAATATTTTCATACACTAAATATAAAATCAATTATAATTATAAAAATAAAATTAATATAGAAATTAAAACAAATATACTTACAAACTTGAGCCTTTGATATTTTTCCTGTAAAAACAAGTGAGAAGAATAAATAATATTTATGAATAAAATAATAAATATTTAATACAGGAAGCGCAATGTTATCGTTGTCCTAAGGTGTATTCTTGCCTTTCATGTAAGGGTTTTGTCAAGAATACTACAAAGGATTCGATCGATGTAGTCTTTTTTGGAGAGAACTGGTGGAGTGTTTCATGGGGCGGTTCCAAAGTCGTAAGAAAACCAAAACGAGAAGAAAGGATCAATGAAGAAGAAACAAAGAAAACTCTTTCAAGCTTTTCCGGGGAATCGGCTAGGGTTTTTTCTTTTTTTTTTTCCCGTCGGAACCAATATCCAGTCTTTCCATATAAACCAGATATTCTAGTTGTTTTGGGAGATTAATAGTCTCACTAATATGGAAATTATTACATCCCAATAAAACAAAAATCAAAACGGTCAAATAAATTAGATAATGAATAATAAATTTTATTTTTTATTTTTTCTATTTTAAAAACTTTTTAAAATTCCAACACAAACACTACTAATGATTCTACTAGCTGGCTCGCCACCTTCTCTCATGGGATTGAACTTCAAAAAGACGAACTTGTCGAATCAAAGATCCACATAGAAAAAAGTTTTGGACGCTACACGTGAGGGAAGCCTCCGATGATCATGAGAGGGGAAAGAGAAAAGTAGAGAAGAAATCACAGAAGATTCAATGAAAAAAGAGTAGCTTGAGCATTAGATACCATATTGTCCTCAGTTGTCTCCTAAGATCTCATTCTATAGCTTGGAGAGATGGTTATTTGCCAGTTGTGCGCCTGATTTCAACATCTTAAGGAACTCTCCTCCAGCTGTCAAAATGCCAGGTGATTACCTCGGCCGTTACCTTTTCACCATAACACCCACAGTCGCGTAACGCCTATGATCATTTGTACATTGGAAATCAGGCCACGTGTCACTTGGTTATTTTCTCCGATAACAACATAATTAAAAAAATATATATATGAATTCAAAACAACTAAAACATACCATACACACATGCGCGCGCGCGCGCACATATATATATATATATATATAGTAAGAAGAAGAATAATAAAAATATTAATTAAAGAAGGATGGATGGAAATGGATGATAAGTGCATGAGAAGCAAGCAAATTAGGAAAAGTCATCCAAAATAACAGGACTCACTTGGTTTTCATGAGAAGTATCAAGTAGTAGTGGTAGTAGTTATAGTAGTGATACAGTGTAGTGTAGTGTAGTTGGAGTGTATTTGAGGCGCAGTACAAACAAACAGATGATATCTTACTCGCTGTCCTCGTCCAATACTCGAAATCAAATCCAAAGGCCACCTTCTCTTTTTGAATTCCTACTCCACTCTCTCTCATACCCCCGCGCCGGTTCATCTCCGGCGGCGGATCCCCAGCGAGAAGGCTCGCCCGGCGAGTATTCCGGATCTCGTGGACGTGGTCTCTTGCTAGGCCCTAGGGCGGCGAGGATCGATGATGAACCGGAGCCCGATTGGGGGTAGGACCCTTAAGGGGGCAATGGCGAAGGACAAGGAGGAGGACCTCGCCTTGTTCCTTGAGATGCGCAAGCGTGAAACCCTACTTCTTCTCCACAACACTGACGAACTCGAGCGTAAGCTTGTCTACTCTCCTTTCTCCTACATTTCGCGTGTTTGCTTTAAAATCCTAGTTTTTGAGCTGATTCCGGCTTTGGGTTGCTGCAGGGTCTGAGCACGGAGCTTCTCCCATCTTCAAGATCCCGCAGCATGCCCCCCCGCGCAAGGCAGGCATCGATGATTTTCTCAACTCCGACAACGATAAGAACGATTACAACTGGTAATTATTACCCTTCCAGAAAAGGAAAATTCCCTCTTTTTTTTTCTTTTTTTTTTTGAAGTTTGGCATTCTCTGGTTTCTTTGCTATTGTCAGTCTAACATGAAGATGTGTGCTTGAAAATAGAGGCGGAAAAAAGAGGGAGATTGTTTGCACAAATGCTTGCTGGGTATTAAGCATTTATTCTGTGCAAATCTTGGGTGTTCCATACATTGTAGAATGCATAATCCAGATCCTCTAAGATCCTCCCAATTTTTTCCACCTGGTCCAATTGAAATCATACCTACATTGCATTTCTTGCCTTTGCATCGTAAAGTTATTGAATGAGCTGATGTTTAGGACTACCTAATTGAAAAAAACAAAAAATGAAGTTTAGGACTATTACTCTCTGCATTTATTGAACTCGATGAACTTGCAGTCAACCAATTGAATGTGTGTAGTTGTTCAAAAGCAAAGAAGACAATTTAATCTCATGATGTGGATGCTATGTAAGCCGCAATATCAAACTGAGCACCTCAAAAAAAATTTTTTTTCCTTTTTCATATTTATCCATACTTCAATTCCACCAGCTTCTGGAAAAATCACATTTTTGAAGAGCTCCTGGTGTAACCATTGGCAACTAAATTGGAAAAAGCCTTATAAATACCTTTGTATTAACTCCTATAACCTCCAATCCTTTTTGTGCTTATTATCATTGACAGAGTTCTCCCCACGTAAATGATCATTTATTTTTCAATATGCATTGAATTATTTGCAAAGCATTTGTACATCCATAGAACCTACCCCAAAGAAACTACCATTTAAAATGGCAATTTGAAATGGATTGTATGCTTGCAATTCTTGTTTGTTCCTACTCCATATGGCTACTCATGGCTGCATAGTTTGATGATATGTAAACTTGGATAAATCTTGCATTATTTTGACATGTATTAATTTTCAACTTTGTCTTTGATGGGACTTTGGCATGCTACTTGTTTTCAGGCTTCTCACACCACCTGGAACGCCGCTTTTTCCATCATTAGAGAAAGAGTCTCCAAGATCTCCTGTGGGACAAGTTGGAAATCCAAAAGCACGTCCCACTGTACTGAAATCCCGAGTGAGTGGTTTCTCCTCCATGAGATATCCCTATTAAGTCATGGTGCACATGCTTAATTCATTATCTTACATTGCACACTTTCACTGCAATTTAGTCTTTGTTTTTCTTCTTCTTTTTTGTCTTACTTGGTTTGCTCTTTCAGGAGGACTTAATAGCAAAGATGAGTTTCTTAAGGCTATAGCAGGGCTGATTGTATATATTGCATGTTTATATGCCGTGGAGGATGCTTAATTGTCCTGTTTTGTTTTATTTGCAGTTGCTTGTACCTTATGGTCTAGCAATATATAGTTTCTATCGTGTGTAGTATTTAACTTGAAATTGGCATATTTTCTAGTTTTTAAGGAAGCCATTGTAAATTGGCTTCATAAGGAAAACTTTCTCCATGATTTTTGAGTTATGATTCCTGCATGTTTCTTTGTATTCCGTTAGGTTAGGTTAGGTTAGGACTTGCCTTTATTTCCCCCAATTAAAATGTAAGAATTATGGGAACCGAAGTCCTGCCTTTTATGTAAAAATAAAATTAAAACTGAAAGTAATAAAAGCTCCATATTTGTATGGGAGATCTGACATTAGGGGAAACCATGAGAACAAAGAATGCACCAAGAATCAATTGATAAGGAACACAGTAATTTTATCTATTGCCAAGATGATCAATTTAGTTGTGCTATTCAAGGAGTCAAACATTCATGAAATCCAGATTGTGATAACCAAGCTTGATCCTTACTCGTCATCCTTTTTCTCCTTTTCTTATTTGTCTCTTTGCTACACACTCCTTCAGTTTTTTTTTACCAACTCCATGCAGTGCCCCTTACTTTCTTTGGTTTTCAAATTAACTCTACAAGAGGCTGTTGGGATCTTTAATTAAGCACATATTCATTTTCAGTATCACATACATAGTTGCTAAAAAAAGATGGCTGGTCTTGGTGCATTTCCAAGATAAATCACTGTCAACTTGAGCATCCCATGTTTGAATCAAGGAAACATCTGTTTTGCATTTCAAGGAATTCAAGTATATTTAACTCCTTGTACTACCAATTGGTGAAAGCTTAATGCCCTAGTTGTGCTCAGTTGCTAGGTAACTGTTTGTTGGCCTCATATTTTGGATTGTCCTTTGGTATATATATTCATGTTTTGATCCTTTATCGACCAGAAGAATTGAGTAGGTACTCAATGAATCAGCCTAAGTGTTTCACGTCATTTATTGTCAATAACAGTGTTTATGCCTAATAAAAAAAGTAGGTATTTTAATGGTTCTTTGATAATCTACTATAATATGGCACCTATTTCATCTATTTAAATAATATTTTTTCTTTGCATTATCTTATTTCCTTATAATTAAGTTGCAGATCATTTGGCAGTGTTGTGTATTTCATTTTTGCCTTTTCCACTCCAACGTGACTGTTTGTATAGAGTTTGTGAGATTCACACTACATGCCCTATTTTATATGCCTTCTGTGTGGAGCCAATTTCCCATCAAAGATTATAATGTAAAAAAAAAAAAAGTTAGCTTTTGAATTCACAGGATTTGGGAGCAAGCATGCCTAGTAGAAGAAAGTGTGACAAATGATTCAAAAGTAGCCAAAGTAGGATTTCATTATCAATAATATGTTAATGGGTTAGTGTTGATAGCTCTAATCAGTCACTATATCAGTGAGTCTGCTTATTCTGACACCATTCTATCATTTTCAGTAGAAGTACTACTTCTGCAATGATTGCTATGATTTTCTTTCCAAATATGGTATTACTTCATTTCGCTGCATGAGGAGGGGTCATAAATCAGAATGAATCGTATCATATCCAACATTGAAGAATACAAGGATACATACTCAGAATTCACTGAATTGAATTCTTGAAAACAAGTAAACAGATTGTTTATTGGCTGATGATAGTGGCTCACTATTTTATTTTTTTTCACCAGAAAACCTCAAATTTGCCTAATTGTTTGAGTTGATAGACTCTTCTTAAATTCTGTGGTTGCAGTTGGCAAATCCTCATGATCCTTCATCCACAAGAGTCTTGGCATCTACGAGACCAACCTCTTCCCCTGGCTTGAATCCTTCAGGTACTGGGAGTCGTAGACCGTCATCATCTGGAGGCCGCAGTACCACTTCATCAAGACCAGCAACACCAACCGGGCGTCCCACATTACCTGCTGCTGCTAAACCTTCTAGACCTTCCACTCCAACTTCACGTGCTACATTACCTACAAAGTCGGTGGCTCCACCCCCTAGATCATCAACACCTACTAGATCTTCTACCCCAACACCCAGACCTTCTTCTGCACAGACTGTGAGCAGGCCTGCATCGACTGCGAGCAGGCCTGCATCAAGGTCATCCACTCCAACAAGAAGACCTTCAGCCACAAGCACTGCCCCATCACATGCTCCTACAAGTTCTGCCCTTCCTGGTCGGTCAGCTGCCATTGCAAAGTCTGGCCCAACAATGCCCAAAACTTCAGCACCTTCACGAGGAACTTCACCTACTGTGAAATCAAGACCTTGGAAACCTTCGGAAATGCCTGGGTTTTCACTTGATGCACCTGCAAACTTGAGGACTTCAATGCCAGAGAGACCTTCCTCTGCTTCCCGGGGTAGACCTGGAGTGCCCAGCTCTAGGTCATCTTGTGCTGAGCCTGGACCTATCACTAGACCAAGAAGGCAGTCCTGCTCCCCTTCTAGAGGCAGAGCTCCAAATGGGACTGTTCCGAGTGGAACTTCGGTGCCTGCAGTAAGCCGATCACGGCTAAATGGTGGTGATAATGTGAGCCCTGTTATGATCGGGAGCAAGATGGTTGAACGAGTTGTGAATTTGAGAAGACTGGTGCCTCCAAAGCAGGATGACTTGCGATCCGACAATAACCTCAAGTCATCTTCATCTCCAGAGAGCACTGGCTTTGGGAGGACACTGTCTAAGAAATCACTGGATATGGCTCTGAGGCACATGGTCTGTGTTGTGCTCTTCTCATTTCATTATTACATCTCTGCTCATAACTCATGCTGTTTTTTTCTCTTCCATATTTTTATCTGCATCTAAGAGGCAGTTTCCCTCTGAAACAGGATATTAGGCGGAGCATTCCAAACAATTTGCGACCATTGATGACCAACATTCCAGCATCATCTATGTACAGTGTGAGGTCCGGACCAACAAAGAGCCGGACCGTGAGTGTTTCAGATTCACCCTTGGCAACAAGCAGCAATGCTAGTTCTGAACCGAGTGTAAGCAACATCATCCACTCGTTGGATGGAAGTGAATTCGGAAATGATGATCTTGGAAGCGAGAAAGGAGGCGGCAGGTCTTCTCCCGCTGGTTCCCTTACCAGATGAAGCAGCAGAATTAACTTGTTCTCGCTTCTCTATAATCCTACTGACATGTGCTTCTAGGAAAAGTTTTCCATTCTCTATGGTATTCAGCTGCTCTGATTAAATCCAGAGAGCCAAAAGAGAATGGAGTTAGTATGCATTTGCTGGGTCTGGCTGGTTATCATCATAGACTTGTGTTGTCCTAGTGCTTAATAGCAATCTGATTATGTATGTTTAATGTTTTCTTTAACACTCTTATGTGTACAACAATTTCAAGTAACTTGCTTATTTATATACTGCTAGCTATTCCCCCATTCAGTAGGGGTGCGCATTACGATCAATATTAAGAGTTTTATGTTTTTTTTAAGCTGCTAATTAATTCTAGTTGTTCTTATGACTGCATGTCTACCTTAATATCTACAGTCAATAAGAGAGAGCTCTTGCTAACACATACCAGTCAGATGCTACTGTTAGCCAAATAGAAAGACTTTTCATTATATATATATATATATATATATATATATATATATATAGTCTCGATTAGGTGCGGTCGGGATCATCGCAGATCCTACGCCTATTCTAAATTTATGTATGAAGAATTTTCAATCGTATGGATGGAAAGATCATCATAAAATAAGTTATCCTGTCAATTTTTATACAATTTGGTGACCGTTTGGTTCTCCCACTTAATAATTGAAAATTTGAACCGTTAAAATTTTTCTAAAATAATCACCGCACCTAATCACCGCCATATATATATATATAAGAATTAAATACCACATATATTTTTGTTTAAATATTTTTATATAAACCCAACCAATATCACCAATCCAAGTATGTTGCATTTAATATCTTTAATTAAATTTTTACTTGTGTCTTACTCAATTTTTTCCTTTTAATTGTGTCAATGTGTGTAATAATAATGGAAAAAAAACAAAAAACAAAATGAAGAAATATAGATAACAAACAAGATTTCATAGTTAAAGAGTAGCAAGCAGCTCATATGGCTTGATACAAGGAGTGGAGAAGAGGGTAAAGAGTTGCAAACATGGAACAAATGAGGAGGATCTAATAAAGAAGAAGATTAAGACTTAAGAGAAAAGGGACTCGTCGATCTCGATCTTGACAACCTCGCCGTCATCAAAACGGTCCTTCTTTGGGGGCGCCGGCGGCACCGGGACACGGGGAGGACCTCTCCCCTTCTTCTTGTTGCGAGGCCTCGCCTATTCAATCAATCATTCATTCATTCATTCACAATTATATTCAATTGGAACCCATGAAGTCAAGAGAAGAAGGAAAAATTAAAAATGCGCAAAAAGAAGTATGAGATTTGTTTCTTACATTCCCAAAGGAATGATTGAAGCGCTTCCCCTTAGCGGTCTTCCTATCTCCCCTGCCGCAGTACACTGAGAAGAGGAAAAGAAGAAGAATGAGGAGGAGAAGAGAAAAGGAAAGGAAAATGAGAATAACAAGAGAAGAAGAAGGGGGCGTTCATTCCTCAACCTGAAGGTAAAAGAGGCGTCTGCGGAGGAGTGGAAATGGAGAGGGAGGAGGCGGAGAGAAAGGCTCCTGACGAGGATATGGTACGGGAGAAGGAGAGAGAAGAAGAAGAAGAAGCCACGGGGAGAAGAGTCCCCGCTCCAAGCACCAGCAGCGCCATCGATAACCAGCGGAGAAGAAGAGCTCGAGAGGAAGAGTGAAGAGATAAGGAAGGGAGGGACTTATATCATCGTCTTGGTTACTTTACATTCAGCCCCCTCAATTTTTTCTTATTTATGAACATCATCTACAAAGATAGAATATATATTTATTTTGGTCTTTTTGGCAAAGAAAGAAAAATTAATATTGGGATGATATAGTTAAAAGATTCATATCATCACAATTTGATCAAACAAACAAGGAAGAAAGCACTCCTATATGAAAGTGCAAGCACCAAACATGGTGAAAAGAAAAGGCCAAACTAAGATGTCCTTTATTTCTAGTCTTATGACTACTCAAGGAATGCTGATTCTGCAAGATCAATAGCTCGGGCAAGAGCAGCAGCCTTGTTTTCACACTCTCTCTGTTCCAATTCTGGATTACTGTCAGCGACGATGCCTGCACCAGCCTGGAGGTGTGCCACCCATTCCTGCCGCCGGTTCATGTCCTTGTATGAGTACATTGTGTTGTACCGGGTTCCTGTCGGGAAAACCATGGTTCTGAGAGCGAGTGCAATGTCCATGTCCCCTGAGAAGGATATTCCCCCAAATCCACCACTGTATGGCCCTCGCCTTGTTACCTCCATCTGATCGATTAGCTCCATGGCCTTTACCTGAAATTGGATGAAATGGTGTACATATGAGGATCGATCTGAACAAAAGCATACTCAAAGAAATGGCATGGCCGCAGCTGAAGTCTGCTTGTGTTCGCTGCATATGTGCACATACATGACTAATAATTGGTTCAGAACACTGCAAACTAACATGATTTGGGTTGTAAATCATTTGGTGGATGTTACCAAGTTGATCTAAATCAATGGAAATACCTTACTAACAGTAACAGTGCATACAAAAACTAGTGCTGAGTTAAAAGGAAAGATTAATAAATTATTACCGAATACTGAGTTTGTCTCAATTGCTAACACTGAAAAAAAGGTAAGGCAAAGGATGTCTAAAAATACTACTGGAAATTAGAAGCCTAAAAAAGCCTAAATAGTGTTGTGTCTAGACTAGATATAGAGATAAACTCCAACAATATATAATAAATAAGAGGAGCAGAGCAAACCTTTGGAGCTCCACTGACTGTGCCAACAGGCAACGCAGTACGAAGAGCATCCCAGCATGTCAGGTGATCAAATAACTCCCCTGTCACCTGTTAAAGGCCTTTTAAAATGTTATATGGATCTCTTCTAGAACTTATGAAGAGACTTCAAGCTCAAAAGAAACTACAAGAGGTGCATCAAATCTTCAAAAGGGCATATATATATAATAGGTATCAAAATCATTATCTATAAAACCACAAGAATAAAAGAAAAGACTAAGATACCAATATGCTGAAACCACAATCAAAGGTATGTAATTGAATTTGCAAGTGAAGAATCTGACCGTGGAGCTGATGTGCATCACATGTGAGTATCTCTCAATTTCCATTAGCTTTTCAACCTTCACAGAACCAGGCTTTGAGACCTGTAGCAATGTTGTCCTTCAGCATGAATATAGCAGATAAAATGTATCTACTTTGTCCAAAAAGAGAAGCACAATCCAAAATCCGTACAAAAAAGAAAATAGTACTCAACCTTACTTTGCAGCACACACTAGATTAATGAGACTATTATTTCATGTTGGTTAGTAAGTAATCTATTCTGGACAACAATCACTATCACAGAATATCTTCAGGTCATATTAACAATTAGAAGACATAAAATGTACATTAAATACACAGGCATTTATATATCATTGTCCATTAAAGAAAATAAAAAGCAAATAGATCAAGCAAATCATAGGTAGACGATGATAAAAATACAAGTGATTGAAACAACGTCAAAATTGCTTTGAGACGGTTTAGTCAAACATTTTAAACTAGTTCCTAACATATATAAGATGTATGAAGAAAAGAACACAAACCCTTCCGACATCATTGCGTCCCAAATCTACAAGCATGACATGCTCAGCACATTGCTTTTCATCATTTAGTAGCTGCTTTTCTAGCATCTGATCTTCCTCTTCTGTCTTACCCCTCCTTTCTGTCCCAGCAAGTGGTCTGTTCACAATCTTCCTCTATTAACAGAACATACACATCATAGATGACAAAGTCATTGAAAGCTTTATGAGAAAGTCAAATAAACGTAGAATAAGGAAAAATCCAAATAAAGAACCAAATTTTCTACTACTCAACAAAAACAGAAATATATAGAACATGATACTGCTCCATATTTTAAGCAAACAACTCATAATCCTCAAAACACTATTAATAAGGTCATGTTAATTTACCTTCTTTACGCGAGTAAGAATTTCAGGACTAGATGCCACGAGAATACATCCTCTAGCCTGCTTAAAAAAAATATACATGAGAGAATCTGGAACTACAAAGTTGATGCAAAAATGCATTGGAACAAAAATGCGTTGAAACAAAAAGTTGTCAGAAGAAACTGCCATACCTGTAAATAAGCCATATAAGGGCTAGGATTCACAATTCTTAGAGCTCTGTACACTTCAAATGGGTCTGCAAAAGTCCGACGTTCAAAACGCTGACTCAAGACAATCTGGAAAATATCTCCTGCTAGAATATGTTCTTTTGCCTGCAAAACAGTCTTCTTATATGCCTCACTTGTCATTGTTGACATCTTCAATGAATTACCAAAAAGTTGAGTCCCCAATTTCACTGATCCAGCAGAAAGCCTTGGGCTGAAACCATATCCATTGTTACTTACTCAAGAAGAAGCAAACAGCAATAAAAAACAAAGTAATTTCAATGAAGGGAGGAGATTTTTTCACTTACACAGCAACATTGTGAACCCTCGACAGAAAAATCTCCAATCTATTCTTCGCATCAACATAGGCCTCCTCAATAGAGGAATACTGATCTACACGCACCCAATGAATGACGTATGCTTTCTAGGCCCAAGTGAAAATATTATAACAAATTAGATCCATAGAAAGCTTAATGATACCTTAAACATGGCTAAAGAGAACAGTAACGGTTAACTACTAATACACCAACGGCCTCTTGGCCTATTGGTATTGGGTCCCTTGCAAAGGGTGTTGTTGGTTGGGAGAGATCCCGGGTTCAACACCCCATGACCACAAGGTGAAGGCATGTGCGTTCGTCACATTGTCCGCCCCCGACGGATTGGCACTTGTCGCCTTTGTCAAAAAGAAATGGTTAACTACTAATACTAACAAAGTAATTACCAAAGATAAAGCTTCATATAAATGGAAAGAGCACAAAAAATATCTAAATAGGAAGGGCAGCCTAGTGCTACAAAGCTCCCGCTATGTGCGTGGTCCAAGGAAGGGTCGAACCACTTGGGTCTATTGTACGCAGCCTTATCCTATTTTTTTTTGTAAGAGGTTGTTTCCACGACTCGAACCCGTGACCTCCAGATTAGCGACAACTTTACCGTTGTTACCATTGCTTTTTTTCACTTTACCGTTGAAGGAAATAGGAAGATGTGGATTTTTTTTTTAAAAAAAAAGAAAAGGTCCTTCTAAGGGATTTCACTAGGCAGTGAGAAAACGACAGAATGCAGGACATAAAGTAGAATCCTTTTAACTAGAAAATGAAAGTTCTGAAGACATGAGTTAGAATTGACGAACAGTTTACTGACACGAGTTGCAAGTTTGTTAGGATGAATGAAAGGTCCAGTAAGGTTCTTTTACAATTAGTGTTGTTTACGTCATACATCTTCCAAAAAAATGAGTTTGTATGTACCTTTTAAACCATACGCATGTCATCTACTAAAGGTGGATATACCTATAAATGTGTGGAGCAAGAGAGATACAGACCTTCTCCACGTGATCAAACACTAGAACATCATTGTATAGACCTAGGTGAACATCTGGGAGGTTCCTGTCATCTGCAGGGGCACTGGAGAATGGAAGCTTCTTTTTTTCTACATATCGCACAGTATCATATGAAAAGTAGCCCACCCATCCACCTGCATAAAAAAATAGTGATGTAAATAAAAAATAGTGATGTAAAGCATCCGAGATTCAAGGCAAGTCTTCATTAACAGTTTGAAACACTAAAATTTCAAAGAAAGCATACTATTCAAAAACTGAGCTACATGGTACCATGTAGGTTTTTTAGTTGAAGGTGAAGTGGCTTGTATCCACAAGTTGAGGGACGCCAGCAAGATAGGTTCTACATGTTTAGCATTATAAGTTGCTGGTGATACAGATTATGTACTCTAAGATAAAAAAAGATTGCATTGCTATCTCACAATAGCATGAACATGCATTACAGATTAATATGGTTTTACTAAACCAAGCAACCATGTATATCAGATATGGCTAAGGAACAAGCTTGGTAGGTCTGTGCCAACATGCCAAGCAGCTTCCCTGACCTCGTCGGAAGCTCATCTCATGCCAAAACCCTTTGTGGCAAAGAATCTGGGAAAAACCAACTGAGGGCTCAAACATGATGCCATTGTTGAATTGGAACTGATTGCTTAATCTTTTATGCAACCTACAAAATTTAATTTTGGTCTATAGAAATACCTTTCTCTTGGTGAACTAGAAGACGGTGACTATGAGGAAGAGATATAAGTTTTGATTAAGAGAATGAGTTAAGTTTTTATTAATAAGTAAATTTTACTTGGTTGCTTTATATTCATTTTCTTCTTCTTCTCTTTTGCATAACTTAAAAAGGAATAACCAATTAAAGCATCCACTGATGAATCCCACAAAATGTTCATTTGACAAATAAGGTGTACAAAGCAAAACCAAGGGGATTTTTAAACCATTTCATTATTCTCCAGCAAAGAGAAACAGGAGAACAGAAAAATTACCACAAAACGCATCAGGAAGCTTGTCAATTAACTGTGGGCTCCAGCCCTCCATGATCCTCCGAGGTACTTGCATTGGGTCCTCCACAAATTCCTCCGTCCTTTTTCCTTCTTCATGATCCATGATCACTACCATATTATCCTTTGCCACAATCTCCATCGCTGGCTGAGCTCCCACCACACTATATCGACCCTAGTCACAACATACATTATACATTCTTGAGAAAAAAAAAAATCAACTAGTTCATCAAACTGAAAAGGCCATAAAAAATCAAATGAAAAGAACAAAAGAATACAAAAAATCAACGCTTACAACATTGGTTCCCCTGGAACCTTGTTCTACAGACTCAAAAAGGAAGCTAGGGGCCTCGCGGTCGTCCTCCTTCACCAAGCAGCGGTAGGCCAACAACGGCGTCAGGTGATCGCAAAATATGCAGCGATGAAGCGGCACCAAGTTCCCGTTCCTGGCGGCCTCTTTGAACTTAGTCGCCTCCTCCATGTCAGCTGGGCATTACAACAAACACTTATCAGGCAACACCACATCATCTACTCCCCACCAAAAGCAATCAAGCTCTACGATATTACCGACTGCGGCTGAGGCAGGGGACGCAGTGGAACACTTGAAGGACGGCAGAGAGGACACACGGTATCGTTGGGGAAATCTCCGGGACGCGCCAGTGAAGCTGAAGGCGGATGGGGCGGCGACCGTGCGGCGGAGCGTTAACGGCCTGAACGAAGAGGACATCGCTAGGGCTTCCATCTGGCTCTACTCTGCGCGACTCACAGAGCTTCAATACAAATAAAAAAATGATTTTTTTTTTTTTTTTCTCTTCTCTTGGATCACAAATGCGCAAGGGGGATAAGAATCGATAAATTTGGAGTAAATGCGAACACTATAGAGTTTCCTTTTTCAGAGATGGAGGACACGAAGAGACTGAGACCACAGAGAGAGAGAGAGAGAGATAAGGATGGATATGCATGCACTTTGCCTAGACTGTCCGCTTCCTTTGTAGAGCTTTGACCGCTGGTGTCACTGCTTCTAGGGACTGAGACACGAGTGGCGTGCTCCTCCTCCTCCTCCTCCTCCGTGGCTTGGCGGGATTATCTCGGTGGGGTTTGACATGATATTGGACTTAGCTCTGGGAGAAGAGGAGACTAACAAAGGAAGGAGACTTGCCTGTTTGGATTCTTTTGTTTATAAACGTGAAAATTGCTGTGTAGTTTGACAACTTTGACTTTGTTCTGTTTAACAGTTTAAGTGCGTGGTTTGCATCCAATCGCAAGTGGCGGGGCCTGACCGCTTAAATGTTTGATATCAATGTTCTGACTGACACCAACCACACACACACCCAGCATGTTAAATGCTCTTGAATCAGTGACTCTACTAGGTATATGTTTTTTTTTTCTTATTTGTTTCTCTATTTTTTATTAGTTATATCTTGATTACATGTGATTTACTCCCTTAATTAAAACAAAAACAAAAACAAAAACAAAAACAAAAACAACTAGTACACATATGTGCCTGTGTATTGTATCATGATTTTCCTAAGATATATATAACACAAGCAATTAAAGTTGAAGTATTAGTAATTATCAAATTATTTGTTTTCGTTATGAAAAAATATAGCCCACACAAATAATTTTAAAATAACATCTGAATCGATATAGTTCTTTTTAGGTTTTTACTTGTCACCTTGAAAATAGCAAAATCTTGTCATTTTCTCATTTTTCAATAAATCTCATAACCTCATATTTTATTTTTATATTATTTATCACTCTCTAAGATTGTTATCCCAACCAAAAGCCCTATAAATGTTTTTAAAAAATATTTCAAAAATCAAATAAAATATAAAAATATTTTTTTTTCTTTTTATGGTTGGTATTTATTTATAGCTAATAAGTAATTAAAAATATTTTAAAAGTAGTTATAAATAAATTATGATTTTATTAAGAGAGCTATAAATAAATTTATGTTTAATTTATAAACAAATAAAAATATGGAATTAATTTTTTTATTTATTTTTTAATATCATGCATTGAAAAAAAAATGAAAGAATGGATTAACCTATATAAAAAGGTCAAAATGGTCTTTTTACATATGTTGATGTTGAAATATGCTCTTTCTTGAGGAATGATCTATTTTGTGTGGACGACTCTTCCTATAAGCTCCTTGCTTATTGAATCTACAATTCCTCCACGGATTGGACCTTCACGGATCGCATCGTACCATGTAGATGATTTGCAAGGAAGGGAGGACTGGGCTCTCATGGAGAGAGAAATCGGTAGTGTACCGGATACTTAATTGGAGTTGAAGGTTAATGGAAATTCTCCTTTTATAGTGACTTTAGGCGGTTAGATAGTTAGGCGATTAGGATCTACTTTAGTGTTAGTGGAGTGTCAGCTTGGATCCAACAAAGCTTTAGCTGCGATCAGGGACGGAACCAAGGCTCACTAGTAGGTGGGGCTGAGAGCAAAACCTAAAAAAATAAAAAAATTCATGTAACATAACAATTGCAGCAAGGTTGGCGACGATAAGTGTGGCTTCATGAGAAGCTTCTTCGAGAACAATATAATGGGTTTGCGTTGTTGGGAAAGGCCTTGGCTTATGTTTTTACATTGCTCCCTTTTTTTGGAAAAAACCCTCTAAAATTGCCTTAGCTTATGTTTTTACATTGTGCCCTTTTATTTAGAAAACCCCTCTAAAATTTTAATTTAGAAAAAACACAAAAACCACTGCATTTGATTTTTCTTGCAAAATAGGGAAAGTGTTTTTTTTCCTTATAAAAACTTGTGGTTTCTCCGGTTAACTATTCACCCCCGTTAACGGTGTTAATCCATGCTTAGTTGGCAGGGGTATTTTCATCATTATTTTTATGATCTCTAAAATAGATGGAGATTTGAAAGAAATCCAATTTATGGCAATTTTCATACAATTTTTATACAAAATTTGATAAATATGCCCCTGCCAACTAAGCAGAAGTTAACGCTGTTAGCGGGAGTTAACGGTTTTTTCCTTTTTTTTGTTAACTGGAGAAACCACAAAGTTTTATAAGAAAAAAAAAACACTTTCTCTATTTTGCAAATGTGTGAAACCACATGGATTTTTTTTTTTTGAAATTTACCCTTAATTTTAATAACGTTGTATCCTTTAACCCGTTACCCATCCATCCCTACATGAGTAACATGACTACATCTCCTTCAAAACCAAATCCCAAGGCAACGCCATTTTAAACCCTATCTGGCTATCTCCCTTTGATGGAGGAGCAAGGCATTTAACTACAGAAACTGCGCACTTGGATGTGAAAGAGCAGGAATATAGCGACCTTTTAACTTTAGAGGGAATTGCAACATAAATCTATACTGATTGGGCCACCAAAAGAGGTTGTACCATATACAGTTGGAAAGCTCTAGATGTCTAGTTTCCATTGACGCAAATCTCACCTTAATCGGAGTTTTCTAGCAAAAGTTATCGGTATTTGAATGGAGGACAATCAAACTGACAGAATTGAAGAAATTCTCCAGTCATTTCACTCAGGTTAGTGCTAAGCTTTATTAAGTCTTTAATTAGCTTGTAATATGTATTAGTTGTTTGTCTTAACTCTTGTTTTGGGGATCCTAATGTTTGTAGGGTAATAAAAAAACTACTTGTCTGGCTGTAAGGCTAGACTTTTAGGTTATCTTTTCTGAATAGAGAGTTTGTCCTCTTTCTCTTAAATTTTTTGGTTCTGTATCTCTTGGAGGGTTTCTCTCTATCCTTGAGTGGTGAGCCACTTCAGTCTCATCCCTTGGAGGATCTGGAGGTTGAGGAGCCAAATTAGGTCCTATATCCTTTCGGGAGTCATCGAACGGTGGTGGATGATTTACCTCCCTGCAGCTGCATCCCCAAATCAGCTTCACCTACTAATCAGGTTTGCCCCTCTTTGTTGCCTAGTCTTGCTCCGCATCACCCTCTTTATCATGATCCATTAGAGATACCGAGATAGCCAACATGAGAGGAGATTCGCCGGGGTCTCCAGTCACCTCCAGGCTCCAGCGAGCTGACGAGCAGCATGCTCTCAGGATTTTCTGCCCCTCCCTTCTTCACTGAATCTGCTGAGGGCTTGGGTGGGGGCTGGGGCCAGAGGAAATGGGGGCTTCCCTCTCGAGTTGCCGGGATACACTGGGAACTCACCGGTACCGTGGGGGACTGAAGTCCCCGCTAGCCCCCCTTGGTTCCGTGGCTGCGATATAACTAGACACCATATTGTAAACAACTGTTGGAACTCTCTAAGCCTTCTAAGGCTAAGAGTTGTTTGGAAAACTATTTGGATGATTAAATGGTTGATGGATGGATAAATCTTCATATGAGCCCTTATAATTATCTTACGCAAACTTTAAGATATTTTACCCCATAACACCATATATTAGAAGATAGGGGGTAAAAATCTTGAGAGGTCACTAAAGTATGCCGATATTTTACTTTGGGTACTAAACTTCAACTTGTATCTTTTTGGTTACCCTATTTCTATTTGATTTCAGTGGAGGGTACCTGAGGGAAACCGATAAGAATTATATGACATGGTCGCCTAATTAGCTACGTGGAGGGTATTGAAATCCTAAACTACAAAAATCTTAACTAATTGAACAACATTTGAAGGAAAAAACAATATTTGAACCATGATTTTGACAAAGTCAAAACGAACAACATTAGATATCAAGGTTCAACTGTTGTTCAATTAGTTAAATTTTGTAAGATTGTGATTTCAATACTATCCATAAATTTAATCTGATAATTCTCAGGATTCAGACTCTTTTGTTGAGATCAAATAGAAGTAGGGTGACCGAAAAAATACAGTTTGATACTCAAAATGAAATATGAACATAGTTTGGTGACCTCTCAATGATTTTTTTTTTTACAAATATTTTTATTTTTTTTCATTTACCGTGCTCAAATTAAACAACCAGTTTATTCAAATTATATATATATATATATTATCCCTTTCAATCTGGTGCGTTGAATCGGACTGATGAGCAGTAGCCGTAAAGACACGCGAAGATGAATCCCATTTGCCGACTCCGATACAAGTGAAGAGAAGGGCATCAAAACCCCAGCAAAGCCCTCGAGCTTGCGGAGCGGAGCAGCGGCGAGCATGGCGTCGTCCTTCTCCTTCAACCCTTCGACGATGAATTCATCGTCCTCCTCCTCTCAGCCCCAGCAATCCTTCTCATTCTCCCAACCCACCTACTCCTTTGGCTCCGCTCCATCCATGCCCGCATCCTCCTCTCCTTCCTTCCCCTTTGGATCCACTCCTTCCATCCCCTCTTCCTCCTCCGCGGCATTCGCCTCGCCGTCCCCCTCCACCGGCGCCGGCCTAGGCCTATCGTTTGGAGCCCCTTCGTCATCTCCTCTCTTTGGCGCATCACTAAACCCTATCTCCTCGTCGGCCTCACAAACAACCAATCCTTTCGCTGGATCACTGTCCTCCTCCGCCCCCAAACCCTTCTCCTTCTCCCTACCAGGTGCTCCCTCTTCCTCCGCCCCAGCGTCATCGACCGCAGCTCCATCCACTCCCGTCCCCACTTTCGGTTCAGCTTCATCCCCAGCTCCGTTTGGATTCGGAGGACGGTCTTCGAGCGCTGCACCATCGTCTCCACTGTTTGGAACCTCGGGCCTCTCATCCTCATCCGCCGCATCTCCATTATTCTCTGGATCATCACTGTTCAGCGCCGCCGGCGCGTCATCATCATCCACCTCTTCGGTATCTACCGCTTCGGCAACAACCACTCCACCGCTCTCCTTCCCTTCGTTTCCAGCTCCTTCCTTATCAGCATCGGGGGTTACTTCTTCTGCATTCCCTTCAGCCACTCCATCTCTCCCGTCGTTATTCTCTTCTTCTTCCTCCGTTCCATCTCTCTCCTCTTCTTCTGCTTCCTCTGCGCCATCCTTTTCCTTTGGGAGTGCCTTCTCCTTCTCCAAGAGCACCGCCTCTTCATCAGCACCCACCTTCGCCACAACCACCGTCTCTTCATCAGCGTCACCCACCTTCGCCACCACTACTACTGCATCAGCACCGGCCCCAAGCAGCACAACATCTATAGCTCCAGTGCCCGCTTCTCTCTCCGCCACCACCTCTTCATCCCAGTTATCATTCGGAACTCCAGCATCGGCCGCCTCTAAGCCTTCCTTCTCGTTCAGTGGTGCTACTGGTTTTGCAGCCTCTACTAGCGCAGCAGTGTCCAGCACTGGAGCCGCGAAATCTTTCTCCTTTTCATTTGGCGGCTCTGCTTCAACACCATCGTCCACAGCACCAGCAGTCTCAACCACTACCCCCACTGGTTCGACCCCTGCACCTACATCTTCACAAGCCCCTGCTTCTGGTGCATCTACCATATCATTCCCGCAGTTTGGGGCTGGTTCATCATCATCAACAGCTGCACCTACAACACCTACTACCACTTCTGCAGCTTCAACCCTTGCTGCTAGTGCCTTCCCTAGTTTCTCAACACCTGCGACCACTCCTGCAGCTTCAACCCCTGCCGCTAGTGCCTTCCCGAGTTCCTCAACACCTGCATTGTCTGCCTCATCAGCATCACTTCTTTTTTCATCTACGACTACATCAACTGCTGCTCCAGTATTTGGTGAGTTGACTGATGCTTTGCTACTTCTCTCTGAAACTTATGATTGTTAAACGTTTTGGTGCATCTCTATGAATTCATTTATAATAAACATACCTAAAGTTTATTTATCCTGCTGCAATTTATATAGCCTTGTTCCTTTGTTTGTGGTTTCCCCTTTCTGTTATATTATCAAGCACAAGATCTAGGGCATGAAAACATTTCAAGGATTAAGTTCACTTAAATTCTTCATTACCAGCTGGGTGCTATTTGTTATTTTTTAATAGGTGATGTGAGTTTTTCTACTCATATGTTTTTTAATTTATTTAAAGTCTTTTACTGTTCCATTCCATTCTAGCAGAGAAAATTTCATCAATCATTGAGGAACACAAATTTTAATAATTTACCAAGCCCTTGGATAAGTATCTGAGCATGTTATTATTTTAACTGAAAATTGCATCAGTTTCTCCACGTGGTTTAGGGTGTATATCATTTTTCCAGGATTATTGTCTGGAAGTTGGGAGTATATCATTGTTTGGGTTAATCACAAGCAACCATATTTTGCTAAATTTATCAATTATCTGCATTTGACCATGGAAAATATTTTTTCTGATACAGGTGTGACCCCTGCCACATCTGTGAGTGTGTCAGGTTCCACTTCCACCACAACTCAGACATTATCTTCTGTAATTGGAGCAAGTAGTAGCGGGTTTGTCAAGATTCTCATCAGCTATCTGCATTCAAAAGTTTGTTGATTGTTAAATATCAGTTGGTATTCATCCTCTGACAATTTTTTTCTTCTTTTTCTGCACATAGAACTACTACTGCATCAAGCAGTGCAGTGGCATCTCAAGGCCCTAAATTACCATCAGAAATTGCAGGGAAAACTGTTGAGGAGGTAATTGTCTGATGCAAGTCTTAAATGATGAAATTTTTTGCGACAGTTTGCTTTTTTTCCTTAAAATGCTTTAGATGGCACATCGTTGTAGATTGTCTGCAGAGGCTCTTTCATTAACTCTGCTTAATTCATTTTGTTTATTTGGTCTAATTCTTATTGCTTTGAATTGTAGATTATTAAAGACTGGAATTCTGAATTACAAGATCGTGCTGCTAAGTTTCGGAAGCAGGCTACTGCAATAGCTGATTGGGATAGGAGGATCTTGCAAAATAGAGATGTTCTTATCAGACTTGAGGTTTTCCTTTTGTCATTTCTCTATTAAATCCAGTAAAAAAATCCCATTAAGGTTGTTACTATTGGAAGTAGATTGTTTGATTCTTTGGATATACTTGGGTGAAGAGAAATGAAATATTAGTATCTTGGTTTTCTCATAGTTTGTCACAAAATTGAGAACTCAAAAATTTTCATAATTCATCTTCACTACTAGTATGATGAGTCCATCCAAATTTAACGTCATCAAGGTGGAAACAAATTATTTCAAGTATGAGATAAAGTTGGCTCATCAAGGCAAGCTTTTTTTTTCATGGGGCTGATATTTGTGTGTCTTAGCTTTCATTCTGATAATTTTCATCTAGCTCATAAATTTTGGATTTTTTTAGTTCCATATTGTCGTTTTGGTCTTCTCCTAACTGTATGATGCCACTTACTGTCCAGGCTGAGGTAGCAAAAGTTGTTGAGACACAAAGTATCTTGGAGCGACGGCTTGAGCTAATTGAAACTCATCAACAAGAGGTAGACTTGAAGGCTTGCTACTTTTTTCCCATGAGAGTTTGAAGTACATATGTATGTATGGTTGCACCTATCTTAAAGAGTTTGCTGTTATTTATGGTTAAAACTTAAAACCTTGGATAATTAATATAAAAGTAAGATTACTTTGCACCTACAACATACTTAATCTGAAGTTCTAAACTGTTTTTTCAACATAGAACTTGGAGTCTCTTTTCATCATAATAATAAAGACTTCGTGTAATAAAGGAAAGTTTATACTATGAATTCTGAGGTATCTCATTTAGCTCCACCTCCTTGAACTATGCTCCTAAGTTCTCTGATGTCTATGAGGTAAATTGAAGTAGTAGTAGGTTATGAAAACCATAAAAGATTGCAGCCTTTTTGTTACTAGGGATTCTTACTTATATGAGTTAAAAGTTTCCATGTGATTACAACAGGGACTCTTAAGAAGTCTAATGTTGTAGACACTTTTTCATAGGTTGATATGGCTCTGAAAAGTATGGAGGAAGAAGCCAGTCGTATTTACAAGGAGGAGCGTGGCTTGCTCCTTGCGGATGAGGCGGTGGCTGAAAGAGACAAAATGTTAGTGTTTCAAGATTTCTCTAATGCAATCCCAATAATTTGACTCTTTTTTTTTTCCGGATAGGCTGCTATAATGATGTCATCTTACCATCACATGTGAATGTACAGCAGTAGATTAATGAGTACAATATACTTGAGAAACTGAACAAGTGAAGTTGAATTTGGGCAAATATAGTGTATCGCTGATACTTCTTGCACTTAACATAGGTTGGATAATGTCGGTATTCTTGTAATTACTCATGATGATTGTTTAAAACACTGACTCCACATCAAGTCTCTAAGGTTTGGCACAAGCATAGTTCAATGTTTTTGTTTTGGTCTTTACCGAACTTGAACCTTTCGGCTACATTTTTATTTTCATTGTTTTTCTTAATTAATAAAATGCATAAGAAATTAAAAGAAGGGGAGCCTTGGTGCAACGATAAAGTTGCTGCCTTGTGACCTCGAGGTCATGGGTTCGAGTCGTGGAAACAATCTCTTGCTTTAAAAAGCAGCGTAAGGCTGAGTACAATATACCCAAGTGGTCCGATTTTTCCCCGGACCCCGCACAATGCGGAAGCTTTGTAGCACCGGACTGCCCTTTTTTCATAAGAAATCAAAAGAAAAATCAAGGGAGATTTGAGAAATCAAAAGAGTTTGGAGATGCAAGGAAACATGTAAAGACAATGAATATTAATGAAGTCATCTATAACTGACCAAATGAATGCAAGTTGTAGCATCTTTCAGATGTCATTTTCTTCCGTCTATTTTTATTTTCACAAAAAGGCTCTAATATTCATACCTTGTTTCTCTGAAGTGAAATTGGCTTCCATTGTTTAGTGGTTTTGGACATTTTATGACTTAACCATTTGTGCTAAAACTCTAAATTTTGTTATTATGCTGGGAATCAGGTATGAACAGGCAGAGCATATTGAGCAGGAAATGGAAAAAATGGTGGAGCAGATAAAAACAATTATACAAGCACTAAATGCTAATCAGGTACTATTATGCATTGTTTCATTTTTGGGAGTGGAAT
Source organism: Dioscorea zingiberensis (assembly GCA_026586065.1). NCBI lineage: Eukaryota > Viridiplantae > Streptophyta > Magnoliopsida > Dioscoreales > Dioscoreaceae > Dioscorea > Dioscorea zingiberensis. The sequence continues at coordinate 2,543,674 of CM048818.1, read as the reverse complement.
ATGTATGTGTGTGTAAACCGCCACGGCTCAGATGTTTAGCTAACTCTGTTTTAAACAGGGAGGTGATCTTGCTTTGGTTGATAGTATGACACCCATTGATGTTGCTGTCCAGATACTTAACAATCAGCTCAGTTCTCTAATGTGGTTAGATGAGAAGGTCAGTACTGCAAAGTTTCATTCTTCTTTTTTATTATTGTTTTTTTAAAGCTAATAAAGGAAAGAGACGATTAAAAGCACTACGTTTTATTCCTCATAAACTTAATACAAACTGTAGTTTTACACCATATTAAATAAATAAAAAATCATCTTATAACTAACTTTCCTAGAAATAATGAAACTAACTAGGATAGAAATAAGAAACAAACTAACTTCCTAACACTGCTTTGTACACATACGGGGTGCCTTTCCTTGGCGCGAAAGGAATATCAAGGTCACTTATCCTCGTGTTTGGACTTGATTCCGGTACAGAGAGTTGGTTGCCAATTATCTAAGCCATCATTATCCAATTACAATTTATTCCTTTGAGTGTAAGTAAGTTCAAACGGCTGTATAGTCCCACCAACATATGAGTTCGGTTCTGGCTTTTAGGCTTAAGTGGTGTGGAAGGAAAATGAGAGGAAATGGATTGGATATGCTCTGGTGGAGGAGATTGAATAAGATTAAGAGACTCGTCAGACGAAATTTGAGGATTTGGATGAATTTGAATTAGGTCAGTATTAGATAAAGTAGAAGTTGAATTTAAAATATTCGGATTTTCTTCTGCTTGAATTCGAATGAGATAAGATTAGATAAAGTAGAACTTGAATTTAAAATATCCAGATTTCCTTCCAAAAAATATTCCAATGTGGGATTGGCGACCTTAGAGTTTGAATTAGGGATGCATGGGCGTGCCTTTACCACAACCGCCCGGCCTCAACCGCCCTCGCCGCCCCGGCCCGCCCAAATACCACATGTATGAATACCACAACCGCCCCGCCGGTTTTTCCTTATACCCCGCCCCGCCCCGCTATGTAATATATATATATATATATATATATATATATATATATATATATATATGGGGTATGTTTGTGAACCCTAGGCTATGTAATATATATATATATATATATATATATATATATATATATATATATATATATAGGGTATGTTTGTAATTTTTAGCGGATTTAAAATGGGTGTTTACCAAACCCGCCTACCTTCTCATAAAAACCCCCGCCTCGCCCCTTGCCCCTCGGCCTCCAACAAAAACCGCCCATTCGAGGGATCGGGTCGGAAACCGCGGATCGGGTCGGGGGTTGCCATCCCTAGTTTGAATTAGGCAGTTTTGGATCAAGAAATCGTGTGGAGTTATCCCAAAAGTTTATTGATCTTAAATTCTCCCCTCAAGTGAATTTGTAGGATAAAAAGATTGATTTAAAAAAAAATGACATCCTGTCTGATAAAGTATTTGTGTTTTGAGGGAGAATAACAACAATATCCTTTTTGAGTGGATGAGTAATAAAAAAAATGCACTTGTGAGATCAAGGATCTAGTTTGCTACGGTTCTGATCTTGCACGTGGACAAAGGCCAAACACCCGAAAACTCGCATGTCAAGTTCGGAAAAGACACGAGAATTAGGAAAACGAGAAGAGTATCATGAGGGGTTTTGTAATTAAGAACATGAGAAGGCATCCTATTGATGAGGTAACAAGAAGTGAGAAGGGCATCACCCCAAAAATGTTCAGTAACGTTTGAGGTAAACAAGAGAGACAAAGTGACTTCTAAAAGATGACGATTTTTTCGTTCAGAGACACCATTTTGTTGAGGTGTGTTAGCACAAGATCTTTGATGGATAATGCCATTTGCAGTCAAGAATTCACCAAGAACAGAATTGAAATACTCGAGCCTCATCAGTGCGCAAAATCGGGATGTTTGAATCATATTACATAATTTACATTTTTATCATGTAATGAAACATTTTAAACACATGATTAGTTTCAGATTTATCCTTTAAGAGGTACACTTAACAAACACGAGTATGATCATCTATAAATGAAATAAACAATCTTATATTTGAAAGAGTATTAATTCGAGATGGACCCTAAAGATCATTGTGAACAAGAGCAAAAGATTTGGAAGCTCGATATGGTCGAGGGGAAAAAGAAACTCGTTTGTGTTTAGCAAGCTCACAAACCTCACAAAAGAAGGAATCATTATTATGAAACAAAGAACAAAACAAATGTTTTAATAAAAAAACTAGGATGACCTAAGTGATAATGAAGAAGCATAATCTGTTGATGGCTTGAAAGAAAAGCAGAACCTATAACCGCTTGGGAACAACCACTCAAGGGAACATACTTGCTTGAAGTAATAAAGACCCGAGTCCTCAGCGCTCCCAATCCTCTCGCTCGAAATCCGGTCCTTAAAGAGACACGGAGAAAAGTTCAGATGTAAGCTTGCTGATGGACAATAAAATGCAGATAAACTGAAAACATGGAGGATGGGAGGAAGGCATAGTTTTTGATCAAGATTGATGGAACCAATACTGACCCACACTTGTTATAGAATGATTAACAATTTTAACAAACTAGTCATTCGAACAAGGAGTATATTTTGAAAGAGAGAACGGTTCCCGGTCATATGGTCCGAGGCATTAGAGTCAATAATCTAGGACTCACTTTTTATATTTGAATGGGCAGATGTAGGGAGGACAATACCAGAGTGCGCAACTTGGGAGTAAGATAGCAGAGAAATGACCTGTGACAACAACTTGTTGAGATGATCAAGCTGAGCTTTGAGCTTTGAGCTTTGAGCTTTGGTGAAGTGAGACTCGGTTGCAGGCTTGGATTTCTCATAGCTTAAGGGTGTATTTGGATTGTGGAATTGGAATAATGGGGAAAGGGAAGGGTAATGAAAAAGATAAAGGGAATGAGGATGTAGGGATGAGAATAACAATGATTATTTTGTTTAGATAGGAAGGTAATAGAAAGGTAATTTATCAGGATTGAGAAAAGTAAAGAAAAGAGTTGTGATAAAATTACTTTTATACCCTTAATATAAAAAAATAAATTATTTATAAAATACTTTAAATATCATTATCCGATATAATTATTATGATTATTATTTTTTAATTAAATAAATCATTATAATTAATGATTTAATTAAATAAATTTATTTATTTATGCCATATTCGGAAAAATATTACTCATTTTACTTATTATAATTAGATATAAATATCTCAATTTAACCATTTTTAATTTAATTATTATAATCAATTATTTAAATCAAATATCTCAATATTTAATCATTTTTAATTATTATTTAATAAATATAAATTTATTTAATCATTTTATTATTTACAAAATATTGTGAATATCATTATTCATTTCCATTACTATAATTAAATGTTTATATTAAATATTTCACTTTAATGATTTCCCAATTTAATTATCGTGATTAACTAGTTAAGTTAAATAAATGCGTTTATTTATAAAATATTTGGAAAGATGAAAGATGAAGATTTCAAAAATTGGGGTAATGGCTATTACTCTGGTGAGGGGAATCTAATTCCCCTCCTGGGGGTAATAATACCACCTTAATGGATACCCAAACAAGGGTATCCATCAGTCAGTAATCATCCCTCTTGGGGGGATTATTACTGCAATCCAAATGGGTCCGGAATGCTTTTTCCATCTGCGTTCCGTTGGTGATAAGGAACCAAATCTGCTAATTTTCCGTGGATCTTCCAGCACGTCGCCTTTGTGTGATAAGGATGTTGACAATGATCGCACTATTGAGTGCTTTGATGATTGTGAGTACCAGCATCACGAGCTGCCATAGAAGAAGATTCATTAGAGTTTGGCAAGGATGGTGGTAAAGCATCAAGCATAATATGGGGGGCGACTTTCTTCCCAGCGCACTTCAACAAAGATTTCATCAGAGTCGAGCACGAACTTTGTTTGATGATCGATGAAGGCATGCAAGGAAATCATAAATATGTTCACGAGCAATTATCTGTCGGTAGAGGTTTGCATCTGCTTGGTCTTTCTAGTTTTGTTGATTGTAGAGATCAGGTTCTTGCCGAAATTTCTTCAAGGCATTGAAATAAGTGGTGACCGAGCTATCGTCTTGGCATAGGTTGCGAGAGCGAGCTTTCAAATAAAACATTTGAGAGGACTCTTCGAGACCAAAGTATGCAAGAGTTACCGTTTCCCAGATTGCTTGAGCCGAAGGGTATAAAAGATAAATTTCTGCAATATTTTCTTCTATCGAATGAATCAACCACGACATCACCATGGAGTTCTGAATATCCCCCTCAGAAAATGAGGGATCTGAGATGGACAATTGCTGAATTGTTTCGTCCAATAGCCGAATTTTCCTTTTCCTCAAATCACCATTTGGATTGAATGAGACCATTGAAGAAAATTTGTGCCATTCAGTTTGAATGTGGTGATATGAAGGGATTAAAAATAATCAGAGGAGGCAATGGGGACGATTGTGGAGGTAGGTTGAGAATTTTTTGAAGCCACCTCAGAGCCATTGCCTCCGCTTGCCCCAATCATGGCCATCCTGACCATCGTCTCTCTTAACTTGGTAGCTTTTATTGCTCTAGTACCATAAAATCTGATAAAGGAAAGAGACGATCAAAGGCACTATGTTTTATTCCTCAGAAAATACTTGAATAATACAAAATGTAGTTTTACACCTTATTAAATAGGAAAAAAAAATCAGCTTTTAACTAACTTTACTAAAAATAAGGAAAGATGGATATAAGAAACAAACTAACTTCCTAACATTTTTTATCAACAAATTTGTATGTATTCTTTTTATTATTGTATGTATTGTATGTATGCTAAGAGCCTCATCATCCTATATGGTGGCTTTCTTGTGGGAATGCACGTATGTCTAAACCATTACTCAAGATTTATTTGTTGGTATCCAATTCCCACAAAGGGAAGTTATTTTGTAATTTTGACTGATAATAAATCTCCCATCCTGCTTTTGTTCAGTTTTTCATCAGCTGCCATTTATTGAGATTGTAGATTATTGAAATTACATTAGCTCTTTCTCTTTTATTCATGTTATATGTGATACCGTGTATTTTGTTTTGTTTGTTCTGGATGATGGAGCAATATTGATGATAACCACCTTGCTGAAGAAATCCTTTTTCATTCCTCATTTTTAGTCCCCTGGACTCACCAGTCATTGCCAGAACTTGCTCTGATGGTGGCAGTCCTCATGCCTTGAATCCAAATATCCACAATGGCTCTTCCATATTTGACTTTCCTTAGTGAACTTGATTAAAACTGAAAGCTGATTAGATTTCTTGATCATGAAACAGGCCTTGACGTGATTATGCATCTTCTCAGTGGGTTGATTTCATAATTTTTTGTCTTTCAGGCTAATGAATTCTCAAACCGTATCCAAGAATTGGCCAACCGTGATACCCCGTTGAATCAGAATAGGCCAGGAACCAAACTCTGGTTGAATTGATGGATTCAAGTGGTAGAAGTGAATCTTACTTTGTGCTAGCAAGTGTTGAAACTTGTGGTCCATATCAAAATAGATATACACCGGTGGTTCTCTCATCCTGTCTGACTAGAGTTCTGGCAGTGGGTGCAATGCCCAAGTATTTGTGTTACTATGATTAGGGATCTAAAGTGCTCACCCAAAATCTTGAGCTCCAGGTATTTTGACAAATATTCTACGGAAATTGCAGAAATATTACTTGTGAAAAAATTGCTTCAATTTCTCCTCTGTTTCTAGAGCTTGCAGTTTACTGCTTTCTCTATAAATTGTTTCACTTGCTACATTGTTGTATTTTGTCATCTGTTTCTCCCAATGTCTTGCAACTTCTATCATCTGTCCAACAGATTCTTTACAAGGAGGCTCAGTATATCATCAATTTCTACTCTTTACTAATTCTGTGTTTCTTTCCAAATATTCTGCCTCCTTTTTGGACATAGATACTGTGATAACTGATCTGTTTCTCCCTGGAATTCCCAATATATGTTGTTCTAACCTACTTAAAAGATAGCATTGTACCATCTGGTAAAGTTCCTTTTTTCTTCAAGCCCCTTTCAGGTCTTGTTCCAACTATCAATCACTGCAGAGGGCCCCATTACAGTCTTGAGGTTGTATTTTTGCTGTTGCTTGTGCTGTAGCCTCAAAGATTCACATTCACAAATGTCTTACATGATCTGTTCCATGACCTGTGGGTCCTTGTCTGAGACATAGTACTATCCTCCCTGGATGGATCATGGGAGAGACAATGGGTACAAAACCTCTTTACTCTTTTCCACAATTAAAAAAAAAAAACAAGCTTCACTTCAGAAGAGTATCTCTGCAATTTATAATTCCTGCAAAACATGAGACCTAGGTGATAAAGAGTTGAAAGGAAAGACTAGTTCATGTGTTCCATTGTTTCATAGCATGTGATGCTAGTTGATGGAAAGAAAGAGAGCAGCAAGAGGGAAAAGCACAACAAACTGAAAGAAAGCTTTTGCTTCACTTGCACCTTGGAGGCCATGTGCACAAGGGAATCAAATCACAAGTTAAGAAACCCTTAATCTCTCTCCTCTTTGATCATTAATTAGTTGATGATGATGATCCACGTAGATGCGCCGACAAACCCCAGAGCCTTGCTCACATTTTCAAAGCCATTGGGAACCATGCTCGCACTTATAGCAACCACACCTACAATGATCTCCCCCCCCATTTGATGCATTAACTAATAATCACTAGCTAGCAAACAACATTTAGGAACATTTCAGGAAGCCAGCCCTATATATACTTTTTGACAAACATAAGGAATTACAGTTACAGTACAATCAAAAGTTTAAATAAATAGTCTAAAGATTGATAAACCCAAAATGCAAGCAACAACCACATTAACTTTTTTGATGCAGCCCTCTCCTCTCCTCTCCTCTCCTCTCTCTCTCCCCTGTGAGTTTCTTTCTTTTTTTTTTAACAAAAGAATCAGTGATGCTGCAGGGGCGGCGCGGCGGCGGCGGCGAGCGGAGCCGGAGGCGGCTTTGCACACTGGTAGCACTTAGCGAAGAGGCCAAATGTGTCAACCTGCTTGACAAAGTTGGTCACGCTGGCCCAGCCACCGAACCCGAATCCAACAATTAAGACCCAGCCCACCACGAACGCGTTCAGAACGTACATGCCAGTCCAGCTGGGCAGGAAGAATGGTGGCTTCTCAGCCGCGTTCTGCAACCCAACAAACAAATGTCATCAATTTATCAAAAATAATGAAAGGTCTGAAGCCACAGTACCCACTGCTCCCATTCAATGCTCTCTCCCGTCAACATCACTCCTTTAATTAAATCGGAAAATCCCTTTTTCATGCATATGATGGTATCAATGTATACCTGGCGCGCCGAGGCAGTGCGGTAAGTGAGCATATGCGCGAGCGCAGGGATGATGTAAACGGTGAAGCTGACGAGCAGCGCGCCCACGGCGGAGTTAATCGGGCCGAAGAAAGGGAAGATGATGGCGAGGAACCAGATTGGGACGACAACAGGGAGTCGAGCCAATGCACGAAGGCAAATGCTCTTAGTATCATGCATGCCGATCACCTTCTCCCAAACAAAGTAGAGAGGAGTACATGCAAACCCAAAGGTGATGAACTGGTGGATCAGCATCAGTATGACAGCAGCGTCCCTGAACCCGTTTTTCGGCAGTAGTGCGAAGGCGTTGGAGTGGGTCAGGAGTTTGTCCCCGAACGCCCAGTACATGGCCGACGCGGACGGCAGGGTCAGAGTGAACACGTACAGCGTGGCCATTAGGTATATGTACTTGAACTTTTGAGGCTTCCACATAGCGTGCATGATCTCCCTACATAGAAAGATGAGCTGTTGAGCTAGCTGTTGGGCAGTAAAAGATATAATGTAGAGACGCCGCCCTACAGCTCCGGCAATGGTGAATAATAATTATTAAAGGAAGGCAGTGAATGCTGGTAATTATTGTGGAGTGGGGGGTTTGTACTTGGGCACTCGTAGTGGAAAAAGCTCGGACATCATTTCCTCATCCGGCTTTTGTCCACCCCACTCCCTGGCAAAAGCTGCCTATAGAAGTCGCGCAAGCGCCGCGAACCCAAAAGTTATATATATATATATATATAAATATACTCTTTTTTTTTCACTAGTGCGGCCCCTAATTCAATACATATGTATATATATAGTTTTTTTAACTTACACTGTGACGGCGTGGCCGCCGAAAGTGTAGAGGATATTGGTGGCGCCGGTGAAGTAGAGAACGAGCTTGGAAGGGCCGGAGTGGGTGACGTCCTTGTCCTGAGGAACCAAAAGAGAAGGATGTGTTTGTTTTTAGATGAAGAAAAGTTACAGAACAACGGGGGATGTGATTAGAGAATACGAACCTGGCCGTGGATGAAGGCGGCGATGGCGAGGTACCAGGCGGTGTAGGTGGTCATGCCGAGGCCGAGAAAGGACCATAATCGGTAGTTGTGGAAAGAGGGGATGAAGACGGTGGTGGCGCAACAAGCTCCGAAGATGTATGTCCAGGTCCTCTTGTCCAGACGGTCATTGATGTAGTAGATGTTACTGCACCGATTATTTATTGATTCTAGTTCTAATTAAAAAAAAAAAAAGTCTTGTAATTGAATGATGGATTATTTAATCACCTGGCACAAGCAATGAGCTGGATGACGGATCCAAAGAGGAGGAAGGTACAGTTGAAGGCCAGACCGAGGGCCTTCCAGTATGGCCCCAGTAACCCATCCAGAACTTCAAACCACTGTCCATTCATTCAATACACACCATGATCAGCTTCAAAGAAGGAGAGAATGAAATGAATTGATGGGAAGAGGAAGAGGAAGAGAGACCTGAATGACATGGTTCTTGAAGCTGACGTTCTCCTTCTCTTTGCGAGCGCGGTACTCAACGTAGAGGACACTGATAAGATAGGCTGTCCAGCTTCCCATGAATCCATAGAAGACCTGGAGAAGAATCCCGGAGAGCATCCCCAGTTGGGAGAAGGAGTAGGGCAGTGTCAGCAGCACCTGAGCAACCTGGGGAGAACGAGAAAGAGTAAAAAGAGGTCATGTACATGTACTGTAGAGAAAGGAAGACGAGGAGGAGGAGAAAGAGGAAAAGTACTTGGTTGGAAGCACAGCTGAACCAGGCGTCCCAGACGGAGCCGCCGTGCCAGAGAATGCTTTTCATGTTGAAGCCGTGGCTCGGCTCGTCCTCGTCTTCGCCCCTTCCGTTGGGGTCGTGGTCGGCATCGGTCTGGCTGGCGACGATGGCCTCCTCCGCTTGTTTCTGGGGAACCATCTTCAATCACTCTCGCTGAAAGAACACAAAGACTATATATATATATTATTAAGCAGAAAGAAGACTTCTCTTTCAGAAGGAACGGAGGCCAAGAACCGTACAGATCTATGGATCTAAAACAAACAAGTGAACAACAACAGAAACAGGACAAACAGAGTCTTGAAAACGATATGCATAAAAAGAGTCAAGACTCAGGAAGAGAAAACACTGAAGAAGGTTTCTCCAGACGAAAACGAAAACGAAAACGAAAACGAAAACTTTTCCTCCTCCTTCTTCTTCTTCTTAGTATTATCTTTTCTCTCACCTTTCTGAATGTAACCAGGTTCTTGGCACCAGGATGGTGTGAAGAGATGATAACGTTGAACTTTAATCCCAATGGACAGAAATAGTAAGCAAGGAGTGAGTTGCCAGGTGTAAGCAAGGGAGAGGCAGTGAGGGAAACGGCTCACAGAGTAGAGAGTCTCCGACGCAACCTTCTTTTTATCTTGTCTTTAATGGCTCTCTTTTATTATCACCTCCAGAGAAACAATTCCAGAGCACTAAAAAAGGTGGGCTTTTTCCGATTGAATGCTCGTTTCCCAACCAAACCTCTCTGCGCCGCCTGCCCGACTTAGCGTGTCAGAGGAGGCTCTAGTCTCATTAGAAACTCCTCTTCCTTTCTTTCCCCCTCCTTTTCCTTCCTTCTTTCTTCTCAATAAAAAACCAGAGTCTTAATAGAGAAGAGAAGAGAAGAGGAGAGTGATGTTTGGCCACTGTTGTTGATATGAAGAGGAGGAAAACCAGGAGTGGGTTGATGGATGGATTATGTGATTTATAGACTGCTTTTAATAATAATAATACAAGTGGTAGACCCCTCTCTTAGCTCTCTTCTGTATTTATCGCACCACATGTATACCTCAGTGGGGTACACTGCTTACTGTTTATATAGTTTTTTTTTTTTTTTTGACCTAGGGATAAACCTTTCAACAGGGGACCATATCAAATGAGCATACACAGGGATCAGACTATCACGAGTTTCACTCGATATAAGTTTTATTGTCTGAAGGTTTCACTCGATGTACATCTTTATCACTCATGACTACCAATTCCATACGAAGAAGACTCGCGTGCGTGTATGGACTGCCCCACTGGGTAACTCATATCCTACGCCCTCATTTTCCGCAATGAGGATTCGAATTCGAGTTTTTCATGAATCAAACTCTCATAAAAGGGACGATGCGGCTCGGCCAAGAGGCCTTTGGCACTGTTTACACAGTTACATCCTACATTGCAGAGTGCTTGCTCATATCTTACAGGGTACGGAAAATTTCTACAATCAATCACATAGAAAAGGTTAGGCTGGCTAAACAGTTTAGTGTTTGGCCCTTCCCAACAAATATACTTAACTTGCATATATTTTTATTATGCGCTGCTGTCTCTTCAAAGCTCAGAGTTGGTCAGTCAATTCCTCCACTAATAAAGAGAGATGAGAGATTTGCATATATCCAATAAAGGGCTCATTAATTTGCACGCATTTCTCACTTGAAAATCATATGTTTTAATTCATATCTCAGCATTACTCTGATACTTCAAACCTTTTATTCTTATCCATTATTCCTCTCTTATGAACCAAACTAGAAAAAGAAAATATTCTACTGTGACATTGCATTTTGCATGCTTATGAAATTAATGACGTGCTGATTATGTCATACAAATGGGAGAAATGGTAGTTAATTTCATAAAATCCATGAATTCACCATAACCCAATCAGTCAATTAATTACAAACTATTGAAGAAAAAAGAAGAAAAAAAGGGAAAGAGTCTGATTCTTGAACCATTCCCAGACAGCCCAATCCTGCCCATCTCCCTGTTGAATATCAAAATTGGCCATTCCTAAGATAGCACAATAATAGGCAATATATTCCTCTTTTCACCAACAAATACCCAATTGCTATCTTCTTCTTCTTCTTTCTCATAATTAGCCAAACCAAACTTTTCCCCTTAATATAATTATACAATAAACAAACACAAACCACTTGAAGAATATTCGGAGATGCAAGCATAGCTGCAATCATAAGAAGCAAAGAAAAAAACAAAAGAAAACGAAGATAAGATTAAATGATGGAAAATTTAAAAAAAAAAAATTAGTCTAAGGGATTTGGAGTCTGCCGCTCTAGTTCCTTACAGAGCCCCACGCGCCCCCGTTTGAACGGGATTGTGCCGGCTGGGTGCGTGCAATCCCCACCACCCACTCACACTAATAACTCACACTCACTCGCACTTTAACTTTTTCTCTTTTAGCAATTCACTTACTTTATAAATTACTAGTTAATTATACCCTAATTATCCCCCCCTATTCCCCACATCAATACAGTCTAATTACTTTGTGTTAGTAGTGGGTTGTAATCATTGGCATCTAATAGACGCCGTCGTGCCACGTGAGTTGGGTGGGGGAGGGGGGGCTCTAGTAGTACTTAACGTGGCTCTTGGGAAGTCCACTGACTACTACTTGTGTTTGATCCGTTGGTTGGATGCTTGTATTTGTTTGCTTTAATTAGTACAAGAAGGAGATATTGGTTTATATATATATATATATAAAGAAAAGAAAAGAAAAAGGGATGGAGATCTTTACCGACTAAGTGAGTAGTAAGTAAGGGGTTTAAGATGGGGGGGATTAGTTTAATGGGAAGGGGGCGTGGATGGGGAATCTATGAGTGATGGGCGCATGAGGGAGTTGGGACCCGGCGTCATGCTAACAAGACGGGAAATGCCTTTGCGTGGGGGCCTCATGCCCCACGCACGTGCCTTCTCTCCTCTTCTCTTTCTCCCACCGATTCCGCTACACGTGTCTTCTTTTTTTTTTCTTTGAATTATATCATAGGTTTAGGATGATATAATACCAGTGATAATAAGTGCAACCCGATGTTATAAAGCTCCAATTATGTGCGGGGTTTGGAAAAAAGTTGGACAATTTAGCTATATTGTACACAGTTTTATAATATTTTTTTTTCTTACAAGAGGTTGTTTTCTTGATTTGAACATGTGATTTTCAGATCACATAGTGACAATTTTACTGTTGCGCTAAAACTTTGCTTCACAAAAAAAGAATATTTTACAATAATATTATAAAAATATATATTTTTATTTTTAATATAGTAATGGTGTCTAGGAGATATATTGTCATAATTTGGTTTTGGATATTTTTTATTTTTTAAAATTATTATTATTATTATTAATTATTTTGATAAATATGAATAAATCAATTTTTATTTTAATAGAAGAATGATTCAGACAATCTTTGTAGTAGGCAATTTTTTTTTTGTTTTTTGAAAAATTGTAATTTATTATTTTTTTAGTATGAAAAATGAGAATTCAACCATAATCATCATTTTTCCAAAGAAAAAAAAAATCTTCAAACTATTTTTCCCTTCAAAAAAACACCTCAATCAACCCTTTTAAGTATGGATCAGAGAATTCAATACAGATCATTTTTTTCCCAAATAAATATAGATAAACTACTAGAAACACATGTATAGTTTAAACTCTTAACCTATGAGAGAATGAAATAGCCAAGTGAAACTTGGTTAGTTAAAATCATTTTAAAGAAAATAATTTAAAAAAATAAATAAAAATGACCTATTGTTTGGAACATGATGATCAAATCAAAGGAGTGATGAATTAAGATATTCGGTTGGGTCGGGTATTGACAATGGGAAGGGATAATAGAAGTAAATGCAGCGTGGGAGTAGCTATCAGGGGGGCGCTGTCTATGGGTTGGACTGATATGCTTGACGGTTTAACATTGTACTGTGACTCTGCAGGGGCACTTAATGATCCTTGGATTAGATGGACCCCTTTCCCTATTCATGCTCATCTAATCTAATGCAATGCATTTCAATGTAAATCCAGTGGTGCCTGGTTATGTCTTTTGTTTCTATCACTGTCTTTGTTTGCCTCTATTATTGTTCCATTTGCAACAATTAAGCATCCAACACTGTGATCAGTAACATTCAGTTAGTGATGGATGCAATGTATGCATGCCAATTCCCTAACATAATGCCTGGACTTAGTCTGATGTTGCTATTTATCTATCAAAAAAAAAAAATAGAAAAAGAAATTGGATGTTTCTATTTTTTTAATATGATGAGCATAAGAAGGAACAACAACACTGGAAACTAAGCAGGATTGCACGCCGACACAGAACCAGTATTTGTTCTGGGATTTGGTCTCACCCATCCCTATGTTTTTTTAGTTAAAGAAGAAGCAAACTAAACCACACGGATTAGAGACTCAGGATCCAATACCCAGTCATTGCAACTCCCCAGGCTTCTTTGCTTGTAATTTTTTACAGCCTTTTGACCCGGATTAACCGCATGACATGCATCTCCAGTTTGATCTCATTAAACAAATCAAAAAAAGAACTCACCAACCCCTACTTACAATTTACAAAGAAAGGAAAAAGTGGGAAAAAATTGAGGTAAATGAAATGAATGAATGAATGAATGAATGATGAGAAGGGTCAGAATAAATAAGCCATGCGAGCATAATTCTTTCTCAATGATTATTCATCAAACCGACAGGTTAATGGATGAGGCACATCCATGGGTCCCCAAACCTCTGATTTCATTTAATGGCTGATGTGGACTAACCAACCGGGGACTTAAAAAGGTTATACTCATTCATTAGGATTTCTAAGCTAAAAAACATCATCAACCGACACCTCTTACAAGTTTTACAACTCTCACTAAATTAACACAGACCAACTTGTGGTTTTTTAAAAAGCATCTATAACATGAAGCTTCAAGGAAAGTTGACTTTTTTTCTGAGTGGAAAGGTTGACAAATGGGACTTGAAGCTAAAAAAGAGGTACGTAGTGTACAGACAGGAGATCTCATCTCTTGATTAGAGAAAACCTAAGTGTCAGTCAGATCAGATGCCTTGGTTTCTGAGATGCTTAAGAAGCGTGTTTATGTACAGAGTCATATATTGAGATTCACACACAACAATAAACAAACAAACAAACAAACAAACAAACATTAAATTAAAGTAAATTCAAACAATGGTAGTGATGGGTTTGATTCATTTGACCCCTGAGATGTCATCTAGTTGTAGTAATGCATGCACTATATTAATATAAATGAATACAAAGAAAAGTGTGGACCAGGAGAGAAAATAACTAGAAGAGATGTGAAATAACTGGAGACAATGCAATGGAATGCCGCAGAGATACGTCGTTCCAAGCCAAGAGGACAATGGTCATTAAGAGTGCACCATGCTCCCCATTACTGCTCCTCTGCTCCACCAGCTCCTTATTGTCTTTCTCTTGTCTCTGCCCCCATTCTCACTTGTTCTTATATATTCATTCCCCTTCTTACTATATACCCCCCTAGGGCCTAGTATTTAGTTCTTCACTTCTCTCATTCACTGCCACATTAAGTTGCCTGGTTAATTTGGAGGCATCTGCCATCTGGCCACATGCAGCCTCCCCCCATTCTTTCATAGAAATGGTCATTCCTGTAGTATAGTGAAGGAAAGGAACACACCCCTGCCTGTCATCTCACTAGCTAGTCAAACAAAAGGTTTGATATTGGGCAATGGCTACAATAAATCACTCTCTCTATCTTTATATATATGTGTGTGTGTATGGACCCATGGGTGGATTCAAGCAAGGCACCCAAAAAGTGCAAAATAGAGAATGGGGTGGGGCAAGATGAAGATATGGGGGGATTAGACCAATTTGGAGGTTAATGCATCCCTCCCATCAAAATGACTAGCCCTCTTCCTCCTGTCCCCATCCCACTAGAATTTGATCAATGCTTAGCTGTCGTGAAAGTTTTAGCTGCCCACAATCACTTCACCTGGCCCACACCCACCACCGTTTTCTCTACTAGTTCTCCTGGTCTTTGGGGCTATTTATTAGTGTCTATAAATATATATACCATTCTAAGGGTAGTTATTCTTCACCAAACAAACCTAAATAAACTTGTTTAATTTGACTAATAATCTGCCCAGCCATTAGGCTTTGACTGTTTGACTAAATTTGCATAAGAAACTAATGAAAAGAGATGACATGAAGAACATGGGATCAATGTCATGAGGGAATGGGACCCCACCAATCAGTCTTGGATGGCACTGTTTGGAAAGACCTGGCCATGTTCTAAGTGACCGCGTCCATAGTACGCCAACTCCAACAGTAGTTTTTTTTTTTCTTTTTATATTTGACAAAGGCGACAAACATCCCTTAAAGAAAATTAAGGATGGATAACAAATACGAAACCAGTTCAATATAATTGCATCCACATCCATATTGCAAGAGGAGCGGCTTGATCTCAAAACCCGTCCATGAAAATCGAGGCCCATCTCTTAACAAGGGAATCCGATATCATCCAACGTTATATTTGTGATCTGGCTGACTTCCCCCATCTTCATCTACACCCCCTAATCTATCTATCTACTATATAACTAACTAGTGTTCCAACAAAATGTGAAAGATATAATATGAGACTGTTTCAGGGGGTTATGTGGAAAAAAGAACAGCTGGCAAAGGGGAGGCGCCCGCCTCGGCGCTCCCGCCGCGCGTGGACCAGTGCAGAGTGGGCCTGGCCCAATCTGGACAACCACCAAGCGACGGCGGATGATTTGATGTTTTCCTGGATATCAATCTTTTCAGCTCCCACCCTCCCAAAAAACCATAAATAAATAAATAAATAAATAAAACCTATAACCTATTATTGTTATTTACTTCCTCTGATTCTCACCAAACAATGTCTAGTACAAAAGCCACCCATTTGTGATTTGATGTCTCAACTTACAGGGATCTATCTGATCTTTCTTAAACAACTAAGATCCAACCAGACCACATTCATGGATGGATGCACCAACTTGTAACAATGAAACTTAACAATCCAATAAAGAGAAGTTGCTGGTGGGCATGCAACACCAATTGCTACTACAAAAGCAAGCTCTCATTGATACACAGCTCCAAACAATTAAATAATTTGACATTATATCAGGCTGGCTCTACCACAAAAGGTTTCTTTAGTACCATTGATTCCTGGGCCAATTTGGCAGCACTGGTTGGAAACTATGATCCCAATTTCACTTGATCATCTCCTCTCATAGCTCAACTCAAAAAAGAGAAAGAAAGATACCACTTTGGAGATAGATGAGAGAGGGACCCCAACACCAACACCACTCTCCACTCACACACTCTCCCAGCCCTTTTGAGAACCTTGGTGGGTATGAAGATTCCAACTTCCAAGTGCCCATTAGATTAGACTGTGAGTTCCACGCTTCCACTCAAACCAGTCCCCCACCCCTATCATTCTCTGTGCAGTGCACACGTGCAGTCCATCTTGTATTTTTCCTCAAAATCTTTTTCTACTACTCTTTTGAAGACTTAGATTTGAATGAGAAGCCAACCACTGATGGTAGACAGATGCAAGTGGCTTTTATTCAGAAGAAAAATGGATGAGTTAGTGAGAAAGAAGGAGAAAGCCCCTCCTTCTCCTCCATCTTTTCCTCCTCTTTCAACGATTAGGTGCTGGTGATATAATCATGGCAGACACTAAGCAATACCATGAGTGGGAGATTAGAATCACAAAGTCAAGAACCATAATTTTTGTTTGGCCTCCAAGGGACCCAACCACCCAACTCAGAAGACCAACAAGATCTCTCTCTCTCTCTCTCTCTCTCTCTATCTGAAAGGGACTCTTCCTGACCCTTGTTTTACATTGCTTGCTTGCACTCAACAGCTCCCTCTTAATGTTTGGGGCCACTAGAGATATTTCGAAGACACCCATTATTCTTATGAACAGCTTTCTTGTAACCAGTAGATGATAACCTATGTTCATTGTTCAATAGTCATTACATGAATAAAAACCACTGGTAAACCAACTACCTCTTTTCAACACCAATCTCATATCCTACTGACTTGCACTAGAGTTTCAATCAATCTATGAGCAATCCAGTCTCTATGTTATAGGTCATTAGAATCAATCTATGAGCAATCTAGTCTCTATGTTATAGGTCATTAGAAACTGGTCCATGTATATAAGCAGCATGGACTAACAACAGAAAGTAAAGTGGAAAATACTGACTTTATCTCATTTATGTCAAAAAGAGGACGTCACGGTCTTAGGAAAAAATACTTATCAATCATGATAAAAAGAAGAAAAAAAATGCAAGAAAGATGGTAGGAATGCGGCGAAGCAAATGCAATTAGAGAAGTGACATTATATCCCACTTGCCAAACTGATACCATTATATTGGTCCATATGGACTTTGAGTCCATATGGACCAATAGAATAGTGAATTGCTGCACGCTTCTTATCATTATCAATGCAATAATGATCAGGTATCAGAAAATGGTAGTGCAGTGATAGTAACAACTAATAAGGACAAGGATATAATCTTTTCTAGCTAAAGAATTGTGTTTCACACTTCACAGCGAAGTTAAGGGGATTAGGTAAAAAGGGGTGTGTAGTCCACAAGAGGAAAAAGGTTGGATAGCTGTAATCTTCATCTTAATGGAGACCAGATTCTTCGGGATTTCTTCTTTTTTCTTGGCCTGGAAATGCGCTTTTGAAGTATGGGAACACACCAAAGTGATGGCAGTATGGCACCAGTCACAATGTCAAACTAAGAAGAGACAACTAGTGCCAGTCACAACAGCACTTTGGACTTGCCACAAGATCTGAGTATATTACATCATGATCTTGAAGCACTAAATAAACTTGTACAAACTTCACTTCTATGGTCTATCATTTGATGATCTGCATGTGAAGGATATCTTCTTATGAGAGAGAAACAATGATCTTTTTAACAGTTGAACTCAGGTATCCAACAACTTTGGGCAGTAAGTACCAGAAACTATAGTCATATCTAAAGAATTAATTGAGAATTAAGTCTGAAAAAACTGTTTACTCTCACAATTCTTTTCTCAAAGAAAAATTTATTCTCTTTTCTAGCCAAAGTTGATCTTAATCATCCGAGAAGCAAAAAAAAAAAAAAAATGACAATGAGTTTAACACCATGGAGTACCAACTTTTGAGGAGAATAAAAAATACAATACAATACACTATGCATATACTGACATTACAGAAACCCAATCCCATACCAGCTTCAAGAAACTGGACTGACAAGTATAGAGAATCAGAAGTGGTGATGCTCCAGGTGCATGTACAGAGGAACTCAAAATATAAAGGGAAGACAAAAGTTACAAATACAAAATGAATTGGCCAAACCAGCAAAATCACAGGCGTAAGAAAATAATCGAGAACAAAAGTATATGCTATAGCAAAAGAAACCTTTTCTAGCTATATATCAAAGCACAAAAAAAACAAAAAACAAGAGGAAGAGTATCAGAATAGCAAATATTTTGATTAAAAGCCACCTGTTGGATGATATCTGAGTAAGATGCTTTAGCAGAGCACTCCGGGCACCCTCTACATTTGCCAGTGAATCATCCATATTGTCATCAATTCTGCAGGAAGAAGATCTTTAAGTTACTATTTCATGCATTAGTATATGCACAATCTAGAGAAAATAAAAAATAACCTTGCAAAATGAATTGCTCACAGAAATTTTAAAATGAGATTTCATAACAATGAACAAATCATTATTTGACAAAAATTGCATATAGGTCCTAACTACAAAGTAGACAAGATCAACTTTTATAACGAAATATAGTGCAAGTACCAATTAAGATGTTATGAAATTATGAAACTAAATATGACTGATAGCAAGAGTCTTGAACTAGAATAACAGAATCCATGGCTGAATAGCTAAATATAGTTACATGACTGATGGTGTAACATAGTTTTATGACAATGAATGTCAGGTTCCTCATTTCTATTCTTTGGACATCAATGCTGTTCCACTAATAAGATAGCTCATAAACTCAGCAATAAATGTGTTTAAGGAACATCTAAAGTTAAACACTTCAGTTTGTTTAACTGTACCTGAAAAACTTTAACCATTATATTATCTCAACATTTTCACTGTGAAGACTGGTGAACATTGAAAAAATGTCGAATAGTTTGCGGAATGAGAATGAAACTTGAAGATAGAAAGTTCAGTAGTAAAACTGAAAGGAATGATGACCTGATAGCCAACTCCCCCTGCTGAGCAACCATTGTTGCTAACTGGGTAAAGATGCCACCGAGTTCAGATATAGTTGATTCTACATTTTGAAGAGCAACCGCACGACTTTGTGTATAGTTCTCCTGTCGAGGAACCACTTGCTGCATCATGGACATTTCTGTCTGATGCGATGGTGTGCTTTCTGCAGCTAACCGTCGCCTGACATGGCAGAAACTTCAAAGTCAATCGTATATCATACAGTTATACCTACATAAACAATTGGAATATGTACACTGCTTCATGCTTGAAAAGCAAAAATTTAAACATTAGTAATTAAAGAGTAATGAGAGTCATTGAGATGAGTTGTTGAGACCGTACCATAACACAACTAAATAGGACTTTCTGAACATGCTGATTGAATGTTCTAGTCTGATGTTTTAGTTTTATTTTATTTTAATTTGATTGTTCTCGGCCATATCTAGCAGTTAATCTCATGGATACCAGATGAGCTTCTTGTGTCAAATAACTTATTAATCAATCAATAATTATCTTTTAAGCATTGCTTCTTTATTTTTTTCATTCTTTCAAGTTAACAGACACATGATCCATTCCCCACGAGGTCCCAAGATAAGGCAATAATAAACATGAGGAGGGGAGCCAAAGCCAAAGAGGCAATTGAAAGTCATCAAACAGGGTACACTCGTGAGATACTCACCTTTCCCAAATCAGGGTTAACCTTAAATTCGCTTATGAAAAGAATAACAAAATTTGAAGGTTATCCATATCACTAGAGGTCTGCCTTTGGTCCTGCTACCAACTTATAAACTGTGTTCACTCAATGAAACAGTCTCTGAGAAGGCTAGCTTAATAAGGTAGTGTACAAGGGACACCAGAAAAACTTACAAGTAAAAGGGAGATGAAGACAGTTGCCAGGTTGCTGTTTCCATAAAGTCAATGCTTGAATATTTAAAAGGAAGGGCTGTGAATTCATTGGTGAATGATACTATGATCTGAAGAGTGGCAGACAGACATAAATCATGCTCCGAGGAAATAAATATTGGCAATAGACTAAAAAATTCTGAAATACAAGCATATGATACAATTGATTCTAGGACTACATAATGTCACTGTTAAAAGGTTGTTCAGTCATTCACTTTTCATTCATGAGCCTGTATTTTCTCACAAAAGATTATCTGTGAGAATTCCAGCAAATGATTCCATCACTCTGTCCATATCAAACACATTCAAGATCCTTAAACTTCAATTTAGAACAAGATCCTTAATATAAATACAATCATTAAAAGGCCATAGGACTTCTAGCTTATAGACAGTGTAACATAAGGAGGTCTTTACGCCACTCAACATTTAGAACAAGAGATGGTGCAAAAGCAATTGTAAGAGCATACCTCAGTTGGTTTCCTTGTTGAAGTCCGTTTGAGGGAATGCTGTAGAGAAAAAGAAATACAAGTTATTTAGATAACAAGGTTGCTGCTAACACCAGAAAAATTCCCTCAAATACCAGAATCAAATATTTTCAAGATCCATACCACACGGGTCAACATTATACTATTATAGTATCATAATAAGAAAAACATAATGAACATTTAATAAAAAAATAGGTGATGTAACACATAAAAGAAATTAAATTTTTTTCATACAAGCCGTCTTATATAGAAATTTAGATTTGTTTTAATAAGAAAGTCAAGTTGACTTTCTTATCAAAACAAATTATTCAGGAAAAAGTTCATTCAAATTGATCCAGATTGTACTCAGATTAAATAACACCTGCAAAAACATACAGAGCTTGCCATATTTGTGACAAAAGCAGACAACCTTCTCAACAAAACAAGGCAAGTACAAGATAGATCAGTTTAGTCAACAAACCTATTGGTTCCATCATTAATAAGGTGAGAATCAATTACAGTGTGGAAATGGTATAGTTCCCAAAGAACCTTCTACAGTTGTGAACATACCCTGAGGATGGCAAGGAGCTTGCTGCATTTGACCATGGAGGTGGTTCACTGACAGTTTTGGGTTGATGCATGAGTGGGTTCTCTCTAGATGGTTTTGTAGAAAAAATTTGCTTCCTGTTTTCATGTGCTTTGAGGTTCTGCAAAGCAGGAAGTAGAATAGCACATTAAAAAGCAAGTCTAATATTGAAAGGAAGAAAGTGTCAGGTAGGAGCAACCTCTGTCCTGGCCGTTAACACATCCTTAAACTGCTTTGTAGCTCCCATTAGTCTGCTCTTCAAGTCATCGCATATAGTTGTGGCATGGACCACTCTATCCTTCGAGAAGTTCACATCAGCTAATTCTGTGTTCTGGAGGATTTGCAAATCTGATATTGCAACATTGAGTGCTGTAATATCATTTTTTATTATGGCAGAGAGCTCTTGTATTTCCACTGTCGGGTCATCAAACATTGATGATCTTTTCGCAACTGCATGTGAAGGCATATAACATTATTCTTCTTCCTGTCTTTTGGAACTAGATGATGATTAATAGATATCAGTTACAAATGATGCAATGCTAACAATAAATTAACAAAATTAGAGAAAAAAGGAACTAAGAAACCACTTCTCCAATTCCATTCCAAATGCATATCTCAAACATTTAGTCAATCGGCAATGAAATATAGTGAAGCACAGTGAAGTAAATAGTTGAAATCGACTGTTAAAAGGAGCAACCAGCATCAATACTAAGCACATGAAACCAACTCATACACTTGGTTTGATTTCAAGTGAGATCTGAGTGTGCAACCAAAATTCCCATCATCTTCTTTCAAAAACATTGTAGATTTCGTCATCCAATGTTTCCGGGAATTCTCTCAAAGATTGGAAGCCAATTGTTATCGAATCTAAGAAAGCGTGGAGCCTATTATTGAGAACAAAACATCATATCTACAATCACACAAGAGTCGGAAGGAGAAAGCAATAGAG
The DNA here is from genome assembly GCA_026586065.1 of Dioscorea zingiberensis. Taxonomy (NCBI): domain Eukaryota; kingdom Viridiplantae; phylum Streptophyta; class Magnoliopsida; order Dioscoreales; family Dioscoreaceae; genus Dioscorea; species Dioscorea zingiberensis. The sequence goes on along the minus strand of CM048818.1, from coordinate 2,521,392 downwards.
AAGACGATTACATTTTGCGAGTTTGACGATCTTCTGGGATGTTTCGTGGATCCCCAGCCCGATTTTCGACGCCTTGCGATTGAATTCGGATCGTGAAGCAATGGGATCCGTCTCCAAGGACAGAAGAGCCGCATCCTCCGACGGAAGTGGATCGGCTGTGAGCCCCTGGGTCTTCTTCAACGTCTCCGAGAAGGATCTGAACTCTGAGGTGCGATCCCGGTAGGAGGAGAGCGAGGACGCCATGAGAGACGAAATGAAATGGGATTCAATTCACTCAGCACGATACCCGATCAAGGGACGGGCGCGAAAGCAATGCATCTAGTGGGCGGGCCCAATACGTTTAAAAGCCCAAACCCAAAGGCTCATCCACGGCCCATTTACATTGAACGGTGTAGATCGACAAGATCATAGCTCAGTCCTCCATAACCGTTCGATCTAGGTCATCCTCGTCTTCTCCTTACTCATGGATGGTATATAACGAGGCTAGGGTTTCAGAGAGAGGAGAAGAGACCCAGAGGTTAAAGATACGGCTTCACGCGCCGTGCACCTTGACGAAGCTCCTTCGCCTCGTCTTGGCCCTCGATTTTGCGTATCTACTTCTCTCGTGAATCCTCGTATCCTTCTCCTTCAATCTCTATAAGAAATGGCGATCAAGCTCTCAAAGGCGGAGAAGAAGGTGCAGTACGATAAGAAGCTATGCCGGTTGTTGGATGAGTACTCCCAGTTGCTGATCGTGGCGGCGGACAATGTGGGATCGAATCAGTTGCAGAACATTAGGAAGGGGCTGCGGGGTGAGTCGATTATCCTCATGGGTAAGAACACTCTGATTCGGCGATGCATCAAGCTCCATGCCGAGAATACCGGCAACAAGGACTACCTTAACCTCCTCCCCCTCCTCGTTGTATGTTTTCTTTGCGTTGTGTGGAAAGTCATGCCTTGATTACTAGTGTGCTATTTTATTTTATTCATGGCGGATGATGTTTGCTTGGTTTAGGGAAACGTTGGACTGATTTTTACCAAGGGGGATCTTAAAGAGGTTAGCGAGGAGGTCGCCAAATATAAGGTATGCCTTGATATTTGTCATCTTTTGGAGCTCTGCGCTTAATAACGGTTCCTGTTTTCTTTTCAAATTGTTGTTCTGATATGCTTTTTTGTGTTGTTGTGGGTGATAGTGCAAATGAATATCATTATTTTTTAGTTCTATTTCTGATCATATTTAGAAATTTTGTCAATTTTAATTAGATGGTCATGGCTTATGTATTGGAGACTGAAAGTAAACATTTTGAGGGTACTATCACTCCAGTCTTGTAAATAAGTAGGGATTTGATTTACTGTTGTATGATGGTTCAATATTCATAAATTTTCATGAAAAGATGTTCAGAAATTGCTTTAGTCGGGAAATGTTCTGATTGGGTTTTGCTGCATTATATGAGTTGCTTAGTAAATTGCTCATTCTGGTTTTTAATATAGTGATAAATCTAACTAGAACTCCATGGTTGGAAGATAAGCTTCAAGGATGTGTTGTATATAGTGAGATTAGGATAAATGTTTCTAGTCATTAAACAAGAAATGCAGTGTTTTACTCTTCAATTAGGATAAATGCTTATATTTGTTCCTATTCTATGCTCATATTCTTGAGGATGTTTTCCAATACGGAGAATAAGGGCTCCAGTTTCTTTCTTTTCTCAGATATAACATACAACAAATTGAATTCTAAGCTCATAATACCCCCAAATCTTGTGGAACAAGTTTAATTTAGGTTTCTTGGCATTTGTTCCTCACGTTTGTATGGTTTGACAACTAGTCTTGTGAAATAACAGGTTTTCTGGCTTCAATACTCAAATGTGCCTCATGTTCCTTTTATATTTGATCACTGGAAACAATGATTTTTGGCTGTTTTGTTAGTAATACCTCAACTGTTACTATTTTTTTTTTTTTTTTGCATAAATCAGGTTGGAGCTCCTGCCCGTGTTGGACTTGTTGCTCCTATTGATGTCATTGTGCCTCCTGGAAACACTGGGTTGGATCCATCACAGACGTCTTTCTTCCAGGTTTATTTTAGTGACACTGCCACAATTATCTTTTTGGTCATTTTGTATTCTCACCTCTACTGTATCTTTGAAGGTTCTGAACATCCCAACCAAGATCAACAAGGGTACTGTTGAAATCATTACACCCGTAGAACTGATTAGAAAAGGGGAGAAAGTAGGCTCTTCTGAGGCTGCCCTCCTGGCCAAGCTTGGGATAAGGCCCTTTTCTTATGGCCTTGTTGTTTTGTCTGTCTATGATAGTGGGTCTGTCTTTAGCCCTGAAGTGCTGGACCTGACAGAGGATGATCTTGTTGAGAAGTTTGCAACTGGTGTTTCCATGGTCACCTCACTCTCCTTGGCCATCTCTTACCCGACTCTAGCAGCAGCACCTCACATGTTCATCAATGCTTACAAGAATGTGCTGGCTGTTGCCCTCGCAACTGAATATTCTTACCCGCAAGCTGAGAAAGTGAAAGAGTACCTGAAGGTGAGTTCCATCAAAAAATGTGTGGGTTGTTAATTGTTTTGGTTATCATCTGTCAACTGAGTTGAATCTTGCTCTTCTTTGTATAATGCAGGATCCCAGTAAGTTTGCCGTCGCAGCAGCACCTGTAGCTGCTGCTGAGACTTCAGCTGCACCTGCTCCTGCTGCCGCAGAGGAAAAGAAAGAGGAACCTGCTGAGGAATCTGATGATGACATGGGATTTAGCTTGTTTGATTAGATTCTCTTCTCAGATATTAGCCAGAACTATAAGTTCCTATCTAGGTTTTTTTCGAGACTTGTTTTAGTGCTTCTTTGAGCAAGCTTCTTGAGCCTTACTATGCCCATGGAGGTTGTTTGAGTGATGTCACCAACTACTTTAAGTTTTGTTTTAAGTTGTGGAATAGACTTTTGGTAAACCTTTTTGTTCTTAAGTTGTTCTATCTTGCGTCTTTTTCCTTTATATTTTGTGCTATTAATGTTTTGTTGCATGTACTTTATACCTTATCAGTATGTTTCTCTTTGGCAATATATCATTTGAAATTTGAACTCTGAATTATATTTTTATCCCATCTAGTTACAAGAAAGTGTGCTTTCTATAGGATGGCAATGTTGGTTCAAATAGGCGGTCATCCACCGCTTCTCGTCTCCGGTTAGACTCAAAATTTGATTTTGGTTGAGCTCAGTACGCTTGAGCTTGGTATTTAATTTCAAAGTTTGAGCTCAGTTTGATTTAGTTTAAAATTAAAATTCAATCAATTAATTTCGAGTTCGAGTCTAGCTCTACTTAATTGAAAATTAAAAGATTATTTATATTCTTTTCTTTTATATTTCTATATAATAATATATAATATTATTGATAAATAAAATTTATATTATTTAGAATAAATAAAATTTTAAAGTTAATAATTATAGATATATACTACTAAATGGTCTTTCGCATTGTTCAGAAGTTTAATAAAAAATTATAATATTGAATAAAATTCAATAAAAATATTAATTTAATTACTTTGTGAAGCATTATCCAAATTGAATAAATATGTTTGAGATAGAATTAATAAAACTCATAAATTAATTTATTAAACTACAAAAGGACAACATAAATCAATAAAAAGAGGAGCATAACCTATAGAATTCTACATCTACTTGTGACGGAAATGAACTTGGTTGGTGTAAAGGCAGAGGACAAAGTATGGGCAAACGTAGTTATTATATTTTTTTAAAATTAAAATTATCTATAACCGATATCTTTTAAAAATTAAAAAAATATTTTGCTTAGTAATATTGATAGGCTTTTTAAAATTAAAACATCAAAGTAGAAAATTTCAAAATCTTAATCTAGTTTTTTTTCAAAAAAATTTAAAAGTAAAATTATATGTAACCAATAGACACCCATAAATATATAGATATATATTTTTTAAAATTAAAAATACTCCCGCTTAGTAATGTTCATAGATTTTTTTAAAATTAAAAGAATCCAAATTTTGTTAAAATTTTGAAAAACCAATCTTTTTTTTAATTTTTTGAAAATTAAAATTATGTATAATAGACTCCCATATATTGAGATAAACAGATACGGGTGCTGGTCACAGGGGTGGACATGGGTCGGGTAGCCCATGGGCTGGCCAGAACTCAACCCGAAAAAAACAGGGCCCGGGCTTAGGAAAATGACCCAATGGGCTGAGTTGGGCTAAACTAAGCAGGCCCAATGACGGGCTTTGGTTATATAAATTTTGGCCCAGCACAGCCCGGCCCGGTCCAAATATATATATATATATATATATATATATATATATATATATATATATATATTAACTTAAACATCAAAGGTCCAAAACCCAAAACTCTATTCAATTTCAATTTGTTCTTGATGTAATAATTGTGTGTGAAATTATGTAATACTTTGTAGTATTTTTTTTGAACCATTTGTGTTATTTATGTTCTATTTGTTTAGATAATAGTCTAATATATGTTTTATTTAATTATTTATATTATTTATATTATTAAAAAAATAAAATTATTTTATTTTTGGGTTGGGTTGGGATAGGATGGTAAACAAAATTCGATGGGTCGGGTTTGAAATTTAAAATTTGACCCGAAAGTGGCCCAATCCAAACACATGGGCTGTTTTTTTGAGCCCAGCCCGGCTCATGTCCAGCCCTACTGGTCACCTTTGTAAAAAAAATAATAATAAATAGATATTTTATAAAATAAAGAATACTCCCGTTTACTAATATAGATAGATTTTTAAAATTAAAAAAAAATCTAAAATTCTAAGAAATACCAATCTAATTTTTTTTTGGATTTTCTAAAAATTAAAATTAGACTCATTTTGCTTAGTAACATAGATAGATAATAAATATTTTAATTATATCAAATAATATATTAAAAATAAATTTCTACCAATGACATGATATAAAATATATTATTTTAATGTATGATAATATATATTAATATATACAATTTTAAATTTTTGAGTCAGTTTTTACATGGTCAAACCTAAGCTCCTCACAAATAACTTGATTATTAGAGAAATTGATTACATTCTTAAGCAACTTATCTTAAAATTGTTCAGTTAATCAATCTTCCTTTTTTCTTTTTTTCTTTTTTTAAATAAATGTTGGCAAACCATCATGCTATATTTCAGGCATGGGAATTTCTCTGCTTCATTGTTGATGAACTGAATGTCATTATCATATACATTTTAAATAAAGAATAAATAGAGCAAATTACACAAACAAAGATGCACATCTTCATTCACAATTTACAGTTTTTGTATAAAAGCTATCCATTCCAGATAATAATCATAGCTCACAATTCAGAGTTCATAGTCCGATTACTCCAGGCAATTATTGAAGAATCGAATTTCCTGTAGCAATTGAAAAATGATGGAAGAATGAGAATTTTATTTGCATGAAAAATGAATAGATTCATAAAAGTGAGATGGATCAACACCTTGAGAGCAAATCTGACGTCTGAACTATCTACTTTTAATGTCACTTTCTTCTGTATTACTTCTTTAGCCCGGCCAACATTTAACAGCCCCTGAACATTCAAGCAAACAATTTTATGCACTGAATGATATGTTTTTCTTGAATATAGTAGAATCTCAGAATCTGCTAACCTGATCACTCAAAGCTCCACACATAATAGTGAATTCATGCATTCCTACTGCAGGAATATGGTTGTCCTTGCAAAATTCTGAATAAGATTGATTGAGCTGTTGGCAGAACACAACCACAGTTATTTATTAGAAGTAACAAAGAGTTATATTTTTGTGTATTATAATTTGAACTCGAAGCAAACTTGCCTCTCCAAGTGTTGCAGCAGTTTTCTTGCCCTCGCGGAAGAATTTCACTACAGAGCACAATATAATCTGCAAGTCACAACAAAAGATTGGAAAGATATGGATACCACCTTAGCAATAGGATGAATGAACTGTTTTTCTATAGATTCGACTTGAGAATAGACATGGAAAAGAAATCAATATTGAATGTTAAATTTATCCATTTTTACCTGCTGATGTTGAGGTAGAGATTGTATGGTATCCACTTTCACTGGCTTGAAAGCCCTTGATAACGCAATCTCCATGTGATCAAATCTTACCTGCAACCAATTAGGGAGTTGTTTCCTTACATTGGCAAATTTTTACCAAGGGATTTGCATGTAACAGAAATTCTTAATCAGCAGTATTCTACATGAATCATACCAAAGTTAATATTATACTATACAGTCAGCAATTTATGTGCCAAATTTCAAGACGAGGAAATATCAGAGAAAGAATCTACAGACATTAACAGAGAACTTAGCTAAGGTTTGTCCCTTGGCAAGCAAACAAATACATAAAATTTATTTTACTTACAATGTTAACTTCTTCCTTGTTAGTAGCATGCTTCAATTCTGCCTCAAACACCTCAATGGCACTTCTGCGATAACATGGATGTTAGTTCTACAAATGCAGAAACTAAAATAAAACGTGGTTTACCACTTATTCAAAAAAAAAAAAAATGCAGAAACTAAAAATAATAGCAGAACAAGTATCTGCATACTTGACAGAAAGCCCTTTGACATTACAAGCTATGAAATGCAAGAAACACCTCTGTTTTCAGGCCAACATACCTGCAAATATTAAGAGCTCTTCTCATGTCTCCAGAAGCAGCTGCTACTTTCTGATGCATTTTAACCATTATTAAGCATGTATAGAAATAAAACATCCAAGAACAATGCACATGTGTGGTCATCTATCAAATTTGTAATACCAAGCAAATGATATTATAGTGACCTTAATTCAAAAGAAGACTGATTTCTGAAAACATAATTGTTTCAATTCAAGTACTAACCAAACATACAACATTCACACCATAAGTAAGAAAACACAAGAAATGAAAAATGAAATAAAATTTTCAGCATACTCTTGCACAAAATTCAAGTGCTATTGCTTCAAAGATGTCATATCCAAGAACCTGTAATTATATTAGAAAAATAATCCAATGTTAGTTCATCTGTTCATCTGTTCTTGATAAAAAACACCAATGAAGTAACAGCCACAATGGGCTGAAAAGGAAGGTAAGGATATGCACAACACTAGGGGCGGCAACCATGGTTCACAGCTAAAAAGAGAATAAGACTTACACTAAGCCTCTGATGAATAATCTTGAGAATCTGATCCTTAGAATATGCACAGAATGTCACAACAGTAGGCTTACCTGACAACAATAAAACACGAATTCAATAATAGATGTCAATCTCATTTTCAGATGGTACAGCATTGAGGTCACAGGCATTGTTCATATTAAACACATTGTTGCATCATATTGTTTTTCAAGCTATATATGCTGCAAAGGGTTATACACCATGAAATAAATTTGATTGAACTGCTTAATGTGCTGATGTAATAACTAAAATTAAGTTCTAAAAATGAAACAAATCATCAGACTCACAATTCAGAGATTCAAGTCTTGGAAGAAACCGATCTGCTAGGTTTATTGCATTTGCTATTCCTGGAATGATGATAACAAAAGAAACAGTCAGTTCTCAAATTCCAACACCAAAAAGAAATTTTAAGAACTAGATATGTTGAGTGAATTGAATATTCATTTACATTGAGACATTCCAGATGATACCATAAGAATTTGCACCCCAGGAAAAGGAAAAATAAATAATAATAATAATAATAATAATAATAATAATAATAATAATAATAATAATAATAATAATAATAATAATAATAGAGATTGTACCCCAGAAAGAATGAAATTCGCCAGTAGGTGGCAAAAAGATTTAATTAATGTCACAACTATTTTGGAGGTTATTCAGTTTTCTGGTGGGATAAGATAATGGACATTCAAACAGGGAAAATTCATGAAACTGGGATAAACCTAATATCCGAAAGACCAAGTTAGGTAGGGGATAATTAGCCCGAGAGAATCTGCTACCATCCTTGATACATAAATGGCAGTAGAAATACTATGGTGTTTCTTTTCTTGATGTCTTGATGACAGAGGCAATGAATGATCTTTAGAAGCTTTTTCTTTTTTGCAGGAAGTTGAGGTTTTGGCATAAAGCAAATGTTTTTGAAACAGTTCATATTTTTTGAGGTATAGGAAATTCCTGAGTTGTGCACATTCATTATCAATGTATTCCTATTTCCATAGTTTTTTGTTTTCCTTGTGATGATCAACAATGAATTGTGTAAGTCAAAACAAAAAAAAATCAAGCATACCTATTAGTATACAACGAGAGTAAGGAAGAGTTGAGAGCATGAAAAGATCATGAAGCACACCGCGATCTTTTGTTATCAAGTAGTCCATCTCATCAACAATGATTATCCTGCCAAAGTAACAAAGGGTCATTGAGATATGATTCAGTTAACACCATGATAAAGATCGCACTCCAAAGGATGATTGGTAGACTTCCTAGTTCAAGTTAGAAGTCCAACAAAACAAAAAGATAAATAAATAAATCTGTGGTCTTAGTCTCAACTATTAACTCCAAAAAAAAAAAAACCCTTGAACTTCTAGGAAAGAAAACACTAGTGAACAAGGAAAAAAAAAGTTTTGTCTAGTTATGAGCTGAATAAGGATGCAAAATATAAAGTTGAAATGATACATAATGGACAATTCACAAAATGGAAGGAAAATGCAATGTGGAAACACTATTTCTGTTCCTTACATCATCTTTCCAGAAGGCAACTGTCTCTTCTGAGAATAGAGTTTTTGCAGGTTTTGAAGAGGTGAGCAAGCATTATTCCTCAAGTCAGGATGGAATTTTTCCATCACCTACATCAATGACAATTCAATAAGAAAAAAGCGATGATAATCCAAACCAAGTTACAAAATTATTCAAACACTTTGATCAAGTACCTTGCTAAAAATTTCGGATGCCTTTGTAGACATACAGTTAATTGATAAGATTTCTGGTGTCTGAAATCCCACCTGGTGGTCTGAAAATAGTTAAATATTTACAACAATAATGTAGAATTGTATATTGTACAACAAAGAGAAGAAAACATGCCTCTTTTGACCACAACACAAGAAGCTCCTTCACTTTGTTAATGGACAATGTCTTCCCAGTTCCAGGACATCCGCACACATATAAGCTTGCTGCTTTCTCTTGTTCGATGCATAATTTACAAAAATCGACAATTCTTTTTTGTTCATCTTCACGACATACAACATTATCCGGGGTTGAGGCCACATGGAGTGCTACCTTCACAGCTTGCATCTGTGCGGGATCTGCAGAGTTTGACCAAAAAAAAATAAAGAGCTGGTCACCTCAAACTACAAAGACAGAAACATATATAACCAAACTGAACCAGCACAGGACTTTAAATGAGATGATAAACAACAAAATCAAGGTTTCAGGAAAAGAAAAAATTCAACTTTCCTCATCTGAACAAATTGTGAGTTGCAAATTGAAAGAACATACCAAAGTAGAACATCAGTTAATTAAATTTCAAAGGGATCAATGCTATGGATTGCACCCATTTAATTGGGCAAACGTGTCATCAAGCCTAAAGACAACTTTGATCAATACCAATGCCTGAAGGAACTAGATTGCATAAATTTATACGACATAAGAAATAGATCACTCTAAAGAGAAGATGAGTTGGCTTGCCTCTTGGATTCCATGTGGGCTTCTGAATGTGGGGATCAGGGGACCTCTCCCTCAAAGTTCTCGAAGGGGACAATGCCCGGGGCTTTCCATTGGAATCATCGCCGCCTTCCTGTGAATCAGATTTTATCTCATAAGAATTCTCTTTCAGCCAAACCAAACAGTGAATAGTATCTGATGAGGAGAAAAACACAAGAAACTCACTTCTCTATTGGAATTCACAGTATTCACTCCACCATTGCTGCATCTACGAGGCGATCTCCGTTTGGCAGGAGAAGGGGAGATCTTCATCGCGTTCTCCTTCACGGATTGGGATCTTGATCGCTTTCTAATGGTGGATGAACCCCCACATCTCCCAACAATCTCTGGATCATCGACGACGGCGGATCCAAAATAAGCCTCCGATGAAGCGTTTGAAACTTTGCTCCCTGGCATCGTCGAGAGAGAATTCCGATCTGCGAAGCTGAAACCGCAGCTCATATGGGCGCTGTTCTGGCGGGAAAGACAACTAGATATTTGTTTTTCCCGCCATCTTACTATGGTGAGTGGGCCCGTCTATTGTTTTATATATAGTAAGTCATTAGAAATTAAGATAAATTAGTAACACATCAGGGTTAGCCTTTTCATATATATATTTATCCTTTTTTAATTTAATTATTGTGGTTTTTCTATTTTTATAAAAAAATTGAAAAAGGTAATGTTTATTTAAAAATAATATTATTTTCCACGTCAGCATTAGTGGTAGAGGGGCCAAAGATTAGAAAGGCAACTCGAGATTAGTGCATCGGCACAGGGATCAATCACGAGGCTTGAGCTCATGCTCCCCGCGTCTCCCGCGCGCCTCTGGCCATTTCCATGCTCTGCGGTTGCGGCATTTCGTCGAACACCTCGACTGCATTAGGACTTGGTAGTCTAATGGAACTCATATCTTATTACAGCGTCTCGGGAACAGCTCCGACGACTCGGTTGGATGGCTGGGCGGCTCCGAGAATCCCGGCGTTCCATGCCCTTCTGACGCCCTGGCGTCTCGGTTCTAGAGAGTTGAAAAAGATCTCTCGCCAGGCTTCTCCGGCCGTACCGCTAGCCAGATCCACGCCTCTTTGCCACCTTTTCTCCCCTTCTACTCGTCCTTCCGCTTTGAGTGCTCTGGAATCATTCTTCCTTTGCTTCATCTGCTGCTTTCCGTCAATCTCTCTACTTGAGTCTTGAATCAATCGGTTATTTATCATCATCGTCTCTCGTCCTCAGTTTGTCGCAGTTATCCAGGGAGACCGGTGGAAGAGTAATCTTTTCTCTCTTTCTCTCATTTGATCCTTCTCCGTGGCGGTGATTGAAGATAGCGATTTCGTTGATTTTATTTCCTTTTTATTTTATCATTATTATTTTATTTTGATTGAAAGAGTGAATGCCTCTATATGTTTTGTTTGATTGAAAGAGAAAGTATTCACTGGATTTTGCATCTTATTATTGTGATTATGAACACATCTCCATTAGTACGAGCTATTTTGGGTAGAGTCCAAAAGCAAAGTCATGCAGGCCTTGGATCCAAAGTGGACAATATCATATTAATGTGTAAATGTGTGTTGCCTCTGATAGTCCAACAATTATTATTATTATTTGAGTACTATGTAATTAGTTTTGCTATTTGTTTTTCTTGTAGGTGAATTGTCATGAATTCAAACATCAAATTGAATTCTTTCATTGATATTGAGGAACTAAACTTAAGGGATCATAATGAAGCTCCATATTTCAGCAAGCGCAGTAGCACAGTCTACAAGATCCTTCATAAACTTCTAAAAGAAGGAAACAAGTCGATTACAGACATTGCTAAGAATCTCGCAAGAAGAGCTACGGAGGACAGGTCTTTTACTGTTTTTGAGATTCATCTTAGTTTCAGTTTCATACCACTATGGTGTAGTTGCTGTAAAAATGATGTCTTTTTAAATTTTAACATGGAACAAGCAAAGCTCATTTGATTCCCAAGTTTTTTGGGTAATTGTGGATAAAACACCATTCATCAATTAATTAAAGGAAAGTTATGAATGTTTAATGTGGTATGGTATCGGTTTACTAGTTGACTGCATTTTTTTTTTTTTTTTGATTTGAACCCTTAACCTCTTCTTGTGAGAGAGAATGGGCTAGCTAACTTTTCTTGCGAAAGTTAGTGGTTGATTGATTGCTCAAACAATTACACTGTTAATTATATAAGTTGCACTTTTCTGAGTGTAGTTTCTGTTAGCCTAGTTGCTTGTTCTGACAAATAATCATGCTTTTGGAAAATCAAATTAAGCTGTGTCCTATATTCTCGACTTGCAATCTTCCTTCTGTTAGCGGTATCTGTAAGGTTGTATGTAGCTTTACATTTTTTCCTGTGCAGGATGTTCCATGGATCTCAAGCAAGAATTGGTGATGCCACTGATGAAAATGGAAAGCATCACAGTGGAAGTAAAACAAAATCTGGACCCCTTTTGTCAGGAGTAGCATACTGCATTTCATCTTGCAGCATGATCTTGCTGAACAAAGTTGTTCTATCTGGCTATGGTTTCGATGCGGGCATATCATTGATGCTGTACCAGGTAATGATATTCATCATTACACATTGTGTGCTTTTCTTTTCTTGACTCAGTACAAAATATCAGCCCCTAATCTCTCATACAGAACCTTGATACGTGCCAATATTTAATAATTTATCCCAAAGAGAGTTGTGATGAAAAAATCCAATTAATTTTCGGCAGACAAGGGCATGAGTATCAGAATTTGGGGTCTCAATGAAGCTGGCCTATTAATATGCATTGCATCATTAAGTTTGTTTTTCTTGTGTTCTGATGGAGATTAATAATGCAGAATTTGATAAGTATCATAATAGTTCTATCATTGGAGTTCCTTGGAGCAGTCTCCACAGAAAAGCTTACATGGAAACTAATCCGAGTTTGGATTCCTGTGAACCTTATATTTGTTGGCATGCTGGTGACAAGCATGTATAGGTATGGGTATATCCTTTACCATACAAACTGATCTGTAGTATGTTTGGTTTGTTGGTTGGAGAAATTTCAAGCAATATATTACTATTGTTGTGCTCAAATGATATAATTTTTCCTTCTGGGTTGTTCTTTAATCTTTTCGTTCTGTTCTTTAAACTTTTCAGTTTGAAGCACATAAATGTGGCAATGGTGACAATATTAAAGAACATGACAAATATTTTAACAGCTATTGGTGAATTCTATCTTTTCAAGAAGCGTCAGAATACAAAAGTTTGGGTTGCTCTCTTTCTAATGGTATACTCTTGGTACTTGTTGCAATCCATGACACAATCAAGCTATGTATCATTATCTATGGCTGTGAAGAAAGTTTGGCCCTCATGTTCTTCCTTCTAGCATGTTTAAGTCTGTATAAATTACTGGTCAATTTTACTCAATGGCAAAAGTAGTAGAGTCCTGCAGCAACTTCTTTTAAGAAATTTTGGTGCTACGGATTGGATGTTGTGTTAGGCTTAGACTTGTAATGTGTTACAAGAATTAAAAACCAGAAAGTTTCCAGGCTTGTTTCCTGAGGTTCTGAACCTTTGTTTTAGTAGATATACACTTTTTTTTTTTAATCTATTCATATGCTTTTTGACTTCTATGATGATGCTGAGACATACTCTTGGCATCAGTATGGGGGATAAAATTACTGTTTTGTCACAAGGCTTTACTGAATACCGTAGTTCTGATCTCTCCTATTCTATATGGTTGTCTAGTCTAGAGTATGTTAACTACTGCCTTAGCCAGATAACATAATCTTTACTTTATCATTGTTTCTGTTCTGGTTAATGAGATCAACAATATAACATTTAATTATTTGAATATAATTGTTGAACAATTCCTTATAGGTTCTTTACCTTTCCAGATTGTATCGGCAGTTAGTGGTGGCATTACAGATCTATCCTTTGATGCAGTGGGCTATACATGGCAAATTCTGAACTGCATCCTTACAGCTAGCTATTCAGTAAGTATTTTAGGTAGACAAATTTATATTTAGTTATGCTATTCCTACTATTGAGTAGGGTTCATGTAGCTCTAAATAAATGCTGTCTATGGTCATGGAATTTCTTTGTCCTTGTTGGGATCCTCTGCGCATGTATTAAACTTCATTTGAAAGTGTTGTATAAACGTCTGTGTCAAATCCTGTTACTCTTTATGTTTAGCGGAAACCTCCACCATTTAAAATATTAAAATATTTGCATATGATGTTACCATAGCCTTCCCATTGTGCTCTTATTTTTCTATGTTATGTCAACTAATATCAAGCTTTTTTTCTTATGAAAGCTGATACTCCGGCAAGTCATGGACACTGCAAAGCAATCAACTAAGTCTGGTTCATTGAATGAAGTTTCCATGGTGTTACTGAACAATTCACTATCCGTGCCATTTGCTATTTTCCTGATCACTCTCTTTAATGAATGGGAATATGTCTACACGGCGTAAGGACTCTCCTTCAAATATAAATTTTTAATTTTTTTGTGTGCATTATGTAGCTCTCATGGATATGTCTTACGTTTGTTTCGCCTATGACTCATGGCTGGAGTTTCCGCCGGTAACTAATGAATTTATTATTTCTAATTGGTACCACAGCACATCTTGGCTTGCATTTGTCATTCTACATGTTAGTTGAAGGACACATTGTCTTCTTGGTTCCTTTTGGCTTCTATTTGATTTTGATGATGCATGCAATAGCATGCTTTAGTTGATCTTACTCTTCACCTATCTTCCGCATTCATCCGTTTGACCTATTTCTCATTTGCAGAGATGTTCTCCGGCTACCTATGTTCTGGGTTGCTGCTACAGTGAGTGGATTGCTTGGACTGGCCATAAGCTTCACGTCAATGTGGTTTCTAAACCAAACAGGTCCCACCACTTACAGGTAAAGGGTGTGCAAACTTTGATCTCGTGTCCACTGTGCAGGGAGGAAACCTTTCTTGTTTATTTTACATTAGTACTTGTCTAATCCCATGAAATGCTTACCATGCATAGGTAGGAGAAAAGTGTGGAACACCATAATATCATCACCAAGATTATGCCGTCTTTCTTCACACTGACTAACTTTTAAACCCTCTGAGACCATTTCCTACCACTGCATTGCTACAATTACAAGTTCTGCAGTTTAACACTATTCATCACTCTTGCCTTCAGTTGTCAACTTAGCAGCTTGTTAACTTTTGCAGCTTGGTGGGATCATTAAACAAGATCCCCATCTCAATTGGTGGTATTTTGCTCTTCAAGGTCCCTGTGAGCTTGGCAAACTTGTTTAGCATACTTTTCGGTAATTCACCCCCATTTGCATCTTCACTTGTTATTTCATCTTATCAACTTTTCTAAGCAAATTCTTTTCTGCTGGATTTTAAACAGGTTTATTTGCTGGTGTATTCTTTGCTAAGGCGAAAATGTCCTGATTACTTGTAAGTGAAGCAGATACTACTGTAAAGAAGTTTTTGCCTGTGAGTGAGCTGTTTATCAGGAGCTGATCACTCTGCTCCTCCAAAAGATCTTTTTGTCATCCCCAACACATTCAACAAAGAACAGCACAAATACATGTAGTCCTACCCTGCATTTGTTTTTCCCAAGCAGGATTATGTTAAGGTTTACAACATCAACAGTATGTATAAGTTGCACCATATTATTTTTTAGCCACATAACCATTGAAGTTCCATGAAAATTCCATCTTTCAAACCAATGTTGGTGAGTTTATTGCTTGACTTAATGCTGGTTTCTCAATTAACTCCTACAAACTTGAATACTAGAATTGCCATTCAATGCTATTGAACAAATTGAAATATTGAAATGGTCTATAACTGCGTCACCTCCTCCATTAATTGAGTAATTAACACTAAGTTCTTCTCTAATGGTCATTTATTATTTTTAACTAGCCTGCAGAGGGTAGAGAAGATAGCAATTTTCTTTATTTATTATTTTTTGGGGTAATATGATGGGCTAAGTCGCAAGAAACAAGGGCATGCACAAATTTCAGAAAAGCAGATATGAGGGTGAGGCTCACGCACATGTGGGCGCTAAGACCACCCTCCACAACCACACGCACATGTGGACACTAAGATCACCTACCACAACTACTGTTCATACACTCAAAAATATATCTTTACCTGCGAATCAAATTCTTACAAGCTTCAGAGATCGAGGTCCGCGCATGTGTGGACACTAACATCATCTGCCACAACCACTGCTCATACACTCAAAAATATATCTTTACCTCCGAATCAAATTCTTACGTTACCGAGATACCTGCAATAGATCCACTTGGTCGTTGGTGAGAACAAATTGAGTTGGGTGAGACACTATTCTAGACAACACTATTCCTCGCATGCAAATCACGTACTTGCGCTTCAAAGCAAGAATATAAAATAAGTTATAACGGTCTTTGTCTTATATTTGCCTTAAAATATATAAAGAAAACAACACAACATTCCACGCAAAACCAAACAACCGACGGCACACACTATATATATTGGTTCACACAACTGAAAGATAAGATTAAAGCCATGGAAGATGGAACACGAGCAGCACTTAAAAAGCTTTGCATGCAGAGAAGTAACTGTTAACCAGCTGTGCCACTTCTTTGAGAGTTAGAGAACTGAGAAGAGATCATCTCAATCAAATCCATGTCTTTCTTGCAACTCGAATAGTTCTGATGATCTTCATGAACTTCTGAGCTTACGTTTACCTTCTCCACCATATCAACAGAAGGCCAGTGTGCTCCTTCCAGAAGACTTGACAAGTAGATGTCTGAATAGAGATATCCACTAGTAGTACTGCTAGTGTTACTAGCAGTGCCATCAGAAGCATTTGGAGGAGGGATCAAAACATTAGCATCAGGAGGAGCCTGCTGGAACGCGCTCTCATTCATCCACATAAATGTTTGATCATCATCCTCAATCCCCGGAACTTCCAGTGAATCAACCATCCATGGTTTTTGCATCATCTGCTCACCAACTTGAACTCCTTCCAATCCTCCATGATTGTAGAGCATGGCATCTTCTCCAAGGGTTGTAATTGAGTTAGAGGAGTCATGAACAGACATGGACATGGCTTCTGGTGGCTTTGGGAATATAAACTGGAGTTGGTTTGATGCCATTGATGTGTTCCTGAAGCATGATTCCTCTGAAGTCTTGGCTTTGATGTATTCTTGCAGGATCGAAGGCCGAGATCCTTCTCCCTGTCCAGCCTTCTTCTTGCTCCTCCTCTTGGAGTTCTGCCTTCTTTTGGTTGCATTCCAGTGATTCTTTATTGAGTTCTCTGTTCTTCCAGGGATGTGCTTTGCTATTTCAGCCCATCTGTTTCCCACCTTCTTATGAGCTTCAACCAGCAGCCTCTCTTCTTCTTCACTCCATGTCTCCTTCTACAAAACTCATGCTTATTTGTTTGACAAAGAGTACTGCTTTTATCTTGTATCATATATATCTAGAATGAACACACACAGACACACACAGGAAGAAATTAATCTCACCTTGATATCTGGGCGAAGATGATTATGCCACCTTTCTCTGCACTGCTTCCCAATCCTGCCAACCAGCTTCCTAGCAATCTGTGACCATTTCCTCACACCATGTTGCTTCACTAATTTCCTCAGTAAACTGCAGCAAAAACAATGAGAAAAGATTTGTTTTTGCAGTAAAAGAGAAAAAATTAAAATAAAAAAGTATCATGATCATCATCATCATCATTCAACTTTCTGTGTTTTACCTATCTTCCTCTGCTGTCCACTGTCCCTTAACAACATTGCCAGCACCATGACTAGTGTTAGAAGATGAGTATGAACTGCAATGAACTCCCTTCCCACCTTGGGCGTTCTCTTCCCCATGTCCATTTCCATTTTCATTTCCATTCCCATTTTCTTCAACAAACCCAACATCAAACTCACCAAAATCAACATCTCCATCAACAAGAAACTCATTACAGAAACTATCTTCATCCAACACAAGCCCACTTTGATGAGCATCCACTGCACTAAAAGAAGCACAAGATGAAAACCCACTCCCATCTCCACCAACCTGTCTCTCATGAACATCTATAGCTCTCTTTTGTGATGGATCATGATTCCGGGAAAGAAGATCTCCTCCAGTTGAAGTGCATAAGAACCTTTCCAATGGAGTCATTGATGGAGTTGCCCTATGGAAACTTGCACCAACCTTCTCCAAAAGTTGACTTCCAACCCTAGGTCTTCCTTCCATATTGGGAGAGGAGAATAGAGAGAGGAAAGAGAGTTGAATGAGAAGAGAGAGAAGGAGAGGAAGAATGGAAATGGTGAAGAAGGAGAGGTGAAAGGAAGAGAAGAGGCAACAGTTATGGGTGGAGGAGGAGGAGGAGAAGGCCTGATTAGCTCCTCTCTTATTGTTATCATTGAAGCTCTATTTAATGAGCTTTAAATTTCGAGCCGTTGATCAAGCAGCAATCCAACGGCTAGGAGTGGCCAGCACCTTGTAACCCCTCAACTCCCTCTTGCAAGGAATGGAAACTTTAGTCAGTAGGTCACCTTGCCCTTTGACCTATTGCCAAGTCAGACAGACCAATAATACTTATATATATAGTTATATATCACCTGGACTTTTATATTGTATATAGTAATTATAAAAAAAATATTTTTGGTCTTTTCTTAATGTGAAGCTGAAAATTATATAATGTTAAGGTAGGTAATATTTTTTAAGCTGTTAGTTCGAAATTTGGATCAAGCTCTAATTTCAAACAACATTTTAAATTTGTATTGAGATGGGAAGAAGAAGAATCGGAGAATCAAGGAGGAAAACTCGAAAAACACAAAGAAACCCAGCGATTTACGTGGAAAACCCCAAAAATGGGGAAAAGACCACAATCCTCTCTGCAGAGGTGAAATCCACTAGATCTCCTTCAAAATTACAAAGCAGAACTCCATAGATAAGCTCTAGAAAGAAGAAATAGAAGTAGATAAGAAGGAGAAAGGAATGGAGAAGATGACTCCAGTCGCCAGAGCAGCAGGGCTTCGCCGCATCAGAAATGAGATGCCCTTCAACTGGGGGGGCAGGGGTATTTATAGGGTCTGGAGACTGGGGTCAAGCTTGGAGGAGAAGTCACCGAATTCGAGCACGGGGGAGCCAGCTCAGCAGGCTTCTAGATGCTTCTAGATTCCAGGCTGGCATCATAACGGTCTAACTGTCTTGTAACTGTCTAACCGCTTCATAACTGTCTAACTGTTCTTCCAACTAACTGGGCTTCTTGAAGACTCTGGAGATCTCATGCGGAAGGCCGCGGGAAGAGGAGTTGAATGCGGTTCGCTTTCATGGGAGGCGCCGAGGTCCTCTGAGAGGAGCTCGGAATTTGGAGGGTTTTCCGAGGTGGAGGAGCTCGGCCATGGATAAGAATCAAACATGGCGCTACAGGAACTGTCACGTGACTTGCACGTGCTTGGTCACCTGTGTGCCACGTGTTCCCATTTATATCCACCCTATCATAAGCCAAAATAAATATTTTAATAATCATAAAATTCATTTCAGCCTAATTAATAAATTCGAGATATTTTTGAAATTTTTTAGATTTATTTATTTACTTAATTGACTTGGGGTATAAAAAAAATTAGTTAAAATGATCAATATTTTGAATCTGGGTCAAAATAATTATTTATTTGGAACATCAGTAAATGGTTTTAGGGTTATTTTTGATAAATATTTTTATCGTGGGTCAAATAAGTAAAATAAAATTTTTAAAACAATTCACTTAGTGTAGCTATGAAATTGAAAACTAATTCACTTTTTATATTTTTTTTTTATTAGAACGGAATCAATGGATAAATCACTTCCATTAAAATAAAGTAAATCGCTACAATTCACCCTCAACAGAAGCGTCAATCACACACAAATCCGATGCTCTAACAACCTATCAACAATGATCTCCAAACATATGCAAGAAACTAGGGAAAAGATAGAGAAAACTCACAATCACAAACACAAAAAGATTTACATGGAGTTCGGCAAAGGTGCCTACGTCTCTATGGGGGCTGGAACAGGGAATCCATTATGGTGCGTTTGTTTGGCAAGATTTAAGGGAAGAAGGAGTTACAAATACAATAATTTTTTAAATCCGATGTTTGTTTGGTTGGATTCAAGAAGTCACTGGATTTTGAAATACGATATGTGTGGGATTTGGTTTTAGGGCCGACCCACGCTTTTCAAATCTCGTGAGCCACGTGCGCAACGATTCAAAGCGGTGACTTAAAAAAAAATTTATATTATTATATTATTTTATATATATATATATATGAAAATGATACCGATTTAGCAATTTGAAGAGTATTTTAAGGATTTCTTACCATATGGATGGAAAGATCATCGAAAAATAAGCTAACATGTCGATTTTCATATAATTTGGTAATCGTTTGGTCCTCCCACTTAATGGTTGAAATTTTGAAATTCTAGACCCATCAGATTTCTATAAAATAAGAACCGTTAAGTGGGAGAACCAAACAGTTACCAAATTGTATGAAAATTGACATGCTAGCTTATTTTTCGATGATCTTCCCATCCGTATGGTTGGAAATCCTTCAAACATACTTCAGGGGCCAAACGGGTGACGAGTGGGAATACACACTAATCCTCATACGTGTGTGTGTATATATATATATATATATAAAGAAAATAATCTTTTAAATTTATTTACAATAATATAAATTATTCATATAATCAAAAATACATCCATAATTATTAAAAATCAATATTATGTTAAATACATCCATAATAATGAAGTATTATAAAGTGTAAATATTATTATAATTATTTCCTTAAAAAAATTATATTATATATATAATAGTAATATAATTTTTTTAAGAAAATAATTATATATATATATATATATTAATTAAGAAAATTTTATGAGACTTTTATTATTAATAAAATCTACTAATATCCTAGGGTGGGGGTAACCTCACCATGAATAACCATATACAAAGATTCTATAATCCAACATCCTAAATACATCAAACCAAACACATACTTTCCAAATCCAGATTTACATATCCTTCTAACCAAACACTGGATTTGACTCTCCTGTACATGGATTTACAACTACAATGTAACTCAAAATCCATGGATTTGAAACTACCTCCAACCAAACGCCACCTATAAGGAGTAACTCCGATGACTTGAACAAACCTCAAGCTCGTCTCTAAGAAAGCAACCTCTCACAAAGAGTACTACACCAAGAAGGAGAAAACAAGAACAAGACTCACTATGCACTCTACTCGTTTAGAGGATCAAACCGAGTTTCCAGAGCTTTCAAGTCGATCTCCAATCTCCCTTCTATTGTTGCTTCAGAAAACTTGGCACGACGGTGGTGCCACCGCCGTCGCGCTCCCTCTCTTTCTCTCTTCTTTGTTGTTCCCTCTTCACTCTTTTCTATCTCAGTGTATATTACAATTGAATAGACTAGACCCTATTTATAGCCCTCTAGAGATATCTCCTATTTTGATATGAATATGACTCAAAACATCTATCTCTAATGCAATTCTATTTCTAATAGGACTTGAACATTATCTCTAATTCAATCCTATCTGTAATCTTAATTAGAGTAGGATTTGAATCCTAGTTTGAATAGGAGGCATTATCCACTTTTGAGTCAAACATAATCCTATGTTGACTCCCAAGTAGATAACTTTTACCCAAAACAGGCCTTCACTTATAATTCTCCACCTCGTTTCTCATTTGACTTTCAAATGTGGAACGAACAAGTACCAAATATGTTGAACAACTCTCCATCTTGGTGACCACCACTTAGGAGAAAAAAAAAGTGTATCCTGGAACTCCACCTGGGACTTTAGGTTGGGGTGGCTATCAGAACCATCTACAGTAATGGGAGAAGTCTCCACCCAAGACTTAACCCCCTCAATCTCCACTGGCGCGATTTTTCAACTGCAAATCAGCATCCTTGTGCATGTGCTCCACACTCCTCGTGCGCATCCTGCTCACGCACGCCTGCTCAGTCAACTCCACACGCTTCTCACACACGTTTCACTCAACCGATTCCTGTGCGCTGCCCCTCACACACACCTGTGCTTGGCCGACTCCATGTACACCTCATTTATCGCACGTGCCCGTGCTCAGCTAATTCTGTGCTCAGCTTACTCCTGTGCGCTTCCCCAAGCACACACCTGTGCTCGGCTAACTCTGTGTGCGCCCCGCACGCACCTGTGTTGGGCTGACTCTTCACTTAGTCGACTCCTGTACGCATTCTTGCACACTCTTGTGCTGACTCTGTGCTCGGCCAACTCCAAGTGTGCCTCGTGCACCGCACGAGCTTGTACTCGGTCGACTCCACGTGCGCTCCATACATGCTTGTGCTCAACCTACTCCGCGTGTACCCCACACGCACTCGTGCTCAACCGACTCCACACATGGTCCACTTCGAGAGCGCCCCACGCATGTCCCTGTGCCTTACCGACTCTGTGCGCTCCATGCGCCCGCGTCTGCGCTCCGCGGACCATCGCCTGACCAAGTGCGCACAAGGGGTTAGAACCCTTAGCCCACTCCTTCATGTCTGATCTACTTCTCAATCTCATACTTCCCAAACTTGGCATTACCAGTTGAAGACATCTTTCAAGAATTTCGTCGAAGACCTTGTATGCAAAAATTTACCCAAGCTGAAAACCTACAGCTATGATACCAATTGATGGGGAAAATCGCTACAATTCACCCTCCACGGAACAACCAATCACACACAAATCCGATGCTCTAACAACCTATCAACAATGATCTCCAAACATATGCAAGAAACTAGGGAAAAGATAGAGAAAACTCACAATCACAATCACAAAGAGATTTACGTGGAGTTCGGCAAGGGTGCTTACGTCTCCATAGGGGCGGCAACAGGGAATCCACTATAAGGAGTAACTCTGACAGCTTGAACAAACCTCAAACTCGTCTCCAAAAAAGCAACCTTTCACAAAGAGTACAACACCAAGAAGGAGAAAACAAGAACAAG
The DNA here is from genome assembly GCA_026586065.1 of Dioscorea zingiberensis. NCBI lineage: Eukaryota > Viridiplantae > Streptophyta > Magnoliopsida > Dioscoreales > Dioscoreaceae > Dioscorea > Dioscorea zingiberensis. The sequence goes on along the minus strand of CM048818.1, from coordinate 2,498,779 downwards.
ATTCACTATGCACTCTACTCGTTTGGAGGATCAAACCGAGTTTCCAGAGCTTTCAAGTCGATCTCCAATCTCCCTTCTTTCGTTGTTTCAAAAAACTTGGCGCGGCAGTGGCGCCACCGCCGCCGCGCTCCCTCTTTTTCTCTCTTCTTTGTTGTTCCCTCTTCACTCTTTTCTATCTCAGTGTATATGACAATTAAATAGACTAGGCCCTATTTATAGCCCTCTAGAGATATCTCCTATTCTGATATGAATATGACTCAAACATCTATCGCTAACTCAATCCTATTCCTAATAGGACTTGAACATTATTTCTAATTCAATCCTATATGTAATCTTAATTAGAGTAGAATTTGAACCCTAGTTTGAATAGGAGTCATTATCCACTTTTGAGTCAAACATAATCCTTTGTTGACTCCCAATTAGATGACTTTTACCCAAAATAGGCCTTCCCTTAAAAGGGTAAATTTCAAAAAAAAAAAAAAAACTATGTGGTTTCACAGATTTGCAAAATAAGGAATGTGTTTTTTTTTTTCGAAAAAAACCTTGTGGTTTCTCCAACTAACAAAAAAGGGAAAAACCATAAGGTTTAAAAAAAAAAAACCATATATGGTTTCACGGATTTGCAAAAAAGGGACAGTTTTTTGTTAAAAAAAAACTTGACTTGTTTTCCCTTTTTTGTTAGCTGGAGAGATCACAAGGTTTTTTTCGGAAAAAAAACGCATTCCCTATTTTGCAAATCTTTGAAACCACATGTTTTTTTTTTAATTTACCCTAAAATAAAGGGAGTTAAAGAGGAGTGTAGTGGTACAATAGTGCAGCGCTACATAGCTACAAAACACAAGTTATGATACACATGATCATGCAGATGATTTGGGTATATAATTGGCCTATTACTCAAAAGTGTAGTCCATGAGTACCTCATAGTCTGAGATTGTTCCTAGAGGCCATGTTTCTTTTTATTAGGGACTTAGACCGCAACTAGATTGGATTGCTTGGAGGCGTGACTATGGTTTTCCTGAGTAAACGCGTGTAAATATTGCTTAAGGCCCCAATTTACCACCTCGGATTATCCATCCGTTTGTGGGTTGTAGGCGGTACTATGGCGAAGGAAAGTGCCACTCAATTCAAAGAGGGTCTTCTAGAAATTGCTTAAAAAGATGGGATCACGATCTCAAACAATCGACCCAGGAAAGCCATAAATCTTGACCACTATATCAACAAATAATTCAGCTGTCTTAAAGGCTGTAAACTGAGTAGGAAGTGCACCAAAATGAGAAAACTTCGTAAGCCTATCCACAACAACAAGGCAACAAAACCCTGGGATGGTCGAAGGCCGGTGATGAAGTCCATGGCGACCTCGTCCCAAACCGACAGGTATCGACAAGGGTTGTAGTAAACTGGTAAGGACCTGGGTCGAATATTTGGTCTGTTGGCAGACTAGGCAAGCGGGGACATATCTTTCCATATCCCTGCGCATCTTAGGCCAATAAAAAAAGAAGAAAGATGGGCCAGAGTTCGTTTAACACCTGTGTGGCCCCCCAAAGGAGTGTCATGGAACTCCTGCAATAAAATGGACTTCAAGGATGAAGTCGGACTGATTTAGTATCGATGTTGGAAAAAACAAAGTCCATCATGCACAAAATAGTCATTCGAGAGAGCCCCGGCAGTCCAATGTTTATTGAGCGACATCAAGTCTAGTAGTGTGTTATTTTCATTACAAAGTGTTGCCAAGAAGTCAAAGGAAGGGTGGCTAACCAAGGATAAGAAGGTATAAGTTGAAGTTACTGACTCCTCTTTATGAACTCGGGAGAGGGCATCTACAACCATATTGCTTCGGCCTGACTTATATTCAATCCAAAAGTGGTATCCTAACAATTTATGAATGTAAACCTGTTGATCTGGGGTTCGAACCACCTGTTGCATAAGCTCTTTGATACTCTTGTGATCTGTCCGGATAACAAAGAACCTCCCAAGAAGGTACTGTCGCCACTTGTGAAATACCTCAGAGATTGCAAGGAGCTTCTTAATGTAGGTAGAAGATGCGCGTAACCTAGGTCCCAATTTCTTGCTAAAGTAAGAGATGGGATGCTCCTCGTGCATGAAGAAGGCCCCAATGTCGACATTCGAAGCGTCTGTCTCAATGGAAAACTCAAGGTAAAAGTTGGGCAACCTCAGTACTAGTGCTTCCACCATGGCACGTTTAAGAGCCTCAAACGCCTTAGTGGTTGCGTCCGCCCAAATGAACACATCCTTGCAAAGTACGTCTGTAAGAGGGACTGTTATTAAAGCATTTCACTAATGAGTTTCTCCATTTTGGACTTTTGAAAGTGTGGGGAGTGATAGGGCCGCACGTTCACGAGTGGGGTATTGGGGAATAGGTGGATTTTGTGGTCAATATACGATGAGGAGGTAAGGTAGTAGGTTGTTGAATCAAGGTGTTGTAACTTGTAACGATGGAGGAGGATAGAAACCAGTTCTGGAATAGATGGAGGAAGGTCAGAGAGGAGGGTAGTATCTGGTGTAATCTTGGAGTTGGGTTTGTCCTCTATAATGGATCGTAATGCAAATACGATGTGGACATTAGCATTATGGAGCGAAGCCTTGAGCTGATGAAGGGTGATCAAACTTGGACTATTAGATAAATCACCACGAAGAACCACATTCTTCCCTTCCCAACAGAACTCAATGGACAAGGCCGAATAATCATGGGAAACAAGATTAAGTTGCTGTAACCACTAAATTCCAAGCACGACGTCTAGTCCTTTAATAGGCAGAATAAACAAATCCAAGATAAAAACATGTCCCTGCATTTTCAAGGTCACTCGGGGGACACACATACTAACATAGTAAATAGTCACCATTGCCAACATAAACACAAAAATTAGTAATAGCTTGAATGGCAATTCCCAGACGTTCCACCAAGGCCGGCTTAATGAAGTTGTGTGTGTTGCCAATGTCAATAAGGACTTGAAAGCAACAAGAGCCAATCTCGCCAGTCAAACAGAGGGAGCGTGGATTCACTTGTCCAACCAAAGCATTCAAGGTGGAAATGTCTCATGCTATACCCTCCTCAACGTCCTCAGAGGGAGAAAAATCCATGGGTGATTCCATGTTTGGATCATCAGCGCCCTTAAGAAATAGGAATTTGCTACGACAATGGTGATTAACACCATACTTCTGATCACAATTATAGCATAAGCCCTTCTTACGTTTTTCTTGCAGTTCGGCTAGAGTGAGACGACAGATAGGGAGATTTGGGGTGGGTAGAAGAGGTGGTATTGGTTGTTTTGTGGTTGTCACGATGGTGGCAGTGGTTGGTTGGTGTTGGGGAAATAGTGAAGGTGTTGTAATGCTTTTGGGTGGAAAGGATGATGTGTTTGGCTTAGTACTGGGTGGGGAAAAACTAGTAGTGGTAGGAGAGCCGCTCCACTTAGATCAATGGCGGCTCCCTTGTTTCATATCTTCCGAATGAGCCTCATAAGCCCAAGCTAAGGCGAGCCTCCATCAACAAGGATAGTCAAGAAAACAACAGTTCCCAACAAATCTTCGGTTTCAATCCAGTGATGAAAAAGCTAATCAATCAGAAGTGGTTCCAAAATCCCCGTGATATTGTTCATTAAATCCTCAAAGGCGGATTGAAACTCAGTGACAGTAGAGGTTAAAGTGAGTTTAGAAATGTTACCTTGATGATCCTCGTACAAAGAGACGTCGAATCGATGTTGAAGTTTTGCCATGAAGTCCTTCTAATTGGAGAGCAGATCATTAGTATTCATCCATTGATACCATGCAGCAGTGCGCCCCTCCATGTGGAAAGAGGCAATGCGCAAATAGAGTGCTGTGAATATCAAAGAATTCTTCAATGCGGAAAATCCATCCATAGGACCATAGCCATCAAATTTGGGGACCTCCATCTTCATCGATCGTAACACCGATGGGATCTCTGTACTTCCTGCGAAGCCATCAGTGGTGTGTAACCATTGGGCGGATGCATCGGGGAACTTGTAGAAATCCCGGGGGATCCTTAGATCTGAGAGTGGAGGTTGTCGTATCAAGAGTCAACAGTCGCCATATATTGTTGCAGAGTTTGATGCATCGAAAGAGTATGACCTTCAAATTGCATCTGAAGAGCCTTCATCGCGGCGAGGACGTCGGATTCAGACATGGTCGCTCTCAACGAAAGCACGAAATGATACACCTAACCTGCAATATAGCGAGGTTAGAGAGATCTATACTTTTCGAGTGAGTGTCAGCTCCAAGGAGGAATCAAGGAAAGGGAAGAACAAAAAGAGAAATATGATGGAGGAGGAGGAGAAATCAAAGAAGGATCGAGAGGACAATCTGCAACTTTATTGATACCCTTTTAAAATGGCAGCTCCTCCAGATATAGTAGCTGCCTCGCAGAATAGAAAGATGTTACAAGAGATGCCTAGAAAAAGAAACCTAATAGAATCCTCTCGAAGCTACCAAACGACACCCTCTCTTTACACGACATAGTCATCAAGCCAGGTGCTTTCTTGATGCGGTCAGGGCCTTTGGCGGGTTGGGCTTTAGATTTCTTTTCTTGGGTTATCTTCTCCTCACTCATGGGCCTGGGCTCATCTTCATCATGATCCAGCCGTAGGTGCAGAGTTGTATTAGAGTTTCTCGAGAACCTCTTGGCATTTTTAGGCGCCAAATTCGGTCCTATGACACTTGGCTCCAAACATCTTGCATGGACACTTGTTGATTGGAGTGGTTTCGGTGTGATGTTATTAATCAGTCCATGAGAAGAAGCAGCACCAGTATGGGTTAGCTACTTGCTTGGCTTTGAAGGCCGTGGACAAGCTCACATGGTTTCAGGAACAAACAACTAAATTAAGGAACCCATACCTGACCATTGCTTGCATTTGTTTCATTAAAACAAGCCTATATTCTTCTTGTTCTTGTTCTCATCCTAGTTCATGTAAATTTTGTATCAGTTTCGTGTTACTTTTATTGGAGTTTGTATAACCATCGTGTTAACTAGATGCATTCCTGCTTCTTCTTCTTCTTCAGCTCCTCTCAATCACATATTTATTTTCTCGTGATTAGAAGCAGCTTAGATGATGTTGATTACAGGCTTTGTGCTTCTAAAACTCCATCACTGTCTTCTTGTTTAAAAGCCAAAAACCATTTGTCCCGTTTCCTGATCAACCAAATAATAGATGCAAAGCAACATCCAACTTCTCTTTTCAATCCTGCTAAAGTTTTATAACAAAACAGTACTAAGGAATCTCCTCAAGTACAATGATTGATTCCTGAACGTATTCCCTTTTACAGCAAGCAGTATCTAGGAAAAGCAAAGGAAAAACTCGCCTATTTATTTCAAAGTTTTACTTACAAAGTTTGATCAAGACTAAGACTTTGGATTACAGGCATTCTCCAGGAGCAGCACGGAAAATTGTATCTGGTTTCATGACATCAGGTTACTGGAATCCCCCGGCCAATTCGGGCGAGATCACTTCTCAGTAATTCAAACACGAACAAAACCATAAAGAGAAGAAGAACAACAATGAAGGTCAAGAAGCTTCAGGTCCATCAAGTGGATAGCAAGTGTCTTCACCCCCAGTATTCCATAAGAAATGAGCGTAATTAGATGCATAGACTGCGTTCCCAGGATCAGCAGCAATAGCTTCTAAATAAGTCTCTTCAGCCGCGTTGAGATCCTTGCGCACAAGCCACAAGAAACTCGCATACTTATCAAAAGCCTCGGCGTCTGGTGGCTTGATCCTCACTGCTCTTTTGAAGTAATACTCGGCTCTGCAATATGAACACAACTAAGAATCAGTAACACTTTAATAAGAAAAAAAGAAGAAAAAAACTCAAAAATTTCTATTGAACTGTAGATTGGTACCTATCATGGTCATGGAGGACGAGGTAGAGGAATTGGGCGAAGTTGCAGAGGAGGAGAGTGTTCTCAGGGTCGTGAGACAGAGCTTGTTGGTACATGAGTTCTGCCTGGAAATGGTCGGAATGCTGGTCTGGTTCAAGCTCCACGGTGACAGGCGAGACCAAGCGCTGCAAAATCTCAGGATCCATGAGAGCCTCGTCTCTCAAACTGCCTTGCATTCTTGAAGCCGCTTGGACGACTCTGGTCCACAGAACCTGCTCGTCCTCCTCTTGGACGACGGATTGCTCGGGGGTTGGAGAAGGAGTGGAGGTCCTTGGGTTGTAGATTGAGGAGGAGGAGGAGGAGGAGTGGCCATCTGGTCTTCCGTCGTCGGTGGAGCCAGCCACCGGCTTGACTTTCCCTCCGCCGCCGCCGCCGACAGAGGCGGTCTTCCCTGAGAAAGAGGAAGTTGTCGTTTTGATGGTCGGAGAGGGACCAAAACCGGGCCTTTGGCGCTGCTCGTTGAAATGGGTCACTGAGAGAGAGGAACTGGTGGTTTGGGAGGGGGCGGCGGCGATGGCGGGGTTGAGTCCCATGGAGTAGACGCTGTAGTTTGCGAGGAGGATCATGAGGGAGAGCATGAGGGTTGGGGTGCAGGAGAAGACTTGCTGGAAGAGCCAGACGAAGGAGGCGTGCATCTCTCGCCGGACACGGTCGAGGATCCCCTCAAGGTTCTGGTAGGAGAGGAGCTGCCGCATCTGGAGCGCGTGGCTCTGGAGCTCGCGCACGATGAAGACCATCGACGAGAAGGCCTTCTTCACCGAAGAGCCCGCCGACTCGCCGGCCTCCGTCAGCTCCTCCCCCCACTTCTTCTTCCGCTTTATGATCCGTAGCGACAGCGGCAGCCCCACGCTGTTCGCATTCCGTTCCACGCAGGCCGGCACTATATCCGGCCAGTCCGGCGGCTCCGGCTGGATGCCCAGCCACTGAGAAGCCTCCGCCGATGACGATGACGCGACATCTTGTTCGTTTCCGTTGTCGAGCTTCATCTCCGGAGCTAGTTCCAGGAGTCTTCGGATGAATACCTCCTCCTCGTCATCGTTGTCGCCTGCCAAACTATCCAAGCTCGCAGTGACCGCTGTCCGGAGACTATTCTCCTTTCTCCTCCGACTCCGACTCCGACTCCGACTCCACAACCCTCCGGCGAACGGCGAGCAGTGGTGGTCCGGCCGGATTATAACATGATAGGCGAGCGCGCTGGAGTTGGACGCCGGAGACGGAGCGAGAGAAGCCAAGGCGAAGGCGTGCGGCGGAGACGACGCCACGCGCGAGAGCCAGGGTTGCAAGCAAGCAGCTTGACCTACCTTGACCGCCATTAGTCCTTCACCACTGCTTCCCCTCCTTCTCTATCGCCGATGGAGAAGAGAAGCGTGGAAGTAGACTTCCAGAAAAGCTACCAAATCGAAAGCCAAAAGGGCAAAAGAAAGGTCAAACTCCCGGAAATCTCGTGATCTACTAAGGCGGAAGTCGGATTCTAAAGTTTCGCACGAAGCACTCCACCACCACCACCACCACGGAATCCACCCCGAAAGTCTTGGATTTCCGTGGAAATAACTTGGATCCCAAAAACAAGTAGAAAACCGAGGAGAAGAGAGCAAAGAAACTCACTTCCCACTACTTCTCGTGCTTACTTATATATTCAGCCCTCAGCCTTTCAATCTCTCTCTTTCTTTTTTAATATATATATATATATATATATATATATATATATATATATATATATAAATCTGAAACAGTGAAATTATCTCGGAAAAACAATCGAAAAAAAGATACTTAATTCAAAGTTAGTGGATGGAAGTGTAGCTGAACCACGAGAATATACTAGAGAATTAGAGATAAAACACAGGTGAATAATAATGGCTTCTGAGATGCGTACACGTGGACGATGGACACTGCCTGAGAGGTGATGAGTAAGGTGAGGCGGTGGACACCTCTCTGATCTCGCTCACGTGATATATATATATATATATACATCTAATCAAATACAAATCCAAGATTACTTTAAAAGTATGAAATCTCAAAAAGAAAAATTACAATATAATTCAGTCTAGGTTTAGGCTTCTGTGAGAATGGAAAATATCAGAGAAAGGACGGTGAAGGTTGGATATGAAGAAAGGAAAGGGCCAAAAACAGTCGGCATCTCCAGCAAGTTGCAGCTTATAGACATACTAACATGAGTTTTACTTTACTTTAAAAAAATCACCCAAAATTGGACATATATATACTCTCAGTTTTTGGCCTCTTGAGAGATCAAAATGACGGATGTGGTTGCGCGTCAAATTGTTATCTCATCAACAAGTTGCCCCAAACATCTACGTCACTAAAATGTATTTGTTTGTGGCTACTTTTGATGCATGAACTGATTGTCTGTAAATTTATCACCATTCATAAATAATGTTATTCGGTTGGTCCTGAAGTAGGTGTGGTGCTATAAAATTTAGATCAACGTATCAGAATTATTTAAAATAATCATTATTATAAATATATATATATATATATTATTTTCTATCTGAAGTAGGTGTAGTTTGAAACTTGAGATCTGCATTCAATTTAGATTCACTAAGCACTAACTTTAGCATCTCTCTCTCTCTTAATACTATGAGTTTTATCTCTCCCTCACTTTCTTAGTTTCTTCTCTCCATTATGTGTCTCTCACATAAGTGTCGGAGGCTCCCCTTGAGCGTGAGCGCTCATATTTTCTTTCTCTATAGTTTCTTTTCATAGTGAGGTTTGATCTCTGGAGGCCGATCTTGAAAAGAGGCGTTGATCGTGCAAAGCTAAATGAACAAAGTAGAGAAGTCGTCGATCTCAGCCGAATGCTCCCTCAAATCTGAAGCACTCAAACCATCACCAATCTCTCTCATCCGTTGATAAAGATCCAATATGATCCTTGGGAGGAGAAGATCTCCACATCAATAGTTGGCGTCGTCTGTGAGAATTTGATGATCCTGAATGTTCTTGACCAAGAAGATTTTAAGCTCTCAACCATGGCTGGGGGAAAGCGGAGTCAAATTCATGACCAGATCGATGACAACACCACCGGACGCAATGGCGTCCAAGAAGTTAAAGTCGTCCACCATGACCAGCTTGTGGTCCTGGAAGGAAATGTTCAAGACCCATGATATTGAGTTCTTGAAGAGATGATCGAGACACTCACTAGAGCCCTCCAACTGGTGGAGCAACAAACATCCCAGCTCCCACCACAACCAAAAACCACCATGGTGGACTCGTTTGAGGTTGGGTGATGCTCAACTATATGCACCCCGGAGCCTAAAGGCAAGGCTTGGGTTAGAAAGGAAGAGGAAGTTGCTCCATCATTGAGCAATACAAGATCGCCACAACCTCAGCCTCATTCCGAGGACTCCCCGAGACCTCAGTTCAAGGTCGTGTCCCAAGAAACCAAAGAATGACCCAGGTATCACCCGAACGGTCTTTCATTTCATTCCTAAGATCCTTGAGGCCCCACTGCAGTCAGATTCCTACAATGGCACCACGGATCTAGTTGACCATCTGGAGTCCTTCAAGGCCATGATGTTGCTCCACGGAGCTCCGAACGACTTCACATGTCAGGCATTCCCAACAACTCTACAAAACACAACGTAGATATGGTTCACCAACCTCCCCTCGAAGTCTGTCTCTTTATTCAAAGAGTTAAGCGAGCTCTTCGTAGGTTATTTGATTAGGAATAAAAAACAAAGAAAGACCTCGGATTGCTAATGAGGATCAAACAACATGAAGGAGAAAACCGTCGTAGCTACATTCACCATTTCAATATGGAAAATGCTTAAGGTACCTGACCTCAACGCCAGGCCTTTGTTATGCCCGCACTGATGGAAGGGTTGCATCATCGACCTCATTTCTAGTTTTCTCTTTTCAAAAAAAGGCCAAAAGATTTAGTTGAGCTTCTTGACAGGGCCAAAAAGTATATATGTCAATGAAATCTAGGTGGTTGGGCAAGAAGTAGCCCAAGAATAACCGAAACCAGAACTAAGAACCTCTGAAACACCCCAAGAAATCAAGGATCCAACCTTAATAAGTCGGCATAAAGGAGGAATCAACTCGGTTCCGCAACTACACATTCTAAAGACCAGTATAGGCAAGATCCTCCTACAGATCCAAGATTAGAGGATCTTGAAGTAGCTAGCGAAGGTGAAGCACATCGGCAACTGGAAGGGCATTAAGAATTACTACAGATTCCACCGAGATCAAGGTCATGATACCGAGGACTGCATACAACTGAAGTGCGAGATTGAGGATTTGATTCGACAAGGTCACCTCTCTCAATATCTTCAAAGAGACCTGCAACATGAGAGTTCATCTTCTGTAGGGGTAATCTATTAAATTACTGGAGGTCGACCTCCTGTAGAGGCCAAAATAGCTTAGTGCGAAAAATTATGCTCATATATTTACCTAAGCAGCCTACCACCTTTTTCTGACGCCAATCTCAAGAAGAACTCGTCACCCCCATGATGACTCATTGGTGATCACTGTTACCAATTTCGAGGTCATATGTGTCCTCATTAGCAAAAGCAAGGCCGACGTCATACTTTGGGGAAGACCTTATACTGTTACCAGGATTGTTCGACCTAATACATACAGGCTGGCAGACTTGGGGGACAAGTTGCTTAAAAGGTTATTTCATGCCAAGCACTTGAGATAATATTATCAATGATTGTCATGGAGTTTGTTTGTAACACTCCGGAATTTTTACGATTAAATAAATTATTTATGGAGAAAATCACTGAGATTAATTAACACATAAAAGAGATTAATTACTTTAACAACTCAATTAAGAAAAATCAGGAATTTAACCGATTAAAAGTTCAATCTTGCGACTATTGGGCCAGAGAGGGCCATGTTGGGCCGAGTCACTTTCGCGTACGTAGTTGGATGTTGGACTGAAGAGAGAGATCCAGGATTATCAATTAGAATGATTAGTAAATGCTAGTTAAATTCAACTATCTAGTTGGAGAAACAGGACAAAATGTAAGTCCCGATAAAGCACGACTGGCAGAGTCAAAAGCCGGAAGATCGGGATCTCGATCGGGTGAGGACACCCCGTGAAGTTACAGTAGGACCCGTGATCTATTGAAAAGATATAAAGGAGAATGGATTTAAATAATGAATTAAAAAAAATTAGATTAATAGGGTAGATCCACGATAAGTGGATCTGGTCGGAGGCTCTAGTCTCGTCTCCTGTGTTCATACAGTAAAAGAGAAAATAAAAATCCAATTAAATAATATTTCTTTAGTTAAAGTGCTTTACTTTTTTTTTTTTTTTAAATAAGAGAAAGTGAGAGGGAGAGAGGGGTTCTCATCTCCCCTCCCTCATGAGACCCCCATAGGGCTGACTCTCGCCGCTGATCAAGATGGCAAACCGACAAGCTCCGGCCACAGCCTACCACCCGCGCCTTATGCGCACAAGTAGCCGCTATGAAGTTCAAGATCGCCGCCGCCTCGAAGGAGCCCTCGTGCCGCCCTTGCGCGTGCTCACGGCCAGCACCACCCCCTTCTTTGTCTGACACCGCCGCAGCCCGGCGCTCCTCCACCTGAGCCGGCCGAGCCTCGGCGAGCATCGGCTGCCGCCCCCCGTCCGCGAGCAGCTTCCGATCTAGCTCCGCCTTACCTTCTTCTTCTCCCCCGTGACCAGCTCGGCCTCCTCAGTCGGCAAAGAAGCAAGCCTCGTGGTTCATGCGGCCAGCCAACCCTACTCTACTGCACCTCCACTAAACGCCGGTGAGGTTTCCCTTCCCCTGCAAACTTGAAATTGGGATATTGACAGGAGATCAATTAAGGAGAATGGAATGCATGATTGTAGAGGCAAAATGGATAATGGATGCCATGAAGTGCATGTTTTAATTGATAAGTTTAATTATGGTGAAATTGTGGAATGTATGTATGATTTTCGGGGCTCTCCGATTAGAGGAGGTGCTGTCGAATTTTCGAAGAAAACCTTAGTATAGACACTTGATTTAATTCCTATGATTTTTTGCTTAGCACTTAATTACATTTAAGGAGCATGATGAAAGCTTTTAGAGCCAAGATTTGGAATTTAACAAGTCTGTATTTTAAGATGGTAGACATGAAGTTCATGCTTAGAGGAATTGTGTTTTATTTAGACTTGATGAAGTTGCGTATCTTATTAAGTCTATATAGAATACGAGAAAAAGATACGGTTTTTCATATCTCTTAAAGTCCGTATTACTTTTATTTTAAGGACAAGGAAAAGGCAAGGGCAAGACCGTTGTTGCTGAAGAACCTAGCTAGCCGTAAGAACGACACAGACCAAGGTGAGGGAACACAACTGTAAATTACCGTACTTCTACTGTATTTTTATCGTAAGGTTTTCTGGAGAATTCCTGTTATGAAATTACTATTTTCATGAAGTGCTTCAAGCTTTCAAGCATGACTTGTTGATTTATTTTGGAGTTTGGAATTATATCTATGAAAAGCATGTGAAAACATATATACACATTTTAGAACTTGAAATGATAGACATATTAGTGTATTGCACCTTACTCACGTACATGCCTGCGCCAGACGTGGCTCTACGATAGAGCCAGAGAGTACGATACTAGGTAGGGAAAGGGTGGTCTTATACAATTCTGTTTTCACTAGTCCAACTATTTGTTTTTCAAACCCTCCTGATTTCAAGAAAACAAAACCCCCTTCCCATACTCGTCGGGTGCTTAGTATACGTATATACTCTTATAGTTCATGGTCAATGAGTTGATCCGATCGGAGAGATATCGAGTGTTGGTTTATTCCACTCTAGTGCCGCTGTATGAAAGTAGAGGTGTAGATGACACTAATATGAGAGATGACGAGGATTTGATTCCACAGCTTGTCATCCCACGGTTATTGATACGGTCCAACCTGGGAGGACCATGACATGTGTGGAATTGATCTATTTCCCCCAGACGAGGAGTTGTTTCCATAGCTTGTCACCCCACGGTTGTTGATACGGTCCAACCTGAGAGGACTATGATATGTGTGGAATTCATCTTCCGTTCTAATGATAAAAGATTAAAGAAATGCTATGAGTATATCATTTGATTTAATTGGATATTGCCGTGACTCTTATTATGATCAGCATGTTGTTTTCCATGTTTTAAATGTCGTTCAGTCTTTGTATTTCACTTATTGATATTTTATTAACTGCAATTGAAGGCATACAAGTATGTTAAACCTGACAGTAGTGTTAGTACCTCACTAAGCTCCTGTTGCTCACCCTGTTGTTGAATGACCTTTTGCAGGTAGTAAGCAGGGTCATGGCTCTGCTTAGAGTGGAAGATAATGTATGGATTTCCTTAGTTGGCTCTGACCACTTGGCCCACGTCGTCTATTTTATTTCATGTTGTATGATTTGAGGAGTATGTTATCTCCTATCTAGACTTGTGTGTATTTTTAAGAGATTATGGTTTGTATTAGTATTGTATCTGACTTCATGTTTCCTAATATTAGCGTTGATTATGAATAATTAATTGTTTTATACAGCCTTAGGCCGGGGTTCACTCCCTGACCTGTCTGGTGTGATACCTGGGTCCTCAAAAGGATAAGGGTGTTACATTGTTCCTTAGAATCATCCACTATTATTATACATGCGTGATCAGTTAATTGTTGAGGTCCCCAATTAGTCCATCCGGAGTCGAGCAGACTGGTCGTAAATGCTTGCATGAGCCCCTCATCCTTTTCAGGGAAGGAATTCGGTTCTTAGGGATTAGATCACGCGCTCCGACCCATTCTGAAGGCGTACAGAGGTTGATTGCTAAAGCCCTCGAAACCTCGACATGGATTCAGCCTTCTGGGATCAAATCGGCCTTGTCCCCTTATCAGACACTCATAGGCCAATTGCCCAAACCCTAAAAACTTCGACACGAATAGCCTTTTTCAGGGCTCGACTATAGATTCAATCATGAGTGATCAGATCGTCCCCATCCTCTTTCAGAGCATGCAGAAATTAATTGCTAAAACCCTAAGGACTTCGACACAAATTTGGTTGCTAGGGATCAGGTCGCCCTTGTCCACTTTTAGGGCACGCAGAGGCTGATTGTTAAAACTTTACCGATCTCGACTCAAATGATCCTCATCACAATGTCCTTTTTAGGGCTTGACCATTCGACTCTTTTCAAAGTACCCTTTTTAGTGCACGAATTTAGTTATGAGGAATCAGATCGTCCCCGCCCCCTTTTAGGGCACGTAGAGGCTTTTCAGGGATTGACTATATGACTTTTTTTAAGAGCTCCATTTTCAGGGCACGGGACTAATCCTTTGGGTCGGATAGTCTTGACCCTTTGAAGGGTTATAACCGATGATCATTAAAGCCCATTGGATATGTTGTTTTTTGTCTTTTTCAAGACTCGAGGAGAAGGACATAAGAAACTGATCACCCCTCCCTTTTACAAGATCCAAGTCGTCATGACTCATGTCCGGGCTCAGAGGACTATATTCTCAATTCACGTCAGTTCTGGTTGGGCTTGAAAATGTAAACCATAAAGGCCTACAAGACTACCTATCGAGTTCAGAATCAATCGCACTAGAGAAACTAAGTTTTAAAGACGATGACCAAAAAGAACAACACTTAGTCATTCCAGAAGACAAATACCTCAGAGAGAAGAACCACACTACATTCACTCATTCATTTGGATGAGAAAGAATGGCACAAGTGAAGAAGAACTTATTTCTTTATTAATAAGCTTGTTGAAAAGTATACAAGTACAAAAAAAGAAAAATGTTCAAAGTATAAGATTTTATTATTGATGAGCTGTCGGAGAGACCTCATCTGACATAGATGCCTAAACTTTGATTGGAGTTGATACCTCGGGTTCAGTTGGAAATGACACCCCAAGTTTAAATGCAACCTCAATTTCAACCCCACCAGTGTCATCCTCAGATGTAGAGGGAAGATACTAGAGAGCTCCCTCAAAGTCTAGAGAGGCTAAGTCCAACTTCGGATGCTTAAGTACGATCTCCTTAAAGAGTTTGGAAACCTTCTCGGCCTTCTTTAACAACTTCTTTGAGCAGTCCCCAAGCATGACCTCCTCTCGTAGTTGCTTGGTCATATGGGCCATCAGAAGATTGGGCTGTATATTTAAGAAACCACCATGTCATTAATAGATGGAGAATACCAAGGGTTACAAGGAATATGTGAACAAAGACGTACCTTCATGCCCACCAGAGTCAACCACGAGAGCTTCTCCTTTTGTTGAGATCTCATAGGGTTGTAATGTCTGACTCCAAGAAGATGGCCTCGAAAGCTTTAGCGGCAACCACCTTATCTGAGAAGAGAGACTCCACCACGGTAACCCCTAAGGTCGGAGGGCCCTCTTTAACGAGGAGGAACCCCTCTATAATATCACAATCGAACCTGGCACAATGGTGGGTGTGTCGGCCTCTGTATCCGACTCCATTAGTAGTACTATTGGACGACACGAGGCCTCAAAACCAGGTCTCCTGAAGCATCCGTCTCTCAGACAAACAAGGCCGCTAGAGCTACCAAGGCTTTGGGTTGGGCCAAAGGCTTATTAATTAGTCGTACATGCTCCTCAGCGGGAAGCTTTCCTCGGTGTGGAGCGGATGAGCTGGAGGAGCCCTACCCTTTAAGTTTTTTAATTAGAAGGCATTGGAACATCTGGTTCTCTGTAAACATTAGATTAGCTAATGAGTTGCATTTGAAATAAAAAGTTGAACAAATTCTACAAAAAAAGATGGCATCATACCTATTGGAAGGAAGAGCCCAACATCATGGAGGTTTTCTACAATAACTATCCTAGCTAAGGGAAGAGACTCACTACTTTGAAGGAAGGACAATTGTTCCTCCTCCATAGGTAAAATATTAGTATTAAGGGAAGAGTCGACATTAGGGGGTCCCACGAAGTCGGGACAGTCTTCCTAGACTCAACATAAACAAAGAAAAATCACGTCTTCCAATAGTGAATGGTGGATGAGGCATTCCCTGAAAAGGCTCTATGAACTCGGGCGACAAAGTAGTACCAAACCTTGAAGTCCGGATGTTTTTTTAGGTAGACAAGAAGGCGAAACCAATGAAGAGAAGGTTCAACACCAAGGTGAAGAAAGTGAATAACAAACCCACATAAGATTCTCCATGAGTTTGGGACAAGTTGAGCAAGCGTAACGTTGTGGAAAGATAGGATTTCACAAAACAAGGGAGGATTCGGAAGGCAGAAACCAACCCGAAAGACTCTACATACACGGTCAATTCTTCGGGCCGAGAAGAATTGGCTCGCTCTTTAGGGTTTGGAAACCTATACCTAAAAGATGGCAGAATGGCAAAGCCATCACCTGCTTCGGCGACCTCAAGAAAACTCAAAGAACAAGCGATTTACCCGACACTGATGCTAAAGGAACGAAGCAGAGAAGTAGTCGATATCAACTGATCTCTCTGTCAAAATCATCTGAAGCAACACTCCAACCTTCAGCGACCTCTCTCACCCGTTGATCAAGATCCACTCTAATCTCTAAAATGAGTATATATTTGCATCAATAATAATTAATTATAAAATTAGTATGATTTTTGAGAAGGTGTTTAGGAGGAGAATTAAGATTGAATTGATTACTTGGTGGAGATTTGACATTGAGGAACACATTTGGTGACAGGACCACATGGAGGGACGAAGGAGATGTGTAAATATCTATTTAGCATGGAGGAACATTTAGACGTGACAACAACATGATGTATAAAGTGATAGCAACTCCAACAGACGCACGCCTCTCCTTGCTTTCTCTGTTTCTAAGCAAAATCGGACTTTTTCTTTTTTTTTTTCTTTATCAATGAGTCTTTTTGTGTTTGTGTTCATATCTATAAACACAGTGTGCGTGTGTTCATATCTATCAAGACAGTGCGTACTCCTCTGTCCAACTCATATAGTTCATTTCTATTTAAAGAGTTTAAACTTATTTCTTTGTTTATCATTTTTCATGAATAATATGCCCATTTTTTTACAAACATGAAATGATAGGTAATATCATAGTTATTAGAACCGGACCAGATATTGAACCGTTCAAGATCTCAGGTCACCGGTTTATCGGTTCAATCACCGTGTCAATTGGGACAATGTCGGTCAATATAAATATTAATAATAGATTTTTATATTATAGATGAGATTAGAAATGAAGTAAATCAAAAGTTAGAACTATGGAAAAACACTCTAGAAAGTAGAGGCTTTAGATTAAGTAGAAGTAAGACAGAATATATGCATTGCAATTTTAGTTTAAGTATGAGAGATAAAAAGGAAGTGAAACTAGCTGGGGTGGTAGTGCCTAAGGTTAACCATTTTAAGTATTTAAGTTTAATGATGGGATGGTAAATGCAGATGTAACCCATAGAATCAAAGCTTGATGGTTGAAATTGAGAAGTTCCACGTGTGTGTTATGTGATAAGAAGATGCCTAACAAAGTGAATGAAAAATTTTATAGGACGACGGCTAGACCAGCCATGTTATTCGGGATCGAGTGTTAGGCAACTAAAGTTCAACATATTCATAAGGTGAATGTGGCAGAAAATGAAGATGTTAAAGTGGATGAGTAGTCATACAAGATTAGACAAGATTAGAAATGAACACATTAGACAAAAAGCGCATGTTGCACCTATTGAAGATAAAATAAGAGAGGGGGTTTAAGGTTGTTTGGACACGTACGCCGGAGACCTCAGGTGCTCCGGTTCGAAAATGTGATAATTTATTTATAGAAGGTAAGAAGAGGGGTAGAGATAGGCCTAGGATTACATGGAAAGATATAGTGTCTAATGACCTACATATGTTAGATATTGAGCATGATATTGTTTTTTATAGAGCGATATGGAGACAAAGAATCCATATAGCTGACCCAATCTAGTACGAAATTAGTACGAAATTATGGATAAGTCGGTTAAAAATCTCTTTTTTATTAGCTTTGTTTGGGGATACTTTTCTGTTTTAACATGCCAAGCCCTTATGAAATTATTTATTTATTATTCTTTATTATTTATGTATATTTTTTATGTATTTATTCATTTATTATTATTATTATTATTTATCTATTTACATTTTTAGAGAGCGATATGGAGACAGAGACCGACCCCATCTAGTACGAGATTAAGGCTTAGTTGTTGTTTTATATTATAGATAAAAAATAAAATACTATTTTAAATAATTTAATATTTTAAAAATTAAAAAAAACTAAAAAACGGACCGGTTCAACCCAGATCAATTGTAATTTTGAGTCAATTGCAAAACCAGACCGATTTTATGACCAGTTCACTAGTTCAACCAGTCGAACCGGCAATCCGGTCCAGTTCTGATAACTATGAGTAATATTTAGTGAGAGAACTTTCATAAGGTAAAGATAAGTTGATTAATCCAATTCTCTCTCACAAAATAAAGTTGAGTGTTCCAACCATACATCTCTAGTGTGCAGAAGACATATCTAAGCTGGTGATGGTACAGTGATGAGGAGAATTCTTTTGGGAGATGAAGACCGGAGGGTTTGTCCAGGTTCGTGTGTTTGTTGCTCTTATCAAAGTGGAATTAGGCCACAAATGAGTCCGTATGAGAGGGAAAGGGAGGAGGACAATGAGCATGGTCCTTCACGTGCTATCAAGACTAGATAGAGGCCTTGGTTGGCTACTTCGCTTAAGGCCAATCCCTCCACGCCAATCCCCTCATTTCTTCACACCTTCGTTTCTCTCTTCAAGGTTCCACCATCTCTTTCACCTATGTCTCTCTCTCTTCACCCCCCCATGGGCCATCCACACTGAAGATATTATGGCAAAATTTTAATTTATTTGTTTTTAAAATATATAGTGTATTAGCACGAGTTTTTTTTTCTTTAAATAAATCATATTTACTAAAAAAATAATATGTGAAAATTAAGTGTAAGTATGATTGTGAAATGTTAAATTGAACTTAAAAAATAATAATCAATTAAACGTATAATTGACTTAGCGTTGAGTATATCTTTTTAATCTTTTTTTACATCTTAAGTATGTTTGGGTTGATTTTTTAGACTATAAATACTTGTTTTATTAGTTAAACACGTTTAAACCATTTTTCATGTTTTTTTTTATCAGTATTCTGTTTTTTTATGGATAAAATATTAATTTGTCCAAACATAAAACTACTCATCACTTATAAAAAATCTTTTTTTAAAAAAATCTTCTTTTGTGATTTGAATCATATATTTGTGTACATATAACATGATATGAGTTGAAGACTAACAACTCATTAAATTTGAGATGGGTTGATGCTGAGATTTGGTCCTGTGGAGGAGCAAAACATATCAGATCAATAGATGAGAGAAGTTAGTTAAAATTGCAGTGCTTCAATTGATTTTGATGGATGGCTTGGTTATGATTAGGGATGACAACCCCCGATCCGATCAACGGTTTCCGACTCGATCCGCCCCGAATGGGGTGGGTTTTTTTGTTGGAGAGCGGGGCACGGGGCGGGGAGGGGTGGGGATTTTTTATGAGAAGCAGGGTTTGGTAAACACCCATATATATATATATATATATATATATATATATATAATATATATTACAAACACACCCTCTCTCTCTCTCTCTCTATATATATATATATATATATATATATATATATATACCCTATATATATATATATATATAGCCTAGGGTTTACAAACATACCCCTCTCTCTCTCTCTCTCTCTCTCTCTCTCTCTCTCTCTCTCTCTATATATATATATATATATATATATATATATATATATATATATATACATGGCGGGTAGGTATGAGGAAAAACGGTTGTGGTATTGAAAACCCCATTATTTGTGAGGGTGGGAGCAGAGGGGGCGGGCGGTTGTGGTAGAACGGCCCCCCACCCCTACGCCATCCGTAGTTATGATAGATGACTTCTCAGACATACTCCTTCATGCTTCATAGAATCAACGCCTCAGCCATAGAGAAAGAGAAGGTGAATGCTTGTCCTTCGGGGGAGCCTCCGACACTCAAATCAGGGACTTCAAATGGATATGAGAGCAAGGAGGAGAGTGTGTTAAAGAGAGGGAGAGAGGGAGAGAGAAGAGAGGATTTCAAGAGTGATAGTAATGCATAAGCCAACACTCAATCTTAGTGGAATCGAGTTAACATACCAGATATTAGGTTGCTAGATTACATTCTTTGTGAACCAAGGACCTTCTTATATAGCTTTTAGACTGTTGGACAGCAAAGAGCCAACTGACTTTTAGCTAGGAGATAACTGACTGCTAGTCTGGAGACAATTAGTTGTCAGCTTTCGACATTTTCTGGTGCCTTCTAAAATCTAGTACATATCTACCATCAGATGATCATAACCGATAGTTGATATCTCATCTGAGTGCTTATGATCATGTCATGTGTCCTACGATTCTTTTTCCCTCGTAATAAGATGCATATTGGATCCCTTGTGATCTAAAAAGAGACATAAAAAAGGGGTTCATAATGAGAGCAAGGAACAGGAACAGAGGAGGGGAAGTGGGAATGGCCCAGTCCAGTTGATGGAGTCAAGTTGGTTGTGATCCAGTGCAGAGTGTGTCGTTACGTACGGCACATGGTCCACACAACGCCTGAGGATGCTCGGGCTAGCCCGGTGGACCTCATAGCAACACAAGTGGGCTCTCTCTGGTTTCTAGTGGATCCAAACACATGCCTCTAATTCTATTTTATTAATTGTCAGTTGTTATGCACTCAAGGTTATCCACTAGAATTTAATTAACATTTCCATGCACAATAACACCAAACACAAGTTACAACTCTTCACATCAACAATTAAATATATTTTCATTTTAAAAAATTATATTCCTCCACAGCCATTCAATATTATTTTATTTATAAACTAATTAAATAGTTATTTAAATTTTTTTATAGAATTAAATAAGTATATTTGGTGAACCAAATTATAATTTTGGATAAATTTCAATTAATATTTTTTATAGATTTGAGGCCCGGCCCCGTCCAACTGGGCCGGGTTATTGGGTTATTGGGTTAACGGGTTGTCGGGTTTCATCTGCATCCTTTAGTGACTCGCGGCGGCGGTCATAAGGTCAGCCGTTTCGATCGCGGAAAGCCCTCTATTGTATTTCTCTCGCCGGACTTTCAACCCTCGAGGCCGATGAAGGAGTTCCAAGTGAATGGGAGCACTCTCACGCTCGCCCTCTTCACTGATGTCAGTAACAGCGAGTAAGCTTCTTTTGTTCCGTCTTCCTGCGTTCCCGGAGCACCATCGATTAGGTTTTTCAGATATCTATTTTTTTTTCTTTCATTGAGTGTTAGAGATGCCATGCTGTGTTTTGGAGGCTTAGCACTATGCTCACGATGAATTCAAAGGATTTCAGTATTTATTAGAGCCGATTATTGTACTTCTAGTCTTTGTATCGTTAGCAGATGGAAGAGAGAGAAATATTATTTGGAATAGCGTTATTTTCTATTAATTTGGATATCATAATATTGAAAAATAGAGCCATTTTGGACATTTAGTATTTCTTTCTGTTGTTTAACTTTGTTCTGGTCGAGGTATAACAGTAGGTGTTTGTAAAATCTTTTTCTTTTTTCCTCCTTTCTAAAGAACTTGATTGGGTGTGAATATCATGCATTTAGTTGCCTTGTTTCAAAAAGGTCATAACTTGTGTTTGATTTTCAGGGAATTGTTAAATTTAATTCAAGAAGGAAAATTGGAGCCAGAAGTAGCTCTTCTGAATGCATCATTGGTATGATTTATGGGCTTTCATTTATTTCATTCTATTATTTCTATTGTTTCCACTTAATAACATCGTGGTAACATCCCCTTCCATTGGAACAGATACCTGATGTTTTCCCCATTCTAGCAGCAGCTCATAAAGCACTTTTAGATAAATCAAGAGAGTCACTGAAAACACATACACTTCATTCTGAGCTTATTTATAATTACTCGGGATCCAAACATGTATGTTGCTCACTACTCTTTGTTCCACTTCTCTTGGTGCTCCTTGGTTCTTATAAATTATTGCTTACATTATTAAATGCTACACTAGATCACAGAGTCACTGAAGAGATGTGGAATTTCTGATAACACAACCTACATTCTTGCAGCTCGTTTTAGTGCTTCTCATGATGAGGTATATCCATCTAGTGTGCAGATTCCCTTTAGTCATTTTTCTAAATTATTGAGGAATTACTATATTGAAGATGCTGTTAGTGTTTATGTAGTGTAATAATCATGATACTTTAGCTCATTTGAACTATGATTGGAAACTACCCCCCGATGATCAGGAGTTGTACGTGTTACACTTGCAGACAATCATCACTTTTTTGTTTATGACTTTTGTCTTGATTTTTTCCTTCTTGTTTATTCACTCAATTGACAAAGTAAAATGTAGCTTTGGCTCTTTAAGGATTTATTATTATTATTTTTTTTTTTGATAAATGTGCACAAGCCACATTTTATGTTTGTAGAAACATGCTTCAGGCATGTTTTAATCCCTCAACCTCTTCTTTGTAGAGGGAGTGTGGTAGTCAACTTCCCTTGTAAAAGTTGATTGGCTCTTTTAAGTTGTAAGTTGTGTACTCGGATGGTTGATTCTCTTTTTCATGTTCTTAGATTACATTCTCACATGCAATTTCATCTGTGTCAAATTAATGTCTAAAGTTCTGAAACTTTATTTCCTTATATCATCGCATTCAGCTCTTTATGAATTTCTTCCTTTCTAAGTTTATACACCTTATGACACAAAAAGAGGATTTTGGGCTCCTCCACACTCAGTTTAGACAATTCAATGCGACTGTACGCATGTATAGAGATATAACTCATGTACATGCATACATACATATGTAGCAAAAAGGCTGAGGCCTAAATTGATAATTTAGTGCTACTTAAAGTGTGAATGTCAGTTCATTTAGGCTCCTCCACACTTGTGCAAATAATAGTGGTCTTGCCTTATCCAATCACTGAATTGGGCAAAAGTTTTCCTTGACCAAAGAGTTTATGTGATAGATGAAAAATGTCGTGAAACTCATCAAAGGAACAGAGATTGACTTGGAAGAGTTGGAAGCAAGGGCTGATCATGCTCGGATTAAAAAGGTATGATGCAATTTAAATTCCAGATTCCAGCACCAGTATCAATCACCGCTTTGTTGCTTTCAAATGACAACCCTTTTTTCTCTTTCTCAGCATTATAAAATATCCAGTCAAGAATTGGAGATATCTACAATCCCTGATGCTATCACTTGTAGGATCGCAGCTCGAGATGCCTTGTGAAAGGCTATTGTGATTTTAATTGTACTGATACCAATATTTCCCATCTTTTGTTCAGCTTAAGATCATCATTTGAAAAGATGTATGCCTTCATACATCCAAGGGTAATATTTTTCTTCCAAGTAAGCTAGAAAGTGGATTTTTTCTTCTATATATATATATTATGTGTAGCAGACATAATGCACTCATGTGCATTTGCCTCTGTGTTCTTAAAACAAGAGGAATTTAAATTATTTTTTTCTTTGTTGAGGTTGCACACCACGTAGCTTGTGATTTAGGCATTTCTTCCTGCGTATTTATCTAAGTACATTGTAAAACACTATTTTCTCTGTACGGTTGCAAACAATTCAATGGGGGCAGCTATCAGGATAGTAGAAATGGAGATGATCGGAGAGTGATTCAACCGAGCAGGCCTTCAATGGCGGCTCCTCACTTTCAATATTCAATCTCAATGTTTATAGAAACCCTAATCTTCTATATATACAATGTTATATCTAATCGGATCCGGGTTAAACATCCAACCCGAATCCGTTAAGATTTCAGCCAACACTCCCCCTCAAGATGGTGCATATATATCACACATGCCCAACTTGGATACAAATTTTGAGAACACATGTCCCGCCACTGCCTTGGTGAGTATGTCCACCAACTGGTCCTCCGTTCTGATCGGTGGCACTGTAATGACTTTCCCATCGATCTTTTCTTTGATGAAGAATCGGTCAACTTCAACATGTTTTGTCCGGTCATGTTGAACAGGGTTATGTGCAATGTTGCGAGCAGATTGATTGTCACTGAGAATACACCTTCATCGATTCGGTGTTCTCGAAACCTAGATCCTTCAATGATTCACGATCCACAACACTTCACATATCCCAACGCCATACCGATCTTTATACCTCTACACTAGAGGGAGCAACCACATTTTGCTTCTTGCTCCTTTATGTGACTAAATTACCTCCCATGAAAGTAAAGTAGCCTGATGTAGAACGCCGATCATCAATCGCTCCTGCCCAATCTGCATCAGTATATTCCTCGACTCTGAGATGGCTATTCTTCTTGAATAGTATTCCTTTTCCTGGACTCCCTTTGAGATACCGCAGAATCCTCATCACTGCATTCATGTGTTGTTCTCCAGGATTATGCATGAACGGCTAACCACTCCCCAAGGCATGTGGTCGGTCTAGTATGCGCCAAGTACATTAGCCTGGCAACCAATCTTTGATATCTCCCTTTGTCCACTGGTACCTGGTTTGGATCTACTCCAAGCTTCAGGCCTTCCTCCAATGGCATTAACCGGTTGACAATAGGACATACTTGTCTCCGTAATAAATCTAATGTGTATTTTCTTTGGGACAAGAAAATTTCAGATTTCACGTCTGGAGACTTCAATTCCCAAAAAATACTTAGATCCTAGATTCTTCATCAAACTCACGTACAAATATTTTTGAAGTGCCAAATGTTCTTGACATCATTCCCGTAACCACCATATCATCAACATATACGATGAGAGCGTGATTTTGCTCCCCGTTTTATAAACCTTTGTATGAGTGCGAATTGCTCAGCCACATATCAAACTTTCTCATAGCAGCCAGATCTACTAAACGGGCTCGGAGATTGTTTGAGTCCATACAAGGACTTATGTAGTCTGAAACCTTCTTGCTTTGAGGCGGGACATTGTATCCGGTGGTAAGTCCATATGTACACTTCCTCACTTGAGATACTCCATGTAGGAAGGCATTCTTTACATCTAGTTGATCTGAGGGCCGATCGGGTTGGTTGCTAGAGCTGATTACCGCGTATTGTATTGATCTTGGCTACGGAGCGAACGTCTCTGTGTAGTCGATCCGTATGTTTGTGAGTACCCTTGGCCAAATTGACCGCTTTATAGCGATCAAGTACATCTCTAACTTTATACTTCAGAGTAAACCCATCCTGATACTCTGCGGGTTTCTTACCGGTAGCAAGTCAGCGATCTTCCGGGTGGCGTTCTTCTTAAGTGAACTTCGACTTATTCATCGCTTCGCCCGTTTTGGGGTTGAAAGCTTCACCTGCAAGCTGTTAGGAATAGATCTGATGGATAATTGACGGAGTAAGCGACTTGTTTGACTCAAACGGTGATGGGTAGACACATAATTACTCATAGGATATTTCACTTTATTTTGGGGTCGGGCCTATAATTGGGTTTGGGTATACCTGGAATTATGGCCTTGAGGAGAAGACGAGTGGTGGTGGGATGTCTAGGCCTACAAAAGGCGATTGGTTATCATTAGCACAACTTGTTGGCTTTGATGATTCTTGATTTGCAGGTCGAATCGGTCGATGCGACTCACGTGTCGTGGCCCTCCGGTTCGATTTGATTCGGTCTGTGGCATCACCATTAGTCTCGTTCGATATATCGACAAGATTACTATAGTGGCGTGGTACTTCCTTTGTAGTCGAACTGGCGAACTTCTTCTCCTCATACTCCCACGGAAGTGAAGGTTGGTGGGGAATAATACATATCACACTCATGGAAGGTCACATCCATAGTATGATAAATCTTCCTAGAAGGGTGATAACAATGGTACTTTACGGTGAAATGCATACCCAACAAAGCGGCCCGAGCACGAGGTTCTAACTTGCTTTCGCGTTGGTGGGGATGAAGATGAACAAAGGCTTATGACAACCGAAACACAGGAGGCAAAGTGGAACTAGGTGGTGCAGTGATAAGAGCGAGAGTGCATCATGTAGGCGTCACGAAAATTTAATGCGTGGAGTACGGTTGATCAAGTAAAGGCTGCAGAGACAAGAGCCTCACCCCAAAAGAAAGATAGTGGTGCGTAAGCCTCGATTAAGGAGCCTGAACCACAATGAGAAGGTGATCGATTCTTCGCTCGGCAACACCAATTTTGTTGAGGGTATATGATGGAGGGTTGTGCGATGAAGCAATCCCAATGGTGATCGAGGCAAGCCGGAGATCGAATTCACATATTCCGCCCGTTATCACTCACGGGAGAACTTGGATCTTTGCATTATATTGAACAACAACCATTTTGTGGAATTTGAAATGCGAATTTACTTCGTTTTTTATTGTAGAAGAGACACCCGTATGTCAAAGTACAATCATCAATAAAGGTCCAAACCAATGAGCACCACCGAGGTAGTAATTTTAGATGGACCCCACACATCGGTGCACCACCATAAAGGAACAAAACTCTTACTTAAACTTCGGAGAAAATGTACTCACGATGACTATGTGCGGTTCCTGAAAACATCACACTTAAATTGAGAAATATTACTCTTTGAGAATAAACTAGGAAGAGTTTTGCAAAGTATCCAAGCGAGGCATGTCAAGTCGGCGATGCCATAACCAAATATCTGAAGCCAAACCAGGTCTTGGACTTCTCGCTCAATTGTTCCAGTGAAGAGCTTGCATCGGTAGTTGATTCTTGTTTGCGATTGCAAGTCCAAGTAGTAGAGCTTATCCCGTTTAGTGCCATAACCAATCGTCTTAAGTACGGATATCCTTAATTCACGGCGTGAAAGAAGGAAAAATGACAACACAATTGTGAGAGTAGCGGTTATTTGGAAGCAGGATAGCGGGTTATAAGCAAGAAGGGACTACAAGGGACATTGCTCGAGGATTGAGGGTTGTTTGTAAGAGAAATAGTACCTTCCCCAATAGCGGGAATAGAGCTACCATCTGCGTGGTTACACGGTTTGAGAGGAAGGCTTTAAAGAGTTAACTAGTCTAGAATCAAGCGTCGTATGTGTTGTATGGCATGAATCAATTAACCATGTATCATTCATATGACGAAAACCTTTAAAACCTTACCCCTTGGTACGTGGTAGAAGCGAGGCGACCTCTCTCGGGACCTAAGTTTGGAAACATCTTGGGCGCCGGCCACAGAAGCTCGGTTCTTAGTGGAATGCTGAGATGGAAGGACTACTTGGGGAATATCATTGGAGCTTGTTATCATCGCATCACCCATAACAACAACCTTTAAAGCCTTTCCTCTAGTGCCAAAGTTCACCAAGCACTGAAGCACACCACAATGAAAGTCTTCAGAAATAGAATACCCTTTTCCCCTTTTTTTTTCCTTTTTTTTTTGTTTTTAATAAGAGAAGACACAAGATTAGAATATCAGCACAATCAATGAGAAGACTTTCGCTGTGGGTCCCTCTGGTTTTAATAACCAAAACAAGTTATGCAGCCAAAGACAAGTTATGGTTGCCAGCTTTTGATCACCATGTTGAGGTTGTGGGTCCCACTTAAATTTATGGTTGTGGTCCCACTGGCTTTAATGGCCAAAAAATCAGAAACCAGCTGTGGGGTTCCCGATGGCTTTAGTAGCCAGACGACCTACCGCATGGGTTCCCAAAGGCTTTAGTAGACAAATAGCTCTTTTAAGCTCCCAAGATCATGGCGCGCGGCGAAGTCCAAGAGGAGAACTCCAAGCTCACGCCAAAGCTTTCACCGCCCTCACAGGTTCTTGCCGATCTTATTTTCCCCACTGAAGGCTCCACGGAGCTTGTTGCGATCCTTCTTTGCCGCCGAAGCTTGGCTTCGGAGAACGCGGCCTTACTCTGAGCAACACCACGCAAGCGGGCGACACCACCGGATTCTACCGACATTCTGGCGCCTCGAGCATCACGGCAAGGTGGAGTAGCACCACCCACTTGGTGTCGCGAGCGAGGCTTCCTCGAACTCCAGCTGACTCCACGATCTCGTCCAGAGATGGAGTGATCTCGACCAAGGAAAGCGGTGGTTGGCCGTCTCGGGTGACACAAGTCCTCACGGAGCTTGTCTATCTCACGATACCAAGTAGAAATGGAGATGACGGGAGAGTGATTCAACCGAAAGCGGCCTTGATGGCGGCTTCACCGCTTTCAATATTCAATCTCAATGTTTATAGAAACCCTAATCTTCTATATATACAATGTTATATCTAATCGGATCCGGGTTAAACATCCAACCCGAATCCGTTAAGATTTCAGCCAACAAGGATGACAATTATAGCTGGGTTTTGGGCCGTGCCGGCTTGGGTCCGGTACAGCCCAGTCCGTGATGGGTCGTGGCAAGCACGATCTGTTTGATACAGTAATTGGACCATGCTGACCCATCCTCCTGTTCCAGCTTGGGGCCCGGCACAACATGTGCCGGCCCCGTAAGCATAAAGTGCAGTCCAATAGGTGCTGGACCTGTTGGGCAGCCCGAGTGGCTGACAGGCTTTTAAAAATATATTTTTATATTTTTTAAATAATTTTTAAAAGATAGAAATATATTTTTGGTCCTTGTACTATGGTATATTGTTAATTTTGGTTCCTGTACAATGAAAATGTTTAATATGGTTCCTGTATTTTGGGAGTTTTTGACAATTATGGTCCCTAGGGCTGACGTGGCGGACATATGACATACGGGCTGAATATATTTTATTATGACGTGACAACTGACATGGCATGCTGATGTGGCACAAAAATCGGACTTTTACTATGTTAATCAATTAATGCTGACGTGTCGGGTGATGTGGCATGCCACATGGAGAAAAATAAAAAAATCTAAAAAAATCGGAAAAAAAATCTAGAGATACTAAACAACATATATTTTGTATGTACAGATTCATTTTTTAGCAATTCTCCAGGTTGATTGTTGTGATTAAGGTACAATATCATGTGTAAAAAGGTAATGTCAAGTGGCCAGATTTTTTTAGTTTTTTTTAATTAATTATTTTTTGGCCACGTGGATGCCACGTTAGCATGCTGACGTGTCATCTGAGCTGGCATGCCACATAAGCATTAAACGATAAATATATTGAAAGTTTAGGTATCATGCCACGTCAGCATGTCAGCATGCCACATAAGCTGCCACGTCATAATAAAAAATGTTTGTATTGAACCCATGTGCGAGTTGGTTGCCACGTCAGCCCTAAGGACCGTAATTATCAAAACTCCTATAGTACAGGGACTATATTGAACATACAAAAAATGGCTTTTTGCCTTTTTAAAATGTTAGGTTGGTTGGCAGGCCACCAGGATCCATCGGTTGTGCCTCATGCTTGGCCGAGCATTGGCCCTATGTGTGCCGGGCCGGCTTGAAACCCAGCTCTAATGATAACCGGTTGTGAAATTTATTTATTCTTTTATCTGTATGGAAATTCTATGATCAGTTCAGCTTTGTACCCAAATGCCATTTTGTTATTAGAAGGATTGGATGATGCTGTGTGTGTGTGTGTGTGTGTGGCACAATAAATAGAAATTGCTAAGCCATTATTGGCAGTTAAGATGTGGAAGACCACAGCATTGGATGCTGCCACTGCTTTTACAAGGGAAAGAGAAATCTTACTGTCAAGTTCCTATAGTGGAGGTCCTTCTGGCATCTCTGTTCAGCAAATGCTGAAAATATAGATTTAGTTTTATTTCCAACTGTTTTGGTTTGCCAATGCATATCATATTGATTTTTTGGCATTGTTCATGGCCAAATAAGGTTTTGAAATTTTATAGAAGTCAATGTTAGAGGAAGTTTGTGGTTGCTGTAGAAGAGCTAAGGGTGATAGAACTATTTGGTGTTGCAATTTTGTAAATTTTAATTATTATTTTACTTGTCACTTTCTCCTCTCTAGTTTGTTTACGGTCATCTATTGTTTTAAGACATTTTATTGAAAGGATTGCCTAGCAATTCATCTTCTCAGCATTTCTACAATATTTGTTTCAGTACATTGTAGATCATGGATACACGGTTCAGAATGGAATAGGAAAGAATATGATTCATCAGGTCAAAAAACTAGAATCTATTTATTAGGAAAAGGGTTTGATTCCGTTGCCTGGAAGATCTTTCTGTGTATCCAGAATCCATGGCTCCACCAGCATCTGTCTATCACAATATCCATGAATGGTCATGCCTAACAACACTATCTACCTTGTCTTTTTATGTCTGTATGTTTTAGCAACTGTATCCAATTTTCTTACCTGTCTCACCAGCCCATCTGCTATAATAAATTGTTACAGATAAATCCCATTGGTTTTCCTTTCATCTTTCTTCTTGTAATTGAATTGTTTCTAATGTTTTGGATTTTTGTGGGTCAATGATAGGTGTGTTGTCTCATTCATCTAGTTGGAGAACTTCCAGAATTAAGAGATGAAGTATTAATTCGTGTATTAGATGTTCTACTGGCAGAATTGGACAGAAATTGGATAACTTGGTTATATACACTGAAGTGCAGCACAAGGTATCAGTCCTTTTTAACCCAATCCTGTCCTGTCTGATTTACTTTACTGGTAAGCTTATCTACAAGTACAGGACTGATGAGGATTAACTAACTATTGTGCGGTTTTTCGATCCTTTTCTGATCACCTTGTGCAAAAACTTTTTACTTGCTAGTCAACCGATTAGGTTGCTTAGTTCTCTGTAGTTGGTGGGCAGAAACCTCAAAGCAGGAAATGGTTTTGTTTGGTTGCTGAACACCTCAAAGTTTCAGAACAAATAAAACAATATATTTATTGAAGAGCTGGTAGGAATAACATCTCTCTATCCCACTTAATTTTTACATGATTAAAATGCTACATACATGGTTCGAACTCGGTTCGTCCGAGAGAACACACTTTGTGCCCGTCCCTGACTTCTCTTGTGGGGGTGCTTGTCGCCTTTGTCAAAAAAATAAATAAATAAATAAATAAATAAATGATGCTACATGCGTTGTTACTGTTGCTTGTGATACAATTATATCTTCAGCTTCTTGAGATCCAGATCCCAAAATTTTGTTCTTAATGATGTCTATATTTTAGGAATGTTCATCCAGTACATAGCATTGTATACATCCGAACCGAACCAATCATGCACTTCATACTAGCTTCAAACTCTATATCCGAAACTCTACTATGAGTCCCAGAATGCCAAAATCGGAATTCTGTTAGCATACCTATATCAATTGCATGTGGGCACATCCGTTCTGGATTAATGAATCCAACTCCACATGTTTGGAAACAATTAGATGCTTGACATTTAAAGGGAAAGTGATGCTAATGTTATAGTACCTTTCCTAAGCCTTTATAATGCAAGTCTAGGGTCAGATCACAATGAGGTCCCTTTGATTAGGTTGAGCTTTGATTTGAGCATGCTTCATGAATGTTAGTAGGTTTATACCGAAAAGTTGGTTGAGAAGTCCATCTCTCTCCCATGTGCATTGAGCTGGAGTATAACTACCTGGTCTTTCATTTGTTCCTCCAAGCCACACTGCTTATTGATGTAGAGCCCTGCTCCATTAGAAGTGCATTTCCACCCCTCACCTTACCTTTCTTAAAACAGGGATGGTCTTTTAAAGCACATAATTGATAATACTGCTGGTTCTCAAGGAACTGGTATTAATCTCTTGCCTAACTTTTGCCCCTTCACAAAATTCAAATCATCATCTCCAACTTCTTGAATGTCTGTACTATTAATTAACCATCTAATCAAACCAACAACCCTTTGAAGATCTTCAGAAAGCTGATCTACTTTTAAGCCTTTTCTTCTTCTTTTTTTCTTGTTTGTCCTGTTTGTTTTTAATATAGATCTTATTTTTTTTATTAGAAGTTAGGATTGTAATTTAAATCTATATCATTATCTCAATATCTCGTATTTTCAAGGCTTTTTAATACAAATCTACTTTGAGGCTGAACCCCCACTCACCTGTGTGTGTGTGAGAGAGACATTGATCGAGAAAAGTTAGATTTAACTTAAATCTATATCATTATCTCGATACCTCGTATTTTCAAGGCTTTTTAATACAAATCTACTTTGAGGCTGAACCCCCACTCACCTGTGTGTGTGTGAGAGAGACATTGATCGAGAAAAGTTAGATTTAACTTAAATCTATATCATTAACTCAATATCTAACAATTTAAGACTCTTTAATGTAAATCTATTCCGAAGTGGAATCTGGGCATGGTGTATGTGACAATGTGTGTGAGGAAGAGACATTGGTTGAGAAATTTGGGATTTCAAATTAAATCTATGTTGTTATCTCAATCAATATCTCCGCATTTTCAAGACCTTTAATACAAATCTACTCTGAGGTTGAACCCTCGCACACGCACAAGTGTGTGTAAGAGAGATATTGTTTAAAAAATGTGAGATTTCGACTTTAAACCACAGGTCTAATACTCAAATTAGTTCATCTATTATACCGAATCGGCTCTTTTAATCCCTCTATTATAATTTGAGTTTTTGGGGTTCATTTATTTTCACAACAAAAATCATTTTCAAGACTCTTTAATGTAAATCTGTTCGGAGGTTGAACCCTCTGGTATGTATCTCTTGCAACTCTTCATTGCAAATCTACTCCGACCCCGACTCATCATCTTTTTTCTTTGTTTTAAAAAATGAATAAATCATGTTTTTATTAATAATATGAAAAGTCTATTGTAATAGGCTTAGCCAGGGGACCTGACCTTACCATCATCTTGAACTTGAGCTTTCTCAGCAGTACTGTTCCCAGTTGGATCCAAGTCAAGTCTATTTGGTTTTGGTTTAGTGTACCCAAAATCAGTGGTTTATCTCATGCCAACCCTAATGAATGCGCGGCAAAAAAACGCAACCCCCTTCTTCCTAACTAACAAGTCGGACTTTGTAGGAACCACCCTGTGATTGTGTGATTGTGTGCGTGAGAAGAGAAAGACTTTTACGTGGTCACCTACCTGCTCATAGTTTCAAACATTGGTTGAGAAATGCACAACCAAAAAGTCTAATGACAGCAGACTTAACACACCATCACATATAGCAATATACAAGTTAAAAGTTTGTATGAAATTGATGCATGGTTTTGAGTGCATGTCTAGAATTAAAGGGCCCTCAAGTTAGCTCGCAACTGTACTCTCGCTGGCCTTTCCTTTCTACCCTCCTATTTATATTTCTCCTCCCTCCACCATCCACCACACCACCATCTCCACCTGCACATCATCTACTTCTTCTTCTTCTTCTTCTTCTTCTTCTTCTACTATCTCTTTAGCTAATGGAGACTCATCCTTTCAAATCCATTAACAAGTGTAGCTCATTAGGGAGATCAAAGCAAACAGTGGTGGCTGATTTAGATGGCACACTCCTTGTGTCAAGGAGTGCATTCCCTTATTACATGCTTGTGGCTATTGAAGCTGGTAGTCTCCTCAGAGGATTGTTGCTCCTAGTTTCTGTCCCTCTTGTGTACATGATGTACATATTCTTCTCCGAGTCGTTGGCTATACAAATGCTTGTATACATAGCCTTTGCGGGGTTGAAGATCAAAGACATAGAGATCGCGGCACGGTCAATCTTGCCCAAGTTCTATGCTGAGGATGTTCACCCTGAGGGCTGGAGAGTGTTCAGTTCTTTTGGTAAGAGATATATTGTCACGGCGAACCCGAGAATTATGGTGGAGCCTTTTGTTAAGGACTTCCTCGGCGCCGAGAAGGTCCTGGGGACAGAGCTGGAGATTGGAAAATCTGGAAGGGCTACTGGGTTTGTCATCAAACCTGGTGTTCTTGTTGGTGAGCACAAGAAGGAGGCTGTTGAGCAGGAATTCCGTGATAATTTGCCTGATCTTGGCATTGGTGATAGAGAGACTGACTTTGGTTTCATGTCTCTTTGCAAGGTTTGTTCCTTTTTAATTATGTTTCTCACGTTTTGTCATACCTATATATACTGTCTTTACTGGTTTTCATCTTTTCAACTCTTGTGTGGTAGTGAATTTAATTCCCTGATTAAACTTTATAGTTTTCATTGCCTGGTCTTGATAAAGAAAGGAGATGAAAATCTAGGACTCAGATGTTTTACCTCTGTTTTTCCCATCTTTGGATTGAATGACTGACTGATTTCTGCATTTGATTGGTGAGAACATTCTTACATTCCCTACTCATGGTCCACTTAGGAAACTCTCTCCATTGATTCCCCGACAAGCCCCTCTTCATCTTGTTCCCTCTTGTTTTCCAATCACCATTGTCTTTAATTTCACTAATTACTTTACCCCACATTACATTAATATCTCTTTCATTACACATGCCTAATGAGGCCTTTGCTGTCTGTGACCATTTTCACTAATGCAGAGATGAAATACTGTTGAGAATTAATTGATTTTATCCCTTACTTTCATCAGTATCAGTTACAATTTTGATGATGTGGTTTCACAGGAAGCATACATTGTACCGAGTAGCAAAGTGGAACCAGTGCCAAGAGACAAGCTACTACGACCGATCATATTCCACGATGGCCGGTGGAAGCAGCTGCCGACGCCGGTGGTGGCTCTGCTGACATTCCTCTGGATGCCGATCGGCTTTGCTCTGTCTCTCATTCGTGTCTACTGCAACATCCCTCTCCCCGAACGCATAGTGTTCTACACATACAAGATCATGGGCATTAAGCTTGTTGTCAAGGGAACACCACCTCCCCCACCGAAGCAAGGCCATCCTGGTTACCTCTTCGTCTGCAACCACCGCACGGTGCTCGACCCGGTTGTCACCGCCGTGGCACTCGGCCGCAAAGTCAGCTGCGTCACTTACAGTATCAGCAAATTCTCTGAGCTCATCTCTCCTATCAAGGCAGTGGCTTTGTCGAGAGAACGTGAAAAGGATGCGGCCAACATCAAACGTTTGCTGGAAGAAGGTGACTTGGTTATCTGCCCAGAAGGCACTACGTGCAGGGAGCCATTCCTGCTGAGATTCAGCGCATTGTTTGCCGAACTGACAGATAGGATTGTCCCTGTCGCCATTAACACAAAGCAGAGCATGTTCCATGGCACCACAGTGAGGGGCTGGAAATTCTTGGACCCTTACGTTGTGTTCATGAATCCCAGGCCTGTCTATGAGATCACCTTCTTGAACCAGCTGCCACGCGAGCTCACCTGCGCTGGCGGCAAGACGCCCATCGAAGTGGCCAACTATATACAACGAGTCATCGGTGGCAAGCTCGGGTTCGAGTGCACCAACTTCACTCGCAAGGATAAGTACAGCATGCTCGCCGGCACCGATGGCCGTGTGCCGGAGAAGAAGGAGAAGGAGAAGGCTTGAATGAATGATGGAGTACTTTGGTAGCGAGATCAGGACGTACCTTTGATTGATAAGTAATTCATCAACGAGTAACCAACCATCAAAGACGCTTTGTATTTTAGCATTTGTGTTTGTCTTTGCAATTTAGATATATGATCAAAGAGGTACTGATATCATTGTTTACATATGTTTATCAAGTAATTAATAATAATTGTTTCAAAGTATCAAACTATGGAAATCCAACATTAGATATGTGTTAGTTAGCTGGCTGCTGATTCACTTTAGTTCGAAAGTAAAGTGAGATGAATCATTGAACCCATTACTCTAAAGTTGAACTAGTTGACTGCTCTTAAAAAAAAGGAGTTTCTTAAATATCATGAACAAGAAATTCTTGAATGTGCGAGTTGGGTTAGGTCTGTTAAACCGAACAAAGGATCATGTTAGAGTATGCGGTTCATATTTACTGTGAGCATAGTGACAAAGAGGCAAATGTTAGAGCAGAGCGAGCGATGACATTTGCCATGTGGGGGAGGCTCCGAATAGAGTTGAGGGTACGGGGGCAACGCCCTCGTACTCGTAGTATCGTATAGAGAGTATTTTTATAATTTTTATATATCTAGGGTTATTATAAATACAATATGATGTAATTCTAATTTGATAAATAGGACAATTTTCGTTTTTTGCTCCGGTGGATGTAGGCACACCACCAAACCACATAAATTTTTTTTGTTCTTGTTGTTTGATTTCATTATATTGTTGCACCATCCACAATAGATCATAACTAGTACATTATCCATGATTAGGGTTGTTAAATGATCAAGTTGTTCATGAACATTTCAAGATCGGAATTTCAATTCGAGCTCAAAATTTAATATTAATATATTATATATAAATAAAATTTTAATTTAAAGCTAAACCGAGCTGATGTCAAGCTTTCAAATTTGAAATTGAGCCGAACTCAAGCAACCTTATTTGAGCTAATTTTAAGCTCGAGCTGAACTTGAGTTGGGTCCGATCCGATGAAACTCGCCCCGATTATAACCCTCCCTATCCATGATTGCTAGATGGTTAATGAAAAAAAAATAGAAATTCTATAATAGACTAAAATAAATTAGTAAACTTTGATTTATAGTTACAAACATGGCAACATAAGAAAGTAAGAAAGAAAGAAAACAACTCATGCACACCACCATCACCATCAACATCAACATCACCATTCCAAGATCAACCAGAGAGAGAGAGCATAAAGCAACAGATATCAGAAAGGAAGGAACATGGGAAGCATATATAATGTTGATTCACATGCACACACAGAGCACCACATGCAGCTGGACAGTGTGATGAGTCAGACAGTGTATATGATGACGAAGCAGGCCAGCAATGCTCGCGCGTTGAAGACCAAGAGCTCCTCGTCGCCACCCAAGCTTGACCGGGCCCCACTCCCACGGCCCACCACCACCACTGAATCACACCCTCCTTTCTCCTCCTCGTCGGCCCCGCCATGCGCCACCCTCCCCGCCACCACCCTGCACACCACCATCGCCCTCTTCACCCTCAGGAAAGCGAACTCCTCCTCCAACTCCTCCGGCAGTGAGCCGTGCGCGCCCCAGCTCGTCGCGTGCGTCGGTATCCCCTCCAGCTCGGCGTGCTTCCCGGAAAACCCATGCCTCACGATCCCACAAGCGCTGCAGAACTGGCTCCCGCACACCCCCACCGCCGCCGCCCTCCCTTCTCTCCCCATCGCGCACAGCGCCGTCGAGCAGTAGAACCTCAGCCGCTCGTTCCCGTCCGCTATGCACCTCTCGTCGCGTCGTTGCCGCGCCGCCCGAGACCGCACGATCTCGCGGTACTCCTCGAACCTCGCCAACGTCTTCGCCGTGTTATGGATCTTCAGTATGCGGTGTATGGTGAGGGATCTCCCCCTCCACCCCGACCGGAAGATCATCTCGATGATGTTCTTGCCGGAGTCAGCGGCGGAGAGCTCGGAGAGGGAGTGTTTGGTGGCGTGGTGGATGTCCAGCAGGCGTGGCTCGGGTAAGAGCTCGCCGCAGGCGAGACAGGGGTATATGTCGGCGCGCGACGCGAAGGACGGGCGCTTCACGGGTGTTGCTTTGTCTACGAACAAAGACGGGGACTTGTCGGGGCTGAGAGCGAGAGGCTGCGGCGAGGACGGAGGGGGAGTGGGACAAGTGGGCGTCGGCGTGGGGATGGACTCGGATGCTTCTTCTCCATTGACGGTGGGCTTGCGGAAAGAGAGGAGATGAGCGAGATAGGAGCGGATGGAGGGGAAGTTGTGGGGCTTCACGGAGGATGAGGAGGTGGTGGTGGTGGTGTGGGGAGAGGAAGCGAGTGGGGAGATCTTTCTCCGCTTGCGAGGAGAGTGTGGGGTTGGATCGTTGGGAGAAGAGGAGAAGAAGAAGCAGCCGAGATAGAGGAGGAAGAGGAGGAAGAGAGAGCGGAAGCCATTAGAGAGTGAGTGGATGAAGGCCATGAGGGTAGGACTAGGAGTGAGAGGAGGAGAAGAAGTCCATTGATGGTGGTGAAAAGGAGAGAAGGATGGAGTGGAAAGAGGGTACGTAGTAAACAAAGAGAGGGACCCGACATGGATTTGTCGGTTGGGATATGAAGATGCTGCCATTCGCCGGTGATTGTTTGTTTCACTGTTGTATCTTAATTTGGTTTAACTATTCATCTC
This sequence comes from Dioscorea zingiberensis, assembly GCA_026586065.1. Classification (NCBI taxonomy): domain Eukaryota; kingdom Viridiplantae; phylum Streptophyta; class Magnoliopsida; order Dioscoreales; family Dioscoreaceae; genus Dioscorea; species Dioscorea zingiberensis. The sequence continues at coordinate 2,460,982 of CM048818.1, read as the reverse complement.
TCTTAATTATTAACACTTATAATTAATTAACTCTCAAGATTATTAGCTCTGATCATCGTGAGCTTATATTGGCCAGAAGTAACCGTTGTTTTGGTTTTGTTGCCAGTTTCACGTGTGCGGTCATTCATCTAGTTCAATCGACTGAGTAGTTCACATGAGAAACTTTGTATTATTTTGCAGCATGTTATTTTTTATATATTGCTACAGTAGAAAATAACCAAGTGAGATGTGGTCCTATCTTCATTGCAGAGATGATCGCAGACGTTACGTGACCATGAGTAGGGCTGTAAACGGCCGAAATTGATCGAATTTGGTACCAACACTGAATATTTCGAAATAAATTTACCGAAATTAAATTACTTCGAATAAGTTTGTTCGGTACTGATTTTAATTTCGAAGTTTTCGAAATGCACCGAAGCTCAAATTAAGAACTTAATTATAATTTTTAAATCTTGGATTTAGTTTTAAATTAAAAACTTATTTATAAATTAATTTTTTTTATATTATATTTTATATGTCAATACAAAATATTAAATATTTTATTCATATATTATAATATTTATTAGTTTTTACTAATTTTATTAAATTTTATTGATTTTTTTTAATAATATTTATATTATATAAATATATTAATATTAAATTTCGAGCTTTCGAGCTGAGCTCGATCGAGCTCGACTCGGCTCGAAATTAATTTCGAGCTCGAAATTGAAGCTCGAGCTTCGGCCGAAAGCTTCGAAATTCGGAAAGAACTCGAGCTTTTACCGAGTCGATCTCGAGCTGCTCACGAACAGCTTGATCGTTTGACAGCCCTAACCATGAGTGTCGTGGTAATGGTCGGAGTAATCACCCGACATTTCAGAAGGTGCCGTAAGAGGATGCACAACTCGCGAATAACCACCCCTTTGGACTATAAAGAGGGTTGGAGGAGACGACGGGATATGATCCAAAATACAACTTCTGTTACTCATGTTACTCTTTCTTTTCTTGAACTCTCTGTGTTTTCCTCTATTTTAATTTTCTCTCTTTGATTTAAGTGTCGGAGACTACCCGGGATATGATCGTCTAACCCTCTTTTTTCTACAAATTTTTGATCTGATGAGGTTTATCTTCTTGAAATCTGGTCCCAAAAAAAGACGGTGATCTATCAAATAGAAGACATCAACAATGTCTAATTTTTTCCCAAACACCAGCTGAATCACATTATTTCTCATCTACTGATTGTAATGTTGGGGTGAGCAAATCTCGACATCAATATATATATTTGTGTCTTATGACAGCAAGACAGAAGAGCTATATTTATCTCCTTGAGACATGAAGATGGTCTTAAAATACTGGATGGATGGTGTGAGTCCCTTTGGCATTCAATTAGTTGGTGTTGAGTCTAATCAGAGAAAAGATAGGCTGCTGAGTCCCCCCCTCCCCCTCAAAAGAAACAAAGGCTCAATGGGTGGGGTGATTGAATGAATTATATGTCATGCTTTGGCAGAGGAAATGTCTCATTCTACTGCTCCATTGCTCTGCCACAAGGCCATAATATATTTGGAAACCCTCAGATCTTTTGAGTCAAGCTCACTGTAACTAAAGATTATTATTTTTTTACCAATAATTTAATTTATGATAGAGGGGAATTTAGACAGACACATGGCTTTAATTCAGATGAACACATAAGCAAATCAGGGCACACATCCATACAACGCCAATTTTGAGTCACAAGTCCCAATAAGGAATGATAGTCGGCCAAATCAATAACAAGAAGAGGAATCATGGCAAGGATCGAGGTGTAATGGTAGAACGTTCCGATAATAGTTTAACGAACAAAGATAAAAGGGGAACGGTAGAAACGAAGGTATGCAATTTTGAAGATCAACTCCCACCCTCTCTGGGAAAGATAAATGGTGGGAGGGACACTCGCTGGGAAATAGCTATCTGGGGTTATACGAACTATCCATATCTAAACACTGGACTATCTACGAGGCAAGAACAAAGCTCCAGAGGGGAATGCCGCTTCTTAAACTGGGTCCTCTAATAGCGAGTGAAGGAGAAGGATTTCACACCCAGACACTCACCAATTAGGTCACAAATCCCGATGAGTATGATACAAGGGAATGGTTTCTTACAAACAATAAAATGTTCACAGTCAAATCCCTTTACCTCTTCAGAATAGATGGGGGCATAAGAAGTGACCTCAAACCCGGTTTTTGGAAGCAACCTTGCCCCCTGAAGGTCAAATTATTTGCATGGCTTGCAAGGGAGAACCGGATCCTCACACTTGACAACTTACACAAAAGAAAGTGGAGAGGGGATCACACCCAATGCTATCTATGCGACTCAGAGGAGGAATCGACCCAGCATCTCCTACTATCTTGCCCATATGTAAGGCATATCTGGAATCATTTCAAGACCCTGTTTGACTCACATACAGGAGGGACGGATCTTCGGACCCTATGGGGAACCAGGGACTCCTCCTCAGGGGGTAGACATTACCCTACGAGAAGGTTGGGATATCGTTGTAATGGCAATCACTTGGAGTATCCGGGAGGAAAGAAATGAACGGTGTTTTCGAGATAAACAACGCGTTTTCTTAAAAATCATACGTGACATTTCATTTCTCATAATCTCTTGGTTGGATGCAGCTCCAATTGCAAAGCAAACAAAGTTGGAGGCGGCAACGAACCTGGTTAAGCGCAACTTGGAATTTACAGCCACCATGCCAGGAAGGGCCGATGAGGGAGTTGATTCCCCCATGGAGGATGCTGGACAAGCCTAACTCAAGGGAAGATCGGGGCAGTGTTGCTGTGAGGTAGATCGAATTAACACAACTCTGTATTCTATTTCCGCTCTGACTAGCAATGTAACAAACTCTACTATCATTAATAAATAAAATGTGATTTATCCACTTTCTAAAAAAAAAAAACTCCCACCCTCTCCGATCACTCTCACGAACACTAACTTGAGCGTCAGAGCGTCAGAGCTCCTTCAGGCGACGGGGTCACCCACGCTCATCTTTTCAGTTCCAGTGCAAGTAGTGGTTGTCTTCCCCGATAGTCGTCGCAGTCCCAACTCAACAAATAAATTCAACCGTTGATTGAGAGACCATGCCCAATCTCGAGGGAGAACCAATTTTGACGTCAACAGTTTATATTTTAAATTTAGTTACAATATGAGTTCAATTGATGAGGTAGAAAATCTGAGACCAGTGAAAACTGAGAGTAAATCACAATGTATGTTAAGTTAACATTTAATTAACCATTTATATTAAGCATATAAGCAAGTATAAAATAGGACTCTTCTCTTTTATTGTTTTCTGGCAAAGAAGTGCTAGAATAGATGAACAATGATGCTGTACTGAACTTTTCCAGCCACATTCTTTGAATGTTATATTCCCAATAACCATTAATGAATCAAAAGTCCCAGGCCCAGGCCCCAGACTCTTATCTACAGTAATCATGGCTCTAGTCTGGCCAGCACCAGTCTATTGGGCCATTCAAGCCTTTAATGTTAAATATAATTTTATAATTATTATATAAAATACAAAAAAGGAGGACCATAGCAAATCAAAACTAAGTTAACAAAAAAGAAAAAAGAAAAAACATGGTCATAAAATAAATATCTGAGAGTGAAAAAGACAGCTTCCTATAATCACATCAATTTTTAATTTACTTTAAAGGAATGATTCGTCTCCAAAAAGATGGTTCCAATAAAATCTTTATGCAATGCTTGCATGTCCGTTGCACGTTTCAAATTCAGAGTGGTATTTTTTTTCTTCTCCATAATCTTTTTATCTATGTATTGTCAATTTACTTGTGATCATAATATCTTACTTATTAACGGTAAAGATTAGCTCTTTAGAAAACCCCAAAAAATTTCTGAAAGCTTGCACCTAACTGCCTCTAGTTTAACGCCCAATTATATCTGAAATGGTGTCTTGCTATCTCCAAGCTGGAGGCCATTTGGCTCCTAGCTGTTAACATCTCATCACTATATAAGGAGGACCTCAGTTCACAACAGTGGGATTTGATCTCATACTATTATGATCTGGGATGTTGCTCTAATTCCACTGAGACTGATTGTCTACTTATGCATCACTCTTACTTTGGATCCTCTCCACTCTCTCCCACTCCCTCTCACTCTCCTCCTTGCCCTCCCTTCCATTTAGAGACTCTCTGACTTGAGCGTAGGAGGCTATACCCCGGGGCATCTCCTTTCTTTTGCAGATCTCTCTTCTGCCGAGATGCAACCTTGGAAGTCCAATCTCCGGAGAAGAAGTCGATCATATGAGCAAGAAAAGAGTTTATATGAAGAGTCGTCCATACAATAGATTTTTCCCTCCAAATAATTGAAGTTTCGCAATCGTCATCCACCTTTTTCATCCATTGATCTGGATATGTTTTCTCAACATCAACAAATTATACTGTAATAACCATAAGCAATTGAATATATGTAAAAAAAAGTTCAATTTATAATTAAAATTTATATATTTTTCTAACGTATATTGTTTTGAGCAACACATTATCCACTGATACATGCATATAATTAATTTTATTAATATATGTAATTTGTATAAAAAAAATTAAAACTTTTAAAGTTGTAAGTACATAAAAATACAAAAAGAATGTAAAAAATATATAAATTTAATGGTAGAAGGGTGCTATTAACCATCCATGAAAATACACTTGTTTCTAAATAGCCATTGAAAGTTTTGTAGGTCTACTCATAATCTACAACTCACATTTTATTTAATAAATTGTTGATGGATAATCTGCTTTTCATTGGGATCAGAGCTGATCTTGATCAACAAGAGAGATTAATAAAAAATGGTGAAAATTTTTATGTGGATTTTGATGGAGATATCGGTCGAGATCGATGATCCTCATCATGGGTAAAAAAGGGATCCGAGTGCTCGTGCTCATGGAAAATCTCTTACGATCAAATTAGAACTCGCAGAGAGAGAAGAGGGGGGGGGGGGGGAGAGATTTTCAGATAAAAGTTTGGTCATTTTGCTAGTGTGTTGATGATCTCTTTATATAGTTTGTTTGACCTCACCAAAATTTGGCGCCCTTGAATGACTGAGTATCAAAGTCTCTATCTTAGCTGTTTGGATCATGCCACGTGTCCATAGATATTTTTTCTTATAAAATAAATAAAAGAATTTAACCAACGGCCTCTTGGCCTATTAATATTGAGTCCGTTGCATACGGTATTGTTGGTTGGGAGAGATCCCGGGTTCAACTATGGCTATGAGTGAGGACGTATGCGTTGTCGTTACGTCACCTAGTTGGCGCTTGTCGCCTTTATCAAAAATAAATAAATAAATAAAAGAATTTATAAATCACGGGTAAAAGACTAATATCTCATTAATAATCAGAGGAAAAATGATTAAAAATAAATTGAATACTGAGAGATTTGTTCCTCGTTCCAAGTTTCTAACCCAAACAAAGGTCTTGAAATAGGTCAACAATGAGGCGTTTATATGTAAAAGTCCCAAGAAAAAATCCGTTAACGATACGGCGCGTACCACTCGTTCCACTGAGATCCCGGAATAGAAAAGCACACAGGAAACGAAACGCACGCATCCTCTGCTCAACTGTTGCTTGTTCGTCGCGCCATGAACGGCGCGGGAGTCTATCTCCTCTCTCTCTCCCCTTCTCTCCCAATCCCTCCTCTCCCATGCCCCAAGAATCCCGCTTCTAGGGCTCTAACGCGGACGCTGGTGGCCCTCAGGGTTTCTCGTCGCCGGGTTGCTGTCGCGCGAGCTCGGGGCAGCGGCGCTGATCTCAAATCCGAGCCCCTAGACTTGTCCGACTCTTCACGGGACTCATCGATTGGGGTTCATGAAGCTGAGAGCGTAGAGGCCTCATCGCCCACCACGGAAGAGCTCGGATGGATGGCAGGATTGGAGGCATTGCCAAAGCGATGGGTGATTGTGATCATGTGCTTTTCCTCATTCTTGCTCTGCAATATGGACCGAGTAATTCCTTTCCTTCCGGTCCAACTCGCTTGAATTCATGTGGAATGATGCATAGACGCACTTTGTTATTTATGATTCATGGAATTTGGCAGGTGAATATGAGCATTGCTATACTTCCCATGTCCGCGGAGTTCAATTGGAGCCCTTCCACTGTTGGTTTGATCCAATCTTCCTTCTTCTGGGGGTACCTTCTCACTCAGGTTTAGTTCCATGTTTCTCCAAAGTCTTGAATTTTAGATATTTATCTTCGTTTCTTTCCCTATTCTCGTTGCATGGGATTTAATTGTTCGGACTTTAGTTGTGCATGTTGAGTTGCGGCCATGGCCCACGAACTATAGTATTAAATTCCCCCAACTTCTTAGCTAGAGTGAAAAAAGGTACTTTTGAAGTATAAATATGATTATGTATTCTGAGCTGATGTTCTTTCTCATTGTATGAAGCATAGATTGCTGGTGGGATTTGGGCAGATACAGTTGGTGGAAAGACTGTCTTGGGATTTGGAGTTGTTTGGTGGTCTGTTGCCACTGCATTAACACCTATTGCAGCAAAGATTGGGTTGCCTTTCTTGCTTGTTGTACGTGCTTTCATGGGAATTGGCGAGGTAGCTTCCCATTCTTAACTAAAACAGGACATTCCTGGCAAGCATGGTTGTTATCTCACAAAATTCTCAAGTTTCTGCCTCCTTTGTTTCAGGGGGTTGCTATGCCGGCTATGAATAACATTCTCTCCAAGTGGGTACCTGTCGCAGAGAGAAGTAGATCATTGGCGTTGGTGTATAGTGGGATGTATCTTGGGTCAGTGACTGGCCTGGCCTTTTCACCTTTTTTGATACATAAATTTGGCTGGCCTTCGGTTTTCTATTCCTTTGGTTCCCTTGGAACAGTTTGGTTTGCAATATGGTCAAGGAAGGTAGACATTTTCCCAGGAATCAGCAAATTAGTCTTTTGAGTCCTGTTTTTTTCATAAGTATCTTGTATTATGGTAGCTTCTATTTTGTTATTATCTAATGTGTAATTCTTTTTAAACTTCTGATAAATGTCCTATTTCTTCTGGACAAAAGGCATACAGTTCCCCTCTTGAGGATCCTGAATTGAGCGCTGAGGAGAAGTCACTTATTATTGGTAACAGTGTTTCAAAGGAGCCTGTTTCGGAAATCCCATGGAGAATGATCTTATCAAAACCACCTGTCTGGGCACTTATAGTTTCCCATTTCTGCCACAACTGGGGAACATTCATTCTTCTCACATGGATGCCAACATACTATAACCAAGTACGCCATCATTTCTCTAGCTTGCTGTTACCCTATCTTGCTTGAACTTTTACCACATAATTTGTTCTTGACTTGACAATCCCAAACCTTCCATGTACATAAGCTCAAATTTGAACAGCCATTCTGCCTACTAAGATCATTTGCTACACATTCTTTGGCTTTTAATTTTTATTTTAGTGCAGATTCAGATTGGCATTATGAATATGTCATGCCACCCTAATTCTTTCAGTATCATTGGGGTTCTTTCACCCAAATGATCATTACGAAAGCTTATTTAAAATTTAAAGACCTATTGCCATGGTTTACCTCATGTAGCAATATTAAGTTCAGAAGGTAAATAATTTGATAAATGTCTCATTTTGTGTGTTTGGAACAACCTTTTCCATAACAGGTCTTGAAGTTCAACCTCACAGAATCTGGGCTTGTCTGTGTTCTTCCTTGGTTTACAATGGCATTATCTGCAAATCTTGGTGGATGGATTGCAGACACACTTGTGAATAAAGGACTATCTGTTACAGTAGTTCGAAAGGTATATGCTCTATGATTTCAAAATACCTCAGGGTTAACCCAATTGGATGGTATATAAATATATGTTTGCATGATTTGCTCAATGTTTATGACTTTAGGTTGTTTTTATCCCAGTAGACTTTCAAACATGAATTTGAGATTGTTTCTATGTTACTGATGGACAAGTATGTTAGGATCGGGGGCACCCCACATTCCACATTAGTAGCAATATTGTTCGCTCTTGGCCGGAGTCACACGGTTTCGTTACTGGGCTTAACCCAAAGGGCCTTACTACTATGGAATGGTTCAACTTATATATACCCCTTCATTCTTGTCTCCATATCCAATGTGGTACTATGTTTGTATATCCAACAATCCTACATAATTAGCCTTCCCCCAGGGGAAACATCGTGAACCTTGGATAGAATCAAGAGTGGTGACGCTAATACTAAGAGATTAAGTGAATACGGAGAGAGTAAAAATGGGGAAGAAAATAAGTTATGATAATCTAGGGTAGTGTGATGTTCAGGCATGATAGGGGTTTTCTGTGGAATTAAATGGCCGGACAATAATCTCGCGGTAACCAATGACATCCCCCTGCTTAGGGGATGGATGCACTTCTGCTCATACCCCCGTGCAACAATTGTGCTAGTAGCAAGGGAGTTTTATGCCAATGCCCCATATCACAAGGAGTTTCACGTAAAGGTGAATTCCCGGATATTATGTCAAGATTTATTAGCTACTAAAGGAGTGATTAAAAGCAATTAAACCCCCAGTTAAAGGATATATATAGATGTATATGTATTTATACAAATAAATAGATCCAAATCAATGGTAATATAGGGCAAATCGGAAGTGGGCATCAAAATAAGCTTTCATGGAAGAAATTTCATGATCATTATCTGTTTGAAGAGTTTTAATGCGACAATCAAATTGTCTCTACCCAAGAAATGAATGAGGTCAATATTCCTTGTGTTTCAGATTATGACATGACATGATATTGAGGGAGTATGCAATCCCCATGTGGATTTGATGTTTCCTAAAAGTAGAGAACAAATAGTGAGGGAGTAGTCAATTGTCTTTGTTTTATTCAATTCAGTGAGCCTTTCGATACAATTATTCCAGGTCGAGGGCTCCTTCTCCACCGGGGGCACCCCACATTCTACACTAGTAGCAATATTGTCCGCTCTTGGCCAAAGCCTGCACGGTTTTGTTAATGGGCTTAACCCAAAAGGCCTTACTACTATGGAATGGTTCAACCTATATATGCCCCTTCACTCTTCTCTCCATATCCAATGTGGTACCATGTTTGTATACCCAACAAAGTATATAGAACCATCATAAATGATAAAATTGCTTAGGTCGGAGGGTAAATAACGAATGAAACTGATATTGTATACCCTACCATATGATCGGGATCACACATCCTTTGTTATTTATTTTCCCATTTGCTTGATGGCTTTCACTTATTATTCCTGTTTCTATTTTTATTATTTCTGCAGATCATGCAATCCATTGGATTTCTTGGACCAGCTTTCTTTCTAACTCAATTAAGTCATGTCCATTCTCCTTACATGGCAGTATTATGCATGACGTGCAGTCAGGTTTGTTGACTATTCTACAACATAATGCTGTGTTAAGATTTGCACTCTTTATTGGTGGATCATGTGCTCCCTTTTTTAGTTTCTGTAGTGATTTGACTTTTGAGAAGCCTTCATTTAAATCATTGGAATGACCTCTGTAATTGTGGCTTTTCATTCAATATTATCCTCATTTTCTTATTTATGGTCATATATACTTTAACTTAGGAAATAACATACAAAAAATCCTGGAAAAACATCATTTTTTTAATACTTGTAAATGAGACAGAATTATGGTCTCCCGGTAGATATTAAAAAGTATGCCAACCAATTTCGTAAGTTCAAATCTTCTTGCTAAGTGTTGGGTGAGAGTTGAGCAGATCTTAAAGTTTTCCTTGTTAATCAGAATTTTTCTTCATGTATTGTAGATTATCAAGTTCTACATATATGAAATGCACTAACTGTTTTTCTGTTAAGTAGGGCACTGATGCATTCTCCCAGTCTGGTCTTTACTCTAACCATCAAGACATTGGCCCTCGATATGCTGTGAGTGTTTTCAGCTTTCAAAATAAAATTCACTTATCCTCCTTCCTTCTTGTAAACACAAACCTCACAGCAAAATATGCAGAATTGATCAGCAATCCTCTCAAGTTAGACTATAGCTCTTGCAAAAATTTCATGGTGTTCCTACCATATGCAGGGGGTATTGCTCGGCCTTTCAAACACTGCTGGTGTATTAGCCGGAGTTTTTGGGACGGCAGCAACGGGTTATATCTTGCAACATGGTGAATCCCCTTTACTCTTGATTTTAAAATTAAAATATGGAATTGAAACTATACTTTTGCCTAACCCTCAAACCAACCTCTCAGATTACTTCAGATGTGAATGTTTTGACGCAAGTTTTTTTACATTTGTGAATTATCAGGCTCCTGGGATGATGTGTTTAAAGTTTCTGTGGCACTTTACCTTGTTGGAACTGTGGTCTGGAACCTCTTTTCAACTGGGGAGAAAATTCTTGACTGATTTATAATGGTCGGATATTGGTGTAAAAATTCATTTTTTGCGGCTCATGAAGGTACACAAACAGTCAAATCAGATCGAATCTGGAGGCAAAGTCAAGAACATAGCCTCCAAATTCACAAAGCTCACCACAGAGTCCCCCGCAGATTCAAGAATTCTTTGAGCCAATCAAGGAAAAAGAGGAGAAAAAAAATATAGTCCTCAATGGTGCTAAAGATAAAAGTGTATCATGATTTCTAACAAGCCTTTATGTTGTACAGAGGCAAATTTGGTTTGTATATTCGAAATTTTCTGAAAAATTTTCAGCAATATAATTGAATCACTCCTTTCATTTTCTGATTCATCCGGGGGAAATTATCAAATAGTTTATGATAATTTATATTTTTCGGATTTTAAACACTTAAGATGAATAGTAAACGGATAGATCACTCTGGTAAACAAATAAAATGAACATTTTAAAATTATATAGGGATCATATGGTAATTAACGGTTTTTTTAATAATATCATACTTAAGCCCACAGTGGAAGCAAAGCCAACACGGCCCATTTTATATGGGTCATGAAGGCCCAGTTCATTCTCTAAAGGCCACGTACATAAGATAGAGATTGATCGCGCGAGAGTCCGAGGTCGAAACCCTAGAAACTCTCGTCTCTCGCTTCACGGCTGATGGCGTCGAGCAAGCAGACGGTGCTGCAGTTGTTCCCCTCGTCGGCGGGGCTCACCGTCAGGATCCACCCCGTCGTTCTCTTCAATATCTGCGATTGCTATGTCAGGCGCCCCGACCAGGCGGAGCGAGTCATCGGCACTCTTCTCGGCTCCGTCTCCCCTGATGGAACTGTGGAGATTAGGAATTCCTATGCCGTTCCTCATAGCGAGCCTGGGGACCAGGTATAAGCTTCTTTCCTCCCGAATCCTCTGGCGGTTCCACTTCGGTCGGGACGATATCCTTTGATTTATTCTGTTTTTTTTATTAGTTTTTGGATGAAGCTCGGAAGCCTCTTGGATGTTCTTGGTTTTTTGTGTGTTTGTGGATCTCCATTTTCTATCATTTTTTATTTATTTTGAAGTTCTATTTTGGGCTTTCAAGATTGAAATTTGAGTTTATTGAAACCTCTGATTTCCTCTGACCACTGGGCAGCTTATGCTCTTTCTCATTAATGCTGAAGATGGCGCCTTAAGCCTTAAGTCTAATGCATGTAATTAGGGAAAAGCTAGTTCCTTTGAGTCCTATTGATATGCAAAATCGAGTCTTGAATTCTTTTTTGTTTCGCTCTTGGCGTTGGCTTGGATGACTTTTTTGTTTGGTTCTCTTTTTTAATTCTACTTTCATAGGCGTTAACAAAGCATACCAATTAGTTTCATTGATCTCCTATCATATTCCACATTTTTGTTTCTAAATATTTTTCCTGGAGTGTTAGAGTATTTCCAATTTGATCTTTGTTTTGGGTTTGCATAACTTTCCTATTGCTTATTCCCTCATTGTGTGGATACACCCTTGAACAGGTTGCCCTAGATGTTGACTACCACCATAACATGTATGCCTCCCATCAGAAGGTGAACCCCAAGGAAGTCATTGTTGGATGGTAATGAACATCTCAACTTGTTTTTCTTTAGGTTAATTAAGTTTATTGCATAAAAGCTGTTTTGATACAGATATATTCACCAAGATTATGTTTCATGTGCTGGCCAACTAGTTGTTTTTAGGCGTTTTTATTGCTATATCAACCCCTGTTATCTGGTCCGAGGAAACAGAATGCATAATCTAAGCTAATAACAGCTAATTTCATCTAGTTTATCATGACTACATTAAAGTTGTTTCTGCCAATTTTTTTTACTCCACTGAGATTTCTGCCAAAAGACTAAACTTGTACCGTCAGCAAGTAGAACTGCCCCTTTCCTATTATTTCTTGGCTGGCATGTCTCTAACTCTCACATTAATTAGATGGTGCTTCACATTGTAGTCCTCATGACCAATCTTTTCATCTGAGTATAGTACATGATAGTTTTTGATTTCTTAAAATTTCCTCTTCCTAGCACCATTCTTAATGATTAGTTAATTTAACTCACAAAAAAATAAGCTTTCCAACAAAGCATGGTAATTGAAGAAAGGAAACACGAGTATGAAGTCAGTTTGCACAGAACACAATGGTCGAAAGGTCCAACAGATCTCCATCTCGATCTTTCTAAGAAGCCTATCCTTAAATATATGATTTTATTTTTATTGTAGATGCTATCATATTTATGTTACATCATGGTTTGATAGGACAATATTTTTAACTTATGACTGCTTTCTGTCCATATATCACACATTATCAATTTCCTGTACTATTAATATTTTGTTCTGTGCAGGTATTCGACTGGTTTTGGTGTTTCCGGCAGAAGTGCACTAATTCATGAATTCTATTCTAGAGAAGTTGCAAATCCTATTCATCTTACCGTGGATACTGGATTCACTAATGGGGAGGCTTCCATCAAAGCATATGTTTCGGTTAATTTGTCTCTGGGAGATCGACCACTTGCGGCACAATTTCAGGAAATCCCTTTGGATTTTCGTATGGTTGAAGCTGAACAAGTTGGATGTAGGTTTTGACTTCACTATTTATATTCCATCTGTTGGACTTTCATATGATCCTTCAGCTTTTTCTTGTATTAACAAGATATATTTGTTTTCTGGTGGCATTCCTATTATCACAGTTGACATTTTGAAAACCACAATGGTGGACAAGCTCCCCAATGATCTAGAAGGAATGGAAGCTTCAATGGAGCGCTTACTCTCTCTAATTGATGATGTCTACAAATATGTGGATGGTGTTGTCGTAAGAAACATCAATCCCTACCTTGTGTATTTCATTCTCATGTGTGCAGTTTTGAATCCTATGCATTTTCTCATTTTAGGAAGGCAATGTGACTCCCAATAACAACATCGGGAGATTCATCGCGGACGCCTTGGCATCAATTCCCAAAATGTCTCCAGCTGCTTTTGACAAAATCTTGAATGATAAAATACAGGTAAACTTTCTTTCATCATCTTTTTAACATTTCAAGGCGCAATACTCCGTCTTTCAAATGCCTAACACTATCACACATTATACTTTCCAGGACAATCTTGCTCTGGTTTACTTGTCAAGCCTCACACGGACACAACTCAGCATCGCAGAAAAGTTGAATACAGCCGCACAGATCTTGTAAACTTTTTGCCTAAACTGATTTATTTCAGGGCTAGAGAATTTGTTAGCCTGGCTTATGGCCTGAGTTTTTTGGGTTTGGTAGAGGTGATGCAATCGTGTGGTTTTTAGACCAAGAAATTCAATGTTCCAGAATTATCTTGTTTCAAATGTACTGACTGACATCATGGATGTAAAACCTATTCATCTCCTGCCCCAGTTGGGAATTTAATTTTGCATTGTGTGATGAGTATACTAAAAACCAGCCTGACAAACAGTGTAGTACATCATTGTAATTCCCCACTGGTCTGTAGAGAAAGAGATTCAATTTCAAACCCTCTGATGCTAATTATATTTAGCTTTGTGCTATAAATGTGAAACCATAAACAAATAAATCATTGGGTCAGCTGCTGCCATGGATTCTGATTATGAAGAGAAATCAGGGGAACAAACTTTAATAAACTCCGTTTGTCTGGAGACCAATCCATGCGCGTGAACACCGAGATGGTGATGAAGACAAGGAGGAAAAACACAGTGGTCATATATCCATATTATCAATCACTCTCAAAGTCCTAATCCACAACCTTGAATCACTGCACGCGTGCCCATGAAATCCGCCATGGTTGCACTCGAAACCCCATGCACGTTGCACTCTCTCTCTCTCTCTCTCTAGTACTACTATTACTACTACTCATAAGAGTCAGTCATGCACCTCAGAGTTTCATCCATCCATAGAAAGAAGAGAAACATGGGAGGAAGCCAATGAGAGAATCCTTTTAGACAAATGCAAAAGGACAACTACTACTTCTCGAGACCATCTTTCTCTTGGTCCTTTAATCCTTCTCTCTCTCTCTAATCTTGTTCACTATGTTTATTTATTTATTTTTTCCAAAGGTGACAAATGTCCCATGAAGGAAGTCATTCTACTATGTAAAGAGCTCGATTCCGACTTTTTTTTTTCCAGAAGAATGAAATTTCTTAACAAAGTAATCTGATACCAATAGATTTTTATGAGTTATGAGTCTTATGACATTGGTGTTGTATGTTTAGATTGTCAGTTAACATGTGGATAATTCTTTACAGAGAAGTTGACTTCTTGTTGCTGTGTTCTAACACAATATCCCTTGGACTCATTCACTCAGAGTTATGTATAGTGGAGATGAGAAGGAGATATTCTTATTTAGGTGTTGGGATTTGCACCACAAGAACACAAGAACCGGAATTTTTTTTTTTAAAAAAAAAATTTTGGTGCATGAGAACTTGAACAGGAGCTAGCTAGCCATGAGTGGAAAGTTAGTGGGAGGGCCGAAATGCTCCCCTTTGTTGATGCCGACAAACATGTTTCATAAGTAGCTTAAAATAATATGCAACAAAAGGAACAAAAGTTGGTCACTTAGTCAAAGAAAGCCAAACCCATTCTGCTTCACTAGCTAGGCCAACAAGGGCTACCATCTTTATGATCTATACATATATATATATATATATATATATATATATAAAAGTTGGTCACTTAGTCAAAGAAAGCCAAACCCAACAAGGGCTACCATCTTTATGATCTATACATATATATATATATATATATATTTTATAAAGAGATTTCACTGATTTTAGCGTTTGGCCTTCCTAAAAGGATGACATCTTCCTTAACTTTTGTCTAATGGCAGCCATTATAATGAACGTCATGTTGAACTTATAAAAGTTCAGTCTTGGCGATATATTCATATCTATCTAATAACATGTTTTGATTAGTTATAATTAAATTTCCAATGTCTCTATATAGTAGCAACTTGAAGTGGTATTCCAAAGCTGTAGCAAAAGGACAGAGTAATAAGACAGACAAAAAGACAAGATTCAATCAGCCTCTTCTGTTAAACAAATAAAAGAAATCAGCAGTGAGTTTGAGATATTAATTGTTGACTAGTAGTACTGAGTGGAAGAAGAACCAGTTTGAAAAAGATATTAATTAATTATATATATAATAGTTAAACTCAATGGAGTAACAACAAGACATGCAATACGACATGGCACGATTAAAAGGAGAGAAGTTCCTTTTGAGACACATAAAAATATTAACAATGTCTGCTCTCGTAGACTGAGATGTTTGAACAGTGGCAGCTTTTGCGCATGTCTCCCCGGAACACCATTATGTTATTTAGTGAAGATCGACTTGTTAGATCAAATCAAAACCCTGCCTCTCACTGAAAAGGCTTCTTAGATCCAGTCAGAACCTCCAAATCCCACTTTTGATTGTTTCTCTCTATATAAATACAAACATGTTTGCATGCATGCATGCATGGATATATAATGCATCATGATCAGTAGCTAGCATCTTTTGAATTCAGAACCAGCGGACAAAAGAGATTCAGAAATCCATAGAAGAAGAAGATATGGAAGGAGATCAGGAAGCAGTGATGGTGTCAGGAGGTGTTAAGTGTGGGCGTTGGAATCCAACTGCTGAGCAGGTGAAGGTGCTCATGGATCTCTTCAAGGCCGGGCTGAGAACTCCAAGCACTGAAGAGATTCAGAGCATCACCTCTCATCTCAGCTCTTATGGCAAGATAGAGAGTAAGAATGTTTTCTATTGGTTTCAAAACCACAAGGCTCGTGAGCGCCACCATAAGAAGCGTCGCCGGGGAGCAGCTGCTGCTGCTGCTACTACTCCTCCTCCTCCGGTAGTTCTCACAGCTCCCAACAAGAGAGAAGCTAAAAGTAAGTGTAATATTCATGAATGCATGCATGCATGCATTCGTTCACGTATATATGTAGTTTGATTAATTGATTAACAAAGTGTTTGTTTGTTTTGTTTTGCAGACTGTTTGGGAGGAGGAGAGGAGCAAGAAAGGAAGATAGAGACTTTGGAGTTGTTTCCATTGAAGTCATATGACTTGGAAGTGGAGAAGACGAGGATGGGGAGGAGTCATGAATTCAAGGAGATGAAACCCTCAGCCTTACCTTTCTTTGATGCTGGGATGGATTTACTGTTGGATTTACGATTGAGTTTCTTATAAATTAATATATAAGAGAGAGAGAGACCAAAAAAAAAAAAAAGATTAATCTTTGTTGAGGAATGCATGGAGTACTGCAAATATATATATGTGTTTCTGTTTACTGTTTTCCTTCATGTTTTTCCTACAGTGAATAATAATATGAACCAAGAATTTGAAGACGTACGTGTCATATGCTTAGCCTTCTGAATGGCTCATCAAAAGGATGAGGCTTCTATCACTTGGTTTTTTCTTCATATATCCCTTCAATTTTTCAACACTTATTATTCTCCAGAATATTTTTGTGGTTTGGATAACGATCTTGTGGTTGGCTCGTGTTCACCCAACTCTCCCTAGAAGTTGAAGACCCAGAAGCTGGGAGGTTGTAGACCGTTGGATGATGATCATCAGACAAGATGATATAACATCCAACGGTCAGGTTTTGACATGGAGGTGAAGGCCAAATGTTATATTTACATCCCTGCAGATTGTTCTCGCTTCGCTTCGTTCTCTCAAATATATAGAACCACAGAAAGAAAGAGAGAGAGAAGGAATAGTAGAATGGCTTCTTTGGGATTAATGGGATTTGGAGCTGCGGCAAATGGCAGAGTGTTTGCAGCGACGGCAGCGACGAAGAGCACCGGGGGAAGCAAAGAGGAGAAGGGACCACTGGACTGGATATTGCGAGGCCTCCAGAAGGAGGACCAGCTCCTGGAAACTGATCCTATTCTTAAGAAGGTGGAAGAGAAGAAGAAGTCCACCACCTCCGTCTCAGTTCCTGAAAACAAGAAGAAGCCTGGAGGATTTGGAGGTCTCTTTGCAAAGAATTGAAGAAAGACAAACATATCAGGCTGTCTTCTTTAGTCATCTCCAATCTCCAGTATTTATTATATATAAAACAGAAAATTTCTCTTTTTCCTCTCATTGACTTCTTGTTGCTGCTGCTCGTTGAGCTTCTTATTATATGATGTACTACTAGTCACCAACTCTTGAATTCATTTGGCTGGAGACTTGTTTCTTATTTTGACATCTTCTGCACTAGAATTGAGATGATATTTTAGGAACTTGAATAGCAGCAGCATCATTGGATAAACTAATGTAGAAATCAAGGCATATGGTTGTGATTTAATTATAGGAGATTCAGCACATTGTTACTGAACTCCCACATTGAGCAGGACAGAATGGTACATAATTGAACAAAATTAAGAGAATAAATTGGTAAAGCAAGAAAAACATAGGATCTAAGGCTTGCATATGAGAAATCCAGGGAGATCATCTTTGGGATGCAAGTAGGAAGATGCGTCTCTTATTAAAGTAGTAATTCACGCACTTTGACTGGTCTTTTCACAGCATTTGTGAATCCCTGCAATCATGACAATAAGAGGCATGTTAGAATGGATATTGATTCTCCCAAACCTCAGGTAGCTAAAAATAAAACCCCTTATACTATTTTTGTGTGTCAGTGTGTGAGACTTTTGGTTTCCAGGATTATTCTCTGAATTTCAGAAATTCAATAGTGCATCAGGGGTATGGATTGTTACTTATAGATGCTACAGGTTTATTATTGTGATAGGTTTCTCAATTTTCCAAATATAATCTTATTCTTGGTGATTTGCTTGCATTACTTTACCATTTTCTTTTTTGGAATTACATTGCTTTACTATGTCAATATTTTCAATAAAGCTCTATAATGTGAATAAGCTATTGGAGAATGCATCAGCATGCCATACTGATTAGTCTGATTCATACCTCATTGTATTTGAAAATCAAAGGGCGTGAATCTCTTTCAGTTGTTGCTGCATTATGCAACACTTCTCCAGTATCTTCAGAGTTTGTACTGTCCCCTTTCCGAACCCTGCTTATTGACAGAAATAATTGAGAATCAATGGCATATGAACTTCATTCAAGCAAAGTATCTTCTATGAAACCTCCTGATACATGACATGCTCATGCAGCTGCAGTTTGTGTTTATTTGTGCAATACAACTAAACTTAAAAACTACTACCTTATATTTCTTAAGAAAAATTATGCTTGGATGATGACAACTGCATTATGTATTGAAGATGCAACTAATGACAAGGAATAAAATCTCTTTTTGGGGGAGTAGGAGGAAAATAAAATGATCAGCACTAGAATTACCTATCAAAGAAATTTGTTAAGTTGCCAGAGGGCCTTTTCCGATTTGCTGGAGATTTAAAATTTTTGCCAGTAACTGGTAAGTTCTTGTTAGGCACTGAACCTGGTTTAGGATTTATGCTCAATATCTTTTGTGTCTGAGTCAATGCTGCTGCAGTTTTACTCCCGTTTTCCGCAGAGACAGTTGTGGTTTTCACGACCGGAATTACTTGTGCATCTAAAGTTGATGTAGTCTGGTTCACATTGCTGCTCTTCTCAGTTGAATTGGTGGATTTTCCAATGCTCTCTCGCAGAATTCTTTGCTTCTCAACCTGTGATGTTTTTCTCGATCAATTCCCCTCACAGAGTATTGTCAGTAAAACTGAATAAAAGTCGCAAGACATATATAGGAGCATGTATTTGATAAGGAAAAAGATATTTACAGACCAAAGTTTAATGCTATAGTCACTGAAAAGATGATATAGTTTCTTTGCAATAGAACTCTTTCTTCAGGTGATTTGTCCACAATATTTCATAAAGATATTCAATCCTCACCTCATGTAACAGGACCTGCTTCATGGTTACAGAAAGCCCAGAGTGCTCAGATTGATAGTCCTGTTGGTATAATGGAAAATTTTAGTCTTGATTTAGGCCAACTTACAGGCATTCTTTAGACAATGAAAATTATAAAAAAAACCTTGAAGTTCACAAAGTTATTGATTGGTGGATCAAGAGAAGGCACGAGAGCATCATCAGAGGTTCCAAACTTGAAAAGCTTCTGCATAGGCTCAGGTTTTGAGTTTTTATACGTTAATGAATATGAAACCATGGTATCTACTAGCTGGGCTAGATCATACTTCTCTCTTTCTGACAGCAAATGCAACGCTACCTGACAAATATTCATCAGAAATGTCCATAATCAGAAAATGGAAAGACTCTGAATGCATTTAAAGTCTTCGAAGATGAAACTAATATATGCCAAGAAACATCAGAAAAAACAGAACTTATTCTGAGCTTAAAAAGTATCTGCCTTTGGCAATATCCAAAACTTAATAAGTCTTCAAAGTTGAAACAAACAAAACTAGCTTCTCCCTTCAATAACCTAACATAAAAAATTTGACTCTTGAGACAGTAATCAGAGAATGGATTGAAGATCAGAACATTACCGGCCTCAAAGTTTGCGGAGATAGAATATATAAGAATGGGGAAACAACATCTTCTACGAAAGACTCGATTGACATATGCCTTGAGATAGATGGTGAAATCTTATTTTGCCAACTTTTTAACAAGTCTTTGTTTTCCATCAGCAACGCTCGGCACCTGAAAAACTTTGTTGTATTGCATGAAATATTTTTCATAATATTGCAAAAAAGGCCTTAAAGTTCAATATAGATGAAGTACCTTGGTATAGATTTTGGCCATTCAATATTTGGTCTTTCCACTTGTGCAATCAGGTAGCTCAAGCTTACAGCAATAGGAGGCTGATATGCTGCACATGTTCCTAACGTTAGTAAATGAAACAATTGAAAATAAAAAGGTAAAACTATCATTATATCATGTAGCATAACCTTGAAGTGACATTTGTTGAGTACGTAAAATATAGTGAAGGAGTGAATCTGAAACGCCGAGCATGTCAAGACATCTAGCCTTTAAGAAAAATGAGCATGGGACCCAATAAATTTGTGTCAGAAGACAATATACTGGAATAGGGACAGAGACTCACTGTCTTCTGCATCTTTGGGTCATGATAAGATAGCTGTAGGAAATTTTCATGGATACCATCCATTGTCAACTCATAGTCACCACTGCAATGTTAGGATGCAAATAGAAAATATAAAAAACCCAACCACAAGCAATAAGAGGTAGTTGTGATTTAAACATTCAATAGAACCTATTTTACCGGTTTGCTATAAGGGAGTACAGAAAATCAAGATGCCCAAGTCCATTGTAATCATTCAAGGACTTCCTTCCACACTTTGATTTTCTTTTTTGGAAAACCTATTTCCACAAAAATGGTAGAAATAGTAAGCATAACCCCAATAATTGCATAATCCAGTTGACTGACAGGTCGCATTTGCATACCTCCTTCCACACATCAAAAGAACTTCTTGATATGTCTTTGCGGCCAACAACTTGAGAACCAATATCAAGCTGAATACCAAAAGAGCATCCCATAGAAATGAATGTAGTCTACAAGAATCATTAAGAAGAGAAAGATACAAGCTGATAACTTACAACATTCAGGTTTACTTTCTTCTTATTCAGAAATTGAAGCGTGTTTAAGCAAGAACGGATGTCACATTCTGTACACAATTAGAATTTATAACTTATTCAGCCCCTGGTCTATTTGAAAAAGAAGAAAGATCACCAGCAATACCTTTATTATTCATGGTTCACTCAATGACATGAAAAATGGACATCTGGCACAATGTCCTAAATTAACTGTTCCAACTAAGCTTCGTGTAGTTTTGGTATTTAATTCACTGTTATGAATACAACTGGTAGTTAGGATGATGCTGCTGGTTTTAAATACTTTCAAATTCAAAATCAAAATCTATGCAATAGATGTGCTTTCACCATGAAACAAAATTCCATGCAATTTCAATGTCTTTTTCTTATCCATCCAAATCTCTCAAAATGGATGATACTGAGTTAATTGTTGTAAGAGAAAGATGATAGGGATTAAAAAAAATGTGAAATTTAATTATATGTAATTGAAATTGAATGTATAGATTTACAATTTTAGTGTCCCTCATGCTTATCTAGTCATTGTTGTATTATAACCATCCATTTTTTTTTTTTGGGTGTAATTTTTATAGTCTCTGGTGGGTAAGAAAACCTTGAAATTATATGAATTATGACATCAATAGCTGTTTTAGTGATCACATCTATTGATTAGATTTTGATTTCAAATTTAAAAACATTGAAAACAACCGTAGGATTCAAGCCCAAATCCTAACCGTTGTTCTGTACTTTCTCTAGTCCACCTAATATTCTAGTTTGTAATTAAGTATTACTTGTAGAGTTGCCTGCCGTCCCCATTGTCCCAGAGTAATCATGGTTTCTGCCCAAGTTAAGCATTAGGAAAGATGAAACCTGACTTACCAGTATATTCAGCAAGTGCAGAAAGGGCAATGGAATTTGTTCTGAATCCTTCTCTATTGCATATATATTTAAGCCTATCAAAGTTGCATGCAAAATTAAAGAAGAGGAAGTTAGTCATCTGTAACCACACAACGATGCCTTGAGAAGATTGGAAAAAGGTAATGTGTAATAGATGTTTTAAGAATAAACTCAGAATCATGAGAAAGATCTAAAATGAATCTACCTGTTTACAACCCGACTAATTGTTGGCTGAACAAAGATATGCACTCTGTGAAGAGCACAAAATTGAAAATGTCAGGATACAACAACATGAATCATTCTGAGGAAGTGATTATTCTTTGATTTATTGTGCTGCCTTGAGTGTTACCAAAAACTAGAATAAACTTGAAAATTGGCCTCTAGAAGTGTATGTAGACGGGGACTCACTTAGCAACTTGGCGTAATTGTCTCAAAGCAGGCGCATAAAGGTCATTGCATATGCAGATTACCTTGACATAATTTTTTCCATCAGTATAAGAGAGTATAAAAAGAAAACCAAATGGGCAGTTATTTTTATTTCTTACCGGCCTCAACAAAGTTGCAGTCTTACGGCCCTTTTTTGAGGAAGACTTTCCTGGTTGAACTTCCTGACCAACTGTACCCTTTTCAACATTGGACTTTTTTTCTGTGTTTACCTGCATGAACCACAAGAGTAAAATCATAGAAGAAAATCATCAAGGCAATGCCATTGAAGAAACTAAAGCAATGTATGTCAAATAGTCAACTAAATGGAAAAAGGATTGAAGCATTCCAAGAAAGGATCTGAGATGTGCAGGTATAAGGAGCTGAAATCCAATTGTGGTAAAGGCAAAGGTAACTCAAAAGGTCTGTTTATCATATCCATGTTAAATATATCTTCTCTGTTTCCACACTTGTCCACTTTCAATATATATATATGAATATGGACAAGCTATTTTATTGATATTTGTTACCATTGGGAATTTGAACTCAGGTCTTGCAGAGTTTTACCAACTCTCCATGGCAGGTGTCCCCACGAATTTTCATATTCTCATTTTTATAATTCTCATCTTACATGTTTGAACATCAGTGAGAGGCCCTCAGGATGAATGGTGGTGAATAACATGACAGCGATAAGTTATCCGTGTCCTACAACCTTAACTAACTTAGATAATTGAGAAAGCCATTGAAACCATACCATTTTCAAAATCACTTCGACAGCACCCTTTCCTTCTCCTAGTGCTCCATCAATTTCATCAATTACCTGAGAAAAATCAATTAAGTTCAACTATATTGTGAAAGAAACAATCAAATTCACAAGATAAACTCACCAAACACTTGGGCTTGGAATCAGCCATGACAGAATCCATTTGAACAACATCAAGAATTTTGGCCTCAATTGTAGAAGATGACCGATCATCACTTGCATTTATCTGCAAAAAAAATGCTATAAATGCTTCACACCAGGTGAGGAGACTTGAAAAACAATATATTCAGATTATGGAAGTAATTGGCAAAATGTTGGCTAGTGCCACATGTCTCTTCAACAATAATTGAAAAGTATGATCATGGACATTTGTAGTTGTAAACTTTTGTTTCACTTCACATGCAGTGCACCACAATAAGATCACAAATCTATGTGAAGATATGTAAATAGTTGTGCATTGGTGCAGAGTTAACAAATCTATGAAGTGGTTGGCTAGCATTTATTACTCCAAAAACCCATAAAGCATTAAGGAATGGTCTTGCAAATGGAATAAGTTATGAACATCATGAATCATCTGGAAAAATGCTGCTGAACTTCTTCCTTTGCCCCAAATAATATAACCATTCTAAGGGCAGCCATTGCTTTGCTCATAAAGTTGCTTGTTGATGACATGGAGATTTGAGACCATCAACTCCTCTGTATGTAGTACTAAGACTAAATAATTTCTCTCCCAGCAATGGCAAAAATCTTATACACTTGAATCCCTTTCAGATAATCATCTCTTCCTCTGTTAAACATCACAATATTGGAATATGCTCTATGCTTGCTTTCAGACGTGCAGGTCAAAGTGAAAGACATTGGACTCCCTAGATGTATTTCAGCAACAGGAGAAACTGGAGCAAAAAAGTCCTATTACTAAAAAAAAAAAACCAATGCTATTCCCTAAATATATAATGCCACATTTTGTTGAGCCCTATGAATGTATGACAATTATAAGAATCCTAGAGAATGTTAATGCTAATAATATGTTAAAGCACCATACCTCAACAACTCGATATCCACAGTGCTTGGCTGCAACATGTGCAAGTGTGGTCTTCCCAAGCCCTGGTGGTCCACATAATAAAAGTACCTGGAAACAGAAGCTTTCTATTTGGAAATGGTTTGATTGTTGATTGTAAAAAAATATCTCACAAATGAATTACAATATTTATAAAACGAGCACAACCTAACAAACAGTTCACAGACATGATTAGCATGATATGTTGCTTTGCAAGTTTGTTTTGGTGTTAATTTATTTCTTGTAGTTACCAGAAAGCTTCAAAGGAAAAGTAACCTCTACCAACAATAGAATATAAAATTCTCTCTGGGACTGTTATGAAATTGCCCAAATAATAAAAACAAAATAAATAAAAAATAACAAAATAACTGGGTAACAATTTTATGCACAACAGAAAAAGTCAAACGTGCCTTTGAAAGGAATGAAATCTCAGAGAAAAGTCAAAGTAAACACATCTGAACATATGATGAGTATGGCTATGACTTATGTGTTTATTTAAACATGAGCATGCTGATTTCTTTAGTCATTGCAAAAGAAAAATGTATAACAGTTAGAATATGAGATTGTTCATAGTGCACCTTCTGCTCTGGTGGCTGATTGATTATGAACTTCCTATTCCATGCATCAGAAATATCCTTTCGGTTGACATCTTCTCTGTCCATAACATTTGAATGCTTCAGACTTTGATTGACAAATGGAACTCTTCTATTCCTGTTGAAACTTTTGTTTTCTGAAAGATTTTCATGTTGAGAGATTGAAGAATGTCGGTGTAGGGCAGTTAAAACATCATCTGCAGTGGCTCTAATTTGAGATCCAAAAACACAGGAATCCCACTGCTTCAACCATAAAAGAACCTGCAGAAGCATTGAACAATTTCTGAAATCCAAATCAGTGCCATTAAAACACATCTGTTGTGTAAATGTTCATTACAGGTAAGGATTTGCACACCTCTCGATTTGTTTGTTCATTGCTTAGGAGCTCAGTGAAAGAATTTGGAGCATATTTGTCAACCCAGAGCTGTTCAGTGACTGTGTGTGTCACAGTTTGGTTTTCACAATTAGGTGAGTCAAAACATTCTCGCAAAGTCTGAGCAGAAAAATAATATATTAGGAAATGACTTGACTAGAGATGCTAAAATAAGATGAATACAAGATGAGGAGAATTGATTCTTGAGGGATTTTCAATCTAAAATTTCTTCAAAGGAATATTATTTATAAAATGGAATTGAGTGCCTGATCATCTTGTAGTTTTAGTTAATATTGATGACTAAGAAATGAAATTGAGGACAAGGTTACACAGATCTATGCATATGCTAATATGGAACACCATAGATTCATCTTCATACATGTACCTTCTGAAAAGTTTCCTGTTCCAGTCTTTCCATTAGAACATTGATGGGCACTGAAAGCAGAACTGCAGAACATATAATTTGGCCAGGATCAACTTCAGTGGAATACTTGTGCATCAAATAATCATCCCAAGCAATCAGTACAGAGAGATCATTAGACAACATACATGCTATTAAATGGTAATTCATTCAGTGATAATTACAATGAAGCAAAAGTGGATGAATCCTAGTTTACATGCGACTAAACATCAGCATAATTGCAGCAAATTGAGAATTCTCAAAAACCTTAACAAGCAGTAAATGTGTAAGAATTAGAACAAAGAGCAGCACACAAACCGTTTGAAGGTTTTCCTCTATGGGGCAACTTCTGTCCTCCGGCCTTCTCCCCAGAGCTCAATTTAGCATAAACCCTATCACCACAGGGCCCAGTCACCGGCATGCAATCCCCTTGGATATCCGAAGCAAATCGAGAGATGATCTCCTCGGTAACAGACACCAACGGATCATCAGCTTTCGTGGACTCATCGGAGACCACATGCTTGGGTGGGGAGTACCTAAGCCAATCCTCATCCTCCAATGCTCTCCTCTTCGATCCACTATCCCCATTGCACACGCCATCATCCACCGACAAAGGCCGCTTCCTGGAGACCTGAACCTCGGTGTCTGAAGTCGGATCTGCGAAGAAGGAGAAAAGCAAGGATGATAAGAAGATCTAAGAATGAACAATCAATGGGTGGCTTCGAGCTGAGGGGTTTGCCTCTGATTTCAAGTGCGGGGATCTCTTGAACTTCTTCGTCGTCTTCAGGGATTATGAATTCCTCTCCGTCTTCTTCCTCGGGGTAGAAAGAGTTGGATTCCAACCATTCGAGCTCCTCAGGATCTGGGATGTCCATCCTCGATCTCGGATGCTCTTCGAAACCCTAGCAATGGAGGTGCGTCTGGAGAGAAAATGAGCGGGACTCCAGAGAATATCATGGCCTTTGGCGGGAAAATTAGGGGCAAAGTGGGAATTTTAACAAAAAAATTATCGTACAGTCCCTCGTAACCAAAGAATTCTTTGTTGGTCCTTACATTGTCGGTCTTATTTGGTCGAACCACTTCGCGGACCCGTTTAGAGCACCAGGCCATCGTGTTTCTCTTTCCTTGCTCCAATGGAGGCGCCGCCACTCTCCTCCTCGCCTTCTCCTCAGCTCCGGCACCGTGCTCCTCCCTCCTCTCGCATTCATGGAGCATGGAATCGGAGAAACCCTCACCTCCAATCGAAGAAGCATTTCTCTATCCGCGCTTCTTCGGCCGGAGATTCGAGTAAGCACAACATTCCTTCCTTGTCTCTTGACTTCTCGCATTGGTCACCAATCTCCTCGCGTTCTGATGGCGTTTTCTCTCCTTTTTTAGCGGTCACTTTGCTGGACTACGGCGCGGGGAATGTTCGCAGCTTGCGGAATGCTATTCGGCACCTTGGGTTTGATGTCAAGGATGTGAGCTCTCTTCGGATTGGCTTCGTTTCTTTGGATTATCTACTTATTTTACGAGCATTTAGATTTATATGTATACCATTTGAACTTCATGCTCAATCATTTAAAGCTCTACACTCTGAGCTTATAGAAATGCATGTACTGGTTCATTTCGCTCACCACATCATTTAAACTTTGTTCTCTACGTAGCCCTAGGTAAAAGAGAAAAGTTCACTCAAATTCGAACTTAAAGTGTAATCAGTTGATACTTTCATGATTCATAATTACTGTGTCTTTGTTGATGTTATGATGACCTTGATTCTTCAATTATAAGTATATTTGGAAATTGGTAATTTCTCCAGGTGCAAAACCCAAAAGATATTCTCAGTGCTGATCGCCTGGTCTTTCCTGGGGTTGGGGCCTTTGCAGCGGCAATGGAAGTACTAAATCAGAATGGGCAAGTTCTCTGTAAAGAATTCTAGCTATTGTATGCTTCATTGTTCTGTGTATCTTTTATCCTGTAATTTATTTACTACTGATTGGAATTCTACCCTTTAGATGACTTATGATATCGTGTACAAATACTCAATCAAAAGTTTCACCTCAGCCAATGTCTCTTCAACTTACTTGCTTTCATATTTTTTGTATTGGTTTATTGATCTGTCAACTTCTGTGAATTGTGACCTTATTATAAATTTCTTTGGATTGTACCATGATAAAATATCTTTTGCTCTTAAGAAGAGTGTAAACTTTCATGAGCATGGATATTCAGATCCTATAAGCATCTGGAAGTTTATATTGCTGATTGATGAACCCAACTTTTATTTTTCTTTTAGTTGTATTTGCATTTGGTTCTCAAACTGATAGCTTACCATATTGAAGCCGTAAATAACCAGATTTCCATTGCAGTATTGCTGAAGCATTATGTACCTACATTGAGAATGATCGTCCCTTCTTAGGCATCTGTCTTGGTCTTCAGTTACTTTTTGAGTCCAGTGAGGAAAACGGACCAGGTACTATTCAAACTGTTCTCTAGTTGTTGATCCTTTCTTCATCAATTGCCCCTTAGAGGAGCTGCATGATGGTTACATATGTTGGATTATTTTATAGCAATAGGCTAACTTAAATACCCAGATCTCCAACTTTGTGAAATGAAATATATATATTTTGATGTTTTTATGTGTTATGAAGACTGATGCATTTCAGTATATTTAGTTTTTATACTGTTTGCATTTCCTTAACTTATTATGTAATTACCACTTCATATTTTTTTCATATTTGTTTTACTAGGAATACCCTAATAATTTTGATGTATTACCTGCAGTAAAAGGACTTGGTTTGATACCTGGTGTTGTTGCAAGGTTTGATTCAGCTAATGGCCTGCAAGTGCCTCATATTGGCTGGAATGCTGTGCAAATTTCTAAAGACCCTGGAATTCTGGATAGCATCGATGGTCAACATGTCTATTTTGTTCATTCATATCGTGCAGTACCTGTATGCTTTTTTACTTTCTTTTTTTTAGTGCATTTTCTAATTCAGTTTGAATTCATTCCTACATTCTTCTCTGTAGACGGATGCAAATAAAAACTGGATATCATCGACTTGCAACTATGGTGATCATTTCATTTCTTCTATTACTAGGGGCAATGTCCATGCAGTTCAGTTTCACCCAGAAAAGAGTGGAGGTAAATAAAAATAGTTGTACCTTTGCTCAAACGCCAATTTATGTGCACTTAGAATGGAATGTTTATAACACACGATGATGATATTAAGCGATCGGCCGAATCACTGTGCATTCCCAATCGCCTCCCTGGAGCATGTTTGAAGGATTTCCAACCGTACGGATGGGAAGATCATCGAAAAATAAGCTTGCATGTCCATTTTTATACAATTTGGTAACCGTTTGGTTCTCCCACTTAACGGTTCTTATTTTATAGAAATCTGAATGGTCCATAATTTCAACCATTAAGTTGAGGACCAAACGGTTACCAAATTGTATGAAAATGAACATGCTAGCTTATTTTTCAATGATCTTCCCATCCGTACTGTTGGAAATCCTTCAAACATGCTCCAGGGGGCCAAATGGGAGGCGACCGGGAATGCACAGTGCATCCGGTCGACCGTGTAATATCAGGACTATATATATATATATATATATATATATAAATCTAAGTCATAAGATTTGGGTATTATATCAGTCAGTTGTGAAAAGGAAGTTTGAGCTGGAAATAGCTTTTTACATTGTGTTAAGCACAAAAAGGGTGCCACCCCCTTGTAGATCTTTTTCCCTTTTGTTTTCTAATTGCTGGCTAACTGTGGTTTTTTCTTTCTTATTGTTTCTATTATCTGTTATTACTGAGATTGTTTTCCATATATATTGGTAATTCTTATGGGTTTTACTGCACCAAGATAAAAGAGAGTGAAGAAATAAATATCTAATTATTGCCAATTTTTTTCACCAGAGGTTGGGCTTTCCATATTGAAGAATTTTCTTGATCCCTCACACTCTTCAAAGACAAAGGTTCGTCTATTCTTTCAAAATGATTGCATTCAATGTGATATACTACTTGTTGCAAACTAATCTCCACTTGTTTGTAAAGCACAGAAACATGCCAATGAGAAAGCATCAAAGCTTGCCAAGAGAGTAAGAACTTTTTAAATACTTTTGAGCTATGATCTTTTTGATTTATTTTTTGAGGTATTCTTATTACTTATTTGTTGGAGTTGCTCTCTTTACGTTATATAACTTACTTTTCTAGGTAATAGCATGCCTTGATGTGAGGGCCAATGATAAAGGAGATCTTGTAGTGACCAAAGGTGATCAATATGATGTGAGAGAACATACAGAGGAAAATGAGGTAATGGATCTCTTCATATTTCTTTATTTTGGTTTTAGTGTCATACAATCTATGCCATAATATTGGTACTTTGTGTATTGCTGTTCCCGCATTATTACATGTTGTAGAGGCATATTAGATGCTGAAATTTTGTTCTTTATTACTTTCTTTTACAGCATTCCCAAACTCAAGATTGAATTTTTTTTTTTTTTTCCATTCCCAAATCTGGTGATTGAAAATTAATAATACCTTAAGAATATTTGTTATATTTGTTGTTTTATGTCTTGTCTGATTGACTACTTTCTGGTGCAGCCACTCTTTAGGTTTTATTGTGAAATGAACATACGCTTGAGTACCACTAGTGTCTTATCTTAGATTCTTAACACCGTTTCTTGTTTTTTGCCAAGGTGGATAGTCTTATTCAAAAGTTTTTGTTTTGTAGTTCTAGATGAGACATACCCCCAGATTGTTGTGGATGGACTTGTTTTGTTGGTCAATTGTTAATACGTATATGTGTTTTTCTTCAATTCTATAGTTTTTAGACTTGTTACTGTCGTTATGTCAATAGGTAAGAAACCTTGGCAGACCTGTGGATCTTGCAAGGCAATATTATAAAGATGGAGCTGATGAGGTATATTTCACTTTGCATTCAATTTATTTGTTTATATTGAGACATACCTGTAGATATGTCATTTCAAACAATCAAATCTACACAGGTTAGTTTCTTGAATATAACTGGTTTCCGGGACTTCCCTTTGGGAGATTTACCTATGTTGCAGGTATGGCATTCATTTTAGTATGCAAACCATGAAACAGTAGATATCAGTACTATTCTTTGACTCTTTAAAAAATTTACAGGTCCTGCGTCTCACTTCAGAAAATGTTTTTGTACCATTGACAGTTGGTGGTGGTATAAGAGACTTCACTGATGGGAATGGGAGGTCAGTTAGGCAGAAGCCACTTCATATCATTAACTAAAGTATACAGATTACTTTGCTGAAATAGGAACTTTCATATTCATCTGTAGGTTGAGTTGTTGATGACCTTAGGAAATTTATCTTCATTTATTAGTAAGATATAGAGTCTTGGCGCAACGGTAAAGTTGTCGCCATGTGACCTGGAGGTCACGGGTTCAAGTCGTGGAAACAACCTCTTGTAAAAAAAGCAGGGTAAGGCTGCGTACAATAGACCCAAGTGGTCCGACCTTTCCCCAGACCCCACGCATGCGGGAGTTTGTAGCACCAAGCTGCCCCTTTTTTTTTATTAGTAAGATATAGCTGCCTCTCTTGTCATTATGTAAAAGTACATTTGATCGTTGCCCATCCTTGCCTGATTGGTATATGGCACTTTATACATTAGATTTCCCTAGTATCAATTAGAAGACTTTAGTCTGTAGAGAACCACCTAAAATTACTTACTTCTGGTAATAGTTGGTCATCCACATTCCTATTCAGTACATGCATGCTAACATCTACATGTTACGTCATGTTCCATTAGAATCTTGCAATAGGAAATTGACACTTGCTAGGCTGTGTTCATTTTTTTAATTTTTTATTTTGATATCGATGGTTAACCTTGTACAAGTCATGCATCTCAGATACTATTCAAGCATAGAGGTTGCAGCAGAATATTTCAGGTCTGGTGCAGATAAGGTCTCAATAGGAAGCGATGCAGTTTTTGCTGCAGAAGCATTTTTAAAAACCGGAGTATGACTTTGTTTTTAGTAGATTTTGAAGATTATGCTCATTATTGGTGCTTTCTCTTATGCTGAATTATTATTCTATATTCTTGTCTGTTCTTTAGGTTAAGACCGGAAAGAGCAGTTTAGAGCAGATTTCCCGAGTTTATGGAAATCAGGTGCTTACTGGAATTACTGTCAAATGATTGGATGGATATTCTTAAATGAAATTATGTCACAGTGCATTGTTTTTAGGGTATATGGATTCTGCAACTAATCTTATATGTTAAAAATACATTATCAACTTTCTCAAGGTGTATTTACTGTACTGTTGTTATGTAGCCTTTTCTTGAAATATATCGCTAAATCATCACAATTAATATAATTATCTGCAGCAAAGTGAAAATATGAGTCTCTACTCTCTCTCAATACCAGTCTTCACTTTGTGGTTCTTCTGAAGGCCATGTTTTGCCTTTGTGGTTGCCCTAAAAAAAACTAAGGATTATATTGTTTTTCTTATGTGTTTTATATTGAAATATATTATCTTCAACCCTTCATTTTCAGGCTGTGGTCGTGAGTATTGATCCTCGTAGAGTGTACCTTAAGAGTCCTGATGATGTAAAATTCAAGACTGTAAAAGTTTCTGCTCCAGGTAGTTTTTTCTTTCTAATAAGGAGCCTACTTGGTTTTCTCTGTACATGCTAATATTTTGCTTATTTATACTTTCATAAGTTCTCTTACTGTACTCTTTCCTAGCTTTAGGTCCAAATGGAGAAGAATACGCGTGGTACCAATGCACGGTGAGCTTTTTAACTTTGTATTCTTTCTGCTAAACATCAAGTTGGTGGGAACTGGGTGCCTCAGACCTAGGGCTGGCAACGAGCCGAACTTGAACGAGCTGAGCTCAGTTCGAGTTCGGCTCGAAATTCTAATGTTTAGCTCGAGTTCGATTCGAATTCGAATAAACTCAAAATTTTAAATTCGAGTTCAGCTAGAAATTATATATATAAGTTCGAGTTCAGCTCGAGTTCGATTTAAAAAACTCGAAATTTAAAAAAAAATAATAATAAAATTTAATATTATTAAATACCATCTAAATTTTCAAATGATGGTAATAACCTTTGGAAAAAGGCTATAGAATGGTTTGGTAACCACTCACCAGCCAGCCTTAAAAGAAGGCAAACATCTGATGATTATATAGAACTTTGACAGCCTCACGTTCCTTTTCTCGCCGATGTGGGACTAAACAAGCTTCTTCTTTTCTTTTCTGTTGTGTTTTGATCACACGCACACACACACTCTGACGCACACACACACACTGACACAAACACATGTATGTAATATATAATATATATCTATATTATATTCGGATTTGATTTGATTGTAATTTAAATTCAACAAAATAAATATTTACATAATACATACTGTTAAATTTAAGTTACATCAAATCAGAATATAATATATATATTAAATTTAATATATATATATATATATATATATATATATATATATATTGGTTAAATTTAAATATTTAAATATATTATATATATAATATATATACTGTTAAATTTAATATATATATATATATATATATATATATATATATATATATATTCGAACTTCGAACCGAACTCGAACGAGCTAACTCTAGCTTGAGTTCGACTCATTTATTTTTCGAGCTCAATTTTGAGTTCAAGTTCAGTTTGTTATTAAAATAATCGAACTGAACTTGAGCTAATATCGAACCGAACTCGAGTTGTTCGCGAACAGTTTGATTGTTTGCCAGCCCTACTCAGACCCTCTTGTACAGATGATTTTTTGCAGCCAGCAACTTGTTGGCATCTCTTGTTGTGTGCATTCTCTTTAAAACTGCAAATACAAAATGAAGATGTATTTGCATGATAACACAAATTCAATGATTAGTATGATGTGAGGATATTTTTCTGTTTTTTTTTTTTTAATCTAGTAAATGCATATTAAGGCATCTTTCTTCATCATGAAGCTTTGCTTCCTTTGCATATGATTTTTCCAAATTAGAAGGGCATTCTCTCAAACTTCAGAGTTTTTGTTCTTTTTATACAACTTGATCCTAAGTTTTGAAGAGCAGTGTATTCATTTTCAAGTTTTTGGGTTTTACTTGAATTTGAACTCCTTTTATTGTTTCTCTAAATAGGTCAGTGGTGGACGTGAGGGTCGAGAGATTGGAGCATACGAGCTTGCAAAAGCTGTTGAGGAGCTTGGGGCTGGAGAAATATTGCTTAATTGCATTGATTGTGATGGTACAGTAATTTGATCATACCATAGACCCCCATGAAATCTTGTTTATGTTTTTCTAAAAAGTATAGCTTCTATTATGAATTTGTTTCTCTTACATATAGGCCAGGGTAAAGGATTTGATATAGACCTGATCAAGCTTGTATCTGATGCGGTTACCATCCCTGTAATTGCAAGCAGTGGTGCAGGCAGTGTTGAGCATTTCTCCGAAGTTTTTGAGAAAACTAGTGCTTCAGCTGCCCTTGCAGCTGGCATTTTCCACCGTAAGGAGGTATTACTTTCATGGGCTTTACTATTGTTTAATAAAAATTCTACCAATAGTTAGTTACTAATAGGACAAATGTACAAGTTATTGACTCCATTTAATTACAAATGTCGAATTTAACACACTTGACTGTTTATTTCCTTGAACTCTCTATTGCCATCCTTCTTATGCCCATGTGCATCAACTCCAACATTCTCATCTTTACATCCATAACTCTCAATTTCCGTCGATGTATATGTTGTTTGGTTATTCCATTATTAGCTTTTAGGACATTTGGCAATAACCTAACCTCCTGAAACTTATCTTCAATTCATCCACCCGACCAACCTTCATCAGTTATGCCTTCTCCCGCTTACTTTTGGTGTTACAAGTGAATTATTTCATCTGAACTGCCGCCCACTAGAAATTGACGTCAATCCCTGCAGTCTACTGCATAGATTCTTTCTGTCATTAGTATAATGAATAAGAAATAAATTTGTAAAATGCATATCAGTATCATTGGCAAACTGAAAGCTTTTGTGTGCAGGTACCAATAAACTCTGTGAAAGATCATTTGTTACAACAAGGGATTGAGGTCAGATTGTAACAGGAATTACTCTAATTTCAGTTTCCTACCAACAGCTCCCAGCATTCCCTTCCCTCCAGGAACTATATATCCTTCAGCAGTGTTGTGCCCATGCTTCTTGTAAAAAATTCTCTTCCTATTTATCCTGCACATTCAGTTATGTACTCGTTTGCATTGTAATCAGAGTTTGTCAGTAATGTGTTTTGCTATCATATCTTAGTTGTCAATTAGTATTTTGTATAACAAATCTTTAATCCAAAACTGGAATAAATTTGCCCCTTCTTATCCTATGTTTATGTAGATTGAAATAAAATCAAGACACTTGCGGGATTGAAATAAAAGGAGGCTAACTTCTACATTTGTTCCTTTTTAATGGCAATAACAATTTTTCATTGAAAATGTTACGGAAATACTTGGTAAAACACGCGTCGCCTTCCTTCCTAAAGGGCCACTGTCATTACCGCGGGCTACGTTTCGCCGGCCACGGGGGCGGTCACCACCGGGTTCGTTAGTATCAATTCCGTGCGGCAAATAAAGAGGGCTCACCCTACAAAAAGTCGTCGAATTATACGAAGCAAGAAGGTGATAACCATCCTGGACAAGAAGCGTATCCAACGCCTCTGATGAAGTAGATCTTATCCACTTGCCCCTACAGTAGGTAGATATTTCCTACTTACACGCGAGGTACCTACACGGTAGGTAGATATTTTCTACCTACCTACGTAGCACCTACATAGTAGGCAGATATTTTCTTACCGCCTTAGAAGATATTTTCTCATTTACCGCCTTACTTCACCGCCTTTCCTAAACCGTCTTTAAATTACTATAAAAGGAGAGCGACAATGAAGAAATAGGGGGATCGGAAAAGTCACCACAAAAAGAGCTAACTAATGTCTAAAACCGCCTTCTTACAAATTTTCTGACTTAGGCATCGGAGCTGAATCCGGGCAGAAAGGCCCAATTTCGACCACCGTTTTCTCCCTTTTATAGGTTCATCCTAAAGGAAAGCTAAGGCAATTCCAAGCGGATTTTCATAGGATAATTCAGAACGGATCTCCAAAGCATTTTCCGTGTTCCTCATTCAGAAGCGGAAGTAATCGTCCACACCAACTATAATTTTCAACTGTTTGTTAAAGGCTGAGACCAGATCACGAGGCCACAGTAACCAAGGCGTGAGGTGGAACAGTTTTTGGCATCAACAGAAAATATTAATTTTTCATGAAAAATTAATGCAATCAAACAACAAATATTTTTTTTCCATGGAGAATGTTAGATTTTTCATAAAAAATAAGAGCAATCAAACAACAAAACAAGAATTTTTCATGAAAAATGTAAAATTTTTTAACAAGAAAATAATAACAATCAAATGGCAACTTTTTTGTTTTCTATGAAAAATTTTGCGATGGAAAAATTTTATTTTCCACCCATTTTTCATCTTGCAATCAAACACAGCTTAAAAAAATTAAAAAATATATATATATTCACACTCAGACATCTCACAAGCTGGTGCAACCAAATCAAGAATTCGGCCCATATTGGATCCATCTCCACATTTCTTAACGTGCCCTAGTTTCCACCCTCGCATGCGACTCAACTTCGGCTTCTCCTCCGCCTAAAAAGAAAGAAGCTTGGAGAGAAAGAAAGAAGAGGAGAGCCGGCGAAGCTTGTAAAGCATCTTCTTGTTATCGCTTGGATCTAGGGTTTGTCGGCAAGCAATGGATGTGATAAAAACGCAGCAGATCTCCGCCCGCCCGATCGAGAAGGTGATCGTGCACCCTCTAGTGCTCCTCAGCATCGTCGACAACTACAATCGCGTAGCTCTCGACACTCGCAAGCGCGTCATCGGCGTCCTCCTCGGCACCTCCTTCAAAGGCACCGTCGATGTCACCAATAGCTATGCTGGTCTGATCCCCATCTCTCATAACCCTATAGCTTGAATGCGTTGCAATTAGTGTCTAGAACT
The DNA here is from genome assembly GCA_026586065.1 of Dioscorea zingiberensis. Lineage (NCBI taxonomy): Eukaryota > Viridiplantae > Streptophyta > Magnoliopsida > Dioscoreales > Dioscoreaceae > Dioscorea > Dioscorea zingiberensis. Next base: position 2,424,623 of record CM048818.1, on the reverse strand, counting down.
TCAGCGAGTACTTTCTAGGGTGCTTTGGCTAATCGTTGCAAACTTGCAATTGAAAGGAAAAATATTAGTTTTGCTACCTTTTAGTTTGGGTTTGTTAACCAATAATGGTGTAGGTGTACGAATCATAGACCTAGGTCTTTGATTTAGGTTTTTGATGAAGCTGCAAAATATGTCCTTTTCTTAGTAAATCCATTCGGTTTTTTAACTCTGGAAGTTGGACTTCTTTGCAGAATTGTCATTTTAGTTGTTTGCTATGCATGGATTGATTACAACCTAGTTTTAGATTTTTGGCAAATTCGTCATATTATGATTTTAGAGTTGCATTTTGGGAAAAGTATGTCCCTACTCATGAATCTCTTTGGTTATCTGCACAGTGCCTTTTGAGGAGGATGACAAAGATCCTAGCATTTGGTTTCTGGACCATAATTATCATGAATCTATGTTTTCTATGTTCAAGCGAATTAATGGTATCATCTCTTTCCCATACTCTATAACTTGGTTACTGTCATGAATGCACATTCTTTCTTGGTGATTAAGTGAGCTTATCTTCCTTCCAGCCAAGGAACATGTTGTCGGATGGTATAGCACCGGACCCAAACTCAGGGAAAATGACCTGGATGTTCATGCATTATTCCATGAGTAAGATCATGCAATTTCCTTCTGTCTTTTTTATTATGTATTTGTCATTGTGTTAATTTGCGTGTTCCTAGCCTTGCACTTGAGCCCCTGAAGAATTCTTGATGGATTTTTACTTGCGTGGTTCTCTTCCTACTTGTTCAATAGCCATAGCATTCTGTAGGTAATGGAACACGAATTATAAAGTTTGCATATAAACAAACTTATTCTTTTTAAGTGTCTGGTTTCGAAAATCTCCAGCACTTAACAAATATGTTCCTCATCAGTTCAACTACCATTGTATAATGGAAATAGATGAGAACTTTCTTTCCATTGAGGGGAAAGAGACTATCGGATACATCATCCTCATGAAGGGTTCTCATGATTTCTTAGAATCACTACATATCCCCAAATGAATGTTTGAAAGCTTGTTCACGATGAGATCACTTGATGTTTTGCCTGTACATTCAGCTTTGTTATTGTAATTTCTGCTCTATGTATGGCAGTTATGTTCCTAATCCAGTATTGGTGATAATTGATGTCCAACCCAAAGAGCTAGGGATACCTACCAAGGCTTACTATGCCATAGAAGAGGTCAAAGAGGTAAGCAGGTCCAATATTTTTGGGAATATGTTGGAAATTCCATTGATTATCATGTTGTACAGAATGCTGTTAATGGAGGTATAAGGTTGAATTTGTCAAATATTATTACAGAATGCTACTCAGAAAAGTCAGAGGGTGTTTGTGCACGTTCCGTCAGAGATCGCAGCCCATGAAGTTGAAGAGATTGGTATGCCCATTTTATTTTGTTGATGGAGAACTATTAAATCATAGTTTTTAGTGGTTTTTTTAGCAACCTCCTAAATTAACACAGGATGGTCTCGCCAACCTACTTGTTTGTGCCAGTTTTTTGTCAAGCTATATGTGATCAAATTTTTCTTCTTTGTGTTTTCCTATAGAAGTTTGAAGTTTATTAGTTAATACTACGTCAAAATTGACTTGTAGGAGTGGAACATTTGCTGAGAGATGTCAAAGATACGACCATTAGCACCCTAGCAACAGAGGTCCTACCTCTTTCCTTTTCTCACTAACTTCTTGATGATGATTCTGCAGTTAATTTAATTAATTAATTTTTTTATGCATGGCGTGTACTTTATATCCTTTATTGAATCAGGTCACTGGCAAACTTGCTGCCTTGAAGGGGCTGGATGCAAGACTTCGTGAGATTCGTAGTTATCTGGATCTTGTAGTCGATGGCAAGCTTCCTTTAAATCATGAGATTTTGTACCATTTGCAGGTATTACATTTACTATAAATGTGTTGACAAATCTTTAAAAGTTACCATGGTTATAGATTGAATACAAGTTATTGTAATCTAGAATCTGTGATAAATCTAATTAGAGCCTGAGCAATATGATTTAGATTGAATGTGGTTTCACTATTATAATCTCATAAGACTTATGAAGGATGCTTTCTTTTGTATACTATTCTGCAAATTCTAAAGAGTGTGGTTATCTTTCTGAGGACAGCTTTTTTTTTTCATAATTCTGTTCGTTCCATCTGGATGTCAATCCTAGATATGATGGTAATTCATGTTTGCAAGTGCATTGTCTCAGAGTTCATTGAAAATAGAGCCTTTCATTGTTCAATTAATATTTTCAAGTTTTCTGCCTTTTGATTTCATTCTGTATGCAGCTTACCTTTGTTTTATGAACTTCTTTTTGCAGGATGTATTTAATTTACTTCCGAACCTTAATGTGAATGAGCTAATCAAAGCCTTTTCTGGTAATTCATTGACTTAGCTATCTTTGAAGAATGGAAAATAATAATAATTATCCCAAACTTTATTCCTTGCTGTTATTTGATCTAAAAGCATGTTTGTACTCTGCAGTGAAAACCAATGATATGATGTTAGTGATCTACCTATCTTCCCTCATCCGGAGTGTCATTGCTCTTCACAATCTGATAAACAACAAAGTAAGTTCTCATATTTTTGACATTTGATCTAATAATTTACAAGTGGTGCCTATATGAATGTCATTGCTGTTAAATTTTGTATTGGTTTTATATAGGAGAGATTAGATGAATGATTATTAGAAGTCAGATATGTTGAAACAAGTTGCATCACAAATACTCTGTTTTTCAATTCTTTTTCAAAATGCATGGATTACTTCCACTGTTGGATTACATTTCTCTGTGATGTGATATATGAAGCTTGAGGTTCACACTGACACTTGCTAGTAAGCATTTGCTCCTTTTCTGGTGTTTGCTGGTGGCTGTGGTGGTGGTTTCACAAAGTGTCCATTCAAGACTTTTGATTATCAGATAATTTCTGAACAATTTCACTTAAAGATATAATAATTTCCTGTTTCTATGGCAGGTGCTAAATAAGGAACATGAGAAAGCTGAAGATGCTAAATCAGCCGCTGTACCAACAACAGCAGGAAGCTAGGATCATTTGACTTTAGCTTGGCATCACCACACAGGGCTTTGAACTAATGTCTGTTAGGTTTATCATGCAAAATGATCTTTTTACATACATTATTCAAAGCATACGGGATCGATCAGGATATTCAGTTGGACCTTTTTTATGTTATACTGCCCGAATTGCTCCATTGATTTCCTTTCTAGCAATCATTAGAGTTGTTCATTTGTATTTGTTCAGTCAATCAGGCATCAATTTCCTTCTCAGCAAATGCTTACAGTGGTTTGATATTCATTCTGAAGTCTTGTTGTTCAGGAGGAGAATTTATTTCGTTGATTTCAGTGTGCTATTATTTCCCCTCGTATTTTTTTTATGAATAATGATCTCCTCTTTCCTCATCCTCTTCAAATGAGTAATAACTAATATGTGAAAAAAAAACCAACGGCTTCTTGATCTATTGGTATTGGTTTTTTTTGTGTAGGATTTTATTAGGTAGAACAACCTCATGTTCGAACCCCCAATATCACGAGATGAGAGTATGTGTAAAAAAAAACACTAATAAGTGAAAAATAAAATAAAGCACGTGATTGTATGCAATAGCAGCAATTCTAAGAAGGTAACTGGCAGGTGGCAGCTGCAGTTCCTCTCTCAATTTATAAACAATAGTTGAAATTGATGATCCGATGGATCCGACCCACAAAACCCAACTTTAATTGGTTTCGGATGCATCTCTATCGGGTGCGGAATAAGAGTCCGATCCGCTAACACTTTACCGTCGTCTTTATAAACCGAAGCGAACCCGCGATATCCCTTCCCTCCGCTTCCAGTCTGAGTGCCATTATCGTCACTTTGGTCTCTTTCCGTGGATTTCTCATAGAATATGGGGAAAGCGTCCAAAGACAAGAGGGTGATCCTTCTAAATCATCTCAAATCTCTCCTGATAACTCCTTGTTGTTCTTTGATTTCCCTATGTTTTGATCCTCTTATGCCCGGATCTCGTGCAGGATATCTACTACCGCAAAGCCAAAGAGGAGGGGTGGCGGGCGCGGAGTGCTTTCAAGCTTCTCCAAATCGATGAGGAGTTCGATATCTTCCGAGGTGATGCTCATAGAGGCATTTCTCATCATTAATGAGTTCCATTCTCGATGTTTAAAAAGCTTGGATTTTTTGCCTGCAGGAGTGAAGCGAGCTGTTGATCTCTGCGCAGCCCCTGGTAGCTGGAGTCAGGTAACATATCTTAATAATTGACGTGCTCTTTTTTATTTTTTTTTCTTTGATTTATATTGTCTCCTTGAATTCGAAATGAAAAACAAGTGCAGGTGTTGAGCCGCAAGCTATATGTTCCTGCTAAGTCTTCACCAGAGAGCAGGTAATCCTGCTGCTTTATGTGTACATTCATGACTAATGATCTGCCATTTTATTGGCTTCTTTGTTTGTCTTGCCTTTGTTTTCAATTGAAAATTTACTTCATTTTAAGATTGCTTGGCGAAATGAGGACAGTATTGATTTTTTTTCAGTTGAAAATTACTTCGTTTTAAGATTGCTTATTTGGTGAAGTGAGGACAGTATTGATATTTTCCGGATTTTGTTTAAACTCAACTTGTTATTGTAATGCTAGAATTTATTAGGATCTTCAATTATTGGTTATGATCAAATTTCCTATCATCTGAATTATTGTGAGTTCTATTTTAGTAAAAGCATTGCTTATTAATTATTACTCTTACATGTTCTTGACAGAGATGGCGGTCTTCCTCTTATTGTTGCGATTGATTTGCAGCCCATGGCACCAATAGATGGCGTTATCCAAGTGCAGGGTGATATCACCAATGCTCGAACAGCTGAAGTGGTAAAAGAAAATTGTAATTTCTGTACTAGTTTTGTCTCGTACATGAAGCTAGCAGTCAAATATGACAGTCCTATGATGCACTTATGCTGTAGTTAAGATATTTTTATATCAGTTGTTTCCAGTCTTTTGAAACTTAATGAAAGCTTGGTCATTGCACCATGAAATTGCAAGTCTAGACTAACTTTTGATTTGTTTCAACATCTTGGACCTTATGATTAATCCAACCTTTCCATTTCTGCAATTTCCTTGAAGTTGAATATTACAGTTCCTTTCTCATTTTCCAAGATCAATTTCTGATGGTTTTGCATGGCATTGTTCTAACTTGTATTCCTTTTCTGCTAGCTAGTTCTTTTGATTACTGTCATTTTTGCATAAAATTTTATTATTCATGACTAGGTATTAGGGAGGATTTCATATCTTATGGGAACCGATTTTCTTATTAGGTCATCAAGCATTTTGATGGATGCAAAGCTGACTTGGTTGTCTGTGATGGTGCTCCTGATGGTGAGATAAGATGAATTCACTATTTTCAATCTTGTATTTCTGCCTCAAGAAGCTTCATTTCAGAACCACTGAACATCTTATTGTAAGCATGATTTATTTCTTTATTGCAGTCACTGGACTCCATGATATGGACGAATTTGTTCAGTCACAACTTATATTGGCAGTAAGCACAAAACATTTTCTTCTTGGTGTTCATGATGATTCCTCAAGAAGCATTACTGCCAAAATTCATTGCTGATTTTTGTTTGGTTGATTTGTCTAGGCACTAACAATTGTTACTCACGTGCTTCGAGTGGGTGGAAAATTTGTTGCCAAGATTTTCCGGGGGAAGGATACAAGCTTACTCTATTCCCAAGTAAGATTATCTGTCATTATGTTCTATCTGGCCTTTACTTCTGTGTGTCAATGTGTTTGTATGGTGCCCGTTCATTTGGATTTCATTTCTAAGATTGGTCAAGCCTTGGCCTTCCGTTGAAGGCCCTTATGTTCTTGCATGTTATCATGGGCCCATGGCTTGTTGTTAGGGAAATTTCAAACAACAACAACAATAACTAAGCCTTATTCCCATACTAGATGGGGTCGGCTATATGAATTCTTTCTCCATGTCCCTCTGTCAAAGGCAAGATCCAGCTCAATATCTAATATACATAAGTCCTTAGACACTATCCCTCTTCATGTAATCCTAGGCCTACCTTTACCATTCTTCTTATCTTCCATTACTTAACTATCACATTTTCGAACCAGGGCACCTGAGAATCTATGACGCATGTGTCTAAACCATCTTAAGCGCTCTTCTCTTATTTTATCTTCAATTGGTGCAATATACGCCTTCTGTCAGATATGTTCATTGTTAATCTTATCCAGTCTTGTATGACCACTTATCCACCTTAAGATCCTCATTTCTCCCATATTCATCTTATAAATATATTGAACTTTAATTGCCCAACACTCGCTCCCGTATAGCATGGTTGGTTTAACTGTCATTCTATTGAATTTCCCCTTCACTTTGTTAGGCATCTTCTTATCACATAAGACACCCATAACACTTCTTCATTTCAGCCATCCTAGTTGGATTCTATGGGTTATATTTTCATCTATCATTCCATCATTCTGGAAAATGGAACCTACATATTTAAAATAGTTACACTTTGGCACTACCACGTCATCTAGTTTCACTTCCACTCCATCTCTCCTACCGAGACTAAAATTACATTGCATATATTTTGTCTTACTTCTACTTAACCTAAAGCCTCTACTTTCAAAAGTATTTTTCCATAGTTTCCATAGTTCTAACTTCTAATTAACTCTATTATCTCATCAACTAGAGAAATTTCAAGAACACAAAAATTTCTTTAGCTTGATTAATTTTTGGAATGCATGCTAATTTTAATTCTTGTGTTCATGAAGAATAATGACTGTAGGCTTGTGCTTGATTATATATAGACCCAACCTGATTGCCAGGCCTGATGGATCACAACTTACAATTTTTGTATATGTTCTGACTGGGTGAAAGCTCTCCTTAGAAGCATATTTCTTGCACAAGCGTGGCACATTCCATTCATGATATGTGTGTTTTGAACCTGGAGAGCCGTGAACCTACATTTGCCATGGTTTCCAATGTATACTACCCTCAGACTTCTATTATTGGGAAACCTGATACCTGATAAATGCAAATGTTTGGTGTTCCTTGTGTTGTAAATAATGCATATCTCAATGAATTTTTAAAACTACCTGCACATTGAAATTTTTCTTCGTGTCTGAATGGATGCAGATGATGCATGATAAAATATTTATGATTGTTCTTTTTATTGGTTAAAACAAGGTTTCATTTTATATATTAGCATCCAAGAAATGATAGTTAGAAGGAAAGAAGTTCCAGAAAAATGTGCTGCTCTCTAGCTGTGTCAAAGAATCAGTGCATCTATCATTATCTTTGTGATTTAAATCTTGAAGTCGATGCAAATGTTTGGATGCTTAATAATTTGGTACCCTTTTTTTTTCAGCTGAAATTATTCTTTCCTAATGTCACATTTGCAAAGCCAAAGAGTAGTCGCAACTCAAGTATTGGTAAGTCTCTGGATACTTTTCACAGATCGGAAATTGCACCTTAATTTTTGTGTGGTTCATTCACTTTTACTACTGTGAAGATTTTCTTTAAGCATGCATTGAAGTATACTTGTACAAATTTACATAGTTTTTGTGCTGATTTTATTTTAGAATTCTTTAAAGTGTGTTTTGAGTTGATTCTTCTTTTTGTGTTCAGAGGCATTTGCAGTTTGTGAGAATTATTCCCCTCCTGAAGGATTTAACCAGAAAGATCTATATCACCTTCTGGAGAGAGTGGGCACCCCTTGTGGAAGTGATAATTTAGGTGTGTTACCATCAGTCTAGCCCATGTTTATGATGCCTAAATCTTTTCTATTACCCTTTGAATGATTCTCGATTTTTTATGTTATAAAGCTGCACGCTTTTCAGAAATCTGAAGCAGTAGAAAATTTCTTTTTATGTGACTGTCAATCATAGTTTCTTTTTGACTGTGTTATGCTTTCTTGACCAGATTGTAGTAGTGGGTGGTTAGAGGGTCCGAACAAGGTCTACATCCCATTCTTGGCTTGTGGAGATCTAAATGGCTATGACTCAGACCGTTCATACCCACTTCCGAGTTCCGCGGATGGCACTTCATACCAAAGCTTGGATCCAGTGCAGCCCCCGATCGCTCCTCCTTATAAAACAGCCATTGAACTGAAGAAAGCTTCCAGCCATGGTATTGTAGACTTTGAGAAGCTCTCTCTTTGATTCCTCAACCCTTGCATACTCTTTTCTCAATATTCTGGACATCAATCTCCTCACTAGATATTGTGGCTCTGAACCTCATGTCGTACACAAGTTGAACTCATTGAGAATTTTGCGGTAATGCTAATGGTTTTTACTTTTTAGGAGAACCATGCATGCTTTTGCTTGATGATATGTTAGCAGAATATATTTCTTACTTCCTATCTAAAGATGGTGACCAGTTGATGTTTAGAAACCTAATATAGATTGCACAAAGATGGAGGAGAGACATAATTGTCATGAATCTTTCTCAGAATATATAAGTTTGCATGGACAACAATTCTGGTTGAACATTTACATATTCTGGGAGAAGAAAAAAAAAACTAGAAAGACTTCCTGTAAGAGTTAATGAACTCTATGCAGTCTTCAATTGCTTCACTCCTATAATGATCTCCAGCAACAGAGTACCTCCTGGGAGCCACATCCAAAGTACCTCTAGCCGAAGCCCTCCTTCTGGTCCTGGAGAACCGACGCAGTGCATTGACCATGTTAGTCCCAACCCGGCACAAGAATCTCATCGGCGATAGGCCATTCATCCGAGAACCGATGCCTCTGCCGACCCGCCTCTCATTCCTCGGCGTCTCTCCTGCATCAGAGTTATACTTGTAGGAGATCATCGGCTTCTCATAGACGTCGGGACTGAAGGTAACCCTCTTGCTCCCCTTCCTCAACATCTTTGAAACAATAACAGGGGAATGAATGCAAGCAAGACATGGGTGGATTTATTTGAAGAAAGGATTGAAATACGCCAAGAATATAAAGGAAAAGAGGAAAAGGAAAAGTGTTTTGTGTTGGAATAAGGAAGGGTAAGCAAAGATGGTCTTTGTGATTCTTGTGGGCTCCCCAGGCTTGGTTGACAATTGAATTGATGACTAAACATGGTATGAAGTCTGGTCTTTCATCTCTCTCTCCTCAGTGGAATGAGCATATTTCAATGCTGGTAAATTGGTGTCAGATAAAGAAAATTCTTCAATCTTTTTATTGTTGGAATTTAGTGACTGGGGGGGCTGGGCTGAGAATCTCTGCCATTGAAGCAATCGAGAGTTGTTGAATAGAGACGCCAGGGCATCATCTTATCAGCGTTTCTTTTGAGGAATTTTGGTTGTGTTGCTGAGGTTGATGATCAATATGAGCATCTTCTTCTTCTTCTTCTTTTTTCTGGGGATTTAGGATCTATTTTGATTGGATTTCGGCACAAATTTGTGACTGCAAATGGATTTGACAAAGATGATCATAATCCAACAATAGTTGATGAATTATAGTGAGTAATCAGTGGTTTGTGAGACTTGATTGAATGTGTTTGAATGGGGCTAATGAGTATTAATTAGGCTATCAAAAAAGAAGTATTAAAAAGCAGAGGGATTTGTTTAGTATTTAAAGGAGTTTTGGTCCTTGTGGTGTTGGATGGTCATGGATGGAGTGCTAACACCTATAACTTGATAACTTTCCCATTTCATTCGTTAGAATTCTGTAAGCATGATGCATTAATCATCTGTATTTTTTTTATAATGAATTACATAAATTGATCAACAATTTTTGCAATTCTATCATGTTTGTGCACATAAATCCCATATATACACAAATCATCCTCTCATCAAAAATATTAATAATAATAATAATAATAATAATAATAAATAATAAATAAAATAATGCACTTAAGTGCATATATATATATATAAGGAGATGATACTATAGGGTCGGCCGGAACACTGTTCATTTAAAGTTGTCTCATTTTGAGACACTTGGGGAGTATTTTTTCAAAATCCAACCATATGGATGGAAAAAACATCGAAAGATAAGCTAGCATGTCGATTTTTATATATTTTTGTGACCATTATTCATCTTAAAAGGTGAAATTTTATAGAAATCATAACGGGTTAATTTTTCACTTTTTGTGATGAATGATCATACAGTCACAAAAATGTATGAAAATCGACATGTTAGCTTATTTTTTGATGTTCTTTCCATCCATACGGTTGGATTTGAAAAAAACACTCTCCAAATACCTCAAAATGAGGCGACCTTAAATGAATAGTGATAAGGCCGGCCTTATATATATATATATTGGAAAAATTGGATCAATCACATTCATTAGTTAAGATTTAGGTTAAAATTACATTGATCCCCCAGGGGTTCAGGTGGTTACAGAAGAGGATCCGGGTTCGCAGGCTCTCTTGTGAGGATTAGGCCAAGGTTGCGCATTGGTTGTAGCTGCATCTGTTTGGTGGCGTGTGCGCTGTTGAACCAGGCTAGAAAGAGGAAGTTGGAGTAGCGGATTAGTTTTTGGTAAACACATTATTTATTGTTGAAACATCTCTTATTTCTTTTCATCCACAGGCTTCAAGTCACTGCCATCACAAGCAGATTTCATTCTTTACATAGTTCATTTCCCAGTTATTTGGATATTGGAGAGCGTCTCCAAATATCTTATATCTTGTTGGGGTAATTCCATTTTCAAGGATGTGTCCATAGTGCGACCAAACTTCAGTTGAGTATTGACATCAGAAGGGCACATATTTCACCAAATTAGTATAAAATATAAATACCAAATAGTATTAAAATCTGACTCTATCAAGTTTCTGTTTTTTTTTTAAAAAAAAAGACAGTTAATAAATTGTTCTCCCAATAATTATAACAATGTTATACTAGCACTGCATCAACATTCAAGTGCAAACACTTAAAATAACATGACTGTGAAAATCTAAATATATATGTAACGAAAGATCAAATAGTTATTTAACTTTTAGTCCTTTAAATAGTATTCAAATTACTTATAAGTCCTTTGGGGTGTGTGTAATGGTTTAGTGTAATAGTATTTTGAGTGTGTATATTTTGGGTGAAGAATAGTATCAAATAGTATCAGAGACTAAAAGATAATTTGCCCAAGATCAAAATTAATTTTAATTTTAAAATAATGATTTTCATGGTTTAATCAGCAACTTTAGGATTTTATAAATTTGAGGAAAGAAAGAAAATATAGCAACGGGGCTTTGCAAATATTGTAAGATTCATGGACTTACATGTAATTATAAACAGAGAATTATATTATATATAAAACAAGAGATAATTATATTATATATAAAACAAAAACCTAGCCCCAATCTCCACCTCTGGGCACCAACATCCTCCTCCGGATCAAGGGCTTCGTCGCGCGGTATTCTTCTTTTCTTTTCAGATTGTTCTCAATTTATTTTCTGGTTTTCTTCTTCTCGTTTCTTCTGATTTTTCGGTTTTTTTTTCAGCATGAAATTATGAATTGATTCTGCAAATGCTTCCCTTTGATTAATTGTTTATGATCTCCAGTTTTTTCTTTTGAGTGTGTGAAATATTAAACTCGGGATTCTTAGTCAACATACCTAGTCTTCTTTGATTGCAATATCTTGTCCAAGTATCAAAATTTGATACTTGGAACCTATGTTTGATGTTGGAATCAAAAGAACAAAAGGAGAGTAGGTAATATGAATTAAACTCATTCACACTTTAGCAACACAAGTGACCAAAAGTGTTTGTCAACTTGTTGAGGTTTAAGTAAATGTTATTCGCAACACTTATATGAATCTCCAGTCCTCAAAGACAACAAGAAGGCAACAAAAAAGAAAAAAACATTTGATATAAATATGTATTATATTTAGAATTGAATTGTTGTATCTGGTATTTTTAATATAATTCGTAAACTAAAAGTTGCTCAAAACTATTTTGTAGTTGTAATTATATCAATGTAAGTGATGAGATTCAATATAAACAGCTGTGTTAGGCTTTTTATGAGTATTGCCTTCTAATCTTTAATCATGGTTTTCTTTGTAAGCAGATTTAAACTGAATTGCACGTGTTGTGCTCCCTGATCTGTCAAAATCAATGAGTAGATCAATATAATGAGAACAAATTTTGCAAGAAAAAAAACTCAAGTTATGTGATGGTTTGTGTTTATTTATTTTAATGTATTACAATCTTATTTAAGTGCAGTTATGGGTGAGCGAAACCTTGTTGATGTGGACAAACTGGTACTAAGGGGGTTGCAATTTCATGGGTTCCATGGGGTGAAACAAGGGGAGAAAGAGTTGGGTCAGAAGTTCTTGGTGGATGTAGATGCTTGGTTAGATTTGAGTACTGCAGGTGTGACAGATTCTTTGACGGACACCATCAGTTACACAGACATTTACAAGTATGGGTCATAATTCTCTTGCTTTCATTATATTTATCACTACTAAATGCGTATCTTTGATATCTTTTGATTCTAAGGTTTCTTAGTGCTTCCTGGAAAAGTGTAGCACTTATAGAAATGTAACGAATGGTGCTAGAATTAGGGCTACAAATATAAGCTGCAGTGCTCGTTGAATGTCTTCATGTGGGGAGGTAGAGAAGAGTTGATGGTCTCTTTTAAGCACAACTTTCTGCAAGGGGATTCTAGTTTTTTTTTTTAATATATAGAAAAAATACATTATAGCTTTTGCAATATTGTTCAAACCACAGTTGTCGATCCAAAGTTCAAAACTTTTGGCACTCTGGATTTGGGTTTGATGTAGTCCCTCCATTACCTAATTCTTGAGCTGCTTGGAACCATGGAAGAAGATAAAGCCTTTGATAGTAAATGAGAACCTATAGTGAAAGGAGTTGGCAGCATTTTTTCATCGAATCCTTATCGACTGTTGACCATCAAAGCGATAGTGCATTTCCTGAAAAAAAAATTGGTTGCTTATAGGTGGATGTGTTGGCCGAACTTTTAGAAACAGTAGCATTATTAGTAACTTGATAAGAAAAGATTAATGATTAATAGGATTAAAACATGATATAACTACTCTACTGTGAGCATGAAAGAATCAAAGGTCACCCTGTAGATCATTTGCGTTTACATCTTCTTGGTGTTTTAAAGTATGTGTTATTGAAGGTTGAAGGCCTAGTTACTTTTGTCACTGGTGAACAAAAATCTTTATTTAATCAATTCTTCAAAGTCTAGAAAACTCAGTGCAGTTTGGTTGTTTCTCATAAAAGATTCCTTTAATGCGGTTCCATGCATTCTGTTCAGAATGTTTATTCATATGAAACAATTTGCATTCAGAGATGAGGTTTTTCTCGCTCAAATTTCTATTCTTCCCTGGCCATACAACCAAATCTTCCCAAAGAATCCTGATGATCTTTAGATCAACATTTATGAAGCCCATTATTCTCATTTATTCTACAACTGGTAGCAATCTATTTCAGGTTAAAGGAGATTTAAAAGCAAAACCAGCCATTGACCTTCTTTCTAGTGTACAAGCATCTGAACTATTAGATGGAAAAGGAGAAAGAGAAAACACAGGCAACTCCACCTACTGATGAAATCATGCTGATACACCTTATGAGTTATGTTCATTATTTGTAACTTAAAAGGAACACCTTATGCTATCCATTTTTGTGTGATCAGAGACACCATTGGTTTTTTGTAATGAAATCACACCAATTAGAAGGTTGTATATAATGAAATCTTCTGTTATTTGTGCAGGATTGCTAAAGAAATCGTGGAAGGTCCTTCGCAGAATCTTTTGGAATCAGTGGCTCATCTAATCGCAAACACTACTCTCCTCAAGTTTCCGCAGATATCTGCTATCCGTGTACATATTGGAAAACCTCATGTTGCTGTTCATGGTCCTGTTGATTATCTAGGTGTGGAGATCCTTAGGTATAGGAAGCAGGAATGAATGCTCATTCACAAGCACCAAAATTTTTCAATCAACTTTTTTGTAACTTGTTTGAAACCATGAAATATATCAGCAAACTCTAGTCTTTGTTTGAGTACCATTTAAGATGCCTTTTATGCATCAATGTGAGTCATGAACTGCTGATTGAGGTGGTGTTTAGTTTGATTGTGATTGGATGCAAGTGGAGTATAATTTCATTGTTATTTTCTTTTTTTATTTGATCAAATAATCTATTTACAAGTAAGTAAAAGACACTCCAAATTGGTTATAAGTCAAAATATTGCTTTTTTTTTTTATTTGTAACTCTTTCCACAGGAGAGATCATTTCACGGAAAATGATAGGAATGCCATTACATTACATTAGACCCATACAAATATATATATATTAAAAATTACTTGTCATTTATCATATCTTCATTGACTTAATGTAATGCACTATGTTAGGAAGAGAATTACTTCTTTTCCAAACAATTGTAAAATAAAATCTCGACACTTTCAGTAAAATAAAGCACTTTGGGGCACTTAAAAATAGATTTGATTATATCCAATTTTGATTAGAAAAATTGATAATTTATTTCCTTTCAAATGAGAGTTTGAGGATTCCAACTACATCTATGGTATGCGGGAAAAAAAAAATATCACTTTCGGTGAAATAAAGCACTTGGGTCACTCAAAGTAGATTTGATTCTTCACTTCAATGTTAGGATGTTAAGTGTTTAGTAATAGTTGTTAATACGAAATCTTGTTTTTTCTATGTATATTTGTTTAAAAAAAATGAAATAGAATGAGAGTGAGGCAGATATGGTTGTGAAAAGGGAAGAATGGAATAAGAAAAATGGAGAAATAAAGAGAAAAAAGAAAAAGGGAAATTCCAAAGTATATGCTCATCTAAGAACTGGATTCCTTCCTCCAAAGAGAGAGAATATCACTTTTGAGTGGCCCTCCGAAATTCGGAATTCCACTTCACCTGCGTTTCTGTGATTCTATCTATCAATCACTGCACAATGAACACCATCTCCTGTTCCATAAATCTATCTCCTTTCTCTTCTCCTCCTCGACTCTGCCCATGTTCTTGCTCTCCTTCCCCGTCTTCTTCTCTCCCCTTCGTTCTCAGAAGGCCCTTGCGATTCCCCTCCTTGGAGTGGGGCATATCAAGCCATAAATTGAAGCAAAGGCCGCTCCTTGCGGGCAGAAAGATGATCACTGAGGAGATGAAGGAAGAGGAGGAGGTGCCCCCGCGGTCGGACGATGGCCAGCTGAACTCTAAGCCCCGCCGCATTGCACTCTTTGTTGAGCCTTCTCCCTTTGCGTGAGTAACATCTTTCATTGTTTTCGGCAAAGTTTGGATTTTTGGATTTGTTTTCACTGAAAAATTAGGTTTTTTCTTTTCTTGTTTGCATTGATTAGTGACTTTGGTTTCGGTTTATGAACTTTTACTATTTGTCAATCCACTAGTCCCGAAAATGCCTCTATGGCTATTTGTAAATGATGTCTTTGATATTCTCATTAATTTGTAGCTGCTACTCTTCTGATTTAGCAATGCTGAATTTTCATTTTTGGCAGTTATGTTTCTGGTTATAAGAACCGCTTCCAAAATTTCATCAAGAATCTCAGGGAAATGGGAGATGAGGTACTTCAGCCTTTTAAAACAAACATCTGAATTCATTATTTGTATTCCTACTTGCTTTGGAAGATAAGGCAATCAGAATATAGAAGAAAATATATCCTTGTTAATTTGACTTCAAAATGCTTGAAATTTATTCCAACCAAATCTTTGTAAATAGAGAAAAATATATATCTTGGTTCCTGCTGCAGGTCATTGTTGTTACAACCCATGAAGGAGTGCCTCAGGAGTTTTATGGTGCAAAATTAATTGGCTCATGGAGGTCAGTCCGGACCATTTCCTTTCATGTTCTGGTTTCTTGATGCTTCTTATGACTGCAGGAATGCTGTATGAGTGATTTAACAACTACTGATACTGTCTTTTAGGCGCACTTAGAGTATATACGAGCACCTTGGCAGAAAAAACATTTAACCTAGACCTGTTTTCAGAGATAAATTTACTTCATGCATAATTATTTAGGGCTTTCATGGTATGTAGATTGAGTATTTGGAAGACCACTTTTTAAGTATGCAAACGTTGTAAAGATTGATTATCGAGTAGGATTGTCTGACATGAGGGACACTCAGCGATAAATTTGCCAGCTGATGCAGGCTCACCACCAATCATTATTAGCTAAATTTGATCATGGAAATCTGTGTGATAAACCTCATTTAATTATTTGTGGACTTTCTGATAAACTTGCGAATGAAAATCTTTGTTTGACAATTCTCATTCATTTGAAATAAATTTCATTGATTCAATTGGTTTTGTTGCTAATGTTCATTTTCGTTTCTGTCTAGCTTTCCCTGCCCATGGTATAAAAATGTTCCTCTATCACTAGCCCTTAGCCCTCGAATTATTTCAGAGGTTGCAAGGTTCAAGCCGGATATAATTCATGCTTCTTCACCTGGAATTATGGTAATTATCTCTATAAAAGTGCATCATTAGTCATGTTGAGTTGCATGGCATGATTAATCCTCTTGAAACGTTCCAGGTTTTTGGCGCTCTAATAATTGCTAAGTTGCTTTGTGTTCCTATTGTGATGTCATATCACACCCATGTTCCCATGTGAGTGTTGCTTATGTCTTCTTGTTCATATTTGGCAGCATTTTGATGGTCCTTAATGCTTATTCAGTGATTTATATTTTTGTTAGAGTGAGTGAAGTTTGAGTTGAATGCTCAACTATCATGAGCAGATACATTTTGTTGTTTTAGTTCACGACTGACTGACAAGCAAAGGGGAAAATGCGTGGTGTTTGCGATAACATTTAATATGTCTAGCAGGAGATTATAATTGATGAATGATATTGGTGTTTCACTAGCATCTTAAATTGATTACACTATTATGATTGTTATAATCCAGTAGCTTTCTTATGCTTGTGTCGCAGTTACATTCCTAGATATACCTTTAGTTGGTTGGTGAAGCCGATGTGGATGATCATAAGTGCGTACTTTGTGACTCTTCTTGATTCAATTAGGAGGTCTCACTCATTTGGATGATTAACTCAGTTTCTCGTTACTGTCCAGAATTCCTCCATAGAGCTGCTGATCTTACACTGGTCCCTTCAGCCGCAATCAGCAGGGATCTTCTAGCCGCTCATGTCACAGCAGGTAACTTTCTGGCAATGTTCAAAACAGAGATTAGTTTGCTGTGCTCTTGTTTGTAATGAGCTATTGATCTCCAGCAAACAAAATACGCCTTTGGAACAAGGGTGTTGATGCTGAAAGCTTCCATCCTCGATATCGAAGCCATGAAATGCGTGTAAGGCTAAGGTAGCTCATCCTGCCCCTGCTCACCAACACAAAAAATCCAAAAACATGCACACACTAAGTATCCACACAAATGAAGTTAGCATCATTCACATACATGTCATGCATGTCAGTAAAAGCTTTGTTTTCCTGTTAGTGCTGGTGAAACAGAAAAGCCTCTACTGATTCATGTTGGGCGTCTTGGAGTAGAGAAGAGCTTGGATTTCCTTAAAAGGTTAGTTCTTAATTTTAGCAATTATGGTAGAGTTGATTAAAGTGATAAGGAATCACTTTAAATTTGTTTCAATTCATATTATTTTGAATGCTTCTTCCTGTTTATAACTTCATACATGAGCAAGCAAGCACAAATTATACATACTTTGTGCCTTTAACATTTGCAATGTGCTGCTAAACACAGGGTTATGGATAGACTGCCTGGAGTAAGGATTGCATTTGTAGGAGATGGACCATATAGGCAAGTCATTCTGTCGATTACTCTTTAGTTGCACTTGTCGAACATTGCCACCATTTGGTTGATATTTGCTAATGCAGGAATGAACTGGAGAAGATGTTCTCAGGGATGCCAGCAGTGTTCACAGGCATGCTCCAAGGTGAAGAGCTCTCTCAAGCATATGCGAGCGGGGATATATTTGTGATGCCTTCTGAATCTGAGACTCTAGGCTTTGTTGTATTGGAGGCCATGGCCTCCGGTGTTCCCGTGGTGGCTGCTCGTGCCGGAGGGATACCTGACATCATTCCAGAGGACCAAGAAGGCAAAACCAGCCTCCTATATACACCCGGAGACCTCGACGACTGTGTACACAAGCTCGAACACCTCTTATCCAGCGAGGAATTCAGAGAAGCCATGGGCAAGGCAGCTCGAGAAGAGATGGAGAAGTATGATTGGCGCGCCGCCACCCAGAAAATACGAAACGAGCAGTACAATGCTGCTATCTGGTTCTGGAGGAAGAAGAGAGCACAACTGCTTAGACCCATCCAATGGTTTGTCCGGAGGTTTTCCCGGTGGTCGCTGGGGATCACTTATAGCTGATTAATCTTGTTACAAACATGTCTAGTATTGTTCATTGAATATTTAAGAAAGCAGTACAGATTATTCAATCTTCATAATCAGGAGAGAATGACTGCTCAAACTCAGCATCCATGAGAACCCCACGCATAACATGCACAATGATCTCATCCTTTCTGAGATCCACTCGTTCAGAACTAACATTGTTAACAAGCAGAGTCCCATCTGAAGATCTCCAGGCATGGAGTCTGAACCCAGACACTGAATACAATGATATTTCTCCATTGAAAGGCACAGCAGCAGAGGACAAGTGCTGAGGAACAGCAGAGAACCCCATGACACGAGACAGAACAGCATAAGTGTTGTTGATCTTGTCTTCAACCAAGCTATCAGTAGCTCTGAGTTTCAGAATGCTCTCAAAGGCTGCTTCTGATGGGACAAACACAGTGAAAGCAAGATCACCAGGCAACACACCAACCATCATCTCTCCCAGTAAACCCAAACTCACTTCTTCCCCTGTTCTCCTCCTCCCAGACATCACTTGTGATACATCTGGAAGGCTTAAACCAAGTAAAACCAGCAAGCAAAGAGAAGGGATTATTATCAGTAACAACAAGCACATGAAAACCAGTGAAAATCTAAGTAAATGGCTTCCTCCTCTTTGTTTTCTCCTGAAAATCTCCATGGCAAGGAAGTCCAAGCTGAACTCTAGATTAGATGTGATTGTGACTCAGTGATGGGTTATTTAATTGTGTGATGGGAATGGGTTGGCGTGCGCTCGTGCTCCGCGTGAGCTGCCCACCACCACTACCTCCACCTCTCCACAATTCACCGCCGATGTGTATTTGCTGTATAATTTGTATATTATTTATAAAGAAGAACACATACACAACCAAACAAACAAACACAGTTACACACACAGGACATTGACATGAGAGCTCAACCTATAGTCAACTTTACTTTACTTCAATGAGATCTTTTCTCGTGTTGTACTTCAAACTTCAACAATGATCCAACGGGTTAGAATCTCTCAAAACAATGCATATATATATATACCTCTCTTTGACCCAAACCCTAACCCTAAGTTCTAACTCCCGAGACCCGACGGCGAGCACCCCCTGCTCTAATCCTCTCTCCGCTGCCCTCTCTCTCTCCCTCTCTTGATCCCCATCCCAGCAGCCCCAACTCCCAAGCATCCATCATCCATTCTCCACGCTGTCACGAGTTGGGTCTCTTTGTCGCGGCTTCACCATCACTGCGCTTCTTATCTCCATCATCGATCTCCAATTCTCCGAGGTAAACAACTCCATCAACACTCCTTTTTTTCTTGTTTTCTTTCACTAATTCCTCTGTTTTGATACGATCCATTTATCTCACATCAAACTCTTTGTTGTTTGGTTTTGATGAAAGTTTAGGAATGGATAAATGAGTGCTTTCATGCGATATTTATTGAGATATTCCTTGCTTTTGGGAGTTGAAATGTTGTTCTAATGATTCTAGGATTTGTTCTTCCATCATTTTCAATGCTTTAAAGTTGAATGTTTCTCAGGATAGCAGAGCAGAAAGCTTCTCCATCTTTCACCACACAGGCACAAATAAACGAGAAGTTTGATTACTGTTGGAGCTGATGGGAGAGGAGGAAGAATCAAAGTCCTGAGAGCTCATGATCAATACTCGGTGGGCTAATTTGAACTATGAAGTGTTCATTTGTTATTTGATTTGGTTGTTCCTGGAATTAAAAGAACAATTGATTCATTTTGAATACAGGATACCAAGGAGAAGGAATTGTTGCCCCAAAGATACAACTGTGGAGCCAATCAAAGTGATCAGTGCCAGATAGGGCATTTCTTTAGGAAAATTTGAAGGTCCAACAATTGAAATGTATGATAGAATTTATTCTAAGGAATTTCTGAAAATCTTTTGTATAGATAGGGCCATGGAATGGTGTGAATTAAGTTTTAATTTCTCATTTGGAAAAGTGAGATTGGAGTATTAGATTTGATACAAAGTTTTAACAGATGTAAGGTGAAATTTATTATAATTTTATATTTTTTTAATTTTTAATTTCGATCTTTTTCGAATCGAACTCGAACTTTATAGATATTATCGAACCGAACTCGAACATAAAATTTTGAGTGTTTTCGAACTCGAGCGAACTTCGATTGGGTATTAGAATTTCGAGGCGAACTTCGGGCTCGGCTCGTTCAAGTTGACTTCGTTACTCTAATGACATCTCTTACCTCTTTGAACATTCCCATGCTTGTATAACCACCAATGAAGGTGTTGTAAGTAACCAAGCAAGGAGCAATTCCAATAGCCATCATCTCATTGATATGGGTCCTTGAAGGTGCTTGTATAAACCAAAATTGACTTGTAGTTTAGCATGTTTTTTTTTTAATAAAGTGTTAGTCATTGGTTATAGTTCTGATTTTTTTATAACAAATTACAATGTTTGATTGGTGTTTGAGAGGATGTAATTTTGATTTTTTTTATTTGATTTGTAATACAGCTAAGGGCATCCGTTGACTTGAAGCGGTACTCTTCATTCCATCTTGCAAAGAGGCAATCACTGGGTATATTCCTTTCTACTTTTCTAGCTTTATTTTGTTAAATTCCTCATTTTTGCAGAATGTTTGAAACTTTTTCTGAAATTTCTGATTCTTTTGGTTATAATTATTGTTGCTTTCTTTTTGTTGCGTTTTTCCTTGTTTTATTTTGGGTTAGGCTTTTGTGAATGATGATGCATTATGTGTTTTAAGTGTTCATTTATGATCATGGATCCTTACATTTCAGAGGTTTAATTTTCAAACTATGTTGTCTCCCGTCACATCTACAACAAGAATCATCATCTCTAATGTATTGTACTTTTTGTACTAAAACCATCAGATTCTTATTGGCCTAATGAACTCTAAATCAAACAAGCAAAGATCAAGCTTTGTGTTTGTATGTTTGTTTTTAACATTTGTTCAAAGTGGAATTCTAATTGATATAGAGAACCATAAAGATCAAACATATATATATAAAGTGAAAAGGAGGAAATAGAAAAGATTATACATTGAGGGAAAGAAAATACAAGAGTGTCTGATGAACTGCAATGGTGGGTCAGAAACTCTGAATATAATTGGTTTTGAATGTAACTCATGCTCAAGTCCTCAGCTTCAAAGTTAGGAAGTGGATGTTGATCGTGGCAATCTCTTGGCGATTTCCTGAAATATCACAAGTTGAATTTTAAGCTGATGTATGCCATATGATTAAAGGAATAGCATCAATAACTTTTCTTATTTCTTTCTCTAAGAATCTATTGGTTTCTTTCATATGAAAATTGAGATAAAGGCCCATCACCCAAAGGGTGCATAACAAGTTCAAATATTAGAGCCTTTTCAGTCTATAAATCATGCTAAGGTAGTGTTTGGTTGTTTGTAACTCTTCACCCACGGATGGAGAGTTACATGCATGAGGAGTTACAGTAAGGGGACTTACACTTGTATGTTTGGTTGGTTATTTAAAAAGTAATGGATGTAAGTGGAGGTACATCTTTTTGTGTTTGGTTGTAATAAAAGATGGATTTGATGGGGGATATAGTTACCCCTATTGTGAGTGGTGAGGTTACCCCTTGTTAAAAAATTAAAGATATTTAAATGTTTTTAATAAAAACTAATGAATAGATAATTTTAAATTTTTTTTAAAAAATTAATTGATGTAAATGTTGTATTTAAATTTAAAAATATTTATATTAATTTAATAATATATTTTAATTTAATATATAATATTATTTTAAAATAAAACCAAATATAAATTTTTTAATTTAACATATATGAGGATATACAATACTTTTCAAAACAAAACAAATAAATAAATAAAAGTTGAGTATAAATATATATCAACTCATTTGTTAGGAAAATAGAAAAACCCGAAATATTATTTATTTAAAAAATTACTCAAACTTAATTTAACATAGTGAGAGTTGATATACAATACTTAAATTTTATTTATTTATTTATTTTAATTTAACAATATTCAAAATTAAAATATCTTAATTTAATATATATATATATATATATATATATATATATATATATATATATATATTAAACAAATGGCGATCTTAAACAAAAAGTTGGATGAAAAGGTGTGCCACTTTTCACATTTTCTAAAAAGCTTGGATAGGGAATGGGTGTAACTCCCCATCCGGCCAATTTTGTTGTAAGTGCTCATACACAATTTTTGTATGAGCACTTACATATCCAAAAAAAAATAACCCAACCAAACAAAAATTTTGTATGGGGATTTACCCATCCCTGTATGAGGAGTTACACACAGCTAACCAAACACTACCTAAATGCTTGAATCAATCCAATGACTGGATTTTTATTTCAAGAATGCAAATGGTGAAAATTTTCCCTACTTCCATAGTAATAGATAGGCAAGGAAATACTTAAGCTAATAGGTCTCAGACTTTCACCTAAGACCTGCTGAGTACACCCAACTCACTCAAGCGTGCCCAATACCCCCAATGAAGCCGCACAAGGGAGAGGCTCGAGAGCTAAACGTAAACATGGGAAACCAATGGATGATGTCGCCTCGGCCCTTAAAACTATTGCTCAATCCTTGGAAAAAATGGTCATTGTGTTCGAGAAGCAAGCAACTCAAAGTGACGTCGATGTGCAAGCCATCCTAGATAAAGTCCGAGGATTGGGTCTTGTGGATGGTGGTGTTTTAAATCTCTTGAAAATATTCGTGCATGATGAAAAAGAGGGTCGTTTTTTCCTTGGGATTAATGATGAAGCGTTTTTGCGTGTTTGGGTCAATGACAAGCTCGGCAAGTGATCCATGTCTTGGATTGTAGTTTTGCTTAATTAGAAGAAATGTGTACTTTGAATTATGTTAACATGCTTTTTATATGTGAACATGCTTAGTTACTCAAACTTTTTATATTTGAACTTTCCTCATTGGTGAAATATGTGAACATGTTTTTATTGAGTTGTTTCAAATTTGAAGTTGAAATTTATATCCAAGATGACATCCCATGGTGTATGTTGTTTGCAGATGATGTTGTCCTAGTGGATGAGACTAGAGATGGAGTAAATCAAAAACTAGAATTATGGAGAAACACTTTAGAAAGTAAAGGCTTTAGGTTAAGTAGAAGTAAGACAGAGTATATGCACTGTAATTTTAGTCTAAGTAGGAGAGATGAAGGAGAAGTGAAACTTGGGGGGTGGTAGTGCCTAAGGTTAACTATTTTAGGTATTTAGGTTTCATTTTTCAGGATGATGGGATGATAGATGAAAATGTAATCCATAGAATCAAAGTTGGATGGTTGAAATGGAGAAGTGCCACAGGGGTGTTATGTGATAAAAAGATGCCTAACAAAATAAAGGAAAAATTTTATAGGACGACAGTTAGACCGGTCATGCTATACGGGAGCGAGTGTTGGGCAACTAAAGTTCAACATATGCATAAGATGATTGTGGCCGAAATGAGGATATTAAGATGGATGAGTGGTCATACAAGATTGGACAAGATTAGAAATGAACACATCCGACAGAAGGTGCATGTTGCACCAATTGAAGATAAATTACGAGAAGGGCGTTTAAGATGGTTTGGTCACGTACGCCGGAGACCCCCAGGTGCTCCAGTTCGAAAATGTGATAGTTTAGTTGTAGAAGGTAAGAAGAGGGGTAGAGGTAGACCTAGGATTACATGGAGAGAGGTGGTGTTTAAGGACCTACGTATGTTAGATATTGAGCCGGATCTTGCTTTTGATAGAGCGACATGGAGACAAAGAATTTATATAGCCGACCCCGCCTAGTATAGGATTACCGATATGTCGGTTAAAAGGTTTTTCTTCATTAGCTTAGCTTTGTTTGTAGGGATACTGTTCTGCTTCTAACATCCCAATCTCTCATAGAATTATTTGTTATTATTATTTATTTATGTATTTTTATTGTTTATTTTATTTCAATTTATTTCATTTAATTTTATTTTTATTTTTATTTTTATTTTATATTTGAGAGCGACATGAAAACAGAGAATCCATATAGCCGACCCCATCTAGTATGGGATTAAGGCTTAGTTGTTGTTGTTGTTGTTGTTGTTGTTTTTATTTATGTTTGATTGGTGTTTGAAATTTATGTTTGAAATCAATGCTTTTTGTATATATATATATATATATATATATATATAAATAATAATAATAATAATAATAATAATAATAATAATAATAATAATAATAATAATAATAATAATTTCTTGTGTAAAGGTTAAGTAGTGATAAAAAATAGGTAAATATTTTTTTTCATGAAGAAAATTTAAAATTTTTCATGGAAAATGTTACTTTTTCTAGGGAAAATAGATGCAATCAAACAACAAATTTGATATTTTCCATGGAAAATGATAGATTTCCCATGAAGAATAAGAGCAATCAAACGGTAAAATATGAATTTTTCATGAAAAATGTAGCTAGAAAATACCGCCAATCAAACAACCACTTTCTTATTTTCCACGGAAAATTTTTGCATGGCAAATTTTTGCATGAAAAAGTTTTCTTTTCCACCCAATGTTCCAATCTTGTAATCAAACACAGCATAAATAATAAACAAACACCCCCAAAGACCCCAAAACAATTTTGGCACTATTTCAGTGACCAATAGTTAATTATTAGAAAAAAAACAGTTAATAAATTGTTCTTCCAATAATTATAACAATGTTATACTTGCACTGCATCAACATTCAATTACCAACACTTAAAATAACATGACTGTTTGAGAATCTAAATATATATGTAACAAAAGATCAAAATTAATTTTAATTTTAAAATAATGATTTTCATGGTTTAATCGTCAACTTTAGGATTTTATAAATTTGAGGAAAGAAAAAGAAAAGCTAGCAAGGGGCTTTGCAAATATAGTAAAGATTTATGGACTTACGTGTAATTATAAACAGTGAATTATATTATATAAAAAAAATATAATTATATTATATATATATATATATATATATATATATATATATATATATATATAAAACCTTGGCCCATTCTCCACCGCTGGCGCTGGGCACCAACATCCTCCTCCGGACCAAGGGCTTCGTCGCGCGGTATTCTTCCTTTTCTTTTCAGATTGTTCTCAATTTATTTTCTGGTTTTCTTCTTCTCGTTTATTCTGATTTTTCGGGGTTTTTTCAGCATTAAATTACGAATTGATTATGCAAATGCTTCCTTTTGCTTAATTGTTTATGATCTCCAGTTTTTTTCTTTTTCTTTTGTATGTGTGTGAAATATTAAACTCATGATTCTTAGTCAGCATACCTAGTCTTCGTTGATTTGCAATATCTTGTCCAAGTATCAACTTGGAACCACTATTTGATTTTGGAATCAAAAGAACAAAAGGAGAGCAGCTAATATGAATTAAATTCATTCACACTTTAGCAACACAAATGACCAAAAGTGTTTGTCAACTTGTTGAGGGTTAAGCAAATGTTATTCGCAATAGTTATATGAATCTCCAGTCCTCAAAGACAACAAGAAGGCAACAAAAAAAAAACCATTCAATGTAAATCTGTACTATATTCAGAATTGAGTTGCTGTATATGGTATTTTTAATATAATTCGTAAACTAAAAGTTGTTCAAAACTATTTTGTAGTTGTAATTATATCAATTCTCAAAACAGCTTTGTAAGTGATGAGATTCAATATAAACAGCTGTGGTAGGCTCTTTATGAGTATTGCCTTCTAATCTTTAATCATGGTTTTCTTTGTAAGTAGATTTTGTTTGGATGAATTTTTTTTTTTTCCAAAAGTGCTTCTGCAGTAAGTTAAATACTTCTGGGAAAAAAAACATGTTTGGATGAGTTTTTGAAAATAAATAGAAGCATTAAAAAAAAGCTAAAAAACTATTTTTTTTTAGAAGCTAGTAGTTTGTAGCTTCTGAAAAAAGTCGTTTTGTAGAAGCTATTTTAGAGAGTGTCACATTTCCTAAACATTTTAAAACCTATTCAACAATTATCAAAATATCATTATTATTTATTATTATTATAAAAGTACTTCTGGATTAACATATCCAAATATAAAAATAACAGAAGCGCTTAAGTTACTCTCATAAGTCCTTTTTTTCTTCTAGCAAACTCAAAAAGATCATTTTTTCATAAGAACACACCCTGAGTTGTGCTTCCTGACCTGTCAAAATCAATGAGTAGATCAATATAATGAGAACAAATTTTTCGAGAAAAAGAACCCTCAAGTTATGTCTACAAGTTATGTGATGGTTTGTGTTTATTTATTTTAACATGTTACAATCTTATTTCAACTGCAGTTATGGGTGAGCGAAACCTTGTTGATGTGGACAAACTGGTACTAAAGGGGTTGCAGTTTCATGGGTTCCATGGGGTGAAACAGGAGGAGAAAAAGTTGGGTCAGAAGTTCTTGGTGGATGTAGATGCTTGGTTAGATTTGAGTACTGCAGGTTTGACAGATTCTTTGACGGACACCATCAGTTACACAGACATTTACAGGTATGGGTCATAATTCTCTTGCTTTCATTATATTTACCACTACTAAATGCGTGTCTTTGATATCTTTTGATTTTAAGGTTTCTTAGTGCTTCCTGAAAAAGTGTAGCACTTGTAGAAATGTAACGAATGGTGCTAGAATTAGGGCTACAAATATAAGCTTCAGTGGGCGTTGAATGTCTTCATGTGGGGAGGTGGAGAAGAGTTGTTGGTCTCTTTTAAGCACAACTTTCTGCAAGGGAATTCTAGTTTTTTTTTATATATATAAAAAAATACATTATAGCTTTTGCGATATTGTTCAAACCACAGTTGTCGATCCAAAGTTTAAAACTTTTGGCACTCTGGATTTGGAGCAGATGTAGTCCCTCCATTGCCTAATTCTTAAGCTGCTTGGAACCATGGAAGAAGATAAAACTTTTGATAGTAAATGAGAACCTATAGTAAAAAGAGTTGGCAGCATTTTTTCGTTGAAATTTGGCCGCTTATAGGAGGATGTGTTGACTGAACTTTTAGAAATAGTAGGATTATTAGAAACTTTATAAGAAAAGATTAATGATTAATAGGATTAAAACATGATATAACTAAACAGTGAGCATGAAAGAATCAAAGATTACCCTTTAGAACATTTGTGTTTACATCTTCTTGGTGTTTTAAAGTATGTGATATTGAAGGTTGAAAGCCTAGTTACTTTTGTCACTGATGAAATAAAATCTTTATTTAATCAATTCTTCTTCAGTCTAAAAAACTCAGTGCAGTTTGGTTGTTTCTCATAAAGGAATCCTTTAATGCGTTTTCATGCACTCTGTTCAGAATGTTTATTCATATGAAACAATTTGCATTCAGAGATGAAGTTTTTCTCACTCGAATTTCTGTTCTTCCTTGGCCATATAACCAAATTTTCCCAAAGAATCCTGACGATCTTTAGATCAGCATTTATGTAGCCCATTAGTCTCATTTATTCTACTACTAGTAGCAATCTATTTCACGTTAAAGGAGATTTAAAAGCAAAACCGGCCATTGACCTTCTTTCTAGTGTACAAGCATCTGAACTATTAGATGGAAAAGGAGAAAGACAAAACACAGGCAACTCCACCTTCTGATGAAATCATGCTAATACACCTTATGAGCAATGTTCATTATTTGCAACTTAAGAGGAACACCTTATGCTATCCATTTTTGTGTGATCAGATACACCATTGGTTTTTGTAATGAAATCACACCAATTAGAAGGTTGTATAATGAAATCTTCTGTTATTTGTGCAGGATTGCTAAAGAAATCGTGGAAGGTCCTTCACAGAATCTTTTGGAATCAGTGGCTCATCTGATCGCAAACACTACGCTCCTCAAGTTTCCGCAGATATCTGCTATCCGAGTACAGGTTGGAAAACCTCATGTTGCTGTTCATGGTCCTGTTGATTATCTAGGTGTGGAGATCCTTAGGTATAGGAAGCAGGAATGAATGCTCATTCACAAGCACCAAAATTTTTCAATCAACTTTTTTGTAACTTGTTTGAAACCATGAAATATATCAGCAAACTCAGTCTCTGTTTGAGTACCAATTAAGATGCCTTTTAGGCATCAATGTGAGTCATGAACTGCTGATTGAGGTGGTGTTTAGTTTGATTGTGAGTGGATGCAAGTGGAGTATAATTTCGTGTTTTTTTTTTCATATTTGATCAAATAATCTATTTACAAGTAAGTTAAAGGCACTCCAAATTAGTTATTAAGTCAAAATATTGCTTTTTTTTTATTCGCAACTCTTTCCACATGAGAGATCATTTCAAGGAAAATGATAAGAATGTCATTACATTACATTACATTAGACCAATAAAAATATGATTCCTATCCTCTACATAGAATTTTAAAAAAAAATACATATTAAAAATTACTTGTCATTTATCATATCTTCATTGACTTAATGTAATGCATTGGGTTAGGACAAGATTTACTTCTTTTCCAAACACTTGTGAAATAAAACTTCCCTTTAATGAGGAGAGGTTGAGGGTTTAAACTACACTTATGTGTTCTTGCATGTTCACATTTATCGGGAAAAAAACACAAAAAAAGAGTTGATCACTTTCTGTAGAATAAAGCACTTGGGTCACTCAAAGCAGATTTGATTCTTCACTTCAATTTTAGGATGTTAAGTGTTTTTTTTTTTTTTTGTGATATAGGGGTTAAACCTCTCCACAAAGGGACGTCAATGAGTGTGGCTTTAGGTGGCGAGCACCCTTGATCTCTCATCGTGTGCGTACAGATGTGGGGACTTGAACTTGGGAGCATTGTGCTCATTATGTGAATTACTTAAAATGCTCCCCCCATTTACGGAGGCGGAGAATTGAGCCTCAAAGCATGCTCAATCAAGTGAATTACTCAACACACGGGACTCAAGATACCGCTAAACCAATGGTCCTTTGGTAGGATATGTCTAAGTATTTAGTAGCAGTTGTTAATACGAAGCCTTGTTTTTTTTTTCTATATATATATTTAAAAAAAAAATGAAATAGAATGAGAGGGAGGCAGATATGATTGTGAAAAGGGAAGAATAGAATAAGAAAATTGGGGAAATAAAGAGAAAAAAGAAACAGAGAAATTCCAAAGTATATGCTCAACTAAGAACTGGATTCCTTCCTCCAAAGAGAGAGAATATCACTTTTGAGAGGCCCTCAGAAATTCGGAATTCCACTTCACCTTCGTTACTGTGATTCACTGATTCTATCTATCAATCACTGCACAATGAACACCATCTCCTGTTCCATAAATCTATCTCCTTTCTCTTTTCCTCCTCGAATCTGCCCATGTTCTTGCTCTCCTTCCCCGTCTTCTTCTCTCACTTTCGTTCCCAGAAGGCCCTTGCGATTCCCCTCCTTGGAGTGGGTCATATCAAGCCATCCATTGAAGCAAAGGCCGCTCCTTGCAGGCAGAAAGATGATCACTGAGGAGATGAAGGAAGAGGAGGAGGTGCCCCCGCCGGCGGACGATGGCAAGCTGAACTCTAAGCCCCGCCGCATTGCACTCTTCGTTGAGCCTTCTCCCTTTGCGTGAATAACATCTTTCATTGTTTTCGCCAAAGTTTGGATTTTTGGATTTGTTTTCACTGAAAAATTAGGTTTTTTGGGTTTCGGTTTATGAACTTTTACCATTTGTCAATCCACTAGTCCTGAAATTGCCTCTATGGTTATTTGTAAATGATGTCTTTGATATTCTCATTAATTTGTAGTTGCTACTCTTCTAATTTAGCAATGCTGAATTTTCATTTTTGGCAGTTATGTTTCTGGTTATAAGAACCGCTTCCAGAATTTCATCAAGAATCTCAGGGAAATGGGAGATGAGGTACTTCAGATTATTTGTATTCCTACTTGCTTTGAAAGATGAGGCAATCAGAATATAGAAGAAAATGAATCCTTGTTTGGCTTCAAAATGCTTGAAATTTATTCCAACCAAATCTTTGTAAATAGAGAAAAAAAAAAAAAAAATCTTGGTTCCTGCTGCAGGTCATTGTTGTTACAACCCATGAAGGAGTGCCTCAGGAGTTTTATGGTGCAAAATTAATTGGCTCATGGAGGTCAGTCTGGACTATTTCCTTTCATGTTCTGGTTTCTTGGTGCCTCTTATGACTGCATGAATGCAATATGAGTGATTTAACAACTACTGATATTCTGTCTTTTAGACACACTTTAGAGTATGTACGAGCACCTTGGCAGAAAAAAACATTTATTAACCTACACATGTTTTCAGCGATAAATTTACTTCATGCATAATTACTTAGGGCTTTCATGGTAGATTGAGTATTTAGAAGACCACATTTTAAGTATGCAAACATTGGAAGGATTGATTATCGAGTTGGATTCTCTGACATGAAGGACACTCAGCGAGAAATTTTCCAGCTGATGCAGGCTCACCACCAATCATTATTAGCTAAATTTGATCATGGAAATCTTTGTGTTATAAACCTCATTTAATTATTAGTGGACTTTCTGATAAACTTGTGTATGAAAATAAGGTAGCTCATCCTGCCCCTGCTCACAAAGTATCCACACAAATGAACTTTGCACATCATTCACGTACATGTCATGCATGCCAGTAAAAGCTTTGTTTTCTTGTTAGTGCTGGTGAAACAGAAAAGCCTCTACTGATTCATGTTGGGCGTCTTGGTGTAGAGAAGAGTTTGGATTTCCTTAAAAGGTTAGTTCTTAATTTTAGCAATTATGGTAGAGTTGATCTTAGATGCAGTCCTGAGTTACTTTGAATGCTTGGGTCTATTAAAGTGACAAGGAACCACTTCAAATTTGTTTCAATTCAGATTATTTTGAATGCTTCTTCCTGTTTATAACTTCATACACCAGCAAGCAAAAATTATACATGCTCTGTGCCTTCAACATTTGCAATGTGCTGCTAAACACAGGGTTGTCGATAGACTGCCTGGAGTAAGGATTGCATTTGTAGGAGATGGACCCTATAGGCAAGCCATTCTGTCGATTACTCAGAAAAACTAATGCTAGACATTCTCTTAGTTGCACTAGTCGAACATTGCCACCATTTGGTTGATATTTGCTAATGCAGGAATGAACTGGAGACGATGTTCTCAGGAATGCCAGCAGTGTTCACAGGCATGCTCCTAGGTGAAGAGCTCTCTCAAGCATATGCGAGCGGGGATATATTTGTGATGCCTTCTGAATCTGAGACTCTAGGCCTTGTTGTATTGGAGGCCATGGCCTCCGGTGTTCCCGTGGTGGCTGCTCGCGCCGGAGGGATACCTGACATCATTCCAGAGGACCAAGAAGGCAAAACCAGCCTCCTATATACACCCGGAGACCTTGACGACTGTGTACACAAGCTCGAACACCTCTTATCCAGCAAGGAATTCAGAGAATCCATGGGCAAGGCAGCTCGAGAAGAGATGGAGAAGTATGATTGGCGCGCCGCCACCCAGAAAATACGAAACGAGCAGTACAATGCTGCTATCTGGTTCTGGAGGAATAAGAGAGCACAACTGCTCAGACCCATCCAATGGTTTGTCCGGAGGCTTTTCCGGTGGTCGCCGGGGATCACTTATAGCTGATTAATCTTGTTACATACATGTCTAGTATTGTTCATTGAATATTTAAGAAAGCAGTACAGATTATTCAATCTTCATAATCAGGAGAAGAGAATGACTGCTCAAACTCAGCATCCATGAGAACCCCACGCATAACATGCACAATGATCTCATCCTTTCTGAGATCCACTCGTTCAGAACTAACATTGTTAACAAGCAGAGCCCCATCTGAAGATCTCCAGGCATGGAGTCTGAACCCAGACACTGAATACAATGATATTTCTCCATTGAAAGGCACAGCAACAGAGGACAAGTGCTGAGGAACAGCAGAGAACCCCATGACACAAGACAGAACAGCATAAGTGTTGTTGATCTTGTCTTTAACCAAGCCATCAGTGGCTCTGAGTTTCAGAATGCTCTCAAAGGCTGCTTCTGATGGGACAAACACAGTGAAAGCAAGATCACCAGGCAACATACCAACCATCATATCTCCCAGTAAACCCAAACTCACTTCTTCCCCTGTTGTCCTCCTCCCAGACATCACTTGTGATACATCTGGAAGGCTTAAACCAAGTAAAACCAGCAAGCAAATAGAAAGAATTATTATCAGTAACAACAAGTACATGAAAACCAGTGAAAATCTAAGTAAATGGCTTCCTCCTCCTCCTCTTTGTTTTCTCCTGAAAATCTCCATGGCAGGCAAACTGGCGAAGTCCAAGCTGAACTCTAGATTAGATGTGATTGTGACTCAGTGATGGGTTATTTAATTGTGTGATGGGAATGGGTTGGCGTGCGCTCGTGCTCCGCGTGAGCTGACCACCACCACCACCACCTCTCCACAATTCACCGCCCATGTGTATTTGTTGTATAATGTGTAATATATTATTTATAAAGAAGAACACACACAACCAAACAAAGTAACAAACAAACGCACAGAGGAACACACAGGACATTGACATGGGAGTTTAACCTATAGTCAACTTTGCTTTAATGAGATCTTTTCTCGTGTTGTACTTCAAGCTTCATTTGTGCTTCAAAAAGGGGCTTTTAGCTTAAAACAAATCTAGAGTGGATATATATTATATTCTTTCCAAAAACTTGATAGAATGAAAGCAAGGTGGTAGACAGGATGAATCCATCAGTAAAAGGAATGGACAATGGACAGTGTTCTCAAATTCTCTGATACAAAAAGAATGGACCGTGTTATCAGAATCATATCTTTCAACAAGGATGAATCCCATTCAAGTCCAATCAAAAACACAATCTGGTTCACTTCCTTTTATTACTGTTCATTTACATGCAGTTTGAAAAACAGAGCAGGCTCAAAAATCACAGTGAGCTTGATTCACAGACACATACTGCATGAACTCATCGTCTTCCAAGATTCCGGCCATCGTCTCCGGCGCCAGGCACACCTCCAAGTCCACACTCCCATCTCCATCTCTCCCCGGAAAAGCTGATAACTTGCCATCAAACTTGTTGGCTCTGCCACTCCTTACTGCCAATGGCCTCCCCCACCCAAAGTCATTGTCATACATTGGAAACCTCGGCGAGCTCCCCATTGTGATCCCAGCTCCGTCCGGGTTGCCTAACGGAAAGCACCTCGGCGCCGCCTCCCACTCCGCCGCTCCTTTCCTCACTCTCTCATCGTTGTAAGCCAGCACGTTCTTGTGTAGCTGCCCCGCGGCCCATTTCAACCCCTTGGCCACCACGTCCCCCACCGACGCCGTCGTGGGGATGCTCTGAATCGCATTGCCGAAGTAGTACGCGTCCACGGCCGGCACCAGCCTGTGCCGGCAGTTCACGGCCATGCGGAACGTCGTGGACGACTCCGTCGTCAGGCGCTTGCTGCGCGCGCGAGCGCGCGTCACTGACATCCAGAGCAGCGCGCTGAGCGATTGGAAGGATGATATCTCGTCCACCTTCCTATCATGCACTTGTTTTCCATACATCTCCGCCATGGCGCCATTGCTGGCTTGCTTGAACGAAGTATGGTGATTGTTCGCCTTGGCTTTCAGTTTAGCAATGGCTTCTCTGCTAAAATGGAAGATCCGCTCACGTATTGGGTCGTCGACGGAGAAGGTTATCTTCGGGCCAGTGCTGTCCGGGAAGCGGAGCACAGCCTCCGAGTCGCCGAAGTAGTTCCGGCGGAAATCCGGCGTGCGAGAGACGGTTACTCCTCCATTGCGGCAGAGCTCCGCCCATGAATTAAAGAAGTTCCAGAATGAAGTCCCGTCCACAATGGCGTGGTTGACGGTGCAGCCGATGAAGAGCCCGCCATCGCCGAGCTCTGTGACTTGGAACGCAGAGAGAGGTTGGAAGTGGCCGTGATAACTGAGAGTGTAGTCTAGAGTGAAGAAGTCCTTGAAAGACTTAGGCACGTCAGAGGAGCTGCAGGCTGGTAGAAGGTCAGCAATGGTGAGAGTTGGAGCCATGGCGTGAATGAAGTCAGTGCCTGCATCGTTGCAGGTGATGAAAATACGGTGGTCGGAGCGGGTGGTGAGCCGGCCGGCGAGAGCCGGGAACAAGGTGAGAGCTCTGGACAGAGAATGAGAGAGAAGAGAGAGTAGTATAGATATAGGGAGTGGTGGCTGAGAGAAGAGAAGCCCTTTCTGAATATAGTGGCAGGATAACATAGGGAGATCAGAGACAGAGAGCTTAAGGTCCTCCATTGTTGAGCTCTGCTCAGGATAAACCTTGCATTTGGATAGCAAGGTGACACAAGAGGAAGACATCTCTCTCATGTTGTTTATGCTCTAGCTAGAGTTGGGTGGATAGTTTAGAAGGATTTGTGGTGCTTATAAAGGAGAAGAAGGGGAGGTTGGATTCATGCATTTGGATTTCGTGGGAGGTCTCCATCAGGGGCTCACCTCTCTTTTTCTCTCTTGGCTGCTGACTGATCACTTGATAGTTACCTATAATAATAAAAAAAAATTAGTAAATAGTAAGTTCTATGAGTTGTTTTTGTTCATGAACCTTTGGAGAATCTCAACTGAGCTTTCTTTTATTAATGTTTCTTTTTGGCAACAATCAGAAAAGAGCTGGCAAATACCTCTGTTTGGGCAGGTGGAGGACGGCTGTAACAACATTAATATATATATATATATATATCTATATGCAGTTATATATATATAGGTATATTGTTTAGTTTAAGGAAGAGGTAGTAGAGGAGTATAAGTATTAATTATAAGGACGCAGGTCAATGATCCAGTGCTCTTAAGACATTAAGAAATGGCTTATTGGTGGTCTGTATCACTGAATGTAGGCAATTCCAGTCTATCTCCTTAATTCTCTTCAGTGCCGACATTCAAATTGTTAATCAAAGAGATGAATCTCTGTATCTATTATATCTAGAATTATAGGCTGTTAGCTGTTAACAAGCATTGAAGAAGGTTATTTGATCAGATACATTTAACTTAGTCTGGAGAGAGTGGAGAAGTTGCTACGTGGGCACAGAGAGACACACACAACGTATGTTTTGGATGGTTGCATGCAGTGTAATGGCTGGATAGGGACATGACCCCAAGTACTCTTTAAAGACATCTTTGTCTCTTCCTTTCATGCAGCAGCAATGCAGTTAGTTCATCATACATACAAATGCATGTTTTCTTTCATCCCTCTTCCTGTTCCTGTCTAATCAAAAGCTTTAATATTTTTTCCAACAAGAAGTTTTACACGTTAAGGACTCTTCATTGATAAAAATCATTGATGTTCTATCTCTTCATTCATGCATCTGGGTCGCTGTTACCTTTGATTTGACACCAGAGCCGCAAAATCTAAATACATACAAGACAGTAATCTAACAAACACGTGAAGCATTGTAAGATGAACATAACATGCTCTCTGTTTGCTGTACAACAGCAAGCTAACAGTAGAGAGGGAGTTCCCCCACCCAAACCCAAAAACATTGACAAAGATATGGTTAGGAACATGTATGTCTGGAACCATAGGGGCTATGTTCATGGAACCTCATCCCCACTTGCTCTTCAAAGACAGACCAACCTTGACTTATCCTCATTGGCTTTTCTAGGCAACCACTAGATTTTTTTTTTACTGTGACACTTGGCAGAGGAAAAGAGAGCACCATGAGTTGAAAGAACTCTTTTTGCTTCAAATGGTAGTTCATATATGGAGAAAGATTTGCAAGAATCTAATGAAAGGAGCAGATTGGTGGCTCCATTCATCCTCTTCTCTCCATTGAAATGATGTTCAGCAAACCATTTGCTCTGAATTTTTCTGTTTGTGGGGACACAAATGAATGAACATGGATTTCATGTGGAAAATGAAAATCACTAGTGTGTTTTTCTTGATTTCCAGAAAGGGGAAATTGAGGAAGTGGAGAGTGATGGCTGTGGCTGGTCATGGTAAATTGATATACTGTTGCATTGTTTTAGAAACAGGGGACCCAACCACTAACCCCTTCTTAGATTATGAAATTGGATTAATTGTTTGGTTATGTAGGACCTTAAATCATTGCTTCTTGAGTATCATGCCATTCAACAAGTGGTGGAGGAATATGGCCTATACTTAATTTGATTAATCAAAATGTGGCACCCACTCTGAGCATAAACATCAAGGTGTTATGTAGTTTGTGGTTTGGCACTTTGGCAGAGTGAAATGCAGTAACAGTAATGTGATCAATGTGAGATCTTGATAACTGTGTTTTCTTGTGAAGCATGATGGTCCCCTGTTTTTTATGGTGACTATCTGGGTGCAATTCACCTGAATGTTTTTGTACTGTTGTGTGTGTGGTTTTTAAAACTTTGAAAATGAGATTTTCAACATTCAATGATGCAGAAGTATTTAGACAGGTATATCAAGAAAAGAAAAGCCCAGACGGAAACTAAGTTCCCTCTCACAATTGGTGGTCTACAATACAATTGTTACTGTCAATGTAAGCAAACCAAACTAACACACAAAGTCGTCGGTCTATAATTGTTAGTGTCAATGGAAGCAAACCAATTTAACACTGACAATAGTAGATATAAGAGTATGATAATGCTCCAAGAGAATTCAAATTGACATAAACGAAAGAGACAAGGATTTAAGTATTCACCCAAAACAAGGCTACGTCAACTGACGAGCAATAATCTACTATCAAAATGAGAAATCACAATGAAAGTAAGGACTCTTGGATGCAGCACCACTTCCCAAAAAATCAAAGCTGGCGTACGCATTTGTGAAGAAAAGTCCTGAGTTCACGTGATAAGACCCTAATCTCTACTGGGAATGAAACCTTCGAGGATGAGACACCGGAACAAGGGAACACCTGAGGCATCACCAACTCAACCAAGAAAGAAGCACTCTTCTAAACTTAGTATATTTTCTTCATTCTTGGTTAAGACTACTATGTAATGAACTTCATATCTTCTTTAATAAAATTGTGATTTATCCACTCCATGGAAAAGAAAACAAACAATGAAAGTAAGGACTCGAATGATATACTCCTTCCATCACCCTCTCGTATTTCAACACAACAAGGCATCCTCTCTTCAATATCTTGAACAGAACCCCAACGTCTTGGTAATTCATCGGGGAAAAAAAATCCTTCCTCTTTCAAATTTACAATCATAAAATACAAGTCTTCTTCTATTGTTCAAAATACTCATGTTACACCAAAAATACCACTTCCCTAAAAATATTTCTGGTATAACAAATTTATACCAAAATTATAATCTAATACAAAACCGAGAATTTATATCACAATCCAATAGTTAAATCTCTTTGAATATGTGAAATGATGATAAAAATGCTTTGATTTATCTCAATCATTCAATGTTATTCTATAAAAAAATAATGATAGTAAAACTTATATATAAGAATTTCAAATTATAAAACTTTCTCAAGCAAAGTTTGCTAACTTCTTCTCTCTCATAAAAACAGATTGCGGGTTTGAAATTTTGAATCACATTTATGGCTGCTTCACGTGACTTGTTCATATTTATAAAAAAAATAAACAAAAAATAGAATTTTAAATTATAATTTTGATTATAAACTTTTGGTAAGAAGATATTTAGATGAGCGGTTTTGAAGGGAAAAAAAAAACCTAAGATTGAGAGATTTTTTAAGCTTATTCTTCACATTTTAAATTTTATGAAAATTCTCTCTGTAAAATTGCCAACTAGTGTGACCAAAAGTTTAATTTTTCTCCATCTCTATCCACTACCTTAGTTCCTTTTGAACATAAGTCCATCTCAGTATCCAAACGTGCTTAATTAGATATTTTCCATGTGAGAAGAAACCAGGGAGAACTTATTAAAGTTACTAGTACAAAAATGTCAACTTTGATCAAACTTAAGTCAAGTCACCTGCTATTGTCCTTCTCTAAGCATTCATATTTCATTAAAAGTGATAGAGAAATTACTAAAATGGATTGATTTTCCATTTCAGTTGAGTGAGAGAAATAACGTTTTTCTCATTTCAACATAATGATACTATACGGCCGGCGCATACCTATCACTCCTTTATATATATATATATATATATATATATATATATATATATAGATATGGCCCGTATTTGTGGTTGGCCCATAGAGATGGGCACGAGCCGATTAATCCTGGACCTAACGGCCGCCATCCTCACGGCTCGTCACAAACACTAAACGAATCACCGCCACAGATCGAACCGCCGGGACTGCCGGGACTACTGACCGCATGAAGTCACGGTCACTCGGTGACTCCGTGAATCGCCCTGGGCCAATTTATAGAATCCGGGCGGAGCCCAACTCCTGCCATTAACTCAAATGGCTTCACGGTTTTTTAATTTTTTTAATTTTTTAAAAAATATATAAATG
Source organism: Dioscorea zingiberensis (assembly GCA_026586065.1). Classification (NCBI taxonomy): domain Eukaryota; kingdom Viridiplantae; phylum Streptophyta; class Magnoliopsida; order Dioscoreales; family Dioscoreaceae; genus Dioscorea; species Dioscorea zingiberensis. Next base: position 2,386,008 of record CM048818.1, on the reverse strand, counting down.
TATATTAAAAAAAATAGCAAAAATGTAAAAAAAAAATTTAAAAAAAAACTATGATATTTTGATATAAAAATAGAATGTGAAAAAATTTTAAAAATTAAAAGCTATAAAATTCATTATCCTACACTCATTATTCAAATATCAAGACAACCAAAAAAAATTATAAAAAAAAACCATATAAATGGCAAGTTACTTAAAAAAAAACCATAAAAAACCTTCATTATTGACAACTAGAGAATGCAAAAATCTCTCTTGAAGGAAAAAAATCCAATCTATAAAATTTATTATCCTCCTACGCTACTTATTCAAACATTAAGAAAATAAAAAAACATAAAATCACAAAAGAGCATATAAATGGCAAGCTACTTAAAATTGAGGAAATAACCATAAAAAACCTTCATTAATTGACAATTAAAGAATGCAAAAATCTCTCATGAAAGGATAAAAAAAAATCAGTCTATAGAATTCACTATCCTATATTAATTATTTAAACATTAAGAAAATCAAAAAATTTATAAAATCACAAAAGAATATATAATTTGCAAGTTATTTAAAAATAAGGAAATAAGTCAATAACCATAAAAGTCTTCGTTATTGACAATCAATGAATGCAAAAATCTCTCTTAAAGGAAAAAAAACTTAATATATAAAATTCATTACCCCATACTAATTATTCAAACATTATAAAAATCAAAAAAATTATAAAGTCACAAAATATATAAATGGCAAGCTATTTAAAATAACGAAATAACGATGAAAAATCTTAGGGGGCGTTTGGTTTGTTTTCCGTTTTCTGTTTTCTGAAAAGGCGGAAAACGCAGAAAAGGAAAAGGATTTTCTGTTGCGTTTTCTGGAAAATGGAAAATGGAAAAACTGTTTGGTTTGGTTTATTGGAAACTGTTTTCAGAAACAGAAAATAGAAACTGTTTGCAGAAACAGAAAAAAAAAATAACAAATATGATATTTTTATATTGTTCAAAATATAAAAAATAACAAACATGATAATTTTATAATAACAAAGTTCAAGAAAATATATTTTAAGAAATAAAAAAATGATAAACATGATATTTTAATAAAGATTAAAATAAATATAAAAAATAACAAATATGACATTTTTATAAAGTTTAAAATATAAAAAGTAACAAATATGATATTTTTATATATTTTTATAATAGCAAAAGTTCAAAAAATATATTTTTAAAAAATAAAAAATGGCAAAAATGATATTTTTATAAAATTCAAAATATATTTTATAAATTTTTATAATAAAAAAAGTTCAATAAAATGTATTTTAAAAATAAAAAAATAATAAACATGATATTTTATATATTTTTATAATTATTTTTGAAGTTTGGTTTATTTACAACTCTGCCACCATTGTTTTCCAAATTAGAAAACGATTTTTTTTTGTTTTTCCGTTTTCCGTTTTTCAGCCATCTCCGTTTTCTGCCTTTTCCAGAAAACGGCCCAAACAAACGCGTTTTCTGCGTTTTCCACGATTTTCAGGAAATGGAAAACACAGAAAACGTGGAAAAGGCGGAAAACGGCCATACCAAACAGGCCCTTAATTATTGGTAATTAGAGAATGCAAAAATCTCTATTCAAGAAAAAAAAAAACTCAAATATATAAAATTTATTATCATTCCTAATTATACAAACATTAAAAAAAATCAATAAATATTTACATGAGTTTAAAAACTTGAAAAAAAATGAAAAAAATTGAAAAAAATTAAAAAAAACCAACCTCATGGGTTGACCTGGGTCAACCCGGTGGGTCAATCTGGCCCGGCCCGGCAGGTAAACCCATTGGGTCATGCGTTAGGTTTTACCCAACCCATAACGGCCCGCTACTATAGCGGGTTCTGTTTTCGACCGACCCATCGTCAATCGACCTAATGGTTTTCGGGTCGGCAAGTTAAAACCCGCCCCTTTACCCATACCTATTACTCATATTTAAATCATATATATGATTTATGAGTGATAGTATGGGCCGACCGTAAATGCGGCCACTGCATACTATCATTTCTCCTTCTTTGGTTTAGCTTGGACATATTCCAACTTTTTTATTATCTAAGTGGGCGAAATGAGCCCTGTCATAGAAAAACCAATTTTTACTGAAAAGGAACATGATAAATGTAACTTTCCTCTTATTTCTAACCACTTTGAGGAAATGGAGTTTTCACCCCCTTTTTCACTTCCAATCAGGTTAAACTCTCTCTCATAATACTAAGACCAAATCAAGCATCAACTCCAAATCCAATCCAGTGATCATGACTCATGGCATTAGTTAATTCACATAAAGGCCCAATCCATATTCAAACTTTTAGAGACAAATGAAAAAAATGAAAACTTTAGATTTGGACCATCACTTACACACTACTAGAGAACTACTGGCCCAGTCCACTAAAAATTATAGATAAATCATGGATTTATTCATTAATAAAATAATAGCAAATGAAATATAAATGCACCATAAATAACCTAAAATATACGAAGAGAATATAAGCAACAAAAATCAATACCAATTTTCAATAGTTAAGTTTTTTTAGTAGGTTTTGAAAAAGAAAACAATGTTTTTTTTGTGAATTATTTATTTTAGGAGGTTTATAAAAACTCAACCCAAGTACCAAAGAGGATTCTTGCTTCAATTGAGCTACTAGTCATGATTTTTTTTTAATAATATTTAATTTTGAATATAGAATATGAGAATGACTATTAAAAGTGTTGATGTTGAGATATGTTGCTCCCAGGGATGAGAGCAAATCCAAATCAACGACTATGAGAGTTCGGTAACGACTGTGAAACTTCAATTATTTTGATGGAAATATCAGTTATAGTGGATGTCTCTTTGGATGACCTTTTTCATGTTCACAGAATCATCATCTTCTCTCGAGATTGAACCTTCAAAGATTGTGCCTTGCAGAGAGAAGAATCTGCCAAAAGAGGAGGGTCAGGCACTCGTGTTCCGGGGTAGCCTCTAACGCTCAAGTTAAAGAGGCTTCAAACGGAGGGGAGAGTGAGATGGAGTAGAGAATAAAAGAGAGTAGAAAGGGTTCCTAGTGAGAGTGATGTACAAGGTGGCGATCAATCTCAATGAAGTTCTCTAGCTTGCTCAGTTACTTGTTACTTTTGTTATGAGTCGGGGTCTCCCTTATTTAGGCCTCGTTTGGATCAACTTTTGGGAAGCCCATAAGCACTTTTTTTTATAAATTAAGCACTTCTGAGAACAAAAAAAATCGTTTGTATTCCCTTTTTCGGAGAAGCAAAAGTTATTAAAAGAAAAAAAAGCTGAAAAACAGCTTTTTTTTAGAAGCTGGTGGTTTGAAGCCTATGAAAAAAAATGTTTTTTCACAATCTGTTTTAGAATCATATAATTATCAAAACACCCTTATGATTATACAATTACCAAAACTTCCCAACTATAAACATACTTCTGAATTAACATATCCAAACACAAACTATACAAAAACCCTTAACTTACTCTAAAAAATCTTTTTTTTCCAAAAGTCTTTCTATCAAAAAAAAAAAAAAAATTCATAAGCTAATCCAAACTGGGTCATAATCCTGAGGTCATTGGTTAGCTAGGAGACAGTTGGGTGCCAGCTTGAAGACAACATGGCATCAGGTTGGAGGCAAATAGTTACCAACTTTCAGTATACTAGGCCTTCTAGAAAGCTATTCTCCACTGTCACATGACCAAGTGATCAAGGTGACAGTTAAGTTCTTATATGGGTGTTTGTGATCATGCTATGTGTTTTTTCATCCTATAACAGAAAATATATCAATTAGGACATAAAAGAAAAGCTATATCAAGTTACATGATATTAGAAAATTATTAGAATAAGATTTTTATAGAATATGAGCGTGATACGGTTTCGTTAATAAAATAAAAAATTCAAAATTAAAAAAATGTGAAATATAAATGTACAATAAGTAATCTAAATTGTGAAACTCATGGATTGTTTCACAATCTCATCTCTTGGGAGAAGTTTCTTTCTTGCATGTGTTTCACGATTTGTTATGTGGACAGTTGAGAGTTTTAAAATGGGTTAATTACACTCATGGCCACAAAACTACTCGGGTTATAACGTTATAGCCACACACAAAAAAAATCGTGTCAGAAAAGACATAAATTTTGCTCCAATTACATGTAAAGCCAAAATGAGTGAATCCCTGGCAAAATTGCTGATGTGTCATTGACACGTAGATATATTTGTTTATAAAATTCCATGTCAGCGACACATTTTTTTGTGGCCATAGAGATAGAGGGATTTACTTTCGTCGATTGATTGGATCGCATCATGTTGGATCAATCCTAGGGTTGAAGTCGTCATAGGAGCAAAGGATGCCATCGGATCCGAAATCAAACATCCTCCCGCTCGATCCCGAACGGCTTGAAGAAATCCCATAAGCCATTAACACCATGAGAAAGAAAAAGAGTGAAGAAGTGGATTTAGGGTTAGGTTCGCTGGAGATTCACCCATTTTAGCTTTACATGCAATTGGAGCAAAGTTTTATGATTTTTCTGATATGAAAAAGATTTGTGGCCATAGCGTTATAATCCGAGTAATTTTGTGGCAATGGGTGCAATTTACCAATTATAAATTTTAAATATTTTAAATATTTTTAAACATTTTCTAGATTATAAGTTGATACACACGGATCTTGCCCCCCACGTGTCATCCCTCGACATCCCCCATTAACGCAACGCAGGCCTCGGGAGAAGCCGTCACGTCCTTCCTCCAACAACATGGTCTGGGGACAAGTAAGAGGGACACACTACCCATCATCATGACTGACAATATCCCAAGAAGCTCTAAGAGCACAAAAGGAAATGAGGCCTCAAAAGAGAAGGAAGTTCATTATGAAACACAGAGAGAAACTCCAGGAGAATATCTCCCTTCTTCTCCGATCAACTCCCAGTTGACTTGACTGTCGGAGTGGGTTTGGGCATTAGACACTCCCCCTCTTACTAGTATTTGTTTTTGTCTCACTTCAGGTGGATTCTCTCGAGAAGACAACACTAAAGTCATCTTCAAAAGAAGAAGAGGACGTTCAGTCTGTCTAAGTTGAGTTCAACTCCAAGGAGCACCAGTTTTTCGGGTAATATAAGTAAAAATTTTTTGTAGAAATATGCAAATAAATATTATTTTTATAAAAATATTTAAATAATTTCAAACTTTTACAAATATCAAGTAAAAGAAAAAGTTTAGCCCTCCAAGTTGCAATGAACAGCCCACGTGGGTTACGTGACACTTTTGGGTCGTGCGGTCCAATTTAGACTACTAAATCGAGCCCAAACATAAATACCTATAAATATTATTATTTTCACCAATATTTGTTTTAAAATATTTTAAAACATTAAAATATAAAGAAATAAATAAATAAATAAATAAATGAGATTGCCGCTGCGTTGCGTCTCTGTTGCAACTTCCAACAACTTAAGTTAACTTCCCGTCGCTTCCATCCCGACTTCCACCTCGCTCTTTAATACGCTCGGCGTCTCCTCCGCGCTGCGAGATCCCAAGTCTCCACCTCGCTCTTCGACCTCCTCCGCTCTCGCCGTCGGCGGGGAGAGATGTCGGACGCTCTCATAAACGGGTTAGCCGGCGCCGGCGGAGGAATCATCGCTCAGCTCATCACTTACCCCTTGCAAACAGTAATCCCTAATTTCGCCTTCTATCCGTGTTTTTCTAGGGTTTTGATGGTTATTCTCTTTGATTTCATCGCTGATGTTTGGATCTACGGTGTTCGCCTGGATCCAGGTCAACACTCGTCAACAGACCGATCGCGATCCCTCCAAGTCTACCAGGAAGGATGGCACCATTCAGCAGATGTACCAGGTCTCGGATTCCTACCCTATTCTTTTCATTTCTTGATTAATTTCATGGTCAGTGTTGTTTACTTTGTTGTGAATGCAATGGATGTGAAGGTCGTGAAGCATGAGGGTTGGGAGCGTCTGTACGGTGGGTTAGGGCCGTCGCTGGTTGGCACGGCTGCGTCTCAGGTGAGAACACTACTAACCCTTGGTCCCCAATGGAAGTGGAATTTATTTTGCCGTGCCTTATCTCTTTTGTTCAACCTTTCTGGCCTAGTGTCGTGTGCCACCTCTTCAGTGGCTGAACATATTTTATTCTTCCCATACTCTTTTTGTCTTCTTGTTGCCATGAAATTGATATTGATTTTGATATTTCCTGATATTGAGAAGGGCAATACTTTTGTGCTTTGGTATTCGTTGGGTTTATGATTCAGAACACATTTTCAACCAATGTTTTTCTCTGTGAATTGAACATCCAGTTGGTTGAGAGTGTTATGGGACAAGATCATAGTTTAGACTTGAAAAGAGTGTCTAGTTAGAGTAATGGTAATTTTAACACGAGGGATATAGCATACCAATGAGCTTAACTCTTGCTTGATACTTTCAATTCTTAGTTGACAATGCTTCAAGGTTGCAAGTGAAGAGGTTTTTTATGACCACATGGATTATTCGGTAAACTTGCTAATGTCTGAGTTAGTATTGATGTATAATTTGCTTTCTGAACATGTTGCATAATTCCTTATATAATATGATATATGAAAAGATATGGTTCTTGTAACAAGGACTACCATGTAAACTTTATTACTATCTTAATTTAATGCAATGAAATGTGGTTTATCCACTTCTTAAAAAAAAAAGAAAAGATCTGGTTCCATGGTCATTAATCAAATGTCACAATTTTTGGAACTACAATCTTGATGATTCTTTGGTGAAAAGGCTTCATAGTACTGAAGGCAAGATCAAGAATGTTGAAGTTAAATGTTTGTACTTTGCATTTCTAGAATTTGAATTGAGAAATGCTTGGATGAAAAAAAATTACTATTTGTGAGTGAAGTTAGCTCATAATATTCTATTCTACAATCCATGGATTTCGCCATTTCTTTGTATGAATCTCTCTTAAGCCCACCAGGAATGTACACATTTTCTGTATCATTTACTCACTTTAGTGCCTTGAGCTCTTTGCACTGTAGGTTTGCATTAATGGTGGTGTAGATTTTAAAAAAGAAAATCCCTGTTTGTATTCTCTGATAGAAAGTTTACCCCATTTTCTTTGCTTGACTTAAGCATCAATGCTAACCATTTAAACATTCATGATGCCTTGATCCTGTAGGTCCCAAAACTTCTCTTGTTTGCTTCCTTCTGCAGTAGTGATTGCCCATCATCATTGTTACCTGACATTATTAAATGCTGCATAACTTTTTCACTTGATGGCTGCCTTACTGAGTTGTCATTTTTGTTGTACAGGGTGTTTATTATTATTTCTACCAAATATTCAGGAACAGAGCAGAAAGTGCTGCTCTTAATCACCTGAAGAAAGGAAATGGGGATGGATCAGTTGGAATGTTCCAATCCCTCATTGTTGCTGCAATATCTGGGTGATCAATACTAGCATTGGATACTTGTTGCGATTAGTTATCTGAACTTAGAAAAGTCATTATTATATTATCTTGGCAAAGTTTTTATGGGCTATCCTGCATTTATAAACAGCTCTTTTGTTTGTAGCAGCCTCTATGAAAAATTATACCATTTGAGTTTTGATGCTTAGTTTTTGCTCAATCAATTGTCTTATGGTCCAGATGCGTGAATGTGCTGCTGACAAACCCAATCTGGGTAATAGTTACTCGTATGCAGGTAAGAATCTTACACACGCCTGGCTCTTCTTTTGGTTTATGTACATATAATCAGTCTATTTGTCAGATAACCAGGCTCATTTTGGGGAACTGAGAATATTATTTTCAGCTGATTATTGGGAATTGTTCATAGTTAGTCTGAAAACCACTGCTTGGTTTGTGCATTTGATATGTCTTTGCATTCTGCAGACTTACAAGACTAAAAAAAGACTGCCTATACAGCCTTCACGTGTTCCAGATAATGCAAACAGCCCAAATGTGATTGACCCTCCCCCTTATGGAACGAGCCAAGCGGTATATATCATGACACTATCTATCTATATGTATAATATTAAGTGGCATTGTCTGGATGGTATCATCATTTATAACATCGATGCTGTGAAGCTGAAATAAGTTAGTGTATTCTTTTGTTGACTCAGTACTTGATGTACCATTCCAGGTTCAAGAATTATACGGGGAAGCTGGATTGACTGGCTTCTGGAAGGGTGTGATCCCTACACTTATTATGGTTAGTATGAAGTAAAATCTTTATGTACATATAGGATGAGATCAAGAATTTAACATTAGACTGTACAGGTTAGCAACCCATCCATCCAATTCATGATATATGAGACTCTGTTGAAGAGGTTGAAGAAGAAACGCTCCTTGAGTGGAAAGGGGGCTGATGGAGTAACTGCTCTTGAGGTAGACTTTTTGCTTGAATGTGTTTATCTTTAAGTCTGCCCCTTGGAGTTATTCAATCACTGTTCTGGATGACCATTCAAATATTTTCATTCTCTTCCATATCATTTCCTTTTTCCTGAATATCAACTTTTCAAAATTGAGTTATAGGGCATCTTGGTGAACATGTATCATTTATATTTTTCTTATCTTGTTTGAATTCGTTTTAGTTGATACATTGGTAAGCAGACTATATAGGGATATCCAACAACTAGTATAATTCATAGTTTTTCATGTTCTCTCCAGGTGACTTATAAGTTCCATCACACTAAAGGTTCGAAAATAACCAACCTTTATAAGGAAAGTTGGTAATTCAATCCAATGAGAGGTTGAGGTTTCGAACCACGCCGTGGCTTGTCCACATTTATAAAAAAAAAAGAAAAAAAGAAGAAGAAGAAAGGTTTGAAAATAGAAACTTTCCAATATAAAACAGAATCAGTGCATTAGCAATTGTGATAACTTAATCAATTTCTTAAAATATGTACATTGCTCAGATGTCTTGGTTGTCGAATCTAAGAGAAATTCTAGATAATGTTTGTTACCCTGAAATTTTCTTGTCTACAGGCTTCAGATTTTCTATTTGTTTCTGCAAACCTTTTTATGCTTTTGCCTCTCAAGTATGTTTGTTGTTATTCTCCTAAATGTATTACCCTTCTTCAGATTTTTCTTCTCGGAGCTATTGCCAAACTTGGTGCAACTGTTGTGACGTATCCCCTGCTTGTTGTGAAGGTTTGCAAAAGGCTTATTCTATTTCTGACCTCTATTTATGTGTTCTTTATTCCATTAGATGTTTATACATGAATAATCTAAAACTTGTGGAACACTGCAACCTGATTGAGTCTTGCACGGTTGTAAACCAAGACTCTCTTGCTTTGTGTCATGCTTTGATTGCTCATAACAGGCTTCATGTTTTCGTTTTCAGTCAAGACTTCAGGCTAAACAAGCTTCAGGTGTTGACAAGAGACATCACTATAAAGGTCTGCCACCCACTCCAGTTAATTTTAATCATAAGGCCAGCCAACAAGGTCTTAGTCTCCCCCAGGTTCACTCACATTACTATTATTCTTAACCCTACTTCTCATTCTCCTTCCAGGTACCTTGGACGCCATCTCCAAGATGATCCGCTACGAAGGCATCCCAGTTTTCTACAAAGGGATGAGCACCAAAATCGTGCAGAGTGTATTAGCCGCTGCCGTACTGTTCATGGTCAAGGAGGAGCTTGTCAAGGGAACCCGATTACTTTTTAAACCCAAACTTGGTTCGATCAATGGATCAAACTGAAACCACCCCCTAATGTTCCACCTCCATATTTTCTAAGGAGTCATACCAGGTCATCCTGATGCCATAGTTGTATTACTGGAAATGAAGATTCATTGAAGCCCAGATACAAGTAAAATAATTCTTATCTGGGTCCTCATGAATGTTCTGCCCACACATGTAATTGATTGTAATAGACTTATGGATTATTTTAGAACGACAATTGTCATTAAACTTATTCTACTTAATAATTATAATACTCTCTTATGCCTTTGTGACGTATGGGGGGGCAATGCTGACGTTGATGCTACGGAACGGACGCCAAATTTTAATAAACCGACTTGGGAAAATCGCTACAAATCCGGAGGGCGTCTATAAATATCCGGTCGATCCACGCTTATTGCTCGCTTTTTCCTCCTCATCTTCTTCGCCGACAAAGGACACTGATTGGACGACGTTTCTACGCCACGGGACGTTTGCGTCGTGCCAAAAAGGCCATTGCCCAACTTCTCGCGAACAGAGAATCTCATCGGTGAAGCCTAGGGTTTCCAGATCGGGGTCCGTTTGTGTGTTTTCTCACCAAATTTCTCTGGATTTGCGATGGTTCCTCCAAGAAAAGGTCTCAATGATGCCGATGAGGGCTCCGATCGTGCGGATCGGCCTTTGGGCGTTGATTCCTCCGAGGAATCCAGGGAGATGGGTGGATCGAGAGGGAGAGCTTTGTCAGCCTCTCTCGCCGAGAGGGTGAGAGATTCTCTTCGGAACGACGGGGATGCCGATTTGCTGCTTGATCGGGGGGATGTGGAGAATGGGGTTTTGCAGTGGCTCCGAGCCCTAGATTCTCAGGTTCTTGGTGCGTGCCGTGCCGATGAAAGGTTGAAGCCTATGTTGAAGCTCAACGTTTCTAGCGGCGTTGCAGAGTACCAGCTCATGACGCAGCTAAGTCAGGTTTGCAGTGATTCTGCTCTCATCTTGTCTGATCCTTGATGATGAAATTATACTCCTCAGCCTTCTCCTTATGCCTGTTTATTCTTTAGCCTTTTAATTTTTTATTTCTGCGTATGTCCAGCATTTTGAAGCATCGGAGATCGGGATGCTTGCGAGGTGCCTCTGTGTTCCTTTGGTTTCGATCCGTGTGGGAAAGATCATTAAGCAAGGGGGCCGTCTATGTCCGACTTCTATAAGGTAGGTCAAATCACTCTGTAGTGTATTATCTAAATGTTTTCCTTCATTTATTTCCATGTGATGAAAATAAGCAAGAAAAATTACATCCCATCTAATTGATTGTCTTCCCCACCCCCCACCCCATTTTTGTGCAGTTGGATGTTTCTTTTGTTTCTTTTACATGTTTGCCTTATGTTCTGTAATATTCCTTTGCTTAAAATTATCGGATTGGTTGTAGTTATTCTCTCGGTTTGTTTAGCTTTCAGCAATCATCTCAATCTCTTAATCGATCAGTGTATACACAAATAGAGCAATTTTTATTTTTAAAGAACATCTAGTAACTGATGTTCTCTTGTAGGACATTCATGTGCCCTTTATCACATAGGTTCATACTGTGGCAGGGGTTAGATCGCTACCATTATTCTTCTGGATATTAAGGGTGTGTTTGTTTCACGGATTTGGGGACCGAAGTGACGGAAGTGGTCCCACTTCCGTCACTTCGGTGTGTTTGGTTCACCGAAGTGGAGCCACGTGGCGGAAGTCCCACTTCGGAATGGCTCCACTTCGGTCATTTGACTTCCGAAAATTTTGTTCCGAAGTGGATTTTCCGTGGTTTTTGCCTACGTGACCGAAGTCCCACTTCGGTCACGTGACACTCATGTGCCCTTGTTGGGTGGTGATGCTAAACAATTAATTAATTATTAATTAATATAATAATTAATTAATTATTACTATAATTAATTATTAGTATGATTAATTAATTATATTGTAATAATTATTACTATGATTATATTGTATTATTACTATGATTAATTAATTAATTATATTTTCACATATTAATATGATTAATTAATTAATTAATTGATTATATATATATATATATATATATATATATATATATAGATAATTAATTAATTAATTAATCATATTAATATAAGAAAATATAATTGATTATTATATATATAATTGATTATTATATATATAATTGTTGTTATTGCCTTAAGTAAATGGGATTATACTACGTTAGTAAATTTTAATAGTTTAAATAAAATAGTTAAATTGCAGAACGTAATTATATTCCTAATTTATTTTTACACTTATGAGAAATTATTATCTCAAATTGTAATTATCAAGTACTCATAAATTACAAAAAGTTTGCAAAGGGGTAACCTCACCATCCATAAGAAGTGGTGACCATAAACCCCTACTTCCGTGAACCAAACACCCAGAAGTGTGGAACTCAGACTTCCAAAGCCCCACTTCCGTGAACCAAACAATGGAAGTGTACAGAAACAGCTCTTCACTTCCGCCAACCAAACACACCAAACTCCAACTTCCATATGGAACTCAGACTTCCATGGAAGTGCCACTTCTAGACTTCCACGGTTTCGGTGCACTTCCAACAACCAAACACACCCTAATGGTCTCAGGCACAACTTCTTATGAAGCGGAAAAGTAGTGTTTGGCAGCTCTAAGCTAGGCCACAGTGATCTAATGATACATTCATTAAGAGGTTTTTTCGTGGAATGAACGGCTTTTAGCTAACACAAAGAAATTAGAAGAAAATGAGACCAAAAGCCTCTGCTGAATGTCCATACCTGAGTCATATGCTAATGCTACTTAATCAAGGGATGCTGCTTATTTTGTTTATATGGATTCTTCTGCGTTTGTGGTTGTTACTATTTAGAATATATATATAATTTCAAATTTGTAAAACTTTTATTTTTAAAAGGTTACTAATCACTGCATCATATCTATGTGTTAATGGATGAACTTCCAAATTTTAGTAACTGATGTCATCCTGCATTTGTATCTATTAATATGACATACTAGGAACATATTGCAAGCTATTCACTGATGAGAACCGGATTCTTAGTTCATTGAGTCTACTTTCCTTTTCTTGAAAACAGTGACCTCTATCACAACTTGAGCTTGCTCAACAGACACCATTCATTTTGGAAGTAAAAATTTAGTATTTGTTGACACATTGGAAGGTTGGTAGAATGCATGAGGTGCATTCTCTGTTAATACTTGATTGTCTTCAAGTTCCCCCCTTAGGTTGTCATGCATCTTTGATAACTGAACTTTTTGGAATCTATTTGATATTTTTCAATGTGGTTGGTTTTGTATTATCGCTGACAGTGTATTGCATTTAATATTTGTAAAATGTTTGTTTCTTTCTCTAGTTTTGTAGAATTCTTGAGTTTTATTATGTGATGGCTCTTGTGATGATTTTTCTGCTCCAAGTGCTCTTATGTACTGATGTTATTAGCTACCCTTGAACGGCTGTTTGAGTAGTTTGCAACTATGCTAAGAACGCCATATTATTGTTAACTTTATGTCCTTTATACCTTGATTAGAAGTGCATTCTGTCAGTTGCTTACTGAAGATTGCAGGATTCCTTGTATCAGCTTGTATTAGTAGCAACACTGTGCATCTTTCCAAATAAATGTCTTTTGATTTGTAGGTGAAGTTGCTGAATGATGATCTCTTATGATCTCTGAATATGAGGGAAAGAAAGGTAGTCTCCAATATCCTTGTGATATATTGCTTTGCTTGTACTCATAACACTCCTTGCCCTAGTATGTGAGCGGAACCATAATTAGCTATATAATTAATGAGCCAAGGATTTGAAGGAGTAAATTTTTGATATTTATATACGCATTTGTATTAAGTTGGCACTTGTTTCACTGCCATCTATATAACGTGTTGAAGTTTTGTTTAGTGAAGCTATGTTATATTCTTTCTGTTTATTGTACCAGATGGTTTCGTTTATGTCTTTATGGTGAGAAATTTGATGCAGCATTCTTCTTTGAGATTGGATGGTTGCCTACCATGCTTTCTACTTCACATGGACCGAATATTGGCTTGGGAAATTAATCTGACAATTCATCACCACTAATCTTTAACTGATAGAGGTCACACCCTATTTAGAAGCAAACATGTGCTCATGTTGTGTCTTCATATTATAGTATTTTTATTGGTTATGTTTTTGTGAAGGACGCTGATACAGTATAATGGTTCCTTGACTTCATTTATTTACTTTAGACTTCCTTATATTGTTCATACTGTTCTACTTTGATATGAATTCATCAGCACAAATTTATGTGATTTTGTTGGCTTCCTTTCTAATGGTTTTGTAGCATGATGTTCGAGTTTTTTAATGTTCTAATTTGCTTTTTACTTCTTCAGCATCACTAGGAAAATTTCTTATGGTGTAGTATAAATTTGATTTATCCATGCACGCAGGATATTATTGTATGCCTCATTGATTTGATGCACCCATGAATCTAAATAAACACATCCTGTGCTTTCTTTAGGTGTTGAAGAGAGGCATTGGATTTTTTTCTTCACCTTCCAAAATTTACTCTGCCAAATTCTGGTTGACTCCACCCTTTCTTTGTTGAAACTTTGTTATAAATAGCATTTTGTGTACATTGGCTGACAACTTTTTTGTCATTAATCATTTGTTTTCTTCTATCAGTTAGCTTAGGTAGCAATTACCATTAAAGAAATACAGCCTTCATGAAAACGATGTATACTATATACTACCAATGTATAACCTACTTCAGCAGGGAAAAAAATGGATAGTTTTCATTCATTTGACTTGGTTTGTGTTTATTTTCTCCAAGTTTTGTTGATAGATTGTGTCTATTGTTTTGTTTCATTATCTATTTGAAAGCATAAATTTTGTGAGCTTATAGTTTTTGCCTAAAAGTTATATTTGCTCGACCAAAATGACATCTAGATCATAACACACAGATGGATGTTGTGTTGAAAAGTGAAATGGATCACTTCAATTATATTTTTCCTATTTCAAGATTGTTGAATCGCCTCCTTTTGTTTGTCAGCCAACAAATACATCATTGCTTTTTGGCAGCTATTGGGAGGTTTGCTTTTGATGGGCACTGATTAGGAACCTAATAGTGAGCTACTATAATCAAAACTAGTAATTGTCGTCTGGCTGTTTACTCTTGGAATTTTTTGGGTCCGACCATCATAATTACTCTTGTCATTTTCTCTAAGCTTCATTTAGTTTCTTCACTTCTTTAAAGTACATTCATCTATTTATTCTGATATTGTTATGAAACCTTTAGAATTTCTATTGATGGCTTTAATTCTGTTTTCCTATGTAAAGTAATGTTGATAATGGCTTCTTGAGCCAGATGTTTCTTCATTTTTCACTATTTATTTTTAAATTAGTCATCCGGTTTGCCATATTTTTTAGGCTTTTCTGAGGCATTTTGTGACTATCCTTTTTTGCCACAGGGGACATCTTAATCTGACTCTCTTGCCTTCATCAAACATGTGCATATCATTTTTTGGTGATGATGGAAGTATCAAGAAGCTTGCTGTAGTGAGCAGCATTTCGGAGAGCCCAGCTGTAGCCATCGAAGAAATTTCAGCAGACAGTTCTGGTCGGTCATTTCTTGTAAATCTCCCAGGGTCTGGCCCCTTGTATTTCTGGTGCTCTGAGAAGTCGAAGTCTGAAGGAATGCGACTGCTTACAAAGGTTTGTTTTGTATATATCACCTTTTTGTCTGTTGATTTAACTGTTTTGAGGATGCTCTCTCCATTATCTGAGTGTTCGTCTCTCATTCTTTTTGAATTTATCTTAGAATTTTTATGACAGTTCTTTAGAAACTCAACACAGTTAACTAATCCTAGAATTCACTTGTATGAGCTTGTTCATAATTGTGTATCTTATTCAGAAAGTTTTCTCAGATGTATTAATTTCCATTTCTATAGTAAATATCCTCCCTTTTTTTGCTTGTCTTTTTGCCTGTTGATTCTCATTCTTTCTACTTCTGCATTGCAGATGAAAGATTTATTGTTAAGGAGGCCATCATTAGCACATCTTTCTGGTGTCTCAGAGTCTCGTCTGGCTTCTTTTGCTACTCATCTTCAAGCATATTTTCATGGATCAACTGGTATTGCAAAAGCAGCTAATTTAGCGGCTTCATCACCTAGCTTGGTAATGAGTGCTTCCGGTGCTCATGACTCTGACTGTGGCTCACAGCCTTCAGCCACTGGTCCCAAGTCATCATGTCATCGACTCGGAGTTTCCCATACCACAAAGGTGCATCCTTTTCCCCAAGGGAGTCTTAGTCCAAAATCAAACACATTCAAAGATGCACCACCAAGAAGCTCAGCCTTCATCAGAAGTGGAGTGAGAGATAAGGTCAGGCGTCGTGGAGGTGGCAATTCTAGCTATCTTCCTGGCAATGTCCGTCTGGTTACTTCGGATTCTCCCACCTCTAACACATCTGATTCATTGCCTGCAAGTGACCACTTCGAAGATGAGAAGCTCTCAGAACTCTTTGAGTCTGTGAAATGTTGCATATCTAGTATCCCATGTCCATCCCTACCTTTGGCCTCTTTAAGTCCTGTATCAGTTCAACTCCCATTATCCAGGGATGTTTTACCTAGTGGTCAGTTCTCACCTTATTACTGTTGGTGCCCCCCCTGTATAACCCCAGTGCGGTCTACCTTCACTACTACTTGCCTACCGTCCTCAACTTTGGAATCTCAACCTCTACCACCTTTCCCATCAGTATTGCTAGCTGTTGAAACTCCAGC
This sequence comes from Dioscorea zingiberensis, assembly GCA_026586065.1. Lineage (NCBI taxonomy): Eukaryota > Viridiplantae > Streptophyta > Magnoliopsida > Dioscoreales > Dioscoreaceae > Dioscorea > Dioscorea zingiberensis. The sequence goes on along the minus strand of CM048818.1, from coordinate 2,369,622 downwards.
CTTGATTCCATCGAGACCTCCCATAGGTGTCACTGAACTTCCGACCATGGGTCCTCCAAATCTTTTCCATGAGCCACTGTTTCCTTTATCGTTTCCTGCCCCGGCTCTTGTTACATCACCACTGTCACAACAAATTCCAACTTTTACACCTCTGATCTCGGACCCTATTGTACACATTCCGATCATTGATATTTGCTCCTCTGGCCAGGCTTACCTTGTAAGTGCCGGACCTGCCATTTCATCGGCCATTCCACCTCTGCTTCCAAATGTTGCAAATCCCATTATCCTGAACTCAGAGTCTGCATTGGAGAAGAGTGCCAGGGAAACACTTAGGGTTCTAATGGCCTCTACACCAATTACATCCGGTCCCCATTTGATGCGAGTTTTACCAGCAGTCTTTGGCAAAGAAAACGAGAAGTTTACCTTCATCCATGTGAGTTTCATGTCTTGCTTATCTTTGTTGCTCATCTCTGCATATCTTTCACCTTACTCCAGGTCTTGGGTGTGTATGCATTTGACCTTTCTGGCTTGTTACTGATGCTATTGTTTGTTAGGTGAACAATCAAGCTGAGCTTCCCACTGATTGTGAAGTTATAATTAAGGCCATCCCTTCAGCAGAGTCATCTCTTTCGGTGAAAACAGTTGCAGAAGGTGCCACTGCCGACACAGATGAACCTGATCGTGACACAGAGTACCACCCAGAAGTATTTTCTTGTGCAATGGAGGATCTCTTATAACAAGAACGGACTGTTGTTTTAACCTGGAAATGTAGGCAAGAGATGTACAGTCGGTATTTTTGTGTGTATGATGGTAATGTAATTAGCTGGCCGTAAGTTCTCCATTGTTTTGTAATTGTTGTTCATCATGTTTGTCTAGTCTATTCATCTCTGTCACTTTGTCCGTTGTCAAGCGTGTGGATACATTAATGCGGATCACTTGTTCCACAATAGATATTAATCTGTCTAAAGTTCCTGTAGGTCCACTGTCGTCATCAGTCATTGATGTCTCTCCAGGTCTACCAGTGTTTGTGTTGAACTCTTCTAATTGGAACCGTCATCTCTCCCTCTCTGAGTTGTGGTGCCATTGTGTCATGATGCCAAAGTCTGATAAATCTTTGTCAAAGTGCAGCAAAGTTAAAAAGCCCTCTCACCTTTTTGCACACAGAGATGGGGATGCCCTTCACTTTTCTTTTTGTTGTTGAGGCTTCTCTCTTGTTTTTATTTATTCATTTTTTTCATTGGATGAGTCTTGTCCTTGCATCTCTGTGAGTTGGGAAGTGAAGAGGCAACAACCCTATTCAATTATTGGAAGTTCCTGGACCCCATCTACTTCTATACTGCTTGTTCTCTTCAATGAAAATGAATCATAAATTCATGCAACGAGTTGGCGAAGTTAGTGCTTTCTGCTCGCTTGTCACCACCCCAGTCTCTGCAATGTTTTCCTCTATACCTTCACCCACCATACTTATATTATTATTATTATTATCATCATTATTATCATTATATTATTACAAATAATTTCCTTCTTTGGCAAAGAATGACTAGATTCCTAACCATTTCTGGTAAGTACTTGGTTTCTCCCCAACTCAGTACCAGCCTTTTCTAAGTACAAGTGTGTACACTTTCTTATGTATATAAAATACATAGTCACCATCATCCCCAACAGCTCACCCCCTCTCCTTTAAAGAAAGGTCAATGAATGATAGGCGTTTCCCTCTTCCCTATTTCCAACGCCTGGATATATCTATATACATACATCCATATATACATACATTTACCTTGTACTTGTAATATATATATATATATATATATATTGAGAGAGCGAGAGAAAGAGAGAGTTGAATGTTGGTGAGTGTCCAGAGAGGTTTTACAGAAGGTTAGGAACCAATCACATGGTGGCGTTGGGCCAATGGCTGACACCAGATCCACCATTTATTCTATTCTATTATATTCTTTATTTACATATATATATATATATATATTGAATTCAACACCAACACCAACACCAACACCAACACCAACAGCAGCACCAACGCCAACACTATTCAAGTATTGAGTTGTGGAGGATGCACGTTTTGTTCTTCATTTTCTCTCTACCAAATTTTAATAATTCCTGCCCCCATTCTTTATTCTGAGCTGTACCAAGCCCCACTTCTTCCAACTTTTTATATATATATATATATTATAACTTTGCAAAGGCACAGACTTCAAAGCCCCACTTCTAATCTATTATCTTCTATTGCTACTACTACTTCTTTTTGAAATACCATATTTTTTGTTTTCTGCTGGAGTTATAAAGAGCCGCTGAGACCCACCCCATGGTGTTTGCAAGAGACACATGTTAAGTATATATTTATAAAATTATTATGACTTGGTTTCTTCTTTTGGCTCATTCAAAGGTTTGATCATGGTGTGTTTTCATATATAGTTCATACTTATCTTCAAAATGAATGCATTTTTGTTTAATATTAGATTCATTAGGGTTAGAAGGAATTCTCCTACACCACAGAGCTTAGTACATGTTATAAGAATTTTTTTTTTTCTCTCATGTGGAATAATATCATAAATAATAATTTAGAAGAGGACTCCAAAGTCTTATTTCACAAGCACCATCAAAATCCACATTGAAAATTTCAAACAAAATTATACAATTTCTTTTTAATAAATCCTTTCAAATATCAACCAATGAAAACATGACACATTATTTCCGATGATAATGTGAACGAGATTTTTAGGGCCCGTTTGATTACTTGTAAGTGGTTGCAAAATAAGTGATTTTACCAGTAAGTGACATTTTCTTCTGTTTAGTTTGCTGTAAAAAGATCACTTATCGATAAAATTACTCACAGTTGGTTATACTTTTGTTGTATTTTGAGTTACAACTAAATTTGTTGTAAATCAACTTACTGGGAGAATTAACGGATGGAATCACCCACTCTTTTCCCTTCCGTCTTCAACCTGATCACCACGACACATCTTTTAATAAGTGCTTAAAAACCATTCAAAGTTTTTTTTTTTCATTATTTTTCTTGAGATAGAACATGAAGCTTTGTTTGATTATTTACTAACAAAAAAAAAAAATTCCAAATTCAACATCTTGACAATGTTAAAAGTTCACTAAATCTCATTTTGACAAATAAAATAAAGGGTACAAACTTGGTCAATAAAGTACAGTTTAAGTACATTTATTAAAGTAAACAACAATGAAAGTGATTAGCAAGACCATTAAGAGGAAGAGAAGAAAGCATTAAACTGAAAATCTAATTATCAGTCCCATCACAAAAACTCGGTTTAGGAACAGAGCAGCTGTACATCCCAAAACAGGAAAACCTTAACCCGGTTTATAAATTGGGTCCCACTGAACCTACAAAAGGGAGAGAAATTGACACGTCATAAAAAACCAGGTTTTGCTGTTTGAGAACAGACAGCGGATGCAAGCCCCCAGACAACAGGAGGAGGGCGGGTAACAGTTGGTCTCATCGTTAGGGGGACCGCAATGGGGGCGCTGACAGCGAGCAGCCCAACTTCCAATCAGACACCAAAAACCCTTAAAAAAAAAAAAATAGCACTCATTGATACCAAGTCTAATCCAAATACTTGAAATTTTCATCCATGGCTTCAAAGAGTTGAATAAGTTGATAAACAATATTTTATTTTATTAACCTTAAAATTCGACTATATATACTATTTAGCAGTCATATCGGGTATCTCGATTGTGCGATCAGCTTCTTAGTTCTCCACTCTATCAAGTGTGTCGTCTTCAAAAGCCTTACCTTCATTGACTTGTTGTGAGGTTTCTTGAGAATTCTGAGCTCCGCTTTATTAAATAGTGGAATCCTTTTTATTTAGTGATGAAACAGGTGGAGGAATAGTTTTGGAGAGGAGAACTAAAAATGAATGAAGGTCTTTGTCTGGCTTGGAATCGGAAATAGAGATGTGTTTTTGTTTGAATTCAGTGAGCACTAAGTGAGGCATTTGTGTTGTTAATTCTCAACAAACCAATGAATGAGTACCAATTTGGTTCCATATTTTGGGAGTTTTGATGGACTGATGACATGAGAAAAGGAAAAATAAAAATATCATTTTTGATGAGTTTAAAATGAGAAACTTTAAGTTCATGATTGATGGGTGGTGCTTGAACCAATTTTAATATTATTATTTTTCTCTCCTCATTTAAACAAACAGGAAAGGGAGGACCTTTCCATGGTTGAGAGCATAAGCTCCACCAAGAACCAATCAGAGGCCACCATCTCCCTTTTCTCTCTGTTCTTGATCCCACGCAACGCAGTGCCAAACCAAATTTAAGGGAGAGAGAGAGAGAGAGAGTGAGATTGAGAGAGATTTGGACATCACTCTATCTCTCTCATACTCTTCTACTTCTCTTCACTTCTTTGGTTCCTTTTTCTCCCTGGCAATCAATCAAAGGCGCCTCTTTTGCTGAATTTCTCCAAGCTCTCATCTTTTGGTGTTTGTTATCTTCTACAAAGGTATCAAGTGTCTAGTATGAAATTTCTCTCATCCATGTTCTCTAATCTTGTTTTTTCACCGCAAAATTTCATCTTGTTTTACTTAGCTTGGATTCCCCCATGTTCTCTTGTTCATCATCTGAATTAAGAACCTTTCCTTTCTTTTGTTGTTGTTGTTGTTGTTGTTGTTGTTGTCTCTTCAAATCTGTCTACTTATTCCATTGGTCTGTTCTTCTCTGCGGTGCATTGAATGATATAGAGACTGGTCAAGCTAAGACCTTCAACTTTTTCAAATTCTCAGGATTCTCTACAGTTCTTGGGCGGTGGCTATTGTTCTGATTCCTTGCAAGAAAGAGAGGAGCTTGTTATAACTTGTGATACATTGGCAAGAAGCTATAGTTCTCTCACTTTGCTCTTCTTCTCCAATCAAGCAAAAAGTTTGAAGAGATAATGACAAGGCGGGGAGTTGATGCTCTCCCTCTTTCTTCCTCTTGCTTTGCAAATTCCAATTGGCCTCTGAGCCAGAGCAGGAGAAGGATTTGGACTGCCGATGAGAACAAACGGTTTGAAGATGCACTGGCCTTGGTGGACAGCAACCTGCCTGACAGGTGGGAGCAAGTGGCGGCCTTGATCCCCGGCAAGACGGTCGACGATATCATCAGCCATTACGAAGATTTGGAGCATGATGTCAATTTCATTGAAGCCGGGATGATCCCTGTTCCTGGCTATGATTCCTCATCCTTAAAATTGGATTGGGAGAGCACCTTTGGGTTTGATGGATTCAAGCAGGCTTATGCTGCTGGTGGGAAGAGATCCGGTGGCGGAGGTCGGCTTTCCGATCAAGAGAGGAAGAAGGGAGTCCCTTGGACTGAAGAAGAGCACAGGTATTCATTCATTCATTCATTCATTCATTCATTCATTCATTCATTCATTCATTCATTCTAACAAACTATGAAAACTTTTTATCTGATAGTGAATGTTTGAATGAATGTGTTGGTTTGATTGTGTGTGTGATTGTTACTGCTATTAGGAGGTTTCTAATGGGGCTGAAGAAGTATGGAAAGGGGGATTGGAGGAACATCTCGAAGAATTTCGTCACCTCGAGGACTTCTACTCAGGTGGCTAGTCATGCGCAGAAGTATTTTATCAGGCTTAATTCAGGCGGCAAAGACAAGAGGAGATCTAGCATTCACGATATCACCACTGTTAATTTGCCTGATGATGCTCCTGATTCTCCTTCTCATGCATCTTCTCATTCGCTGCAATCCAGTTCAGCTGTTGCTCCTGGAACACCTGATAAGTATTCGGTAATGGCAGGTTCAAATAAGAGTGCTGAAGGAGCGGCGGGCAGAGTATTCAGCCAATCGTCGTCTCAACAGCACAGCAATCTGTTCTCGCAGCTACCTTATGGTACGTCTCATTCGGAATTGAAGCAGGTTCAGAATTCAGCTAAAAGCACTTTCAATTCTATGATCGCGAACCACAATACGTTGCAGATGCTGTCCACTCGCCTCCATCCTCATGGATAAGATTTATCGGCGAGCGGTTTCTTCGGGAAACCTTTGCCCATGTGTCTTTTTCCTAGAGTTCATGTGAACATATGTCCATGAGGACTTTTAGAAGGAGGGGAAGCAATTGTATCATCAAGTAATATGTTTTCGGAAATTCATAAGTGAAGAGGAAGGATTCAAGGATGTGGGTTTCAGTTGAGTCAATTTTTAATTCATTGTAACTTAATTGCTGTTGATAGAATTCGAGACCCCGATTGGTTGGAAGATGAACCAGATAAATCACAGTGACCATGCTATATGATGACAAGCAATTGTTCTTCATCGGTCTGTACCTTGAAGAGGATTTGCGTCGAAGAAACCAGATAAATTGAATTCTCACTCAATCTGATGCTAGCCAGCAGAAAACTTTGAACTTGATTGTGCTTTCTCATGAGGTATGCATTGAAAGCCTTTCTTTACATTGTATTTTGTAAGATAGATTGCACGGAAAGTGCATGGACTTATCATTAATTAGCTGTTTATATTAGTTGGATCTTTTTTCTGTCATATTCTGCGTAGGACTCATTGTACCAGATCTATCTTTGATTTGCTAGTGAGTAGTATATTCACATGAAGTTATCGCTTATCTTTTGTATCACTAACAACTTAAGCGATGAACTTGTGTGATCACTTTTGGGGTCCAACTCACAGAGCATTGCACGACCCGTGTTCGAGATTTCAATCTCTTGATGAATGAAACTTTTTCGATTTCTTATACCATGGTCTTGATTTCAACATCATAAGCTTTAGTGTATCAAACCTTGAACATGAAATGGTTGGCCAGAGCTTGACCACTAACTCTAGTTGAAGCTGAGTCTGCATTCCACTCGCTTAGCATCTCATGCTCCGTTCTCCTTTTCGTGATTCTTTACTTTATTTGCTTATTGAGGCAAGGTATCCTTGGATGTAGGCAGATCCCTTTATCTGTCACGGTCTATAATGCCAAAACACTTCATTAGATATCGTCGCCAACTTGTCTTTGATTCTCTCTTATTGCTTCCACCTCAGTCTTCAAATCCACTTAGCAATGGTGGATGCACTGTTTAGGACTCTCAAATCAGATAACTACTCTTCGGAAAAAAAAATATATATATATATTGACTAGGAATATTCCTCAATGACTCGATCGATGTTTCGTTCCGCTCTTTTTCTGAAAGAACTCCATCATTTTTGATTGACTGTTGTGGCTTTGATTGAATTATTCCCAATTAAGTAGGATGTTTGGGAAAAGACAACAGGAAAACAAAAGGCTAGTGCTGTTGAGGCTTTTTGTGGAGGTGGGTGGCTGGTGCATGTTTGTTCATCATCCCTCTAAATTTTTCAATCCCCACTTCTCTATTGATCTGCTTGAGCTGCAACTATAAGTGCATGTGGTGCATGGACATCTCACTCTCATGTCATTCAGGACCCACCCATTAAGAAGAAAAAACAAAGAAAAAGAAAGGCAGAGGATTCATGGAGGTTGTCATCCCTGTTTTTAACTTTATTTTTTTTTTCCTGGGGTTAGTGACAAAACAATTCACTTTTCTTTAGTAAAGAGGCAGCATCCCTTCTGCAAGTTGTATAGGAAAAGCACTAGGTTCCACTTTATTCTAGTTTTGATCCCCATTAACTGGATTGAAGGCCACACACAAACACACACGAGTCTCATGGCTTTATGTACTTTTTAACATCTTGCCTTTCCTTTTCTCAGTATTCTGATTCCAATCTCTTGTTATGGGTACTATCAAGCATCTTCACTGCACATAATTCAACAATCATGGTAACATTCTTCGGGGTTTTGAATTTGATTGGTCTGTCAATCCAGATTTGGACACATTCATCGCAATGGATTGTGATGAATAATTGGGACATCTGATACCATAACCATAGTTGACGTGAGGATTAAAACTTCATAGTTTGGTGCGAACAACCAACAGATTCTTATCGAAGCCAACTCCACATAGTTGAAATTTCTGCATAGTTGAGCCTGTAAATGATTCTTTTTTTCTTCATACAATCGGGAGATTTCCCTACACATGAAAACAAAAAGCTTTATTGTGATACCCCAATTCGATACAATAGGACTATGTACTGAGGGGTTTGACTTGGATCTAAACATAGAAGACATTTTGTAATTTGACAAAACTGAGACCCAAGAATGGAACATGCCAAAATGGATAATTTTTAACATGAATTGTGCTGAGTTGTTACTTCTACCCAAGTATATAAAGATAGTCAACAGGAAAGAATTGATCCTTCGCTACTGCGGCTCAAATGGTGATATGCTTCAAAATCTCAATAGGTTCACCTGACCAACTTTCTGACCATATGGGGCAAGACTTTCGATCATAATGGCAATAACACACTGAAAGAGCTCGAGGATGCTGGTGTCATGGTCTGTTCAAGTGTAATTTAAGTAGCACACTAATAAGAAAAGAAAAAAAACAACGAAATTCTACTATTTTCCTATCAAGCAACTGTTTTCCGTTTGTAAATAAGCAAGCAGTAGATAAGTCGGAAAACTAAATTGAGTCATTTAAAAACAAGAGATAGCAAAAATGAGAGGTAGCAAATGAAGGCTTTTACTTCAAGAGCCTATGATACAAAACATCCCAGGATGGAAGGAAGCACAAGAAAATGGATAACAGGTAAGAGCCGGAGGAAGTTAATATCAGAGTAGAGAATGTTTCTTCTTTATTGAGACTCTATTGGTTGCGGCTAATAGAAGCCCAATGTTGCATGATGATATAGACCTCAGCGAATACTCATGCATGAGGTTTGATACACACCTGCTATTTTTCTTTTGCATCAAATCATGATCTTAGCAATATCTCTTCCACTGCCAAGACTAAGGAACTGATTAACCTGATGCTTTCAATAACTTAATTCCCATTCCTTATTAGGAAAAAAAATTTAAATGGACTTTGCTGATATATCTCTGCAAACTTAGGCAAATCAAAGGGAGGCAAATCAAAGGGAAGTGATGACCAGCATGCAGTATTCCTGGTATTTGAGTGGTGTCAAACAAGATGCAATTTATCCAGGAGCACCAGTATGTCATTTCAAACTATTGTAGAAAACATACATCTTTAGATTTATGTGCAGCGCACAACCATAAGATGTGAGAACATTATACTAAATAGATCCATGAAGAACACTCAGTTATATTTAACATTTTATCCATTCAAAAATTCCTTTGTGATTTTACAGTAGCAAAAGACAATGTTAAGTCATCATGAATCTTGAGATAATTGAATTAAATACAAAGCGGATGTATGAACATTAGATACCTGAATTGCTTGTGACAATAGACATAAAGGTTCTTCAAGTATCCAATATATCACAAATCACCACTCTACCAAGACATGTGGCAATGCTGTATCAGAACTCTTTGATTTAAGCAAGATCTGCAATAAGTTCTAAATGTAAAAACTAAATGTAGAAAGTAACCGAGACACATAGTGCAGACTTGCTTGCTACAAAATTTCATTGAGATTATGTTAGGATAATTACATGAACCAACAGAGGCCCTTCTCTAGGAGCAAAAGAACATGGAACACGAGATAAATTCCAGCTCTGCAAAACACTAAGCAAAGAATTATGTCTAATTGACACAAGAATGAATACATACCAGTGAATAAAACACACAAAACACACAAGAACTAATAGAAAAAAAAAAGGCAACCCGGTGCTACAAAGCTCCTGCTATATGCAAGGTCCGGGGAAGGGTCAGACCGCTTGGGTCTATTGTGTACAATCTTATCCTATTTTTTTTTACAAGAGGTTGTTTCTATGGCTCAAACCCGTGACCTCCAGGATACATGGCAACAACTTTACCGTTGAGCCAAGGCTCCCCTTCAAACAACAGTTTTCCGTTTGTAAATAAGCAAGCAGTGGATAAGTCGGAAAACTAATTGAGTCATTTAAAAACAAGAGATAGCAAAAATGAGAGGTTGCAAATGAAGGCTTTTACTTCAACAGCCTATCATAGAAAACATCCCAGGGCGGAAGGAAGCACAAGATAATGGATAACAAGAGCTGGAGGAAGTTAATATCAGAGTAGAGAATGTTTCTTCTTTCTTCTCTATTGAGCTCTATTGGTTGCAGCTAATAGAAGCCCAATATTGCATGATGAAATAGACCTCAGCGAATACTCATGCATGAGGTTTGATACACACCTGCTATTTTGCTTTTGCATCAAATCATGATCTTAGCAATATCTCTTCCACTGCCAAGACTAAGGTACTGATTAACCTGATGCTTTCAATAACTTAATTCCCATTCCTTATTTGGGGGGGAAAAAATTAACTGGACTTTGCCAATATATCTTTGCAAACTCAGGCAAATCAAAGGGAAGTAATGACCAGCATGCAGTATTCCTAGTATTTGAGTGGTGTCAAACAAGATGCAATTTATCCAGGAGCACCCGAATGTCAGTTCAAACTATTGAAGGAAACAGACACATCTTGAGATCTATGTGCAATGCACAACCATAAGATGTGTGAATATTATACTAAATAGATCCATGAAGAACACTCAGTTATATTTAACCTTTTATCCATTCAAAAATTCCTTTGTGATTTTACAGAAACAAAAGACAACATTAAGTCATCATGAATCTTGAGATAATTGAATTAAATACAAAGCGTATGTATGAAAATTAGATACCTGAATTGCTTGTGATGATAGACATTAAGGTTCTTCAAGTATCCAATATGTCACATATCACCACTCTACCAAGAAATGTGGCAATGCTGTATCAGAACTCTTTAATTTAAGCAAGATCTGCAATAAGTTCTAGATGTAAAAACTAAATGTAGAAAGTAACCGAGTAACATAGTGCAGACTTGCTTGCTGCAAAATTTCATTGAGATTATGTTAGGATAATTACATGAACCAACAGAGGCCCTTCTCCAGGAGCAAAAGAACACTGAACATGATAAATTCCAGCTCTGCAAAACACATTAAGCAAAGAATTATGCCTAATTGACACAAGAACGAATACATCGCAGTGAATAAAACACACAAAACCATCAACTAAAACATCATAAAAAGCACATCTTTCATTCATGCATTTCATCAAACACCTCAAGGCTATCCTCAAACCGCAGCTTGAATACTTCCCAAATATCAGTGTTGTAAATTATTTGATAAGTGACTGGCACCATGATCAAAGAGACCACAGGAGTTGAAATAAGTGAAGAACTCAACCCTTCGCTCATGCATATCAACTCTACTCGACAATGTCGACATCAAGAATGAATACATACCAGTGAATAAAACACAAACCCATCAACCAAAACATCATAAAAAGAACACCTTTCGTTCAGACATATCATCAAACACCTGAACGGCTTCCCCCAAATCACCTACTTGAATACTTCCTAACTATCAGACTGTTGTAAATAATCTGATGATTGATTTACACCATAATCAAAGACATCATAGAAGTTCAAATAAGTGAAGAACTCAACCATTCGTTCAGGCATATCACTCTAATTGGAATCAATAACGAATACATACCAGTGAATAAAACGCACAAAGCCATCAACCAAAACATCATAAAAAAAAAACACCTTTCGTTCAGACATATCATCAAACACCTGAACGGCTTCCCCCAAATCACCTACTTGAATACTTCCTAACTATCAGACTGTTGTAAATAATCTGATTGTTGATTTACACCATAATCAAAGACATCATAGAAGTTCAAATAAGTGATGAACTCAACCATTCATTCAGGCATATCAACTCTAATTGACATCAAGAACAAATACGTACCAGTGAATAAAACACACATCATGACCGGAGAAAATTTAGGGGTGACACGTGCACTTGTAGGATATGGGCGTATCATAGCACACTAGTTTTCTCATTAATAAAAATAATTTATTCACATTTTTCAAAAAAAAAATACATGATTATTAAATAGAGTACTCAGTGTGACATATTATCCCAATTACCTGATTCAGCAAAACAGAGTTCTCTTCTCCTGAGTGGAACAAAGATGTCTTTCATTTGACATTAAAGAACAAACATAGTTATTACTCCAAGTGTTGTTTGTAAGACTGAAGAACAACCAGATTAGACAGGGAGATCATGATGGCATATGATGTTCATCATACTTCACATTGGTTCTACTACTAATGATCATCACATATCTATATATATAAAAACTATTTAGTAGTATGAAGTAGTAGTAGTAGTAGATAATAGATATATAGATGAATAGATGGAGGAGAAGGAGGAATGAAGAAACAGGGGAAAAACTTTTTTTTATTGAGGGATTTCAAGTCAGTAGGGCATACGGCTGAAGCTTTAGGACTAAAAAGCAGAGCATTTTGCTGCTTTTTTGCACATCAAAATGGCTTTAAACCCCAAGCAGTGATGATTTCCATGCAATCCAATCCAAATGGGGTCCCCTTTGTGAACTCCAATGCATGGCCTGAATTATTCACTCATTCAGCCCCTACTTCCATTGGCCAAAGATCTCCTCTATCTCTCTCCAGGAATATATTTGTAAATCCCTAAGAAGGATTTCCCTAGGAATTGTCCCCTTGTGCCTTCTTCCATGCCTTGTCTCCCTCTTGCAACCAGCCAAATCCTCCACTTCCATTGGGATTTGATATTTGGATGAGCTCCCTGCCTTGCCTGCACTTAAAATCTTATTAACCAAAAAAAAAAAAAACATTTTTATTTTACAGTATTTTGTGGGTTGGTGGATGATCACAATTCACAATTCACAATTCAATTCACAAGATCAAAGTATTGAGAGATGGTATGGCAATCATGAGCTTCAATTCCTCTTTTTCTCTTTATGCATGTAAGCTGTGTCCTTCCCCCCCACTTGTAAATGTCCTGCCTTTTTTCCTTTCCCATTCTTAGCTTAAATTTTCCTGATAAAATTTTACTATTCTACACAGGGGAGGATAGGACAATGTGTTGTTGTTACTGGTTCTGAATTGTGTATAGAATTGTGCCAGACTTGCTGGGCTTTGTTCTCTTTGGTCTCTGCCTTCTTGTTCCCCAGGATGATGGTGAGAACTCATGCTTCAATATATTCATAGAATTAAAGGAATCCACAAGCAATGCATTACATTGCATTGCATTGCATTGCATTTTCCAATAAAGAAAATAAAAGTTTGGGCATGGATCCTACCTGTTCATTAAAGACTATATAGTGATTAACAAGTCTCTAATTATTGTCTTTTTGTTCTCATATGACTTAGAAAAGAACTTTGTTATAAATAAAATGAGAGAGCATCATAAAAGCAAAGACTACAAAGATGGTATGAAAAAAAAAAAAAATTAAAACAAAAGACAGTAAAGTAAAGTGAAAGGGAAAGCTCCAACACGTCTAAGAAAAGCTCTAAAGACAAACTAATACTCTGACTAGCAGAATCCTCACAAAACAATAAGATATTAGGACAAATCTGGGCAGAAGCCTGAGGATCTCCAAGCCCAAGGGCCAAGACAGTAACATCTCCATTAACCCGATCCTCTCCCAATTCGTGGTCCCATCAAACCAAGTTCAATTAATTTATTTAAGATTATATATGTATTGGAAATGGACGTTCACATTGCATTGCATGCTGGTGATTAGCACTTAGCAGAGCTGCAGAGAGTGTTACTTATTAGTGAGGGGAAAAAAGAGGGAGAGAGTCAGGGGAACACATGGGGGAGAATTAAAGATGGAAAAACAAAAAGAGGAAAAAGTGAAAGAGATGGTCAGGGGCCGGACGGGAAGGGGCAACACAACACAACACAGTAGGGCCGTGATGGTGATTACTTTTGCTTTTCCTTCTTTTTCTTTTTTTTTATAATTTATATAATTTTTTCTAAATTTATAATTTTTGTTCTTGTTTTTCTCACTTTACAGCCATAAATCCAACCCTTCTTTCAAAAAATCCCCAGTTCCCTTCTCCTCCCCAGGCCTCACTCTCCAGTCTCTACTACAGCACACTACTACATTGCACTATAGTGTGGGCATTAAACGTGGAATCATAAGAACATGAGAAGCGAGACAAGTGTTTGGGAGGAGAGAGGAAGCGTGTGATGAATCTCCAGTTAGAGAACGGGGCGTATTTCCAGCAGCAAGGGCTGAGCCGCGCGGCGGCGAGCACGTGCGAGCGACACCCGGAGGAGCTAGTGACTGGGTTTTGCGCCTCATGCCTGCGCGAGCGGCTCGCAGGGCTCGAGTCCCAGGCCTCCACCGCCCGCCGTAACTCCACGTCCTCGACTACCTCGGGGTTCAAGTCACTCTTCTTTAAGACAAACCCTAACGCGCCGCTGCGCCGCTGCAAGTCCTTCTCTTGTGGCCGCGGCGACGGGTTCTCCGCTTCGTTTGAGCCTCAGCGCAAGTCCTGTGACGTCCGTGGGAGGAGCACGCTCTGGTCGCTGTTCAACCAGGACGATCAGCTTAGGGGTGGGGGCGATTTGTTGGCTGCCGGCGAGATCGAGGTCGAGGCGGAGTGCCAGAACCGTGGGTTCCCGGCCTCTGGGGTAGCGGCGCCGGTGCTTGAGGCTCGTGAAGAAGACGATGAGGAAGCTGAGATCAGGCCTGCGGATCCTGAGCTGGTTGTAGAGACGACTGGGGAGATCACGAGGGAGGAGGAAGTAGAGGAAGAGCAGCCGGAGTTGAAGCCCATGAAGGATCATATAGATCTTGACTCACAGTCGCAGGCCAAGAAGCCACCGGGTAAGGAGAGGAAGGAGATCGCCGGGGGCTTCTGGACGGCGGCCTCTGTTTTCAGTAAGAAGCTTCAGAAATGGAGGAGAAAACAGAAGCTTAAGAAGCAAAACAGCAGCAAGGCTGGGTCTGGGATGCCATTGGAGAAGCCGTCGAGCTCTCGGAGGTTCCGGGACACCCAGTCAGAGATCGCCGTGGATGCGTTTGGTCGGAGATCCTGTGATACCGACCCGAGGTTCTCTCTGGACATCGGTCGCATCTCGTTGGATTACTCGTGGGATGAGCCTAGGGCGTCCTGGGATGGTTATCTAATTGGGAACAGAGCTGCATTGTCTCGTGTTCCTCCTCCAATGCTCTCCGTCATGGAGGACCGTCCCACAGCGGTTGTCCAGCGGGCTGACGGCCAGATCCCTGTTGAGGAGGATTCATTCATCCCCGGGGGAACCGCGCAGACCCGGGATTACTACCTCGACTCCTCCTCGTCTCAGCGCCGGAGGCGGAGCCTAGATCGATCAAACTCCGTTCGGAAGGTATCGGTTGAGATCAACGATGCCAAGGCCGTGTGCACCAATGCTAGGGTTTCTCCGGCCGCCGCTGCAAAGCCTCCCCACGGCTACAACGGGATTAAGCTTGAGCGAGACCCGAGAGACTTGAGCTCCAATTCTCTGAGGGATGATTGTTCTGAGAGCTTTGATTCTGCTTACAGAGACCCCTGCAAAGGGGCGCAGGCTAAGAAATCCAAGGGTTGGAGCAAAAAGTGGAGCATTTGGGGGTTTATACATTGGCGGGGTGGAAACAAAGGAGGTGCTAATAATGTGGTTGAGAGGTCATTCTCAGAGTCATGGCCAGAGCTTCGGAGACAGGGTTCCAATGGAAAGATATTGCGGTGCAATAGCAATGTGAGCTCAAGGCATTCGTTTAGCAGCAGCACTGGGTTCGGGAGCATGCGAAGAAGCAGTGTGGAGACCAATGGACATGGCAAGAAGAAGAGGGATGAATTTGTGTTGGAGAGGAACAGGAGTGCTAGGTATTCTCCGAGCCATGGTGATAATGGTTTGCTAAGGTTTTACTTGACACCCATGCGAGGCAGCAGGAGGAACGGAGGGTTTGGGAAGAGCCGCAACAGTAGCTCTCAATTCTTCACAAGGAGCATGCTGCAATTGTACTAGAGACAGAGTGAGCTTCAACATCAGGTGTTCTGTAATCTTCCTAGGGTGTAATGGCTTAAACTATATGCTGTTCTTTTTGCTGAGCGGAAGCGAATGAAATTGGCATTGGCTTTTATTTCTTATATTCCATGCTTTCTTAGTCTCTAGGTAATAAGAATACTGTTCTTTTCTTAATAAGTGTGCTAATTTGAAATTATTTGCAGGTATGTTCATTTATGTAGAACCATACTTGCTAAGGTTATACTCATGCTTACTGGTTTAAGTGGCAGCTTTGTCTGCTACCTGGAATTTGTTTTAGAGCGAGGTTCAAAGATTGGATAACATGAGCCCCCTCATTCAGTACAGAATCTGTAATGTGCTTTACAGATTCATAATGCAATTTTAATTTTCTGGTTACAAATTTGAAACTCTTAAGATTGTAGATTCGCACTGTTTGCTGTGGCTTGAATGTGCTTAACTGGTCTGGTAGTGTAGATGTATTTTAAAATTTTGGTGGTTTTGGTAGTGACATGAGTTAGACAGATTTTGAATGCTTCTTTTTAGCTGGCAACTCCATGGTAATTCATCAGGTAGTGTAATCTGCTGTAATCTCTCACTTCTCTTTCCACAAGGTTGTTCTTATCTGACTAAGAGGTTATTCCGATAGGAGTAGTCGGTGCTAGCCACCCTCACCCCCTGTCAAAAAAAGAGGTTATTCCGATACCTGTCTTATTAGCTGCAATGTATCATTAACAGATTCATCTTGGTATACACTTCCTTCAACCATGAATGTTATGATGCTTGATATGATTCTGTTGGTTTAGTTCCTACAGTAATCTCATCAGGCCATTCTCCATTCAGGATAATGGTTAGACTTTTATCTTTTTCTATGCAAAAAGGTTTTCCGTTGCAATTTTAGAGACTTGAAAATTTCATTAAAGCTTTGATTTAATTTCAAACAGTGGAGCATAGGAAAGCACATGCAGGATTGTAAACTTTTGTCTGGCTTGCACTCCTGTGCTTGAATGTGACTAAGGTAAAGTATTTTGTTTATTTGTCCCTTGAGCACCCTTTAGTGGAGTACACATTTTCATTCTTCTCTTTCATGTCAAGCTTTTGTTTTGTCATAATTTAGATTTGGTTAACCAGTTTTACTGTTGTTATGCCTTTTAGGACATTTTATTGTTGAAAGACACTTGTAAAACTTCCCAAGGCTTCATTTCATGGGTGGGCCGAGATTGCAATTTTTCATTTTTGTGTGGGTTTTTTGGTCTTTCACTTTGGTAACTCTGCATGATAAAATCTGGAAATACTGACTGAGTGCCTTTTAAGTACATGAAGAGGACATATGACAAAGCATTGAATAGTGCTTACGGTGGTTTGTATGAAGGCTTGAATACCTCAAACTGGGAATGATCCTCAAAGGTGAGAAGTCCTATGTTGTGTACATCATATACCAGATGTAAAGCACTTGATTTAACTTTGCTGAACGTTGATAAATGCAGTACATGCTTGCTGTTGGCCATAGTGGACTGAGACAATGTCCCAGGGTTGACAATAAGCCACAAGACCAAAGGTGCAATTCAAAGTCTACAGTAGAGTGGAAAGTGTTCTTTGTGACTGCACTTATTCTGCGTTTCTCATGGAATGTGTCATGCCTGGACCCCAGGAACCAGGAGGTGGTGGTGTCACCTCTGTTACCAGCCCATGTATTGCCTGCTCCAATCAGTTATTCTGCCTTCTGCAGTTGTGTTCTTTGGTAAAATATTCAACTTCTCATCTTTCAATTCATGAAGTTTGATTTCATCAAAAATTCATGGAGGTTGATTTGACATTTCCTGAAGTTCTTATGGTTAACTGACTAATTTCTCTCTCTGATTGTCCTGAATTGTTTTCCAAGATGAGTAAATATTAAATAAATTTAGTTATTTTATTGTTTGTATAATGAGGTGAATGCATTGTGATAGCTTGTAGAATTATACATGTTGCCTTCATTTTCTTTGGTTTTTTGTTTTTGTTTTTTTGTTGTACCAAGCTTCTTGTGGTTGTACAATCAAGTGAATAGTGACAGATTGTTGTACAATGTACTGTATTTGTGTTCCTAAATAGTTTTTTTTTTAAGAGAATTCTTCATGAGGGATCCCGTTGAGAGATCAAGGTTTAGTTGTACAATTGAGTGAATAGTGACATCGTGTTGTACTATACTAGGTGTATTTCTTTTTCACACGAAGAGCCAGTAATGATGTGTTTGGGAATTGCAACTTTGCTTTTCATTATGAAATAAACAGTGAGAATGTACTGCATTTGATTCTCTTTTACATACATACATATTTCAGATACATCTGGGTACGAAGGTGGGAAACTGTCTTATCTCTGAGCTCATTTACATTTAGCTATATTTTTAGATTTACATTTTTGTTGGCTCATGTTTCATCCTTTTCAAATACTAGCCTTCTGGTAAGCAAGAGTTGGACACTGTGAATACGTATTTGTGATATAACGCTTGTCATGAGAAACCATATATGTACTCTGATCTTTTCAGCTGTTAATCCTGTTCATTAGAAGAAGTATGAATCAAACCTGGTTCTACCAATACAAAATGTGAAAATAGTTTCTGATTTCCCTACAACGTTTGCTTCTGATTGTGGAATTTGGTAATTCTGCTCATAGTTTCTCATTTAGTGTCCTACTGATCTTCCTACTTTTGCAGGCGAGAGAGAAAGCAACTTGTCCGAGAATGCGCAAGCAGCTCTAAAGTTAGAGTTACTATGTAAACAGGGAGATTAAGATTTATATAATAAAAAGAGTCTATAGGCACGCAGGTCTGGTGCTATCTGTCTCTTTTTTCCGAATAACATTCACAGGCCCACAGTGTATGTTTAAATGATGCACAGGTGTTTGGCTTCCTTGCCTTTGACCCCTTCCACAAAGGATAGCCATGCATGCATGCTACGTGGTGTCTTGTTACCACTGAAGCTCAGGAGATAAAAAGCCAACCTTGTGATTCCTCTGTTTCATTGATAATAATGGAAGGAGCTCAACAAGGGAAACAAGCAGAGAAGAGTGTAAAAGAAGACGACGTGAAGCTCCCAACAGAGAGCAGTCCTTATATGCAATATGACAACATAGAGGATTACAAGTCCCAGGGTTATGGTGTCCAGGGCCACCAAGCTCCCATTGAACGGCCGCACCGCGGCGGAGGCACTGATGCTCCAACCCTCTCTGGCAGTGGCCTTTCCCAGACTCAGGCTGATGCTGTAGATGCCATCAATCGCAAGGGTGTTCCTTAATTTTATTTTTTTATTTTTTTATTTTTTTTATTTTTTTATTTTTTATTTTTTTAATAAAGTGATAAACACCCCCATAGAGAACAGGAGTGACTGTTTAATCCCGCAAGTTTGTCCCCAAGAGAATAGCACTACATTTGACCCTCAGTTTGTAAGAATGGAGTTAGATCCCAAGCTCATCTACATGAAAATTTCATCTCTTAGCAAGCGACCTAGATATCATTGGACTTTGGGTCGTTGGTTAATTCTATGTTTTTATTCATGTTCTCTGATAAAAATTTATAAGCTTTAATTCTCTGTAACAAATCATCTAATTGCTTCAATTGTGATTTGATTGCCTCCCAATCTTATCTTGCTTGTATTGTGCATTAATTTCAATTAAAAAACTAATTAGGGAATTTAAATATATATTTAAAAAAATTTACCATAAAAGAAGTAGGCAAAAATCAAATCAAATGAATAAGGGAGTCAGTAGAGAGGGATAAGGCAAGGGGTGCATCCATCCGACTACCCAAATCTTATCATATTTTGAGCAGGAAAGTGTTCCTGACCGTCCTTTTTCCCAAAATATCGATGCAAATATCTTTCTTTATCGCTACGTTCCAAAACCTAGCGATCCTGACCGTCCGTTCTACGTTCTCTATCTCCCTCCTGTTTTCGGATTTCTCGCTTCTATCACGTGACTTCCATGTGATACTTTGCTCGTTCCCCGTGAGATCTAGAACTTCATAAAGATCACGCGGGCTTTGGATCAGAGTTCATCCTCCTCGAACTCGAAGTTCATGACGACCTTGAAGAAGGAGACCAATGGCGATGGCGCGACGCCATTCACCGTCACGGAACTCCCCGCAGTGGCGAATCCATCGGCGGAGACGCCCTCCGAGATATTTGCCAACATAGCCTACCACGCTCGCTACACCCCTCATTTCTCCCCTCTCAAGTTCGATCCGGAGCAAGCTTTTTATGCCTCCGCTGAGAGTGTTCGTGATCTTCTCATCCAGGTGATGCTCTCTTTATTGAGTTTCTGGTTGTTTATTTGATCGGTTTTTATAATTCTGTTTGTTTGTTTTGATCGGTAATTGTAATTCTGTTTGTGGATTGTGTTCTTGGAACCTTTGCAGAGGTGGAATGAGACGTATGTTCACTTCCACAAAACGAATCCCAAGCAGACTTACTACTTATCTATGGAGTATCTTCAAGGTCGTGCTCTTACTAATGCTATTGGGAACCTTGATATTGCGCAAGGTTATGCTGATGCTTTGAATCAGTTTGGGCATCAGCTTGAGGAAATTGTAGAGCAGGTTGGTTTTCTTTTTCAATTATTAATTTATTATTTGCAAGTAGCTTATTGTGATTTATGTTTGGAGACTTCTACTATGAACAAGTATCTTGCTGTCCCTTTCTTTTCTTTGGCTTTATCATGGATGAATTGCAAAATTTGCCTTGTTAAATGCAAAATAACTATTTCAGGAAAAGGATGCAGCTCTGGGAAATGGAGGTTTAGGTAGGCTAGCATCATGCTTTTTAGATTCAATGGCAACACTGAACTTGCCTGCATGGGGTTATGGGTTACGGTATAGATATGGCTTGTTCAAGCAACGGATATCCAAGGAGGGCCAAGAAGAAGTAGCTGAAGATTGGCTCGAGGTTCGATTTTACATACACGCATAATGCAGATGTTTTGTGTTGGTGCCTTTTATTAATTAAAGCTTTGTTCTTTCTGATGTTTTCCTTCAACAGAAATTCAGTCCTTGGGAAATTGTCAGGCATGATGTCACATTTCCAATCAGATTCTTTGGCCATGTTGAGGTTTCTCCCAATGGATTGTAAGTTTAGATCTTTCAGAAAGAATTTACATTTTTCCTTGTATATCACATATATAGATCATCTTCTTTTTATAACACTCACTACTTAATAACGTTTGAAAGTTACATTTTCCAATGAAATGTAACAAACACATATGATATGGTTCATGATATATGGACACAGATTAATCTAGGACATCCAATCTAATTTATGTAGCCACTTACATAACAAAATACAGGATCTCTAGACAAAATTGGACTAGACAAAATTTCCCATTATTGAAATTGTATGATAAGGATATTATGGATGTGGCTGGAAAGTCCATGAAAAAAATGATTAAGTCTAATCAGTGCAAACGTAGTCTTATTTAATCATTCCGACTTTGTTTTTTTATTTTTTATTTTGAAGTTCAGACTTGAGTATATCTTTTAAGAAACTTTTCATGCTTGCTGTTTATGCTTCTTTATGCCTATTTTTGTCAGGCGAAAGTGGGTTGGTGGTGAGGTTCTCCAGGCCCTGGCTTATGATGTACCAATTCCTGGATATAAGACCAAAAACACTATTAGTCTTCGCCTCTGGGAAGCCAAAGCTACTGCTGATGATTTTAATCTATTTCAATTCAATGATGGCCAATACGAATCTGCTGCTCAACTTCACTCTAAAGCTCAGCAGGTTTTTTGATCTATTACCATTTTTACTAAGTTTTTTCTTTTAAACATTGCTCTGCTCTGCAAGTATTGTAGCTCTTTTCTGGTAATCCATCTTAGTGTTTATTAATAATGATATTTCTTGATGTAATTTTCTAAGAAAAAAATAAAGATCTTGATGGAAGCAAGCGTAAAATTTATAGAGTTTGATATGTTTATGGGGAAAGCATATAATTTTGCAATAAAAGAAAAATCACTTAGAACTTGTTAATATCTAATAATATATTGCCATGGTTGAACTTGTGTGTAAAAGAGAGGAAGTAGCTATCTGAAACTTGCTTTTAAGTTTTCATTATTCTTTTCTTTGTTTATTTGAATTGCTGACATAGCCATAATGATTTGTGTTTTTTTTAGATTTGTGCAGTTCTATACCCAGGAGACGCCACTGAAAATGGGAAAATCTTAAGACTGAAGCAACAGTTTTTCCTTTGTAGTGCATCACTCCAAGTATGTTATATTCTGACTCTGTCTTTATGAAATTACTTTCTAATGTAATGATCAAAAGTTCGTGCTTTTTTATGAGAAATTATAAAAGCTTAAACTAACATTGATTCTACAGTGACATGTATAATTTCTGAAACATTTTGTTAAAATGATCTTTGATCCTTATTTATGATATGCAGGACATTATTCTCAGATTCAAGGACAGGAGAGAAGGTGTAGGTGCATTGCAATGGTCTGAATTTCCTAGTAAAGTTGCAGTTCAACTGAATGATACCCACCCAACCCTTGCCATCCCAGAATTGATGCGATTACTAATGGATGATGAAGGACTTGGATGGGATGAAGCTTGGGATGTGACAACTAAGTGAGTTAAAATGGTTATCATGATCTCTTTCCCAAGGAAATTCGTCTAATTATGCTAGAATCAGTTTGTAAATCAAACTTTTTGCTCCAGGACTGTTGCCTATACCAATCACACAGTTCTTCCAGAGGCACTAGAGAAATGGTCACAAGCTTTATTGGCAAAACTTCTCCCTCGTCATTTGGAGATCATAGAAGAAATAGATAAGCGGGCATGGCATTATTCCTCTTCTCTAGATTCCCTTTGTGTTAATGCTTGGCATATGTGGTTGTGATATATTTTATTTTTCTTGAGCAGTTTATGGCACTGATTCGTTCCACCCGGAGTGATATGGAAGGCAAGCTCTCCAGCATGCGGATCTTGGATAGCTCCAATCCACAGAAGCCTGTTGTACGCATGGCTAATCTGTGTGTTGTTTCTTCACATACTGTAAGATCATCCTTTTCATGGACCATTCTCCTAATCAATGCTTATACATGGGTAAATTGTGTTTCTTGGAAGGCTTAGATCACATGAAAGCCACAAGCAGGAAATGATGAGATAACAGTTTTAAAATTGTAACTTTCCTGTTTAGGGAGAGTAACTTTTGTCTTTCCATGACCTTTTTGAAGTTTGTTCAAAATCTTGAAAGTCCTTGCTTTCTCTGACACATAATTAGATAAAAATCCAATTTTGTATATTCAAATTTACAAAGAAAATTTATAATTTATTTATTTTACAACGAAAACTTGTCAATGTCGAAGTGGTGACATCATCGAGCATAATTATATAGGATTTCTGTCTCACTTTTCGGAAAGTGCTGATGATATTTTGTTACATAGTTATCTATAATATATCTTGTTGGCTCCAATTCCTCAATTGGGAGTTCTAGAGGCAAAGTTTCAACATTGATACTTCTGTTGCAATTTCAGTTGCTGTACTTCAACTCAAATGGTAATTATTGTGATAACACTTGGTGGATCTCTTTGTAGGTAAATGGTGTTGCTCAGTTGCACAGTGATATCTTAAAGTCGGAGTTGTTTGTGGACTATGTCTCTATATGGCCCACCAAATTCCAGAACAAAACCAATGGCATTACGCCTCGCCGGTGGCTCCGTTTTTGCAGCCCAGAGTTGAGCAACATAATCACCAAGTGGCTAAAAACAGATGAATGGATTACTAATCTTGATCTCCTTTGTGGACTCCGTCAAGTATGTTTGTAAACAATTTTGATTAGAGATTAAAATTCTTTATGCCAACTAGCTCAAATCTTCTTTAACGTACTATGAAACAGTTTGCTGATGATGAGGGACTCCATGCAGAGTGGGCTTCTGCTAAGATGGCTAACAAACGCAGGCTTGCACAATATGTGCTGCAAGTGACTGGTGTAAGCATTGACCCCAATAGCCTCTTCGACATTCAAGTTAAGCGCATACATGAGTATAAAAGGCAGCTGCTAAATATTTTGGGTGCAGTGTACAGATACAAGAAATTGAAGGTACAATCATTTTCTCATTGTGGTATGTCATTGCTGAAGCCTTTATTTGTTGTCCTGCATTGTAGTTCACCTTGACATCATTATGTGTGGGGATGTTCTTGTTTTTGCCCCTATCCAACATCCCAACCTGACTCACAGTTGGCTAGTTTGAGGGGTTTTTAGTTCCAATGATTATGTGGCCTTACCTCACATTTAATATTGTTTGGAAAGTTAGAAGTGATGTGTTTCCATGTCAGATCAATTTGGTTCTGATGAAGAATATTTCTTTCTGTGGCCATGTTTTCTCCGATCCAACCCAATCCTTTCTATTCTAGGCATGCTATTTTGGCTTTTGATAGCACTTTCCAACAACTGTGAATATCTTTACTTAAACGAACAAGTTTTTATCAGACCTAGGATTTTATATCTCGTTAACTTCATTCTCCTGTTCAATGAAGTTGAGTTGAATTACTTCACAATTGAACGTATTCTTGAGTTGCAGTAGGTCTTCCTGTCATTTTATTTTGTGTGGCAAGGATATTGCTGAGTCAATGGCTCCTGGGAGTAAGACTCAAAAGTCATTCATTTGACCAATGGCATTTACTCAATATCATATACAATTAGCTTCTGAAGTTGATCTGAGGCCCTGAACTTCTGATTATAGGAAATGAACATCGAGGAGAGGAAGAAAGTGACTCCACGTACCATCATGATTGGAGGGAAAGCATTTGCCACATACACCAATGCCAAAAGGATAGTCAAGCTGGTTAATGATGTTGGCGCCATGGTCAACAATGACCCTGAAATTAGTAATTATCTGAAGGTAGTGCCCTTTTAAATTTCCGGTTAAGGTATTAACTTTTCATTGATGTGATGAATGGCTTGCTTTATTTTTCAAATGTTTGTAGCAAAATGTTCAAACTGATTGATACATGTGTTCCATGAAATTTTAGATGGTGGCTTTTAATTCTACACTTATTTGATTTTAATGACTTTGGCCATTACTCTTTACTTGCTCTACTTTGCTGAATTAATGGGATCATTTTTGCACACTTTAACTAACAGTCAGATGTTTCACATTTTGCATCTTGTTGCTTTTTAGATTAAAAACTGATTCTCAGTAATGGAATGATTACAGTGCTGATATTAATTCCAATACTCATAAATGTAATGCTTTTATTTCACCATCAAGTTGTCCCTTTACTAATATTAATTCCAATACTCATTAATGTAATCCCTCCCTCTGTTTCACTGTAATGAAAAAGCAGGTTGTCTTTATACCAAACTATAATGTATCTGTGGCGGAAAAGCTCATTCCTGGCAGTGAGCTGTCTCAGCACATCAGCACAGCAGGTATGGAGGCAAGTGGGACAAGCAACATGAAGTTTTCTCTCAATGGTTGTTTGATTATTGGAACTTTGGATGGTGCAAATGTTGAGATTAGAGAAGAAATAGGGGAGGAGAATTTCTTTCTGTTTGGTGCCCGAGCAGATGAAGTCCCAAGACTTCGCAAAGAGAGAGAAGCGGGACAGGTAATATTGACTTATTTGAATGTACCATACTCAAGAGTTTAGGAAATCCATTTCATCTTTCCCTTTATATCTTTAATATTACCAGCCTAGCAGATTTGAAAGTTTGAGGAAGTGAATTTGTCGATTGCCTTATTTCTATTTGTTGGTTCTAAGCCAAGTTAAATGGCCTTACTTTGATCTAATGCTTGTTGTGTGTTACAGTTCAAACCAGATCCACGTTTTGAGGAGGCTAAGCAATTTATAAGGAGTGGTGCATTTGGGAGCTATGACTACAACCCTCTTCTTGACTCCCTGGAAGGGAATTCTGGCTATGGTCGTGGTGACTATTTCCTCGTCGGTCAGGACTTCCCTAGCTACATGGACGCTCAGGCCAGGGTCGACGAAGCTTACAAGTAAGAAACATGTTATTAGTACTAAAGCACACAAATGCCAAAACTCCAGCAAGTCTAGCAATGTCATGATATCAGAGGAGATGCTCAAGAACTCATTGTTTCTTTTCTGTAACAGGGACCAGAGAAGATGGTTGAAGATGTCGATCATGAGCACAGCAGGCAGTGGCAAATTCAGCAGTGATCGAACCATCAGCCAATATGCAAAGGAGATATGGAACATAAAAGCTTGTCCAGTCCCCTGAGTTGGACTTGGTGGGCAGAGACAGAGTTCATAAACATCACATATGATACTACCATATATATATCAAAGAATAAGGTATCCTATCCTTCCTTCCCAAAGAATGCCAAGAAATAGTAATATTGTCCCCTCTCATCCACATAATATAGACTATTTCAGGTGTTTGTTTATCTGTTGCAGTAGCATGTATTTAACTTGTATTTCTAGTAGTGGGATAATAAACTATATCTCTGTTCCATGTTACTAATAATTTGTTTTCAAAGAATCCTTCTTGCAAGTTTCTTTCTATACAAGGGTTTAGCATTCCCAATATTGTGTGTTTTTTTTTTTTGGTATTGTGCTAAATAAACCATGGGCGTGCACAATTCTCAGCAAAGCACACATGAATGGCGGAGCCTGTGCACATGTGCCTATGTTGGGTACAACCTACACATAACCACTGCCCAAACTCTCAAAAAAATACCCTCAGTCGTGAATCAAACAAGCACTGATGTAGAGTTCTTACGATGATCTGGACAACCAATAGACCCTTGAGTCGTAGTTAATATTTTGTGTTTTGTTGGGAGATTTGTTTCTAATCCCAGCTTGTTTGATGACGTTAAGGTGGCGTTTGGTTAGAAGTAATTTCAAATTCATGGATTTTGAGTTACATTGTAGTTGTAAATCTTTGTATTTTAAAATACAAGAGAGTTAAATTCAGTGTTTGGTTTGATGTATTTGGAGTGTTGGATTATGAAATCTTTGTATATGGTCACTCATGGTAAGATTACCCTACTTTGGATGATTATTTATTTTTATGAATAATATAACCTCTTAAATTTTTTTAATTAATATATAATTAAATAACTATATATAAATAGTAAAATATATATTATAATTATAATATATATATATATATATTATAATATATATAAATATATTATATATTTGGTTTTACGGCAATTAAAACCAAATCCCATGAATATAGGATTTCAGAATACATTATATTTCAAACTCCACTTAACCAAACGGCTGATTTGCAAAGTCATTGGATTTCAACTACGATGTAGTTTGAAATCCCTCCAAACAAACAGCACCTAAATGTGTTTGATACAAATGACATTCTTAACCTTCTCCAATTTGAGATTTCCAGTTCCACAAGAGACAATGAGCAACCAAACATTAAACAGGTTGAGTTGAGACACAGAACAATGAATAGCTATTTATTTATTTATTGGAACAAAATAAAAGATAAGCGAGCATCAATAGAAGAAGGGGATGATGGCCCTTCTAGAAGAAGGGTAGTCAGAGCCGAACTTCTCACGGTACCAGCGGTGGTGGGCCCGGGCCCTAGGCACGAGATTAGAACAAGTGTATAAGAAGAAGGCCAGCGCCGCCGGAGACCAGGCAACGACGGCCCAGCCCAACCACTCCAGGGCTTCGCCCATGTAATTAGGGCAACTCACCAACTCGAAACACCCACCCCGCGGTATCTTGTACCCCCCGCCGCCCTCTTTCTTAAGCTGGACCAGCGCCAGATCCGACCTAATGTTCACCGCCATCCCTGAGAAGAACACTGCTGTCCCCGCCGCAACCCGGATCCACAACCTCCACCCGTCTGTCTCCGCTCCGGCGTAGTGGGAGGCGGAGCGGGCCTGCAAGTAAGCATTGAGGAGGTTGAAGGAGAAGGCGCAGAGGGCGATGAAGAGGGGGAAGCCGGGATTGGACTTGGTGGCGGTGGAGCGGAGTCGAAGGGGATAGATAAGGGTGCGGTGGATGTAGTGGAGGAGATAGAGGGAGATGACGGTGAGCGAAAGGGGGTTAGAGGAGTGGCGGCCGAGAGGGTAGAGGATGAGGGTGAGCCAAAGGGTAGGGCTTTCCATGAGGAACCAGGCGAGAGCCGGGTGGAGGGTGGGACCCCAGCCGGAGCTGCCGTGCTTGCCGTAAGGGGCAGTCAGGAAGCGGAGGGAGAGGACGGTGAGCGGGCACATGACGTAGAGGGAGATGAGGGCTTTGGTGTAGAACTTCTCGTCCCAAGCCATTGATGGAGAGGTCGCTCGGAAGTGGGGGAAGTGGAGTCGAGTCTGTAAGTGGAGTCTGAGAAAAGATAGATCTTATTCCGATTACTTAAATAGTATTTTATTCTATTATATAATATATAGATAATATAGAATTCGGTGCCTTCTACATTATGATAACGGTATGATACCGTGAGGTGCAATTTATATAGATTTCTACTTAAAAAATTTAGGTGCCCCACATGAAATGGGGGGTGCACCGACCCTTCACCCTACGGCACCTACTATGATTTTGAACCCACAAGTATTGGCAAATGCTATGCTATTGTGCTGCAATAAGCATGGTAATATACCGTGGGATGCCTCCTAGGATGGAGTTGGGTGCTGATTTATAATTTTTTGGGTGCTGGTTTTTACAAGATGTAAAAGGCGCCCTATAGAATTCGGTAAATACTATGCTACCGTAGGTACCATTTTATAATAGCATAACGTGGGGTGCCATAAATAAGTATTTTGGATGGTTTAGTATCTAGGTTTTGAGTACCATCCACAATTTGTCGGTGCCACCACCCAATTTTCAAGATACTGTGCAGTCACGATAACTTAGAAAGCACTATTGATATGTTTTACAGTACCGTGAATTGGTACCCACAGTCTTATACCGTGAGTTCCAACTCATTATTATTAAATTTCAAATTTTATTGATTAGATCCAAAATTACTGTTTATTATTGTTCATAAAATGACGGCGCTACTATAGCTTCAAACCCAACCCGAACCCAAAAATCAAACATTAAAACCCACAATATCACACCGTGAAAACAATGCGCACGGTATCCTAGAATTCACCCCAAAAATCTTGAATGTATATTTTGCATGTCAGCCCCTTGAAAAGATCAAAATGAAAAACCAGAAGCATTTTTAAGGGGGTTGGATACTTGGATGTGAAAAAAAAACTTGTAAGAAAACAACATTATTGTACAGTTTTGGTTTATTTAGGAATTTCAGCACTTTGCTTATGTTCCTGAAGAATCTGGACATTTCAGGAAGCAAACAGATTCTGAAATTCATAGCAAAACACTGGGCAGACATTACAAGAGAATCAAAATGTTGACCAGGCACACGACATAGGAACACATCTGTGTTCTTATGGTGAAGTGAACACAATAACATATGCTTACAGCCACAATGGTGCCGATCTTCAGGCCTCACTACGATTGGGTTTGTGTGAAACTGGAATCACCTGGAAATGAGTAATGCAGAACCTTGATCATAAGAAAAAATGGAAGAAAACAAAGCTAAATGTAGATAATATGATGTACCGTATCGGCGGAGGGAATCCATTCATTTGTTGCGGGATTACACTTGTAGGATGCTTGAGCAGCAGTTGCATCAGAAGCTGGTGTGGTGAGCTCGAAGCAGCTGCCGTTCGGTTTCTCTATCTTGATGAAACCTGTTCCAGTCTAGAGGAGAAATACAGAAATACAAGCATATAGCTCAATCAGTCTAGAGGTTAACCCAAACAGGGAGCAGTTAAAAACAGTGGGTGAAGGATATCATTAACAAATATGGAGTTCACCAAGGACAACAATGTTGATAGATCACTTCATTGTAACTAGATCTTCAACATGGAAAGATGTCATTTCATATACAGATCCAACATAGAGTTAATTATGCGCAATTGATACAGGATATAGAAAACGTAGATTGTTCTATTAGCCTGGTAATTCAACAGGAGTGAGAAACATAGATCAAAAGGTGCCTTATTGATAATGCATAGAAAACAAATACCCCGTTTGGATTGACTTATGAAAAAAATATTTTTCTTCAATTTGATAGGACTTTTGGAAAAGAGACTTTTCAGAGTAAGTTAAGGGCTTATGTATATTTTGTTTTTGGATATGTAAATTCATACTTTTATAGTTGAGAAGTTTTGATAATTGTATGATCATAAGAGTGTTTTGATAATTGTATGATCCCAAAACCCAAAACCCTTTATCTTTCTTTGTTTTTATAAGGATGTTTGGGTAATTGTATGATCCCAAAATAGCTTCTGAAATACAGCTTTTTTCAGAAGCTTCAAACCATCAGCTTCTCAAAAAAGCCAATACAAATGGTTTTTTTTTTTTTTAACGGGACCAAAGATTAGAAGAACAAAAGAGCAAAGTACAAACATTAGAAGCTAATTAATGATAGGTGAGCAGACATAAACATTGGTAAAATGGAATTCTGCTGTCAGAGCCAATCAGGCTAAGTAATAGAACCTTAATCTTTGTAAATAGAAGCAAAATCTATGCAATTGCAAAGGCCAAAGACCAATAGGACAAATCAAGCATTTAGTTTGTGTGTACTAGGAAATGAACAAGTTGCAAGACAAAGAAATAAGGGTCTGTGTATTGGTGTGCATGTGTGGTTTAAGATCGAAAAGGCTAGAAAATTTATCAAGACTCAGGGAAATTCAAGAATCATTTAACAACAGATAAATTTCCTATGAACTTCAATTCAAAGACTCCTAAATTGCATAAATTAATTACATTTCCTCAACAAATTCAAAGGGAAGACATGGAAAGTAAAACAAAAAAGACCAAAGCCCATGCTCACAAGAAATTTTGATAACCATGCATGCTTCTTTCAAACAGAACCCTAAACAATTATTCCAACACAAAACGCAACTCAAAGCTGCTAATTATCATAGTAAATCAAAATTGAGTCATTTCACGTGGTCAGCAGAGTGACAAGAAGAAAGGAAACAAGAATACAATCAGAACACGATACCGTGTGGTGCTGCTTGTCAATGCTGATAAGATCCGTATAGTACTCCGTCTCCACGTACTCCTCCGCCACCTCGCTCCCACTGTAAACTAATTTCTACAGAGAAAACCCATAAGATTAGGGTTAGAATTCACGTCAAGCCTCAGATCTTCGAAACGAGAGAAAGGAAGATCAGAGAAGCACCTGAGGGTCCGATTCGAGTTCCTGGAACTTATCGAGCTCAGGGATGGATTTCTGATCGGAGGGTTGGAGGGCATCGGAGTATAGCGATGAGTACTCGCTTCGCGACGGCTTGGTATGGCGTTTGGGGGCGACGCTCTCGAAGTAATCTCGCGTCTCCTCCTCTATCTTCGCCTGCTGCTCCGGCGAAAGGTGGGCATCGCTCCGATCCGGCCTCATCGCCATTGCCGCCTTCTCTCCCTCTCCCTCTCTCTCTCTCTCTCTCTCTCTCAGATGGAGAAAATATTGGAAGTCTATTTCACGACCTGCCGTGATATTCATAACTAC
This sequence comes from Dioscorea zingiberensis, assembly GCA_026586065.1. Taxonomy (NCBI): domain Eukaryota; kingdom Viridiplantae; phylum Streptophyta; class Magnoliopsida; order Dioscoreales; family Dioscoreaceae; genus Dioscorea; species Dioscorea zingiberensis. Next base: position 2,338,290 of record CM048818.1, on the reverse strand, counting down.
CACGAAGTGGGTCCCGCCAAGACACCAAGAACTAGCAATACCATTGGCTTCGAGCACACGGATTTATTATTAACTTTCTAATTATTTTTCAAACTCATTAGTTAAATTAATTTTTTTTAATAGAAAAGTTAGTTGAATTTACAGTGAAAGTGATTAAACATTTGTAGTATATTTATCTATAATTAATTAATTGAACTTCATCAATCCAGAAATCTTGTGGAATTCATTCATGGGTGATGTTCATATCTGACACCCTAACAATAATATAGTAAAGCAAATAGAGAGAATGGATTGACAACAGGTTTCTAATTTTATTTAGCATGCAAAAATGAGCTGCTTTATGTTTGCATTGAATCCACAAAGCATGAAAATCCTCCAAAAATAAAACCAAACCACTAGAGAGTTTTAGGTGATTAATTGCAGACAAACTAGTGCACTATGAATAAATCACCCAAACAGACAGCTGCAAAGTTGTTGAGCTACAACAACATTTTAAATGCCAATTAAGAGAACAGCTGCTGCATAACACTGACCAATGTCCTTGTTTCTAACTCCCTCTCTTTGCACATTCTCATCATATTCTGGAGATGAAGTTAGCTAGCTTGTGTGACATGAATAATTTGAAATAAATTACAGGCCAATTTCCTTTAAGACTTCACCTACCTACACTGAATAAATGAATGAGGAAATTAGTTAATTACAGGCTGATGAATAGATGCCATGATATATGGTTTGAGAAATCTCAGATGAAAAAGAATAACAGTAAACTTTTTAGTTGTCATGTTAGGATCAACCAGGGTTAAATTTTCATGATGGTATAAATCATGACAATTAATCAAAATACAGATAAATGAACATAAAGAAACTCACCTAGCTGGGATTGTTTGTTGCACCAGCAGATGTCAACTACAGATCCTTCTTCGGAAGTATTCTGATTCAAACCCCCATTTGTTGAGGAGCTATTCTCAGACCTATCCGTGGAAGAGAATTTGGGGCTGGCAATCTCCTCTTTCAATTGCCCGTACTTCTCCAATAATGGGGCTAATGCCAGCCATGAGACTCTCTTTAATTTGTTGCTTCATTTCATCAATCCTAACTTTTGTTTAGGGATCAGGTGATTTTCCTGCCCTTGCCACCTCTAGTTTCAGCAACTCTATCTTGCTCTTCAGATCAGTTGAGTTGACTACTTCTTGCATTCACTCTTCAATTTCACTATTGAGTTCATCAATCTCATCTCTCAGATGGGCATACATTGGTTGTTCAAGAAGGTTCCCTGCAATAGAGGCACCTCTTTTTTGAGCCACAAGCACAACATTCAATTGCAAGGAGTTCAGTGCAGCAACCAGTTCAGATTCTATATCCTTCTTTACCTTCAAAATGTTCTCCTTCAACCCATCATCTAGATCAGATGCCTTTGAAACTCCTGCATCAGCAATCTCCGCCATGAGCTTGTCCATTTTCTCCTTCACATCAGGATGTTCCATGACCACTTTCAATGCTTTATTGACTTCCTCCTTCATAGAGATGGCATTCTCACTTCCCTCAGAGATTTTTTGTGCTTTAGATAACTCCTTAAGCATATTGAGTTTATACTCTAGATTTGCAAAACTTGGGCTCTCTGATAGACCCTGTTTGAACTCCTGCTTCAATTTCTCAATCTCCTCTGTCAGACTCGGATCAATGACTTGGCCCTGGGAACCACTCCTTGCTTTCACAACCTACTTTTTGAGCATCTCAAGCTTTTCCTGCAAGCCCATTGATCTAGCAGCCTCAGCGAATTCCCGATCCACCTCCTTCTTTAATTTCTCAATCATCTCATTTAGACTCAGATCTGGAGGCTGAAACGATGCATCTTCCTTGGATGTTTCTATTTGCTGTTTCAGCTTTTCAACTTCCAACTCCAAGTCAAGGTCTGGGACAGAAGCCTGCTCTTCCAGTTCAGCAATTGGCTCATCTTTCTTCTTCATGTTTACTTTCTTTGCAGGATCTACATTCTCACTTTCTATAAAACCTCCAAGCTGACGGAACTTCAGCATGCGATGATTCAATAGTGTTGGTGTGTCCATCTCCAACAGCTCCTATATGAGAAAAAGAAAATAAACTACAACAGTGACTAACATAATAAACTCAGACCGTACTTAAGCCATGTGTAGTTAATACATACATTCATCGCTCCCATGACTGCAATCTTTATCTGCTGTGAGATCCAGGCGGGATTAATATGTGCTCCACCAAGAGGTTCCTTTGAAATACAATAAACTTTTCAAACACTATATGTGTGGGCATTATAATGTCTGTCTATTCTGATTCAACAATGCAGTTTGCACCCTTGTTCATATTTGACCCAACTCAAATTATGTGAAGAAAAAAAAATTGTACCTAAAGAGAAGAAATGCTCAATGACCATCTTAGGAGATCAAGCACCAAATGAAGCAATTAAAAAAAAAATTATATGTCAAAAATTTTAAATCCTTATCGAACCCAAGAAGGCTGTCTAGCATAGAACATACCATATTAACTGTTTCTTTATGTTTTCCTCCAATAATTTAGTTGTTGTGAATATTCCTATCACAAATAATATTTAGGTAAAGATAATAAGATATCACAGAAAGAAGTATTAAAAGAATGACTCCATCTGCTATTTTCAGTTCGCATAACTCAGTGGCCGTTATCTTCAATTTTTCAGCTGCCTGAACAGGTAAAGGAACATGACTTTTAAAGCTCATATTGCTGAAAGATACAAAAATAAAGCTAAGCAGAAAAAATTATCAACCTTGGGGGCTGCTTTTGAAGTCTTCCACAGAATGGCAGCACATGCTTCAGGGCTGTTTTAAAATCAAAGCAAGGCATGAAAAACCAAACTAGAGAGCATACATATAGCATAAAGTAACATAACTCAGACCAAAATGAGAAAACCGATGTGTGTATACCTTAATCTTTATGTTTCACAGCATATAACAAAGACATTCAAGGTTGTGTACAAGATGCATATAATAAACAACATGCAACAAACTTAGATGATTGTGTTAGCAGATGCCAGATGTCACTAATGTCAGGATCAATGACAACTACATATGTGAGATCCTCTAGAACTAAAATTAATAGCTTTGGAAAAAATACTATCATTTGTAACTGACAAGACTGAGCATAAGCAAGTGTGAAGTAAGAGTAAAATTAACATATAAAGTTACATATCATCACATCAATAAATGAAAAGGCCAAGACATAACATTGTCCAAACATTTTCAGTTGCCTAATGAAAACAATCATAAATAGTGAGGAAACAATTTTACTGGATGAAAGCAAGCGGGAGAGTAATACATTGGTAAAACCTCCATCTACAAGAAAAGCCAATTCGCAATGACTAAAAACCTAACATATTTTCATCGGTTCCATCTTTGAAGAATTCAAGAATCTTGAATGTATATATTTTGCGTATCAGCCCCTTAAAAAGATCAAAATGGAAAACCAGAAGTATTTTTAAGGGGGGTGGATTTGAAAAAAAAAACTTGTAAGAAAACAAGATCAATGTACAGGTTTGGTTTATTTAGGAATTTCAGCACTTTACGTATGTTCCTGAAGAACCTGGACATTTCATGAAATTGAAAGGAAGCAAACAGATTCTGAAATTCATAGCAAAACAATGGGCAGACATTACAACAGATTCGGAAATTCATAGCAAAACACTGGGAAGACATTACAAGAGAATCAAAGTGTTGACTAGGTACACGACATAGGAGCACATCTGTTTTCTTAAGGTGAAGTGAACACAATAATATATTCTCTTGCAGCCACAATGGCGCTGATCTTCAGACATCACTATGATTGGGTTTGTGCGGAACCGGAATCACCTGGAAAAGAGTAATGCAGAACCTTGAACATAAGAAAAAATGGAAGAAAACAAAGCTAAATCCAGATAATATGATGTACTGTATCGGCGGAGGGAATCAATTCATTTGCTGCAGGATTGAACTTGACCGATGCAAGAGCAGCAGTTGCATCAGAAGCTTGTGTGAGCTCAAAGCAGCTGCCGTTCGGTTCCTCTATCTTGATGAAACCCGTTCCAGTCTAGAGGAGAAATACATGCATATAGTCAAAATTGTTTCACTCAATCAGTCTAGAGGTTAACCCAAACAGGGAGCAGTTAAAAACAGTTGGTGAAGAACATCGTTAACAAATATGGAGTTCACCAAGGACAACAATGTTGATGGATCACTTCATTGTAACTAGATCTTCAACATGGAAAGTTGTCATTGCATATACAGATCCAACATAGAGTTAACTATGCGCAATTGACACAGGATATAGAACACATAGATTGTTCTATTAGCCTGATAATTCTAGTGAGAAACATGGATCAACAGGTGATTAATAATGTCTGGAAGCTAATTGATGATGCTAGAAAACAAAGATTAGAAGAGCAAAAGAGCAAAAGAGCAAAGTACGAACATTAGAAGCTAACTAATGATAGGTGAGCAGACATAAATATTGGTAAAATAGAATTCTGCTGTCAGAGCCAATCAGGCCAAGCAATAGAACCTTAATCTTTGTAAATAGAAGCAAAATCTATGCAATTGCAAAGGCCAAAGACCAATAGGACAAATCACGCATTTAGTTTGTGCACTAGGAAAGGAACAAGTTGTTGCAAGACAAAGAAATTGGTTTAAGATTGAAAAGGCTTGAAAATTTATCAAGACTCAGGGATTTCAAGAATCATTTAACAACAAACACTTTCAACTAAACATGGCTAATCTATCGGCATAAATTTCATATGAACTTCAATTCAAAGACTCTCCTAAATTGCATAAATTAATCACATTTCCTCAACAAATTCAAAGGGAAGGCATGGAAAGTAAAACAAAAAAGACCAAAGCCCATGCTCACAAGAAATTTTGATAACCATGCATGCTACTTTCAAACAGAACCCTAAACGATTATTCCAACACAAAACGCAACTCAAAGCTGCTAATTATCATAGCAAATCAAAAACTTGAGTCATTTCACGTGGTTAGCAGAGTGACAAGAAGAAAGGAAACAAGAATACAATCAGAACACGATACCGTGTGGTGCTGCTTGTCAATGCTGATAAGATCCGTATAGTACTCCGTCTCCACGTACTCCTCCGCCACCTCGCTCCCACTGTAAACTAATTTCTACAGAGAAAACCCATAAGATTAGGGTTAGAATTCACGTCAAGTCTCAGATCTTCGAAACAAGGGAAAGGAAGATCGGAGAAGCACCTGAGGGTCCGATTCGAGTTCCTGGAACTTATCGAGCTCAGGGATGGATTTCTGATCGGAGGGTTGGAGGGCATCGGAGTATAGCGATGAGTACTCGCTTCGCGACGGCTTGGTGTGGCGTTTGGGGGCGACGCTCTCGAAGTAATCTCGCGTCTCCTCCTCTATCTTCGCCTGCTGCTCCGACGAAAGGTGGGCATCGCTCCGATCAGGCCTCATCGCCATTGCCGCGCTCTCTCCCTCTCCCTCTCTCTTTGAGAGTTCTTTATAAAAGAAAGGGAAAAATATCTAATGAAGCTTATCCGAATACGTATGGAGGGAAGTAACCTGACCTGATATTCATAACAACCACGAAGTGGGTCCCGCCAAGACACCAAGAACTAGCAATACCGTTGGCTCTGAGTTTATTTTTATTTTTATAATTATTTTTCAATTTAATTTTTTTAAATAGTTAAGTTAATTGAAGAAGTAAAATAATTTTTTTATTTATGATTTTCCTCTTAAATTATAATATAACAAATAGAACAAGTTTAGCATCTCACAGTAAAAATGCTGTTTGGATGGACTTTTTAAGAAAACAGAACTTGTAAATAAAATCTGAAAATTAATTTTTTTTTTTTTTCAGAAGTCAGTGATTTATAGTTTTTGAAAAAATAAAAAAATAAAAAAATAGAAAAACTATTATGTAAAAACTGTTTTAGAAAATGTCAATTATCAAAACACCCATCTTAAATATTTTTAAAACTATTTTGAAAAATATCCATTATCAAAACATCATTTATTATTATTAGAATTATTTATTTTATTTATTTATTTATTATTATTATTATAAAATAACTTCTAGATTAATTATCCAAAAATAAAAATAATAAAAATACTTAATTTACTCTGAGAATCACTTTTTTAATAAATCTTTCTATCAAACTTTAAAAAAAAACATTTTTTTCAAAAACCAATCCAAACAAGCCTAAAATATATCTATTATATTTATCTGTAATTAATTAATTAATCTTTCTTTATCAATCCATAAATCTTGTGGAATTCATTCATGAATCATGAATCATATCTGACACCCTTACAATAACATAGTAAAGCAAATAGAGAGGATTGACAACAGGTTTCTAGTTTTATTTAGCATGCAAAAACGAGCTGCTTTATGTTTGCATTGAATCCACAAAGCTTGAAAATCCTCCAAAAATAAAACCAAACCAATAGAGAGTTTTGGGTGATTAATTGCATACAAACTAGTGCACTATGAATAAAACACCCAAAAAAGACAGCTGCATTTTAAATGCCAATAAAGAGAACAGCTGCTGCATAACACTGACCACTGTCCATGTTTCTAACTCCCTCTCTTTGCACATTCTCATCATATTCTGGAGATGAAGTTAGCTAGCTTGTGTGACATGAATAATTTGAAATAAATTACCGGTCAATTTCCTTGAAGACTTCACCTACCTACACTGAATAAATGAATAAGGAAATTAGTTAATTACAGGCTGATGAAATATGGTTTGAGAAATCTCAGATGAAAAAAATAATAATAAACTTTTTAGTTGTCATGTTAGGATCACCAGGGTTAAATTTTCATGAGGACATGAATCATGACAATTAATCAAAATACAGATAAATGAACATAAAGAAACTCACCTAGTTGGGTTTGTTTGTTGCACCAGCATTGACGTCAACTACAGATCCTTCTTCTGAAGTATTTTGATTCAAACCCCCGTTTGTTGAGGAGCTATGCTCAGTCCCATCCGTGGAAGAGAATTTGGCGCTGGCAATCTCCTCTTTCAATTGCTCGTACTTCTCCAATAATGGTGGCGAGCTAATGCCAGCCATGAGACTCTCTTTAATTTGTTGCTTCATTTCGTCGATCTTAACTTTTGTTTTGGGATCAGGTGATTTTCCTGCCCTTGCCACCTCTAGTTTCAGCAACTCTATCTTGCTCTTCAGATCAGTTGAGTTGACTACTTCTTGCATTCGCTCTTCAATTTCACTATTGAGTTCGTCGATCTCATCTCTCAAATGGGCATACATTGGTTGTTCAAGAAGGTTCCTTGCAATAGAGGCACCTCTTTTTTGAGCCACAAGCTCAACATTCAATTGCAAGGAATTCAGTGCAGCAGCCAGTTCAGATTCTATATCCTTCTTTACCTTCAAAATTTTCTCCTTCAGCCCATCATCTAGATCAGATGCCTTTGAAACTCCTGCATCAGCAATCTCCGCCACGAGCTTGTCCATTTTCTCCTTCACATCAGGACGATCCATGACCACTTTCAATGCTTTATTGACTTCCTCCTTCATAGAGATGGCATTCTCACTTCCCTCAGAGATTTTTTGTGCTTTAGATAACTCCTTAAGCATATTGAGTTTATACTCTAAATTTGCAAAATTTGGGCTCTCTGATAGACCCTGTTTGAACTCCTGCTTCAATTTCTCAATCTCCTCTGTCAGACTCGGATCAATGAGTTGGCCCTGGGAACCACTCCTTGCTTTCACAACCTCCTTTTTGAGCATCTCAAGCTTTTCCTGCAAGCCCATTGATCTAGCAGCCTCAGCGAATTCCCGATCCACCTCCTTCTTTAATTTCTCAATCATCTCATTTAGACTCAGATCTGGAGGCTGAAACGATGCATCTTCCTTGGATTTTTCTATTTGCTGTTTCAGCTTTTCAACTTCCAACTCCAAGTCAAGGTCTGGGACAGAGGCCTGCTCTTCCAGTTCAGCAATTGGCTCATCTTTCTTCTTCATGTTTACTTTCTTTGCAGGATCTACATTCTCACTTTCTATAAAACCTCCAAGCTGACGGAACTTCAGCATGCGATGATTCAATAGTGTTGGTGTGTCCATCTCCAACAGCTCCTATATGAGAAAAGAAAATAAACTACAACAGTGACTAACATAATAAACTCAGAGCCTACTTAAGCCATGTGTAGTTAATACATACATTCATTGCTCCCATGACTGCAATCTTTATCTGCTGTGAGGTCCAGGCGGGATCAATATGTGCTCCACCAAGAGGTTCCTTTGAAATACAATAAAACTTTTAGAACACTAAATGTGTGGCGTTATAATCTGTCTATTCTGATTCAACAATGCAGTTAGCACCCTTGTTCATATTTGACCCAACTCAAATTACGTGAAGAAAAAAATTGTATCTAAAGAGAAGAAATCTCTATGGCCATCTTAGGAGACCAAGCACCAAATCAAGCAATATAACAAATTTTTATATGTCAAAAATTTTAAATCCTTATCAAATCCAAGAAGGCTGTCTAGCATAGAACATTCCATATTAACTGTTTTTTTATGTTTCCATCCAATAATAAAGTTGTTGTGAATATTCATATAACAAATAACATTTAGGTAAAGATAATAAGATATCACAGAAAGAAGAATTACAGGAATGACTCCATCTGCTATTTTCAGTTTGCATAACTCAGTGGCCGTAATCTTCAATTTTTCAGCTGCCTGAACAGGTAAAGGAACATGACTATTAAAACTCATATTGCTGAAAGATACAAAAATAAAAGATGAGCCGAAAAAATTATCAACCTTGGGGGCCGCTTTTGAAGTCTTCCACAGAATGGCAGCACATGCTTCGGGGCTGTTTTAAAATCAAATCAAGGCATGAAAAACCAAACTAGAGAGCATACATATAGCATAAAGCAACATAACTCATACCAAAATGAGAAAACTGACGTGTGTATACCTTAATTTATATGTTTCACAGCAGATAACAAAGACATTCAAGCTTGTGTACAAGATGCATATAATAAACAAGATGCAACAAACTTAGATGATGGTGTTAGCAGATGTCAGACATCACTAATGTCAGGATCAATGACAACTACATATGTGAGATCCTCTAGGGCTAAAATTAATAGCGTTGGAAAAAATACCATCATTTGTAACTGATAAGTCTGAGCATAAGTGTGAAGTAAGAGTAAAATTAACATATAAAGTTACATATCATCACCTCAATAAATGAAAAGGCCAAGACATAACATTGTCTAAACATTTTCAGTTGTCTAATGAAAACAATCATAAATAGTGAGGAAACAATTTTATTGGATGAAAGCAAGTGAGAGAGAAATACACTGGTAAAACCTCCATCTACAAGAAAAGCCAATTCACAATGACTAAAAACCTAACATATTTTCATCGGTTCCATCTTTGACTGGCATGATCATTGGTTTTGAATATCAGCAAAAGAGACATCAATGCCATTCATGCGACAGGAACAACATTACAATAAACATATCAGAGATTTGCTAATTTCCACCAAACAAGATGCATCTCAAAATACATTAAATAACAGGTTGCAGTATCAAATCACCTGGCAACGAAAAATACTGCATTCTCCAACATCAACAATTTATTAGCACATCCAATTGCAAGCGCACCACCAGACCCACCTTCCCCGATAACAACCGTGACTATTGGAACTTTCAGGCCAAACATACTCCTGAGGTTATGAGCTATTGCTTCCCCCTATGTAAACAAAATACTCATCAGACCAAAAGAGCTCAACTATAGCCGATAATATGTTACTACCCATATGACCTGATTTTTATTTATTTACTTTAGCATATAAAAATGAGCAGCAAACACAAAACATACTTGACCTATCTCCTCTGACTTGAGATCCGCAAAAGCCCCTGGAGTGTCGATGAACGTGATGATAGGAAACCCATGATGATCAGCATAGTACATCATGCGCAAAGCTTTCCGGTAACTGTGGGGAAATCAGCATCAGTGTTAAGTTTCAAGACCAAAAACTTTCATTTACTACACATTACACAATTAAGGATTAAAGGATATGTTCGACCAAGCTGACTCAGAAAAGACCCTCTTATTTTCAACAAGATTAATCAATTGTCATCAATCAATAAGAATAAAAATAGACATCATGGCTGAAAGCATAGCTGACAACATTATATGGATAGAATTATACCTCATGACTAGCACATACAGAGAGTCGTTTTTATTTTCTACAGAACAAGTTGTATGGATATCTTATGAGTATTTACGGAGCAAACAAGCGTTGCCAGGTTACATACCCATGAGGAGTAGGCATCCCAAAGTTACGCTGGATATTCTCCTTTGTGTTTCTACCTTTCTGTTGGCCAATGAACATGTAGCTTCTGCCGTCAATGCTCCCAATGCCAGTCACAATTGCTGGATCATCATAACCAGCACGATCTCCATGGAGTTCAACCCACTGTATGATAAACTCAGGTATTCAAGGCCACAGAGAATGAAAAAAGTTCTAACTAACAAATTATCAAGAAGAACCAAACCTTGTCAGTTATGTTCAACACATGATCAAGAAAAGTAGGCCTATTAGGATGGCGGGCAATACTTAGACGTTGTATAGGAGTGAGGTGCGTATAAAGATCTTTGAGGGCCTGTTAGAGCCAAAGTCATGAGGATAACAAGAAGCTATACTATTGCTGACCGAGCATCCACATTAAAAGTTTGCGAAATTAGATAGTGTTGATAAGAAGAGTAACCTGCTGATACTTGGACTCCAGAGATACGATTTGATCACTGAAGTCGAGACCAGTTTCATCGGCCATCTTTCTCACCTGCAAACAAGGAGCATAAAGGTTGGTTTTTTTTTGCGTAAATACTACATAAAAGAACTATCATGTCCACTGTCCAATCATGGAAACAGTGTATTTCTTTCAATCTCAACAAGAATGAGTTCAAGGGCCAAACTTTTCAATTCTAGCGCCAAAACAAATGAAATCTAAAATATTTAAAGAATTAGATGCTTCACAGTTCAAAGCAAACTACTTTGCATTTTAAATCACAAAACAATGCAATCAAATAACAAATCAGCAAAAAGAGACCCGGATAGCTTACATCGATGATCTTCTTCTGGAGATCCATGAGGGGCTTCTCGAACGGCAGAGTGACGAGCTTCGGCTTCTCCTTGAGAGGCTTGAAATGAGAGAGGTAGCTGAGAGGCCCGGCCTTAGCATTCGGATCAATCTCATCAGGCCATGGATAATCATGCTTCTTCCCCTTCCGGATCTTGGCCACCACTTTCACAGAAGCATCACGCCTCCCCCTGGGCACCATAACCATCGGCGATCTCGCCAACAACCTATTGGGCGCACCTGCAATCCCATTTCGCGAGCTCCGAAGGAGATCCGTGGAAGCAGAGCTGCCGCCGGAGAGAGAAGCAGAAGCCATCGTCCGAGAGAGAAAGGAGAGAGGGCGGTGAGATCTGGAGGAACGAGCGAGAGGAGATGGGAGGGATTGGTGTTATCTATGGGAGCGATGGCAGCGGAGGCATCGAGGAGATCGTCGAGGAGAAGAGCCAGGAGGGCTTCGATACTTCCTATGCTTGAAACCAGGGGCTTTTTTGCAAAATTCCCTCCCAACTATGAATAATATTATTTAGCTGCCCGCCGCTTTCTCCGGTTCGGCCGTTGAGGACGTGGCTTTACTTTAATGCTTCAGAGGGTCCGTGTTAGCTGGTTGCTCTTAACCAGTTTGCCGATTGAATGTAGAAATATGATTTTAAATAATTTTGTTTTTAATTAAAAATGAGTTATTTCATTCTCTAAATAAAAATAAAATAAGCTCAAACCAAAACCAGTGACTTTCAATTATAGGTAACATAAAATAATAAATAATAGTAAAATAAAATAAAGATAAGATCCGTCTCTCTTGGGATTATGGACATGATCAATGGATGAGATGTGATTCGATTGAATTGATGATTGAGAAAAAAAAATCAGCACTGTGGACGTCTTCTTCTATAGCCTTAGGAGTGATGACGATGATTTTCGGCCACTACTGCAAGATGATGAGTAGTGACCTCTATCGTTACCATGAAGTTCTCTGTTGATATTGGGCGGTGACTTCAACCGTCATCACGACATACAATTCTCATAATGCCCATGATCTTCTTGGACATCTGAAATCAAACCATGTGTCGTCCGGAGATTTCACCTATACTCATGTGCTCTTGAAAGTGGAAAACAATTTAGCGAAATTACTTAGAATCCATAGATTAAAGTTTATACTTAATTTTTTTTATAAATTATAAATAAACTATCAATAATATATATATATATATATATATATATATATATATATATATATATAATTATCATGCATATGTACCAAGTCTAATTTACAAGTTTAAGTATATGAGATTTATAGAATGTGTTAAGGTCGATTTGACTATAGTTCATTTGAAGTTTCAGTTTAATCTCGGTTTGTTTATTAATTGAATAAATTTGACTAAGCTCTAAGCACCAGCTAAACTCAAGCCCTAGTGAACAAATTTACTCACTTTATGATCTTAAACATGTGTAAATTTTTTTCTTAAAGAAAATTACATGTGTACCTCTAAAAACTAATCTAATTACTTATATATCTATAGGAAAAACAAAAATTACAGGTACATTATAGATCAAAGAAATATCTCTTAAATCTCTAAAAAATATTTCAATTATTTTAAATTTTATGAATTTTTAGAGGAATATTTATAAATTTATAGTCAAATCAATTTTCCATGGGTATTTTTGTAGAGAATGTAATGGTCTTTTCAAAAGACTATTAGTCTAGCGGTATCTCAGGTATCGTGCATTGGATAATTCACTTGATTGAACATGCTCTTAGGTACGAGTCTCCGCCTCTGTAAATAGGGGGAGCAATTTGGGTGATTCACTTTGAGAGCATAAAACTCCCAAGTTCGAGTCCCTATATCTGTACGTGCATGGTGAGGAGTCAAGGGTGCTCGTCATCTAAGGCCACGCCCCTTTACATCCCTTTGTGGAGAGGTTTATCCCTTGCCAAAAAAAAAAACCTAGGTTATATACGCAGCAAAATGAAAAACAAAGGGTATACTCAAAATTATGATTTTTTTTAAAGATAATATATACACTATATTGATATTTTATTATAGATAAAAAGGAAAAAAAAATCATTTTTTATACCAAGAGATCACCAACTTATATTCATATGTTATTATTTTATTTTTAAAATCTTTGTTTTAGTACGGAATGATTAGTATATTTCAAGTATAGACAAATCGTGTATCACACGAGTGTTTTTTATACGAGCAAAGATCACCTAAAACAAATGACATCACTCATAATCACTCATAGATATAATTAATCAAACACATGGGAGGTATACAAATATATAGAAAACTCTTTAATGTGAAAAAAAAACCACGAGACAAAATGTTTGACCATTATAACAATAATACTAGAATTACAAACTTCTCTAATACACTAGATTAACACATACTACACGACTAAGAGTAACACACTCTTAATTCACACATTCCATCACCATAAAAGAAGAAATACCTAAAAAAAAAGAGGGAAGAGATTATTAAAATAAACACCAATAGAAGTTAAATATTGGTCATGCATTCTCTTGAGTAAGCTCTTGAGCAAGAGGATTGAAAAATTACAAGAACTTCACCCTTTTTCTTCTCTTCTGTCCCCTGTTTCTCTTACGAGTCATTTGAATCAATTTTATTCATCTCCCTTTTATACGAAATGTTAAGTAACGTAAATCACTTAATAATTTACCTCTTGGTCCACACACATGAGGGGGACCTAAGTTGATGAGTTGGTTCAACCCCTAATATCAACATCAAGAGCATTAAACTCCAAAATAGACTGTTCACAAGACCAAATAGAAATATCTCACGTGGCTAGCTCACTTAAGATTTTCTAATTACTTAATTATGGGGAATTAAGGATTTGGTTGATGATGGAGCCCAGTAACAGAGAGAGATATTTAAGAAAAGAGTCAAAAGACAAACAGTACCCTGACGCGTCTGATCATCAACAGCAAATAGCACAGTAGTCATTGTGGGAACAAAGCAATACAAATGAGAGACCTCCAACTGGAAGAGCACTTTGGTTTGGTGATAAGAGAATCCTCTTGAACACGAACCATAATGTCAAACAAATGAATCCAAAACCATAAAGATGAGAAGGTTTGCGTGTCTAAACCGATTTGTGTAAGTGCTGTGAATTAGGAGCAAGTGTCTGTTTGGTTTACATGTGCACTGATTGATGGAACAATAGTTGTTTTCCTGGACAGACATGTTTTATAGTCCAAGAGGACATCATGATTCATGCATGCCTCAAGACACACTCACTCACTCACTCACTCACTCACTCAAGGTCATCAGGATGGTGGTGCCATACTTGTGCATTGGGTTTGATATGCTGTTGCCCAGGTGAGTTGATGATGAATGAGGAAGAAGAAGAAGAAGGTGTTGTAGTTTGTTTGTTTGTTTGTTTTTTTAGTGATGATGTTGGTTACTGACTGTCAGGAAGAAAAAGACTGGGGAGAAGAAGGGGATGGATTTGGTGCAGTTGAAGAACAGGGGCTGTGATATGACACTGGGAGTACTGGGGAAGCACCAGAATCTCACACTGTTTACACCTCTCAGATGCAGGTCAGTCTCATACTCTGTTTCATGCTGTTTGATCATCAGTAGGTACTAGTGGGGCATTTATTAGTGTTTTTGTTTATTTGTTTTTTTTTTTGATAAACAAAATATGGAAATTTTGATAAGAGCTTTGATGTTTTGGTTGTGAGTTGATGAGAATTATAATTTTTCAAATATAGTTATTTGGTGTAAACTTCTTCAATTTTTATTTATTTATTTGTGATGTTCATTTAATTGTTAAAGTTTTATAATGTTTAAATTTAGGTTTAAAGTAAAAAATAAAAATAAATTTTGTTATTTAATTTCCATAATTTAGACTCAGAAACTAATATAAATTTATATTGAATTTTTTTATTAGACTAAGCAAACAAAAAAAGAAAGACAATTTATTATTTATTTAATTTTAGGGTCAAAATCGTTTTGCTCCAAAAAAAAAAAAACCCGGGACTTTGGTCTTTTTAGAGTAAAACAGTTTTTGAAAGATTATTTTGAAGAACACAATTTTAAACCAAAATCACTTTTGGAGCTTCTCCACAAAACCCAAACCTAGAGCAGCCAAATTATCTATGAAAATATCATTTTGTTCCTTTAAAAAATATTTAGTTATTATTTTTATTTTAATCAAACGTCTAATTAGATGGTGATCAGACAGAGTAGTGATCCCATGAACTCCATTATATAATTTTATGGGATTATCCATAAAACTGACCTAGTTCCTAAATAGCGCTTATCTCGAGGAGAAGCCACGGACGTGAATTCTCCACATCTAATTCTCTATATGGGATCACTACTCGACTGGACAACCTCAAGCATTTTAACAAATATTTTGGCCAAGAGCTAAAAAATAATATATTGTTTAAATAGAAGGAAAAAAAAAAAATCTAAATCAATTTAGAGCAGCTAACAACAACTTGAGTTTTTTTTAACAATAATTAAAAGAATAAAAAAGAGAGAGAGAGAGAGAGAAAAAAAAGGTCAGGGACTTTTTGGCACGTGGGGCGGGTTTAAGTTTGACTGGGATCAGTGATAACATTCGTGTGTTTTTGACTTTTGTTGGGGTTTATCTCACTTCACTCAGGAACCAAGAAGAAGAGATCAGAGAAAAGAGGAAAACGAAGAAGAAGAAGGAAATGGCAAGCATCTCCGATCTCATCCACCGTGTCACATCCACTTGCCTCACCCATCCCATCGCTCGAGCTCATGGATACCGAGATGAACTCGAAGAAGAGGAGATCATAGAAGTAGAAGAAGAAGAGGAGGAGGAGGAGGAGAAGGATGGCGATGAAGAAGAGGAGGAGGAGGAGAGGGAGGAGAGGATCTTGGCGAAACCTGGAAGAATGAGGGAGATGGAAACCCTAATGGCGGAGGTCTTCGACGCGGTGGCGGGGATGAAGAGGGCGTATATCAGTTTGCAAGAGGCGCACTGCCCGTGGGACCCGGAGAAGATGAGGCTCGCCGACGGGGCGGTGGTGTCGGAGCTTCGGAGGTTGGCCAGGCTCAAAGACCGCTTCCGGAGAGGCGGCATTGGGGTCGCCGTTGTCGCCGCGGCGCCGATCCGGGAGATGGTGGCGCCCTACGAGGCCGCGCTAGAGGAGATGAGAAGGGAGCTGAAGGTCAAGGAGGCGGAGGTGGAGAACTTGAAGGAAAAGCTCAAGAGCCCGACGCCGCGGAAGAAGGGTCGCTTCCATGGGAGCAAGAGAGTCAGCTGCTCCACCGCTCTAACTTGTAAAATTACTCAAAACCCTAACCCAGATCTTGCCCGACTTCTATATGAAATCCAAGGTTAATCTAGTCTTTTTCTTCTCCACCAGCGCCGCCGCCGACGCCGGAGCTATTCGAGACGATAATGGAGCAGGTGAAGGAGGCATCGAAGTCGTTCAGCGCGCATCTCCTCTCCCTGATGAGATCCGCGCGCTGGGACATCGCGGCGGCGGTGAGATCCATCATCGACGGAGACGGAGAGGCTGGTCACGCGATCGGGAACCAGATGGGGATCCCCGCCGTGGAGCCGCACCACGCGAAGCACGCACTGGAGTCATACGTGAGCCGGAGGATCTTTCACGGGTTCGAGAACGAGACGTTCTACATCGAAGGGACGCTGGCGTCGTTGCTGAATCCGGCGGAGTTCCGCCGCGATTGCTACGCCCAGTTCAAGGACATGCGAGGGATGGACCCGGCGGAGCTGCTGGGGATCCTCCCGACGTGCCACTTCGGGAGGTTCGCGGCGAAGAAGTACCTGGCGATCGTGCACGCGCGGATGGAGGAGTCGTTGTTCGGAGGGGTGGAGCAGCGGCGCGCGGTGCTCGAAGGGGCGCATCCGAGGACGGGGTTTTACGGGGAGTTCTTGAGGTTGGCTAAGGCCGTGTGGTTGCTGCACTTGCTGGCGTTCGCGCTGGAGCCGGCGCCGGCACACTTCGAGGCGAGCAAGGGCGCGGAGTTCCATCCAGAGTACATGGAAAGCGTCGTGCGCTTCGCGAGCGGCCGAGTCCCCGCTGGGTTCGCTGTGGGCTTCTCGGTTGGACCTGGGTTCAAGCTTGGAAATGGATCATTGGTGCGGGCCAGGGTTTATCTTGTACCTAAATCCCAGGCTTGATTTGATCTTGTACGTGTGTGTACTGTGTTTGTTGTCTGAATAAAGGTGCTTTCTAGAGTATTATCATCAATAACAACAACAGCAGCATGTGTTCAATAATGAATTTTATTGCTGCATGGAGTTCCATCAAACAAAACATTGAGGACTACTAAGCAAAATTATTATTCTGATGCCTTTTATAAACCCACCAAGATTACATCTCTCTAAGGAAGAAAATTGATAGGATCTTGTCAATGTTTGGTGTAAGGGAAAATTAACTGAAAAATTTCATCAAGAGTTCCACTCCTTTGTGCTGTTTTTTTGAGGGTGGTCAATTTGGCACCTCCCTTGCAAAAAGTTTTTTCACCTGTAGATAAAAAGGCAAAATTAGGGGTCAGATTTTTCGGGAAAACCACTTTTATATATATATGGCCGTGTTTAATTCATGGGATGTTGCTTATTTCTTATGAAAATGTGATGATTTAAATGCATTATTGAGTCATATAGGTTAAGAAAGCCTTCGCTACACAACAAACTGATGCTCTGTTGTAGGTAAACAAAAAAGGGATCAATGTTTTCAGAAACAAGTACCTAATTCAAAAGTTAAGGCTAGAAGTGGATATTACCTGTTCCAAAGTTAAGAACATGATCACATTCCATGATCCTAGGCGACCGAAATTTGGAACAAAACCTTTGTAGAAAGCTAAAGGTCCCTGCAAACAGAAGTAAATGTCTCTTAATTAATACAATTTTACCCCCAAATAACCATTTAAATAGCAATATGCTTTGTTACAAACATCCAAAAGCAAGCACAACAGATTATGATATTTCTCTTCAATAAGCATCATACACTTCAGGGATTTGGGCACAAAACTTCCCAAACTAATTTAAAAAACTATTAGAATTGAAGATCCAAGCATGCAAATCAAATACACTATGCAGCACATATTCAAAATGAATTTTCCTACTTGATAAAATTTTACCCCCAAATAATTGTAACATGACATGGATCACTAGCACAAATTGATACTCACAAGTTGAGAAAGGTATCTATATGCTAGAAGTGGAAAACATCAGTGAGAAACAACAAGGCCAATCAAACATCACAATGCATCATAAACAAGTTTAAAGTTGTAAATTTGTTCGCCAACTGAAGCATGTTAGGGAAGTTCATGAAAGTAAGCATACATCATTTTTCAAGGTCTTAATGAAACAATCAATTGTGCTTTTGTAGGCTGAATCTCCCATCATTCTGGACTTGACCTGAGACAAATTAGAAAGCAACTTATCTCTGTCAGCAAGATATTATAGGAGGAACAAACACTCCATTTATTGTTTAGGTCATGTTATCAACTAATGATCATATGTGAGTGACATTTAATAAATTTAGTAAAATTGCATATCAAAGCATTGATCTTTGCCATAAATAAATAAATTAGCTTTACATCTTGATTAGAATAAAAGGCAGTTCGGTGCTATTAAGCTCCAGCTATGCGCAGGTCCGGGAAGGATCGGACCACTTGAGTATTGTTCGCAGTCTTACTCTACATATATTTTTATACACTTTATTGCAAGAAATTGTTTCCACGACTCGAACCCGTAACCTCTACGTCACATGACGACAACTTTACCGTTACGTCAACGCTCCCCTTCTACATCTTGATTAGAATCTTATTACTAAAATCACATTCCTTTTAAAAGTGCAGTCACAATAAAAGCTTACCACATCAACCGGGGATCCAATACATACTGCAAAAAATCCAGCTCCAAGCCCAGCCAAAAGATGAGTAAAAACATTATCTGAAAATCCCGGAATTTTCAGAATTGTCTGCAACAAAGAGAAGACATACCAAAGATAGCACAAACAAATGAAATACATGGACATGAAAACAAGAAATTTTAGTAACAGAGAAACATATACCAATTAAGAGCACTGATAACGGTAATTATACCTGTTTGACTTGATCATAGCTAGCCAGCTCCGCAGCATTGATGATAGCATTACGGGCAATATTAGGACCGATACCGGTCCACAGAGCCCGGAATCCCTCCTAAATTTGATTTTTTTATTACTGTCAGTGTAAATCCTAGTAATTTAACAATTGAATGGTGACAGCAGATCAAACAATATAACCTGTCTGGCTATTGTAGTGTAAGCATTCAGTGCTCCTGAATAACGTCTTGGGGCACCAGGTGGAAGCTTTCCCTCAGCTTGAAGCCTTACTTTTACTAGATCAGTTGGATTAGCCACCATAATCCCCAGGGCACCTGATTTACCAACAGTAAAATTCCACTTAGCATATCTAGAATCAATTAAAGCAGTACTGATCGTTATTCCAAAAGCCAAAAACAATGCCCACCAGTAGTAAGCCCAGCAAGTATCTTCTTAGATAAAGGAACATCTCCAACAAAATTATCACCAACATAGAAGTTTTTCACCTGATGATCAAACCAAATTCATAAAAGGGCATCCCGGTGCTACAAAGCTCCCGTCATGCACGGGGTCGGGGAAAGATCGAACCACTTGGGTCTATTGTACCCAGTCTTACCTTGCTTTTTCTGCAAGAGACTGTTTCCACGACTCAAACCCGTGACCTCCAGGTGGAGGTCACATGACGACAACTTTACCGTTACGTCAAGGCTCCCCTTCATCAAACAAAATTCATAAAATTGGAAATCAAAGCATTGATAAAGATTGAAACATACAGGCTCATACAACCCAATTCGAAGCCCTCCAAAAAGGCATTGCCGATGCAAACCAGGAATAATGCCCTTCCAAAGTGCAGCCAGGCCTTCTTCTCTTGCGATAGTAGCAACAGTGCCCAGCATTCCCCTGTACTTTGGTACTGCTACTACATCCCCTGAAGTGGCCTTCTTCTGGAGCTGAAGCCTCACTTTCGCAGTGTCCAAAGGTATGGTACACAGCTGAAAAAAATCAAAATTTTTGTCACGATCATGAACGAAGCTAGGGTTCGAAACAGATCATGATACAAATGATAACCAAAAAATGAAATTATGTTGAAAGGAACTGCAAATATGAACCATCCCCTCGTTCTAAATCACTGAACAACATAAACCCTTAGTTCCAACCAAAACAAAATCAAGCATAGAGCATGATCCAAACCAGAGAAAGGATCTAAGCGATCATCTACCGACGATCGTAGCCAGGAACTAGATTCCGAACCAAATCGTTGACTCTCATGAGCATACAAAGCACGAGGAGTACAAAGGGAGACAGTGTGCTACCTCAGCGAAGCAAGCGGCAATGGCGCTGCTAGCGAAGCGTCCGCCGAATGAGATCTCGACCTTGGATCCATGATCCCCTCCCATCGCCGCGAGATAGAGAGTAAGAGGAGATCAGCGATGTAGCATACCTAAGACTCTGACAGTGGAACCTGGTTATATAGACCCCGAGAGAGAGAGAGAGAGAGAGAGAGAGAGAAGGGAGGGAGTGACGTCGTCTGGGGAAAAGGGGGATGAAGGTGGATGGCTTTCAATTAATTACTTATATTTATTATTTACTCAATTTTTATGTATTTATTTAATAATATATATTTAATTTTAGGACAAATGAACAAAAGGTACTTAAAAATAGTAACCAAGAACTTCCCCCACTATTTATTACACCCTATAAACACATCTATCCCAAAAACTAAATGACCATTTGGGCACAATAACAAGGACCATTAATGAATTATTTTTTAATTTTATCTTTCTATGTTTTAGGAATATGTTCTATTCGTTGTAAGGCCAAATTGGGTTGGGAAAGGGAATCATGGCATCAAGGCCTGAAATGTTCTTCATAAAAGATGTCAGAGGAAAGCCATTTGTTTGGCTTTTATTTTTATTTTTGTTGAGTTTATTGAGGAATTTGAGTAGATATCAGTAATGTTGCTTCTTCTTAATGATATGGTTGGCATGTGATCCTGTCAAACAATATGTGGCGCTCACTGGGGAATTGGAAGTGATGTGTTGCAGTCTTCGCTGGATATCAACATACAAAGTTCTGACAGGGATTTGATGGTAATTGGCAAAGCAAGCTGGAAAAAGAGAGGAAGTTTATAAATAAACAAATATGTTCAAAAAAATATAATTTTTCATACAATTCAGAAAAATATAAAATCTTCATCTTATATGATAAAAATTTTAAGCGTTAAATTGTTTATAAATTTTCACTCTTTAACATGAAAAACCTATGCTTTTTTAAATTATATAAAAATTGACATACTAGCTTCTTTTCTAATGTTCTTTTCATCCATACAGTTAAAAGTTTTTAAAATATTATACAAATGGTCAAATAAAAAATAACTTTAAATAAACAATATTTCGACCGATCTTGCACTAACATTTCTATATATATATATATATATATATATATATATGACTGTTACATGAAATAGACAACTGGAAATAGACAGTGGTAGCACTGGATTCAGGATTTTGAAAGCATAGAATAATTCCACTGGATTATAAAGAGAGATGGAATGTGATTACCTGCAACTGCAAGAGAGATTTGTAAATCCAGATTAGCTTGTATTATGACTATGAAATGAAACTAATTGATTAAAGAAAAGGTTGCAATAAATCATAAAAATAAGAAGAAAACAAATATATGCAGCCTTAAATCAGAGAGGTCTTGCAGTGTAGATAAACTTGAGCATAAATCCTAGATATGAACAAAATGAGAGTCTGTTCAACAATTGATAAAAACCAAAACAAAAACAGTGTGCTGAACCAGTAGCTTTTAGTGCCAAACCGCAGCAACTAAGCTTGCTCACCAGGATCCTGGAATTGCTGCAAAAGAAAGAGTAAGAGTTAGAACCCCAAAGCTTTAGAATGACAAGCTACTAACAAGGGAGAGAATTTTACAATAATGATATCAATAGAGATCAGAAAATGCAACAAAATGGAGAAACAAGGAAGAACTCAAAGAACTCTCAAGAGTCAAACCAACAATTTCCTCGGCGGCTGTTACTTATATGAGAAAAATATAAAAGCACCTACATACAAATATTCACACAAAGCAAATGCTCTCTCACACACACAAAATTAAAAAAATAAAAAATAAATAAAAACTCAGATCACCAATATGATCACACTGAAGAATGCGCATCAGTTTTAAAAAGCTCGATTTATCTAAAACTTCATTGAGACAAATCTCTGATCATTTCTGTCATCCTATGCTCAATCCACCAGCATGATCACCAAGAAAGACTAACTTGACCTAATGCACAAATATGACCGGAGAACAAAATTGTAATCAAACATAGACAAGTAGTCTGGTCAGAGTTAGGATGAGCATCAGTTTTAAAAAGCTCGATTTGTATACAACCTCATTGAGATAAATCTCAGCCGTAACTATTTCTTTCATCCCTTGCTCAATCCACCATCACCAGGAAGGATAACGATTATAAAATATTAAAAGGGAAACAAATGGCATAAAAGAACAAAGGAAAAAAGTTAAATGAGAACTCTAAATAGCAAAGATTAACTCGTCAATATTTGAATTGACTAGTATTACACGAATAGACCAAGGATAGCCTATGTGTGTCCCATAAACTTGGAGAGGGAATGTACCCAGGTATCAATACTTCTTGTCAATGCCATTGTCAATTATAGACAATAAATACTTCTTGTCAATCGAGATAGACTTTGATGTCAATGCCATTGTCAATTATAGACTGAACAACAGCTCTGATTTTTCCTTCAAACTTGTCACGCTCCCTTGGTGTGTAACTGGCAGTATAGACATCAGCTTCTCTGGCCCTGTCGGCCAAAATCCGGCCGACAGCCAAGCATGCAGGGATGTCAGACCTGGAGCTAAGAGCAGCCTTGATGTCTTTAGAGTTGGTACCAGCCACTGCTACTTGCTTGCTGGTTACTCTGTGAGTGAGGGAT
The DNA here is from genome assembly GCA_026586065.1 of Dioscorea zingiberensis. Lineage (NCBI taxonomy): Eukaryota > Viridiplantae > Streptophyta > Magnoliopsida > Dioscoreales > Dioscoreaceae > Dioscorea > Dioscorea zingiberensis. The sequence continues at coordinate 2,315,141 of CM048818.1, read as the reverse complement.
GCTGAAACAAACCTCTTGGATATGAATACATCGAGTGTGAATGGTTCCATGTATGCTATTGTCCGCTGCTTGAATGAGACATGCTTGTGTGGATTTTTAGATTTTTTCTCCTTCTTGTATGTGTATGGGCGGCTGTTGTCATCGTCCACGAAATCTTCAACTCCAAAGAAACTCCTTGGGGAAGAGAGAACCTGAGGTTAACAATCATAGATTAGTGGAGGATAAATATAAAAGATAACAGGACCATATACTCCAAATTCAAGGTTAATAAACTGCAAACCATTCTTTCCTGTCATATTTCTCATGTCTCTTGAGACATTTTGTGTTTAGATGTTGTCATGAAATGAGAATTTGTAAAGCTTATGAGATTCCTATACACAAGGTCCACCTTAAAAAGATATATGAAGAAAGGAAGAAGAAGAAACTGTTCAAATCTATATTTATCATTAAGATACTTGCTGAAAATGGAAAATAAAAGGCAGTTTTCAGTGTTTCACAATCCAATGATTCATTAGAAACCATATCGTATAAGGAATCTAAATCGTTCACTCCACAAGATCTTGGGCAACAATGACATTTGGCAGGTTTCAGTGGTTCACAATCCAATGATTCATAAGAAATCATATCATATAAGAAATCTAAATCGTTCACTCCACAAGATCTTGGGCAACAATGATATTTGTGGTAAAAATGGATTACCTGATGTTCCAACAATATATGGATGGATGATTACAGTATAAATCTTGGGTGAAAATTCTAGATTACTGCAGATGCCTAGAAAGAGAAAATATAGCATAACAATCAGGATCCTCAAGTTTTTCTTTTCAAATAAAAAATTAATCATTAGTTCCCCATGGTGATTACCTGCAAACAAGGAGACTGTAACCTGAAAAAACCAATGTCTAGAAGGATAAGGGCTCATGAGAAGCTTATAGCTACATACAAGCCAACATAATTATAACTTATAGACCTTAAAGTGCATATAGGCATAGTTACCAATGCATAATTTTGATGAAACAAACTAAATATGTAATTTTTTTTGGTTTATAACATTTATACATCTCTTGAACTAAAAACAATAACTAATCTTGAAACCTAATACGAAATACCGACACAACAACTTCTAATCTAACATATGCATATACATGATAGTGTCGTTCTTTGTTCTTAGCAAGTTTGACATTCAATCATAGCATCAATATAAGTATACCTTTGAATCATCAACATTGGATTTCAAACAATACAAGAAAATAGCACAGGTCATTTAGTGAATAAATAGATCAATGAAACTTTAATAGTGCATTACCTGCCCTTCATGAAAGTTGCTTCTACAAACATAGGACAAAACTCCACTTCTCCATTCACCAGCCAGATGTACTTTTTTCCATGAATTGTTCAAAATACTCTTGAACATTTCTCAGAATAAGCGGGTCACAAGATCGGTTGTAAATGCCTGAAACACACGCCAAAAAAATATCATTTCAAACATAAAGAATCAAAAAGTTTTCAAACACATGCAGAAAGAGGTTGAAACAAGCAAAATAAAAATAAGATAGTGGCATTTTCAAGTAATTGGTCTCCATATAGGAGATAATGGCATTTTCAAGTAACTGGTCTCGATGTAGAAAATGATAAAAGTTTATTATTCAACTAACAAAAGTAGAAAAGAACTGAATTAAAAGCAGAAGAAAAAAACACAATATTTAATTGGTTAAACAATGGTTTCCAATGTACACTTCCAATTAGATCAAAAGAATTCGCTAGATTGCAGCATAATATCATCCAAGCAACTTGCAAAAAGCCGGCTTGTCTTAAAACTTAGAGTTTCATAAACCCTAATCAATAAAATCATTAATCAACCAATGAATCTAGCAACCCCTCCGCCTTCAACAATGAAGGTGAACACGTAACCAAACAAATGAAAAGCTACAACCTTTCTGAAAGACCAGTTTTGAATGAAAACCCTAGAAAATAAAAACCCTACATCCATCAATAATTAGAGCATCTCCAAGGACAATAACCATGGAGTTTATTTCCTAACTAAACAAGGGATACTGAAAGGTACACATTCTCAATGTCTCTCATGGAGAATCATGCACCCAATAGATAGAATATAAAAATCACTCTTTACTGCTATATCCCGCGCCGCCGCCGTCATCACCACCACCTTCATCATTCTCGGCCTCATCAACCGGAAAACTACTATCATATTCTTCCCAACACCGGCACAACCTCAATCAAATCCCCAAAAACGGCACATTAAAAGTGAAAGAAGGTAGAAATTCGATGGAGAAGCATACCTCTTGTATCCGAGGATCGTTCAACGGACGTAGAGCCAGACAATCGAAAGGAAAACGTTAGAGAGTTTGAGATGAAAAGTGATCAATAGACCTTGAGATCAATAGCAATGGTGGAGAGTTAGAGATCTTCTCACCGAACTCGCTCGCCTTGTCGCCCCTTCACCATTGTCACAAGCGGCGGCTAAAACCCTCGCCGAGCCAATTATACTCCGAATTTAGGGCCTCTCTGGAGTGGCTTCCAAAAAAAATTGCTTAACTTACGAGAAAGGATTTTTTTCAAAACTGTTTTTTCAAAATTGTTTTTTTTTTTCAAGAGCACCACATATGACGGGTTTCTGAAAAAAAAAAAAAAAAAAAACAGTATTTGTGTTTTTTTTGGAGCTTCTGTATTTTTAAAAAACTAATCCAAATAAATTTTTTTGAGCCCAAAAATATTTAAGTTATAAAAAAACTCTTCTAGACTCAAAAAAAAGCTAATCCAAACAGACCCTTCCAACGTGTTTCATATCAACCATCGGATCAAGATGCCATCTGAATTGATATACGGCCCTGATTTTTTCAAAAGAATTTATTTAATTTTGCCATCGTTCCCCTATTAAAATGAAAAAAAATGTCCATATTTTATTTGTTATGAAAAATAAAATTCATAAAATTAACTACTAAAGCCCATGTCTCTCTGATTATCATGTTTGGTTGGGGTTATCACCAAGGATTATCCCTAACATAATTTTCTATATAAAAAATTTTCCATTAAAATTTTTAATTAAAAAAAAATTAGGTAATTCACTATTTATCCCTTAAATAGTAAAGTATTTGCCATATAGTTCCTAGATAGGGGTGTTTAGGAGCTTAATGTAAATAGTATTTTGGGTAAGATGGGTGTAAAGGTAAAACAGTGCAGCATAGTGCCAGGGCCTATTTGATAATTACCTCTTAAATTTAAAAATATAACATGTCAATGTATAAAACACACATCACTATTTTATTATTAATTTTTTTTGTTAAAAAATCCTTCCAAAAAAAATTAGAAAATTTTCAAAACTTATTGATATCCCCAAATACGATAAACCCAACTAAACCAAACGAAGAGAGCGCTTGTGATTCCTCTGTTTCATCGATAACAATGGAAGGAGCTCAACAAAGGAAACAAGCAGAGAAGAGTGGAAAAGAAGAAGACGTGAAGCTCCCAACAGAAAGCAGTCCTTATGTGCAGTGTGACAAGTCCCAGGGCTTACGAAACCTTGTGAATTTTCCATTACAATTAAAGCATAATCCCTTTGCTTTTCTAATTTGCATCTCCTCCAAGCTCATCTTCTTATATCCAGCTGATGATGTTCAGCCAGAGTTGCCAGTAGAATTACTCTGTGAAATGATGGCTCTACTATTGTTAATGTTCTCATTACGCACTACAGTGTTTGATTTACGCACTACATTGACATCAGGAGGATATGGATTCCTCTGAATTAATGTTCTCCGACTAGAACCATACTTCTCTTCGAATAACTTTGCCAGAGTAACAACTTTAATGATACTTTCTGGATGCCATGGAATCACCTCTCTTTATAATTCCTTTATGAGCCCACTGATAAAACAATCCAACATAGCCTTAGAGGAAACTCCTTCCACACTATTCGCCAAAGCTATGAACTGAGCATAATAAGATGATACAGAACCAATCTGTGAGAGTTTAAAGAGAGAAGATCTAAGGCACTCAAACACAGAAGGACCATAGGATGTTTCCACTGCCTTTGTCAAGCTACCAGTCTTCTGTAACATTTGGAACCAAGAGACCACATGTCCATCCATGTGAATTGCTGCTATCTCAAACAATATATATCAGAAATCTCATAGAAATCAAAGAATCGTTCGGCTTTGAATATCCACCGCATCGCATCATTGCCATCAAATCGAGGAAATTCCAACCGAACAGACCTCGGAGGTATAGCCATCACTGGATTCAGATCTTGAGTAATTGGTAAATTGGACTGCGGTGTTTGAACCATTGAACTAGATATCAATGAAAGCACCAAAATATGTAACAGATCAAACAATCACTCTTGTGTTTTCTATTCAATTCCACAAATCTATTCACAAATCAACATATCTATTCACAATCAACATCTATATTCGCAATTAAAGAGAAATCGTCAGTTAATATATCACTAAGTAATACTGTCCACAAACAGAACAACACATCATACTAGTAAAAAAGATAACTCGGGCTCCAAGAGAAACCCCTGAAACGACCACGAGGAGCTTGGAAATAGTAATGTTGCTTGTTCTTAATTTTTTGACCGAATGAGCGAACTGGTTAGGCCAGCCGCTGATAAGAATCAAAGGGACGGGTCAGCCTGGGATCGAATCCTTGCAACAACGGGGAGACAAATGCCATCCGAAGACTGGCGCTCACCACGAGTGCACAGGAACACCACAGGAAGACCCCCACGCATCACTCGAACCCGTGACGGGGTGTGTGGCACGGGAACCCAGTACCATCAGACCAAGCCGTCATCGGTAATGTTGCTTGTTCTTAATGATATGGTTGGCATGTGATCCTGTCAAACAATCTGTAGCGCTCACTTGGGGGATTGGAAGTGATGTGTTGCAGTCTTTGTTGGATATCAACATAGTTCTGACAGACAGGGCGTTGGTGGTGGATTGGATGATGTTTTTTTTTTTTTTTTTTCTTTTTTGACAGACAGAGCCTATACATAGGCTAGTTGAGAACAGAAAAAAGAAGAAAAACTAACAGGACATCTAACAGGACATCATAAGCATCAAAAGTGCTTCAAAATACATAGATGCCAAAGATTATAAGCCTGAATTAGTAAGGATATCATCAGATAGCTGAGGATTGTTTCTTCCATGTTTTGCCAATGCATCTGCCAATCCATTAAATTCTCTTGGACAATATGTTAACTCCAGCTGTGGCAGCTGATCCAGCAGTAATCTAGCTTCATGGATGTCATCCTGCATTCTCCAGCTAATTGGTAGGTTATTCTTCAATATGAGTTCGATCACTTCTGGACAGTCATAGCTGGTTTCAAGCTAAGGGCAGCACAATGTTGTAAAGCTTCTATGATGGCCATTAGTTCAGCATGGATTGGATGGTTTTTGGAAAAGCAAGCCAAAAGGGTTAGGGAGTTTTTACATATAGATTATATGACTGTGTTTCATGAAGTAGACAGTGGCAGCACTAGATTGAGGATTTTAAAAGTCTTGAAGCATAGAAGATGGAATGTGAATAAGTGTCAGAGAGATTTGTAAATCTAGATTAACTTGTCTTATAACTGTGAAATGAAACTAATTGATTAAAGAAAACAAATATATGTAGCCTTGAATCAGAGAGGTCCCGCGGCGTAGTAAACTTTAGCAGAAATCCTAGTTTTGACCAAAAAGAGAGATAGTCTGTTCAACAATTGATAAAAACCAATACAAAAAACACGCTGTGCTGAACAAGTAGCTTTTAGTGCCAAACTGCAGCGACTAAGCTTGCTCACCAGGATTCTGGAATTGCTGCAAAAGAAATAGTAAGAGTTAGAACCCCAAGGCTTTGAATGACAAGCTAATAACAAGGGAGAGAATTTTAAAATAATGATAGCAATAGAGATCAGAAAGTGCAACAAAATGGAGAAACAAGGAAGAATCAGAAGAAGATGGCCAAATTTGATTGCAAAGAAAGAACAATTACAGAACCAAAAGAACATATCCCCCTATGTAGCAGTTTGAAGCCAGGAAGCACTTATCATAAAATATAGGAACTAAAGAGGCAGATGATTCACAGTGATAACATATGCAAAGCATGGCTAATGTTAGGGACAACATAAAAGAAAATCTGAAAGATTAAAGCACAACAATCACTCGGTACCAACTGAGATTCATATCCACAACAAACTTGAGATGCCTCTAAAAATGAGTATAAAGTTTAAAACAATCAAAACAAAGAAATTTTTTGGTTGTCAAAAGTGTGCAAATTGTATGACCAAAGGTTGCAATCTATAAAACTCAAAAGAACTCTCAAGAGTCAAACCAACAATTTCCTCAATGGGTGGGTATTACTTATATGAGAAAAATATAAATGCACCTATACAAATATTCACACAAAGCAACACACACACACACAATAAAAAATATAAGAAAATAAAACTCAGAACACAAATATGATCACACTGAAGAATGAGCATCAGTTTTAAAAAGCTTGATCATTGAGAGGCTTTTTGTATTTAGAATATTATAATTTCTTTATTTACAGAAATATGCATCCCACGCATTAATTACAGAAATGCACACAATGGCCATATGAGACTTTGTTTTTTAATTAATGGACCCTATTTTTTAATATTATAAATTTGGATATTTTTTTAAAAAAAAATATTCATAAGGTTTCACGGATTTGCAAAATAGGGAAGATGGCTTGTGGTTTCTTCAGCTAAAAAAAAGAAAACAAAACAAAAAAGTTAACATGAAACCATGTGGTTTTTTCTTCATTAAAAACCTTCTGATTTTTTCCATTTTTGTTAAATGAAGAACCCACAAGTTTTTTTTCAAAAAAAAAAAAAAACCACTTTCCCTGTTTTGCAAATCAGTGAAACCATATGATTTTTTTTTTAATTTACCCTATAAATTTTTATTTATAATATTAAAAAATAAGACCCACTAATTAAATAAGTAAGCCTCATATGCACATCATGCGCATTTCGGTAAATAATGCGTAAAATGCACATTTTTGTAAATAAATAAAATATATAATATTCCAAAAAAAAGCCTCATTGAGACAAATCTCTGATCAATTCTGTCATCCTATGCTCAATCAACCAGCATAATCATCAAGAAAGACTATACTTGACCTAATGCACAAATATGAACGGAGAACAAAATTGTAATCAAACATAGACAAGTAGTCTGGTTAGTCGGATGAGCATCAGTTTTAAAAAGCTCGATTTGTATGCAACCTCATTGAGATAAATCTCAGCAGTGATTACTTCTTTCATCCCTTGCTCAATCCACCATCACCAGGAAGGATAGCAATTATAAAATATTAAAAGGAGAAACAAATAGCATAAAAGAAGAATGGAAAAAAGTTAACCGAGCAACCTCATTGAATAGCAAAGGTTAATGCGTCAATATTTGAATTGACTAGTATTAAAGGAATAGACCAAAGGTAGCCTATGTGTGTCCCAAAAACTTGGAGAGGGCATGTACCCAAGTGATGGGTAAGCACCTATCAATGGCAGAATGAAGGTGAGCCCTATTGGAGGCCTCAACCTCAGAAGCCTATTGATCAGAGATTCAGAATCCAATATGGGCATAAAAACAAAATATATATTAATAACAAATAGGTAGATGGATCACCAGAACAGAAGCATGAACTAAGGAAACAATCCAACATTCATACATCGATGAAATATAACAACAAACAATAAACCACAAGTAACTCAATGCAGCAATGCCACTACCATCTAGAGGACACTTACTTAAAAATGATGAGTTATAAAGCTACAGCAATCAGCTTGAACAGTATAGCAACCACTGAGGACTTTTAAAATTGGTAAAGTAGAAACATCCTAAAACAAATCAAGGCAACAGATGATGGTTTCTAAGAAGACAGCACAAAAACAATTACGCTTTGTTCCTAACAATCAAACATGTCAAACAATACAAGTCTTAAACTTGAACATTTATAAAACAGTAACCCCATCAGCAAAACGAACTCACCTCAGATGTTGCTCGGGTACATGAAAACCCTAACCTTCGATCCCTGGATTCAACATTAGAAAACGCACAGGAATCAATCACTGGTAAAGAAACGCTGCAAAGAAAAAAGGCACATCAAGTACTTGACGGCACTCACCATGGACTTTGGCGGCAAGTTGGACCTGAACTTAGCTCGGACAACACCGCTGTTCCCATGAGGGCGGGTGACCTTGCCCCAGATACACCGATAGTGAGATCCCTCCTTCTTGACCTTAGCCTTGTAGATGTAGGCCATCCGCTTGCCGCAGTACCATGCCACCTCTTCCTTGGTGTTCACACCCTCGATCTGGATCAACGACGTGTTCTCCTGCTGATTCGACTTCGACCTAGCATTTCAACAAGCATATCACACATTGCAATCAAATGTTTGAAGGAAATGAGATGAAATGAGACGCGATGAGATCCATTACCTCTTGTATCCGAGGATCGTTCCACGAACGTAGAGCCTGACAATCGAAAGGAAAACATTAGAGAGTTTGAGATGAAAAGTGATCGATAGACCTTGAGATCAATAGCAATGGCGGAGAGTTAGAGGTCTCACCGAACTCGCTCGCCTTGTCTCCCCTTCACCATTGTCACAAGCGGCGGCCAAAACCCTACTCGAGCGAATGATCCTCCGAATTTATAGGACGCGAACGTGTTTCACATCAGCCGTCGGATCAAGATCGAATGGTGTTCATCTGTTAAGCATGCCATCTGAATTGATATACGGCCCTGGTTTTTTTCAAAAGAATTTATTTAAATTTGCCGTTGTTTTGTTCGCCTATTAAAATTTTTTTAAAAATGTGTATATTTTATTTATAATGAAAAATAAAATTCATAAAATTAACTATTGAAGCCCAGGTCTCTCTGGTCCAACGAGGCTTCCCATTCCGCCACGCGTTGGACAAACCCATGCATGCGCGCTACGTGGCGTCTTACAAGGAGTGAAGCTGAGGAAATAAAAGAGAGAGAGCTTGTGATTCCTCTGTTTCATTGATAACAATGGAAGGAGCTCAACAAGGGAAACAAACAGAGAAGAGTGGAAAAGAAGAAGACGTGAAGCTCCCAACAGAGAGCAGTCCTTATGTGCAGTATGACAACATAGAGGATTACAAGTCCCAGGGTTATGGTGTCCAGGGCCACCAAGCTCCCGTTGAACGGCCGCACCGCGGCGGAGGCACTGATGCTCCAACCCTCTCCGGCAGTGGCCTTTCCCAGACTCAGGCTGATGCTGTAGATGCCATCAATCGCAAGGGTGTTCCTTAATTCTATGTTTTCATTCATGTTCTCCAGCAAAATAAAAATCTCAATCCTATGTTCTCAAAACTCTCTTATGAAATAAATAAATGTCAATTATAGACTGAACAACAGCTCTGATTTTTCCTTCAAAACTCTCTTTTGTGTTTAGATGTTGTCATCATGAAATGAGAATTTGTAAATTAAGCTTATGAGATTACTATAGGCAAGTTCCGCAGCAAAAAGATATAAGAAGAAAGGAAGAAAGAAGAAACTGTTGAAATCTATATTTATTATTAAGACACTAGCTGAAAACGGAACATAAAAGGCAGGAATTAGTTCAGTGTTTCACAATCCAATGATTCATTAGAATGATCTTGAATCCAACCATACATATAAGAAATCTAAATTGTTCACTCCACAAGATCTTGGGCAACAATGATTTTAGTGGTAAAAATGAGTTACCTGATGTTGCAACAATATACAGTATAAATCTTGGGAGCATAACAAATTAAATCACAGGATTCTCAAGTTTTTCTTATCAAATAAAAAATTAATTACTAGTTCCCCGTGGCATATATATATGATAGTGCCGTTCTTTGTTCTTAGCAGGTTTGACATTCAATCATAGCATCAATAAAAGTATATATGCCTTTTTTTTTTTTTTTGGTAGAAAAGAGCTACATGTTTAGCTAGCAATTACAGAGTTTAAAAGTCTAGATACACTGTAAGGAGACCAACATTCATCTCCTCAACATCAAAATAAATCTCACAAGTGTTTGTTAACCTTGCCAGCCGTGCTAAAGCAATTGAGCTTCTCAATTTCACTCAAGAAAGACTGCTAAAGCTGAGGGAAATGGGTATCAATGAAGTCCAAATCCACACTGATAACTTACCTCACGATTGCTGAAGGACAGGAATACCATTGGAGAACTAGAGACTTGGTAGATGAAAGTATATATACCTTTGAATCATCAACATTGGCTTCCAAACAGTACAAGACCATAGCACAGGTCATTAATAAATAGATCAATGAAAACTTTAATAGTGCATTACCTGCCCTTCATGAAAAGTTGCTAGCTTCTGCAAACACTTCTCCATTCAGCAGCCAAGTGTACTTTTTTCCACGAATTGTTCAAAAACGGCTGTAAACACTTGAAACACACACAAAAAAAAAAAATATCAAACATAAAGAATCAAAAAGCTTTTCAAATAGAGGCAGAAAGAGGTTGAAACAAGCAAGATCGATAGGTTGCAATATATTAGTAAGGAGATGGTGGCATTTTCAACTAGCAAGATCGATGTATAAAACGACCAAGGCTTATTATTCAACTAACAAAAGAGGAAAAGAACTGAATTAAAAGAAGCAAAAAACATGATCTTTAACTGGTTAAACAATGGTTTCCAGTGTACACTTACGATTAGATCAAAAGAATCCGCTAAATCCGAGCATAATATCATCCAATTAAGCAACTTGCAAAAAGCTAACTTGCCTTAATACTTTGACACAGACAAACAATCACAGGAACACATATAATAGTTTCATAAACATGATCTTTAATTGGTTAAACATAATAGTATCATGGTGATGGTGCGACTTTGATGGGCTGAGAACGTGACGGAGCTGTGGATCGACTATTTGCGATGGTCAGGATCATGTAAATCCGACGTAGTCGACTCATGACTCAATCAGAAGGGTTAGAGATGTCTCGAGGTCGTAGATCAATGGATGTTGTAGCTTTTGTCAATTCGTCAACCGAGCCGCATTGCAATTGTAGTTGCAACTAGGTTGCAACGGCTAAATGTGGAAGGTGTTCAATTTAGCAGTCACATAGATTCCGGAGATCCTAAAGGAGGTAGCTGTGTTGTGAAGGTATGGAGGTGTATATATAAGACCAAGACTCTGATGATTGAAGTGAGTCGAGGGTGATAGTGGACATTGTCAATCAATAGTGGGTGCTTATGATAGAGTGAGAGAAATGGAGTGAGACTCTTGTACTCGTCTCTTCCCTACTCCTTCAGTGGATTGTTTTCTTCGGGCTTGGCCCCCAAATGTAGGCTTGGAAGCTAAACTGAGTTACCAATTCTTGTGTTCCCTTTCTGTTGCTTGTGTATGTGAATGTGTTAGTTATTCTCTTAATTTAAAAAATTATATGAGCAGCGAGTTACAATCAGTTTTGCAACATATTATACAACATGCGGATAACCTGACGGTACAGGGCGAACAAGTCGCTGCTGCCTTTGGCTTCATGCTTGCTTTTATTTTGCACATACACCCCCTGTAAGATCCTCAAATTTCATATTTTTTATAAAAACAATTTTACATTTTAAACCTTAATCATGTCTAACAAATTTCAATTCTTAATATAAGCATAAAAAATAGATAATTTGTAGTATCATGTAAATTAACAAAGAAAAATAGATAATTTTTCATCAAACAATGAAAAATAATAATTTTATTTAATCCATTTTTTTATTTAATCCTGATTTTATTTTATATTTTTGGATTTTTATTTAAATAAAAATAAGAATTTTCTATTTTCAACCAATGGGTCAAGTCAACGTGAACCCATTGATGATCCACTGTTGATGGACCTGGGCAGAGACTGGAGAGGGTGTCATGGTCATTGTAGTAAAGAACCAAGGGTATAACTGTAAATTGCATAGTTGGCCCTAAAATGACTCCAAGTCTTTGTCGGTCCAGCGAACCGAAATTTCAGTTAGGCGGTTAGAGAGAGAGAGAGCCCGAACTGATTGAGCGGCGAAGATGGAAATGGAGATGGAGATGAGTGAGGCGGCGATGAACGCCTCTCCCACTGGAAGCGCAGTCGCGTCGGAGGCGGCGGCGGAAACAATCGGAAATGGGGAGGTGGATGGGGGTTTGGCCGGAAAGGGGGAGGATCGGGTGAAGGGGCCCTGGTCTCCCGAGGAGGACGCCATCCTGAGCCGCCTTGTGGGAAAGTTCGGTGCTAGGAACTGGTCCCTCATCGCCAGAGGAATCCCTGGTCGCTCTGGGAAGTCTTGCCGCCTCCGATGGTGTAATCAGCTCGACCCCGGCGTCAAGCGCAAGCCCTTCACTGGTATACCCCAATCGTCCCACTTGCTTTGTTCTTATTTCATTGATTTTTTGTCTTATGGTTGTTCTGAGTGGAAGATTGAATAGTTTTTTGGAATGAATGATTGAATAGGATGTTGGATTGGTTTACTGGTTGGCATTCATTGATTTGGTCGTATTTGCAATCTGTGAATGCAAGGAGAGCCTCCTTCATTGTTGTGTTCGGATATCCTAAATTGCTTATCATGGTTGCTTATATTGATATGCACTCAAAAAACCCAATGGATTTCAATTGGTACTTTGGATATAAGTAGGAGCTTCTATTGAAGACTTTATAACATTGTGATCACCTGAAGTTTTGGTATGTCATCATGTAGTTATTTAGTAAGTTCACTTTGAGGTTGTTCATTGGTAATGTATTTGAGAACTAAAATGAGAGTGGGAAAAGGTATACAGAACAACTAAGTTGTTCCTAGCAAAATGATAATGTTGTTACTCAGAGTTAAGTGAAACTCGTGTGGATTTAGGTTTGAATTTAATTTCTTCAGAAGTATTTTGTCTTTAGAAGTATTGTTCAAGATTTGATACATGCTTATTGATATGCACTCAAAAAATCCAATGGGTTTCAATTGGGTCTTTGGATATAAGTAGGAACTTCTATTGAAGACTTTATAACATTGTGATCACCTGAGGTTTTGGTATGTCATCATGTAGTTATTTAGTAAGTTCACTTTGAGGTTGTGCATTGGTAATGTATTTGAGAACTAAAATGAGAGTGGGAAAAGGTATACAGAACAACTAAGTTGTTCCTAGCAAATGATAATGTTGATACTCAGAGATAAGTGAAACTCGTGTGGATTTGGGCTTGAATTTGTTTTTCTTCAGAAGTATTGTTCAAGATTTGACACATGTCGTCTGGAGGACCTTTAATTGCATGTTTACCGATTACCACATTTCTTTTTTATCATGTGGAACGGATTGCTTTCTAACTTCATTGTTGATTTGAATGAGTGTGAAGTTTGCCTTTCTTTTTTTTATTTAAAATATCTTTAAATGCATGAGTTTTGGATACATGGCTTAATTTAAAGCTTCCAATTTCTACTACTTCTAACTGCAGCGTTTGATTGTTCAATACTCCTGTTTGTTTTTCACACTATCCTTGTCTGCAATGATTTCTGCCAGTTATCTGACGACTTCAACTACCCAGTGATACCCTTGGCTTTGATTCTTTTGTTCTTTTCTTTTTCGTGGTCATCACAAGCAACACTGAAAATCCCGAACATTTACTGCAGAGGAAGAGGACCGGATCATAGTGGCTGCACATGCTATACATGGCAACAAATGGGCATTGATTGCAAGGCTCTTGGATGGGAGGACAGACAATGCAATCAAGAATCACTGGAATTCTACTCTGAGACGCAAATGTCGGGATGTCATTCAGTTTAAGATAGAACAAGATGCTTTTGAGGATACTAGTGCAGAGAAAATGAAGGGGTCTTCTGAAGAATCTCCATCTGTTGCCGTCAGTATGTCCTTCAAGTCATTGGAAGGAAGAGACACTGTTAATTCAAAGGAAACCATCACTGATCGTTTTGATGATGATATTGTCCAAATGGAAAACAGCACTTTTACTCCTGAAGCAAGAGACCCACCTTACTTGTATAGGCCGGTCGCAAGAATAAGTGCTTTCAGCCCATATAATTGTCTATCTGGTAGGTCAAATTGTTCTTCTTCAAGATCAGTTCCAGCATATGAGCAATTGTTCCAAGCATCTAGACCTGGTGGAGGGTTCTGCAAATTTGCCAGTAGCTCGTATAAGGAGCCCCATGTACCAACTAAATGTGGGCATGGTTGTTGTGAAACTCAAAGCGGCAGTTGCTCAAAGAAAAGTTTGTTAGGTCCTGAATTTGTTGAGTATGTCGAGCCACCTGCTATCTCAAGTCATGAATTAGCTTCCATAGCTGCAGAGTTGAGCAACATTGCCTGGACAAAAAGTGGTTTGCCAAGCAGTAAGGCCAAGTTTTTTCATTGTTCACCAGGCCAGGTAACATTGTGACCTGCGCGGGAGGGAGGAGAAATGAAGACATCAATCTGCAGACTGACATTAAAAATTAGTTGATGCACATGATGTAACATTTAAACAATAGTAAGGCGTGCAAACATTCAATTAGCAGCGAGTGGATTGACCTTCTGGTGCTGATGGTAACTGATGTTATTTTGCTTCTGCTTACCTTTTGTTGCCAAGGGTTTCTTGGTTTGGCAGACTTATGTTATGCTTGGAGACAATTATGGAACCTCTAGAGATGTGGAGGGCCTCTTTAGCTATTACATTGTATTAGAGAAAACCATGAGTTCGGCTCAATATTTTTAAAGTTTTAAATTCGCCCAGATACTCCATTGTTTCAGTTAAGGTTATCTCAAATCAGCTAGATAATGAAGGAGGTTCTCTCGTAATTCTTTTGAAAGAGAATTGTTGTTGTGTTTGCTATAATTGTTCTGCTAAACATGGTGGGACAATCAAATTTGATGCATTATAATTGCAAGTTTGATTCTCCTTATGAACTGTTGAACTATAAGTATTGAAGCCCCTCTTAATTCAGATGATTTAATCGGTATAGATTAGAGAATGAATGACACTGACTACAAGGATACTGTATTTGGAGTTGTTGGTTGTTGTGCCTTTGGTTTCTAGGATTTCATATTGAATTTGTTGGCTCTTGGCAGTTATCTACTTACCTTTGTCTGTCAGGACATTTGAGGGTCCTGTCGGTATTGCCACAAGCATCATCAATATAGATGTGGGTCGTGGGTACAAGACACTTGACAAGGAATACTTACATGCAACCTATGGCTAGGGTCTTTCTTTTGGCTGGTTGTAGACACCACGAGGATATTATTCACTTTCTATTTACATTTCTTATATATATATATTTTTTTTGGGACATAAGAGCCAGGCGGTCAGCCCCGCCTAGCTAAGATTACCCACGGACGTCGCATCGGCGCGGGATCGAGCCTCAGCGCACGGGAATAAATGGCTTATTTGCCTCCACGTGCCTAAGGGAACTCGCCTCAGCGTATCCTCGAACCTGGGTGGGTGTCGAGGAGCGCGACCGGTTTGACCACTCGGCTGAGATGCCAGTGTCTACATTTCTTATATTTTTAGTAGTGTATGGATTAGAATCATTCCAAAAGGAAACCTTGCTTTTACAGGATTTTGCAAGTGTTGTGCAGGACATGTCAGTGTAACTTCACTCCCTCTGATGTTACTTAGGTATTGCCCTTTTTTATGGTTTTAATACTTCCGATTTAGATCAGCACATGCAATAGATATTTGCTTATGCACTGATACTGTATGACTTCACTATTCAATTGCATCGCAGACTCAGTAATTACAAAATTGTCTTTCCTCATGGAGCTATATTCCTTGTTAGAGATCACTATCAGAACGAATATATAGTATTTATGGTATTAGACTTGAGAGTATATCCTATCTCATTTTAGGTGATATCCTGTTTCTTGCCTTTGTATTTTGAGATTAAAATAGGACTTGCTTGAACCTACAAAATCTTAATAGATGCAATTTTTGCTTATTGTAATCTTATCTTTAAAGAGCAGCTTACTTAAGTTTAGTCTATCTGGCTTGTTTTTTTTGGTAATATGAGCGGCAAGCCGTTAAGAAATCAAGTGCGTGCACAAGTCTCGGCGTAGCAGACATGAGGGTGGGGCCCACGCATATGTGGGCGTTAGGATACCGTCATGGCCATTCTTCATTTCTTGGAAATGCGCCTCAAGTGAATCGAATCCGGCGTATAGCAGTAGGAATTAGGTGCTGCGGGGGCCAGGGATATGAATAGGCCAGAGCAGTGCGTTGGTAGTCTATCTGGCTTGTTTGATTGCTATACTGAAAACAGTAATCCTGGAGATTCCTCGGCCTGTCACTGCTGTTCCTCAAGGTTCTGTCCCTTATGTCGGTGAAACTTTTTTACTGTTTAAATTACTAGGGATATTAACTTACAAGTTTCATTTTATTGCATGTTTACTTCCCTCCAGCCTTCATACATGTTCCGCAGTTGCTTTCTATGTGCCTATATCTTGGTCTCTAAATTTAAGCATCACCCTTTCCATTATGTCAATTTCCAGGGTTGGTGTTCAGTCCTTATCCCAGCTGAGCAATTTTAAGCTTAGATAAACGTGAGGAGTGGAGTGGGACCTGCCTGATCACCACCTACTTGGTATGTAACCCTCTGCTTTCTTTTCCACTTGTTGGTGTCCCATTCATAGACTCCAGTTATTTTCATGGCCAACCAAGCTAGTGAAAACCTTATCGATATGGACATAAGGAAGCTGGAGATTCCATTCAAACTTTTCCTTTCCATATTTCGGCTGCATTTAGTTGTTTCACAACCTCTTCTTTCCTTCTCCCCATTATGTTTGGTCTTCTATTCTTCCATTTTAACTCATGTCCTTCATCATAATGCATGATCTTTGATCCCTGTTATTCTCTTTAATGTCAGCCATCAGAAATGAATCTGGTTATCTGGCTGGTTGTTGTGATTGGACATAAAAATTAACTTCACATGAATCTGAGTCCAACCTCCTATTTTATACTCTTTAATTCTTTCCTTTATCTTTGGCTTTATATTGTATCTGTTGGTTAGGTGTGATATCAATCAATCAAATAAGGAGTACATTATGGATATGGCAAAATTTTTCATGGAAGCAAGAGTGTTGAAACTGTGTAAGGTTTGGTTAAACAAACTTGTCTATGCATCTACCTGCAACCTCTCAGATCAGATGAATGTTTTCCTTGGTGGCTTGGTTGTGATCTTTCCACTCCTGAGTTTCCTTGGTTTAGCTGAAACTAATACAGTGATTCAGTCTTTTTAGTACCCACTACCAGCAGTACCACAAACAAGACATTATTTGCAACTGCTACCATACATGTGCAAAGCAGGTGAAGTCTGTGTTTCTGACTAACCCAGGACATAAAAAAAATATATATGGATCTATATAACATATGAAGAGATCTGATTAGAAAGTATGAGCAACTGTGATGCTGAATGATGGGGCTTAACTATTAAAGACCTGGCTGATATTTTTGCAACTGCTGCTGCTTCCAGGGTTCATCAATTGCCAGCTCTGATTAAAGGCCATGCTGTGGTACATACTCTGTCACATTCTCTCTTTTTTCTTGAAACCAAGTATTTATAATATAATTTACAAGTGTCATATTTCTGCATATCTCCATAAATTTCAGAAATTTCATGCATACATGATAAATTTGAAAGCAATGACATCTTGGATTTTAAACAATGGAATCTCATCAAACACATAAGATAAAAAATTTAGGTGAATATATTATTCTTGCATATTTTTTTCTAATCTTGTGCAATCCCTTACTTGTATGTATAATTAAGCCTCCTTCCTTGTCTCTGTGTATGTCCTGTCTCTACTCTCTTTTTCTCTCTTTGCAGTCTTTTTCTTTATCATGTCCCTCCACGTCGAGTGAAATCCAAAGGAAAAGGCTGTGGATTTCTCCACTTTAGCTCCCTCTCCCTCTCCCTCTCCCTCTCTCTTCCTCTTCCTCTGCTGCTGCTTTACAATGTCTCTAACTTTCCCTGTGTGAGCCCCTTACTGTATGGACTGACAAAGGAGCAGGTCCTTGGTTCCCTGTTGTTTTAACTCCCAACCCATTTCTTTTCGTAGTCCTCTCTCTTCCACCATGGACTCTTGTGATTGTGTGGTTTTCGTGCATTTAATGGATTGTTAGGATTTCGATGCTTTCTTCTTCTTCTTTTGAGGCATTGTGCCCATCCCTTAAAGATCCCATTTTATGGCTGTATTCAATGCATTGCATGAATTCCATGCCCTTGGGTCTCTGTTTTCTTAGAAGTTGGATTTAGGTTTCTTTCTGGCTCTAGGGTTCTTAATTTCTCCCTCACTTCTAGGAAAGCCGCATCGGAGCATTGCAAAATCCCTTTTTGATAGGTTTTCTGAGCATCCAATGGATTTTCAATTTCGGAAAGCAGCCATTTCCTGGCCGTGATTTTGTTAATCTTCTGAAATTTCCACTTTGGGATGGTTTGACACCTTATATCTTGAATCTTTGGTTCTCTTCTCTCTCTCTCTCTGGAAACAAAAAAGCTGGCATTTTTGGAAACAAAATCCCCCCTCTGGAGATCTCTCTCTACTATGAAATTTCTAGTTTTTTTTTCAAAGATCTTCAGTTTAAACTCCAAGTTGGTTTTCCTTTCAGTTTCTTTGCTTCTTTGTAACCTGGATTGAACTTTTTCAAGGCTCTTTCTTTTGCTTTGGGATTCTGTAGCTGATGGCAAAGAAGGGAGAGACATCCTTCGAAGACCTGGAAAGAGGGCTGGACCCCTCCAATGGCGATGATTGTGACGAAAGCCACAGTTCCTCGGATGCAGAAGAACAATCTTGGCATTCACCATACAATTCAAAGTGCACAGCTTCGCCATACGATGAGTTCCGGGCCTCAAATGTCTCCAGTCACGAGACTGATGTAGCACCAGAGACCTGCAGAAACTCCTGCGTCTCAGAGTGTTGTCTTGAGGTTGATCTGGATGTGAGCGCCACCCCGGAGATTAAGGTGAATTTGGCCAAAGTTGATGAGAAGGATTGTAGGATTTGCCATCTTGGGTTGCAGAGTGTTGCTCGTGAATCTGGTGTTGCAATTGAGTTGGGCTGTTCTTGCAAGGATGATTTGGCTGCTGCTCATAAGCAATGTGCTGAGACCTGGTTCAAAATCAAGGGAAATAAGTAAGAACTATTGCATCTTTTCCCATTTCTTCTTGCAAATACTACGTGTCAATTGGGGGTGTCTGATGGTTCTTGTTGCTACTGTTGTGTGTTCTAATATCTAAAATTTATCTTCAGTTTTCATGATTTCCTGAAATTTAATTACAAACATGTAAGCTTTATTGTAGGAATTGCTGATTAGATTATGATTTTTTGGTGGTTGTTAGACTCTGTCTGTAGTGTTGTACGGATAAAGGTTATAGGTTATGTGATTACTCAATCTGAACACATGGGAGCAGGAATTTGAATGAAGGAGCACAAACCTTCTTTCAATAAAAATAAGATGCATAAACCTTCTTTGGTTAAAGAAGTAAAGAGAAAAAAGGAAAAGTAAAGTGGATGATGTTTATTCAGAAACCTTGAGGATTAAAGGAATAAAGAAACAAGTTAATTGGGTTTAGGGACACAATTCCAAGGATTCCTTCTTGGCTGCCTTTTTTAGATGCCTCTTTTTTCCTGCTCTTCTTATACCCATATGTTTTTCATAAACCTGAGAAGAGATTTGTTTACTATATATAAATAATAATGGACATAATCTTTGACTAATCATAGGGCAAATAACTGTCATCTTTATGTGACTTTTCTGATTCCTATAACTGGCCATTTTGTTGTTCTCCTAGAAATGCTGAACTACATCTGAAAAATCAAAATAGATCTCCTTAGGTTTGATCTGCAGATGAATACTACAAATGAAATATTTTCTTATTGTACAGTGTTTCTCCAGGTTGGTAGCACCCAATTAATGTCATCACATGATTCTTCTTTGTGGATGCACATTGCCTTTACTCACCCAGAAGAGGTTTGTGGTATTGGTGTATGAGTTTAACCCTTTTGGCCTTGTCATGTGTGAAAGCATAGCCTAACTAATTTGTTGCATTTTCAGTTATGATGTTTGTCTTCCCAAAGAAATGATGAGCCATGACACTAATTTTTGACAATCTTTTGACTCTAGTTATTGAATTATGTACTCCTTGCTTGTATTCCCTGTAATGAAATATTGGATTGCCGTGTTGGATGATTTGCTATAGTGTTGTAGTGCCTTCAATCTGCTCTTTTTTTCTACATTCTTTGATTTGCTTTTTTCATTTGTCCTTCCTACTTACAAATATTCTTTTTCTCTGGATGCTTGTTTATAAAGGACAGTATCCTGAAGTAATAATACTTCTTGTTGGAGCCTACTTAGCTTGTCTTTCTCAGACAGCTTTAATCTGTTTAACAACTATCAAGTTCAGAATGTGGACTTGCATGTGTACTTGCTGTCTTTTTAACATCTCTCAAGCATCTTAATCTAAGTCTTCTTGTTTTGGCATTTTCAGGACTTGCGAAATATGTGGCTCAATTGCACGAAATGTTATTGGTTCCGGTGAAACCGAGTTCATCGAGCAGTGGAATGAGACCAGCAACAGTGCAGCTCCAGCGGCCCCACAAACCGAAACCAGAACCTTTTGGCGCGGACATCGCTTCCTCAACTTCCTTCTTGCTTGCATGGTGTTTGCTTTCGTCATCTCCTGGCTCTTTCACTTCAATGTGCCAGGCTGAATCTTTGTATGATTCCTGAGTTGCTGCTTTTCAACTGCATGCTTTGTTTTGTGAATGCAGCCATAGCCAACACTGCAACTCTGTTGAGTTAGTAGAGAAACATGAAATGTTCTACTGTTCTTAGGATGTAAAGCTCTGGGTTGTGTTCCTATTAAGTATTCTATGGCCAACCTATATTCTTAGGCTTGCCATTGTGAACTGCCATCCTATTCTAGTTGTTTCCTTTGTTTAAACTGGAAGGTGTTGTTGGCTTCTTCATTTTCATGAAATCCATGAACAATTTCATTGTTTGGAGTTCTCAACATGAATATTTGATGTTGTGATTGTTGTTCTTCATTAGAAAAAGAGTAACCCGGTGCTACAAAGCTCCTGACATGCATAGATCCAGGGAAGAGAGTCAGACCACTTGGGTTTATTGTATATATATATATATATATATTTTTTTTTTTGCAAAAGATTGTTTCCATAAAACGCATCTGTGACCTCCAGGTCAGATTGTTGTTCTTGGTTGATAAAACAAATATTTTTTGTAGGGATTACAAAATAAATTATCAGGCATGATAGTTTCACATGTTTAATCAATCAATCATGAACGATGCCCATTATTAACTTAACCTTTAGGTTGAATCGAAACCATTTAGAATCAAATATCTTTGTATGCATTTCAGGCTAAACTATAAAAGTAAGATCATACAGCCAAGAAACACAAACTATTTAGCAACAATACCATGTCAAACATAAGAACCAAATAATGGAAGAGTAATAACAAGACAATAAAAGTAAAGAAAATGAAAAAGAAAAAAGAAAAACATCTATGAACATTATATTAATTCATGCTGTTCTTTCTAGTTTCCAAGGCAAGCCCATCCTTGATTGATTCTTGGGCATCAACATCCATTCCAAGACTGAAGAGAGCAGCGGCTTGAAGATAAAAAGCCGTTGGCCACTGCGGGAATATCGCCTGCGCTTGCATTGCATCTCCGAGAGCTTCTTGAGGCATTTCATTCATCAGGTACGATAAGCAACGCCGAGCAAATACAGTCGGAGAGATCATCGTTCCCCCATCTATAAACTGCAAGGAATACCAGTTTTTCCTTCAGGTTTTGTCATCGTATTGAAATTAAACATAACACAGTGCAGCTACTGAATAATGCTGGCCTGAATGCAGATTAGCTACATAGATCAAACTACCTGTGTGTAATAATCAATTGCAGTTACAAAGTCTTTAGCTCGAAAGGCACGGTCTCCGTGCTTTTTGGAGTTCAAGGTCTCCTGCATTTGGTTGGTCCACATCTGAAAAGAAAGCTGCAAATGAAGGATTATAAGACAAACTTTTGGTACAAACATAGATGGAATCCATTGGTTAATCTCTGAAAGCATGTCAAACCTTGATAAGCAATTGATGATAAAGAAGCAAACAAATGACAAAACTTGGCTAGAGATTTAATGGAACAATATAACATAAAACCTGTTGGAATTGGGCTTTACCTCATTTGCTATCCCTTCATCATCCTTGTATCCAAGCTTCTCTAATATTTCATGTATAGCAGTGAGATCCAATCTAGAGCAAGCTTCACCAAGAGGTGTCAAAGAAAGTGGTTTTTCAGAAGATGCCGGCCCTTGTGAAATGCCCATTAACATATATGATGGTACCTGCAAGAGAAGCATTAGAAAGCCAATCGAAACAGAAGAATAATGAAACACAATAGCTCAACAGAATAGCCAAGATTTGATAGCTTTGTTACAGAATGAGATGTTAGTGAAAAGGAGACCGAAAATTTACATCTGCTTCTTTCTGAAGAGACGTGAGAGCAGACACTAATGACTTTATATTGGGCCTCTCACGAGGTTCATATTGCAAACAGCGAGAAGCTAATCGCACCAATTCAGTTCCATCATCATTTGAGAAATGGCCTTCCAAACACGAATCCATCAGCATGAGAAAATTCTTACCACGTATCAGGTCAAGTGCCTATGGACAACAAAACTTAGCTTCAAAATTGAAATTTACAGACACAGAATGCATCTGTCAGAATGAAAGAAAGCAATGCATCTTTCACAAAGTTGAACGAAGAAAGATTGTGCTCACAAAACAGGTTTAAGTTTCAAGAATAAAGTAAAAATTTATAAACACCGAGAATTAGAAGAAGACAATACTTACATGGCTTGGAGGAATGTGTTTTCCAGTGAGAAGGTCAAGTAAAAGAGTGCCAAAGCTATAGACCACACTCTCTGCAGTCACCCTTCCTGTAAAAATAACCCAGCAATAACCAAGAACTCAACTCATTTTACCATTCTTGAAAAACATAAATTGAAAACATAAATTCAATTCTTCATTGTTAAGTGAATGCAGACACCTGTTCTCAGGTACTCTGGGGGAGTGAAGGCCAGATTAGTACTGTAACTCTTGCCATCTCTGCTGTTCTTCATGAGACCAAAACAGGACAACCTGGGATTACCATCCTGCAAAAATTCACAAGTAGCACCATTAATAACATCAAACTGGCACCACAAAGATGACAACTTTGTGGGGATTAATTAAATTAAATTCCCCCACCTGATCAAAAAGAACTCGATATGCATTCAGATCATGGTACAATGCACGGCCTTTGCCACTGCAGTACTCCAGAGCTTGCGCCAGGTGCAATGCCACTCTTATCCTCATCGCCCATTTCATCGGCTGTGTGTCCCCTGAAGCATTTCATCAAACAATTGGCAATCATAATCACGAGAAATTTAGATTGTCTAATTTGGAGCAAGCTCAGACAATGGAGAAGAACATACAATGGAAGAGGTGTTTGGCTAAGGTTTCATGGGGCATGAACTCAGAGACAAGTAGCCTCTCATCACCCTCACAGCAGCAACCAATGAGGTTTGCCAGCCGCTCACTCCTCAGCTGCCCAACAGCTCTGGCTTCCTCCTGCCTCACAGCAATGGAGAACACCTCACTAGATCAAGAACAAGAACAACAACAACAAAGTGAAAATAACGGCAATGCTGAAGATAAATCGAGAGGAACTACGAGGAATTGGCGAGGATCAGGCCAAGCGAACTTGTTGAATCTCTTGACAGCGACGATGCGGTCGGCGGCGTCGAAGAGATGGCCACGGTACACGACATTGGGCGCCTTCTCCCCGTGCTCCGACACAATGCGTTCCGACGAGAAGCCATCAGTGGCCGCCCTGAGCTCATCCATCCCATACTCTCTGAAACCCGGAACAGCGCCCTTCCCCTCATCCTCTGCAAACCATAATTCAACCAAAGATGAAAACTTTCAACGATTCAAACAACCCCAACGCCGTAAAAATCACAACTTTCTCCGAACCCGCACCAGAACACTCAGAGTACTGCGAAGATGGCTTCAAGTGTGGTGACCACCAGCAAAGTGAGAGCTTTGTACAACGAGCTCCCATTCCTCAGAGAACTATAAACACCAAAGAGCTCCAAGCCTGCAACTATGAACACCAACCAGCCTTTTCACTGCTACCTCACTACTCTTCTCACTTCTCACTCACATATATATATATAATAATAATAAACAAAGACATGAAAAGCTATGCAGCTTTTTCATTTGCAAACAGAGAGCTTGCATTGCAATTGCAAGTCTTGAGCTCCTTATTGTGTGTGTGTGTGTGTGCATTTATGGAACTTGGTATTGTTTGCATCCCTTTCCAGCTTATTAGTCTCCTCTTTTCCAATGCCATCCATCCCTCCTTGTGCTAAAAAACTCAGAGAGGGACCTCTCTTGTTAATTGCCTCTTGTAGCCAAGCATCAATCAAGCCAATTCTCATCCTCTAATCTCTCACCATCTACATATCAGCCAATCCTCTCAGTCAAGACCATACCCCCATTATTATCTTCAGTCAAACAAACACCTTTAACATTTCCTATGCATAATGTTAAACATATGAATAGCTAAAAAGACTAGCACTGTGTGGTGTGTGGTGGCATAATGATGGACACCACAGCTCGGCCACCGGCATTCGGCCGAGAAGGGCCCAGAGGGAGTCTTTAAAAAGGGAGTAAAGGAATGGATGGGGTGGTCGTTGGAAGGGACCCCATTGTTGCTGTTCATGAAGCATGAGCATGATGAAGTTCTTCTTCAAATGAGACTGCAACTGCTACAAATGGCTTCTTTTTGATTCAACACAACTAATAACAACTGTTAATCTTTTTGTGTTTTTAGATTGGAATGATTAATAAAAAAGAAGGTGGGCAAGGAGGGGCCTCCATGCCACCCCCACATGGTGTGTGATCTCTTTTAGTTGCAAACAGGCATGCATGCAAATGTTTAGAAGAGCAACATGAAGGAGGATAACATGCAATTGCCATTCAGACCACCTAAAGGGAGACTCATTTTTTGTGCATCGCTGTAGCTCAGACCCAGCAGCACACTGCACCACAATCTTCTGATTCTCTCTTGTGCCATTGCCCAGAAGGATAAAAAAAAGGATGGAGATGATGATGATGATGCTCTCTGTACACAAAATACACTGTTGGGGATTTCCAAACAAAGATTCATTAGTGTTTAATTTAGTAAATTACTTTCTTAATCTTTGTACTTTGATTTTTTTTTTTTGTGAAAAAAATGAATAAAGCACACTTTATTTACTATAAAATATTTAAAGAGTTTACAAACAGTCGCAGGTTACAAGGCTAATATATATTTGTTTTGCCAACACTGTATGGCTGCATCCTTGCTCCTATGCTTAAGAGTCTCCCTACTTCTCTGTCTTTTTTTAATGATGGATAAACCACATATTATTTTATTAATATAAAAGATCTATGAGATCAAACTCAATCGAAAAAAAAAATGAAATAAACATTAAGTGTCGCGATTATGAGCGAGTCAACGGTGCCTCATATTATCTCTCTTTATTTGCTGTCATGTCATCCTCGAAGGCCACGTTGCTCTCACATCTTGTGCCTGTATGGTTTTATTTTTTAATTCAATCCATGTTTTTTTTTAATTATTGGAATAATATGCACTTTTTTATGGTTGAGTTGGTTGGTATGAAGACACTAGGACCAAAATCGTTAGGAAAAATCTTTTTTGGAAATATTTAATTATTTAGAAAAATATTTTGAACACATAGGAATAAGTAATTAAAATTATTATAATTTTTTTTTCAAGTTGTTTTACTTTTGTTTGGGTTCTTTGTGGACTAGACACGTGTCAACCCAAATCAACAGAATTAATATATCATAAAAGTTAAATAAAGATAATCTAAAAACTCAAAACTATATAAAAAATTTATTTCCTAATAATCACATATATTAATTTATATTAATCTAATTGACAGAAGGATTATAAAAACTTTTTTTAAAAATTTTCAAGGATTCACATACAATTACAATATTTGCAGGATATACAGATTAAAAACCCTCATAATTTATTATTATTTTTTTTTGGATAAAGGGGATAAACCCATTCTAAACCCAGGTGGGATGGAGCGGAGAGAGTATCGGGGCCCACCTCGGCTATGCAAGAGGCCCGTTGGCCCATCTCACTACCCCATTTCACTCATCTAAGTGATTCAACGTGGTTACCGTCCCAGGAGCGGAGGACCCTCAGCTTCGACCGGGTCTTTGGCAAAAACCCCCATAATTTACTCCAATTAATTTTAAAACTTAGACTAACTATTATGTTTTCTTTGTACATACTAATTATTATTATTATTATTATTATTATTATAAGTTAATCACAATGTGGGGTCTACGTTGGGATTTGGGAGGCAAGAAAACATCCATGAAGAAATGCAACATGGACCAGACCAGGTGCATTCATTTGAGGCCATTCAACATAACTTTCTCGTGAGAGTATTTTCACTACTACAAGCTTCAGAAGAATTGGGAGTTGCCATTTATACTCAATCAGATCACATGCAATGCATTTCCAATTGAACTTCAAGGTGGTGAAAACACTCTAAATCACAATATCATGAAATAGAGTTATGATCCATGTACATGTCGATGAAGCAAAACGACCGCCAGATCAACGCCGATTTTTATCTTTTACTCTAAAAAGTTAAAATCTAGATTTACCTATGCCCTTCGGGCTCTGATAATATACTATCGGAATGGGCGTACTCTTGAGCAATAAGGTTTTCTAGGTACTGGCAGCATCAAGCACTTCAACAACAGCATTCAACGTCAACTATGTGCCATTCATCGCTGTTTCAGTGAGAGCAAGGCCTTCATCGTCTAGATGTTTTCCGTTCGTTTGTGTTCTTTGTCTCTGAAAAGACAGAATAAATCAAGAATTAAGCTTAGAAACACTTTAGATGGTACAAAATTAGTTTGAAGAAAAATCAGGAAGTCAGTAGTTAATACTATTTCTGCTAGTTGGCATGATTGTTCACTAGAATGGTTGGTAGGTAACTCAGCCTAGCCTTCACTGCTAAATTTCCTCTTATGAAGCCCCATAATTAATTCTAGTATAGTCTATCCCCAAGGGACTACACCATGAGTAGAGGTTTGTAAAGAGGCTAAAGGCATCTGGGTCCCTGTCTCAGATAATAATCTCTACACATGTTCAACAAAGCCCCATAATTCAATCTCTACTGCAGTCTAGCTTAAAGGCCACTTCACTATGGGCACAGGTTCTTTAGAGGATAGGAGCCTAGTAAGATCTTTATCACCGACAGTCATGAATTAAGAAAACTGGACCTGGAAACCAGTCTAGCAGTGAGAAACTTAATAAAAACAGAACATTTATAGAAATAGAATCATACCCAATCAACAATATCACCAGAGTTCCCATTCAAAAGCATGTGGTGCTCATTCATGGATTTGCTGTCTTTCCATTTATTTATTGGTAGTAAAGGTGGGTTTCCACCAGTCCGGTCAGGCATTTCTGAAGAGCAATAATGAACAAATATGATCAAGGGTTCAGAATGTAGTTCGCTAAAGTAATTGGTTTTAAAGCAACCAAACTCACCAGGAAGTTTATTATCAACAAAATACACCACCAAATTAACAGTATACCTGAAGCCAAGCCAGTCACCCAACCAGTCAAATTAGAAAGATGAATTATAATAAAAAAAAATAAGGAAACAGAGTAGCAGGTCCAGCATACCAAGCAACAATAACATCTACTGTATAATGTTTGCGGGAAGCTATTATAAGAAGGCTTTGTATAACAGCTATCGACCATGCAAGCAACTTGAAAAACCTGCAAGACAGTTTGGGAATAATAGATACCATGAGTTCAAGCCCAGTGGAATCCTGGTGAAGTCCATAATGTATACACTCAAACAATGGACAATGACATCACAAAAGCAATTAAAGGGGTGACAAAAAACGACAAATGACTAGAGTCCAACCATCATACCTTTTAGAGCCATACTTCTGATACGTGAGCACAAAGACTAACGTAAAGATCATGTGGGATGAAAATATCAAATCACCACAGCCATACAAAACTCCTCGAGGAACTACAAACAATAATGAGGCAGAGAAAAGTGACAAAGAAGAACCACATCTATGAACCGCCAGTTGAAACAACAAAAACTACACTTACAGTTAAGGAGAAGGACCTCAAATATACTATCTGGCTTAGGCAACTTAGCAAGTGCTGAACCCTGCCAGCAAAAGAAACCATCATGGATTTATAATGCTTTTAATAATCTATTTTTAAAGATTAAATTAGAGGTGAATTGCTTTTTATGATAACAAA
Source organism: Dioscorea zingiberensis (assembly GCA_026586065.1). Taxonomy (NCBI): domain Eukaryota; kingdom Viridiplantae; phylum Streptophyta; class Magnoliopsida; order Dioscoreales; family Dioscoreaceae; genus Dioscorea; species Dioscorea zingiberensis. The sequence continues at coordinate 2,286,777 of CM048818.1, read as the reverse complement.
AATATTTATATATATATTTAACATGTCTGCTTATACACTGATTTCTGAAAAGGAATACCTCACGGCAATGATAGTTCGGTCCAGGAAGCAGTGTGGAATAGAAGGTGATGACCCGTAGAGCCTGAGAAGCCTTCATGAAGAAATTCACACATACATTAAAAAATAATCTAGTGAGGAAAGAAAATCTCTATGATAAACTTACAACTAAAAATGCCAGCACCCTACGCCAGATCAGAACTGTGTAGAAACGTTTGCTATGAGAAATGAAAGGATGAAAAGTCCACTGTAACATATGGAGATAGTGTCAGAACAAATGCTCATGTAGAACATAGTTAGTAAGATAAGTAATGCAGCCAGTAATCATAAGACAGTCACAAACAAAGACAAAAAAAAAAGCAAAAACAATGAAGCTAGGTCGAGAAGAAAACAAGAAGAAGAAGTTTGCAGTCATGAAAACTGTACAACATCACATGATCACTAAAAAAGATAACCCTAGGGCACGAGGGGAAGGAAAAAAAATTTAAATTCAAATAATCTGTATGTGAGTAGTAACTTGCTACACTGAAAACAAATCATCCATGATCCAAGGAAGGAACAGTCCATAGGCCTGAATTTTACATAAGCAAATTATTACACTAAGGAATAATGGAAAGATACACACTAACAATCAAGTGCAAATAAAGGAGTTAGAGAAGCATACCACAAAAAAAGAGATGAAGATAAACGCAAATGTATTCTCACTGACATGTCCTCTTTCTTTCCCAAGTTCCTGAAGAAAACATAAACAGCATCAGGAGTACATTCCCAAATCATACATGGATAGTGGCTGAGAAATTTAGAAGTGAATTCAATACAGGACATACCGGAAGGACCATGAAACCGACATCCTGAAGAATAGGTCCAGGCTGGTGTAGATAGTGAACACCTCGAGCAGCAAGCCCATGGAGATACTACCAACAAGTAAAACCAAGTGAGAACTCTCTCAGATAATGCATCCAATACATCAAACCAAACAAGGCATACAAGAAAGTAACATTGATGAGACCAAGTATTGAGGATAAGGTTATCTTGGAAACAATCAGAAAAATAAACAGTTTGCAAGACATAAGCCTTGAAATGCTCTAAATTAGAGCTCTTACTTAAAGCATGATGATTATAAAACTCCAACACAAATCAAAAGAAGCTACTTTTGATAAAAGGAGAACCACCCATCCAGCCACATGCCAGAGAGTCCACCACAAATCAAAACGGAGTCAACTTTATTCAAAGATACAGGGATAAAACACACATTAACTAATTCATCATCAAAGACTGCCCAAGAAAATAGTTCATCAAGCCCACATCTTGCCAAGTAGATAATGCTCTAAAATCTCAGTATGGTGAGCCGCTGGCAGTTCTCATACACCAATTAAGGCAATTAGGTGCATAAAATTACTACCTGAAAAACAAGCCCAACGAGCAGCAACATCCATTTCTCCTTGAGAAGTTTCCATTCCACAGCCGTTTCCGTGCAAACCCTCTTCCACAACTGAAGAAAGAAACCATAACTATCTCCTAAAATCACATAAAACCTAGAAATTTTGCAAGCAGGAAAGGAAAGACGATACCTTTGAAAACTCGCGAGCAATGTACATGGTAATCCTCGTCAATCAACACAAAAGATTTCAACTTCTTCACGATCAAACCTTGAACTCCCGTAATTTCAACTTCTACTAAAAAAACATCATGAAAATAACCAAAACCTCACGAAAAACTGATAATTAATGGAGATCTTGGAGAATTCACGCTCTTTCCTCTAGGGTTTCTAGAAAAGAGTGAGTCAGCTCCTCCGAGAGCGCGGATTAGACACGGATTCTCAACGACGAAGGTCCAAGACGTGATCTTTCTCCTCTCTCTCAATCTCTTGATGTGACGGAGGAGAAGAAGGGGAACGAAGGCGTATAATTAGCGACGAAGAGAACGCCAGCGATCGGTCAAGGAGGAGAAATTTCTCTTTTGAATTCCAGACGAAGAACTTGATATTATTATTCTATACGCATTTTTACATTTAAGCCCTTTGATTTTTCAGAATTTTAGTTATACCCTTAAACTATGGTATAGATAAAGTTTTTTATTTCAATTATTTCTATAATTAAATAATTTGAAAATATAAAAATGAATAAAACTAAGAGACTGAAATTTAAAAAATAAAAAATGATCCTTAACTATTATTTTAAATTATTTACTTCAACTTTAAATTCCTATTCTCTATAAATATTTTAATTGGATAAATATTAGCTTGTGTTTATTTTTGTGCAAGTAGTCTTATTTTAGGGTAAAGAAGTTCCCCTTTCCATTGCTAATGCCCTGTTGACTTTGATATTTTTTTCCCATTTTTGGCAATCTTTAGATAAAAAAATAACAAGAGTAATTTCTTATATGGATTAACTTGACCTTGAAGTAAGAACCAAAAATAGAGTTCAACAAAACTTTGCCCTTTTTTAAAAATTGAATTGAGCTAAATTGATACATTACAAAGGTATAAATAATTATATTTTTATTTTTATTTTTCTTATTAACTATTCGTCAGTGGAGAGAGTTTTAGCGCAACAGTAAAATTGTCGTCATGTGACATAGAGATCACGGGTTTGAATTATAGAAACAACCTCTTGCAAAATTTCAGGGTAAGGTTACATAAAATCGATCCAAATGGTCTGACTTTTCCCTGAATCTCACACATAGCAAGAGTTTTGTAGCACCAGGCTACTTTTTTTATTAAAAGTTTGTCAGTTTTGTTGAATGCCATTACATTTTAGGAATGTTTATCTGCTATCACTGTTGGATGATCATTTATTCCATCCAAAGCAATAGAAGCTAACATCCCCATCAAATCTTATTCGTTGATCCGAATCCGCTCCAATCTCAAAGAAGAGCAGATTCTCGACATCAACATTTATAATAATAAAACTCATGAAAAAAAATATTAGTTATCTTTTGAACCCTGTAATTTAGTGCAAGTTTTCATTAATGAGCAACCTTTACTTTATTTTTTCCAATTGTACCTCATTAATCATAATGTAAGTCCTTCATTCACTTTTCCATAAATCAACCGTCATGGCATGTAACATAATCATCAATTCCACGGCCACCTAATTTAACTTTAAAAAAGAATATTCTAATCATAAAAAAAATAAATTAATTTATCCATTTTCTTCAATTTTTTTTTAAAAAACACATCACTCCTTATCCAAACAAATTTTGACATTGAATTAAACCACTTCTAACACAATTAATCTAAATCCACTTTTAAACATCATGTTGGATTCATTGTGCACATCCAACACAAATAAAAAAATTTATCAAAATTTCAGACAATTTAAAGATTTTGATTGGGTGGGTGGGTAGGCGGTTGGTCGGTTATCCGGCCTTGGCCTGCTCCTGTTAACGAGGCCGGCGCAATCGGCGGCCCATCTCCCCACGTTCTCTTATTATATAAAATCCCTTTTGATTCCTGCCACTCACGTTGTAACGATCCCTTTGTTTGTTATCTATGATCTAAATTGGGCTTATGTTCTTAGATTCAAGACAAAAAGGATATATAATGGATTTATACATGCATCATATGTTCCCCATCTTTAATTTATCTTTTTTTCAATTTAAATGGTAGTTTACATTTGATGTTCTAAATACCAATTGAAAGACGAACGACCCAATTATGGGGGATTCTAGGATTGAATCCTTATTCTTGTAAGATGAAGATCATGTGTGGTGGTATTTCCCTGTGGACTAACTTAAGGTCAAACGGCCACAATTACAGTCAGATATGGTGTTATTTTTTTTGTGGACTAATCTGGGATTGAGATGTCACGTCTGTACATATTTTTAACTTATTTTTATGAGACGCTTGTTGTCTTTGTCAAAAAAACAAAAAAAAACTGAAAGAATATTTGGTAGGTTTGATGATGTTTTTCTCTTTGAGAACACTGGAGAAATTAGTGCACAAATGAGGAATTGATTGAGTTGAAGCTTCTAATCAATGAATTTCTATGCCAGGAGTTTCATCTCAAATTCCTATAGGTGTTTAAATATCCTTCCAGTCAATTTTAGCAAGCAAAATCCTGTTCCGACTTAGAATTGTGTTCACATTTAATATAGTGTGCTACTTAATTAATCACATTTTACATTGCTTTCTGTATTTTATTATATAATGAAATATAATATATGATGTGATGATGACCGTGAAATTGAATCCAATTTGAGTGTAGTTACATTACCCATTGTTACACCCACTCCCATTTGTTCCATCATGGAACTGACAATCGGGTACATCACAGCCATGGCATTGCCTCAAACTTGAATTAGAGAACGTATCTCGAAGTAAGGCCGTGATTGAGTGAGTATCCGAATGTCAATTCTATGGTGAAACTGAATCCACTGGATCATAACTCTATCTAACTTTGAGCAGAAATTAAAAGAGAAAAACATGATTCTATAAAATAAATAGATTAATAGATAGACAAATAAATAAATAAAAACTTATATAAAGACCAATAATTACAACAACCTGAATCAACATCTATTGGTATTGAGTCCCTTATGTATGACGTAGATGATTATGAAAAATTCAGGATCAAACCCCTATGACTATAAAATGAGACCGGGTGTGTGTATATGGAGTCATGTTGCCCACCCCTAACTTCCACACTGAGAACGTTTGTCGCCTTTGTTAAAAAAAAAAAACAGCTACTACCCGACAGCACTGGTCCACCATGGAGAAGAGTGTGAGCTTTAAGCAGGGTATTGTGTCCGGCGTCCCAAATAAATGTCTTCTAACTCCAAACTTAAAATTCAACCGTTGAAATCACAGAGGAACACAAGAGACTAGACTAAAGAGCTCCCTGTTCATGAACATATGAAAATAGGCAAAGCGTGCCATCACGAAACAAAAGAAAAGACTCATTCCCAGGACCCCCACCCCCACGTTGTCCGTAGGGTCCATGCAAGCGCTCCATTTTATTCCTAATAGAAGACCAAAGAGTTTCTTAGACTTCATTCATTCATCATTCATTCATTCTCTCTCACTTCAATCCATGAGGAAGCTCTGGCCAAACCTGGACAGAGAGGATGGTCTGGACACAGTGCTGGAAGTCCCAATCCCTGAAGAGATGTTGTCCTCCAACGCCAACTCCAAGAGCGCATGGTCTCGCTGCACCAACATGGTGTCTTGGATGCGCTCTGACCACCGCTCCCCAACTCCACCTCTCGGCCGGAACGCCGAGCTCCAGCTCATGCTCGGCGTTGTAGGTGCCCCTCTCGTCCCTCTCCCTGTCCAAACTCCCCATAGATCCTTCATCAAGACTGACATCAAAGATGATCCTATTGTAAGAAAAAAAAAAAGACATCCATTGATTAAATTCCCTTGTTCTCTGTTTTGTAAAATGTTTCTTAGTTAGTTAATTTTGATTTGCAGGAGGTTTCAATGGCAAAATATATTGTGCAGCAGTATGTTGCAGCTGCAGGAGGGATGCAAGCCTTGGAGTCTATTGATAGTATGTATGCTATGGGGAAGGTGAAGATGGTGATGGCTTCTGAGTTGAAGACAGGGAGTAACAATGGTGGGAATAATAGGAAAGGGATATTGAAGGGTACTGGTGGAGAGATGGGAGGTTTTGTTCTATGGAAGAAGAAACCAGACCTCTGGTGTCTGGAATTGGTTGTCTCTGGTTGTAAGATTAGTGCAGGGAGTGATGGCAAACTGGCTTGGAGACAGACTCCTTGGCACCAGTCTCATGCCTCCAGAGGACCACCCAGACCTCTTCGGAGATCTCTCCAGGTAAGATAGGACCTCATATTAATCGATGTGGGACTATTGTTTGCATTCCTAACATTATTGGTTGTAATGGCAGGGCCTTGATCCGAGATCAACTGCAAACTTGTTCTCTAACTCTGTGTGCATTGGGGAGAAGACGGTGAATGGTGATGCTTGTTTTGTGCTCAGGATCGACGCGGAAGCTGCTGCGCTCCGAACGAGAAGCAGCAGCAATGTGGAGATCATTAGGCACACTGTGTGGGGATACTTCAGCCAGAGGACAGGGTTGCTAGTGCAGCTAGAAGACTCTCATCTACTTAGGATCAAAGCTGGTAATGAGGAGAGTGTTTACTGGGAGACGACGATGGAGTCGGTGATTGAAGATTACAGACCAATCGATGGTGTTAACATTGCGCACTCGGGAAGAACTACTGTGTCATTGTCTCGGTTCGGTAACGCGAACAATGAGCATACAAAGACCAGGGTTGAGGAAGTATGGACTGTTGAAGAGGTGGATTTCAATATCTGGGGATTGTCCACGGATTGTTTCTTGCCTCCAAGTGATCTGAAGGAGGATGTAGAAGCTGGTGATATGTTGGTGAAGAATTCCCGGCCGTCGAGCAGAGTTCAGGCCTCTGCTGTGAAGATCGGTGCATCGAAGGTTGCCGCGGTTAATATCGATGATTCAGACTTGACAGGAGGACTCTCATGATTCATGTATTGTAAATATTGCAGTATTAAATTTTGTATGATGATGATATATAGTGTATTAGAACCACTTGAAGATTAAGATTTTCATATGGAGAAGTCTATGTTTTATAGTAACTAGTTTGATAACAAAATCATCAAAGGTGGTATGAGTATGAAATCTCTTTGATTTCTGCTGCTCTTTTCTTCATACCATTACCTTCTCGCTCAGACATCTATATGAGCTTGCTGAAGCACACAGCCTTGGTGTTCCAGATAATCCGTGAGGAGGAAGTTCTTGGTTGTTTGTCTATTAGGCTTAGGGGTGGGAAAAACCTACCCAAAACCTGGAAACCGAACCGAACCTTGCCCGAAAATTTCAATGGGCCGGTTTTTCAAAAGTGACGTCATCGGTCCGGGCCCAAAGCCCGGCCCAGCCCGGACAGGTAAAACCCGAGTACTTATATTTTATTAATAAATATTTATTTTGTACACATGTCACTTATTAATTGGGTAAAATTAATGGTTGTACATATGTAAAAATGGAACACATACATTCTATCCTACCCACACTAACCCTAATCTAATTCATTTCCAGTCTCTCTCTCATTTTCAACTTCAGACTCGCACTCTCCTTCCGCCGCTGTAACTCACCGAGTCACCGATCCTTTGCTGCTCACCGACGCTCTGTTGCTCAAAGCTATGTACTTCCTCTAACGACGAGACGACGCAACCCAAATATAATTTCTCTTATCTTTTCTGACTAACCCAAATGAGCCAAATCTAATTCATTTCCCGTTTCTCCCTTTCTCTCTCTCTCTCTCTCTCTACCATTTCTCACTTCAGAAGCAAAAAAAATAGGATGTCATCAGCGTAGGAAACGTGTGTAATTTCCTTACCTTCGTTGTCTCCTTCCACCGCTCTGCTACTCACCGACGCTCTGCTGCTCAGAGCTCTGTACCTCCTCTGACGACGAGACTGCGAAGGGTGAATTTATTTCTAAGCACCCACGGTAATTTCTCGTCTTTTCTGATTTCTTATGTTGTTTGGTTTTGCATCAATTTCTCTAACATGATTATGTACTAATTTGGTAATTGTAGCAATTATGTTTTGACGACAAGAAACCAGTAACATGATTATGTACTGATTTGGTATTGATTTGATTTTGGTGTCAATTTTGAATTCTGTATTGATTTGAATTCAGTATCAATTTTGTGCAATGAGTGGTCACCGATTTTGTGGCATAAATGGTCTGTATTGATTTGAAACCTGCATTGTTTACAATGTCTTTTGGTTTGTATGTTTTGTAGATGTCCTCACAAGGTGCAAATTCAAGCGCTAACTATGCCTCTATTGGGAGTCTCCCACCTTTGCCAACAAAAAGAAAAGGCTCTGAGGTTTGGAATCATATGAAGAAAATAACAAAAAGAGTGGGAGACAGAGATGTAATCGAGTCTGCAACATGTAATTATTGCAAGAAAAGGCTCGCAGCTGCCAGTGATGGGAATGGGACTTCTATGATTATGAGATACCTTCAAAAGCATTGTCTACGAGCTCCACAAGAAGCAAAAAATGTTGGGAAAGGACAACAACTTCTCATCCTTGATACCGAGAGCTTACCAAAGCCATACACATACAAGAAAGAGGTCAGTGACTATGAATGTGTGAGGATGATACTAGAAGATGAATTGCCTTTTTCTTATGTGGAGGGTAGAGGGTTTAGAAGATTTGTTTACTATTTAAACCCTAAATGGAAACCAATGAATAGGAAAACTGTTACTCATGGTGTGTGGGATTTGTTTCAATTAGAGAAGGTCAAGATTCTGTCTATGATAGTAGATAATAATCTTAGAATTTCTATAACCACCGATACTTGGACTTCTATTCATAACATCAATTATATGGTTCTCATTGCTCACTTTGTGGACAATGATTGGAACTTGCATAAGAGGACTTTGAACTTTACTCAAATTACAAGTCATAAGGGTGATGATATTGGGAGGATTGTGGAGGAATGTTTAAATTCTTGGGGGATCAAGAAGATATTCACTATATAATTGTTGACAATGCATCTGCTAATGATATTGTTGTTGGTTATATGTTAAAGAGGATGAAGTCTTTGAATACTTTACTGCTACATGGTGATTACTTGCATGTCAGATGTTGTTGTCATATCCTTGATCTTTTTGTGCAAGATGGACTCATTGAGTTAAGTAAAGAGGTTGTTAGCATTCGTAATGCAGTTAAGTATATCAAAACTTTGTCAGCAAGGTTGGAGAGCTTTAGAAAATTTGCGGTGCTTGAAGGGTTTGACAAATACGCAAATGTTGGTAATGTGTGCACTAGGTGGAATTCTATCTACAAATTGCTAGAAGTAGGGTTTAAATTCTCTAAGGTATTTGATAGGATAGCTGAGGAGCATAAGCCATACAGTGATTATTTTTTTTTAGAGAAGGACAAGAATGCGGTTTACTTGAGGAAGGGGCCTCCTCTAGCAGATGATTGGGAAAGTGCTATGGCTTTTGTCCATTTCTTGAAAAAGTTTTATGATGCTACTTTGAGGCTTAGTGCATTTAAGACCCCTACCTTTCATGTTGTGTTTGAGGAGATGGTTACAATTCAAGTTGAGATAGAGAAATCAATGAATGATCACAACAATCCTGCGTTGAGAAGGGCGACAACTTCAATGTTATTTTAGTTTGATAAGTATTGGGGTTCTTTTGAGAAAGTGAATGCTTTGTTTGTGATTGGTAATGTTCTTGAGCCTAGATGGAAATTGGGGTACCAAAAAATTCTTTTTGGACAAATTGGGGTACTAAAGGATAAAGTTGAAGAAATCACAGCTATGGTGAAACAAATTTTAATGCGCTTTTATGAAGCATACAAAGCTTTTGAGCCTGTAGAACCTCAAAACAATGCTAGTGAACAAGTTCAAGAAGGGAACTTGGGAGAATCTGGTGAGCATGATACTAGAGCAGCAATGAGAGCAGCTTACTTGCAACGATAACAAGCTGAACAAATCATTCAAATCAATAATGAAGTTGATGCATACTTGTGTGATCCTTTTGAGAGTAGTAACAATCCTTCTTTCAATTTGTTACTGTGAGGGAAAGTAAATGCATCGAAGTACCTAATCTTGGCAAAGGTTGCTAGGGATGTATTGGTGATGCCTTGCTCCACGGTTGCTTCGGAAAATGCATTTAGTTTGGGAGAAAGGACGGTTAATCCTTTTAGGTCCTCTTTGACTCTGAAAATGGTAAAGGCACTTGTGTGTGCAAATGATTGGACAAGGCCGAAGATTTCAACTTTTACAAAGAGCCAACCAAAGAAGAAGAAGAATTTTACAAAGAATGCGAAAAAACAGAAAATGGTATGACTTTATTTTATTAATCTTTATCTTTCAATCAATTACTTATTTTTGAGTTCCGACACATTATTTTCGATATACTACCAAGCTACTCCTTGTTATGTTACATTAGAGTTCTTTCAATCAATTACTTATTTTTGAGTATTGACTTCACTTTGTCATATTTGTTAAAAATTCTTGTCGTGGAGCCGAGAAGTGTAGTTTCAAATTCAAATTCAACTGGAACGAGCTCAACAGCGCCATCTCAAGGATGAGTGTTATTGAGAGTGTTGTACTTGTTTATTTTGTTTACTTTATGCTTGTTTGGAGTGTTATTCAGAATTTCGAATTGATTTACTTTGTTTGCTCTTACGCTTGCTTGGAGATTATTATGTGTTTTTTGTTCCTGGACTTGTTTATGGTGGATGAATTTAGATATTTGTAATAATTGTTGATGAATTTAGTGATTATTATGTGATTGATTATTAGGTAATACCTTGGTATTGTTTGAAAAATATATTCTACGTGAACAACTTCGGTGTGAAAACAATTTTTTTCTTTAGAATTTGGGTTTTTTTTAATGGAAAATTGTTCGGGCTTAGCCCGGCCCGGCCCGAACCCGATGGTATAAAAACCTGGCCCGACCCAATTATATTGGGCCCTCGAACGGTCCCAAAAATCTAGAGCCCGATCCCTATCAGGCTTTTTTCGGTCCCGGCAAAAACTCGGCCTGGCCTGGCCCGATCCCACCCCTAATTTGGCTCATCACATAAATAATGGTTTTCATATTTTGGATAAAGTTATTCTTACTTTTCTTTATACTTTTATTTCTAACCATCTTATCTCAAATTCAACATAGTTTTATTGTTTTTGAGTTAATGTATACTAAGAGTTATACTTTGAGCAATTCTTGATTTTTATTAAGACCTTAATTTTGTAAATCAAATGAAACTATGACTATGTTCTGGTTACATGTTTATCTTTATTAAGTAATTTTTCTTTATCCTTCGGGAGCGCTCGTCACCTTAGTCAAAATAATAATAATAATAATAATTTCTTTATTTAATATATAATTAAAAGTTGCATTAAACCAAAAGCCTTTTGGCCTAAAGGAATCATTGCATTGCGTCAGACGGGTGGTCTTGGGTTTGAGCATCTACTCTCAAAAAGTAGTGACATGTTCTCTACTTAGAAGTGCTCGGCACGTTAAGCTTGTTCTATAGTAGAATCCGTCTCTACGTAGAGTCGGCTATTTAAAAAACAAAAGTTCCACTTAAAAATAATTAATTGAGTTGGAAACTAATTTTAAAACTGGTCAAATAAAACCGACAACCACATCTATTCCAGGAAATCAACAAGCTCCATTTTCTACTTGTATTAATTCCAAAGACCTTAGTAATGATTTAATTCAACAAAAAATGCAAAAAATCACTAGTCAGAGTTCAACCAGGACTCCTATGCACTGCAATAGCTTGAGTTGTGCCCACTACTACCACACAAGAAATTGGCTATCTTGATTCCCCATAAACCATCTCATGAGTGCCGAACTGCCAATTCAGTGGTCTTTCTGAGTGCCATCTCCTGCAGGTGCTTGCTTGCCAGTTCCTTGGTTTACAAACCTCGAGTGAACTTAAGCAGACATTTGAATATCCATATCCTTTGTTTTTTTTATAAAATAAATAAATCACATTTATCTATTTAAATAAGGAGTTCATACAAAATAGATGATACTTTATAGATCCTTTACAATGGAGGTATAATGTCCCTAATTATAGATATAATTCCAGTTATGGTTGTTGTTAAAATCTACCCCTGAGGATGTGAACCCCAAACTCCGCTTAACTATGGGCTCCATCACAAGCTGTTTAGCTTTTTGGACGTTTGAGTTGCATCAAACCAAAAGTGAGTTAGGAAGTATATCTCGTTTTCATAAAATGTGTTATTTTTAATGAAAACATCTTCTATTAATGGTCATAGAGAGAAGGTACGTTCTAGCCCTAGCGGTATTCCTTAGGCAAATGGTTAGTGATATTGTTACCTCTCATAGATCTTGTATCATATGAGGTGTGTGGTACACAAGCCGGAAGAGTTGGAAGAAATGTTGCCAAACTCTTGTAGTATAGTTGCAATGTATAAACATGTCTCCTACTGTTTCTTCCGCTTCCTTACGGAGGTAGCATATGGTGTCCGTACCAGTCTATCCGTGTTTTAATATAAAATAATATTTTAACTTAATCAATGGCCTCTTAGTATTTAGTCTTTGTAGGGTTTCGTTGGTTGGGACAATCCCAGATTCAAACCCCTATGATCATAAGGTGAGGGCATGCGCGCAACAGGTGTTGCGTTGTCCACCCTTGACTTTCGAAAGACATTTATCGCCTTGGTCAAAAAAAATAAAATAATAATAATAAATTTTAGCTTAAAACAATATTATTACATTTTTATCATTAATATAAAATTATTATGTATTAACATTTTTATTTTTATATTTAAAATATAAAATTATTATATATATCCAGAATTAATTAAATCAAATCACATATTTAAATAATACAATAATTATATTAATTTAAATATCATTAATTAGTATTTAGTAAAAAATAACTCTGAAACTCATCCCCTTCTAGAGAGATTTATCCAGGAAGTAATTTCCATTCCTAAAAACAGATGACTGGAATATTGGCTTTTTAACCTCCATGAATCAATTAGCTTTAAAAACCATAAGAGGCCTAAAAGAACACAAGTACAAATTAGATTTGTTGTTATTTTTGTTAAGTAGCTTTCGTTCAAATATGAGTAATAGGACATAATTAGAGGCCTAAAAGAACACAAGTACAAATTAGATTTGTTCTTATTCTGGTCCCCTTACACGAAGATAAGTTGTTCAAACATGAGTTTTCAACATACAGAACAAGTTGCAACAAATTTATTAACGGACTCTAAATAATAAGCCCAACAGCTCATCAATCTTCAAAAATAAGAAACAAATCCTAAGAAAATTCAACAGGATTACCAAACACATAACGCACATAATCAGAGTAAGCACACAACAAGGTTCTTTTACAACTTAATTATAGTACTTTTAATTATTCCAATTTATTTTCATTTGGGCCTACCGCAAAAATGAGTAAATAACTGAGTAGGGTTGCAGCCCAAGGCCACATCTCCCTCAATAGAAAGCAGATACTGGCTTGAATTTACCAAGTTCCACTAACTTAAATCTCAATTTCAATAAAAAAAATATATATATATATATATATATGCCAATAATGCATACAACACCATTATGTATACCCGAACAGCCAGTACCAGAAAATCAACAACCAGTACTATGTCCCAAGTATTAATTCCAGAGACATAGCAATGATTTAATTCAACAAAAGGCAATAGATCATCACCCTCACGAGTTCAACAAAGAGAAGCAACCTCCATTCAGCTACCAACCAAAAGAAAAACACTTACCTTCACACACAAGTATTCCAGGAACCAGAACCAACTATAATGACAACAAATATAGTCCTGTAACCCCGCCGCTTGCTTCCACAATTGGCAAACAAAGCAACCCCACAAACATACGATTAGACAAACCAACAAACATGTTTAAAATGGGAACACACTACTTTCTTTATGGGGTTTCACCCCAACCACGTTTGACCAAGTCAAACATAAACTAAAAAAACATGATGCACTTCCAAATGGAGCAAATCACGCCCGGCAGGCACGAACCCCAAACACACCCACTTGAATTTAAAAACCATATAATTTCTTCTAAAATTCCAATGTATACATCCAACAAATAATACATAACATATTTTCTCCTTTAAAACTTCAAACCATCGCTAACACTAAATAGTACTACCCCAACATCATCATCCCATTTGCTTATTGAAACAAACGAAGGTTTCATTCTCCAGCTTCTTATTTTGCAAAACAAACCTTATTTTATCATCACTACCCTAAAACTTCATCCCTTGCAATGCAATAACCCAGCAAGCAACAAACAATCGCTTCTAACCCAATAACATCATCAACCCAAAATTAGTCAGTCAGCCTACGAATCAATTAGTCAGGAGGATAAGATAACCATAAAAGAGATCTCAAACTCAGTAAGTCCACTCAGGAGGAAGGCGAACGTCGTGGGTAGCGGCGGTTGCGGGCTGGAGACGGTGGTGGTGCTGGTTTCTCTTTGCCTGCGCGCCATTGTCACTGCCCCGAGCTAACGCCAAATCTAATAATGAAAAGAAGACAACTACTTAAGAATTGGGATAAAAAGAGAGATGTGAATGTACACAGTGACAAAGGGAAGGGGAGAAGCTTGCCGTGGTCCACTACATAGCCACCAGGGAAACGAGAGTTTGCGTTGAGTTCGTCGAGATTCAGATTCAGCGCCTGCACAACCCTAGCGGGGAGTAGCACAGTGGAACAAGCTGCAAAAGAAAAATAGGAAAGCAGATTGGAAAACAGAGTTGAAATCCGTGAACCGGAGTTAAAGTGGAATAGTAGAGTACCCGGCTTCCGGCGAGTTTCGGGGGTGTTGCCGGCTCTACGAGGAAGGAAGACGCCAGTGCCGGCTGATTCACGGCGGGAGCCGGAACCGTTTAGGAATATAGCTCGCATGCCGGATCCGGCTCCGGGTTGTTGATGCTGTTGTTGAAGAGATGGCCAGGCCGAAGGTGCCAACCCTAGTGGTCGGCCGTGCACGCCGCTGCCGCCCCCGACTACACGAGCTCGGTTTGGTTTTCCCCAGGCAGCTGAGATCTGTTGTTTAATCAGTTGCTCTTGCTTCAGTCGCTCAAACTACATGAACAAAACAACAATTGAATCAGGGAAGTCGAGGAAAACATAGGAGGGGAAAATAGAAAGATAAGTGTACCTCGAGTTGCTGGAGTGTGGGAATGGGAGCAGAGTTGGCGAAGGAACCAGCAGGACGGATCTTGGAAACGTTGGGAATCGCGGGAGGAGGTGCCTTCTTTGGAGTACCAAGTAGGCCACGCGCTGGAACCCTGAACTGCTTCTCTTGCTCTGCTAGTCTCATGCGCATCACTTGCTCCGCCGCTGTGAAGAGGAGATCACATGACCGGCTCTGTGACCGTTGAAATGAAGCCGGAATCGGAGTTTCCGGCGGCGACCAGACAACCGCTGGCACGTTCGGCTTACCTTTACTCAGCCCCGGCCACCCCTCCACGGCGCACAGCGTCGACTGTGGTGACCCCGCCATGACCTACAGAACATAACCCAGAAAACCAAAAATCAGAACAATGGAATCAATACGAAGAACAATAACAAGATTCGCACACCGACCTTAGGCTCTGACCCCGGAAACGCGACGGTGTCTTCCCCGGCGTCGAGGAACGAGTGCGCCATCTGGCGGGTAAGTCCGGCCAGGCCGGCCAGGTAGTCCTCCTCATCGCTCTCCGTCTCCGTCAACGACTCCGTCGGCGAGTTCAGATCCATCCCAAACCCCACCGCCTCCCGCCTCGCCGGCTCTCCCATCCGAAACAGCTCCAACTCATCATCAAGAAACTCAGACGGAAGCCAAACCAAACCATCATCCACCTTCTCCGCCATCTCCAACGCCAAAGCAGAGCAGATCAAAAGAACTTAAAAATAGCTACAAAAGCGAAAGCCAAGCTGTTGATCTTGCTGGTCGATGAAGGAACAATAATGGCGACCACGCTAGGGATGGCCTCCTCCTCGCACTGTTCTCCACTCCCCCGGCCCCGCCCAAAAGCCAAAGAAAAGGATGGGGAGGAGAGAAAGAGAGCGAACGCCCAGCAACCACTGTTGTAACGCCTCCAACCCTTCTCTATTTAATACCAAGGATTCAAAAATAAATTCACAAAAATATAAATATAAATATTATATTAAACATTATTATTAACACTAATTATTTCGTCTTTACTTTTTGTCCTTCTCTCCCCTCCCACTAATCCCTCTTTAATTATTATTTAATGAGTGGATTACCGTATTTACCCCCTCCATCCTCGGATTCCAATTCATCTCCCGCTACCGGCGGTGAGCTTACCGTGGCTAGGTCGGTGACTGCGAGGTAATACCCGTCTTGGAATCTGAATCTGTAGGGTGGTGACGTGGCGGTTGTAGAGATTCTCACGGGATAAACGCTAGCTGTCGCTGTCCAGGGCCTCTGTTGCTTCTCCGCGGATTTCAAATCGGTTTCCCCCGGCCTCCGTCTGTTTTAACGGCGTGTGCCCTCTTCGTTGGCGGACGTCAGCCTGGATTATTAAATCCAGTTAATCATTTATTCCCGCCAAAAGCGGAGAAAAGAAATAATTATAAGAAGAAAAAAAAAGAAAGAAAATGGAGGAGGTGGGGGGACGTGGGTGAGCGTGCTTACCTGCCGAAAAGGACAGCACGGGAATGGAAAGTGGGGAAGTTAGAGAAAAAAAAGGCGGGAAAACATTGAAAATGAATATATTAATTAATATTGAAAAAATGGATATTGATTTTGATTTAAATAAATAAATAAATAAAATGGATAGCGATGTGGTGTGAGTGAACGGTACGCAGGCCAGGCCTGCACGGCTAGTCTTCCGTGGTGCTTGGCCTGCAAGGTCGTGTGTGTTTTCAAAAATTTTAAAATTTTAAATTCGAATTTTGGATTTAAATTGAAACGCGAACCACCAAATGGCGATTTCTCTGGAAACACTTGAGATTTTCGAATTTCCCGCCCAGATGGACAGGGAGAGAATAGTGAACCATCAACGGTCGTTATCAGCCAGAAGACGTTTCGCGCTTCTGTTGCAGTGCCTGTTTTGAACTTTCCACTTGTCTTTTGATCCAACGGTTCAGAGTTTTTTATAATTTCATTTATTTAAATTAACACATCTTTTAAGTCAGTAGTAATGATCACATAGGACCAGTCTTATGACAGAACAAATACATAACAACATCACAGTTGTGGTCTTGTTTCGAGATATATTTTAAGGTTTAAGTCTGAGACAAGACCACTGCTGTAATATTGTCACGTCTCGATTCTACTATAGGACCGGACTCATTGGATCATTACTCAAAAGTCTGAGGCATATAACACGGCCCCTGATGTGAGCGGATGTCCTCATCTTATGATCATGAGGGTTTAAATCTGATATTGTCCCAATCGATAAAACCCTACACAGTGGACCAGTACCAATACATCAAGAAGCGGTTGGTAAATTGATTGATCATTTTAGAGTTAACTTTTTCTTTTTTGTTGTTTCTTTTCCGATGATGATATGATATGATAATGTAGCTTTGAGTAAGCATTAAGCTTGTATTATTTATATCAAATTCCTTCCAAGTCTCAACTTTCAAAATGACTGCCACCGGCCTAACTTTTCTTTCCTCTTTGGTTGATTTATGGGACCCTTCAAAAAAAATGTTTTGGTGGATTTCTCTGCCTATCTTTGTCTCACCTTTTGTTTCTGTTTTTTTTATTAATTTCATTACACGTAAATTAAATTAAAACTAAATAATAATATGCTAGAATTCTCCGCTTTAAACCACTTAAACTGATTTTATTTTATTTTTTGACAATGGCCATAAAGGAAGAGCGGCCATGACGACGTGGCAGCTTCTCATCAATCAGTGAGGAGAGCCAACCCGCCGCACTACGCAGACACGCAAGTCGAGGCCAACGCCTTAACAACGGAACCCGATACCAATAGAAACTGATTTTATTGTTCTTATTTCTAAAATAAATTATATAGAGAGAGTCTTATTTAATCACCTTAATAATATAATTCATTATTAAGGGAAGATGCCGGCCAAGATGTTGTCACACTATGATTGGACTGTTTGTAGTGTGTATACTGTATTTTATTCCATGTCTACATGCATGCATTTGACAATTGCACAACATAATAAGATTGATTAATTGCTCTTTTTTTTTAGTCACAAAAGGTAAAGGATAACACCAAACAAGGAATCTCTTGTACATGTTGTGGCACGCCTGGGCGTTCCTCACACTCACTTGCCACCACGTCTACTAAGACAGTGAGTGATTCGGAATATGCGTGGTACCTGGACCATCTATCATCTGCTTTATCGCCAGTTTTCTGTCTATTATTGACATACAAATCCATTTTGTATGTACGGGGATTATTGGTATTTATTATCTTTTTTATATACTGTTAGTCATAAAACCAGTTTTGGGTCGAAGTCGTCTCAGGCCAACAAGTCAAGAACATATGTCGGTGAGAGGGGGAGGGTTTAGATGTCCAAATCCACTCCAAAGATCAAGCTAACCAGGAGTTCACTGGGAAAAAAAAATATACAAGGAGGAGGATTTAGTCTCCGGAGGTCTATTGTTCGGAATCAACTTACACTTCCCTATCGAAAGTTTTATCCTTTCATACTATTTGAGTTTCTTGGGAATTAGGTTCAATCCCATCATCTTTTGGAGGTCTTATCCACCAACAAAAGAGAATGTGTCTAGGCAACACTTTTATTTCTAGGTGAGGGTGATGTATGGAATGATGTAACGGTTCTTTTTAAGATTTGTGTTGTCTTTAGGGACCATATGATAATTCACGTGAAAATCAGGATTTTGGGTGCATCATATCCGATATGACAAGATTATTAGATCACATGATTAATAAATACATCAAAGTTAATTTGTACTTTAATTTATAGATAAATATATTTATTTATTGTAAACTTACAAATATAAAATTATTATTTAATAATAAGATTAAAAAAAAGATATCTATAATATAAACACGTTAAATGGGTCATTGGTCATTGGTCGTTGGTCGTGATCAGTTTGAAATGATTACACCAACGTGTATCTGTTTAACTCCTGGGTCATGGCACAAAACATTACTTTTTGAATGGGAGAGTTTTAATTTTGAAGTCTAGTGTAGCGACTCTGATTGGTGTAGGATAATGTATTAGAAATTCTTTACCAACACTTATGATTCATGTGTTATTGGGTGAAAATATCAAAGTACAATTGGCGATGTTATAAGAGTCCAGATGAGAACTCGACTATTTGTTGATCAGAAAATTGTTGCTGTCAGGAAGATCAGACTGTCACAACTCTATGTTTTATTTTCGTAAAGACTAAGCAATGTAATGAATTTTATTATTGAGAGTTCTGTCAGGTTGTTCGTCTGTTGTATGTGGTGTCGCAACACCGATTGTAACTCACTGCTCACAGAATATCTCAAAGGAGAATAACTCATAGAATCACACACAAACAAAGCAAACAACACATAAAGGGAACATAAGAGTTGGTAACCCAGTTCGGCTTCCAAACCTACGTATGGGGGGCCAAGCCCGAAGATAAAAAAAAAGAATCCACCAAAAGAGGGTGAACAACATGTGTACAAACAAATAACACACACACACACACACTTTAACATCATCACCCTGTCCCCTTAAAATTGCCGGTCCACTCCAACCTCTACCTCAAGGTTTTCTCCAATGATCACCCGTCAATTTTTCCAACAGGGGTTACAATAGACACTGTACTTGCCTAAGATGTCGCCTTCATCTTTTAGTATTGCAATAATCTCCGCAGCTACTAAATTGGATTCCTTCCACATTTAGCCGTTGCAACCTAGTTGTAACTACGGTTGCAACACGACCCGGTTGAATAATTAACCAAGGCTCCAGCTTCCATTGCTCTTCGACCTCGAGACACCTGCAACCCTCCTGGTTGAGTTCTGAGTCGACTACATCGGATCCACCTGATCCCGACCACTGCAACTAGTTGGACTTCCTCTTCGTCACGTTCTCAGCTTCATCAACATAGCGCCTCCCAAGGCACATGATCTTTATTCAAAAAGAATATCATCCAAAACTTGATCTCCTCAATCACAGTTTTGGTTAGCCAATCTTCCAAAATGCTTCATTAGTTTCCACCATATTTGCATGCCAAATATAGCCTTCAATCATATCTCGATTTGGCGTCAATCAAAGCTAGCATCAATCAACTAATTAATTGCCAAATCCACTCACAAATCATATCTCCAATCAGCTCACCGCATGTAGCAATCTTCTTCTAAGTTTGCATCATCCAAGCGTGAACTTCAACCAACTTTGACTATGTTGACTTGTCAAAGAGCTTGTCAAATAGTACCAACCATGTTGCATTTGCGCATTTGCACATTTGCACTGACAATTATCATAAGTAAATAAAATGTGATTTATCTACTTCTTTATTAAAAAAAACATTAGTTAACCATTTGGTCATCCAATAGCAGAGATCGGCTATCTAAAAGACTAAAAAATGATCTGACAACGAGTACCTAATTACTTCTAGTATGGCGCTCAACTGTATCCTAGCTGGTGCCTTACTGACATCCAACTAGAACTTAATTGGCTAATGACCTCATTGCTATATAAAGAGAACTTCGACTCACAACAAATGACATCTTGGAGTATATGGTATGCTGCTATGATTCCACTAAGATTGATCGGTTTTTTGCGTTTCACTCTCACTTTGAATCCTCTCCACTCTTTTTTACTCTCTCTTTCTCTCTCTTTATCCTCCTTGCTCTCCCCTTCACTAGAGCTAGAGACTTGAGCGTCAGGGGCTATCTTGGGGCACTAGCACCTGACCTTCATTTCTCTACAAGTTCATCTTCTAGTGAGACGCAATCCTTAGAGGCATGATCTATAGAGAATGAGTTGTTTGTGTCAGCAAGTAGGAGTTCATTGGATGAGTCATTTACAAAACAGATCTTTATCTCTAAGGGGTTGTTTGGTTTCTTATATTTCAAATTACAATGTAAGTGTAATTACATGTAACTTAAATTACTGTATTTTAACTTACATCAAGGTTGTTTGGTTTCCGGTAAATGAAAATGATGTATTTAATTTTCCACCGTTTGGTTTCATGTAAATGAAAATGATGTATTTTATAGTAAAGTAAGTGGTGAGGTTACCCATATTATCTATTTTATATATATATTGGTAATTATAGGGGTTTTCAGCAAAAGACACTTGGATTTTGGAAATTTTTGGTTAAAAAAAAAGACACAAAGTTCTGTAATTTTGCTTAAAGACCCTTGTAATAATTTGATAAATTGAGGCGGTTTTCTGCAAAATGACATAAATTTTGGAAAGTCTACACTGCACATACACCCTTCAAAAAAATAAATATTTTTTTTATTTGTTTGGGTTTTTCTACAAAAACATTACAAAGTTTGGTAATTTTGCAAAAAGACCCCTATAATAAATTTGGTAAATTGAAAGGTTATTTTAACCAAAAGCTTTTACCGCATTTCAACTCACGACCAATTTGGCCGTGAGTTGAAATGTCGTAAAAGTGGCTTGAGATGTAAAACAAGTTACATATAAGTGGGCCTTTTACAGCAAACCAAACACCAAAAGTAAAATTTACATGTAAAACAAGTTACTTCACAGCTGCTTATAGGTAACCAAACAACCCCTAAGTCATTGAAGTTCATCAATCATCACCAATCTCTCTTAGTCGTTGATTTAGATATTCTCAACGTTATAATTATGAGGAAAAACAAATCTCCACATCAACACCATGTTTTTTTTCAATGTTATGCAAAATATTATAATTAAATATATTTAAGTAAATGTGTACTTTTTTCTTTTAACTATAATCTATACATTCATGCTATTTTTAATATTATTTTTTTATATATTCATCTATTTTCAACAACACATTTTTTTTTTTAAATTACTATAGGATTGTTTGGTTTGTAATAAGTACCTATAATATAAGTAATTTCACATATAACTTACATTTTTATCTGTTTGGTTGTTATGAAAAAAAATATATATATATAAAACCACTTATATGAAGCTGTATTTTTAATATAATTCAACTTACAAACCAAAAATAAAAATCTGAATGTCATCACCAACTTTTTTTTTTTTTTTTACCAATGCGACAAGCGCACTGCCAAGGATAAGTCAAGGTAGGACGGGACACAACAGCTCTCCAGTCAGGATAAACTTGACTCTCTCAAGCCCACGTGGAGTAAGATCACACGCGGGTGTAGGCCACCCCTTGCTGGGTGTGCTACACCACTGCCTCCTTGCAACTCTGTCGGAACGGGGAGTCGAACCGGGGTTCTTCTCCTATGCACAGAGGACTTTTGCCGCTAGACCCGAAGGTCTTTGGCTCATCACCAACTTCAAAATCTCTCTTTCCCTTCTTTGTCTTTTTATATTATTATATTTTTTAAAATTTTAAGTTTTTCATCAAACATTTTATAGGTATATTTAGTGGTTTTATTTTTATTTTTAAATATAACAATTCAATTTAAATATAATTTTACTTATATTATAATTTGAAATATTGAAAACCAAATGACCTGTACAAAACAAAATGAATTTCATCAAACATATTTCACTATTTTTAATAGGGTAAATTATCTAAATAGTCACCCAACTATTGGGTTACTCCTATTTGAGTCACCCAATTATAAAAACTTTCAATTGGGTACCCCAACTTTAGAATTGCATTCAATCAAGTCACCCACACTAACACCGTTAACGGCAGGCTGACGTGGCATGACACGTGGCACCCAGGATGCCACATCAGCATGCCACGTGGCCAAAAAAAAAAAAAAAATAAAAAAATATAAAAAAATCCTAAAAATCTAAAAAAATTCTTAAAATTCTGAAAATTCGAAAAAACTTAAAATTGTCAAATAATTATTGTTGAAGTGGTAGTAAAAAATAAAAAAAAAAATTCTTAAAAAATCTTTAAAAATTGTTAAAAAAAATATAAAAAATTCTTTAAAAAATCTAAAAAATCTTAAAAATAAACAGGATTTTTTTAAAAAATTTCAAAAAATTCCGATAAGAATTCTAAAAAATTCTAAAAAAAATAAAAAATTCTAAACATAATCTAAAAAAATTCTAAAAAAAATTCTAAAAAATAAACAAGATTTTTTAACGTAATCACAAAAATCAACCTGGAAAAATAGTAAAAAAAATATAATTTTGTAATTTATAAAATTAAAATGGGCTTTGTAATCACAACAATCAACCTGAAAAAATAATAAAAACTGTAAGAAAAAAATATAAAATGAACATCTTCAAAATCATCCCAACTTCTTCATAACCTTAATCACAACAATCACAACATACAAGCACATTTCACTATTTTTCAGTTTTATTTTTGTAATTATGTTGTAAAATCCTGTTTATTTTTTAGAATTTTTTTATATTTTTTTTGTGCGTATGTATTATTCTCCTTCCAAAAAAATAAAAAAAAAATCTAAACATAATCTTTAGAATTTTAGAATTCATAATCGGAATTTTTGAATTTTTAAAAATCCTCGCTTATTTTTAGATTTTTAGAATTTTTATTTTTTCTACCATGTTGCAACTAACGTGGCATGCCATGTCAATAATAATTATTTGAAAAGTTTAAGTTATTTTACCACGTGGCAAGGCTGATGTGACAAAATATAAAGGATTCTTTATATTTATAAAAAAAATAAAAATAAATGTATATTTTTTTAGAATTTTTAGAATTTTTTGGAATTCTTACAGGAATTTTTTGAATTTTTTAAAAAATCATGTTTATTTTAAGATTTTTTAGATTTTTTAAAAGGATTTTTTATATTTTTTAAATATTTTTTAAGATTTTTTTTAGATTTTTTAGTATTTTTTTAGATTTTTTAGAATTTTTAGAATTTTTTAGATTTTTTTTATTTTTTCTGCCACATGGCGTGGCATGATCCCTGCCACTGCCACGCCATTACCGCTGTTAGTGTAGCTGAAACATGACTGAATTAATTTATAATGCATCTAATCGAAAGTTTTTATATTTCAAAATGAATAGAACCCAATAATGCAATGATTGTTTAGATAATTTACCTTTTTTAATACTAATTTTTTGGGTAAATGAGCTAAAAACCCTACACTTATCCCCCAGGGGCATTTATCTCTTTTATTTGAATTTGTCTCAATTGACAAACAAATTTGACCAGCCTCAATAATGGAAACACATATAAAAACTATTTATAATCTCTAGTCACTTTCTGATAAGGTTTGACCATGTGCTCCCCATATATAGATATCTATATTCACATATTTTTGACTAATGCTATCTGACAAGGTTTGACCAATTGCTCCCCATTTCTGATGTCATCTGTATTTTTCTCCATCCCTTTTTGCTCCTCAATGTGTTTCCAAACACTAAACAAAAAAATCTCTCCATCAAATGGATTAGAAGTTGAAAAATCAGTAAAGAGATAGCTGCAGGTCTGACCAAGTTGTAGTTTTGTTGTCCATGGGACCCTCTCCCCTGCATCACTATTCATATAAATTAAATATACCATACAATAAAAGCAACAGATTTGCCATGATTTAACTAAACATTTAACCTTTTTTTTTCTTTAATCAGTGAAAGATGAGTGATTTGTTGAACAACAACAGCAGCAGCAACAGCAACAGCAACAGCAACAGCAACAGCAGCAAAAGTATTTAGGTGAGAAGATAATGCAACCTTTTTCTTAGTCTTGTTTGAAAATTATGCAGAGAATATAATTCCATGTTTCATGGATGGAGAAGGTGGGATTTGGTGAAGTTTTTCCCAGTTCTTAGCCACCTAATGCATTTACAACCACTGGCTGAGTGGCTGGTGGTTGACAAGTTGCAACCTAACAGGAAGCTCACTGCCTCCTGGTCAGAGCTTAAGGACCATGGCTATTGTTTAACAGAGGATTTGGTACTTCTTGTTTACACTCCAAATCAATGATCAATGCCACTTGGTACTTGGGAGAGAGCATTGAAATGACTCAAAAGAGTCTGATCCAGAAGTGTTTGGTTTTATGATTTAGAAATTATATATTTTTACAGCAAGTCATGATATTTATTTATTCTCTGATCAAGAAGTACAAGACTTTAATTATCTGGATATTTACAGTATTTGAAACATTATATATATATTTTTTAAATACTTATTTGTTTCTCATCAGATAAAAGATATCAATTGAAAATAAAATTTAAAAAATAATGTTTAAGATGATTTGGACACGTACGTCACTACACCCCTACATACCTCGATTTAAACATGTGATAGTTTAGTAATATAAGTAAAAAAAAAAAAAGATAGAGATAGGCATAATTACGTTGAGAGATGTAGTGTTTAAGAACCTACATTTATTAGATGTTGATCGAAATATTGTCTTTGAAAGTTTGATAGAGCTATATAGAAACAAAAAATTCATATAGCCGACCCCATCGTATATGGGATTAATGTTTAGTTGTTGTTGTTATCTTTATTTGTTTGTCATTCACAAAATAGGTAATTAATTGTTGCTCCCTTGAACAGTGCCCAACTTCTCTATAGGTCCCTGGCACTATTCATCCCATCCCTTAGGGTCCTTGGGTGGGGACTTAGTGTAAATAGGAGTTTGGGTGGGTAGGGGAAAAAGGTGAACAGTGCACAAATAGTGCAGGGACTAATAGATAATTTGCTCTTCACAAAACTGTTAGAAGCTTTGTTAAAATTGTATGGTATATTATATATTAAAACATTAATAAATTATATATTTATATAATATATCAAAATACAATTTTTTTTGTTATATTATTTGATATAGCCATGTAGTTATTTTATTTATTAAAAATATTATATAATTTGTATTTTTTATTATATAAAGTATTAGAAAAACAAGATATAAATAGATTTTTAATTTTAACTAAATTGAGTTGGATTTGTGATTGAAATTAAATCTAGTTTGATTTTAATTTCGAGTTGAAATAAGCTTAACTCAGCTCGATAAAACCTATTCAAGCTAAAGTTAAGTCTACCCTAATCAAATTCAGCCCATTCACTTGCAGAGGATTGCGAGGAAAAAAAACACCCTTAAAACTATAAAATGAGTTGAGCTATTTAGAAATTTTTATACGTCAATTAACCAAATTATCTACAAATAGTGATATTATTCCTACAAAGGATTTTTTCAGCTAATTCTTTCAACGAGTTTTTATCTGTATAGTGATTTTTAGATGTGGTTTTGAATAAACGTAATTAAATTGGACATGATGAACAAGTTTTTTTTCCAGAAAAAAAAAAAGATAAATTATATTTATTTATTTATTCATCGAAGTGAAACGTTACATCCTATTAGGTGAGGCTTACAAATTGATCAACCCAACCTCCATAGATGCCCACATATTGCTAGCCATTTCATTTTACGCTCCATGATATGGTTGGATCGTTGAAGTCATTCTTATCGTTCCCGCTTGACGTCAATCCTTCTGTTGTGAAGGCGAGGCTCCTTTTCACGATGGTTTCTATCAGTACCAACTTTGGCTCCTTGGAAGCAGGAGATGCATTAAACCAAAATAACATTAGAAAGTCAATACCTTGTATTACTCCGATAAAAACACGTCGTTTTCTTTGTCTTTGGTTCTTTTTTAGCCAGGTGCTCAAAGTGATAGCATCACTGTAAGGTTCCACCCTAACCAAGCTTATTTTGGAAGTTATTTCCACATGTGGTGGCTACCCCATAGATCTCGTACCATCTGACATTATCCCAAGCCATCTAGACAAACACATTGATCATTCCGGGGCATGGTAGTCTCCAAAATCCCTTTGAGAGTATGCATCTAGTGGACTGGTTCCTACATCACCTATGAGGTCATATAGTGATTTGATTTTGTATCTTCCCCCCAGCTTGAATATTCGGGGGAGTTTCATGTATGCTCATCTTCCACATCTACTTAGGTTGTAGTCATATGCCTTATAAGCTCTATGAATTCATGGCTTTCCTTCCTTGTTTTTTTTTTCTTTTTTTGACAAAGGCGACAATCGTCAACCCGTCAAGGGCGGACAACGTGACAAACACATATGCCCACATCTTACGGTCGTGGGGTGTTGAACCCGAGATCTCTCTCAACTAATAATATCCTATGTAAGTGACCCAATACTAATAGGCCAAGAGGCCATTGATGGCTTTCCTTCCTTGTTGGTGGGCCTTTCTTAAAGAGCAAAGTGCCCTGGGATGAATAGTGAGAAGAGTGATTGTTCACCAATAAATTCATTATACCAAGTGTTTTTATATATTATGAAGATAAGATATTAAATTCATTAAATAAGATATGGCATTTAGTTTACTCTAAATAAAACTAAATAAAGAGGGAAGTTAAAAAAGTTTCAAAGTAAACTTCGACATAAACTCAATTATTCATAATTTCCAAACAGAATTAGATTTTCTAAAAACTATATAACCTCTTGCTTCCTTCATTGATGTCATGATCTACTATAATTTAAACTAATTTAATAAATCTCCCAAAAATATAAAGTATTATATATTTTTTAAATTAAAAGAGTAATATATCTATACGAGACATTGAGATTCGTGTACTCTTAAGCACCGCCATCATGCGCCACGCGTCACTTTTGTCGTAAGAATTTACCCTGCGAGTTATTTCTTCTAAATTTCAAGCCATTTTTCACTGCTCCTCTGTACCATTATCACTGCAATCTCTCGAGTCGAGAGAGATCGAGATGGCAGGAGATCGGAAGTTCGGCGTGGCGGTGGACTTCTCGAAGAGCAGCAAGATGGCGCTCGCATGGGCGATCAGCAACCTCCTCAACAAGGGCGACACCCTCATCCTCCTCCATGTGAAGCAAGACGAGCTCGACGAGGCCAAGCACGCTCTCTGGGCCGAATCCGGCTCTCGTATGATGTCTCTCATTCTCTCCTTCTTCTGATAATTGAATTATTATCTTCGATCTCGCTAATGCTCGGTGTGACCAGCTTTGATCCCGTTTGCTGAGTTCCGGCAGCCGGAGGTCATGAAGCACTACGATCTCGAGGCCGACGTCGAGGTCCTCGACCTTCTCGACACCGCTTCGCGGCAGAAGGAGGTTTGTTTCGGTTTGATTAGATTCGATTCGTCGCGTTTTTGTGGTTTTGTTTCTTAGATCGATTTGGATTTGGGGATTTTTGTACGATTTTTGGAAGTTCAGGCGACGATTCTGACGAAGATCTACTGGGGTGACGCGAGGGAGAAGCTCTGCCAAGCCGTGGAAGATCTTGAGCTGACATCGCTCGTGATGGGTAGTCGGGGCCTTAGTCAGATCCAGAGGTATGAATGGACATTCCTCATTGAAATCATCCTATATATCATTATTTCCCTATCATTTTCTAAGATTCATGAAAAATAAATTCAATATCATTTTCAATCAACGGAGTAACTATGCAACTAGATATTCATTTGAGAACTTGAGTTAATATTTTATACGAACATTTTGACTATCTGCTTGAAATCTAGATCGTTGGAAAGCAATCTGATTCTAACAATGGATTCATCTTGTGATTTAATGCATTCTGGTTTACCTAATTATCAAAATCAGGTCACAAGAACATTGTTTCTGTTTCATCCTATCAATGCCCCTGTTTGTAAATTGTAACTGCAAGTGCCACTTTGCTGATCAATCAGTGTGATTCTTGACAATTTATTAGATGTTTTAGACAAGAGCCAATGGTCCTTAGAGTATTTCCATTGAGCAATTTTTTCGGTTGGACACTGAGGAACTTTATCTTGTCAATAGAGTATCCTATTCATCTTTGTTTAATTAACACTTGAATGTTGAATTCAGTACTATGGCATTACTATAGTTGTATTAGTTCATCCCAAATTAGCTCATTTTTTTGATTGAATCAAATAAGCCCATCATTCGACGAGAGGAGATAGATGAATGGAGGCAAAATAATAGACAGGATTTATTTGATTTGGTTCAAGGCATATAGTTGCATGGGCTATCACAATGAAAGAAGTTTCAGCATCACAAGGAATGAAGTTTCAGTATGATAGCCCAAATTGTATCCCATTTAATATAACCCTCTTGCACAGTCAACCACCATTTTCCTAATTCGCTAAAACTATCTTTTAGAACTCGAAAGTGCAAGCTCACCAAATGTTACAATGGCATGACAATTATAACCATCAGTCATTGCACTTGTCATCAGGAACTTGCTTTCCAAAACATGGGACATCCATTTTTCTTTGTACTTTTATGGTATTACTTGATATCATTTATGGTTAATTGATTTCTACATATTCATTTAACTTGAAATTATTATGTTAATTTTTTTGGTTGGATGTACCCTCATGATTTCATGGCTTTGTCTTTGTACAGGATTCTGTTGGGCAGTGTCACAAACTACGTACTTGCAAATGCTTCATGTCCGGTGACCATCATCAAGGAACAAAAACCCTAAGCGCTAATGGATCTGTCTCCTGTTAAGCTCAAGAGTAATAATGCTTTTAATCTGCTCTACTACATAAAATAGGCTTGGAAACCGCTTCTGCCTGTAGATAAACTTGTGTAATTCGCAGCTAGAACCTCAAATAATGTTTCATAGAAAAGAACAAATGAAGCAGCTTGTTATGCTTGTATTTTGATAAGTAGCTTGTTATGCTTGTTGAAACTTGAAAAACTCCATATTTTTGGTTTTTCACTAACAAAACATCTCAATCATTTTTTCCTGCATTGGTTCCTAACATTGTGTCATACTACGTCTGTTTGTGCAGGGAAAACACTCTTTATGCTCATCTAAACCTGTTTGTTATCCTTGTTAAAACTTTGAACTCACTCTAATTTTGCCTCTTCAAAAACAAATCAGTTTTATCTTGCTTTTGTTTGTAAATATGTTTACTGGAGATGACCAGGTTTACTGTTTTAAAGTTGCATTTTTTTTGGATTCTGAATTGATTCTTTGGTTACTGCTGCTGCTGCTGCTGCTGCTGGTGAGGGTGTGTGTGCTTGGGTTGGTTTGGTTTGGTGTACATTTCAAATTTACATGCTTCCAACTTTCATATGTGATTTTGCCAAAAGTTAAAAAGTGAATCAAAAGCTTAAAGAGAGGAAGGGAGCTTTGGACATGATGACAATAACACGAACCATAGGATGTTACAAATCATTTACGACACTAATTTTTTCTTATTATTCAGTTTGTTATAATAATAAATATAATAAAAGATTCCATCTTACGTAACTCTAAATTATTATAACTTACAAGTTACAAACTTTGAACTAAAATTAGAATGATTGATTAGTTTTGGCTTTTTGCCTTCTTGTGACAATTTTTTTGATGTGCTATTGAAATTTCCTTCTCTCTTACAACATCTCAAACAGTTTAAGGGAGTTGGAACTCATTATGCAGACTTTTGAAACTTGAGAGTTGAGACTAGCCTAAATTCCAGTGAGATTCTACAAACACTTCAAAGTAAAGCATGTTTTCTTCTGTGATTTGTGAAATCTTAACAGATTGACATCACCCACTGTCTGCATAAAGTGGATGGGGACACTTCACTTACAAAATTAAAATGTTTAACTGTAAAGCAATGTTCACTAGTGTGGCAAGTGAAATACCATTTGAGTCCTCCCAACGGGCAGCTGGGAAAAAAAAAAAAGAAACCAGATAAATATAGGATTCTCATTTCTCATGTGTTGGAAGAGCAAGGCAGCAGCAATCATGTCCCCCACCCATGACCCAACATTTGTTCATATATTATATGCTGCCACCTTTGTATTTGGATAGTGTTTTCCTCTTTGCACCACCACTGCTTTCTCTGTTTCTTGGTTGCTAGAAAGGTAGCTTTTTTGGAGGTAAGGATGGGAGATGAGGTGTCTGTTGATAATGGTGGTTGTGAAGTTGAGTACTTGAGTGATTCAGTGGAAGGGGATGGGAACTCCAGCATTGAAGAGTCTCTGGTGGAGTTGAAACCATTGGGCTGGCCAATGAGGAAGCTTGCAGTTCCTGAGCTTCTATCTTCTGTAGATAAAACCCAGATGGATGTTGGCCAAATGGACAAGCTGAAGCTGAAGGCCAATGTTTCAGGTACTATATACCTTAAACCTTCAAGATAATAATTCTTTTCTTCCAATTTGTTCCTGTTTTTTTGAGTCTGAAGTTGTGCAGAGGTGGAGATGATGAAGGAGAGGTTCTCAAAACTGTTGCTTGGAGAAGACATGTCAGGGTGTGGGAAAGGAGTTTGCACTGCCTTGGCAATTGCCAATGCTGTTACTAATCTTTGTGGTGAGATTTTATATGATGTGTGGTTTTATTGTTTTATTGAGAGCAATTCTGAAAGTCCTTGTTTCGTTTTGTTTGTTTAGCTACTGTATTGGGGCAGATATGGAGGTTAGAACCTTTACATCCTGAGAAGAAATCCATGTGGAGAAGAGAGATGGAATTGCTTTTGTGTGTTAGTGATCACATTGTTCAATTAGTGCCTTCTTGGCAAACATTTCCTGATGGGAGCAAGCTTGAGGTTGTACAAACAAAAATTAGAAGAGGGACAAGTTTTCTAATTTTATCAATTGATTTTAGAGATTGATATGCATTTTTGTTAACGTATTGTTTTTGAGAATCAAGGTTGTGTATTTCTCTGATTTCTCTTTATTTTTCAGGTTATGACTTGCAGACCGCGGTCTGATCTATTAGTCAATCTTCCAGCACTGAGAAAACTGGACAACATGCTTCTCGTGAGGAATTCTCTCAATTTTAGAAATTCTTTGTTTTGATATTTGTATCATCTCTGAAGAATGTACAATTTCACAGGAAACATTAGATAGTTTCAGTGGAGCGGAATTCCGGTATGTTGATCAAGGAGTGTTGCCTGCAAACCATGATCTTCGGAGACCTCTTCACCTCCAAGAGGAGAAATGGTGGTTGCCGGTGCCCAGTGTCCCCCCCGGGGGTCTTCATGAGGACACAAGAAGGCAATTGGAGCTCAAACGTGACTCCACAAACCAAATTCTCAAGGCTGCAATGGCCATTAACAGCAATGCTTTGTCTGAGATGGAAATTCCAGAGTCTTACCTTCACTCACTCCCAAAGGTCTACTTAATTCTGCAATTTGTGACATTTAGTTGCTACTATGAGCCTGTCATTAATTCTTATATCGTTTGTTTCCTTGATTTGGTGTTTGATTACAGAATGGAAGAGCCAGTTTAGGTGATGTAGTATACCGGTATATAACTTCAGATAAATTTTCACCTGAATGCCTCCTCGATTGCCTGGATTTCGCCGCTGAACATCAAGCACTAGAGATTGCCAACCGGGTCGAGGCATCAATCCACATTTGGCGACGAAAAACTACTGTTTCTAAGCCTACAAACAACACAAGATCATCTTGGGGCATTGTCAAGGAGATGATTGTAGATGTGGAGAAAAGAGAGTTGCTTGCTGACAGAGCTGAGACTCTCTTGCTGTATCTGAAACAGAAGTTCCCTGGTCTCACACAAACCACATTAGACATGAGCAAAATCCAATTCAACAAGGCTAGTATTAATTATGTTGACAATTGGATTAAAAAAACAAAAAAAAATACTCGATATCTCATTCTCATGAATTCTTATAAAACTTTGCAGGATGTTGGCAAGTCCATACTGGAAAGCTATTCCAGAGTTCTGGAGAGCTTGGCATTCAACATTCTTTCGCGCATCGATGATCTAATCTACGCCGATGATTTCACTAAGCATTCAGATCATACAACTGGTCTCACTGTTTCTCAAACACTCCATATGCAAAGTACTCCATTTGCACTCATTAACAGAAGGTTGACATGAGAGCAAAAACACACTACTGATGTATAAGAACAAAGATAAAACATCTAGTTCACTCATTCTTCTATTTTTCCAGGAAAAATAAAAGAGTTAAAGCATCTGAGAGACAGCTTTTACTTTTTGTTTTACAGTATGTATATATTCGCTAATTACTATTTAGTCCAGATCAGTGGTTCAAGGGCCAAAAACAAAGTAATAGAGAGTCAAGGGGTTTATTTGCAAAAACACCACCGTCTTCTTCAGATCGAAGTAATTCCCTTTTCGTTGCTTCGCGTCTCCAATCACTGGAACAACGACGGAGGGTGAGATGGACGGCTCAGATCATCAGATGAGGGAGAGACCGGCCAGATCCGACGGCGGAGGAGTGACGAGCATCCACATCACGGCGTTGGACGGCATCGTGAACGTGAACTCGCTCTTCACCTTCGCCGTGTTCTTAGGGCTGGCGTGGAACCCGACCGATGCCAGCGCCACCCTGGCCTCGCCGGAGTGCATCGCCGGGAGCCACGTGGAGGAGGGGCTCGTCTCATTCCACGTGTACGCCTTCTCCTCCTTCCTCTTCTCCAGCCTGGTGGCTCAGTGCCTGAAGCAAGCCATTCGTCTGGCCCGGCCGCGCCACAACGCACTGAGCGCCCGAGCCGTGCGCGTGAACCGGAAGGTGTTGCGCGCCGGGATCATGGCCTGCGCCGTAGGCTCAATGTTCGGCTGTGGCTTCTTGACGCTGGCTCTGGTGAACGTCGTTCAGGTGAAGCTTGGCAGGCTCGGCTGTGGCTCCTCCGTCGCGATCGGCGCCATTATCCCTCTCGTGATCCTCGTCCCCGCCGCCATGCTCATCTACACCTCCATCGTCTTCTATGCCTTCACTCGTTGATCACCACCACCACCACCCATCATTTGTGCGCATGTTCTTGTTTGTTTTGAAATAAAAACTAGTTTTTTTTTTCATTTCAATGTGAACTGAAACGAGATAATCAAAGCACTAGAGTAGAGTGCATCATAATTCCAGTAATCATTCTCATAAGTGTTATCTTCTTCATTTCACACCACCACAACAACAACAACAATGAGATTGATTGATATAGTGCTCTGCCCACTAGGGCAAAGATGGTGAGGTGGCTCTCCAGAAGCTCCTCTAGTTCTTCTAATATATATATATATTTATAGATGAAGAGATGCAGCAGAGGAGGAATATAGGGGAAATGGAGGTCTCAGTGAAGAAGTATGTTTGCGTCTTTTGTTTGCTTGTTGTGGTTGGAGTTATCGCAGGGGTGCAGAGTGTGGAAGGGGCTGGAGAGTGTGGAAGAGTCCCTGTGGACAGGATGGCGTTAAAGCTGGCTCCGTGCGCGTCAGCGACGCAGGATCCACGAGCCAAAGTGCCGGCGAGTTGCTGTGCGGAGGTGCAGAAGATGGGCCGGAACCCGCGGTGCCTCTGCGCGGTGATGCTCTCGAACACGGCGAAGAGTGCGGGAGTGAAGCCAGCCATTGCAATAACCATTCCTAAGCGTTGCAACATCGCAAATCGCCCAGTGGGTTACAAGTGTGGTGGTGAGTTTTATTATTCCATTTCTTGATTTCTATATATCTTTCTTGCTTCAGTCCTGATCAAGTGAATTAATCCAACAAAAAAAAAAAAAATTTGACTTTTGATTGCAGGTTATACATTGCCGTGAGGGGGATGAAAGCTGCTCTACAAGAATGAATGAGATTTGGCATTTGGCTCTGATGTGCCAAAGTAGTAGTTGTATGATGCTATGTTATGAATAAAAGATTAAACAAGCTTGTTTGATGATTGAATATTAGACCTATTTGACATCCATTCATTCAGAAAAGACACAAACAGATCATAAAAAAAAAAACAGAGCAGGTAAAAGTTCTATATATATATATATATATATAGACACAACAAGTAACCTTTTTTGAAACCAAGATGTCAAAAGTCCGGGTTACATAGTCTACAGACTTACATTAGCAAGATTGCCAGTATATATGTATATATATATATAAACAAAGAAGCGGCTGCTAGATTTGAAATTCGCAACTGTTTTGTATATTAAGAACTACAGTCAGTTCTTGTGAAGACCTCCTCAAAAAGGGGGAAGAAGACCAAAGAACTGATGCTTCTACTGAAACAGAACTCTGATGCTTGTCCAATTATTTATTTTATGGCAGCCATCTATTTATACTGCTCTCCCAAAGTACCTGAACATGGAATCATAGAAACAAGGAGGGGTAAGTGGAGATATGAAAAATAAATGGCAAAGAGTTGTAGAGAGAAAGAAGAGTTACAATGTACCCTGTGAAATTGAATGGGAAAAGCTACTATATAGATCATGGAGATTTCTCCATGAACATATGTAATCATTTAAGCATCTGAAAAACAGAATAGCAGTTGTATGCAAGATGGCCATTCATGCTACATGTAACCAAATCCTGCAAGTAATTATATCACATGGAAATTGATGAATGCTTATCCATAATCTTGTAAGCAGCTCTAAGTAGAAAATGATGAATATTTATGCCTAAAATTACTATTTCAAAAACATCAGTGGAAATTTTAAAGTTACACTCCATAACACATTTGTTCAATTCAATGAACAATTAGTTTGACTATGGAAACTATCTCAATGATAATTTAAACATATGGTTAGCACGTGATTCGAACCTCCATATGGTTATCAAACACTTGAAACCTCAAATAGTATAATAAAATTATTATTACCTTGCCATCTAAAAGGAGAGCTAACTATGCAAGAACCGTCAATAATAAAGCGATCCTGAAAAGGCAGAAATCCTGATGTTAAAAAAGTAGTTCCATTCACTTATGCACTCTAGAGCTTTCTTTCCTCATGTGATATAATACCTTGCCACCAATTTCCCCTTGAAGCCATGTTCGAATCTTCCGGGTCATCTTCATCATTCTTTTTGGGCTGATAATGTCAAAAAACAGAATGATACACGTAAAAGAGGTCAAATATATCAACTTCTAATTAAAACCCCATATTTGACAAATATATATATATATATATACTAACAGGGAATTGAGATCCATAAGTCTGTGATGATGAAAAGTTGGAGCAGATGTCAGGGCCACCATAATACAAAGATGAGCCGAGGCTAGAAGTGTCCACTGCTTCACCACAAAACCTATCTTTGTAAGGTGCGGTCTGGCCCTTGCTTGGGCTGCCTTGGGCTTTGGCATCTGAAAGAAAGCATTGATAGGATAAAGCTCCATACTTTTGTTTATCAAAAGCTAAAGGATTCTTATGTTTCTGAGGTTAGGGAAAGCATTTCTTGAGTTCAACAAGTTGTGCAGTGACATTTGTGGTTGGCTGTCTAAAAACAATTGCAACTTAAACCCTTTAGTTTTACAAGATTCTAATGAAATTAAAAAAAAAGCATCCCAGTGCTACAAAGCTCCCCCATTGTGCGGGGTCCAAGGAAG
Source organism: Dioscorea zingiberensis (assembly GCA_026586065.1). Classification (NCBI taxonomy): domain Eukaryota; kingdom Viridiplantae; phylum Streptophyta; class Magnoliopsida; order Dioscoreales; family Dioscoreaceae; genus Dioscorea; species Dioscorea zingiberensis. The sequence goes on along the minus strand of CM048818.1, from coordinate 2,250,986 downwards.
GGTCAAACCACATAACTACTTAAGTCTATTATAGTCTATTATACCGGCCTTATCTGGTTTTTAAATAAGAGGTTGTTTCCACGACTTGAATCCGTGAAAGTCACATGCTAATGAAATTAAGATGAATAAAATATGGAATAAATTTTTACTGTAAGGCCATTAAAACACAGAGGTCCACCTATCCAAGTATGTGGCATACACTAAAATTTGCTCCTGCTAGAACTTCACTCTCTCGCAGCTTTTGTCAAGCAATAATATGACACAAATGAATTAAGAAGATAAACACAGCCCCATTATTTCTTCAGAGTGGAACAATAAACGGAGTTTGAGAATAACATCTATGAGTTCCAATTATGTACCACACAGGGAAATAATGGGCACATGATGAGCATGCAGACAATGAGATACTCCAAAAGGACCAAAACCTACTCCTCTTTACTTATATTATCTGCAGGCGCTTTCATGTTTGCAATAGATAAGTAAAAGTCAATTAACTTTGAGAACCTTTTTCATTATTAACAAAGTATAAATCCTAACCAAAAGTTAAAAAGTTAAACAAACAAACAAACATAGAAAGGATTGAAAGAAGCAAAGCATGGTGAGAGGAAGATACCAGCAGTCGCACTCTGTGCATTCCAGGTCTGGCTCTCAGTTGCCTGCTGCTTCTTTGATGACTCAAACAAGTCCGGAGTCTGTGGCTCTTTTCCAACTCTTTCAACACCCTATCATCATCCATCACACAGAGGCATTAACCCAAGCAGAAGAAGCATGCTTCAACAATGGCAAAATCCAAATAACAATATCAAAACAATCAGAGAACAAACCCCAATTTCCAAATAGTAAAGATCAACAAAACAGAGCTCCCAATCACAAAACCAAAATACAATCTAAACAACAACCACCACCGAGACAAACACGATCACACAAGCGCATCCCCACAAAACCCAATTCAAAACCCCAAATAAAAAGATCAACATAAACAAAACAAAGCTCAGATGATCAAAACCAATCACAACCACCGATCCCGAACCCCCACCACGAAATCCCGAACTCGATCGGCAGATCAAGGTAGGATCTAATCTCATCAACACGGACATGCAAAAGAGAAATCGAAATATACCGAAGCCGGAGGTTGAAAAACCTCCCCGAGGATCCCCGCCGCCTCCTTCCTCCCGAACAGCTCATCGGCAATCGAAGACGAAGTTGAACCAGCGTTACCTTTCTTGCCCTCCATCACCAATCTCCAATCACCAAGAACTAGAACTCCTCTTCTCTCTCAGAGATTAAGATGGAGAAGAGGAGAAGCGATAGAGATGAGAAGAAGGAGAAGGAGAAGAAGAAGAGAGCGAAGACGATGAACACGTGAAGGAGTTAGAAGAGGGACACAAAGGCGAGGAGGTTCATCTCGGAGGAGCCCATGTGGTGCCATTTAAAGGCAACTCTTCTTTCTCTCTCTTCTTTCTCTCTTTCTCTCTCTACAACAATATTTTATCACAATCTCCTGATTATCCTCTCTTTCCTTTTTTGGTAATTTCTGGATGAAAAGTCGAAAACACCCCTATTGAAGATGATATTTCCTTTATTTATTTATTTTTTCCCCAACCAAAGTCCGAAAATGAAAAAAATGGATCCGGATCCTCTCCTTGTTTTTTCTCTCCTTGTATTTTTTTTTGTTTTCAATCTTGGCCATTGATTTTAAAATCTAAAGTAGAACTGTCCATTCGAACTTTTTTCATTTAGAATCATTCATTCGATGATAGAAACTGAAGTTGAACAATATTCAAATGAGGAAATTTGAGTTTTGTTTTGACCTTTGGATTTTAAAATCAATAACCAAGATTGAAAACAAGGAAATACGAGGAGGGAAAAAACAAGGAGAGGATCCGGATCCGAGAAAAATAGTTTTTTAATTTCGAGTTTATCAAGCAAAGAGGGCTTTTTAGTCATTTGAGAGTTGTGATAAGTCTTCTGAGGTGGGCCCCTGCACGGTTGGGTGACACGTGTATATAGAACAAGATAAAAGTGGGCTTTTGCGTGTGGACTGTGGCCAACCGCACCGGCGCACCGCCACTTCGGTTTGTAATTAGAATATTATTATTATTATTATTATTATTATTATTATTATTATGTTATGAAATGATGAGATGGAAAGCAAGGCAAGTAGAAGAAGAAGAGAGTAAAGGTTTATGGATAATGTTAAGTATGAATGAGAGAATAGTCAAAATAGTGAAGGGATTAGGTGGGTCATAATATCCAAATCAGCCTCTTGAGTCAGTGGTGGAGCAAAACTCAGCCATATCTATCTACGTCTTCTCCTTCTCACCTTTCAAATAGAATATTACTATATGTCAATGTAGTCAAAACCGGACCGAACCGGCTGGTTTGACCCGATTGAATCGAAATCAGGAGTCAAAGTGGTCTGATTCTATGTATTATTAAATCCGATCTAATCCCAGTTTAACCCCGGTTGGATCTCAGAATTCTTGAACCGGCCCTTCTTCGGTTCAAAAGCCTGGTCCGATTGTGACTACCTTGCTAAATATATATTTATTATATTTGACTTGTATTTATCAGAATCTTGCTCATATAATCATATTTTTAATTAATATTATAAATAAACTTCTAAATAGGAAATTTAAAAAATAATAATAATAAATATATATTAGTATGATATTGTACACTTTGGACTAAGTCTTTCATAATTTTTTATTTTTTATTTTTTTTTTAAAAAGTTGATAAACTATATACATTAGATTAAAAGCGTGAGAAAAAACTTTTACATGGCACCGATATCATAATTAGTATCCCTTGGAACTAACTAGAACAAGCAAAGGTTGTGCTACCTTAGATGGGAGCAACCTCTATCATCTTCCGAGGACTCATTCCTATGAGTTATATCCTTGAAGTCCAAGTTTGAGTCCGGTGGGTATTGCTAGTCTTTGTCATGGGTGAGCTAAAGGCTCCTTTTGATGATGGTTTCCATAATTAGCAACATTGGTTTTTTTGATGGGTGGGCCGCATAAAACAACGAGAGTAGCAGAAAATTGATATTACAGATCAGTTTGGTATAAACACACTATTTAGCAATTGGAAACTTCTCCTGTTACATTCTAGCCATATACTCTAGGTTGTTGTCATAACCACCAGGTTCCATCCCATGAAAGCATCCGGCACCATTTGTTTGGTTACCATGTCTGCCCCCCGCCGGTCTTGTAGCCAAGTCGGAGTGTTGATTTTGTAGAGGCCCTCGTAGTGATCCCATATTTACTGTGTATAGGTACACCGCAAGAGTAATGAAGTGTGTCGTTGCCTCATCTACTTCATCGCAGAGATAGAAACTCATGCTAACCGATGTGGATGTAGGACTATTGTTCGCATTTCTAACAAACATTAAAGCAGTACATGATCATAGAAAGGCATATTTAATAATAACGAAAAGATTTTATAGAGTAGTTTGCAATACATAAACAAAACAAGAGGGGAATCCTGAACCTCCGAACATTTAATGGGGCCCTGCTGGGAAAATGGTGGTGGAGGATCCTTACAGGTAGTGCAGAAATTTGTCAGAAGATTTTTCAAAAAGCCTACTCCAGAAGAGGGTATATCGACCCCTATAAGTCGATGCCGGGCAGAGCATCCCCTTTTTGGAAAGGCATCTACATGGAAGCCCCATCGACAATGATGAATATGTGGGTCAAACCGGGAACGGGCGAAACTATCAACCTCTGGATGGATAATTGGTGGGAGGGACTCAAGCTATGCGATATCTACCCGGGGCTATATGAACTATCAATCAAACAACATCTTACCATCCAGGAAGCAAGAATCAAACTACAGAGGGGCATGCCACTCCTAAAGCTAGGGCCACTCAATAACAAGGATCAAGAGGGCCTCAACTTGATTAAGCAGGCAATCTTGAACCTCAACCCAACCTCCTTCGAGACTGACATAAGGGAGTGGAAACTCACATCAAGTAAAACATATATGGTGGGATCAGAGTGATCTAAAGAACAGGTTCTGGAAACAACCTTGCCCTCTGAAAGTCAAATTATTCGCATTGTTAGCAAAAGAAGACAGGATCCTCACACTCGACAACCTACATAAACGGAACTGGAGGGGAGAACGTACAAGATGCTACCTATGTGAAACGAAAGATGAATCCGTACCACACCTGCTGACCTCATGTCCCTTTGTAGTGCAAATTTGGAACCATTTCGGGAGCATGTTTGGTCTGCGAACAAGTGTACTTGAGGCGAATGCTCTTTGGGGAACTAAGGTTGCCTTCTCTGGGGTAGATAATACCCTACGAGGAGGGTGGGATCTGGCCGTGATGGCTATCACCTGGAGTATTTGGGGTGAAAGGAATAGACGATGTTTCCAAGACAAACAACGCGTTTGTTTAAGGATTATTCGTGATATTACTTTCCTCATTATCTCCTTGTTGGAAGCAGCCCCTCCGGCAAAGCGGCTCAAGCTGGAAATGGCAGGCAACCTGATGAAGCGCAGTCTTGAATTCACCTTGGATACACCAGGGCGTGCTGATGAAGGTGGCGATGTGTTCGAGGACGACCCACCACCAACCTAGGGCACGATACAAGAAGTCATGATGGGGTAGGGCAAGGAGGCAAGAGGAGGCAACACCTCGGGCGGTGGAGAGTGCTAATATGAAAGATATATTTTATTTCTTGCCGCATGAGCAATGTAATGAACTCCTTTTAAATTAACTAATAAATAAATTATGGTTTATCCACTTTATATATAAAAAAAAAAAACAAGAAAACAATGAAATGAGGTGGTACATGAAAAATTAAGAAAACTTAATAAAAAAGAATATATAAATATTAAAGATGTATTTGAATGTTAGGTTTGACTGAAATGTAGATCCAAAAAGGGATTTGTATTTTTGTGTTTTAATGGAAAGATAATGAAGGATGAGAGTCTTCAACATCCTTCTATAGCTATTTTGGAGGGATGCACAAAAATCCTTGGATGAATCATTCATTACCCTTTACATCTCATCGAACCAAACCACCAACCGACTAAAGAGATATATATTAGATGGTCAACTCACCTCCCACATCCTCTTTTTGATATTAATCCTTTATCATTGCTAAGAATATATTTTGATTCCCTACTACTTTAGATATAATTCATTCCCAATTTATTATACAATTCTTTCTTAAAATAAATAAATAAATTATTTTTATTTATTATAATACGTACATGGTTAATATAGCTTTAGATATAGGTATGATATGACTTCTTTTATGCTTCTTTCGGGTCTCCTCTTTTAGTTTTAACTTCTTTTGTTAGGTTGGTTACATCAAACTAGAATATTAAAAAAAAAATCATTATCATGAATGATTTGTAAAAAAATATATTATTTTTATTAAAAACATCGCCTATTTCTCCCAAAACATATGATTTATTATACAATTAACTTATATCCCCTATGATTATTAAAACAAAGGAAATGAATAACCTCCCCAAGAAAAATATATAAATAAAAGAACACTACCAATGATCTCTTGACAGCTTATTAGTATCGGGTCCTTTATATAAGGCTTCGTTGGTTGTGATAATCCTAAATTCGAATCCCACGATCACAAGGTGAGGACAAGTGTAAGTGTTGTGTTATCCGCCCCTAACGGGAGGCACTTGTCACCTTTGTCAAAAATAAATAAATAAATAAACACTTTTTAATATAAAATCAGATTAATTCTCATATTTTCTTACAAACAAATAGATAAAATTATATTAAATTAATTCTCAAATTAATTTCAATTTATCTATCTCTAAAATAAATATATATACATGCATCCATGAACTACATGCAAGCTTCCGTGCATTTCTTTACTGCCACTGCCAGCCACTAGAAAAATATGAGAAAGAAAGAAAGATAAAAGAGAGTGAGAAGTGGGTGGGTTAAAGACCATCTCACAAATCTTGAGGCAGTGTGGGTCGCCGCGTGTTGATGATGTGTGTGTGCATGTGCATGTGCATGTGCATGAAGGAGAGAGAGAGAGAAAGAAACAGTTCAGTGGATTTGAGAATGGACCATTATTATCTAAATTAGTCCTTCTATTCTATCAAATTTATCTTTTTAATCCCTTCATTATAATTTAAATCATAAAACCCCTCTATTTTCATAATTAAAAAATATTAATCTCTAAAAATATACAACAACAACAACAATTAATCCCATGGGTCGGCTATATGGATTCTCTGTCTTCATGTCACTCTCAAATATGAAATAAAAATAAAATGAAATGAAATGAAATAAAAATAAAATGAAATAAAATTAAAAATAAAAATACATAAATAAATAATAATAACAACAAATAATTCTGCGAGAGATTAGGATGTTAGAAGCAGAACAGTATCCTTACAAACAAAGTTAAGCTAATGAAGAAAAACCTTTTAGCCGATTTATCGGTAATCCTATATTAGGTGGAGTCGGTTATATGAAATTTTTAATTGTGAATGTAAAAAGATTCCAGAACTCAAATTATAATAAAAAAATTAAAAAAACTAAAAAAACTAATTTAGATATTAGACCTAAAACCATATGAGTGAGAGAGAAAGAGTAAGTAAGAAAGAGAAAAAAAAAAAGAAAAAGATGATGATGAGATGATGAAAGTGAAAGCAGTGGATATGTTTTCTCTGTTTGCTTTCTTGTCGTGGATCTCTGGAGGTTCCGGGTACCTTCGTCAGTCACAGAGCTTCTAAAAAGTCTGCAACTACTGCCACCAGCTCACCTCATTCATCCTTTGCCATCACCACATCTTTTTCAATTTTGATCGCCAACCATGTTAATCTTGGGTGCGTGCGGTTGGATGGTTATACTATTATTTCTTTTATTTGGGGATATTTAAAATATGTTTATAGATTAAAAAAAAATGGATCAATTATCATACCGACATATTTCCAACTTTCTCAACAATCATCCTGATTTTTTAATTTTCTTATCCGTCCCTGCTTTTTGACATTTGTCAGTGGACTATTAGGATTTTTAAAAAAAATTACCAATTTTATCCGGTTGGAGATCTCCCGTCTAGTCACATTGCTTGTTTGTTGGGTTTTTGTTTTATCCTATCTTTTATTTAAGTAAAATTAGTTTATGGGTTGTAACCACGTCCATGATTTCATTAAAATAATAATAAGTGTTTGTAAGTTTTCTCCTTTATTTTGCAACATAGATATGGGAAAGGACTTGCTCATGTAGAACGTTTATAAATAAAAAAATTAAAAAAAAAACACAGACCCATAAAATACACGCTTACTCCCAAAAAAATAAACACAACCCCCCCAAAAAAATACACGATTACGTGCCCCCTAAAAAATAAACTTACAAAACAAAAACTCTTATAGAGAAAAAATAGAATCATGAGAAATGGAACATTAATTTCCACCTTGGTTCACAACCAAAGTTGGAAAATGCTTTTACATTCAATATGAGCCTTAGAAACTAAAAAATAAACCCTTAATCACACACCCTAAACCCCCAATACCGAAGAGATTTCCTTTGAGAGAGGCTCGCCCTAAATCACACACCCTAAACCCCCAAAACCAGAGAGCTTTCCTTTGGGAGGAGCTCACCTTGGAGATGATCGTTGGACGCTTCGGGAAGATGGTCTTCCCTATGGTCGATGACGCTTTGGAGAGATGGTCTTCCCTGTAGTCGACGGAGACCGGATACTACGAATATGCTGAGAAGAACAACGGATAATATAGATTCTCGTAAAGTTGGAGAGAAGAGCAACAGACGAAGTTGGGGAGAAGAGCAACATTAGTGTGCATTTACTTTTCTATTGATGGGTATTTGGATAATTTCATATGTATTTTAACTGCTTTCAAACTGACATGACATTTGGTAAAAAGAAATGAGGGGTTTTTTAAGAATATGAAAAATATCAAAGCTTAGGAGTTGTAAAATTCTAAAGGGTTTTTTGGAAATTTTCTAAAAAAAATATATATGAAAAATATTTTTTTGTTGTGATAAAAAAATTATTTTTTTAAAAAAGTTTGTTTAGAAAGATAAAAATAGATAAAATGAATTTATATATCGTTATAATTAATTTAATTTTAATTATAATATTTAAAAATAAATTAATATTAATTATTTATAATAAAATAGTTAATGATATTTATTATTATATAATAGATAATAATAATTTTAACACTAAAAAATAGTATCTTATCTTTATCATTAATATATAATTATTATATATTAAAAATATTAATATTGAATTATAAAATAATTGATATAATCATTGTTTTAAATTAGAAAATATATTATAAATATTCAAATTTAATCAAATCAAATATAGTAATTGATACTTAATATAATATTAATTATTTTTAATAAAATTAAATAATATAAAACCTCATCCTTTTGAACTAATGTACCTCCAAATCGGAGGGACATTGCTCATCCCTCCAAACCGGATGAGTACATCCCCATCCCTCTCCATCTTGGTGAGCAAACACCATGATGGAACGGGATGAGATCCCTATCATGCTCTATTTTGGTATTCAAACAACCCCTAATATTCTTTTATTGACTTAGGCCATAAAAGCCCCCACTCATGGATCAGTCAGGGACATGGCCATGAGCTCCGAGGAGTAAACTCACTTGATTGCCCTTGACCCCTCACCATGCACGTACAAACTCAATGAGTAAACTCGACTCAAATTGCTCATCCCTTTTACAAGGTTGGGCACTCAATTCAGAGACGTCTAGGAAGAATTTTTCAATCCCCAATATTCCACTCTTCTTCTTTTTTATGTTTTTTTTAAAATAAAGGTCAATAAATCACATTCATCATATACTAAAGTAGGTACATGAACCGGGATACATATGTGATAAAGACCGGAGGTACAGTAACTTATATGTTTGATCTTACCCATCCAATTGGCCCTTAGTATGATCCTCTTTCTGGGAGAGCGATTCAGCGTTGCGTTGTGTAGCCCATTCCTCTTCATCAAAGTTTGCATCAAGTCTACGGAGTTGCTTATCCTCCCTCATGAATGTCCGACTTCTCTTCGTGTTGTAATCTCTTCTTTTGATTCATCCTCACTTGCAACCGAACCACATGAATGTTCCATAGAGACGGAGATCGAAATATATAATTTAAATTTTTTAATTTCTATTTGTTAAGGATATTATGTGTATTATGTTTAATTAATTTTTATATCATATCATTGTTTTTTTTTACAAATACAAACAACTCGTTTGATCTGGGACCTATTTAAGATGGTTCAATAAAGGTCAGTTTTATATTAATGAATATGATATATCTATTTTTCAAAAAAGAAAATAAAAAAATTACAAACAGCTCAGGGTGGAGACATTTGGATGTGTGCACTGCTTGGTTTAAATCCAATTAATTTTGTCGATTCGGTTCAGTTCAAATCTATACTTTTGTCAGTTTGGTTTCATTTTTCTCCCTCATTATGTTCATTTCTTATAAATTTAATGGTATATTCAGTCGGTTGTTTTTAAAAAATATAAATCAAAATATTTCAGTTTTTCTTGAAATTTAGATCGAATTAACTAAACTACTGAATCGCTAAATGCACATCCCTTATAGCAATCAAATTGAGATCTATCTCATCTCCACAGGAGAATGAGATGCAAGGTTATTAATATAAATATTGATCTTTCATTCCTTGAACTTAAATTGTTTTTTTAAGGGTATGTGATTTATTTATTTTAATATGTAAATAAAAACAACTTTCCTATCTTTAACCAACGGCCTCTTGGCTTATTGGTATGAGTTCTTTTTTAGGGTGTTTTCTCTCGGATCGAGTTTGAACCTCTGCTCACCGAAATAATGGCTCATATGTGCTGAGGTGAGCTCTACATCTGTGCTTATCTTCGACTTCCCATGTAGGGGTGCTTGTTGCCTTTGTACGAAAAACTATCCTATCCTCATATGATTGATAGCTATCAAGTTTGTCCCATCAATATCATTAAGGCCATTTCCTTCTTTAGGGCACACAGATTCATATATGATGATTGAAGATGCAAGGATAACAAGTTGTGAGGTTGTTGGATGTTGAGTTGGATAAGTGATTGGGCTGGCCCATCTGGATAGAGCTGGTGGGCTTTAGCCACTTTAAGTCTTTAACATAAGCCATCCATTCTATCAACTCATGGGGCCATCGTTCACTTTCCATACTGTTCTTCTCAATTGATTCTTCTTGTTTCCTTTTTTATGTTTTTTAGGTGAAAAATATATTTTCCATCTCTAAATTATATCCATATTCATTTCTGTATTTTTTAAAAATAATAATAATAAACATTCATTTTGACCAAAATTGTTTGATTTTTTTTCTTAGTACAAGGATTATTGATTTGGACCAAAATGAATATAGAGATTTAATTTAAAGAATATATATATATATATATATATATATATATATTCCCACATAATATTTTTATATTTTTACATAAAAATTCTAAATATGATATATGACTAGTCAAAATATTCGCGAGCACCGACAATTGATATGCTTAAATAACACGGATAAAGACTTGGTGTTGTTTCTCTGAGGAACTAATTCTATTCATAACTTATTTGAAGGGTGTTTAGAAATTAGAATACTATAAAACACTTAAACATATTAAACTTAATATATAGTTTATTATTAATTTGAATTAGGCTAGGTTAAAACTAGAGCACCGACAATTGATATGCTTAAATAACACGGATAAAGACTTGGTGTTGTTTCTCTTAGGAACTAATTCTATTCATAACTTATTTGAAGGGTGTTTAGAAATTAGAATACTATAAAACACTTAAACATATTAAACTTAATATATAGTTTATTATTAATTTGAATTAGGCTAGGTTAAAACTATTACCATGACTATAGGAATTAGTCTCATTTTGTTACATTAGACCTATTATTATTATTATTATTATTCATATGAGCTCTTGAAGGGAATCATTTAAACTGATCTTGATCAATCTTCAACAACAGAAGACTAAAGAACACTCTTGGAAACATGAATTTATATTTAGGAATCTTTGAAATTGATGACCAAAAGAATCATTTTATTTCTTTAATTTTCTTGAAACATATTTGATCAAGATGTAGTGTTCAACACACCAAAATGGATCAAAGGTCTGATGTACTTGTTATCTAGAACTCATTGTAATTCTTTGTCTAAATTGTCGAATCTTTTGAGTTGAATTTGTGATTGGTTGACTAGTTTGATAAAAGACAAACTATGGTATTAGTGTTTTTTCTTTATTTTGTGAAAATATCGAAAACACTTGATTTACACGTCAAAACAAATAACATCTATGGTTCCTATATGAACTGGGACATTCAGGAAAGACGAGTAATCACTATGGTTTATTCTTCGAATGTATCAGTTAATGCTACTCATAAATAAATGAATATGGTTTATCTATTTTTATCAAAAACAAAAACAAAATTATGAAAAAAAACATTGACTTTCTTTTTTTCTTCTTTTTATGGATCCGTTCATATAAAACGTTTAAATCTATAAACAACAAAATCAATTGAAACACATATTAATGCTTGTATTTGACTAGATTGACTCTATGCAACTTAAAAGCTTAAACCAATGAAAAAAAATAGGGATATATTAATACTATATTAATAAATTTAGGACTATAATTTCTAATATTTATCAAACTAGAGTAGCTTAAAAGATAAGTGTGAAGCTTTTATTTTAATGAATGCAAAGTGTTTGCAAGTTGAAGTGATGTGAATTCTCTGCTCTTGTTTTGTGGCTTCATAAACTCTATTTATTATAACTCTCATTAGTTTTTTTTTAATCATATTACTTATCTTTGGTTGGTTAGCGATATACTTGCAAGTTGCAATGTAACTTGATTGTAAATTAAACTTGACGTCAAGATTAAGACATGTTCTAACAAGGCATTATCATGTGAATTTCTAGTAAACAAACAAACATGTGATTGAAAAAGGACTTTTGTACTCTTTTTTTTTCATTTTACATATTTACCCTTTTAAACTTTATATTCTAAACAAATACTCCTTTTATTAATGTTTGAATAGGCGGAAGTTAAGGAGTTTTTCATCTTGACGAGTCACTACAAAAGCACTTATGAAGTTGTGAGAATATTTTTAACGAAAAAGAAGAAAGAAACTAAATATTTTAAGTTAAATATTTTTAGCTTTAGAAGTGCTCCAAAAAACACATCTACCCAACAACTTTTGAAGAAAAAAAACATTTTTCAGTTCTATTTTAGTATTTTTTACTTCTTCCAAATCTAAAGATCGAAAAATTGTTCAAAAGTGTTTACCTTATCAATATCACATATATACACTTGAAAAAAGACGTAATCATTTATGGGTGTACTCCTAAGTTTCTCATTTCATTACGAGGTTAACACTGGATGTTCATTTGTTTATTAACAAGATTGTAGTATTGTTAAAAAACAAGTATATCAGTTACAAATATATCTCTAAAAATTTTATTTGATTATAAATTTATAAATATGCCCATAAAATAATATGCAATTATAAAAATTGAAATTTCTCTTAGGAATATAAAGGTATTTCATTGGCCCAAGGTTTGTTAAGTCCTATGGGTTCACAAATTTCATTGGCAATCAAATGAGAAACTTGGGGTATATCTAAAATCATAGTTTTGTCAGTGCTATATACTCCATTAACATCATTTTGAGGGGTATATAGTTAATTAATTTTCTCAATATGCAAAGGTTTTTATGTGTATATTGCTAAGATTAATTATAAATTTTTAAAGGATATAATTGCAATTATGGAAAGAAAAGAAAGCATGAATGTGGAAAAGCAAATGTGAACTAAGACTAGTTAATTGTAATCGATGAAACATTGAACCAAAAACAGAAGCTTCTCATATGATACGAAGGAGACGTGGGTCTGCTGACAACGCGTGTAAAAAAAACCCTAAATGGATATCTAGAAGCACGCCATTTACAAACCACAAGAACCCTAAAAGAAGCTAACTCTCATTATAAATATTGGCCTGCTGATTCCCTACAAAGTGAAGACAAGTTAAAGCTAGCCATGGGTACTTTGAAGGGAAGTTTGGTGTTCTTTTTTGTCTTCTTTCTGGTTGGCTGTCCTTCTTCAGGCCTTTTGGGAGCTGCACAAGCTAGGCCACTTCCAGTAATGAACCAAGAGAGTGAGTTCAATTAACAGGAGTTATGATGTGATTTTTTTTATTTTTTTTTTTAGGGTTTTTGCTTTGTTGTTCTTGGTTTGATGTAATTAGGGTTTGGTTTTCAGGGTATGTGAAGGTGATGGCAAGTCTGGGGATTATGTGCCAGTGCTGTGATGGAGAAGGGGGAGCATGTAGGAGCACTTGGGATTATGCTACTGCTACTTGTGCTAAATTGGATTGCCGTCCTTGGAAATTCTAGTGGGTTTTGGATACATGAATATATAATGGAGTTCATAGAGTCATTTGGGGTGTTTATATATAAGTATGGTTTTAATAAGGAATTTAGGAGTATAGATGATTGATTACTTAACATATAATGAAAAAAGGAAGCTGTTCTTTGAGAAACAATTATTGTATGGTAACACAATGACCTACCAACAGCAACATGCCAACAAGAAGAGAAAAAAAAATTATGTGCAAATCTTGGATTCATGCATGTATCATTAAAATAAACTCATATTTTAATGAAAATGATAAATTTATCCCCTCTCTACTCTTTTTCTTTTTTTTTTAATCTAAGCCTTTTGAGAAAGAAAAAAAAAAGATTAAAAAAAAGACTAGAGGAGAATAGAGAAAAATGAGGGAAAATAAGAGAGAAGTGGTAATTTCATTACTTATAGGGGTGTGTATGCAAATTCCTCCAAAAGCTACAGCATGCCTAAAATGTAAACAAGGACATAGTGGAAGCCTAGAAGGAAGACCTAAGGACAACAGAACGAATAATTGGGGTGAGTGGACTCACGACGACTCATGGAGGAAAACTTCCATGGAGCCGGCTCCACCTATTTTTAGGTGGAGCCGACTCCATTTTGATACTTAGAAGATGTTTTAAGTATTTTCAACTGTATGGATGGGAAGATGCGTGAAAAATAAACTAGTGTATGATTTTAAGTATAATTTGGTGGCCGTTTGGTATCACTTAATGGTTGAAATTTTATAAAAATTTCAGCGGTTTAGAATTTAATTAAGTGGGAGGATCAAGCGATCATGAAATTATATGAAAATTAACATCTTATTTTTCGATGAATCTTCATCCATCTGATTAAAAATACTTGAAACATTTTATAAGTGTTAAAATGGTGCCGGCTCCACCTAAAAAGCAGGATCCATTTAAGTTTTTGCCCGACTCATGACTATGGACTCATGAGGACCCTCATCACCTTATTTTCCTGATGTTGTAAAGCAGCTCAGCACCACCATGTGTGTACTGTCACTCACCAGTCAATTCATTGTATGAACACGAAGCATGTCAGGTATTAAACTAAGTTGAAATGTACTGTGTTGATGTTGTGAATCTGAGTCCTCGGGATTGAAAACGGATCCGGATCAACTAACGAAATCCTGATGGAGATAATGAACTTCTCGTGGATTGATTGGGGAAAACAAGTTGGAATCGTCGGCTTGCTGACCGATCACCGTCTTGAGAGGGCACGATTACATTTCTACAAAAAAAAGTCTGAGAGCTCCTTCTCAGACTTTCCGACGATCAAATCAGTGAGATTGGCCTCCTTAGAGCGAGTGAGAGAGTCTCAGAGGGTGTGAGCGTAAACGTCAAGTTGAAATTCCCCCATAACATACTACAATCTTGAAACCGTACTGAAATTTATCAATCACAGTTTGGATTATGTTCATCACCTTAATAGCATACTTGCTAAATAAACTTCATAAATCATTGGTAGTTTTTTACCTGTTCTAAGAATGATCAAAATAAACATCTTAAAAAAATAACAAACTATTAATCTCGTTTGTGCAAATAAGATTACCTACTCCCCAGTATCCAGTCATTACCCTGACATTGAAATAAAAAATATACAAAGCAATAGCATTCAGATCCGCAAATATATTCCCTATTCAGCCAGGGAGAAGCTTCATGAAGGGTAAATCACAGTTTCAATTTGATTGTTAATCTCGCTGATGAATTGTAAATAGCATAACTCCGTTGACAGATAACAATAATGCATTTGGCCTAATAGCATAAAAAGCAGAGTGCCATGTGTTGTTCCTACCAGAGGAGCAACATTCATCTAGAAGACGACTGTGTCTAACATAGTCCCTAAAGTTTGCACAATGTTTGATGACATCAAGTTTGAGACATGCTCCTCCAGATGCTTCTTTGCATCTTGCCTTCCAACATTAGCGATTGCAAGCTTCTCCGGGGGCAACTCATCTTCCTCCTGAACTGCTTTGTTATATTTGATGGCTAGACTCAGCATCTCCTGCTCATCCCCATTATTAAATCAATTATTCATTTCAACTAGCGAACCAGAAAGGGGGATTTTGTAATCGCAAGATATACTTGCTCATTGGGAACACAAACATCTTTAATTCAACTAAAAATTTAAGGAAATAGCTGCGCACATACCTGCACTGTTTGCTCATTAGTTTTGGAATGTGTATCAAACCGCCGCAGTGTCAACCCATCAGTCCACTTCTTCTTGTGCAGGTTCAGTAACATCTTTTCCTCGAGCTCATTCTTCCTATAGTTAATGGCTATGGAGTAGTAATGTCTATTTAAGCCATGGATCAGTGCCTGATACATAACAAATAGAGAGAGCAAGTTGATCAAAACCAAGTTGAGCAAATATATCTAAGTAGGTCACCAGTTTAAAAAAGGGAGTTACCTGAATGGATGGCTTATTCAGATGTCCCACATTGGATGTTGTTTGCCTTGGTTCCTGGCCTAGCATCATTGTCTGTGGGTTGATCAGGCGGAAGGCATCAATGACCACCTTGCCTTTGACACTTTGGATCGGATCAACCACAACTGCAACAGCCCTTGCGTTTAAAGCTTCAAAACTCTGTAAAAGGAAAATCAACAATTATAATGGTAAAGAAAATTCAAATAGTAGATAAGTCAAAATTATTGCAATAGTATCACACCTGCTGGGTGTTAATGTCAACACCCGAAAGCCAACAACCAAACCCAGGATGAGAGTGGTACCATCCAACCACCATTTCAGATCTGTAGCATGATGGCAAAAGTTACTCAATGTTTAACAAAATCCAACATAAGAACAAAAAAAAAAAAAACAATATTAAATGGGGTCGGCTATATGAATTCTCTCTCTATATCGCCCAGTCAAAAGCAAGATTCGGCTCAATATCTAATATACGTAAATCCTTAGACACTCTCTATCCATGTAATCCTAGGCCTATCACTACCCTTCTTACATTCTATTACTAAACTATCATATTTTCAAATCGGGACAACTGGGGTCCACGTGTCCAAACCATCTTAAACACCCTTCTCTTATTTTATCTTCTATTAGTACAACATGGTCGAATATGTTCATTTTAAATCTTATGCAATCTTGTATGACCACTCACCCACCTTAACATCCTCATTTTTTCCGCACTTATATTATGAATATATTGAATTTTAATTGCACAACACTTGCTCCTATATAGCATAGCTGGTCTAATTACCATTCTATGACATCTTCTTATCACATAACACACTTCTCCAATTCAATCATCATGTTTTAATTCTATGGGTTACATCCTCATCTATCATCCCATCATCCTAGAAAATAGAACCTAGATACTTAAAATTGTTACACTTAGACACTACCACCCCACCTAATTTCACTTCCCCTCCATCTTTTTTACTTAGACTAAAATTACAGTGCATATATTCTTTCTTACTTCTACTTAGTCTAGAGCTTCCACTTTCAAGAATGTTTCTTCACAGTTTTAACTTCTCATTAACTTCATCCTCGGTCTCATCGACTAAAACAATATCATCTACGAGCAACCTACACCATGGGATGTCATCATGGATACAACTAATTAACCCATCCATTACTAAAGGCCGATACCCGATGTCAAATACAAAAAGAAAAATTTAAAGTAAAAGAAGCCCAAATTTAGCAAAAGATTAAAGTTCAAAGTTGAGATAATAATCGATGAATAATATGAAAAAGGAAAATCTAGCGAAACATAGATAATGCATAATTGAGAAAGCGATGTTACTAAGAAAAATAGAATCCGAAAAACAAGAGAGCAATGATGAGCTTAGTATCTTTGTAGCTATACTTGTGTAATCCAAGACATACCAAATACCCAAAAGAAAAATTGCTTACTCTACAAATCCTAAATTTCAAAGTGACAACCTGTTAGTCCCTTTATTAACTCTAACCCTTGCGTATTCCTTTACTCACATAACCATTCACTTTTGACTCTCAAGTAAATCTAGAAGGTCAAGCTTCCCGATTCACAATTTCTAATTCCTAATCTTTGTTATCAAGTTGTGTCCTATGTGTCAATGTATATATAATGCAACCAGTTCTGACCAATTACCAATCATCGCATGCAAAACTACAACAATAATCATTTAATTGTTATAGCTAAACTTCACAACCATAACCAGTAAGCATGTTACAGGTAGTAAGGTAATGAAAAGAAGGATTCACAACATGGGCTCAAACTAAGAGTAGTAAAACATCTTTATGTTTCCAAATTCGTTTCTACAAACTCATGGAATTGGTTGCATTCCATAGTTGCTCATTACTTGTCACAATTATTTTTAGAAGCCTGGTCATAGTAAGAATTATAACAGACATAATGAAGTAAAAGAAACAAGGGAATCCATGAGGGTTTGAGAAGAGGTAGAGAGGAAGATAAGGGTTAAGACCTTCCAGTCTGTTTGAGCATGTCGAGCATGTTGGTCTGGAAGACGTGATCGACAGCCTCAACGCTGACGCCAGTTCCACTCTGCGGCATAGCAAACACATCGACCACACGGACGGTGTATTCATCGACGAACTCTCCAAGCATCAGCCCCATGACCTCCATCGGAACCCCAGCTCTCCCTAGAACATCAAAACACCGAAAAATTATACAAAAAGAAATTAAAAAATGTAGGTAAAAAAACCCTAGATCTGATCACGATCTGAAGAAAAGGGAAGAGAACGTGCGCACCGTGCTTCAGCATCTTGAGGAGGGCAAGGGATGAGATGTAGACCTGCTCGGAGGAATCGAGCAGCGGCGAATCGGTGGGCGGGTGGCCCATGCCGCCGGCGCCTGAGAAGATCCGGTGAAGCCTCTCCATCTATCTATTCTGTTTTCCTTTCTCGCTTCGAAGCCTTGCGAGAGAAGTCACCTTATGACCTTCGCCTTGCTTTATATATTAATTAAGCGCGAAGCTTTGGGCCTCATCGATGGACTCAAGGTCTATTACCCAATGGCCCACTTGAGCCCAAATAGCATGATTTAGTTATGAATAATATAATCATCTATAAACATGAGTTGTTATTTAATTAATACTCAAATTCCAATTGTTTAATGTGTTCAAAGGGATAAACTATCATTGGCTCAAAGATGGAAGTTATATATAATTTGATCTTTATTTATGTTACATTTAATGGTAATACAGCAACTTCACAAGAGAAGTATGCATTGAGTTTACTTGGCTCCATCATAAGTCCACAAGCCCTGAGAAGTTATTTATTTACAATGAACACAAGATCAGGAAAAGATACAGAACAATTGAGGTTCTTGACTAGCAACTGTTTTACAACTTTGATCACCAATCTGTTCAAATTACGGGGAACTATTGAGAGCAAATTGATCCAGTTGATCTGAATCAAAATGCACATATCTTTGAGAAAAATTAATGTTGTCCCATAAGAAACCGGGATTTTAAATTACAAGGTCATAGTAACTAACAATGGAGATAATTGGCAGCCATCATCAACTCCAGAGTAATTTCAGGCTCGATATGGAACTCGGTCTCCTTTCCGCTGTGTGAACAGAAAGACAATAGTAAGATGATATAATAGTTTGTAAGATTCAAGAAAACAATTGCACTGTCATAGCTTCGCTAGGTGAGAAAAGAAAGATAACAAACTACAAAGCCAATATATTTCATAAGCCAGATTTCTAGCTTAGAGATATCTGGGAATGCAGTGAATGCGCAAATGAATGAAATCATGAGATTAAACCAATCATCGAATCTCTGAAAAGTCTTTGGTTTTCAATCGCATCGAATAATGAGCAAGCAATGAAGAATAGAATAGAGTCCAAAATGTTAACTAAAACAGAAACAAAAGCTCATCATTATCTACAGAAACAAGTTATAATTTGGGTGGTAGCATCAAATCAATAGTCAATAGCAGCTTGATATAGTGTGTTCGTGAAGCAATTATAATCTGTTGGACGACTGCTTTGGTAGAGACTAGAGATATACCTCCTCAAATTCACTAACTGGTTGTTTGATGCTTTAGATCATTTTATTCATCAAGTAACAAGAGGAAAGTCAGGGGCAAGAGGACCTGACACTCAAAAGGTGACACAAAAGAAAGAGAAACGAAAAAACAGAAGAAGATACGACAAAGAAAATTTGAATACTCAAAGGAAAGGAAACGATAACGGAATAAAGGAACATTAGCTATTAAATAAAGCCACTAGAGAAGCATAAGATAGGAAAAGAATCTAAGAGAAACCCAGAACAATAAAAATGAACATGGTTAAAGAATTCAAAAGATATTGTTCTTTCAGTTGCTGTTATTTTTTTCTCAGCCCTATATTTACCACCAAAAACCTCAAAACACGCTAGGCTTGAAGGCTTGAAGGCTTGAAGGGATCATAGAAGGGTCATAGAGAATTGTTTCAAATTCTACAATCCAAACCCACGGATTAATGTTTTTAAAAGCAAAAGACAAATTCACACAAGTAATGGAGGTACATGAGAGAAAGTAGAAAGAAACTCCATAAGAACAAACACTAAAACAACAACATCAAGAAATTAAGGATTTAAAGTACAAAACTATTATGGAGATCAATTTATCTTACAGAAAAATATAAGTTTCTTTACAAATTAAATACACAATACATGATATCGTTATGGATGCCTATGTGGGCAAGACATATGGGAGATGTGGACCACAGGATAAGTAAGAAGCACCAAAGATCGGAAGGAAGACAAACAATAAATTTAGAAGTATTCCTAATTAGAAGAGTCTATTTTAACAAGTATTTTCATTGCAATTTAAAATCCTTAATTTAAGTTTTTCTGGTTTTTAGAAGAATAATCTCCTATATAACCTCTATTTAAGAGAACGATTGGGGGTGAAGAAAGGAAGCAAAATTTCATTCAATTTATAGAGATTTAAGACTCCCTCTACTTTACAACTCTAAGGTTAGGAGCTCCCTTCAACGAGTTCCATATATTATCAATCATAGGTTCTTTACGAGGTAGGAATCGCAACAAGGAAAAGATTTTATGCATCGAAGTGGATTTTCTTGTGCATCACCCTGTGACTCGATCCGTAACCAGTGGACATACCCATTGCTCCAAGTAATAATTATCAAGTAACCAAGCAAGTATGAAGCAAACCACCCCTTCAAGGATAGTTAATTATCATCCAGCTCACCATGCATAACCAAAAAGAAAGTGAGTGTGAATGGAACCAACTATGAACCTGACTCTATGAGTGGCCATATTTCAGAAGCATATTCGGAGTTGTTCTAAGTGGTAACCTAAACCCAGAAAAAAATTACATTGTGAATGTCCTTATACTTGGCCTTGCTAACAAAACTTAGGTCGATAACAATAAGAAAACCAATGGCTTTCATTATCACCAGGATTCTTTTCAATTTTTAATCTGTACAAACTAAATATTTCAAATCATGTTAATTGCTCTCATATGATCATATCTATTGCTCTAAGTGGTTAAGGCTATCACAAACCAACCATTTGATACCATATAATAATCCCACTTTGTTGCTTTCTACCCATTAAAACCACAAAAAAATAAGTAGTGTGAACTTTGATAATTTTTGCATTGTTTTACATTGACACATTTAGGTGTTATAAATCCTATCAGCAGGATAATCTTTACTATGTTGAGCATCTTGTTTTTAAATAAGGGTCCTTATTCACTCTGAAAGCACCATCACCAGCATAAATTTGTTTTCTAAAGTCATACAACAAATTGAGATGCCAGAAATTTCCAACAATTGATTGTGATATCATACACTCAGCAACCCAATCAAATGATGCATAATTGAATAAAACCAACATATTTTCAGAGCTAGAATTATCAGATGCAAAAGAATCATGATAATGTTAATAAAGGGTCATCCTCAACTCAATCATCCACTCAGAAAGGGAATCAAGTTCCCTAAATTAAGTTCCACTGCCATGAACTTTTGATAATCAAGCAATCATCTCATGCACCTAGGTTTTAAAAATCGCGCTCCTAATCCAAAAAATAAGGAAAGGGGATCAGAGAAGGGAACCTGGCGTATTGCAGAGACCAGTAGAAGTACTGGCAGATCTTCTCGAGGATGTGGGTGCTGATCTCCGGGAACGTCACCTCACCATGCTGCGTCTCCGCGAAACCACCTGCGATCATCGACATCGAGAGGTGAGAGCTTCTATGGCATCCGAGAATGGAGAGCAAAGGCGCAGACCTGGGGATGTGAGCATGTTGCGGATGGTCTGAGAGACCATGGCAGCCTTCTTATCGATCACGAACTCGAAGCCCTCCGCGCTTATCAGCTTCACCATATCCCCTTTCTTCGTCGTCTCCTCCATCTCTCCCTTTCGAGAACCACCAAGAGATCAAGCGATCGACCCAGCCCTTTCGATGCGGTGTGGGGATGTCGAATTAAGAGAAATATATAACTTTTTTTAGTTATTTATTATTTGAATTTTCCTTTTTACCGTATTTAAAATTAAATCTTAAAAAAAAAACATGAAAATAGTATATATAGAGAGAGAGCTGTTAGGATGGGCTGATCCTAACGGCCGTTATCTAATATATATATATATATATATATATATATATATATTAAATTTTATATATACTATATAGATATATATGTACTTATGTATATATTTATTTTTTAAATTATCTTATTTTTAAAAATCAGTTATATATCTACATATATCCAAGGTTGTAGGGGCATTGACGTGAGGTCGGTGAGGGTTCAACCGGGATCAATAATAAAATATTAAAAAATAATTAATAATAATGAAATATGATATAAAATAAAATTATAATAATAAAATATATGATTGATTAACTAAATTTAATATTTATATTTAGTCCATGCTTAAAACAAACACATACTAAACAAAACCAAGGTTTTTGTTTTTTTTTTTTAGTTTTTCACTTCCATATTTAAAAATAAAAATAAAAATACCCCGGGCCCGGTTCACTCGGCCGGGCCGGGCCGGCCGGGTCGGTGACGTGGCTCCGGTTCTCGGCACCCCTGGTTCTGGGGTCCAACCCGGCCTGACCCACCCCTCGAGTCCCGGTTTTTCCTGTTGACCTGGCCGAGCCGGGCCGGGTCTGACAACATGGCATATATCTATAATAATTATATATATATATATATATATATATATATATATATATATATATATATAACATATATAAAACCTAATATATATATAACATATGGGAGTCTTATCCTATCATAGTATCATATATCTCTCTCTCTCTCTCTCTCTCTCTCTCTCTCTATATATATATATATCCGGATCGAGTTGCCACGTATGACCTTGAACTCATCCCTTATGGGCATATTATAAATCCATAAACCTCAAAAGATTCTTGTTCCAATACAGTTCTTTTGAATCGTAAGAATTGTACGATCGCCATGGTCAGCCCTATATTAGCAAGAAGTAGAAAAAATACATGGTATTTAGAAGGAGAGTGAAGAAGTCAGACAAGATGCTTTTGTTTACATTACTTTCATCTCCTAAAGATTCAATGTCACTACCAACGTGAGGTTTTTATTGCCAATAATGATTTCTTGCTGCCACTCATCATAATGGAGATAAAAAAAAGTGGTAGACTACCATCCAAGAGGCCTGAAAACAGGCTCCGAATGTCATAAAAAAGACTAAAAGAGAATGTATGATTGATATCCCTGGTACAATCCCTATTGGACACCGACCAAAACAATTAGATATCATATAAAAGAGAATGGAAACTCATGCCAACTAGAGCATTTTCAATTAAATCTTTATACATCTTCGGGGTGGATGGAGGGATATGAAGCGAGTTATGAAAGGATTTATGGACGAAGCTCTATTCTTTAGAAGTTAAGCAATTTGCATGGTTGGAAAAAAAAAAAAAAAAAAGCAAGATCCTCACCTTGGATAACCTCTGCATTAGTTGAAATAGGAGCGTACATAATACTACCTATGTGAATTAGAAGATAAATTGGTGTCACACATTCCCATCTTATGTCCATACATTGCCATGAACCATTTCCGCAACATTTTCGACATGCAAGATGGCTCAAGAAGCTTGCAAGACATTTGGGGCACCAAGGCGATGTTCTCTAGGGTGGACAAAACACTGTGATGGGGATGAGATCTCACCGCAATGACCATCACATGGAGCATAAAGGAGAACAAAACATGCGATGTTTTAAAGACAAATAATATATTTTATTAAAAAATACTTGTGATATTACTTTAATTATTTTATTTGTAGCTCTCATTCTAAAAGATCAAGACGGGAGACCGGCCAAAGATTGGTGAAGCCTAGAATTCTTCAGAAAGACTAGGCCTTCGAGGACGCATGACAATGGGAGACAGAGGACCTGAGGCGCCGGTAACACAACTAGGATAGTAGAATTGGGCGTTCTTCATCCAATGTAAATTTCATGACCGAGTTAGATGTAACAGAATTTCCATATTAATAAAACATGATTTATCATCTTATATAAAAAAAAAAACATCCCACCACTTGCATGGTTGTTAATGATCAGGAATATTCTAATAATTTTAATGTTATCCTCTCCATAGAAAATAAAAAAGAAGGGTTTTTTTGCCCTGTTCTACCATATAGAGAGTATAAAAATGATGTAAAACTCCACGAGTGGCCGTTTCAAAATGCCTTTTAGTCGGCTTCTTTGTTTCCTCGCCGCTGGCTCTTCTTCTTTCTCCCCTCCTCTTGTCGTGATCTCCGATCCACTGGACTTCTCGAAACCATCGAACCCTTGAACTTTTGAGCGATATATCTTTCGGATCGGAAATCAGGTAATCGGAAAATCATATTTCTCGATATTTTGATCTTCTTGAATTGAATTTTGATTGGGATTTGATGTTTTCTCGCTTTCCAATTCGTTTGATGCTTGTGGGTTGGAATTGAAATTGAATCAGATGGTAGGGCGGAGATAGATCGGAAAATGGGTCACAGGGTGGACCACGAGTATGATTATCTCTTCAAGATCGTGCTGATTGGCGATTCGGGCGTCGGGAAATCAAACATCCTGTCGAGGTTTACGCGCAACGAGTTTTGCTTGGAATCCAAATCAACCATCGGTGTCGAATTCGCCACCAGGACGCTTCAGGTGATCTTGCTTTATAATATTGATTTGTGGTTTCCTGTTCTTCGATTATTATTTATTATTTGAATAGTTTATTGACGTTCTTATATTGATTATTTAGTTTTCTTTTGATGTTTAATTGTACCAACCGTAAGTTTTTGATGATTTAGTGCCTTTGTGGTAAAATGATCGAGATCTTTACTAACTTCCTTTATTCTTTAAATCTTTAGATATTCCATGAAATAGTGGTGGAATTTTTCAACGAGCAGGGGTGTAGAAACATGCGTGATAAGATTGAGATGTAGTGCTTTGACAATAGAAAAAAGAGATCTTTACCGGTTGTTTTTTTTCCTTAAAGGTGATAAATCATGTTTATTTATATTAATATATAATATTGTTGTGATAAAAGGATTTGTGAACAAATAGGGACATGTTAAATCCTCTGACATTCAAGCAATTAGCCACCTTCCAGGGCTTCGTCGCCCCTAATTCCCTAGAGAGTGTTCAACAAGAAATGCAGGCTCCTTTTAACCAAGTTTTGTGCCTCATATAGCCTCGACTTCTTAAACGGATGTAATACATTAAGCCTAGATGGTGGGAGAAAGTGTAACGAATAATTTACAAAAAAATGCATTGTTTATCTTAGAAACATCACATATTCCTTTCTCCTCATAAAGTCCATCTGACAACAATCGTCATGCGCTCCCATCATTTTCTTAAGCTCTTGGCAACCTTGGAAGAGTTGGTTATGAGGTCTCCGATATCCTGATAGAGGCCAGGGACGTGTATATGTCGTACAATCTTCTGCAGTGGTTCAATATCTCGCGAGCTACCAGGTAGTTGAGGAGGAGATGTGAGACGGTGTCATTGTCAACATCGAATAGGAAGCATGTTACCCGAGTATTTGGTCCTCGGTTATGACCTCTCCATTTTTTTTTTCCATGGAGGTTGTCTAGTATGAGTATTTGGTTCTCCCTTGCTAGCTATGTACCGGTTTGATTTTGAGGAGACAATGGCGCTTCCAGAAGCTCAACCTCATATAGCTCCTGGTTCCGTCATCAATCCAAGATTTGTACAAAGATTTGACTGTGAATATAGTTGGTGTAGTGAGCCGCCAAGCCCTTTGATATTCCCATGTCCCTGGGATGGCCCTCAGGTGTTGTTACAATAGTCTGTACTCTTTGACC
The DNA here is from genome assembly GCA_026586065.1 of Dioscorea zingiberensis. Classification (NCBI taxonomy): domain Eukaryota; kingdom Viridiplantae; phylum Streptophyta; class Magnoliopsida; order Dioscoreales; family Dioscoreaceae; genus Dioscorea; species Dioscorea zingiberensis. Next base: position 2,225,294 of record CM048818.1, on the reverse strand, counting down.
CCCCTTAGCGTTAGTGGCCCTGGCTTGAGAATTGGAACATATACTTAAATTTATTTTACAGTTGCTCCAGGGAGACGGGCAAGCGCTGAATCAACCCTCACACTTGCATGATTGATATGACTCCTCACAACATTAAGGGTTATAAGGAGGGGGATAGATCTCGTGGCGAGTGCCTTTCAACCCAATTGTTTAACCACTTGTTTGTGGATTCCCTATCGTCTGGGTGAGTGATGATGTTATGGAGGATCACATGTCATTCTTTACAAATCCCCTTCCAAAAAAACGACGTCTTTGGTGGGACCTTCTTGTGTGCGTCGAGGAAGCCTCTTTTAAAATAGGAGTTTGTAATAATCCCACGACAAAGATCGGAACCTCCACCACCATTTCCTTAGTAGAGCCCCATTAAACTGTCATAGGTTTAATATACCCCAACCTCCCTACTCCTTTGGCAAGCACAAACATTTTCAATTTATAAGGTGGTAAGCGTATGAGTTGATGTCAACTCCTATCTAGAGGAAGTCTTTTCTTGTGGCCTCTATTTGGTCCATTATCCATTATGGGTGCTTATAAATGGACAACTAGTGGATGGAGATGTTTGTCAATACAATCTTAATTAATGTGAGCCTATCTCTCATGGATATGAATCTTCATTTTCAGGAACTCAATTTTTTTCTCATTTTCGAGATCAAGTCCAACCAATTCTTCTTCCTTGGACGCCCCCTATGATCTGTATTCTTGGTTATTTGATTGGTAAAGCAGTCATAGGCTGTTGATGATTTGGATGATATCATGGGCCTCATGTCCTTGGGCTTTTAGTGCAATTTTCTCACTTTTATGAATATTGATCCTCAACCCTAAGAGTTCTTCGAAAAAGTGAGCTTCATTGTTTTGAATTGAGGAAGGTCTCCTATGCAGAAGACTAGCAAGTCGTCTGTATAGTGGAGGATTATGATACTATCCATACTACATCTCACTTGGATTCTCTTGTATATATTTGATATATATGGCCACCTCTTTGAACATTGTGGCCAACATATCAGTGTGAGTCCGAAAAATAGTGGGGAGAGGGTTGTTGTAGATTTTATTTTGTTTCTCACATATCTGGTTGGGATTCTATTTATAAAGAATTTAACCTTGTAATTTTTACTAGCTTCTTAAGTTCATTAGATTTTTAGGTATTCCATGAAACAGTGTTGTATTTTTAGTTTTTTACACTATAGCCTTGGAATTTTTTTAATCTGTCCCTTGTGATTTGGTCCTTCGGCCTCGATTCAAACATTCATGATTGAATATTTTTTTTTTTACTGTTCCTTGTGATTTGGTCCTCTGGCCTCGATTCAAACATTCAAACATCCACAGTTGAATATTTTTTAACCTGCTCCTTTGTGATTTGGTTTGGTTTTGTGGCCTTGATTCAAACATTCACAGTTGAATATTTTTTAATCTGTCCCTTGTGACTTGGTCCTGTGGCCTTGATTCAAACATTCATAGCCGAACATGGGGTTAGGCCTAGAATGTGTTTGGATTGAAGGGAACCAAAGGACGACAAAAGGAATGGAAAATTATAGAAAGGAAAGTATAGAATTTTAGCAATTTGGTTTCTTTTCTTTCATTTTTTTATCTACTACTTTCTCCATGCAACCCTACCCTAGAAAGAAATATTATTGGAAATTAAGAAAGACCACCATAATAAGTTGATCTCTTGGACTCATTCATTGTCACAAGTGATCGTATATAGACTATTTACTTGCCTTTTCTCATCTTAGTTAACTAGATTTATACTCTCTGGCAATATCTCATGCATTTAAGTTTAAGAGCCAAAAAACATGACATTCTTGATCCTTCTAAATTTTCTGAGTTCTTGCAGAATCAACAAGTTTAATCTCTCATCTGTTTCCCCTGTACCATACAGTTATATAAGCAATAACCATTATGGTTTCTGAGCAGATAGAGGGGAAGACGGTCAAAGCACAGATATGGGATACCGCTGGGCAAGAGAGGTACCGTGCCATCACCAGTGCCTATTACAGGGGTGCTGTGGGTGCTCTCCTGGTGTATGACATAACAAAGAGGCAAACTTTTGACAATGTCCAGAGGTGGCTACGTGAGCTCAGGGACCATGCAGACTCCAACATTGTCATCATGATGGCTGGTAACAAGTCTGATCTGAAACATTTAAGATCTGTTCAGGAGGAGGATGCACAGGAATTTGCTGAGAAGGAAGGGCTTTCCTTCCTTGAAACCTCAGCACTAGAAGCACACAACATTGAGAAGGCATTCCAGACTGTTCTCACTGAGATCTACCACATTATAAGCAAGAAGGCACTGGCTGCCCAGGAGGCCTCAGCCACAGCACCACCCATTCAAGGAACAGCCATCAATGTAACTGATTCATCTGGAGGCTTTTCAAGGAAAACTTGCTGTTCTACCTAGTGCTTTTCATAGAGGCATTACAATCAAAAGAGGTTGGTTGCTCGGCCTTGTGAATTCTACTTTTGTTTTTGCTTGTTTTTGCTAACTTTGTAGTAATATTTGGCAAAGTATTATTTAAGTGAGCCCAACTTTATTGAGAGACCAAAGTGGCACAGTACAACTGATTGCTTTATGTCAAATAGGTGGGTCATTCATTCAACAAAGTTCTCTCTCTCTCTCTACTGGAGATAATGTAAGAATAAAAATAAAAGCAGGAGGTATTAAGGAAAAGGCAGACAAACTTACTTCTTGATTTCCAATGAACAGAACAGAATACTATTAAACCATTTAGCCCAACCAGATGACCTCGGGATCGACAACACCGCGGATCCAAGTTCCAGCACTTGCAATATTTTACACCTCTTTCTCTCTCCTCCCACGTCCGAGAACAGTGCCCGTACAGTCAATCCAGGTGGACCTCCTGCCTCGTTTTTCGCACCCAGACGTGAAATCCGGGCGCCTGCTCAAGCAAAAGATCTCCCCCACTCCCTCACTCCTCTTTCCGTGCTCCTCCCTCTTCACCGGGTACCCACACGTGTCCCTCCCCAAATAATCAACTAATTAGCAGATGGCCATCCAACCAAAACCCGCCACGTCGAAGTGGAAGAAAATATCCATCGGTCCGCTGTTAGTCCCCATCCCACTGAACAACTGGGCCCGGGCCTGTCGTCAGAGAGCTCTAAACGGGTCGGACGGTCAGGTGAGACACCCGACCCGTTAACAACGTCGTCATGGCACGTGCGCTAGCAAGGGCCACTCATTCACTCTCACTGCTAGATCCTATAACCCGAATCCCAAAGCCATCATCCAACGGCTGGAATTCAACTCCGATCCTTTTATCTGGTCGTTTACCTTCCCGGAGTCTGAGAACCCCTTGCTCCAACTCCAGGTCCCATTATTGCAACCACTGCGCTCCCTCTCTCCTGCTTTCACTGTTCATCTTTTTCTTAGCCCTTTGTAGAAAGGAGCAAAAAGGAGCATGGAGGCCATGCTCCTCCTTCATTGAAAGAGGAATCCAAAGAAAGAGCTCAGAGATCATTCATGGCGTCCACTGTAGGGGGATACGATGACCAAGCCCATGCCATGTACCACGTCCCCCAGCACAGTCGCAGAGAGAAGCTCCGCTTTCCCGATCCCAACCCCCTTCTCCTCCCCCACCTCCACATCCCCTCTTCTTCCTCTTCCTCCCCAAACCCTAACCCTAGCTACACCAGTTCTTTCGCTTCCACTCCCCGGTCCTTCTCCTTATCGCTCTCGTCGGCCTCGCCGTGCCCTATGCTGGAGCACGCGCCGTCAAGGCCGTTCACCGGCTACGCTGCGGTCTTGAGTGGATCTAGGTTCCTGGAACCCGCGCTTCAGCTGCTTGATGCCGCTTGTGGTGTGGGCCGTGCCGGTGGAGCTCTCTTCGATGGTGATCGGCTTGCGTTGGAGGACGTGAATGGCGCTGGGAGGCTCATGAATGGGTCGGTGTTGGGGAAGGAGCAGCAGTGGAGGAAGGCCAGGCTCGTATCCATGCTTGATGAGGTCTGCTGTGAACTGAGTTTTATTTTCCAGATTGTTCCATTTTATTATATTTATTATTTCATTCAACTGTCCATTCTTCGTTTTCCTTTCTCAGATCATTTTATATTTTGTATGAAATTCTCATCTCCTTCGATGACGACAGTGTTGAATTGGATGTGGCCTAACAAGTTCTCAACGTTGTACTACGTTAGGTTTTTCATAGATTAGTGGGGATATTAATAGCTCACAAGTTTTTCTACATGGATTTCTTCGGTTAGTGAAGTGCTTCTCTAACATATGTAGAACTTAATTTAGCCCCCTACTCTCTCTCTCTATAATGAGATGTTATACGGAAAATCTATTGTATGCTCCATACATTTATGATTTTCTGCATAGCTTTCTGTACTTGTCTAATAGATAAAGAATATGAATTTATTCAGTACCAGCACCTAACACTAGTACTGTTGTGTTTTGTATACTTTGAATGCTCTGCATGTCTGTCTTAAGTCATTAGAAACTTTTAGTTATGCTTAACTATGATCTATTTAGGTTGAGGAAGGCAATGATAAAGGGCTTTCATTAAATGGTTCAGTGTAACAGTACCATGAAGTTGGTCTTTAATTGAGATTTATTAACAGCAGTTATCCTAAAGTAAAGTGATAAGCCATTTTACTGTACACGGCCATGGAGCATTGAATTTGAGGACATGTATAAAACAATAATGTGCATGGATTTATATTAGCTAGGTATATGTTTCTTCATTCTAGCATGTGCAATTTAAAAGTTTCATTCACTGACCTTGATGTTATTTATCACACCAGCTTCTTCAATGCAATTCACTCTGGCAGTGTGTGTATTTATTTGGTGTGTGTGGAACTGGACGTACCAAGGTGTATGACTTAATAAGTAGTTTTCTGTTCCACCTGGACTAGCATCATCATTCTTACTGCTGAATTCTTTTGCTCCTTTTAATGCCCAAGCACGTCAATGTAATTATTGAAACATGTACATAAGAAAATACTGAATATAAGTTTCAAAAAAGGTTTTTCATTTTCTCTTACCCCCACTACCTTGGTTACTTTTGACCACCTTGTAGGTCTACAGCAGGTACACACATTATTATCAGCAATTGCAGGCTGTTATCCAGGCTTTTGAATCTGTTGCTGGCCTTAGTACTGCTGCACCATATGCCTTGATGGCTCTCCAGACTATGTCTAAGCAATTCAAGTGTCTGACAAATTTGATATCAGATCAACTACATCTAACTAACAAGGCACATGGAAATGAAGGCATAAAAAGAAAAGAGGTTTCAGCCTTTGGGTTGATAAATGCCGGGGTATGTGGACTGAGAGCTGCAAGCAACTCAGAAACATACAGGCAGCCACCTGTCTGGAGACCTCAGAGAGGACTTCCTGAAAGAGCAGTAGCTGTGCTCCGAAAATGGCTCTTTGAACATTTCTTGCACCCGTAAGTGGTTTTATAGATTGGTATTGTCTAAATGTTTACTTTTTGATAATATCTAAATCAAGTTTGATAATTGGTTTCAAAGTAATCTAGTTAGCTATTTGGCAGATTATACCTGCACTGTTGGCTTTTTTATAAATAGATATCGACCTGAACTGCTAGCTTCTAGAAGTTGAATAGATTAATTGGTGATATTTCTGAATGGACCCATTGTTTTCTCCTTAAAGCTGAGTGGCCAACTTGGTAGCCTAATATTCCTCTTTGCAGATGCCACGTCTCTAGAACACTATATATACCCTGATAGTTGATTCTCTATTAGAATAATACACAAACATTATTGATATTCTTTCTTGCGGCTGATCCAATTTCCAAAGATTGGGTTGGCATGCCAGTCTATCATGTCTATGTTATTGTCTGGCCCATCATCTTGTTCCTAATCTCCCTTGCTCCACTGCATGAATATTGTCGATAGGATGCCGATGTAACGTTGTATAATTTGTGGGGTCCTTGTTGGTTGATACATGAATGATTCCATCTATCTTACAACTTGATACTTTTCCAGGTACCCTACGGACACCGACAAGCAGATGTTGGCCAAGCAAACAGGTCTCTCTAGAAACCAGGTAGATAAAAATGATGTTCTCTAATTCTAGCCTCCTGTGAAAAATGTTGATGCGTTGAAAATTTTCACCCTCATTCTAGCCCCTCCTGTGAAATGGCTCAAGCTCTAATCAGCAATGTGCTGAATTTCACTATTTTTTATTGAAGTTCACCTCATACAATTATAATGGGCGATATCCACCATGTGTTGGATAAATGTTCCTGGACGTTTGCATGATCAATGCAAGGTTTCTTCACTTGCACTTAGTTTCTTCTGGATTTACTTGTTGCTAAAACACATAAAACACATTTTTTGTGCTTTTCTTGCCTTGAGGGAATATTAGGGGATTACTAGATTCAGTGAAATATCTCATAACTTGATTTATTTTGCAGGTTTCAAACTGGTTTATCAATGCAAGAGTGAGACTATGGAAGCCAATGGTGGAGGAGGTACATTCGCTCGAGATGAGTCAATCACATCATTTTCCAGCAAGAGATCAAAATAAAAATGCCAATGAACAACCTCAAGTACCACCAGACTTCATTGCAACCCACTCTAATAATCAGGCCAGTGTAAATGCCTGCCACTGGAAGAATCAGTATCCTACACCAAAACCTTTCCGAGGTGACATCTCTCAGATAACACACCACATTGAAGAGCCTCTTAATTTTGCAAGCAATGAGATGTCCAGCCACCATGATGTTGGTGGTGGTCCAGGTGCTGCCTGGGGAAATGGTGGTGTTACTCTCACTCTGGGCCTCCATCAAAGCAATGGAGTTTGCTTACCCGAGCCTATTCACTTGAATGCTGTTCATAGTTTTGGCTTCGAGTACGATGATGCTTATGTTATGGACACAATGGGAGGACATGACCAACACTTTGGCCGGGGCATCGGCAGGCATTGTGTTCATGATTTTGTAGGATAACCATGTTGTTCGTGGAGCTTGTTCTCTCTGGAAATGCATCTGATGGAGTACCATGCAATGCCGCTCCATAAAACACAGGAATCCAGGTTCTCAGCTCATGAATGATGTATCCTTTCCATAAGATGGTAAAGAAGGGTAATACCAGTTCCTGATCACCATGGAGTCTGAGATCTCGCAATCCATGTCTGATTCCTGTTTGATTCTCCCTGGTCAAATAAAATGTTACATGCCCCAAGTTGAAGATATCTAGAGTTGCAGTTTGGTCATCTCTCACAACTTAGAAGGCTTAGCATTTGGGTATATACATGATTCTGGTCTTGAAATCCTTGTAATTCTTATATCCTTCGAGCTAAATTTGTATTGTTCGTAACGGAGGGATAAAGGTTGGGACTTCTTATATCTCATTTATTAACTAGTATTTCTAGCATTTTTATTAAGTGCTATAGATAAGCTTTTATAAAGATATTCAGATATGCTAAGCCTAATGCGCAAGCTTTCCCATGTGGGTTTTGGATACCCAACAGCTGTAAAGCCCGAATCCTCCTGAGGTCCCACGCGTCAGCACAACGCTTAGTTGGATTCCAGATCAGATCAGCTGCGGATTGTCAAACTCGAAACAGCGTCATCAGCCAAATCATCTCCTGCCACGTCATCGCTTAATGTAGGTCGGTTTAATAAGAATATTCCTGGAATCCGGCCGAGAAGTGGAGCTTAAGCGCCAAGGCATATCCTCTGCATTTATTCCATTCCCACTGTGAGATGGTTCGATCGCACCATGTGGCTTGGGTTTTCTCCACTCGAGCGCGTTACGCTGCTCCTCCGTTCTTCCTGTTCTTTATGTTGGACTAAAATTGGACGGTCCTGATCGATTTATATTTTCTTGAGATCCGGTATTTGAGGTACTGAATACGGTACCGCGAGGCATCTTACCAAATGGGAAGACGATCAAAAATCAAGAATGAATTCAAAGACGTTCACTTCCTAGGGTTTCTATTTTCCATGGTTGTTCGAGCCGCTCGAGCTCGTCTCTTCTAGGGCTTTTTCTTTTGGCGTCCGGGAAGAACCGGAGATGCAGACGGAGGCGAGGGTGGGGGTGGTGGTAGAGAGCGGGGCGCAGAGGTCTCTAAGCTCCGTGCAAGGCGGGACTCGGAACTACTCGACCGAGCAGCAGGGGTTGCAGCAGGGGCCGCAGATCGGGACGGTGCCGAATCTTTTGGCCGGAGGGGTTGCAGGAGCCGTCAGTAAGACGTGCACGGCACCCCTCGCTCGCCTCACCATCCTCTTCCAGGTATGTCCTCGTATGCCTATCATTCCCTCTCTTTTTTTAATTCGTTTTGTGCTGGTATTTTGAAGTTAGGGTTATCTACTATCTTTTCAAGGATTGCGACATTTCTCTCTCTATTTTTATCCACGAGACAAATGTAAGCATGGAAAGCTGCAATTGAACTTTGAATGGAGATCGCTCACATATTTGTACCCCGTTTTCTGCTTGAGTTATCACGTTTTGAAGCTATTGATTATTTGATTCGGTGGTGTTACTTTCATGGCACTTCCCTTGTTTACTTTTAGGATTGTCGTTTGAATTTCCTTTATTTGAGTATAGAATTGGTTTTTTTTTTTTTTGGTGTGTGTGTGTGTGTGTGTGTGTGTGTGTGTGTGTGTGTGTGGGGTGTTAATGGCTTATTTTTAACTGGTTCCATCTGTCTGTTCTAAATCTGAATCTTTAATTTGGATATATGATAGAATAATGGAAGAGTTTGAGCAAAGATATTGTTGTTAGAGTGATTTAATGGTGATAAAAGCATTCAGAAGTGAAATATTCTAATATTGAGCCTGCAATTTTATTTACTATGGTTCTCTGTTTTTTAGTTCCTTATCTTCTTATTTTATTTCCCTTGCACATCAGTGCAAGCTGTCATTTGAAATTGTTTATTCATGATCCACTTTGTTTATATGAAACAAAACATCTGGAATTTTTAGTCTCCAATTTTTGACAAACCCTGTTGTACCCATTTATTCATATCAATTCTTTTCTTGTTAGGTGCAAGGGATGCACTCTGATGTTGCAACTCTAAGCAAGACTAGTATGTGGCGTGAGATTTACCGTATAGTTAATGAAGAAGGTGTTAGAGCATTCTGGAAAGGAAATATGGTCACAATCATTCATCGTTTACCCTATTCATCTATCAGCTTTTATGCTTATGAGCACTACAAAAATGTATGTGCAAAAGTCTTCAAATGACTGTTTTTTTCACCAATTGGACCCATTGAGTACCACATTGTGCTCTTCACTTAATTTTTTTGTAGTTTTTTTTAAACGTTGGGTGCTGCTGCTTTGCAGCTATTGCAGTTGATTCCTGGTCTTGATGGGCATCAAAACCATGCAAGCACCAACATTATTTTGAGCTTGTTTGGTGGTGGTTTAGCAGGGATAACAGCAGCAACTATGACATACCCATTAGATCTTGTGAGGACACGACTTGCAGCTCAGGTATTTTCATGATTAATATAGAAAATTTTAGCCTAAATAGTTTGTCTTCCTGATTACTTTTTTAATGGATGGATTGAAGATAATAACATGATCTAATTGATTGCTTTCGGGGGACAAATTGCAAGCCCGTTTTAGGAGTTGTTAGTTGGGGCTATAGACACTAACTATTGTATCACATTCATTGGTACTTATTTTCTTATATGGACATATTTTTGCCATTTATCTTGGTTGGTACTTATTATTAAACAGCGAACAAGGTGAATAGCTTATTGAATCTAATTTGAAGATGGTGTTTGTTTTCAATTCCATGCTGAGCGTTTGTCTGGCCTTTGACTACTCTCTAACCTTGATGTAACTTTTTTTTGTGTTTTTTTGTTTTTTGTTTTTTTGGGTTGAAGTAAGATTTGATGCAATGCCAATTATGTTTAGATGTCTTAGAGCAACACATGTTGTCACCCTTTTTTGTTACTTTACTGTTGCCTTTGTTTATGAAAAACATTAATGTATTTGTATATTTGTCATGCATTCTATCATATTCCTGTTTGTGGTTAGATATGTTGAAACTTTTTAACTCGTCTTGTTCTTTGCTAGCATTGAACTGAATTGCTGTTAGTTTTACTGTTTCAGTTGTAGTCATATTTTTAACGTGAGTAATCTGAGACTTTGCAGACAAAGAATGTGTATTACAGAGGCATGTCGCATGCTCTTTATGCTATTTGCAGAGATGAAGGTGTTCGAGGGTTATATAAGGGACTTGGGGCTACATTACTGGTAATTCTCCACAGATGATCTGCCTTCCATTCAATGACTGTGACTTCTACTTGTTGAGCCCCTATTGATCATTAATCACCTGCAGGGAGTTGGACCCAGCTTAGCAATTAGCTTTTCTGTTTATGACACTTCAAAGTCTCGGTGGAGATCAGAAAGGTGATATGTGCGATTTGTTTTAAATAATTCCTTCATATATTCAGTATCAACTTTATTATTGCTACCTTCACTCCTAAACCTTTTATTAAACTCTTTAAATATCAGGCCTCATGATTCCCCTGCGCTGATTAGCTTGGTTTGTGGAAGTCTTTCTGGGATTGCATCATCAACAGGTAAATAGCAGAGATCCTTGTAGCTGGATCATTGAATTTTCAAGCATCATAGTTTTGTTCTTTTCTGAGTTTGAAAAATAGCGTTATGTAGTGAGCTGAATGTGGATTAAGATAGAAGTACATGATGATAACATGTGTTCAGAACTTCAGATAATAATGAGAGCAAGCCCATTGGCAATTGGCATTCCTTAAAAGAGCTATTTTTAACATTTTGTGCTCATCACTTGAGCTGACGTTCAACCTCTGCTTATTCTGGAACTTTTATGTTCGGTGCCAAATGGCCCACCAGCTGATTAAGTTTTCTGTCACATCGCAGCAATTGTACTGTATGGAGGTAGCCTTTGCAATGATCTAAACCACTACTCCTGTTGTTATCATTGTCATTTTTCAAAGGCTCAGAGACTTTTGTTTAATTTTTTTGACTATTCCCTACTGATCTTTAATTGAATTTAGCACACAAGATTGGTTGATGAAGTGCTTATAACCATTTATGTGATATTTCAAGTTATATTCCCTCTTCAATTCTCACTGTATACTTCTTTCACGCAGCTACATTCCCATTAGATCTTGTAAGACGACGAAAACAATTGGAAGGAGTAGGTGGCAGAGCTCGTGTCTACAACTCAGGCTTGCTGGGGACATTTCGACACATAATCCACACTGAAGGACTCCGTGGCTTATACAGGGGTATTTTGCCGGAGTACTATAAAGTTGTCCCCAGTGTCGGGATTGTTTTTATGACTTATGAGACACTCAAGTCTTACCTTTCAGGACCCAGTGACGGATGACTAGTGGTGTGGTATTTCTGATACATGTCATTTTTATAACAGGCAATATCTGAGAAAGAATGCCAACTCTTCAGTTGTGAGTATAGACTGGGTAGGAAAATTTTGTTGCTACTCCATTGCATCACATGGTGGTAAGTTTTGTAGTTACTGCCATATTATTAAGATGTTCCGTTCTGTGCATAGTTGAATACATCAAATCTCATTTATATCCTGAAGACCAATGATTATTGTGTCATTTTGATTGCGGTTTCTGTTGGCTATTATGTTCTTAAATTGTCTCTTTCATCTTGTAGTGCCACTTACAAATTTGAGTGGTTTGAAGAAACTTGGAAGTGATGAAAATTCATTTAACCTCTATGTTCAAAATTTGTTGGGTATTCAATATTTATTGATTCTAGTGTACTGTGGTATATGGAAGTTTCGATCAACAATTGAATATTGAAATATGACCGTTTTCTTTTCAAACTTTCAATTATATTTTCTTGTGGTGTGGTACTTTGTGATGTATTTGTTTCTCTGGTTAAGAATAAGATGATGGTATTCTCAACATATCAAATCCAAGGCCTAGAGAAAATACTAAAGACAGTGACCTAGCAGGTCAATAAGCTGCAAGCAATCACCAAAAATTTAATGGTAATTGGTCCCCTTCCATTTTACTGATGCTTTTATTGAAAAGATAAAGCAATCCAGGACCCGGTTTATATTGAGTGAGGGGGGTTGGCCTAGCTTACAAGACCAACTCAACCCCCTGTGCGTATAAAACAAACAACAATACAAACCTTTGCACACCATGGAGGAGGGGGTAATAATGGGTTTGCACTTAAACAAAGGGCAGGGAGGTATGCATGCATGTTTAACATGAAAAGAGTGATAAATAATTAAACAAAGGGGAGGGAGGGAGGCAAGCATATGTTTAACATGAAAAAGAGTGGTAAATAATTAATAGTGGGTATACACTTTCTTTCACAAAGGGAAACCTCCTGTGAGACGTATATGATCAAGGGTGCTACGCAGGCCATACTTGAGAACAGCGGCATTGGCTGCCCTGAACCCCTCGCCGTAAGCTGGTGAGATATCATGTGCAATTTGATGCATGAAAAACTCACCCAGCTTCTTCTCAATGTCAGATTTCCTTCCCTTCTTGCTGGATGATGGCAGGTATGAAGAGGAAGAGGAGGAGGATGAGGCAAAGTCAGATGGTGGGATGCTTTTTGACTCTGGCATGACCTCTGATTCCAGCCACATGTGAGAAAGTACCTGACAGATGCCTTCTTCTATCTCAGGACTCAGATGGCGGTAACCTAAATGAAAAATAATAGGAAAACAAAAAGGATGGTAAGAATGCTTTAGAAGAGGAATGAAAGAACATTGCATAAATTGAGGGTTTGTGGACTTTTTAACAGAATGATGATCAGAATGTATTCACCTTTGAGACGCAACCATCCGTGCATCAATTCATGAGCAAGAATAGCACCAGTCAATAGCCTGTATTATTATAATATGTATCACAATATCAGCACATACCTTACTGAAATTTAGAAAAAAAAAAAAATGCATCATTTTAGCTGTGAACATCAAGGGAAATTATTGAAATAAGTAAAGACATGAATGTTTTGAATAGGGTAAATAAGGTGAAGGGTTGACTGAAGATCAACCTTGGAAGACCATATAGAACAAGAATAGCTGTGACTTCACATCTTCGATTCAACTTCTGAGGATAGGTTCTCATGTCTACAACTCTATTTCCACCAATTCTTGGTCGTTTTTGTATCTGTTTATAAAAGAATTAAAAAGGCACACGAGGGACTGTAATCGGTTTACCGATAACAAATAATGAGTGCATTCGCTTACACTGCTAACTGTTTGCTCCTCTGACAAACATAAACCCCTTGTCTCTGGCATGTGGTGATGACCCTGTGTCAAACAAATTTAGATTAGGAAGTTATTAAACAGAATTGATCATCTCCACATCCAAAACATTGTTTGTATGGAAAAAAAATAAAAGAAAGTCAAACTAACATCTTTCTCCCCTTCGATGGCTTCATTGAGAGCTTGCCTTTCAACTAGAAGCATGGGAATCTGTTGGTCAATTTTCATATACATTCCTTCATAATAATCTCTAATAGAATGGTAAAGAGGTTGGCAGTCTCCCGTATCCATGATAGCAGAATCCAGACATTCTAGGCAAAGACTTCGCCCATCTCCCAAAGAGATGTATTTTATACTCCTTGACTACATTCATTTAAAAACCAACGGATATGATGAGCAACTCGTAAAAGGAATTATATGATTCATAAACGTGATATCCATTACATGACAACATAATGTGCCTAAAGAACTGTGATGCTTAACAAATGGCTGAAAGAAATGGTGCATGAATACACATAAACAACAAGAGAGTCCATTACCTCCAACCGCTCACAACTACAGCACCGAGGTGTATTGTCATTTTCATGCGAAGGGCAATAATTTTGTCTCCAGAATGGATGAGCACGGTACTCAATTAACCCGAACCTGTTTGTTGGGATCTACAAAGAGAGTTTCAAGATCTAAGTTCATCTATTCAGAAAAATCTTCATTGATTAATGGAAAAAGGCACAACAGCTAGTCTGTAACATAAAATAAAACGTAACCATGTAATGAAGCGCAAAGTAATTTTACATGATCAAGTAAAGCTTTACTTGGAAAACATGTGTAGGTAGTAGGTATAAACTCTTTTGCACCTATATTTTCCCCAACATAGTAACATCATTGGTTTCAACCATAATCATGTATAATTAAGTACCAAACAAAGTTTTTTCTATATGGCATTAGCAATAGTTCCTATCATCCAACGCACTGAGATCTACTTCCAGAGGCAATATCATGTATATGTGCCCTTTTCCAAGCTTATCGATTGCCAGCTCTATATGACTTAAAAAGTGACACTATAATGCCAACTTTTGTCACATTTTCCAAGTTCACAGCATTTTCTTAAAACAGCAACCAGCTAAATGAACCAAACACAGGATGTAAATTCCAAGTGATAAATGGGAATAGGTCAATAAGAAAACCATTTAACAGTTAAAGACAGAGAAAAGGGAATTCTGAAGGTAAAGGCATGTTTTAAAGAAAATCTGCCAGGCAAAGAGTTACTTACAAATTGATGGCAGACATCACATTTAGGGTGATGCAGCTCTTTATGACACAATTTGTGGTATGGATGACCCCCTGACAAAGAAAACTGAAAAATGGGCATGAGATTAGAATCTCTTCAACTGAAAAAGGCATTCCAACCACGAAACTTCAAACAAAATCATTCTTAATCTCTAAAGTGGAGTAGAATAACTTCTTTAAGAGACAAATAATGTACCTCTCTCTCACAGATTGGATGGCCGCAGCTGTGACAACGAAAGCATTGGGGGTGCCAAAAGGCCCCCATGCAGCTCAAATAATGTCCATAGCCTATTTCATAATTACAGCCTCCACAAACTCTGCAAATAAGAACTTCAGAATTACTCCCTAGTTTTAGATAATTGATTCAAATGGGAAAAACTTTAAATTTCAAACCTAGAATCTTTTGGTAAAAGTTCTACAGGATTGTGTCGATGGGATGAGGGCGTGCTCAAGCTTTCCCGTATGGCTCTAGCAAGATCTTCATCATTATCACATTGCCCTTCATACAATGAAGAATCCAAAGAAAATTAAATCCATCGAGATATTGTGAATTCCTAAAATAATGCTGAGAAATTGTCTTGTTCCTTAAAATAACATTTTCACTGCAATTGCATTCACTTATTAAGATCTTCAATAACCCAAGCATACCACTTCTTCTCTTGGCATCTGCAAGTGAAAGTTCAATTGCCCGATCATACTCCTCTTTCTCAGCTTTGGACCGATCATCCTGTCAGAAACTTACACAAAACAATCTCATGAGACACTGTGAGGGAAATGACAATCTATTGTTAAAGAAATTTCTAATACTATCATAACTACTAACGGTTTTATTTTGTGAACAGAAATTATATTTCTGGAAACTGGAAAGTTTACAAAGGAGGGAATTTTAATCATAATAGGTATCATGCATAGCATAAGTGACCATATGAAAGCTGCAAACAATGTTTACACTAACTTGAATCCTCATCATAGGTTTAAAAGATGATGCACAGTAATGAAACTAGTATGAGTTACTCTGTCATTCTTGCACCAGCGTCATGATATATACATGTCACGCATTTAATATTTTAGTTAAAAGCTATTTACTATCAAACTCTGTTCATGGCTTCATGCTATTTTCTCAGGACTATTTATCTATTTCTCATGATAAGAAAAACAAGTATTGGTTATGTAAAACAAGAAGAACAAAAAAGAACTTCATTTAAAGAAGGAAACAGTGCATTATTACCACGGATCTAGCTGGCTCATGCCAAAACATGTTCTCTTCTCCGCTGATCCTTAGGCGCCGCCCATTTGAAGCTCCACGAGAAGACCCTCCAAACAACTTGCTAAGCCACTTCATAAACCGCGATCTTCTCACATTGTGTGATGGCGGCATGTGCCCTAGTTTCATTCACATCCGCAGACGCACAATTAAACAATCAAACCTCACACTCACCACTGAGATCACACGATAAATATAAAAAATTCACACAGTTTCACAAACAACCACTACTCCCAATCCCATCCACACGGAAAAACGAATTCATTCTGGTGTTTGCTTTTTGAAAACCATAAAAATAATAAAAATCCACTGAAATCTCCAATCATGCCAAAGAAACAAACCCGAAACCACTGAGATCCGATCAAGAGAAGAGAAAGAGCAGATCACCATAAATGCAAGGGTGCGCGGAGAACTGTCCAGCGGCATCGGAAGAAGCCATGGAGGTGGAGATCGCTGCAGCGATTCGAAAGGGAAAGGAGCTTTGATCTGATTGGCAGAGAGAGGGATAAGGATCGAAAGACGATGGGCTGAAAGGGAGAGGGGGATAAAGGAGGGGCACGAGGGCGGGGAATCGAGGGATGAACGGCGGCGGAGCAGCGAGGAGGCATCTGGAAAAGCGAGATGGAGAACATATACGCAAGCGCGGCGAGAGAGAGAATAAGGGAAGGGAGGCAGAGAAAGGAAGAGATTCTTGTTCTCAAAGGAAAACGCAACCAAGTGTTTGTTTTCAGTTTTTTAAGTTTTCAATCAAAGCGAGGGAAACACAAGGATGCGGGAACATCACGCTTACTTTTTGCGTTTACCCCCTTCTTAGTTGTATAATTCCACATAGCCCCCTCTGAGTTACATTTCACCGAAAGCACATGTGGAAAAAGTGGACGGAAATCCTACTTCCCTGAAATGGTTGGGAGTGAGGAAAAAATTATACTTGTGTTTTTTTCACTGAAATGGATGAAAATGGGTTTTTATATGCCAAAGCTCATTTCATCCACTTTGATAATAAAAAAGAAATTGAAATGGATATGAACTAAAATGAATGGAGTGTTATTTTCCTCACTTCATAACAAATGAACAATTGAAGTGGAGGGAATTCAACCCATTTTGACGACTTTTTCTCCACTTCCAGTGAGATGAATGCTATAAGTAAAATTAAACTTCAAACTCTTCATATAAATAATTATTATTTTATGTCTTTGTGGTCTTTTAATAATTGGATCTTATTATATAAAATTAATAAATTAAATAAAAACTAAAAATTAAGATGAAAATATATTTTGAGATGTGTTGTTAATGTGATAACAAGATCCTTTAGCAAAGGCAATTATATAATCGAAATCAGCATCATCTAGGTTGTCTCTTGATCTCCTTGAATAGATTTTAGAATTTTATTTGTAAAAGGGGTTTTTAGCATTTTCTATGTACGTTGAGTGATAATTCCGGTCACGATTCAACTTAAACCAAAATAGAATATTTACTTTGATTAGCTATATTATAATTTGTTGATTTTTTATAAAATAAATTGATTCAACTTTTATAATCTAGAGTGGTTTTACAAACATCAAAAGAATAATTTGCAAAAATTGGCATCAAATATAATTTTATTTTTCAAAATAGAAAGTTCAGAAACAAAAGAGTAAATTTATTAAACATGGTTTTCTTCTGATTCTCAACTTCAAGTTTAAAGCGTATATAGTTATTCATCAAACTCCTATTTTTATCTCTGAGAGTGTCCTATGACACCTTTCATCAACACTATTTTGTTATAATTCATCAAATATTATGCTTCAATATCATTATCCTATAAAATTAGCAAAATATTAAGAACCACTTCATAATATATAAAAAAGGAAATGTGCTCCATATCTTTGATTTCTTAAATCTGTTTATATGGAAATGATGTATAAATCATCATATAAATCCTCCAACTTAAATGATTCTGATTGTGATACGACTTTCCTGCTCCCATTGGGTCCATTGAACCCATTACAAGAGACTGCTGCTAATGTGGAGACGAAAGTGGCTCAAGACCCAGGTGATCCGAGCCCAATTAATCCTGGTCGCAGGCACAGTTGCACAATCGTAGTTGCGCGACTCGGTCTGAGAGAACCGAATATGTGATCCCCATTACTATAGGTAGTGGTGTGGGAAACGTTTCCATTGAGTATCTCTACCAGTTACTATAAATAGAGATGTATGATTGAAAACCCTAAGGAATATCTTAGTAAAGTTTGTTTCCTTTCTTACTCTCCAAGCTTCTTTTTCTTCTCCGTTGATCTTCTTCCTTCCTTCTTATCGGAGTACGCACACACTTGAAGTTGTGCTATCTGATACCCTGAGGATGTTTGGTACTTCGTTGAGAGCCACCCTCGCATCCATGGAGGAGTTCGATGCTGAAACTCGGCGACAGTACCTTGCGGAGTTTGACACGCAACACAGTCGGGCAACCATGTACTTCCTCTTGAGGCTAACACAGACGACCTCAGTGACCGATTACCAAGCGGCTTTTGAAGATCTATTAGATGGGGTTCCCGGACTCTCAGAACCCCCTCTTATCTCAGCCTTCATCTTCAAGCTGTGACTAGAGATTCGGCGGGAGCTCATCTTGACTTACCTGAGACCTTCCACCCTGGTGGAAGCCTTTACCCTAGCGCGCACCTATAAAGCACATGTCAAGGCGACACTCTCCGATCTCCCATTCACCTTTTATATTCTCCAATCTCCTATCATCTCTCCCCCTCTCCAACCCTGGAGTAACCAACCATCCATTCACTCCTCAGTCCTTCTCTTCTCCATCCATCCTCTCTCCAGACCCTTTTCTCTTACCAAACACATTACTGAACTCACCGTCTCCTGACTTTACCTCCGTTGCTCCAACCTCCGTCGTCGCCTCTCCCATTTGTCAACCCCCCAAAACCTTCACCCAACCCCCTACCATCCCTTCCCTTCCCCTTGGTGCACAGCTGAAGACCATCATCTCTCCTTGTTCCCTCTTCTCTCCCAACCCCTCATATTTCATCTCACCACCCTCCTCTCTCCACAAGGCAACAGAGCTACTAGATCCTAGGGGTTTCCATGAATAAATTGCGGTCGCTCATCCTCGTGACCATATCCCAAAGGAGCAGGTTGCTATTCCTCGTCCGTCAAACCCACTTCCACTGGCGGTTGAAAAGATCAATGCAGATTTGTGTCTCGTTGTGCCTTTGTTTGAGAGATTCAAATCCACGATCCCGTTAATCACATGTCACAAGTGGAACTCCATACCCACTAAGATAACAGATCCGGATCCTGATCTGAATGTCAAGATACGGGGAAAACCAGGTTCGGAACTAGCTCGGAACCCGAAGGAGAAGGTTAAGGTGCGACCGACGATGCTCTCCCCTCGTGGCTAGCGGACGAGCTGGAGCGGCCCTCTCAATTGGAGCTGAAGATCCCATCGGTCCTCAAATCTCAACCAGAGGTAGCGGAACCGGAGTCGGAGACTGTTGCGAAGCCCGAGTGAAGGAGCTCACGCAACACCTCGGCAGCAGCTGCAAGGAAACGAGGACCGGCCAATCTCTTGAAACATAGGTATGAATTGTATTTAGGAGTTCAAAGTATCATAGGGATGCATGACTATGTGGCAACCAATGTTGAGTTCTCTGATGGAACTGGTCAGATAATTAGGGCCGGATTGGACAAGAAATTGAGGTTTTGGGGTCCAAAAATGGCACTTGAATGTACAGGATGCAAATCAATTGATTCTGAGGTTTGGGCTTTGTCACCTTGTGGGGTTTATCTACTAGCTGTTGTAGGGGGTGATGATGGCTAACAGGGTCTTCTATGCTCTGATTCGTGATCGCGTAGCTCCCACACTGTCGAGCTACCACACTCCTTTGTGAGGATGTCAGGCTCAATCCCTTGTATCTTCAAGTCAAAATGTTGTTGGGTGGTTGGGTGAGAGCAAATAAGATTGATTATGCAAGGAAGGTGTTTGTTGAAATGACCCATAGGAGCATTTGTATCCTTTTTAGCAATGATTCATGGATTTGCAAACAGTGGCCTCTATGGTAAATCTCTACAGCTATTGGTGGACACACAGAGGACCTGCATTTTTCCCGATCATTGGGTGGAAACTGCATTGATTGCACATGCTACATGTGGGAAGGTGATTGATATGGTGTTTGCGGAATTGAATCGCCCAAGTTTAGTAACATGTCATGGAATGATAGCTGCCGTAGTGCTAAATGACTTGTTTGGGGAGCCTTTGTTGCTCTTAAAACAAATGTGGGTGTTCGAGGCCATGCCAAACTCTTTAACCTTGATGGAAATCAGCCACAATTACATTGGTTATGGATTATTTGAGCTGTGTAAGAGTGTGCATACATACATTGTTAATCTCGATGTTCTTTATCTCTCTGGAATTAATCTTAATGACTCAATGCGGCACCAACTGATCTAGAATTACAAGGTTTTGAAGATATTGGATTTGAGAACATGTTTGTCATTGCAGTACATCAGAATTTCTGCTCCTAACATGCTGCTCCAAATTTTGGTTTTTGTTTGCTGCTGAAACACTCAACTGAATGAACTTTCTGCTTAGTTTTTGCAATCTCTTCATTCCATTGGTGGATCTCCAAGTTTGTACTTGTTAATACTCCCAGTTCTCTGGTTGATATTGCCATGATCTCTGGTAGAGATGCGTAGTTTAAGCAGCATAAAGATGGCTCAACATTACTCTATGATAACATAGGTATTCGTATTAACACTCGTGAATACCGGGCTATAATGGGTGAGAAAGGTCAGCTGACCAGAGGTGATGAAGGTGTTGTTCCACTCAACGCTACACTTCACATAGCTCCAGAGTTAGTCTCATGGAAGACTGCTATTGAGGTTGGGAATGCTAAGAAGATCATTAAGAAGTTTCTTGATGCGAGGCAAGCACATGGAGGAGGATTATTAGCTGTAGACCAATGGGAAAATGGAGCCAAGACCATTGTGGGTGCCTCTTCTTCTGCTCATGCTGCATCACTAGTCTTTTGTTTAGCCAATATCTTGCTCATTCTTAAGGTTTCCAAGTGTTTCTTTTAGCTTGGTTGCGTTGTCTGCTCAAATATAGCTGGAAAGATAATCGATGTACAGTTTCAGTATGTGACATTGCCGTTGGTTAAGGTTCTAGGAAACTTGCCATTTGATTATTTTGGCATGTCAAACAAAATCCAAGAAGGGGTTACACTTGTGCGTGCATAGCTGAGAAGTGCGATATTAAGAGCTCCAAATCTAAACATCTTTTCTGAAATTTACTGTATCCTATCGCGCACACATGGCCAAGAATACAAATGCCCATCTTCGAGTTTGTATGGGTACTACCAGCTTGATGGTCCAAGTCACGAATACTATGATTTCCACGATATAGTTGTGTTGGTGGCACAAGTTAATGGCAAGTCTAGGTGTGAGGCTAAGCAAATAAGATGCAATTATGAGAAATGTTCTGATACTGAACTGAAATACCGCTTCCTTAAAGCTAAGGACATTGGTCAGAGTCATCCTATCTATTACTATACGTTGGTCTTCGCCACATGGGAATCTCTTGCCGAATTTTGCAAATTCTATTTCACCTATCACCTTGAGGACAAGGTGGATTTTCAAGATGGGGTGATTGATACGACCTTCCCGCTTCCACTGGGTCCATTGAACCCATTACAAGAGATTGATGCTAACGTGGAGACGAAAGTGGCTCAAGACCCAGGTGATCCAAGCCCAGTCCTGGTGGCAGGCTCTGGTGCACAGTCGTGGTTGCGCGACTTAGTCTGAGTGAACCGAACATGTGATCCCCATTACTATAGGTAGTGGTGTGGGAAACATGCGTTTTCCATTGAGTATCTCCACTAGTTACTATAAATATAGAGATGTATAACTGAAAACCCTAAGGAATATCTCAGTAAAGTTTGTTTCCTTTCGTATACTCCAAGCTTCTTCTTCTTCTCCGTTGATCTTCTTCCTTCCTTCTCACCGGAGTATGCACACACTCGAAGCTGTGCTATCTGATACCCTGAGGGCGTATCAGATTGGGTCAACACTTATGAAATCAACAGAGAAAATGAAATCTAAATTCTTCATGAAAAATATAATATCGTTTCTATTCCAAGTGTTAGCTTTGAGAAAAGTTTTGAAAAACTCCATTAATCTCAAACTCAACACCTTTGAAAACAAAAGTATTTAAATGACATGTTATAACAATTTCTCTTTTTCCATCTAAACACACCCAAAATAACATCAATAACAACAGTAAGATGATTTTTCCACTTCCCGCTGGAGAAAGTTATGCTTCATCTTCAGTTATCACTTCTTAGACCAAAATAGTCTATTGTAGACCATTTTAGTTCAAGGTTGCATTTTTTTTTAATAAATCCCTTTAGAAGTCGTTTAGCTTCTGAATTGGATCTTGTTTTGCTCCACAAAGATACGCAAAGGAATTTTTTTTTATCGATCGGTAAGAATATGAGGAGGGACCTCTGAAAGGGATGGCAACTGCTCGTGATGTCAATCACCTGAAACTTCTGGCTGGAAAGTAATCGGCGATGCTTCACTGATAAACGATGCATTTATTAGGGACTCATTCGCCATGTGGATTTCCTTATCCTATCATGGTTCGAAGGAGCCCACGCAACCAAGCAACTGCAGCTACAAAGCCCCACTCTTACAGTCTTACCAGGGATGCGTGTGAGCCAAGATCCCCTGGGCGGATTTCGAGGAGGCAAACCCGAACGAATCTACGCTGGAGGAGACGCACCTCATAACGAGCTGACCCCCGTACTTTTATCCAGTCCCTAGGCCCAACAAAGGACCTGTTGTAATACCAAACCTGGTTTGTAACCTCTATCACTCTTTCTCTTGAATAAAAGAATGTGGTTTATCCACTTTATCAAAAAAAAAAAGATACACAAAGGACTTAATAGCAGCAAAAGAGCTTTTGAAAACCCGCTTTGCTCTAAAACCCTTTGAGCAAAACGACCTTAAACACCTAATTAAAACCGAGGAAACCAAAGCTGTTTTGGTTCCAAATGGGATTAATTGTAAAAAATTATGTGTTTTTTTAATTTTAATTATTATTATATATTTTTTTAAGTCACTGGTGTTGTGGGGTACCCCGATACCCAATTATTGTACAACCTGCACCTACACCTTACCCCTGGGGCACCCCACGGTATGGTGTCGTGACTACCATAGCACAACACCATAGAATTTCTCCATCCTAGATGCCAATAACTTTGCAAGAAGTCATAAAACAACCGCGGTCCACTTGGTCCGATGGTAAACCGGTCGCGCTCCTCGACACCCACCCGGGTTCGAGGATGCGCTGAGGGCTAATCGTGTGGCGAATTTTCCCGGGCACGTGGTGGGTATAGAAATCAAAAATACCCGTGCGCTGGGGTTCGATCCCGCGACTAAGCACGTCCGTGGGTAATCTTAGCTGGGCGGGGCTGACCGCCTGGCTCCTATGTCCCCAAAAAAAAAGAAGTCATAAAACAAAATTACAAAAGGATGAAATTTCATTTCCATTAAAAATGAGTTTTTATCTATTTCCTATTCACTACAATATCAAGATATCATCAGTCATAACAAATTAACTGGTTTATAAATTGATATTAAATAAGATATAAATAAAATAAACAAAGAAATGCAAAATTTATGTTTAATTTGATATTATTTCTTCAAGGTTGAAAGACATTAGGGAGTTTTCGACACAACAACAAAGAGAAAATTTAAAATAATATAAAAACAATTAGAAATCTCAAAGTATGGTAATGACTAGATTAAAAATAAATGTTTGAGTTTGATAAAATATAACTCCACCATGATCAATGAACTCTGAACTCTGATCACTATGTTGCAAAACTTCAACCGTTAATGCTTGTCTCATTGCTATGGAATTGTTTTCGTGAATGGAATTATGAAACATAGGCATAGACTTGGTAGGCAACCACAAGGAGACATGTTTAATATCTTGCCTCTTTTAATAAGAAAACAAGACAAAAAAACACAAACATCACCTCATCTATAGTTCAACTTTTGTTCAATTTAGTGTAATTATTTAAAATAAATAAATATATATGTTATGTGGTAAAAATAATCACCTTCACATAACATAATCCAAGCTGTTAAAATATGAGCTGAATTGCTTAGTTATCCGATGATTGATGATGAATCTCAAGGCCGACACTAAGACTTGATGAGTCAGGTCAATAAATTAAAAGGAGGTTGCCAAAGGGACTGAGAACACTCCTCTCTGAGATCTCTTCTTCTGTAACTCTCTCTCTCTCTCTTTTGTGAAGTTCTGACTTGCTCGGATCTCTTCTCTCTCACAGTTTTCTTCTCTTTCATACAGGGTTATTTGGCCTTTCCACTGAAATCCTTCAAAGAATTCCCACCATACATCTCTCTGTTTTTTTTAATATGTGGATAAATCACATAATTTATTAATAATGATAAAATAGTTCACATGTAATCTCAATCAAGATTGACAAAAAAATATATAAATTCAGATAGTGCCACAATCCTGATTGAGTTGTTGATGCTTCAGGTGCTCTCTTGGTCAGCAGACTTGTTCTTGAAGGCTTCGTCGCCGCCTACGGTTCGAGTTGGAGTGGTATCGGGGAACTCCAAGCTTCTCTTCACGAGCCTTTGTGTTGCCTCCAGCTTTGACTTTTTGGATAGTGGTGTTACATCCAACCAAGATAGTATGAGAAAAGAGATATCACGAATAATTTTAGAAAATACGTTATTTATCTCTAAAACATCGTATATTTCTTTCACCCCATATGTTTCAGGTGATTGCCATCACCGTACATCTCTCCTGTTGATCAAGTTCATTTATGAGCCAATTATTACATCAATAGATATGATCTCCTTTCAAATTGTTTTAATTAAGATAAGCCATGTTTGGGTTAGTTTTTTCCACCACAATGGAACCATTGATTCATTAAATTGTCCTTTAGTTGTGTGTGTGTATATATATATATATATATATATATATATATATATATATAATCATAATAAAGTAAGGTCGGCCGGAAACACTGTTCATTTACGGTTGCCTCCCATTTAGCTACCTGGAGCATGTTTGAAAGATTTCTAACCATATGGATGGAAAGAACATCGAAAAATAAGCCAACAAGTCAATTTTCATACAATTTGGGAACTTGTAGGGTCTTCATCTTAACGGGTAAAAATTTATAAAAATCTTACCGGTTCAAAATTTCACCCGTTAAGATGAAGACCCTACAAGTTCCAAAATTGTATAAAAATTGACATGCTAGCTTATTTTTCGATGTTTTTTCCATCCATACGGTTGGATTTCCTCAAAACATTGTGCAAGTGGGCCAAAAAGAGGCGACCGCACTTGCACGGTGATAAGGCCGACCTCATTATATCATGATCCTATATATATATATATATATATATATATGTATATATATTAGAGTCAGGTCGGCCCACTCTAACACTCAGCCGGTGCTGGGTTTGGGTATTGGGCTTTTTTTTTTTGGTTTTGGTTTTGGGTGTTAGAGTGCGGCCGGCCTGACTCTAACACCTTTGTATATATATATATATATATATATATATATATATATATATATATATATATATATAGCCCAGTGTTTGTATAAGGCCGGTCGGAACACTGTTCATTTAAGGTCACCTCCCATTTGGCCACTTGTACAGTGTTTGAAGGATTTCCAACCTTATGGATGGAAAGAACATCGAAAAATAAGCTAGCATGTCAATTTTCATACAATTTGGGAATTTGTAGGGTCTTCATCTTAATGGGTGAAAATTTATAAAAATCTTATCGGTTCAGAATTTCACCCTTTAAGATGAATACTCTACAAGTTCCCAAATTGTATGAAAATTGACATGCTTGCTTATTTTTCGATGTTCTTTCCATCCATACGGTTGGATTTCCTTAAAACATTGTGCAAGTGAAATTTAAAATGGCGACAACTACTTGTGATGTTACGCGACTGTAATATTTCTGACTTTATATATATATATATATATATGTATATATATATATATATATATTATTATTTTGTTGTATTTCCTAATGAGTCATATAACCAATCCCATCTATCTAGTTTTGACAACTAATCTTATCATCTAGTATTTTTATTAATATTTTCTATTAGTTTGTTTTTTTTTAATATGCTTTTTATTATTTTTAAAATGTTATTTCTAAGGGTTACAATGGTCAAAGTTAGTTCTGAAAAATAATCTTAAAGAACTAATAAATTGTTTTCCCGCCATTTTCTACTTGAATAATAGGAAATGTACTTTTTTTCATATCTTTTTAATATTTTTAGAACCCAACTCACTATTATTTAAAATTCATATATAATTTTGAAATATTTTCCAAAATCAATATAAAATAATCATTTATAAAAAAAATGAGAGTTTATTTTTCATAAATATTGGAAGAAATATTTAAAAAAATTATTATTTTAAGTTTACCGCAAAAGCCACTGATGGTGGACACCTCCGCCACAACGGAGTTATTATATTGTTGTTTCTCTTGTCTCTCTACGCCGTACCTCTCTCCTGCTCTTCGAAAGAAGTTCTAGGGTTTCCGATCCGCTATTCCGCGATCGATCGGTCGATTGATTGAGGGTTTTCCGATTTTTGGGAGCCATGGCGATGCAGCAAGCGCAGGGGATCGATCCCGCGTTGCTGGACGACATCATCAATCGGCTGCTCGAGGTGCGCACCGTCCGACCTGGGAAGCAGGTGCAGCTCTCGGAGGCGGAGATCCGGCAGCTTTGCATCGCCTCTCGTGATATATTTCTCATGCAACCCAATCTCCTCGAGCTGGAAGCCCCCATTAAGATCTGCGGTCAGTCTCCTTGATTTCCCCCGTCTTTTGCTTCTTTGATTGATCCAGTTGGGTTAAGATTCTTTTGATGGTTTGCATCTTGACTTCTCTTTGATTTTCTTTGTTATTCTTGTCACGAAGTTGGCTTTTATTTTATTTTATTTTATTTTCCTTTTTCTTGGTGCCGTTAATTCAGGTTAGAGAGTCCGTGAGAGTGATCACTTGAGAAGGGATGGCATATAATTGGACTAAAAAGATTGATCTTTTGGCAAAAGTTTTTTTTTTTTTAATTTAAGTAGAGTTTCGATTGGGAGGAAAATGGTGAAGTGAATGTGATGGAATGGTAGAGAGTTCGTGAGAGTGATCACTTGAGAAAGGATGACGTATAATTGGACTAAAAAGATTGATCTTTTGGCAAAAGATTTTTTTTTTTTAATTTAAGTAGAGTTTCGATTGGGAGGAAAATGGTGAAGTGAATGTGATGGAATGGTATGATGTTCTTTAGGCTTTGTTTGTTTTATGGTTTATCATGGTTTCATAATACATGGTATGGTTTACTTTGTTGTTTGTTTTCATTTCCATTAGAATGGTATAGTTTTTCATGAGTTTTTTTGATGGTTTCTCGTGGTTTAAAAACTGTCATTTTTGTTGAATTTCTTAAACCATCGATTTGGTGGTTTCTTATGGTTTTAACTTTTTTCTACCAAACATATCCGTACCAAGTTATTTCAATCCCCTCTTCTACCCTAGTAAAATAAAAAAAAGGTTATAATCTCCACAAAAAAAGTCTTAGCTTTTGTTAATTTTGTATATTAATTTTATTATAATTTTATTAGTTTTATTAATTTTAAATTAATGGTTAATAATTTGATGTATATTTTGTAAGATTTCAATAAGAATTATTTATATTTTAGTTGAATTTATTTTTTTGACCATAAATCATTAAATTTAATAGGGTTTTTTTTGTAGGTGTACCCCTGAATAATTTTGAAATTGCATATTTAGCCCTGAATAAAACATAATTGCATACATAACTCTAAATAATAAGTATAATTACGTATATATCCCTGGGGCTAATCAATTGAAAAATTGTCAGTTAACGAACGGTAAACATGTGAAATGACCATTATACCCTTTACATATATACCCTGAAAAAGTTTGTTTTACTGTAAATTTACAAATACCCCTTTTAAAAGTATGGAATTTAAAATAGCTAAAATACATAAAGATGCGTATTTTGAAAATTTTCTAACCCTTAATTGAAGTTGTAACCATGGTTAAGATCATCTAATTAACTTTTATCATTGAAACCTAGCAATAGGGGTATATCCATCATTTTATTATTTCTGTAATCGTACCATACCATCAAAACCAACACAAATAACTAATTAACCATACCATATCATACCATTTTTCCAAACATGATAAACAATAATTACACTACCATACTATACCATACCATACATTACGAAACCATAACAACCAATCATCCAAACAGGGCCTTAGTATATGGAAGTACACATTAAAAAATTTCTTTCTTTTTCTGTTTTCTTTTTTTATTTTTTTGGTTAAAAATGTATTTGCTGTGCATTGGATGTTGGAAGTTTTGTGAAGTTTTCAAAGACTAGGTTTGCAGGTTTTATCAAAATATGAGGCAATTAATGTCACGCCCCGACCCTAAAATCCTGAGCCTTGGGCACGTGAGCAGATTGGTCGTACCCATGCGGAGGTGGGCCCCACCCGGATACAAGGCCCAAGTGATCATAAAGCAACAACACATATGCAACGGAGTAGTAAAAACATAAATATAAAGTCAGAGTATATCAGCGGAAGATAAATCCTAAGGGTACAGGCATCCTATAATGTCAAGTACATAACTGGCCCACATGGGCCAAATCACAAGTGTCCTCACTCATAGTAAATGAAATTAGAGGTAGCCAACCTAAACAACAATCTCAAGGCCCCACGTACAGTTTCGGTAGCTCACGTCTGCTACTCCGCGGGATCTGAAAAAGAGTGAGAACATTGTATGAGCTTTCGGAAGGAAAGCTCAGTAAATATCCCCCTGCAGGGATCACAAACAAGTCATGTATGAAAGAATAAGCAAGTAAAGCGAATCAATCTCATGACTAAACCAAGCAAGTAGGGCCGCACCCCACGCCAATAACCACTTAGGAGTCTCAACTCTACCACAAAGAATCATTAAAGATAGGGACTCCTAAACACAACAACGACCTCAAAGCCCTGGAAGAGTAATAATCCAAATAAGATTCTTGAAGTATCCCCCGGTCAGTCATCAACCTAAGCTGGTATCGACCCTTGGTTGGAAATCGGTAGTGCTACCTCTCATACGTGTTGACACGGCCAGTGTATCGTCCCACTTACAGGTGGACGGCTAGAGTATCCTTCCCCTGGCATGGAACCATCAGAACGCCAAGGTGTCCGCAGCCCCAAACACTCCACAGGAGCTCCCACGCTCCATTGATCCGGGCAGAAGATTCCACAAGAGTAACACATATCGAAAGAAACACCATACAATCACACATGCACAAGCATGAAATTAACAAGGTAATACACTAATGAGTCAATCAAGCATGAAATCAAGAAACGATATTCCAAGGCATCAAATAAGTATCAATGGCATCAACAAACCAAGAAACGATCAACCAATGATTTGAAGCGCAGAAGCATGTGATTAGTGATCAGCATGATAAAGGATAGAGAGCCAAAGGCACTTACCTGTCAGAGTAGAAGTATCTAGTAGCTGGCTAGTGTCTCTCTCGATGTGGCCCTCGACGCTACGTCAGTATCTGCCAGTGCAAATCTACTCTTAGTATATATATATGGGTGCATCGAAATATGTGTTCCTATGAAATGATCTAGCCCGTTACTAAGGCCCATCCCATTAGGAGCTACACTCACTGATAGGCTCTATGCTCTAACAAGTGGACCGAAATTCACTCAGCTTAGTTCAACTCAATTGGGCTCACTGAATCCCATAGCATTTTGACTCCACTAATTTCTAACTCATTAAATACCTCTTCCTATGCATCATTAGTTGCACAGGCCTTCCTCATGCATGTTCACCACCGGATGATTATGGAGTCTTCCAATCTTAAAACATAATAACCCAAATGTAGATCCAGGCTTTTACTCAAATATATCTATAGTTCATGGGTCATCTCCACATTCTATGCAACTATCAAGCCATGGATAGTTGCACACACATATGCACCTATGTTTCTCTACTAACAACTTTCTTAATCCCCCATCTCTCTCTCTAGTCCTTACCCTGAAGGTTATCCAAACATTCTTACATGTGAGCATGCATGGAAACTATGTGCGGGCCCAAATCCTATCCAAATCCACTTCTTTGCATTATTCATACTATTGGCTTTTAGCTTTTATTGTTAGTGCTTAATGAAATACCGTATCGCTCATTTTCCTTAATGTATTATCTCTTTAGCAACTGGGCAGCATCTCGTCCCTCTTACTAGGCTCCTATTCCATACATGCTGATCTTTTTGGAACTCATGTATGGCATCTTTATGCCCATTACTGAACTTGAAATAATTTATAAGTAACTAGTTCACCTAAAGTATGACCTTCACCTATCTTAATATGTACCTCATTTTGAGAACCCGATTACTCAACCATGCATGAATATTGGACTGAACTCATGCAACAAACCATGAGGAGGAAAGAGAAGCTAACCGGGCAGCGAAGTTCGCGACGCTCTTAGAGGGATCACCAACACTGCAAGTCACCGTGGAGTCCTTCCACCTTCTTCGTCACGTTGAGCTTCTTAGCTTCGGTGAGATCGTGGTGGTCCGGTTGGACCGCGCTGCCTCTCTGCTGGTCCTCCTTTCCCGTTTCCAAACAGTGCAAGACGTCTACGTTAGTCTCGTCGGAAGGAGGGGGTTCGTTTTTCCTTGAGCCATGGGGTGGAAGCACTGGAAGGGGTCACGTTGTGCGCCTGGGGAGCTGAGAAGAGCTTGGTATCCTGGCTGTGATGAGGTATAGGGCTTGGGTTTTCCTCGTTACCGAGGTGGCGGGGTGACGGGCTCGAGGTGGTCACCTCCGCTGCCGGGCGGCATAGAGCAGGTGTTGGGACGAGTCCTTGCTATGCTTTGCCAGAAAATCCGGTGGGTTTGTGGCCCTTGCGTTAGGTGGAGATCCGCATCCAATTGCAAGGATCGCTAGGAGGGAGGAACGTCCCTCCGTCCTTGGATCGTGATTCTCTATTATATTCTCCGCTCTTTTAACTCCATCCGTTGATGCCACTACGCTGCACGTAAGCATGAGTCTACGTGACTTTGGCAAATAAAGCCCCACAGCTTTCCACCGTCACGTGCACATCTTCATGGTCGCTTCCTCGTGAGTGGAGAGTCTTGTACTCACACTCCGCCATTTTTGAATTTCTTGCAACCAAGTTACTTTCATTCCTATATATATATATATATATATATATATATATATATATATACATATATATTTGCAAACAATGGATCAAGTTCCTCTCTCCACTTGTTTAATTCATCTTAAGCACGTCAATCTTAAATAGACCCTCATGCGTTCCCTTTTTTTAAAATAATAATAATAATAATAATAATAATAATAATAATAATAATAATATTATTATTATTATTTTTAACCCTTATTACACCAAAGATATATATATATACTCAAATTGACCATTCTTCCACTTAGACGTTTACCTTAGTTAATATTAAATTTGATCTAGAGTTGGGGAACTCCATTAACTAAAAACAAGTTAGGGGACAATTAAGGATTTAATAAAAATTTCATAAATGATGCTGCTTTTACAAAATATTGTTTACATTTTTGTTTGTATTTCAATTGCTCTTGTCCCCTTAGTTTTTGTGCATGACCTATTGAGCTATCAATAGTTTATGAAGGACATTGCATGTACTTAGGAAAAAATGGCAATAAGAGATGATGCCATCGGATGTCCCAACTGATCTCATATGCATGTAAAATAAAAAATGCATCACACATGATGTTGTATCACAAGAACAACTGCCCTCATGCATGGCAATGCTCAGGGCCTTAAATGTCATTTCGGTTTGCTTTTTTATTTTTTTTGTGAGTTCTTATAGCACAACATTGTTAATAATGGATTTATAATTGCAGTGTAATAATCATTGTTGTTGCAGTCATTTTATCTAGGTTTTTCTTATGGTAGATGTCATGCTCTTGGAGGGTTGTGTCTATTTTCTATCAAGGGGAAGGTTCATACCTATTTTTTATGAAGCAGATCAGAATTAGGAGTGGAATGAATATATGCATATTTTATAGTTTATTAGGAAGCATGTACCTCAAGTTGTTTATATGCATGCATGCTCTTGTATCAGCAATTCATCCTTGCTTATTGGCCCTCTATCTGGTAGCTCTTTTAACAAGGGAAAATATTGGTTATAGATAGATGACTGTTTGGCTAAAAGTTTGATACCATGAATTATACTCTGCTTGTGATGTGAACCACTGGGATTTCATAACATGGATTATTGTTTGTTAGGCATTGTTATGGTGTAGCATTGATGACCAAAATTTTAATGTTAAGCAAAGTTAAAACCAAGGATGAATCGTGCTTCATATGTGATTTGGTGTAGAAATAACTCCAAACCAAACTATGGAATCAGGGATCTGTTATGGAGTGACCTCCAAACCCAGGTCTCTGCTTCTAAGCCTTGTTCAAGCAAATTGCTGGATTAATAGACTTATATGGAAACAACACATTTTAAAACAAGATTTTTTTGGCGGAAAATTGACTCTACCATAAAAGTTTGTTGCTTCAAGTAAATTTCCACTGCTTCTAAGGCTTGTTCAAGCAAATTCCTGGATTATTTGGAAACAACTCATTTTGAAACAAAATGTTTTTGCCGGAAAATTTACTCTACCAAAAAATTTTGTTGTTTCAAGTAAATTTTGATTTCTTCCATTTCTATTTATATTCATTCTCTGAATAAGTAGTTTTTGAGAGAAAGAACATCATTAATGCTGGATAAGATTGTCTCAGATGAGCTGCTAATCTGCTCTCAATTCAGGATGCGAAGAAGGGCTTTCTATTATTATTGTTATTATTTAATTTCATTTTTTGGGCTTATTCTGATGGCTTCTGTTTTTCACTAACCTTCCTTTTGTTCCAATGACTTAATGTGGATTTTCAGGTGACATACATGGCCAATACAGTGACCTTTTAAGACTTTTTGAATACGGTGGTTTTCCTCCTGATGCCAATTATTTATTCTTAGGTGATTATGTGGATCGGGGAAAACAAAGCTTGGAAACAATATGCCTTCTTCTTGCATATAAAATTAAATACCCCGAGAACTTCTTCCTTTTGAGAGGGAATCACGAATGCGCTTCTATAAACAGGATATATGGATTTTATGACGAATGTAAACGGCGATTTAATGTTAGGCTGTGGAAGGTCTTTACTGATTGTTTTAACTGCCTCCCTGTAGCTGCTCTTATAGATGACAAAATACTGTGCATGCACGGAGGCCTTTCTCCTGATCTCTCAAATTTGGATCAAATAAAGAGCCTAACTCGCCCAACTGATGTCCCAGACACTGGTTTGCTCTGTGACTTACTGTGGTCAGATCCTGGAAAAGAGGTACAGGGGTGGGGAATGAATGATAGAGGTGTTTCTTATACTTTTGGTGCTGATAAGGTATCTGAATTC
Organism: Dioscorea zingiberensis; assembly: GCA_026586065.1. Taxonomy (NCBI): domain Eukaryota; kingdom Viridiplantae; phylum Streptophyta; class Magnoliopsida; order Dioscoreales; family Dioscoreaceae; genus Dioscorea; species Dioscorea zingiberensis. The sequence goes on along the minus strand of CM048818.1, from coordinate 2,191,977 downwards.
TTGATGAAGCATGATCTGGATCTTGTTTGTCGTGCTCATCAGGTAACTTGCTGCCTACATTCCTGAATTTATTATCCATCGTTAATGTTCCTATGCAAAACTTTGTGTTTTGTGCAGGTTGTTGAGGATGGCTATGAATTCTTTGCAGACAGACAACTTGTTACTATATTCTCAGCTCCAAATTACTGTGGTGAATTTGACAATGCTGGTGCGATGATGAGTGTTGATGAAACATTGATGTGCTCTTTTCAAATCCTCAAGCCCGCAGAGAAGAAGACAAAATTTATGATGTCAACTAAAATATGACATTAGTGAAACCTAGTTTTCACTGCTGTTGTCAAGGTGATTTTTACCCCTTATCATTTTACTTTTGCATATTTGACTGCAGAAATTTTGATTAAGCATTTATACATATTATGATGACAGTAAAAGATTTAGCATCTTGCTCCTTCAGAAGCTTTTGTAAAGATGCATTTGTTTAGGCCTCATCCATGATTTCTTCTTAAGGCCTATACCTCACAAAAATGAACTTCACATGTCATGGTTTAACTATGACTATTTTCATCACTAATGTTATAATGAAGCATTATCACATTTAGCTAGGTTCTCTTTCCTTGTTTGAGAATTGGATCTTCTTTGATAAACAATCTTCCTATTATCTGTTGCCATCAATCCCAATAGAATATTTACATTCTCAGATTTGCAGTTTTCCGTTGCAAAGTATCATTTGTTGTTATAGAAACCTTTGGATAGTACAATTGGTAGGATTTAGTATTCCTTTTACAACTTTAAGTTGTTTTTTGGTTTGGATTTGTCAAGTTTTGAAATAACAAATTTTGCTTTTCTTTTGTTAGTATTAAGTAATCACTCCAAGTTATTAGGTGATTATACTTAAGTAACTGTTCTCAACATTGACAAACTTAATTATCTATCTTATAAGCGATTGGAAACTATTTAAAAGCATAAATTACCTGAATAGTGATTATTCACTTGCATTCTTAGCCTAATTTGTCATTACATCCACTAGGTTATGTTCAACTTGCTGTTGACAATTCTTATTCTGGGTTATATGCACGTCCTAATAAAATAGCAAGGTTTGGTTAGGTGCTGTTCTTTTTACTTGTTGATTCTGTTTACAGTTCCTCTCTGTTTCCTGTGATGATTTTCTCTATAAATAAGTACCTGAGTAAATTGGTCATGTGAGCTGATATCTGTCACCATAGTGTAATAAGTTTGTGGAAATTCAACTATGATAAACACTAAATATTAACCAACATTCAGAAGGAAAATTGGTAACTCATTTCTTCTCACAAGGTGAGGTTGAGTGGTCAAATCACTGTCTATAGTTTGCTTCTAGTGGTTTGCCCACATTTATAAAAAAAGATAATCCTTAGATATTAAGATGAGATTTATGTTGTTTGATGTTAATGAAATTTTGACCATGATGGTTATTAGTGTGTTGAACAAAATTTTGTACTTGCTAGACTTGTTGCTATTTAACACCCATTAGGGGAAAATTCTTATGCAACTTTTTTCAGTTCCAAGAATGGCCATAACATAGACTTCCAACAGGAAAGTGGCCTGTATGCAACACATGAAACAACACCATGCACATGCAATGGTAAATCATGGATGGCCTTTTGCAATCATCCTCATGCATTATCTGTGTATGGAACTTGATTGGTTTCTTGTATTCCCTTTTCCGGTATCACTCTCCTTTTTCAATTGCTAGAATATGCTCGTCCCGAAATTCATTTTGCCCAACTGATCACAGAATATTTTTCACTCGATGTCTGTGGAAGAACACTATAGAGGGTGCGGTGCGGAGCTATGTAGCAGTGAAGTTTGCAGACCATGGGGTCAATGAACCAGAAGTGATTAACCTGTGACCTGATGAAGGATTCAAGGATTGGATGTTTATTTGAAAACTCTCAATTCTTTTGAATGGCGAACGGGCCGGAATGTTTTTCTTTTCCTTGCGTGTGTGGAACCTATGCTGCTACTGTACATACTCTTGCTGTAAAGGCCTAAGTAACCACTTGTGCTCTTTCAGCATTCGCATTTACTTTCTTTCTTCTCATTTACTTTCTTTCTTCTCTCCATAGGTTCATCATGTTTGGCCCACAGTTCTTGTGATTAATTGTCTCTGTTTTCATCTTCTTTTATGTCTAATTTGAATAATTTTGTCTTCTTAATTAATTCTCATTATTAGTTACTATCAAAGCCCATCTGATAAACATGCAATTTATCTTTGGATACCAAACAAACAACAATGGCAGAAAACTCTTTGAACCTGATTAAAGAAATCAATCTAATTTTTTTTTGTCGAGATCTGTTCCTTTGAGGAATTAGAACAGATCTAGATCAACGGGTAAGAGAAGAAGTTGGTAATGATGACCAACATCTTCTCCAATGACCAGATTTTTAAGGACTGTGTCTTATCAGGAGAAGAATTTGCAAAAAGAGGAGGGTTAAGTGCTCGTGCCCCGAAGTAGTCTCCAATGCTCAAGTCATAGATGCTCCAAATAGAAGAGAGAGCGAGGAGTAGAATGAGAAAGAGTGGAGAGGATTCGAGTGATGTACAAATAAATGATTAGTTTCAGTGAAATTAGAGTACCGCATATTAGATTATGTCACGTGTTCTTTGATATTTTTACCCAGTAACATAACTAATCATACAATTAAGTGATTCTTGTATTACATATATATTATATATATATAAAGGCTTCTACGACATCTTGTTTATTTAAGGCCGTTTTGAAAGACTTGGAGAGTATTTTTTTCCTTTCAAATCCAACCGTATGGATGGAAAGAACATCGAAAAATAAGCTAGCATGTTGATTTTCATACAATTTTTTGACCGTATGATCATTCATCTTAAATGGTGAAATTTTATAGAAATTTTAGTGGGTTAAATTTTTACCCTTTAAGATGAATGGTCATACGTTTACCAAATTGTATGAAAATCGTCATGCTAGCCTATTTTTCAATGTTCTTTTCATCTATATTGTTGAATTTGGAAAAAAAATAATCTCCAAGTGCTTCAAAATTAAGGGACAGTATATGAATAATAATCTGGTCGGTCGTATAGTAACACGCATGATATATGGTATATATATATATATATAAATTTTATAAATATATGTATATATCTATATATATTCTGATGATAAGATAATTTAAAAATTATATATGTATATCTATATATTATCTAAAATATATAGATAAATCTATATATATATATATATATATATACATTATAAAAAATATAATATATATATTTTATATATATTTAATATATAAAAGTAGTGTTAGGATCAAGGGCTGCACTTGCGGCCGGTTGTAGGGTCTTGATCTTAAAGGGTGAAATTTTGAACCGGTAAGATTTCTATAAATTTTCACCCGTTAAGATGAAGACCCTACAAGTTCCCAAATTATATGAAAATTGACATACTAGCTTATTTTTCGATGTTCTTTCCATCCATACTGTTGGATTTGAAAAAAAATATTCTCCAAGTGCCTCAAAATAAGGCGACCTTAAATGAACAGTAATCTGGCCGGTCTTATACTAACATATATATATATATATATATATATATATATATAGAGGCCCGATAACATGGTAGGATCACTTTATCTTAGATCCCCGCCTATTTTCGGAGGCATGTTTGAAGGATTAATCGTATGGATGGGAAGATCATCATAAAATAAGATGTTTTTTCATATTACATGGTGACCGTTGGTCCTCCCACTTAATGGTTGGAAATTCTGAACCGCTTAAAATTTTTCTAAAATAAGAACCATTAAATTGGGATACCAAACCACCAAATCGTATTTAAAATTATCGAGCTACTTTATTTTTCAACGATCTTCCCATCCGTACGGTTGGAAATCCTTCAAATACGCCTAGGCTAGAATGGACGGCGGGTGGATCCGCATTGATGATCCACGCCAGACTTAATCACCGCTATATATATATATATATATATCGGTATGTTATAAGGGTTTATTACACATTCTTAATTATGTAATTTACAGGGGTACATGGGCAAAATTCCCTGTATAATTTCCATTCTCCACGATCTCCATGTCCCCTGCCATGTTCTAAACGACCAGCAAGTACAGCAGTACACCATCCTCCATTAATCTCCATCTCTTCCCAACAGAGCTCGCCACTCACCACCCAAACCCTAGCATCCAATGGCGATCCCTTCCCCAATCCCTCATCTCCTCCTCCTCCTCTTCCTCTTCCTCCCGGCCCTCCCCATCTCCTTCGCCGACTACGTCCTCTACAGCGGCGAAGTCATCACCTCCGGCCAAAACCTCACAAACGGCGACTTCCAGCTCTCCCTCAGACCCAACTGCGACCTCATCATCACCAACGCCGGCAAACCCATCTGGCGTGCCAACACCTCCGGCCACGGATCCGACTGCTACCTCGGCTTCAAGCACAACGGCGAGCTCGTCGTCCGCCACGGCGTTCACTACACTCTCTGGTCCTCAGGCTCCAAATCAAAGAAAGGTAAGTACGCTCTCCTCCTCGACAACAACGGCAAGCTTAGCATCTTCGGCCAGAGACGCTGGACAAGCAATAACCAGAAAGACCTGGGTGAAAACACCAAGAGAACAGTGATCACAACTGAGTATGTTCTGCACTCTGGACATAGATTGAATCCTGGGAAGCAACTCAGTTACCAGAACTTGTTGTTTGGATTGTCTCACTGTAATCTTGTGATCAATGAGACCAGTTCTGGGAGGATCTTGTGGCAGACTAATACTAAGGCAAATGGGTGTTATGTTCAGCTGGAGAATAATGGGGAGCTCACTGTGAAGCACTTGAAGCAGAAGCTTTGGAGCAGTAACAAGAGGTCTGATAATGGAGCTTATATTGGGGTTCTTAGGTATGATGGGAGGTTTGCTGTTTATGGTCCTTTGCTTTGGAATAATGATAAGAAGGACACTGTTGAACTTGGGGGGTTGGATTCTGATCAGGGAATTAGTTTTATGTCTGGTGATCAGATGGTATAGTTTCATTGGGAGTTTTCATGCTGTTTGTTTGTTTGTTTGTTTGTTTGAAATCTTTGATAGGGAGGGAGAGATAACATATATGTTGGGTGAATAAAACTGATCAGTTCATGGTGTTTTTGTTTTAGATTTTCCAGTTTTTTTTTTGTCAGTTAATGTATGAAATAAATGGAGTGAAAGGACATGATTGATTGATTTATGATTAAATCCGGTTGTAAAACACAACAAATCTTGTACTTTGGACACTAAGTCCTTTCCGGATTTGGGTTATTCATAATCTCAAGTGGGATATTTCCCTATCAAACACAAGCTTCATGTCATTAAAAAAGTTTTACTTTACTGGAGTAGTTTTTTCTTTGGTAATATGAAAACCTCGGCGGAGCCCGTGCACACATGGTGCTAGGATCATCTTGACAACTGCTTACACTTTCAGAAATGTGCCATCACCCGTGAAATCTCTTGGGTGTTGGAATTTTTGCGGGTACAGAGATACCAATATATCACTTGGTAGTTGGTATTTATCTCGAGTAGTTAGAATGACAAAAAAAGAAATAACTTTTATATAATATTTGGTTGGATGTACTCTCAAATACATAGATTTTTAGTTATAATATATTTATAAATACTTGGTTTTTTAAATGCAAATATGGTGTTTAGTTACATGTAATTGAGAATCCACGTGATAAAATTTTATATTTGGTCGTAACATATTTATGAACATGAAATAAATAAATAAATATGCTAAATCACAAACTAATCATATTTTAGCACTTTGGAAAAGACAGGTGCATATTGCTTTATTCATTTTTAAACACAAATAAAACCAATCAAAAAATGCCTGTATGAAAATTAAATATACCATTATTTGAGGATAAGAAAATTCTCAATATTACATATAATAATAATAATAATAATAATAATAATAATAATAATAATAATAATAAATAAATAAATAAATAAATAAATAAATCATGATAGAAATATTAAAATATAAAAATATAAATGTGCAAAACGAAAAAAATAAAATAAATACAAACCTATGTATAGAAGTAAGATTCTAAAGCAATTTGTAATTCTAAACATTTTCAGGGGTTTATAAATAAAAAACTAATTTTCGAAGTCAAACAATTTCGACCTTTTCAAGGGGGCAAAGGAAAAAAATCCCGCCCTGTGCCTAAACAAAATCCACAGTTCTCACGCGTCGTCTTCTCCCACGAATGCGGCATCGTTCGTTCTCCATGGATTGATGGGTCTTGAGCTACTAGAGCTCACAGTGCCATTGCTGAGAAGCCATGAACTCGAGGTTCGATCTCTTTCCTCTTTCATCATCCCTTTCGTCAATCCTTACAGTATTCCAAGTATGCATCTATGAAACCATCTCGATAGTTTTTCATGGAGTCATGGGCTACTAGATTTCACAGGTGCCATTGCTGAGAAGCCATGAACTTGAGGTGCGATCTCTTTCCCCTTTCATCATTCCTTTCTTCAATCCTTGCAGTATTCCAAGTATGCAACTATGGAACCATCTTGTTAGTTTTCAATGGAGTCATTGCTGAGAAGCCATGAACTCGAGGTGCGATCTCTTTCCCTTTTCATCATCCCTTGCGTCCATCCTTGCAGTCTTCCAAGTATGCAACTATGAAACCATCTTCCCACCACCCCGCCCTGCTCCTCCTCCAAACCATCTCCAAGAAGACCCCGTCGACCTTCAAACAACTCCACGCTCACTTCATCACCTCCGGCCTTGCGCTCCACTCCTACCCCCTCAGCCGCCTGCTGCTTTTCTCCTCCCTTCCTCCCTTATCCTTCATTCTTCCTCCCTCCTATTCCATCTCCATTCTCCTCAACTCCCCCCACACTTCCACTTTTCTCTTCAACACCCTTATCGCCTCCTTCTCTTCCGCCATTCACCTCACTCATCTCTCCTTCTATCTCTACTCTCTTCTCCTTCTCCCTTGCTTCCCTAAGCCCAACTCCCACACTTTCCCTTCCCTCCTCAAGGCCTGTTCATCCCCTCTCTGGGCCCTCCACGGCCCTGCCATCCATGCACATATTATAAAGTTCCAAGTGGGAGCCTTTTGCGATGGTTTTGCTCACACCTCTTTGATCAACTTCTACTCTAAATTCGGAAAAATCTCTGTTTGCCGTCATCTGTTTGATGAAATTCCCAAACCGGACTTGGCTGCTTGGAATTCCATTATCTCGGCTTATGCACGTTGTTGTGTTGATGAGGGTGGTGGTGTTAGTTTGATGGAAGCATTGGATTTGTTTAGGGGTATGTTGTTGGCGGGATTTAGGCCTAGCGAGATGACACTGGTGTCTGTGATAGGGGTTTGTGGTGATTTGGGCACGCTTGCTCAAGGCTTGTGGGCACACGTGTTTATGGGGAGGAGTGGTTTGGAGATGAATAGGTTTGTGGGAACGGCATTGATTGATATGTACTCCAAGTGTGGGTGGTTGGGGCTTGCAGAGCAGGTGTTTGATGGTTTGCTTTGCAGGGATACCTTGTGTTATAATGCCATGATACGCGGGCTTGCGATGCATGGGAAGGGGACATATGCTGTTGATTTGTTTGATCGGATGAGGCATGAAGGGGTGAGGGTGGATGAGGTGACATTGGTGGTAGTGATGTGCGCTTGTGCTCATGCTGGGTTGGTTGATGACGGTTGCCGGATTTTTTATTGTATGGAGGTGGATTTTGGGATCAAACCAAAAATGGAGCATTATGGATGCTTGGTGGATCTCTTGGGTCGAGCTGGACGGCTTGAGGATGCTGAGGAAGTGCTTCACTCAATGCCCATGAAGCCTAATGCTTCATTGTACAGGTCCTTACTGGGGGCGTGCAGAATTAACAAAAAATTGGACACAGGAGAGCGTGTGATTAGTGAGTTGATAGAGATGGAACCAGAACATGGAGGCAATTATGTGCTTTTATCAAACATTTATGCCAATGCAAATAGGTGGGATGATGTTAGGAAGGTGAGAAAGATGATGAAAGATAGAGGTGTCAGTAAAAATCCTGGTTCTAGCCTGATTGAGATGAATGGAACTATGCATAAGTTTATGATGGGAGACAGGACACATCCAAATTCAAAAGAAATTTATATGATGCTTGATGAAATTGGGAGGAAATTGCACGAGTTTGGGCATAGGCCAATCACCAAGGAATTTTTATTTGATGTCGAAGAAGAGGACAAGGAAGATGCACTCTCTTACCACAGTGAGAGGCTTGCTATTGCCTTTGCACTTGTTGCATCTGGCACAACATCTCCCATCAGAATCATCAAGAACCTTAGGGTCTGCAGTGATTGTCATTCAAGTACAAAGCTCATTTCTATGATATATAAACGAGAAATAATCATGCGAGATCGGGGTCGGTTCCATCATTTCAAAGATGGGATGTGCTCTTGTTCAGATTACTGGTAGATATTTAATGAAAAAGTACATTTGAAATCGATGATAGAGATTCTTTTCTGATTGAATTGATAGGCTTGCATATTCAGACACTGGATACAACACTTGACTTAAATTGGAATTAGATGCTTAAAGGTGGTTTTGGATGCTGATGAGATGATTAGAACTTGTAGTGACATTTATCAGTAAATATGAAATTGTCTTCAGAAATGATAACAATGTGGTTGATTATGACAAGACTTAAGAATGATGAACTGATGTTGTTTTTTTGGTTCAATTTGAGCTTCTGGTTCTTTGGGTGCGGCATTGTTACTAACTAGTCCATGAAGGCATGGAATACTAGAGTGCACAGCTGCTATTGCTGGGAAGCCATTGCCAGTCTTTCTGAAAGAATGACCTGGAGGTGTGATCACTTTCCCTTTCATCATCCCTTTCATCAATCCTTACAGCATGCATGGAGATATATTGTGACTACTTGTATGAATATGAAGCAATTCTTATGTATTTGTTCATCCTTTAAATACTTAGTGCTAACTACCATCAAAATTGCATTGGTTTTTTTCTAAAAAGTCAAGCTACCACAAATTCCCATTTTCTGTTTAAAATAGTTGTTTCAAGCCAGAGGATGAAGTCACTAAGATCTAGTGACCAAAGGATTGTTAAGTAATTTGTCAACTTTGTTTTTCTTGTACTCACCTCCATCTGGCGGATGTGAATATTCATGCTTTACAGGTAAATAACTTTGGGCATGTAGACAGGTTAGTATGAGATTAAATTCTCATAGCACATGCATGCAGGGATAGACACTCACCGAAAGTGTTAGTATATCACAAATTCATGTTGATGTGGCTTTCATAAAAATTCTTGGTTTGGAGTTAAGCTATTGATTTATGATCTACACCTTAAGAAGAATCAAGAAATATTTCTTGCACAAAGAACTCTTTGTAATGTGAAGTAAAAATGAAAACAATGTTGACAGATCTAATCGTTTTGCATAGGATGCCATAATGAAAATAATGTCAAGCAAATACAAGGGAGAATCAAACACCTTTCTCCAATATCTGAATATGTTACATGATTCCATAACTTGATCAATAGTTCTGAAACATGCTTGATTTATTAACTGGTTGGCCCTTCTTTTACCCATTGCTGACTGAAAGTAAGTAGATAAAGGTAAAAAATAAAGGCAACATCAATTACTTAATAAATTATACAGAAACAGCTTCAAGTAGAAACCTAATGATGTCACTCATGGCTGGCCTATTGTTTTTGTCATGTCTCACACACAATAACGCTGCTTCAATTAACTTCTCGAGCTGTTTATCATTGTAGTTTCCATTCAATCTAGGGTCAGCAACTGTTCCAATACCTTTGGTCTGTTTGATTTTATCCTCTACCCATTGCACCAAGTGGTCAATGTCTTGATAGCTTGAGATGCTCCGGCCACTAATTAGCTCAAGCAGCACAATCCCATAGCTATACACATCAGCTTTTGAGGTGATTTCTTGATTCATCATCCACTCCGGAGCCAAATAACCTCGAGTACCTCTAACTCTAGAGAAGTTTGAGATTAGGCCTTTCTTCTCTATAAGCTTTGACAAACCAAAATCTGCCACCTTGGGCTGAAGATGCTCATCCAAGAGTATGTTTTGAGGCTTTATATCACAATGAAGGATCCACTCCTGGCATTCCTCATGCAAATATGACAAACCCTTAGCTGTTCCTAGTGCAATATCAAACCTCTCAGTCCATGCTAAGCACCTGGTAGTACTTGGGGATAGAAACTTATCCAAGGAACCATTCTCCAAATACTCATAAACCAGAATCCTGTGGTTTTCTTCAGCGCAAAAGCCCCACATGCGAACCAAGTTCATGTGATTGATTCTCCCTATGATGCTCACCTCTGCCCAAAATTCAGCTTCTCCTTGGCTATTTTTTTCCAATCTCTTTACTGCCACAAGTCTACTATCATCCAAGACCCCTTTGTAAACTGTTCCAAAACCCCCCTTCCCAATTTCCTCTTGGAAATTTCTTGTTGCTTTCTTCAGCTCATCATATGTGAAGCGCTTGAAACCCACAGCTAATGCAACATAGCCCATATCCGTCACCTCTTTTATCCGGTGGATTCTTTTGATATACCACCATCCAAAACTTATGCCAATTAACTCTACAATGCCCACACATGCCACAAATCCAATCAGATACGCCAAGTACACAGGTTTGTTTTTACTTTCTGTGGGCTGATCTGGAATGACTGTATTCCTTTTTGAACAGTTCATAGTTGGATCTGGTATGTTTAGGTTAATGCTTTGTTCAATAGATGTAATCTGGCTTGAGCTTGGTACTTTGATGTGCATTGTAGTCATGTAATCTGGCATATGATACCCATTAAACAAAGTGCCTTTAGGATAGCATTCCCCTGTTCCATCATGCTTGTATGCAAAACCTTTACATTCACAGTCGGATAAGCAGGCCTGTCTGCAGTCGTCTAAGGACATGTCCTTGCCGAAGCTAGCCAAATCATAACCATAATAATCTGTGTGAACTAACTGCAGAAATTCTGAGTCATTGCAGGTCATATTGAACTTTGTTGAGCATCCCTGAGACCAGTCTGATGGATCAGTCATGTAGAATCCAGGAGGGCACACACAAGTAGGCTTTGGCGCATATAAACAAATTCCATATCTACCACAGAGGCCATGAACCTTGCAAGCATTAATGTCGGCTGACCATGTGACATCCCATAACCCATTTGGTTCATCTAGACTACAATCTCAACATCCCATCATAGTCTAGTGTCAGTCTCCGCTTGGGACCTAAACCATAATCTGATGCGCTGAAGTTCAGGCGATCACTTGACTGGAAATGGCCCTGTTCATCTAAAGTTGCTGATCTGTAGCTATTATAAGGTGTTCTATCAGACTTGAATATATCAACACACAGATTTGGCAGATATACACTGGATATTTCAGGGCCATTGTAGACGAGGCGTAATATGTTGTCATCATCGTAATGGAACATATAGTAGCCTGATGAATAATTGTTAGGGCCTTTGGCAGACACTAACATGTTGTCCCTTGTAAGAACTTGATGTGGAAGAAGAGTGTCAGTTGGGTTACTAAAGCTATCCCATATGATATCTTCATTTTGATTTCTTAGTACCAGATTGCCTGTATCCAGGAGCTCTGCTCTAACTGGCTCTTGGTTGAATGTACGTGTCTCCCATATAGTTATGCCATATGCATCAGTTAATACCAGGTTTCCATTTTTCTTGAAGTTCAATTTTGAGTCCTTGCCATGTACAGGTTGGTTTCGATTTGCCATCCAAGTTGTTGTTCTATTAGCAGAGTAAGTGAACCATATGGAATAACAGTAAGCATTGGTACCTACCTTATAGAATCCACTGGAGAATGCGCCACTGGGAGAGATCAAGAAATCTTCCTCTTTTTCGACAGCCAGTGAATCTCCAGGACTCAAGCTTTGCAATCCTCTCAATTCTACAGAATCCACAGGTTGCAGTAATCCCAAGAGTAGCAGACTAAGGCCTACTGGAAGAAAATTTTTCATGATGGGGAGAAATTATTATTTTTGTGGCTCAAATCTCTAAGGTAGATCTGTTTTGCAGTGACAACAGGCCTTACATATAACAATCAAGAACTTGATAAGAGTCTTGATTTTAGAATGCATTGACTGACTTGGTCTAGTTAGTGGACTATTCTAAGCATGTTTCATACAAAATTAATAGCACCATCTGCAGAAAAAACTGGGGACCACCCTTATGATGCCTCAGTTTCTTCTTTAATTTTACATCAGCTTCATCATTATCATTCTTAACTATTTGTTCACTTCTTATAAGGACTTGATTACACAAACTTTCTTCAATTTTCTTTGTTTCCATAATATTTTGGTCAATTGCTGAAATCTGCAGGCGGCCTGAAGTTATTCGGTGACATTTAACTTGTTTTACACTTTTACTTGATATTAAACTCTTTTCAAGCTTGCAAAGATGTCTAATGTCATTTAACTTAATCTACTAATAGTGAAATCTCATCTTGTAGTTAAACACTGAAACCTGGCATTAATTGTTCATACCATCTAAATGACATCATGTGGATATAGGTATTGAAGGCTACCAGTATGCTGCACTATTTGCTTCTTGTTTGTTTATGTACCACAGCATTGTCCTTACAAATTTGTGTGCCTTCTGATGAAGAACTTGAGTTTGAACTTCCGTCAATTTTCTTCATTTCAAGCATATTTTGTTCTGTTGCCGTGTTTTACAGATGGGCTAATTTTATGTGATGAGAATTAACCTTTTTTACTTGATGCTATAGTGAACTCATTTCAACATAGAAAAGATGACCTATTTACAAAAATTGACATCCAGGATCTCACCCAGCAAATTTTGGAGTCGTATACTATCAGAGTGACATTGTCTGACGATACAAAGCTTCAGTGCTGGTATGATCACACCTTCCAAAGCAAGATTTCTTTTACCTCCTACTCATACATTTCTTTTAAGATCATGCCTTTGTGTCCTGTGTAGTGACTCCAATCTCAAGTAGGCATTTACTATTTTTTCTGGCTAGTCTTAAAGTATGATTTGCTGGGGCCAGTGAAAAAGTTAAACTTAATTAATATTCCAAGCTTACCTAGTGTAATGTTGTTTGTTTGTTTTTTCGGGTGACTGCTGATTAGTAAATTCTCATAAACAACACGATATGATGGGGTTCATGCATGTTTTACACGGTATTCATTAGTCTTAGTGAACGAGATGTTTCTACACAAATTTGTAGCTACTGATTAATAAACTCTCATACACTCCACTCAGTGGTGTGGGTCAGTGGATTATGCTTTTTTTACATGGTATTCATTAGACTTAGTGAATGAGATCTTTGTAAACAAAAAATCACTATGAGGCTAAGAGTTTGTGTCTAGACATTAATTTGCAGTGTAAGCCTGAAGACACACTGACAAAGTTTTCTTGCATGAAAGTTTCAATGTGACTGATATATAATTACTCACATTTGACAAGAAATGAAAATGTTGAACTAATCTACTCACATTTTATAGTATAGCCTTCAGTGATTTGTGCATAAGTGTCAAGCCTGTGAAAAGGAGAATGGAAGACCTAGCTTCCTGATTGAAATATGGCATCTGCCTCAATAACTTAGACCATAATACTGAAATTGATTATGTTTTTTTTTAACAGGTTGGCCCTACTTTTACACATTGTTTGACTGAAAGCATGTATCTTGTGATCTAGATAAACAAAGTGATGCATGATGATCTAGACAATCACACTTAAGAGGAAGAAGGTAATCATACTATCAAAAACTAACATAGGTTAAGAAAAAAACTGTATTCATTTATTAACTGATTTCTTAGAGACGATCCAACTCTCTTTTATGGAGATTGGAGACCTTATCCCAGCAAGTTTGAATATCGATGAACTTGATGATAACTAAACAAGATAAGGTTATAAACTTAGATGTAATAAAATACAAAATCATGCCAACCAAAATATGAAATCACCCAGCTACTCATAGCACTTAAATTCATGAAAACATAAACCCTTTAGAAAACTTCTAAATATAAGCAATGTCGAATAATAGTGCCAGATCATATTCTGCCTCAGAAAGAGACAAACACCATCAATTATTTAAGTAATTTTGTGGAAACAACCCTAATCATCTCTGAGAAGAGCCCCTACGACATCACTCATGTCTGGTCTTTCATTTTTGTTTCCACTCACACATAATAATGCAACTTCAATTAATCTCTTGAGCTGCTTATGATTGTAGTCACCATTCAATCTAGGATCGGCAACACTTTCAATGCCTTCATCTTGTTTGATTGTTTCCTCTACCCATCGCACCAAGGTGTCATCCCCTTGATAGCCTGAGGTACTCCTCCCGCTGACCAATTCCAACAACACAATCCCATAACTATATACATCTGCTTTTGAAGTGATCTCTTGATTCATTATCCACTCTGGTGCTAGATACCCTCGAGTACCTCTAACTTTAGAGAAGTTTGAGTTTAGCTCTTTCTTCGCTACTAGCTTTGACAGACCAAAATCCGCCACCTTGGCTTGGAGTTGGTCATCCAAAAGTATGTTCTGAGGCTTTATGTCACAATGAAGGATCCACTCCAGGCACTCTTCATGCAAATATGACAAACCCTTGGCTGTCCCTAGCGCGATATCAAATCTCTTGGCCCAGGCTAGGTATTCAGAAGAATTTGAGAACAGAAACTTATCCAATGAACCATTCTCCAGATACTCGTAGACTAGCATCCGGTGTTTATCTTCAGCACAAAAACCCCACATCCTGACCAAGTTCATGTGATTGATTCTCCCTATGATGCTCACCTCTGCCCAAAATTGAGCTTCTCCTTGGCTAATTTTTTCCAATCTCTTTACTGCCACAACTCTACCATCATCCAAGACCCCTTTATAAACTGTTCCAAAACCTCCCTTCCCAATTTCCTCTCGGAAATTTCTAGTTGCTTTCTTCAGCTCATCATATGAGAAGCGCTTAAAACCAACAGCTAATGCAATATAGCCCATATCCACCACCTCTCTTATCCCGTGGATTTGGTTGATATACCACCATCCCAAACTCACACAAATTAGCTCTACAATGCCTATGGATACCACAAACCCGATAAGGTACTTCAAATATGACTGTTTAGCATTAGCTTCTGTGGGCTGATCCATGATAACTATATTCCTTTCGGTACAATTCATAGCTGGTATATTTAACTTCATGTCATCTCCACCGCTTGTAGTATTTAGTTTTGGAACTCTAATATACATGACATTGGGGTAATTTGGCATCTGATACCCATTAAATAAAATGCTTTTAAGGTAGCAATTCCCCTGCCCTGTATACTGGTAATGCTAAATCCTTTGCAATTGCAATTTGCTAAGCAGATATTTTTGCATTCTGCAAAGGACTTGCCTATCCCAGTGTTAACCAAGTCATAACCATAGTAATCTGTGTGAAATAGCTGCACAAATTCTGAGTCATTGCAGGTGGGATTGAACTTCGGTGAGCATCCCTTGGACCAATCTGACGGATCAGTCATTTGAAATCCAGGAGGGCACATACAAGAAGGCTTCGGTGCATACACACAGATTCCATATTTTCCACAAAGGCCACGAACATTGCATACATCTATGTTAGCCGACCATGTGATATTCCATGATCCATGTGCCTCATCTAGACTGTACAATCTCAACATTCCATCATAGTCTAGTGTCAACCGCCGCTTGGGACCCAGACCATAATCTGATGCGTTAAAGTTGAGGTTATCAGTCGACATGAAATAACCATGTTCATCTAGTGTTGTATTTCTGCTGCTATCATAAGGGGTTCTACCTTGGTCATATATTGATACATCTGGATTTGGCCAATATATGCTTGATAGTTCAGGGCCATTGTAGATGAGGCTTAATATGTTGTTATCAGTGAAATGAAAATTATAGTACCCCGATGAATAGTTATCAGGACCTCTGGCAGATACTAACATGCTGGCCTTTCTAAGACTTTGATGCGGAAGAAGAGTGTCGGTCGGGGAATCAAAACTCCCCCATATGATACCACCAGTTTGATTTAATAGCACTAGATTGCCTGTTTCCTGAAGCTGGACTCTAACAGGCTCTTGATTGTATGTATTTGTCTGCCATATGATTGTGCCATATGCATCAGCTAATAGCAGGTTTCTATTTTTCTCAAAGATTAATTTTGATTGCTTGCCTTGTACAGGTCGGTCTCGGTTAGCCATCCATGTTACTGTTCTATCAGCAGAATTGGTGAACCAAATTGAATAACAGTAGGCATTGGTACCTACCTTGTAGAATCCACTGGTGAATGTGCCATTGGTAGAGATCAAGAAATCTTCCTCATTTTCGACAGAAAGTGAGTCTCCTGGGCTCAAGCTTCGCAATCCTTGCAAAGCTGCTGATGCCAAAGTCTCGGTTGTGAATAATCTGAAGAATAACAAACCAACAGCAATTTGCAGGAGAACTTCCATGGCGACGAAAGCTGAAGTATCCTGAGTTTAGCTTCTCGAGGGAAAGGAGATGAGCTCTATTTTGCAGAAAGACTTGGAGTCCTCATGAGAAGAAGTCTGATTTGGATTTCGACTCTTCACATTCTAATTAATCTTTGAATACAAAATGACATTCATGGATATGAATGGCATCTTCTGGATATAAATATTGAATACCAGTCTTAGCTAAATTGATTTGCTTCTTGCTGAATTGTATATCACTTTCATCCTCCTCATTTGGACTAAAAAGAACAAGGACATTGAGGGGATATAAAATGAATTCTGGAGAAAATTGGACAAATCTTTGTTGTCTGTAGCCTCAGACTATTCAATCTATCTTCTTATGAATTGGAACTTGTCTTCATGTAAACAACCTATGCTATGACTTTTTATCATCTAGAACAAGAGAATGCACATCAAATGCAGTTATTGTTTGCGTGTTCAATCCGGTCAGTAAAACTTTAGCGGGAGCTTTGTAGCATCGGGCTGCCATAGTTGTTTTTAAAATTCTTCATTAGTTACCGCCCAATCTAGAACTTAATTTTATTTTATTTTATTTTATTTTTCTCTCTTTAATTCTATGGTAATAGCAATGACTAATGAGATACAGACTTGTGAGATTTATATATATCTGCTTGTATTACTGAACCGGTCTGATCGAATCATCTCTGAGCCCAAACCAAGATTGGGCTAAGCCCATCACATCCAATCGGGCTCGAACACGAATCTCGGCGAACCCTTCTCCCTTCCCTTATTCCCTCGAGACCACGCATCTTGGCGCCAACCCTCATCGTTTCTCTTCACTGATCTCATGATCCCCGTTCTCTCTCCTCTCTCTCCCTCTCCAATGGCTTCGTCTCCGTTGCCCTCTCACATCCATCTCTACTCCATCTCCTCTCCCAAATCTCTCTTCCGCGCCTTCTCCTCTCTCAGACCGCCTTTTCAGCTCTCCACTCCATCAGCAATAACAATCATCTTATCCAGATGCTTTGCAAGCAAAGAAACCTCAAGCAAGCTATCCATTTCCCACCTCATCCTTGCTTGCAACCCGGAGGAACTCCCCAGACTCTGCAGCCGTTATCCACCGGCGCCTGGTCGATGATGGTTTTCATCAGGACCCCTTCCTCTCCACCAAACTCGTTGGTATGTACTCCTCTTTTGATGCCCTGATAATGCCTGCGAAGTGTTTGAGAAAACGTCTGAAATAATTATATTTCATATCTTGTGTGTGTTTAGCCTTCAAAATGACCTGTTCCGAAATGTTATTTGATAACATTTACCTTAATCTGTTTGATAGTGAACTCCTTTCAGCTTATAATTTAACTCTGGAATCTGGCAAGCATTGTTCATCCGAATGAATGGCATGGTGTGGATATAAATTTTTGAGGCTACCTGTATGCTGAACCATTTACTTCTTGTTTTATTTATATTACCTTAGTCATTGTCCTTAACAATTTGTGCACTTTCTGATGAAGACCTTGAATTTGAATTTCTATAAAAAAAAATTTATCCCATCATATTTTGTGATGACATTTAACTTGCTTTTCTTGATACTATAGTGAACTCATTTCAAGGTAGAAAAGATTGACATATGTCCAAAATGCCATGCAGGATCTTGCCCAGCAGATCAGCGTGAGATTGTCTGATTGGATTGAGTTCTTCAGTTCTAGTAGGATTGCAGCTTTCAAAGTAAGATCTCTTTTACCTCCTAGTCATACATGTTATGCAAGATCAAGCATTTGTGGTTTGTACAGTGGCCCCAATCTCAACTAGTTACTTGATATTTTGACTATTAGTCCTAAACTATGATTTGGTTAAGTCAGTGAAGTGTCCAAGTGAATGAATTTTCCACACTTAACTAGTGTATTATTGTTTGTTTATTAGGGTTACCACAGATTAGTAAACTCTCAAAAACAGCACCATGTGATGAGGTTGTGCTTGTTTTACATGGTATTCCTTAGACCTAGTGAACAAGATGTTTCTACACAAATTCCTATCTACAGATTATAATAAATTCTCATACGCTACACCGAGTGATGAGTGGATCATGCTTATTATACATGGTACTCATTAGATCTGGTAAGCTAGATGTTTCTACACAAATTTAAACTCTAGATGTTAATTTGCAGTGAAACCCTGAAGAAGCATTGACAGAGGATTCTTGTAAGCAGAGAAGATTCATGCTTCACTGGAATATGATTGCACACATTTTATTTAGGATAGCTATGAGTAATTCATGCATAATGTAAAGCCAGTAAAAAGGAGAACTGAAGACCTGCCTCCCAGATTTAAATATGCTATCTGCTTCAATAACTTAACCTACTAAAATATGATTACTTTAGTTAACAGGTTGTCCCCTGCTTTTACACACTGCTGAATGAAAATATGTATCTAGATAAACAAAGAGACAAACACCATCAATTACTTCTGTAATTTTTCAGGAACAACTCTAATCATCTCTAAGCAGAATCCCTACAACACCACTCATGTCTGGCCTTTCCTTTTTGTTGCCTCTAACACATAATAATGCAACTTCAATTAATTTCTTGAGCTGCTTATGATTGTAGTCACCATTCAATCTAGGATCTGCAACACTTTCAATGCCTTCGTCTTGTTTGATTGTTTCCTCTACCCATCGCACCAAGGTGTCATCCCCTTGATAGTCTGAAGTACTCCTCCCGCTTACCAATTCCAACAACACAATCCCATAACTATATACATCTGCCTTTGAAGTGATTTCTTGATTCATTATCCACTCTGGTGCTAGATATCCTCGAGTACCTCTAACTTTAGAGAAGTTTGAGTATAGATCTTTCTTCTCTACCAGCTTTGACAAGCCAAAATCCGCCACCTTGGCTTGGAGTTGGTCATCCAAAAGTATGTTCTGAGGCTTTATGTCACAATGAAGGATCCACTCCAGGCACTCTTCATGCAAATATGACAAACCCTTGGCTGTCCCTAGCGCGATATCATATCTCTTGGACCAGTCTAAGCATTCAGAAGAATTTGAGAAAAGAAATTTATCCAAGGAACTATTCTCCAGATACTCGTAGACTAGCATCCGGTGTTTATCTTCAGCACAAAAACCCCACATCCTGACCAAGTTCATGTGATTGATTTTCCCTATGATGCTCACCTCTGCCCAAAATTCAGTTTCGCCTTGGCTAATTCCTTCCAATCTCTTTACTGCAACAACTCTACCATCATCTAATACCCCTTTATAAACTGTTCCAAAACTTCCCTTCCCAATATCCTCTTGGAAATTTCTAGTTGCTTTCTTTAGCTCACCATATGTGAAGCGCTTGAAACCCACAGCTAATGCAACATAGCCCATATCCACCACCTCTCTTATCCCATGGATCTGATTGATATACCACCATCCCAAACTCAGGCAAATCAGCTCTACAATGCCTATGGATACAACAAATCCAATAAGGTACTTCAAATATGTATGTTTGTCATTACTCTCTGTGAATTGGTTGATGAGAACAACATTCCTTTCGGAACAATTCATAGCTGGTATATTTAACTTCATGTCATCTCCACCGCTTGTAGTATTTAGTTTTGGAACTCTAATATACATGACATTGGGGTAATTTGGCATCTGATACCCATTAAATAAAATGCTTTTAAGGTAGCAATTCCCCTGCCCTGTATACTGGTACGCAAATCCTTTGCAATTGCAATTTGCTAAGCAGATATTTTTGCATTCTGCAAAGGACTTGCCTATCCCAGTGTTAACCAAGTCATAACCATAGTAATCTGTGTGAAATAGCTGCACAAATTCTGAGTCATTGCAGGTGGGATTGAACTTCGGTGAGCATCCCTTGGACCAATCTGACGGATCAGTCATTTGAAATCCAGGAGGGCACATACAAGAAGGCTTCGGTGCATACACACAGATTCCATATTTTCCACAAAGGCCACGAACATTGCATACATCTATGTTAGCCGACCATGTGATATTCCATGATCCATGTGCCTCATCTAGACTGTACAATCTCAACATTCCATCATAGTCTAGTGTCAACCGCCGCTTGGGACCCAGACCATAATCTGATGCGTTAAAGTTGAGGTTATCAGTCGACATGAAATAACCATGTTCATCTAGTGTTGTATTTCTGCTGCTATCATAAGGGGTTCTACCTTGGTCATATATTGATACATCTGGATTTGGCCAATATATGCTTGATAGTTCAGGGCCATTGTAGATGAGGCTTAATATGTTGTTATCAGTGAAATGAAAATTATAGTACCCCGATGAATAGTTATCAGGACCTCTGGAAGATACTAACATGCTGGCCTTTCTAAGACTTTGATGCGGAAGAAGAGTGTCGGTCGGGGAATCGAAACTCCCCCATATGATACCGCCAGTTTGATTTAATAGCACTAGATTGCCTGTTTCCTGAAGCTGGACTCTAACAGGCTCTTGATTGTATGTATTTGTCTGCCATATGATTGTGCCATATGCATCAGTTAATAGCAGGTTTCTATTTTTCTCAAAGATTAATTTTGATTGTTCGCCTTGTACAGGTTGGTCTCGATTAGCCATCCATGTTACTGTTCTATCAGCAGAATTTGTGAACCAAATTGAATAACAGTAGGCATTGGTACCTACCTTATAGAATCCACTGGTGAATGTTCCATTGGTAGAGACCAAGAAATCTTCCTCATTTTCGACAGAAAGTGAGTCTCCTGGGCTCAAGCTTCGCAATCCTTGCAAAGCTGCTGATGCCAAAGTCTCGGTTGTGAATAATCTGAAGAATAACAAACCAACAGCAATTTGCAGGAGAACTTCCATGAGGTTGAAGCTAAGGTATCAGTTTTTGATTCTCAGGGGATTTGGGATGAGCTCTTTTATGGCAAAAGACTTTGAATGCTTGTGAGAAATCTGATTTGGGTTTTCCATCTTCAAACTTCAATTGATCTTCTTCAAAGTTTGAATTCAACCACACTTACTCGTACATGGATGACATCTCTCGTGGATATAAATGCTGATTGCCACCCTTAGCTGCATCATTAGCTTCTTGTTTTGACTTATACCACCTCATTCTCAATAAATTATTCGCTTTTGTCTTCCAGAGTTTGCTAACAATACGTGATGACATTGACATTGTTCTATTTGACTTTATATTCATGCAAGTGGATTTGTCATTATCTCTTTTATTTTATGTCTTTATAAAGAAATAGAATTGAGTTACAGATTAATGATTCTCAATTTTGTCTAATTCTTATTTCAAAATTTATCTATAAATGTTCATATTAGTGAACCAATCTAAAGCAGCAAAACTTTTCATTATTAGTAAAAAAAAAGAAAAGAAATGAAAATTTGTCTTAAAAATTTGTGTAATTTTTCTGTGCAAAAATTATATATTGATACGGGATAAATCTGAGCAGACATGTGGCAAAGAGAAAGATATATAGAGATTTCTCTCTCAGACAAAACCGCTCACTAACATGGGTGTCGGAGCCATCCCCACATCCCCTTAGCCTTATTTTTTGTGCAAGATCATCATATCAAAGATCTCCGGCTGAATAGAGCACCTCCCGGACATTCACTCCGACCACTGTCCTCATCACCAGGTGAAACCAATTATTACATCAACATATATAATTGTTCATATAACTGAAACGGTCTAATCAAATCATTGTAGAACCCAAACCCAGATTGGGCTAGCAGATCACATTCAAACTGACTCGAACCCGAATCTCGGCGCAAACTTCTCCCCTCTCCTTTATTCCCTCCACCTGAGATCATCTTCGCGCCAACCTATGCTTATCTATGCTTTCAAAACCCTCTCCCCTGCGTCTCCAAAACCCTCACCGCTTCTCTTCACTGATCTCATGATCCCTGTTCTCTCTCCCTCTCCAATGGCTTCCTCTCCATTGCCCCCTCACCTCCATCTCTACTCCACCTCCTCTCCCAAACCCCTCTTCCGCTCCTGCTCCTCTCTCAAACCTCCATCTCAGCTCGCCACCTCCATTAACAACTACAACCATCTCATCCAGATGCTTTGCAAGCAAGGCAACCTCAAACAGGCTCTCCATCTCCTCCCTCACGAGTCCAACCCCACCCAGAGGACCTACGAGGCCCTCATCCTTGCTTGCACCACGAGGAACTCCCCAGGCTCTGCAGCCATTGTCCACCGTCACCTCGTGGATGATGGTTTTGATCAGGACCCCTTCCTCTCCACCAAACTCGTTGATATGTACTCCCATTTCTCTTCCCTTGATGATGCCCGCAAAGTGTTTGAGAAAACGTCTGAAAAAACTATATTTTTATGGAATGCTCTTTTAAGAGCTCTGGCTGTTGGAGATGAAGGTGAGGAGGCTCTTGTCCTGTTTCGTGATATGGTTCGTACCGGGATCGAGCTTGATAGCTTTAGCTACTCTTTTTCTCTTAAGGCTTGCGTTGCTTTGAGATCTTGTGAGTTTTTGGCTTCTGAAAGGGTACGGGAAATCCATGGACATGTTTTAAGGCGTGGGTTTGATTCTCGGGTCCATGTGGCAACGACCCTTGTTGATTGTTATGCGAAGCTTGGGTGGGTTTCTTATGCTAGGAGGCTGTTTGATGGGATGCTTGCGAGAAATGTGGTTTCTTGGAGTGCCATGATTGCTTGTTATGCAAAGAATGACAACCCCTTGGATGCCTTGAGGCTTTTTCAAGAGATGATGGTTTCAGACCCTGACATTGTACCAAATTCTGTTACTATGGTGAGTGTGCTCCAAGCTTGTGCTGGTTTGGCAGCATTGGGGCAGGGGAAGGTGGTCCATGGGTATGTTCTTAGACGGGGGCTTGACTCCATTTTATCTGTAATCAATGCTCTGATCACAATGTATGCGAAATGTGGAACTCTAGTAAGTGCACAGCGAGTCTTTGATGGGATGAATCGCCGGAGGGATGTCGTATCTTGGAATTCTATGATATCTGCCCACGGGATTCATGGGTTTGGCTTGGAAGCAATCCGGCTTTTTCAGGAAATGATTCATGAGGGGGTTGCGCCTACTATTGTGACGTTTGTGAGCATCTTGGGGGCTTGCAGCCATGTCAAGCTTGTGCAACAAGGAAAAACATTGTTTGAGTCAATGACTCAGGAACACGGTATCATTCCTCGTGCAGAGCACTATGCATGTATGGTGGATCTCCTCGGTCGTGCTGGTCAATTGGATGAAGCAGTTAAAATCATAGAAGATATGCGGATTGAACCAGGTCCCACTGTATGGGGTTCCCTTCTTGGAGCATGTAGGATTCATGGCCACGTGGAACTTGCTGAGAGAGCATGTATTCGTCTCTTTGAACTTGAACCAATGAATGCCGGGAACTATGTTCTGCTAGCAGATATATATGCAGGAGCAAAGATGTGGGAACAAGTGAGCAGAGTGAAGAAACTTTTGGAAACAAGAGGTCTGCAGAAGGTGCCTGGTTGCAGTTGGATTGAGGTGAATAAAAAGGTATATTCATTTGTATCGGTGGATGAGACCAACATACATATAGAACAGCTTCATGCTTTGTTGGTCCAGATAGTTGGAGAAATGAAAGGCAAAGGATATGTTCCCAAAACCGACGTCGTTCTTTATGATCTTGATCAAGACGAGAAGGAACAGATCTTGCTGGGTCACAGTGAGAAATTAGCTGTGGCCTTCGGTCTCATCAATTGCCGTCAGGGAGAAGTCATTCGGATCACCAAGAACCTAAGGCTTTGTGAGGATTGCCATTCAGTCACGAAATTCATTTCAAAGTTTGCAAGAAGGGAGATTCTTGTCAGGGATGTGAATAGATTCCACCATTTCAGAGATGGAATTTGTTCATGTTCAGATTATTGGTAAACCTTAAGAGTGAATTATCAGATTAAGAAAGAACATGCTTATCCAAGAGAAAGGATACAGATACATGCACAGATTGATTGTTGACATGAAAGCTGATCATACAAAACTCAGGATCTTTCTGTGAATGTACAACAACATTGTAATTATCACTATGTTCAGAATTTGCAGGCATTTCTGAGCAGGAAGAAGGCTGTAACATTTATATCCTTTGCTCTTGAAATGAATTGCATTCTATATTTTTTACTTGTTACTTCCTTGAGAGTTCTAAATTTTTAGTTGTCTCCTTAGTCCTTACTTTTGAAAATTATCTACAGCCCCCTTTCCGCCATTTGCTTTTCATTCTGCCTCTTGGGTTATTTTTTCAACTGTTCGAGGTGTTTCTTGCAAATGTTTGAAAAATAAAGAGCTGAGAAATAATTTCGAGATTTTCGAGGGTGTGAATGTGAGAACTCCACTAACCACTGTCTTTCTGTCTCTCTCTCTCTCCACTGGACGTTAGGGTTTTGATCGTCTTGAACGATCTTAATCTCATGAGGTTTTGATCGGCAATCGGATCGAAAGGAGGGAGCGAAGCGCGTGGTTTAGGGTTGTTAATCGGAGGTGTCTGGTGTTCGAGAATGAGCTTCGTTAACCCTAATGGAGCTTTGTTGGCGGCCAGCGGTGGAGACACCGTGAAGCTCTTTGATGTCACCGTGGACCTCGGTGATCCCTGCGTCCTCAGCTACTCTCCTTTCCCCGGATCCCACGTCAATTGCATCAAATGGAACCACACTAGTACTTCCCTCTCCCTGTTCTCATCTTTGAATTACGCTTTCTTTCTTTGTTTTTGGAGCATTATTGTATTCTAAAGCATGAAAACCCTATTCATTCATTTGTAAATTTTGGTAGTTTAGAGAAAAGAATGCGTTGCTTCTTTTTTGGTTAACTATAATTGCTATTCTTGCAGACCTCGTGGTTGCTAGTGCAGGAGAGGATAACAAGATCTCATTGTGGCATAAAAATGGTCAGTGTTTGGGGACCATACCCATGTCTGGGAATGATGCGAGTGATGACATACAGGTAGCTTCTTTGTATTTGCAATGGAACAAAATTTTCTTGTTTTAAATACAACTTCAATTTCTTTTGTTTTATAATATAATTGAAGGTGGGAAAACCAATCATGACTCAATTTTTACAGAATTTCTCATGTTGTTGTGTTCTACATTCTGTGTATTTTGATTCAACTTGTTTGAGAAGTGTTTGATGCATCTACAGGAGTCTATACTTTCTATCAGTTTCAGCAATAAAGGTTCAAGGTATATTTGCTCTGGTGGAACCAGTCATATGATCAGAATATGGGATTTGCAAAGGAAGCGGTGCATCAAATGGTTGACTGGTCATAGTGATACAATTACTGGTGTCATGTACAATTGTAAAGATGAGCATTTAGCATCTATTAGTATGAAGGGGGATCTTATTGTCCACAATCTTGCTTCTGGTGGGCGTGCTGCGGAACTCAAGGACCCAAATGGGCAGGTTGTTTGGTTGGTGATAAATTATTTTCCTTCTTCATCTTATCTGCGTCTGTGAGGAGATCATATGTAATGCTGATTGATTGTTTCTGACTTCTCCCAATTTCTCATATATGTAATCTGTTGCAAGTCCAGGTTTTGAGAGTGCTGGACTATTCACGGCTTAGTCGGCATGTTTTGGTGACAGCAGGAGATGATGGATCAATACATTTGTGGGAGACAACTGGCCGTAGTCCTAAGGTTTGTCCTAGATCACTTGCCATTTATAGAGTGTTATGTCATTCAATATATTTTTTCATGAGCTCATCTATATGGACATAGAATCACAATCATGAGTTTCACCTTGCTGGAACAAGCTGGTTGTATATGGTATCAGTAGCTCTTGATTAGGTTGCTACATGATTATATTATTTCTATGTTGGCAAACTATTTTTTTTTTTTTAATTTTTATCTATTGTTGTTTTGGCTCATTGTTGTAATTGGTGAAATAGGTTTCTTGGCTGAAACAGCATTCTGCACCAACAACAGGTGTTTGTTTCTCACCATCTAGTGACAAGGTGTCTCATTTTGCTAATGCTTCTTTTCTTTCTTACTGGCCCATATGAGAGGAAAATTAGTGTAGTTCATAGTTTAATGAATTCCTTTTACTGATCTGTCTTTCCACTGCTCTTTGACAGATACTTGCAAGTGCGGGTCTGGATAAAAAGTTATATATATTTGATTCTGGTACAAAAAGACCCTCGTTTTTTGCTCCGTATGAGACACCGTTTTCTTCACTAGCATATAGTGACGATGGTAACATACTGGCTGCTGGGACAAACAACGGGAATGTGGTATTTTATGATGTTCGGGGAAAACCTCAACCTTTTACAGTTCTTCGTTCTTATAATAGTTCTGAGGTATCCTCTCCAATAACTCTGCTTGTTTTGAACTTCTAAATACGGGGATTAAAGATTTTTTATCTTTTAACAGCTGCATGAAAGAGAATGTGTAGAGAGCTTAACCTTTTGGTTGTGTTCTATGTTCATAGTTGCTATTGATTATGAATACTGTTTTTGACTTTTTTCCTTTACCAATTAGCATACATGATTTTTCTATGTTTTATAACTTTGGATGTGAATACTATCTTCGTTTTTTCCTTTTTAAAATTTCACAAGATTTTTATGTTTTTCTTCTGTAATCTATGAATGTCATGACAATACTTCATGTAAACCCTATGGATTTTATCCAATAAGAAATATTATCATGGAGGAGTTTTAATGAATGTTTTAGAATCACTTCTCTTAAATGCTTGAGTTATATACCATGCATAAACATCAAATTGCAGAGATTGCTATTATTAGATCATGACTTATTTCATCATTTGTTTAGTTGATATGCATTAAAATCACTCTCATTAGTAAATACTTGTAACTTTTTATTCCTTATCTATCATTTACCATCAAACTTTTCTGGTCATATCAGGCAGTTACAAGTTTATGCTGGCAAAGATCAAAACCTGTTGTTGTAAATGAGAAAAACCTTACTCTTGAAGTCGCTCTTCTCGGAGGTATCAGTGAAGATTCTGTCCTTATGCCAGATCCTTTACCTTCAGTAGCAGCGGCCAGTGTTCCTTTAGAGACAGCACTACATAGTTCCTATTCTCTACCAACTGCTATTTTCAGTGGTTCAAGATCCGACGAAACTCCTCTTAGGAGTCGCTTGTTTACAGGTGGATCTTTATCAAAGTTACAAGCACCTCGTATTAACTATAGCATCAAGGATGATATGGATGTTTTTTCTCCGCTTGCTGATGTTCAACCAATCACCCCTTATGTTGGAAATCAGTTTGATGACCATGACGAAGCTAGAAAGGATAATGCAACAGTCAGTAAAAAGTCTTCACTCTATGCCTCCTCTGTTAGGAGGCTTGTTGAAGGCGGTATTGATCCTCATCCAATTTCAGACTGGACATCAAATTTAACCTCTCGACAGGTTAATCGAATTACTATTATCTGTGTGTGTGTGTGTTTTTCTGTGGTCAATGCTCTTATTTTAAGGCTCAAAGTGTTTAGTCACAAATTTTATAGCTTTACTGTTTGAATTTTCAAATACTGCATCTTAAATCTTGTTGGACTTCTCATAATTTGGGATTACTTGCTGATTCTTTCCGTATGAAAATTCACATTATAGTGCCAGTTGATTTGTTTTGTTTTGTTTTGTTTTTTTAAAAAAGCAAGACAGTGCTTCTGAATTCAAGGGTGGCATTACCATCATATATCATAGCAGAATTATGGATAAACAATTGTTCGGACTTCCATCAAATGATGGATTTGAACACCATAATCAACATGGTTTCTCTTGTTCTTTTTGAGAATTTTAATAATTGAGTGGAAAATGATATATCTCTTGATTTCATGATACATTAAATGTTAAGTATTGATGTTTGCGACCTATAAATTTCGTTCTGTCAAATTTTCTTTATTGCAGTTGACAATTTATTTTTGATGCAAAATTTCTGATCATGGTTCTATTGTGCAGGATGACTCTTCTAATGTTCCATCATTGGGTGCTACCCCTGCTGCACCTCTGAAGAGTGATTCTTCATTCTCCCTAACTCCTCCAGAGGCTTGGGGAGGAAATGCCTTGGTTGACAAATTAGCCCATCTTCGTCAGCTACCTCCTGCAGTTTCACGCA
The DNA here is from genome assembly GCA_026586065.1 of Dioscorea zingiberensis. NCBI lineage: Eukaryota > Viridiplantae > Streptophyta > Magnoliopsida > Dioscoreales > Dioscoreaceae > Dioscorea > Dioscorea zingiberensis. The sequence goes on along the minus strand of CM048818.1, from coordinate 2,163,465 downwards.
TCACGCCTTCTTTGTCACTAGCATCATCTGGTTCTATATATTCAAGCACACAAGAGTTATCTTTTCCCAGTCACTCACTCAAGAATTATTCATCAAATCCTAGCACAAGTTCTATTACATTGCCAAGTTTAGCAGCCCTGAAAAATGAAGCTTCTGCATTTTCAGAGTCTTCATCTGTTTACAATCCTAGTTCTTCTTCCACTTCCTTTGGGGGCAAAACAATGGCATCATCTTTTAGTATTGAGCTGCCAGGGTTAATGCCACCAACTCTTCCCAGGAGATATTCCACTTATGCTGAGAGGATGGGCATCACCTCCTCACTTGCTGATGTTACATCCTCAACAATCAGTTCTCCAAAATCAAAGAAGACTGGAGATGAAACCAGAGAAGATCTTATGGGCAGCCGCTTAGTGAAGCAAGACCCATCGCCTATGACAGTGACAGGGACTCTTCCAGTTACTAATGTAATACTTATGCTCCTGGCATTTACAGCATTCTATGTCCAGATATTGCATTATATTTAAGTTTGTAGTTGCTTTTACAGGGAGTGGCATCTCAGCCTCATCTTGGTCCTGTGGATCAACAGCAGGGAACTTCATCATTTTCTCTTCAATTAGTTCAACGCACTCTTGAAGAGACTTTAGGATCAGTGCAAAAGTCAATGCACGAAGATGTGAGGAATCTTCATATTGAGTTGCTAAGGCAATTCCATATGCAGGAGGTATATGTTCAATTCACTATTTCATTTGTAATTTAGACGTGATACATTGATACTACATTCGATTTATCTTTATGCGCCTTCCCTACTCTACTAAACTATTCCTCAGCCGAGGCAATTCGAGTTTTGAAACTTTATATTCCATATTTAGGAGCCAATTATGTATTCCCTACCTCCGATATCTTTGAGCTTATGGTCTTTTGTCTTCTTGCATTTAGAGCTCCCTTGGCTAACAATCTCCCACCAAGTGATAGGCCAATGTCATGCTAATATTCTTTTATATATAAGATATAATGCCTTTTCAAACATAAAGGCTTGAACTATAATAGTCAAGCCCTAAATTTTGGCATCAGACTTGAGATATGATAATACTAATGTCATATTGTTGATATTAGACTTCTCAGCTTCTAGTTTGTTTATTTCTATGTTCCTCTTGTTTGCTCAGATTGTTCCATGGTGTATCTTGACCATGCATCTACCTCAATTTATATTTTAGTTTTAATTTTCTATATTCTTCTGTATCCCCTTTCTGTTTACCCAATTTACCCAATATTATGCACTGAACTTCGAATAAGATATATGCCTTATGATTGTGAATTTTAACATGTGTATGACAGATGGAAATGTCTAGTCTGTTAACACCAGTCCTAGAAAAGCTTGATGATTTGACTAGGGAAGTGCAGTTACTACGGAAGGAAAATCAGCAACTCCGCCAATTACTTTAAGGAAGATACATTTTTTAAATACAGTTCTGGATTTTCATTTAGGGATTGTGAGAATGGATGCCGGGCTGTGTTTTTCATTATTATTTTTTTTCTTCTGGATTATAGACAATGTGCCTTCTCCAGTTGGTGTGTAAATAGGATTCTTGTACAGTGAGTTTCTTCAATTAACTTTAAATTGATCTGTTTTGGGTTCATAAAGCTACGCATACCTTTTGTTGATAATGCAAGTTTTTACCTGTAAACTATTATCCAAGTAATAATTATTTTATCTCTTAAATGTTTGAGCAAGATCATCACAAGCACCTGGTAATTACAATTTGAGTTTGCGTATTGACTGAGGTCTGGCTGCACGATTCAGTAAGACGTCACGAACAAAATGCAAAACCAACAAACACACATGTTCATTGCACTCAGTATGGTTTTCGAAGTGCAGTAAAAGAATGGCAACTAATGAAGTGATGATACATAATTCAGGGCTGTGACCAGCGAGAACTATATTACACATGGCCACCAGCAGTCAAGATGACAGATCACAAACGCTAGCCTAAAGCAACACTATATACAAATAAAAGAATATTACACAGAACAAGAGCGCACGGCTTCAAGACGCAGGCTCGAATAACTCCTTGAAGTGGTACTATTGATCCTCACACTTGAGAAGGGCCATCCTCTGGGACCTGGATTGGTCTTGCCTGTTGTTTAAGATGTCAATGTAGGAGCGGAGGCGATAGCGATCAGAGTTAGTGAGGGAAAATGGCGGATTTAGTATTAGAGATGGTGCTTCTACCAAAAGGAAATAAAGCAATTGCACTGCCTTAGAATACTGTATTTCTGCTCTCTCCATATGATCCATCATTTCATTAACCTGCACAGATTTCAAGTAAATGGTTTTGATTAGCAGGTTTAAAATCTGGAAGGTAGCATGAATTTTAAGTTGATCACATAGAGCAGACTGCATCAAACACTAATAAAAAAAATTTGCATGATTATCGTTGTTAACCCACCGCGCCATGTTTGCCAAGGTCGAGGGCAAATCTGAATATCATATCAATAGCATCTGGCATTTCAGTAGTTTCTGCAAGGCAATGGAAATATGGAGTTAACATCAGGGCTCATAATTATATACATAGTCTATGACCATATGAAATAACTATCTATTATATCATACCATCAACTTGCCCAAGATTCCGGGTAAGATTTTCAGCACGCCCAACCTCAATAAGGAATTCTTTCTCAATTTGTTGGCAAACAGAATCAGGCCATGGATGGTAAATGCTGCCACTATCCTGCAAATTAGAAACATTCTTGTTGTATGATTCCCTTTGTCTAGCTTCTTGATATGGACTTCCTTCCATAGCTGAGGCTGCCTGAGCATGGCTAATATGCAGTGCCTGCTTCCAAATTGCAAGAACGACCAGTTGAACAGAGAAAGCCTTCAGCTGGTTCCCATCTTCATTCTTTTAATTGAATTTCAGTCATGTTACAAAAACGAGAAGCCACATCACACTTTAATCTACTTAATATGCTGAAACAGACAGAAATAACACACTCATAACATATATGGTACAAAAACACTATTATTAGTACAAAACAACTACTGATCCTAAAGTCAGACAGAAAAACCAATTAATATGCAGAGACTAAGCTATTAGAAAAGACAATAATCTCATCCCATAATAGTGAGAAGTCCACATCTAAATAAACCGTAGAGTGCAAGGTAATCCCTAAAAGATAATCCCTAAAAGATCACTCAAATTTAGTCTAGAAAACGAAAAAGGTATACTCTAGGTAGGTATTCACCACATTAAAGCAGCAGTAGGTTGATGATGAAAAATAGATCATGACCATGATTCTATGACTCTTATAACAGGTTTTACCTCTTGGTTCACCAAATCAGTTATGACAGTTGCGCACTTTTGCAATGATCTAATCCTTGTCATGCAGTCAGTTGATGGCTGTTCCATAGCATCGCACACATCTATGGACCCTTGTGAAGTCGCAGATGCTGGGGAACTGTGACTTCCCAAACTTCCAATTGGACGGCTGTTGCAAGCTACTGCACCAAGTATCGGCATTGGTGCACTTGATGGCCTAGTCTTGGATACACCAGGTGAACTTCCCAATTTGCCACGTAAATTGTGTGATCGTGATACACTTGATGATGATGATGATGGCAACTCAAGTGGAGGCCCCGAAACAAGGACATAGTCCTGTTCAACAAATTCCAATGAATCTGCAATGCTAGGATCTATACACATCAAACAATAAAAGGTTATCAGCAAGAGCCAATAAAAAATGCAAAATGCAGGAATAAAATCAAAATTGGAGAATTTGCAACCTCCAAGAGGAACCTCAGGAAGCTGGTTCGCCAACATCCGAGTTCCCTTGATACTTCCATCAAGGTGTCGATATGAATCATTCCTAGAACTGGTAGTTTCCAATCTTTGAACAGTGTTATTATATCTGGACGGATTATCCATGTTTCTTGAGGGGGAACAAGCAGGACTTTTATCTAGTTTGTTTTCAACAGAGAAGCCATATGTGGACCGTGTTGGGGTCTTTTGCATGACAACAGATGGACTTACATCATGTCCACTAGATTCATCATCTAGAAGGAAAGGAAGGCAATCTTCTTGAGAACTTGCTTCTGAGTGCCTTGCAGGACTGGATTCAACCATTGCGGAGCAATCCCTTGTAATTGATGATGCCTGGCTGCTCATGCATACAGACATACATAAGGAGGAAAATCAAATCAAACGAGCAGAAAATAGACTTGAATGGCGGCTCCACAAAATTGTTACCTCAACGATTCATCTGGCTGACCTTTAGAGAGAAATTGGTGGTCAAAGAACTCCTCAAATGTTAAACGTTCAACTGGAAAATCAGATGAACAAAAATGATGAAATGAGTATGTAAGTAGCAGACTGTTTAGCTTTATGAAATGAAAATGAACTCTGAATTGTTCAGGCTTCTGGTTTGCTTGCTGATATCCGACACAAGCTATCATGAACATGATGTAAAAGCATATCCAAAATGCATATGAAGTTACTAACTGATTCTTATTGTCATCTGGTTCTTAGCTGCTTTGGTCCTTTAGATATCAACATCAATTCAAGAACCCATGAAAAGTGAAACTAATAAAATTTTCAAAATAAGCTGTGCAGAGGTAATATGGTAGTGGAACAGTTACACTTACAGGTCTACTTAAGCTTTTGAAACTTTTACATGTTTATCAGTCCCTAGAAAATCAACACCAACTTAGCTTGATAAATTCTCATTTTAAGAATTTGATCTGAGTTATAATTATGCAATGACTATCTAAATAAACAACATTTTCTTTAACTAGTAGGGAGACATTTGAGTTATTAAGATGAAAAAATGCTCTTATTAAGTGGCAATTATCTTACAAATATCCTTTATGGAAGCTAGAGCTTGAAAAAAATTAACTATGCAACTTGATTCTTAAACAAGAACTGCTAGGTTATCAGAGTTTAAGCACCAGCATTTCCTTCACATGCATCTGTTGGTCAAACCATGCAATCAAACTAATACAAGAAGTAACAAAGTTACAGCCAGGATTAGGGTTCAAACAAAAAAATAAATTTTGAATGTCACAAAAAGATCGGCAATGCATACCTGGATTGCGGCGTAGTAACTTTTGGCACAAATCAATGCACTCATAACTCAAATTGTTATTGGGAGGGAATCGTAGCTCATTTGATTTTATGATATTTTTCAACAACTGGGTGACAGGAAGATGTGTGATAATAAGTATCAAGTAACTTCAACCGTAAAACTTGAATGATAAAGTGTTGTAGAACTAAGGAATGAACTTGGCAACCAGACCTCCATTTGATTATTTCCAGTAAATGGTGTTTTTCCGGTTACAAGTTGAAATAAGATGGCTCCAACACTCCAGAGATCTGCCTGTTTTGAAGTAAAAGGCAAATAAATCAATAATTAAGAAATTTGTGCCATTGGTTAGATTCAATAGGGAGAAAGTTGTGTCACCTTTGCATCATACTTCTGAAGTTGCATTATTTCTGGTGCCATATAAAGAGGGGAACCACACAGTGTTTCAGCCAGGCCACGGGGCTGTAGAGACCTGCAAATGATGCAAGCCACGACCGAAACTCAAACAAGTAGCTAGAGGAATCCATATACAATGAAATGGAAGGTTCACAATACATTGGTTTCTTCAGAGCATAATATTTAATGGAGATCTGAATGAAGTGGTATGGAACAAAACATTATAATATCAGCTGCCAAAACAAGCTTTTTTTTTTGCATGAAATCTTAGTTTTCAGTCATCTAGTCTAGGAGAGAGAAATGTTCCAAGTACTATTCAGAGCTCAAGATGGTTTTGGCCATTACATGGTGTGACCAGTTGCATATAACCTAGATGGGTTACATCCATCAGTCAGAGTGGAAATATTTTAAAAGTAATAAACAAGTAAGGTTGTGAATGCTAATACAAAATGACATACATAGTATTGAGACAAAAAAAAATGAATTTAATCTTTCCTTGATCAGTAAGACAATATGTTGACGCACTTTTGCTAGATAAACTGATGAAATGATTATAGGACTCACAATGCACTGGAAATACCAGTAAAGGTTTATTTGATTTCAGATGCTGAATGAAACCAAACAGGTTAATTTCAAATCCATGTGGAAAATAAGGTCCTCTGAATTGAGAGAGAGACTGTAGTAGCCAACTTTCCTTGTGAAAGTTGCAGCAACTAAAATATTTTCAAGCTTTCAACAGCCAACATAACGAAAATTAATCTCACCTTGCAAAGCCGAAATCCGCAATCTTTAATGTATAATTCTCATCATTTGTTGAAAGGAGTAGGTTCTGCCAAGAAAATAGTAAGGTTCAAGGAATATATACACAAACTATTGCTTAGAGAAAATAATTTCTTCCAGATCCCAAAACTACAACACTTCAAGCTCAGAATAACCTTGTAATTCTTTTAAATGAGGTTAATGAAATTAACTTATATGCCGAAGGAGAACATTGGCATTGCAGAAGAGATGGAAGAAATTTAGTGTTGCAACTCGAGCTAATGGCTCTAAAATGTAATTCTAAAATGGCAAAACAACTGGAGTTAAGCTTCTGATGGAATATAAATGTGATAAGTGCATCAACATCCATTAAGATTTACTTCTTTTTTAATTAAAGAACTTTTAGTCACACATAAACTTGAATCACAAAATAGAAAAGAGAGAGAGAGAAAAAAACCTGAGGCTTGAGGTCTCGATGAATAAGATTGTTCTCCCGGAGCACAAGCAAACCAGCAGCTAAAAAAGAACAATTCAATTTACAATGCTTAATATATGTGGTCTAACATTACGAGTAAATCGAACAATATCAGAAGACAATACCAAATCAATGCATTCTACCTAACTGTTGCATGAAATGCTTTGCAACATCTTCCGGGACTCTTCCATGACGCTGTATATACATGGATAGATCACCGCCCCTACAGTATTCCAATATGAGAAATATCTTCCCAGAAGCCTGAAAGAATTCCCAATCACTCAATGAAACAGACCTAACAATAAACAAAATCAACGGAAAATCAGCTAGGGCATCAAGTTTGCGCAAAACCCTAACAGAGTCAAGACCTCGATGATGTCATGGAGAGAGATGATGTTGGGGTGATCGATCCGCTTGAGGATGGCGATCTCGGAGCGGAGGCTATCCTGAAGCTTCTTTCCAAGCCTCTCCATGACGATCTCCTTCACGGCCACCTCGGTGCCGCGGACGCGATGCCGAGCATGCCACACCACGGAGAAGGATCCCGACCCGATCTGGCGGCTGAGCATGTAGTCCCCCACCACACGCGCCCCTCTCCCGCCGCTGCTGCTCGCCATCGATTGCGCCATGCCCCAAACCCTAGAAGTAAACCAGGAGGAAAAGGGCAAGGATCGGAGATTTGGGGTCTTTAGAAGGATTCCGATAGAGTAGAGGCTCCGAATTCTCCGACTTGGAGTTTGGCCCCACGGAAGAAGGAGCTGACCTCGTGTCTACGTATATATAGACTTTTTTTCCCTTTTTATATATAACCCCCTGGTTTTATCCGAATTTTAATTTAAACCCCGTTTTAAGTATTTCTGGAAAAAGAAAAATAACCAAGACAACTCTTTTTCCTACTTTATATTTTTCATTATAAATGAAGATAAAGTCAGAATGTTAGTACACCTTTTATGACCAAAAGTCAACATTAAAACATTTAAAACCTTAGAAACAAGCAGGAATCCAAACTCTTTTAGGGATTCAGATTCAGAATTTTGATAATTAGACAATCTTGATAAGAATATAAAAAATATCTCAAAAAGAAACAGCAAATTTAACAATTGAACCCAAAGAAGATACATTGACAGCAGCAAAAGAAAAAGCTGGATGTTTCCTTTTATCATGGACAATGAAATTCCACAGATTTGAGTGAATGATTGTATTTTTACAAGAAACTACTAAGAGTAATAAGCATCAACTCCCCAGAAACAGGGGCTTCTTATCTGGTACATCCAAACCAAGATCCTTGCACAGTTGTTCATCAGGTTGCAAAGTTTTTGGGATTGCACCAAAGGCACGCCGTGCTGCCTCGATGCCGGAAATGGTATTATGTAGATATGCTGATGTGTTCTCTACCGTCCTGCTTAAATCGGTGTAAGAGATTGACATGATGGGCCTGGATGATGGGAGAGTTTTCTCCGATATGAACTGGTCTAGCTCTGCAGCCTGTACAAATCTTTCAGTGGCCGCTTCCCATGATAACTCGTGCCTCTGCTCAGCTGTTAACGGCACAGGCTCTTCAGCCAGTGCTCTAAGAGTCACTTCAACAAATTCCTTGATGCTGTTATACATGTGGCAGTTGGGAAATTGCTTGAAGAAATCATTTGAAGGGTGGTTGGCGCAGATCACAATTTTGCCCATTCCCAGCGCTTCGGCTGTTGTTGTGCAAACCACATCCGTTGTGCTAGGATTTATGAACACCTTGTAGCTGAAAACGCAGAAAACAGAAAATTACAAAGATAAATGAATCATTCACAGGGATGGGTTTATAGGCCCACAATCTCAAATGGCAGGAAGGTTAAAATGAGATAAATTTGGTTACTCATGAAATAATGGATCAGCATGATCACGGCCAGGGTGAACTCTTATCGCTAGCTTCGACTTGCTTGCAGATTGACGAACTTCCTCTGAATCTTCGCCATTTCCGTATAAATCCACTTCAAGGCCAGACAGTTCATCTTGGGTCTTAGAAAGTAGTTGGAGAAGCTCTCTGTAGCCTTTGCTCCAAACCATCTTTCCAATATAGTAGGCACCCTTGTTGAAGGTTGGTTCATGTCTCTGTTGTTGATCTCCCTTGACCAGGCCAACCTCAAGAAATTTGGGGTTTACGCCATGAACATTGCAGATGACAGACCGATGAAGATCTTGAGTAGCACCGGACAGTCGTATAACCTGCACATAAATATGCACCGCATTATCCTTCGAGAAGACATACAAGAATCTAAAAAGCTGAAGAAGAATATTACCTTGTGACAGTAGATATAGATAACCCAATTATTGATATGCTTTAAGAGGAATGCTTGAACATATCCATTTTTCTCTCTTCTCACATACTCAAGATAGTTTGTGTGAACAACACCTATTACTTTCGGGAATTTAGTTTTCCACCTTCGTCCATGATGGTACCATGTAAGATGTTCAGGCTCCTCAAGGACAGCAATCTCTGCCTCTTCATCAGGAATGGTTTCTGTGATATCTCCAACTGGTAAAATGCTCCTTTTCTCTATGGAAAACTGCATGAATTCTATCAAACACACATCAAAATCAAAAAAAATTCACAGACAACGCTATCTGGAAAGCTAAGAATTCAAAATCAGCGTGTCTGTGCTAGTATCGAATATACAAGGCAACTAAAACCACACCTTCGCTATATAGTATATACCTCATCAAAAATATCAGACTCTTAAGAGCTTCAGAATGCTATTAAATCAAACTTTCTACAGTGTATTAAGACTAAGCAAATATCTCACCAAATTCAGAAAATAAAAGCAATGCATGAGCTACCTTTCCAGGATAGAACCTTATGCTGAAGCTTGAGGTAAAATGAGTCCTCTCTTCAAGCCATTGCCGAACAAAGTTTTCATGTTGCGAGGGTGAATTGAATACAATTTTGTTCGGATAAACTAGTTCTTGATCCTTCTCAGAAAGCCAAGGAATCACCAAGACAACATCCCTGACCCCATCTTTTGCAAGATAAGCAGCTCGAAACAAAGGGTTGACTGCTGTTCCAGTCATCCATGGGAGACTAGCAGTAGTGAAAATTGCAATCTTCTGCTTCCTTGCCATTGATTCAACAACTACTTCCAAGAAAGAACACAATCATAGTGATAATCTTAGCTCTCAGAGTCTCAAATCCTAAGACAATGAGACCACAGATCCACCTGGACAAATAGAACATATACACGATGAAAACTAGGGACAAATCAATATATAAGTCCCACTAATGACACCTAAATAACCCTTATGCCTTCATCCAAAGATTTTGTTTGCATAATCCTAATAGCCAAAAGCGTAAAACAAGGAGAAACTTAAATTGTCACAACAGCAAACCAAAACTGAAGAATGTCTCTGGATTGAAGGGGAAATATAAGAAGAAAAGCGAGTTCTTATGCTGCCTTGAATGAATCTAACTATGTATCAATAAATTTCTTATTTTTCTTCACTTTTCCTTCATTCCCTCTCAATACGAAGACACCCACAAGATTTCAGCAAACAAAAAGAAATTCATTACGAAATTCAAAGAAAATATAAACGCCGGAAAGCAAATACAAGTCGGAGACTTAAAATCGCAGAGCAAAACACAAAATTTGTAAGGGAAACATACCAGAACGAACTAATCGTGAGAGAACGAATGAAGAAGCAAACCCTGATTATATCTTTCGGCCTTGGAAACGCAGTCAAAGAATGGTAGGGAAAGGCAAGAGGACTGATTGTTGGATACCAACCACAAAAATTATATTTAATAGCAAGGAGTTAATTGCAAAAATACCCAAATTAATAGCAGGGAGTGTTTTGCAATTTCTTTGAACTCCTGGTCCTGGGGACTTACGTGTTAAATTTATTACATAATCATCCCTCAAAAATGTTAAAATTACTTGTTTGATATAATCCTTCAAAAGAGGGCGAAAGTGGAAAATTCCCAAATTTTTATCGCTTCGAAGATCTCGATCGTCTTCTCTCGTTCATCACTTCGTCCATCGACAGCGCTTCGAAGTCCGAGAGAGAGAGAGAGAATGGATTGGGGGAGCGTGACGACGGAGGATCTGGTGGACGCCCTTCGAGAGGTGGACTGGTCTTCGCCGCCGCGCCCCGTCTCCGAGTTCTTCTCCAGGTTCACCGTTCCCAGATCCTACTCCAAATGGAACAGCCGCTTCAAATGCAATCTCTACTAGTGCGCCACTTCCCCGATCCAAAACCTTGACATCCATCCCTTTTTGATCTGTTGTCATGCCAATCTTAAGACCTAATATGGTGGTTCTCATGTTTTGTCATATATTAATATCGATCAAATTTCTGATTTTGTGTGTATGTGTGTTTGATTTGTTTGCTATATTGATCAGAACCTGAAACCTTAGGCGATCGTGAAAGAGAATTGGTTTGTTTGAATATGCGACACTTCTTTATTAGAATGATCCAACTGGAACAATGGCACAATTAGCACAGTTCTGCTTGTTTGTAGATATATTTTTTTTTTTGGAAACTGTTGAGACTTCCTCTGTTGTAATGAGTCCCTTTTTCAATGGTGCAGCTATCGTACAAATTACTTCTTCATGATTATATTCGTTCTTGGTAAGTAAATTTTCTAGTGATCTCAACTAATGTTTCATAATTTACTAATATTGGAGTAATCATAGAGATGCTATGCGTTTCTTTCTCAAATTTGTACACTTTCTTTTGCAGGGATGGCATTTCTTCGGAAGCCACTTGCCATTGTAGCCGCTCTGTTAACAGGCTTAAGCATTGCATTCCTCAACGATAGGTAATCAGCACTGGCATTTAAGATTTAGTTATGATTAAATCTGAGTATTCTACTGTAGATGTAGCTTGGAAAGAAGTGTAAGGTCTCATTGGGAATGAATGATTTAGAAGAATGCTAAATTTGAATTTTGTTAGGTTGTCTTATTGACCCTCTAGGGCACTAGGCTATCCTTTTCCTACTTTACCTCATGGTTGTGTTAAATCTACTGGCAGAGTTTCTTGTGAAATCACAATCAACCACTATCCTCTCGTGGGAAATCGTTTGAAGTAAAACTTGACTTGGATATAACTTTTATTGTCAAAATTATCCTAGACTTTACCATCGAGTATCAAGCAATTTGATGACACTTCTATAAGCAAATTGCTGTTAGGTTTTTTCTGTGCCATTAGGGACTGTCAATAATGGATAAAACATGTTTTTGACTTTTGAGGAACCATACTTTTTTAAGTTTGAAGAGCAAACACAAGCTAAAATAGACTATTTTTTAAGATCAGTAAAGTTTGTTCTCTTAGTCTTGCATTAAACTAAATTTATGCCCTTTTTACTTCCACTTCAAGTTTAGGAGTTGCTTGACTACCGCTTTACAGAAAAACGCTGCTGAAGAATGAGATACCTTTTTTTAGTTGTAAATCTGATATCATCCCAGTATGATACATTTTTATTTTTTATTTTGATAAAATCTGTCAGAATTCCGCAAACCAATTTATCCATGTCATGGAATGGGGAATCATCAATTATCTCTGTCATATTATTTCAGGAATTAGCAAGAGAGAGTGGAAGACAATATGTATATCTTGGTTGTGAAACAATTTCATTCTGACCAGCATTTTTTATGATGTTAATTTTCTTATTATTAATTTTTTACACAGTTAGTATCCATTAAAGTTCCTTAGTGCTCTATCAGCTTCCTGGTTCAAAAATCAGAGATTCATGGGTAAACTATCTGTAGCTACCTCATCAACCTGTCCAGTTTATATCCATTTGCCATTTGTTAATTTGATTTTGTTGCGGGTGTAATGTGGTTCATGAATGTAAGTTTCAACCACCCTTGCTTTACCATTAGACTTCATTGCAAGTTGTTCACACACAGTTGCCGTCTGTTATCTGTGACTAAAAGTGTCTTAATTATTCGGCTACCTTCACATCTAATATGCATTATGTCCTTACTATTCATGCTAAGGATTTGGGGTACAGCTTTGCAGTTACTTTTAACGAGAAAGTGACTAGGGCTGTCAGACAAGTTTCACCACATTTAGCTGCAAAACTGAGGCCTCCTATAACGTGAGCTTGCCTACATTTTACAGATAATTAGTTACCACTATGCATCTCTTGATAATGTATCAAATTGAACTGTTTTATGAAATCAGACCTGTTCTTCGTGGGAGGCCATCTGCCAAAAGAGCAATTCATATATGTGGGAGACCCCGGTGGATGTTTGTATTGATATTCTCAGCAGGTATTCCAATCTTGGAAAGCCTAAATCTTTTAATCAGAAGTTTGGCAGCTCTGAATAAGTTGATGACAATGATACTATTATTGACCAAGTATGATTTTTTCCCCACAGCTAGTTGCTTCTTGTGGTTTACGTCTTGTCGCCTCCTAACTGTACTATGGGCATTTGTCATTGGTGTACTCGGTACAAACAGAGGCTAGCCTATAATTTTCTTCCACTCTTTCTGCTTGCTGATTATTATACTTTATTAACTGTCATCTAATATTTGTTGCAGCAACATTTCTTCATGCAAGCTTTAGAACTCCTAATCTAAAAGCACGGTTGAACACGTTCCGTGAAGAATTCCGTGCTGTGTGGCGCAACTATAGTGAGCTGTGACCTAGTGCGCGATGGGTGTTATTTGATGTGAGTTAGACTTGAGCACTAGTCAAATTGTTTATCTTTGCAAATTAGATTCATTGTGGTTGTCTTCTGATAATGCTGTGCAACATGATCCAATTGCCCTAGCAGGAAGATGTACATCTGTGGCCACCGCTCTTAGTCACTGCAGATTTTGATATGGATGGTTTGTTCATGCTTATGTTTGATTTCTACTGTCATAATGTTTAGGCATCGTTTTCTTCATGCTGCTCATCTATAATTTTCATGATAGAGCTGCTGACCTTGTACAGACAATGAGGTAGATCTTTTACAGTAACAAATTATGCAGAACATCGCAGATGTTGATGTCACATATTAAATGTTAACCTAAACTTTTCCTTGCTGATGGTTATCAGTTCTTTCTTGATTGACTTTGCATGCATATGCATAGAGCTCCATCAAGTCCAAACTACAATGAACTGAAAACAAGTGCTAGTTCTTGCCTCTGCTAACACTAGAGCAAGTGTGTGATTAGGGTGCACTCCATCTCTCTTTTCTCTCAGCATTCTCTCTTCTTTGTGTGTGTGTGTGTGTGTGTGTGTGTGTGTGTGTTGTGCACTCCATCTCTCTTTCTCTCAGCATTCTCTCTTCTTTGTTTGTGTGCGTGCGTGTGTGTGTGTGTGTGTGTGTGTGTGTGTGTGTGTGTGTGTGAATAGGTTTTGAATCAATAGTGTGTGTGTGGAAATGGGTTCTAAAGAAAGACTGTTGTTCTCAAGGTTTATGCCTTATATTATTTTTGGGAGTTGGAAATATATTAAGATCAGGAGTATAGTTGTGATTGATTTACTTACAATCTTATAAAATTGACAACTATTATTGTTCAATTTCCCTAGACCTGCGCGCATGCGAGAGCTTTGTTGCACCGGGCTGCCCTTTTTTACTTTAATTTAAAAAGAATTTAATGTAACTTGACTTTCTCTAATGAATTTTTTTGTTTATCCATAATTTTTAAAAAAAGTAAGCTAATTTATTGACAAATTAATAAGAGAAAATTGGGCATTTATTCAGAATAGATTCTTGAAACCACAATGAGATGAAATCAAACAGTAATGCATCTCAAGTTTATATCCAGTGTTTCAGGATGATAACAGTTTAAAAATTAATACAAAGATTAGCTCCATATTAAAGATACTGATTTTTTTCTAAGATATTGTAAGAAATTTTCACAACATTTACACAATATATATCTGCATTAAACACACTCAAACCTTTGTCTTCAATTTAACTTCACACATCACATGGCAAATCATAAATCAACCAAAAAAAGCAAATCAAATACATGATAAAATGATTATTATTATTATTTTGCATATGTTTTGAAGGTGAGCTTGAGCTTGAAATTAATTTTAAGATCAGCTGAAGTTGAACTTGGCTCAATTGAAATCAGCTGGAAAGTTCAAAATTTATATATATCAATATATATTATTATATATTAATAAAATATTTTATTTTATTATAATATTTTATATAATTAAAGATAGGGCAAATTATCTATAAGTCCCTGGAAACAGTAACCAGGGACCCCCCCTACACACTATTAGCTACACCTGTGATCCCATGGTCTCGGTTCCATGGGAGACGTGGAGCCTTTATATCCACCCACTTGTTCAACTTTTTTATTGTATTAAAATAATATAAAGGGTTTTTTAGACATTTTATGTATGGCAAATCATCAGAATCCCTCATCTTGATTAGAACCTCCGCTTTTCTCCTCTTCTCTCTCGCGACGCCATCAAATGGAGCCCGCCCGAGATCTTCGTCAGTGGAGCCCGCCCGAGTTCGTCAGTGCTCCCGGCGGTCCGCCGTCAAATGCCACCATCTCCAATGTCATCCCCCAGTGGAGCTCGCCCGAGTTCGTCAGTGCTCCCGGCGGTCCGCCGTCAAATGCCACCATCTCCAATGTCACCCCCCAGTGGAGCTCCCCCGAGTTCGTCAGTGCTCCCGGCGGTCCGCCGTCAAATGCCACCATCTCCAATGTCATCCCCCAGTGGAGCTCGCCCGAGTTCGTCAGTGCTCCCGGCGGTTCGCCGTCAAATGTCGTCATCTCCAATGTCAACACCGACGGTCGGGCGGCGTTCATGGGGAAGGTAGGGGATGACGATTTCGGGAATGATCTGGTGCTGAGAATGAATCTAGAGAGAGTTCAGACCCGCACTGTAGAGGTTGGTGGGCCTTTCTTTCGTCGATTAGAATGATGAATCTTACTTTGGTTCACTTAAGTTTTTATCAATCAATATATTAGTTTTGATCATTAGTCCCTAATGTGTTGTTCTTAATAGTATTTATCCATTTCCCTAGTTTCTAGTGACCACAACCATCTATTTCTTCTTATGATGATGAGCCTTTGATAAATCAAATGTTGCCTATGTGTGTGCCTGTGCCCTTGTGCTTTTAATTTCAGTTTAAGTGTTTGTTTCATAATGTTCATTATTTTATATCTTAATTAATTTCTTCTTTGTTTTTTCATCTTTGTGCTTGTAAGCCACTTAATCATAGTATGTAACAAATTATAAGGGTGCATTTGCTTGATATTAGTAGATAAAATTTATTTTTTCACAAAATTGCATGCCAACCTGTTATTCCATCTCCTAGTATGTAACAAATTATACACCTGATTACTTGCAGATTAATGAGATACATAGTTCTGATCCAAAAGTATGGGAAGTGGACGAGCATATATATAATGCAAACGAATTTGAGTTAGAGAAAGAAAATGAACATGAGCCTTTGGTTGAAGATGAAGTCCAAGAACAAAATGAAGGTCAAGGAGAAGATAACCATGAAAACATTAGTGAAACCATTGTTCATCAAGAAGAAATTTCTCTTAAGCCACATGTTGGTATGATTTTTGATTCTATGGATGAGGCTTATGAGTTCTATAATTGTTATGCATATGAAAAGGGGTTCAGTGTAAGAAAAGCAGCAACAAGAAAATCAGAGAAAGATGGAAGTGTTATTGGGCGACGCTTGTACTGCTCTAAAGAAGGTTATAGAGAAGACAAATTTAAGAAGAATGAAGCTACCAAAAAAAAACATCGGGGTGAAACACGTTGTGGTTGCAAAGCTAGACTTTTAGTAAACAAAAGCGAGGATGGATGTTGGGTTGTCTCTATGTTTGTTGAAGAACATAATCATATATTAGCAACTCCAAGGAAATGTCATCTTTTACCATCACATCGGAAAATTGATGAAAGTCATGGAGGTATGATTCATAAAATGCGATAGTCGGGCATTAGAACTAATCTTATGATTAATTATCTTTCACAAGAGTCTCAAGGGAGTCGAAATGTTGGATTCATTGAGCTAGATGCAAGAAATTATGTGCGCACTAGAAGAAAAATAGAATTTTTTGTGGGAGATTCACAAAGATTGTTGGATTACTTGAATGAAATGCAAATAAAAAACCCTCACTTTTCTTATGTTATTCAACTTGGCGTCGATGGCAAATTAACAAGTATATTTTGGAGTGATGCAAGGTGTAGAATGGATTATAGCTACTTTGGAGATATAGTATGCTTTGATCCAACATATGGGACAAATAAATATGGAATGCCATTTGTTCCAATTGTAGGGGTTAATCACCATCTACAAATTATATTATTTGGGCATGCATTGATTTTGGATGAAACAGAATCTTCTTTTGTTTGGGTATTTGAAAATTGGATGCAAGCAATGAAGGGATGTCATCCCACAGTAATTCTCACTGATCAAGATTCAACTATCACTGGTGCAATTGTGCAAGTCTTACCAAGGACCATTCATCGATTTTGCTTGTGGCATATTTTTCAAAATGCTACAAGGCATCTAGGTGGTCTATTCAAAAGGGGAACCAAGTTTGGACAAGATTTATCTTATTGTGTAAGGAGTCCCGAAAGCATTGAAGATTTTGAAAAAAAATGGATTGAGTTGCTTGCTAAATATGATTTGAAAGAAAATGCTTGGATGTTGAGAATGTATAGAAAGCGACATCAGTGGGTTCCTGTATATTCACGTGACTTCTTTTGTGCAGATATGTCTACCACACAACGAAGTGAAAGTATAAACAAATTTTTTAAGGGATTTTTGAATAGGAAAATGTTGTTGTTGGATTTTGTTCAAGGTGTTGATAAGGCACTAATCAGACGTCGAGAAAAAGAAATTGAAGCTGATTTTAAAATGAATAATGTGTGGCCATCTTTAATGCTTCATATGCCTATTGAAGAAGAGGCGAGTAAATTGTACACACCGGCTATGTTTGCAAAATTTCAAGAAGAATTACTTGCTAGTCTTCGTTACAAGTGTGAAAAAATTGAGGAGAATGAAGGTATAGCTCCATATAAATGTTGGGTGCCAGAAAGAGAATTCAGACTTGTTAAGCTTTATTTTGGATCAAGATTTCTTGTGAATTGTACTTGTCGCAAGTTTGAGTTTACAGGTTTATTGTGTTGCCACATATTGAAGGTATTCATTGTAGCTAATGTGGATACGATTCCAAGAGAATATAAGTTAAAACGTTGGACAAGGGATGCAAAATGTGGAGAAGTTATTGATGAAAAAAGTAAAAAAAAATAGAAGAAGACTGTCATACTCATTTGACACTTAGATATAGCACTCTTGCACATGAAGCATCAAAAGTTGCAACCAAGGGATCTTGCTCTGTAGAAGTTTATAAAGTAGCTTTGCACTGGTTGAGAAAGGCAAGAGAAGAGGTTGAAAAGGCTATTAAAATGCAAAACATTGAAGTTCCAAATAGCAACAATGATGAGTGCTTATCACAACAAACAATTATGTCAACAGAAGTAACAATTCGTGACCCTTCACTAGCAAAATGTAAAGGAAGTGGTGGAAGCAAGAAAGCATTTTGGGAGAAAAATCAAAAGAAGAGGAAGCACAAATCTACAATTGGAAATAATTCCAAAAATAGTATAGCTCAAGCAAGCAAAGGTACTCAATGATCTAAAAAATGTTGATATGTATGACAAATACTTTTACTGTTGCTGCTTGTATCTTTTGGTACTCAATTCCATGTTTTGGTTCTCAGGTTCCATCCTTGTAATCTCATACTTTCTTGTCTCCATGTATTGAGAGATGATCCTTTTGATTTTTTTGTTTGGTTGAATGTGAAGTGGATATGATCCTTTTGAATTCTTTGTTTGGTTGAATGTGAAGTGGATTGGAAAGTACTGCAGGTTTACTGTGAAGAATTACAATTCCATGTTTTGGTTCTCAGGTTCCATCCTTGTAATCTCATACTTTCTTGTCTCCATGTATTGAGAGATGATCCTTTTGATTTTTTTTGTTTGGTTGAATGTGAAGTGGATATGATCCTTTTGAATTCTTTGTTTGGTTGAATGTGAAGTGGATTGGAAAATACTGCAGGTTTACTGTGAAGAATTACAATTCCATGTTTTGGTTCTCAGGTTCCATCCTTGTAATCTCATACTTTCTTGTCTCCATGTATTGAGAGATGATCCTTTTGATTTTTTTGTTTGGTTGAATGTAAGTGGATATGATCCTTTTGAATTCTTTGTTTGGTTGAATGTGAAGTGGATTGGAAAATACTGCAGGTTTACTGTGAAGAATTACAATTCCATGTTTTGGTTCTCAGGTTCCATCCTTGTAATCTCATACTTTCTTGTCTCCATGTATTGAGAGATGATCCTTTTTTTTTGACATGTAAAGAGCTTATAGCAAGCTTTCAACAAAACAGAAAATAGAACTTAAAGATAAGTCTTATGAATCCTCAAAACTTCATCCCAGCTGCCTGTGCCATATCCTCCAGCCATCTTGGTCTATCCGCCCATCTATGGTATAGTGCCAATTCGGGATTTCTTCTTGCTTTGTTGGCCAAAGCATCGGCAATGATATTAAGATCTCTAGGACAATAATTCAGCTCCAATTCTGGTATATGTTTAATCTGTTCCTGCACTCGGTGGACATCAGTGGCATATCTCCCCTGATCTGTTGATTCCTGTGGATGGAGCTGCAGTAGTGCTTGCAAGCAGTCAGTGCATATCCTGTTGGGTGACAAATTGATTCTTCTGCAGTGATCTATCGCTGCTCCAATAGCTTTGATCTCAGCTTGAAGACTTGACATTGCTTCCTCATAAGCACATCCAGCAAGTATTATCCAGTTTGAACCTTCCACAATTATAAAACCTATACCACAATATAATGAGTCAGTGCACCAGGAAGCATCACATAATATGGTAATTGAATTATGAGAGATGATCCTTTTGATTTTTTTGTTTGGTTGAATGTAAGTGGATATGATCCTTTTGAATTCTTTGTTTGGTTGAATGTGAAGTGGATTGGAAAATACTTCAGGTTTACTGTGAAGAATTACAATTCCATGTTTTGGTTCTTAGGTTCCATCCTTGTAATCTCATACTTTCTTGTCTCCATGTATTGAGAGATGATCCTTTTGATTTTTTTGTTTGGTTGAATGTAAGTGGATATGATCCTTTTGAATTCTTTGTTTGGTTGAATGTGAAGTGGATTGGAAAGTACTGCAGGTTTACTGTGAAAAATTATTAATTTGGAGAGATTGTAAAGTTTTACTGCAGGTTTGCTGCATAACAAATTGAGAAGCACTTTGAGATAATTTCATTATCTTATCATAGTGAGATGCAGGTACAAAGAGGGATGAGATATAACCATTAATGTATTAATTAATCAAATCAAAACTCATTTAACTAAATTCATCAAACCAAGTCCACTCCTTAACTTTGCGAGATTTAAAATCTAAACAAGAAAAAGGAGACTTCATGTCCACAATTCAAGCTTCCATTAGAAACTCAAACCATTTTATCAACACCTTTGCTCATTAGTTTTGGAATGGATATCTAGCAGCTCTAGTCTCAATCCATCACTCCATTTCTTAGACCTCATTGATCCTGAAATTGATGAGTATAGAGTAGTAAAGTTTGCTGAATCTATACTTCAAATTCACCTTTATAAATCTATGAACAGTATAGCCCCTCTTCCTTAAGCATTCCTCAAGCAAATGCACCCTTAGTTTTATTCGGTCTTCGGGAATCAGATTTTTCAATTGTGTCATGCTATATTTGTCAGCTGGATGTGAGATGACCCTATGAGCTCTTTTTATTGGTTCAGCAACAAGGCAACCGACAATCCAATGACCTGAAACACAAAGGTATGCCTACAAGAAAAGCATTGAACATTAGATGAACTGTTGTTCAAGATTTAAACATAAACATTAAAAACTTTACTTTGCAGAGTTTATGAAGAAACTCTCCATCAGCAAATCCAATCCCTTTTCCATGAACTTGATCACTGTTTGAAGCTGAAAACATCTGAAGGCATCAAACAGAGCATGTTTAATCGGATAAAGAACATCAAGATCATCAAACCTTGCTCTTGTGAGACTGTGGGTCTTCATCGACAATCATCAGAATCCGGTCTCGGGGATCACCTGGTGCGGAGAAGACAACTCTCTCATCACGCAAACCCTTCATAGAACAAACACATTAGATAGAAAATACAAAATCCAATCAATAAAAGAATCATCATCACCACCTTGAATCGAACCCCCTCGTGGAACTCCTAGTGGAACTCCTGGTGAACCTTCTCATCCTGCTCTTCACC
This sequence comes from Dioscorea zingiberensis, assembly GCA_026586065.1. Classification (NCBI taxonomy): domain Eukaryota; kingdom Viridiplantae; phylum Streptophyta; class Magnoliopsida; order Dioscoreales; family Dioscoreaceae; genus Dioscorea; species Dioscorea zingiberensis. The sequence goes on along the minus strand of CM048818.1, from coordinate 2,142,501 downwards.
CCTTGCATACATCAATCCACACACATTGCAAATGTGGAGCAGGAAATCAGATTGTCCCAATTCCAAATGATACCGAGCATAGCTTCTCTTCTTGTTGAGAATCCTCTTAGAAGCTAACTGCACTCTTTGATGCAGGTTTTGCTGGGTTTAGATTCAACTCCTCTTTTTCTCTATAATCAACCGAGATTCCAAGAACCCTAAATCATGATTTATGATCCCAATCACAAATTGACAATGCAGTGTTGAAGAGCTCACTATATATAATCACAAGGGAAATTTCACAAATATTGCAGATTTTCACTTTGTTGTGACCACTTGGACATTGTATTAACCTGAAGAAATCTGTGTTGAATAAATTGTGTGGTATTCATATCCAAATTTTACAGAATCTCAATTCTGCAAGAATATATGTAAACATGAAGTCATGAACTCACAAATTTTACATGAGGAAAAAAAAAGAGCAAATATAGTAATTAATTCAGATTTATACACAAAAACAGACTAACTAACTTGATTGGAACACAATAACTTTATTATGCCCAGTGTCACTAAAAACAGGATTTAAAGGTCCATCCATAGAGGGAGAGCATCATTTGAAATAAGAAGCCCAATTTACAATCAATATCAATAAAAACATCAACTTGTTAAAAATAAATGACCTAAAACGAAATTTCTCAAATTTAAGGGGCTTTTAAGGGAAAAAAAAAGAAAACCTTGACCGGCGAGCTGGGTAAGAAACGACCGCTCCCACGAACGGAGATCGTACGCCACGACGCCCCCATAGGTCAAGCCAAGCACGTCGGCGTAGACGACGAGCAGCCGGTTGCGTCTTCGGTCAAAGGCGATCCCCAACGACCAGTTCCCCGCCACGTCAGCATCTAAGAGCACCGTCCTCTCCTCTAGCTCCGAACGGGCGTGGACGGGGATCTTGACGATGGAGCCGGAGGTGAAGGTGGAGACGAGGAACACTGCATTGTCAATTTGTGAAAATCAATCAATACCTAGAACTCGGGCGAGCGGATCCACTGGGGGATGACATTGGAGATGGCGGCATTTGACGGCGGACCGCCAGGAGCACTGACGAAGTCGGGCGGGCTCCGCTGACGACGATCTCGAGCGGGCTCCATTTGATGGCGTCGCGAGAGAGAAGAGGAGAAAAGCGGAGGTTCTAATCAAGATGAGGGATTCTGATGATTTGTCAACATAAAATGTCTAAAAAACCCTTTATATTATTTTAATACAATAAAAAAGTTGAACAGGTGGGTGGATATAAAAGCTCCACGTCTCGGTTCCATGGGATCAGCTCCATGGGTGATCCCATGGAACCGAGACCATGGGATCACAACTCCCCAAACCACACCCACTTCAAGGATTTTTTGGCCATTTGGACACTATAGCAGGGACTAATAATTAATAATCCTTTAAAGATATCTATTTTTAATATTTATATTTATGAGCTGTAGATTTTTTTATATATATAATTAGTTGAAACTTATGAAATATAAATTTTATTTATTAAAAATATTATCAAGTTCAAAAAAAATTTATCATATAGAAGCATAGTTATAAAATGAAATTTTTATTTTGAGCTAAATCTAGTTGGATTCGAGCTTAAAATTAATCGACTTTATTTTAATTTCGAGCTTAACCAAGTTGAGCTCAAGTTTTTAATATTACAATCTAGTTAAAATTGAATAATCTTATTTATGCTAATTTTGATCTCGTGTTGACCTTAACCTTAAGCTATCCAATTTTGTGCTAAGCACAAGCCATTATATATATAAGTACCTTCTCTTCAAGCCATCTGAATAGAGATTAATAGGTCCACTATAAAGATAAACTGAAAAAAAATATATATATAATAATAATAATAATAATAATAATAATCACTTCTTCACAATATAAAATAAAATACATAAAACTTATCCATTAATTTCCAACACCCAATTCTAATCTCAGGTTTTGTGCATGAAGAGAACCTCTTTGAGATCTATACATGTTTTTCATTGGTGTTTGTGTTTAACTCGCAAGATAAACTGCATTTTTAGTGCTTGTGAAAAAGTTTTTTAGGGTTTCTTTTTCATGATCACGTAGATTAATTGAAATTGGCCAGTCAATCTTTGCAAATTTTCAGAAAAAAATTCTTACCCAAGGAATTAGGGCAGAATTGGCCACCATCTCTTTCAGTTTTAATGAGAGCTCAACCTGAAAATTTATAAGGAACTTCAGCTTCTTCAGTATGAGTTACAAGTCATCCAAACAAAAAAGAAAGAAAAGAAAGAGAGTTTGTTTGTCCAATGTAACAAGAGACTGTAATTCAAACAGCATGTTTCCTGGTTATTTCATGGCATTATAAGACTTCTACTACTAGAGTCTAGAGACACAGGACTACTGTAACCATTGGAAAGACAACAACAGTAATTACATGAATGGAAAATAAGACACTTGAAGAGAAATTGGCAAGCATGCATGCTGTCTCCAATCTCCAACTTCACATGACTATCGCTGGTTTAAGGATGCTAGATTTGATCTCCTTGTGAGGAAGAACAATACCACCATTGCTATATACCTCATCACAGACATGAACATCCTCTCCGAGAATGGTCATGTTCTCGATGCGAGCCCACTGTCCAACAGATGAATTCCACCCGATGATGCTGCCGGAAATACAGGCGTGCGACTTGATACGAGCACCTTGCATCACTGTGCACATTGAGAGCCTTACTCCAGTCTCAATAACACAACCAGGACCAATAGCAACATCCGGTCCAATCAGGCATTCTTTTCCTATCACTGCAGTCTCATCTACTATTACGTTACCGATAATATGAGAACCGCTAGCTAGTTTCGGAGACGACCTCTTCTTCAGAGAATTCAGGTAGAGTGTGAGGCCTGTGATGTAGTCCTTCGGCTGGCCAATGTCCATCCAAAATCCAGGGAGGACCATTGCGAATAGCTCTTGGTCAGCTGCAATTCCAGGAAAAATCTCTTTCTCGATTGATGTGGGTCTCAGTTCAATGCGGTCCAGAACAGATGGATTCAACAGATAAATCCCTGCATTGATCTTGTTGCCAACAAAAGTCTTTGGTTTCTCAACAAACCTTTCTACCTTTCCAGTTTCTTCGTCCATAACCACAACACCATATTTGGATGGCTCCTCTACCTGTTTAATGAGAGAATTATTGGACACATTGCATATATAGCAGCAACATTGTGCTTAGGAAAAAATTAGTGATAATAGCAGCATACCTTTGTTACCATGATTGTAGCTTCACCTCCATGGGATTTATGGAACTGGATCAGTTCCTTGAAAGGGTATTCACTGATGACATCACTGTTGAGGACAAGAAAGGGCTCACCAGAGCCATCGACTAACTTGTCTTTGGCTAAAGCCAGGGGGCCAGCTGTTCCCAGTGGCACAGGCTCTTGAGAACAGGTGATTTTGATGCCAATTTTGGTCTCGAACTCCTCCAGAAAGTTGAGCATTGACTGAGGAAATAGTAACTCGGTTAACGCTTACAGGATTGGACATACATTGATGGAATTAGATGTCAAGAGTAATGATTTTACCTCAGGCTGATAGTTTATGGCAAGAACAACTTCTGTCACCCCAACATCTTTTAATGCTTCAATCTGAACAAATTTGTGAAGAAAACCCATCTTTAGATTTTATTGTGATGCTTCAACAAAAGATCGATCAGTACAGCTAAAATTAATGATAAAAACAAGCCATAATAAATTAGGATCTGCAAAAAATATCACCGATGAAGATCCATAAGACTTTTTCACTTCAAATTATGTTGAAAATTTTGAAATTCTACAGAACAAGACGATTCAGACTAAGAAATGTCAGAACACCTGTATTCAACAAATTGTAGCTTTTTAAAGATCTAAAGTACAAGACTAACAAATTGTGGCAAGGAAAGAGACGCAAGAACAGACATATAACAAAAGACGAGAAAACATGGTATAATTATAGAACTTTGTAGAGACAATTCTTCAATCCATTAAAGACATGATGCAAAATATTTACACAGGATCACATGCAGATCTAAATTGGTACTGCCAATACCATCCAATTTCTATCTTTAAGATGAAAAAACCACTTTCCTTGGTCTCAAAACGGACCAAATCATGAATACAAGGAGAAATACCTGATGCTGAATCATAGGTTTGTTAGCAAAATCAACTAGTGGCTTTGGCATACTAAGTGTCAATGGCCGCAGGCGAGTCCCAAACCCTCCAACAAGAATTAGTGCCTTCATGATGGATCACAATCACCTTCCCCTGTTCACCAAATAACAGAAAACATCAACTATAAAAGAATACAGGATACCATTGCTTTGTATGCCCACTGAGAAACCAATTTGCAAAAGAAGAAAGAAAGAAAGAAAACAGATTATCCTACTGAAGATATCTAGAAAGGAAGAGATTGAGAATGCAGGAAACCTTGAGTCGGCGAGAAAGGAAATGACAGGGGGATTTAATATAAACGACGACCACTTGCAGGATAAGCATGAAACGAGCTAACAGGTGTCTTCAGAACATCAAAAGTTATCTAAAGAGACTTGTCGGTATGTTCCTTATGGTTCTAGTCGGTATGAATCCACGGTTTCCAGCAAAAACACAGGCTGGCTTCCACAATGGGAGAAGCCATGGATATAGTCCATCTCTCAGTAAAAGAATACACTTGTAGATAAGTATTTCAATAGTTTTGGAGTTCACTGGATTCAATTCACATTTTTATGAATCAAGTCTCAAGTTCAAGTATGTCCAGCCAAAAATTCAATCTTAATGAAGAAAAAACAAAAATTTCACCTTGATAAAAAGAAGCATGATTTGCCCTGAAGAGTGATTTCATTTTCAGCACTTATTAAGGAGACCAAAAATTAATCAAATTTGGGTACTTACATTCAAAATTGAGCTAGGAATGCAAAGATTTCATCCATAACTTCAGAATTTAGCAACTCTTAACTAAAAATCAAGCAAAATTCCCAAAAAAAACAGAACACAAACAGGTGTCAACAACGGGGGATAATCCAACAGAATGCTCACACGAGAAGAACACGGATACCATCCGCAATGCGGAATCCCCAAGGCATCTCACAGAGATTACCAAAGAGTTCACAAATGTTGACAAGGGTTAGAAAAGAATGACCAACTCCAAACCAACAATCATAAAAGTAAAAGCGCGGGAAATACCAGAGAAGCCGTTGAATGCGGCGGCCGCCGGAGAACATCTCCTTGTTGCGAGATGATAGAGATCAAGGAGGAAGAGAAGCACGCCAAGGCCAAGGAATCAAAGCCGCGTCTTTCTTCTTGGAAGCCCTCCGCCGAGAGAAGCCAGCCATGAACACCCTCCTTATATAGACACTCGCTCTTGATATATTTGAAAAAGTTTTTTTTCTTTCCTTTTTTACAAAAAGGTCTAGAAAAATCTTAAATTTCTTTTATAGTCCTTGAAATCCAAAATGTTTAATAAAATTCAGAAAAAATTCAGAAACCCATTGATAGAGTAGCACATTGCACATCCATATCAAGTTTTAATGATATTTGTGTGAATTACACACTTACATTGAACTTTAAAATCAAAAATTCAAATTTGTGGATGAGTTAGTTTACAGGTAAAAGGGCATCCTAGTGCTACAAAGCTCATGCTATGCACAGGTCCGAAGAAGCCTTATCCTACATTTTCGCAAAAGATTATTTTCAAGACTCAAACCCGTAATCTCCATGTCACATGGCTGACAACTTTACCGTTACACCAAGACTCCCCTTCCTTTATTGGTCCAAGAAAAAAAAACAACTTGAATTTATTATGAAATACTTCAAAAACATGATGCTAAACATTCATAATCCAAATGAACTTTACAAAACTTCAATTTCCATGAACTTTTCTTTCAATCAAACATCATAATCCAAATGAAATTTAGACTTTTCATTTCTATCCCCACTTAGGATAAAACAGAAACAATAGCAACCATTAACACCTGTTCACCACAAAAACAGATAGAGTCAAAACTCTACTTCATGCATATCAACCAAACAAGTTTAAAACTTCAAGCAAGGTAGGCAGGAAAGCAAAACCTCTGGTACCATTACTTCAACATTTTGACTTTAATATAAACTCCACCAACAACTTGTGCCATGTATGATGTCCCATTAATATATATATATATATAAAAGATAGATAAGCACATACTAATTAGACACTAATATCATCAACAACACCAAATCACAGAACAACAACTAGTTAATCAGATCTAGCAGCAGTAGCAGCAGCAACAGCAGGAGCACCAGCCTCAATGTTCATAATATACTCAATCTCCTCAGCAACCTCTTTCATGGATGGCCGGTTTTGTCTCTTCTCCTCGAGACAACCCATGGCTAAGAACCCCAAAGCCTTCATAGTGTCCAACTCCACCTGGGTAGCCCCATCCTTCATCCACCCATCCACCACCTCCAGCAAGCTCTCCTCATCCACCTTCCTCGCCACATACACAGCCAAATTCACATCATCTGATCCTCTAGTGAAATCTATGGCTTTCTGGGATGTCAGCAGCTCCAGCAACACAACTCCGTAGCTATAAACATCACTCTTATCAGTGAGCTGGTAGTTGCGGTAGTACTCCGGGTCCAGGTAACCCAGCGTTCCCTGCGCGCACGTCGAGACGTGGCTCAGGTCCGACTCCACCAAGCGCGAGAGCCCGAAATCTCCGACCTTGGCGTTCAGCTTCTCGTCGAGTAGTATGTTGCTGGACTTCACGTCGCGGTGGTAGATGGGCGGCACTGCGGAGGAATGCAAGTAAGCGAGGCCCTCGGCTGTTTGTCGCGCGATGGTGAGGCGGTGACGCCAGGTGAGACGGGCGGCGCCCGGGCGGAGACCGCGGAGGTGGTCGTGGAGTGTGCCGTTGGGGATGAACTCGTAGACCATGAGTGGCTGCTCGAGTTCAACGCAGCAGCCGAGCAAGCGAACGAGACCGCGGTGGTTGACTTGCGAGAGGATTCGGACCTCGTTCAAGACCTGGTCGGTGGATTTCGTGTTGCCGAGCTTGGCGCACTTCACGGCCACTGGAGTGCCGTCGGTGAGCACGCCCTTGAAGACCTCGCCGAAGCCGCCGGAGCCGAGGAGGTTGTCGCGAGAGAAGTTGGCGGTTGCCTTCTTGAGCTCTTTACCCGTGAAGTTCTTTGCCGAGCGCCCGCTGGTGTTGTTCGCGTTGAGGATCTCCTCCCTCTCTTTGAGTAGCCTCTCCTTCGCCTCCCGGATTCGTTGTTGCCGGCGGTAGAGCAAGAACAAGACGATGATGATCAGGATCGCGGCTACTAGTCCCGACACCAGCCCGGCGATCAACGCGGCGTGGTTCGTCGAATTGGAGCAGCCGTCTGGGTCATTGCACACCGGGGCATCTGCAGGCATTTTCACAAACAGGTGAGGGGTGGCAAATTCGCAAACGAATTCAGCGCGCGCGTCAGAGTCTCACCGTCAGCGCAAGTGCCGGTGAAGGGGTCCCAATGGAGTCCGGAGACGCAGAAGCAGCGGCTGATTGTTCCTCCGGTGGACGCCGGATCGGCCTTGCACGTAGCGTTAGCCCCTCCCTCGCAGTCAGCCTGAGACTTGCACACCGGCTCCCGCGGCGACGCCCACTGGAGTTCCACCCCTGCGCTCCTCCCCCAACCAGAGACCGGCGTCGCCCCAGTGTTCAGATTCACGAAGCTCCGGTAAGCGCTGCAACCGGTGGTGCTAGCCCGGACGGAGTAGGACGTAGAGGACCCCCCGGCCACAAACGTGCAACAAATGGAAGATCGCCGGCAAGAAGCAGCGTCCGGCGTGGAGTTAACGAAAGCGTGGCACGGTGAAGAAGACGAGCAATTGAGCGGCGAGAGAAGCAGACGCTGGGTGCAGTTGAGGAGCATGATGGTGTTGCTACTGGTGACGTTGAAGGGGAGCGAAGGATCAAGCTGGATGCCCTGGTTCTCCAGGTCGGTGGTGGCGCAGGTGTTCGGACTCTTGAACAAAGCCGGGCGGATAACCAGCCGCTGCGCGGCGGCGTTGATGGAGGTGACGGCGTACGAGGAGCCATTCCTCGAGTCGAACAACAAGGTGTTTGTTGTTTTGTCGCAACGAACCTTATACAACGGGTCCCCGCAATCGCCCGCCGTGCTCAGCGGGTACGGCACCGTCACGTTCCCGCAGGGCGCGCACACCTTAGCTCCTACAAGAAGAGGCAGTACTAGTAGTAGGAGTGGTAGTGAGAGGAGGAGATGGTGGTGTTCCGCCATTGATGAGAGCTTGGAAACCGAGAACAAAGTTGTGGTTTTTAATAGAGAGACGATGGTGGGTTGGTCGCTGGGCTCTCGTTGACCAGAAGTGAAGTAAATGCATCTCTTTTTCTTATTTCATGGAATTTTCATGTCGGATATTTTATTATTTTTCTTTAATTGTTTGATTGGAATATGTCTTTTTCTTAACATATATAATTTATTTAATTATCTGGAAATTAAATAAAATTTATATTTTTAGTACAATGTGGTATTGTAGATGGTTCCATTTAATTAAAAATAATAATAGAGAAAAATATTAATATTTTGTGAATATCTTGTTACATTAGGTTGTTTTTTGACTTGTTTAGGGGGATGACTTTAATTATGGGTAGTAGAGTTGACTATTGACTTTTGGGACCATAATGGAGGCAGTTGTGTTTCCATTAGAAACCCGTGACGTCACGAATGTTACATACAGTCTTACCTTATATATATCTATATAATTTATTTATATTATTGATCCCGGTTTCCTGATATTTTTAAGGCATAATTCATGGTTCTATAAATGGTTAGATGTGATTGTTATTTGTTTCTTTTTAATCTATTTATAGAGTTTATATCAAATTATCATATGCTTCAAATTATTATTATTATTTTTTACATTATGATATCGGTGAATCTAAATAGACTTATGGACTCAACTACAGTGCACCTGTGACTCTATCCCGGGTGTCCATTTGGGCGGCACAAGTCCTCAGCTTAAACATCCCCTTGGGCAGGAGAAGTAGCTAAAGTCAAGAGAAGAGATAAGAAACTATAGGGAGGTAGGGTAAAGAGATAAGGTGTTAGGGATGAGCACAACCAAGAACATCTTTAACACCAGGGAACAATAGCCGGACTCAAGGGATAAGAAGACAGGAGGAAGAAAAGAGAAGGTAATGAACAATTCATCTCTGAATTCTGACTCCCAGTTTTGAACTCTCTTTTCCTGACTAACTTGAGCGTCGAAACTACACCAAGGCAATAAGCTCGCCCCACTTAGCTTTATTCCTTATGCCAGACACCGGCAGACTAAAGCATCTCACAGTCATTATCTCCGATCATTAATGTTTGGTTGAGGGATAACCCCAAGGGTTATCCCCAACACAATTTCCCATAAAAAAGTTTTTCCCGCCAAAACATTTAACTATGATTTAAAAATATAACCCACCAATACATGGTAGACACATCACTATCTTATCATTAATACCTTTAGTTTAAAATTCCCTCTCAAAAAATTTGAAAATTTTTAAAACTTATTCCTATCCCCAAGTAGGATAATCCCCAACCAAACGCAGCAACCGTTGGATAAAGATCGGTGCCGATCTCTAGAATAAACTGATTTTTACCACAACATATTATATAATAAAAAATAAAAGATAAAAATGGGTGCTTTTGGGCTGAATTTAACCTAAATCTTATATTTAGCCTAGAGTCATGACTATAAAATATATTTATAACATTTTCTCAATACCACCGGCTAATTAATATTCCCTTACTAACAAAAATAGTACACAGATTTGGAAAATCATCCAATTATTGACTTTAATAGTATAAAAATAGATAAAATATTAGTAAATGATATTGATGTTTCCCAACTTTAATCCTATCATGAAAAATGACAAATGACCTGTTGTACTACATATTGATGTTTGATATGAATTTTTGATTAAAAAGTTAAGATGAAAGTGCAGTGCAGTGCAGGCAAGGCATCCCCCAGTTTTGATTTGATGCAGTGACATGGAATTCTGGACTCATTATCAGCAACTTCTTCATGTTTCCATTCCTTTGTTTTCAATGGTTTGACCTGGTCAATATTCTTTGTAAGATGACGTGGAATAGCACTCATTTTCAAATCTATCCTCAGCCTCTTAGCCTTGTCTGTGTGCGCTATATATATAGAAATTTTTCTGTTTTTCATGCAAAATTTTTTTATTATGAAATAATATAATAGAGGTACATGTCTACGTGACAGTGTATATAACTCTATAAAAATCAAAGTACCTACAAAATACAAACATTTACACTTATATTCTTGATCAAAATAATAAGAAAAATATATATATATATTACATATGTTATGGGGAAAATATATGAGGACACGTGACATGATCACAAATGTTAAGATGAGGCCAACTATCATCATAACCGTTTAGTTATCTAATGGTAGAGGATGGATTCCATAAGGCATTAAAACTGGCAGCTGATTAACTGTATTCAGACTGACAACTAACGATCTCCGAACTATAAAAGGAGGTCCTCAGCTCACGAAGAAGATAACTTGAAACTCAATTCCACTTAGATTGAGCATTAGTTGGAGCATCTCTCTTTCACTTTTTCTCTACTCTCCTTTTGAGTCCCTAACTTGAGCATTGGAGGCTCCCCAGAGCACGGCGCTCAAATCTTCTTCTTTCTCTATAATTCCTTCTCCTGGTGAGGTTCAATCCCTACCCATTGAAGAACTTCAATCTTCATCAACCACTTTTACCCATTGACCGAAATGTGCTCTTTTCCCCACGAGGAATAGATCTTTACATCAATAGCATAAAATATAATTAAATTGCACTAATATAAATAAAAACAAAAACTTTCATGAATTATTAGAACCAATTGATTCAAGATCTCTATTTTCTATTATGAATCTAATAATAGAACCTTTTCAAAGAATTGTATTTTTTTTTATGGGCTATTGGATGCAATCATGTGTATAAGAAGAAAAAGGAGAATAATTAATTATATCGTATATTATTTTATCTTTTTTATATTCAACTGTGTCTGTGAGATTTGAGAAAAATGGTTACAATAAAAATATATTTTATTATTTTTATATTACTTGTGAGTAGATCTCTGCCCAAATTTATTTATTTTTTAATAGCAAGATTGTCATAGGATAAGAATTCTATTGTTATCTAGAAGAATAGGATGGTTTTGTAGTCATTGTTAGAATGGTAGTATCATATTTATTTATTTCCAAACCATGAGAAATTGAAGTATTGTCATTGAAGTGGTTATTTTCACAACAATTTTTAAACAATGAGTATTGTTTTAAAATTATTAAAAAAAATGGAGGTGAAAACAGCTAGTACTACTTTGATTAAGGGTTTGTTCTTGTAATCTAATAATTAATACATGACTCTTGTTTAATTCTCTAATACCTAAAAGAGTTTTTTTTAATCATCGAAAGCTCTTTTCGTCAAATAAAACTAATGTTTAGCCAATATTTATATTTATATACACTTGAAAATTTGTTTTTAAATATAAATAATCAAGGATATATATGAATGAGTCAAAGACAATTAGCCAATAGACAAGTCTATCTTCATCTTTGTGGATGATAACTTGTGGAAGTGGTGGACATTAAAGTTAATTGGCCACCTTTTTCTTTCTGGTTTTTATATATCCCTATGGTCAACTTGATTAACAATGACACTTTTGATTTTTATGAACAATGGCTATTATTATACAATGTCACAATACAAATAATATTAGAAGTTTCACATCAGCATGCCTCATGCTCATAAGCAATATTTGAGTTATTAAATTAAACTTAACTGAGATTAGGAAAAACAAATTAAACAGATTAATTAACAAGATGAAAGAAAGCTTATAATATTGATAAAATTTTCAAATTTTCTTTTCCACTAGCTTCTCTGAATTCCCCAACTCTAAAGAGATTGAACAAAATGTTCATACAACTTGCAAATAAAATACAAACCATAATATTATTCACTTGGTCTAATAATAATATGAATTTACACTTATCTCATTCCATGTAGCCACATCATAAAACACCATAATAATACAAGGTATAGCTCTCCTTTGGCAAACCATACCTTAATTAAAACCAAAAGAAAGAAAGAAAGAAAACTGCAACACATACACAACTTCTTCAGATAATTACCATGAACAATGAACAACTTAGAACACACTTGATGTATCATCAGAGGAGCCTAGAACAATCCTTTGATCTTCTAGGCAAGCTTTCGGGAGGTCGATCTCCGGCGAGGAGACGACAGTGTGGTCGAAGAAGTAGCAAGGGAAGACGAAGGAAAGAGTTGAATATCGGTGGCCCGATATTTCCCGGAGTCTCCGGGAAGCCGAATATAAGCCATGGAAGGTGAACTTGTAGGTGAATCACTGAACCTCAAGCCTCCTAGGGGACCTTCTCCTCCATTTCTATATTGAACTATGACTTTGTATACATAAGGGATTAGGCCCTCCATTGAAGATGATGACTTGTTTGGAATGTTGAACTTGAAGGCTTGTGCTTGGTTTGGAATGAAGAGGATTAGATGAGAGGGATGATTTATAAAGGGTGAGATCTTAAGCCAATGAACATAATCGGGCCCGGGCCGGGTTTTCGGTTATGTTTCTCCAAGTCTAATCCCAGTCACAACATTATCAAAAGAAAAAAATATATATATATTTAATTTTTATATTTAATTTATCATTCAATAGCATCATTTGAGAATTAAAGACTCGAGTCTGAATTTTTCCTGCCGGAGAATTAGGTCGGGCTCGACACGGCCCGGGTTTTTTCGGCCCTCTAAGGGAAGAAACAAGGAAAGACCTTCCTAAAGTGAAGGTCTCTTACGACTGCTAGACATGCTACCAAATCTCATCTCAAATTATACTTTTCAAAGTTTTGGTGAATTTTGTATCTTTTTTTAGTGTTATGGTTGGTTAGGGTTTTTCTCCAGGCTGCCAGATTTCAATCTGCTGATTATATCCCACTTACTGAAGTGTATTATTTTAACAAGTGATTAATTGTTATACTCTTTTCTGGTGAAATGTACTTTTCAGTAGCAATTGAGTGGTCTTTACTCTTTTTGTGCATGATGTTCAGCTGCATGCAATGTAAGGGGACTAAATTTTAGGGCAAACTTATAAAATTTTAAGATTTTATTTAAAAGAGTAATAATAGTCGTCGAACAATCACATGGAGTGTATGGATATATATAGAAAGGAACAAGAGATGCTTTCATGATAGACATCTTGTTCATACTCTTTTGGTTTGATACAACACACTCTTCCTAAATGTTGAAATTGATGCATGTGGAATTAATTGTGAAATGAAATCTGGTCTTTCTCAGATAACCAATGGAGAAGTAACAATGCTCACCAGAGGCTAACTTTGACGATGAAGAACCCAGGGAGTAAACACCTAACAAGGAAAGATAAGCAAACTAAGGCACACTAACAAGATACACGATGAACGGGGCATAGGAATTATGTACTATCAAATTAGACATATATTATCACCCTGTAACTTTTAATAACTAATGTTAATGAAAGTGGTTTATCTACCATTATCAAAAAATAATAATAATAATCCTTGAAAAGTTTTTATTCAAGTAAAATTATTTGATAGAGATGGCATTGATGTCTTAGTTAGGCAGATGGAAAGCTTGGCTCTTAATTAACAATGCAATGCATAGCTCTTCAACCACTTGTTGTTATTGACGTAATAATCAGAACTAATGAAGTTTGCTTAAAGATGCAGCAATTGTCAAATCATTGTTTAAAATAATAAATTAAAAATCATGCACTTTATTTACCATTTTAATGATATATTATGTATATTTCATCGTTGTTTATGAATTTTGGTATCGAAGATATATATTATCATTTTGTATTAAATAAAATTTAGGATTAACATTATTTTTGGTCATCATTTAGAATAGAATTATTCATTTTGGTCATTGTACATTCAACAATAAAAAAATGGTAAGAGAAACACTTATGTGGCAAAATGTATCCGATAAACGTGTAAAACACTAAAACCATTGGCGAATGCCACCACCTTCACATGAAACTTCGTTCATTCAACGTAATGTCTTAATTTTACATTCACATCACATGCTTATAAACCCCACGGCTGATTATAAAAATATCAGAAATAATATTTATAATTTTATTATAATTTGTTAGTATAAAAACTAGTTCTTCGTTGGTATCAAACCCGACTCCAACCAACGGTACATTTAATGTAGAGGACGTCAACAGTCACTGTAGGAGGTAGTGGATGGCTCTTCTTTGTTTGCCGGGGGCTTGCACAGAGAAAGGGAACTGGTCGGGGCGGGCCAGCTGGTGCCCCGATTTAACTTCGACGATCAAGTTAATGAGAGCTTTTTCAATGGAGATGGAGTTTGGTCCAAAAGAAGTTGCATACCTTTTCCTTTGATCTTCTCCTACTTATCGCTTTCCTTGTCTTTCGGTGGTCGTCTCCTCCGTGTCAGGGATGTTTGCCATACTCATCTCCTAACACCTTATTCTTAGATACCTTACCCTTTGCCCCTGGCTTCCCAGCCACCTTTTCCTATGCATAGACTTTAGCAACCAACTTTTTGCCCAAGAGGGGTGTCTAAGTTGGGGATGGGTGCTTGGGATGTTTCCACGTGTATGATTTTTATGTTTTGGAGGGAAAGAGCGGTTGTGTGGATGACTCTTCAGACCGAACTCCTTATTCACAATATCGACTTTTCATCTAGAGATTGAACCTCCAAGGATTGCACCCTGGTGAAAGAGGGATTTGCAAAGTAAGGAGGATCAAGCGCTCGTGCCCTGAGGTAACCTCCGATGCTTAAGTCAGGGATGTTCTAAATGGAGGGGAGAGCAAGGAGGAAAATGAGAGAGAGTGGGGAAAAGTAGAGAGGATTCCAGTAAGAGTGATGCTCAAGCGGGTGATCAATCTCAATGGACTTAGAGTAGCGTACTAGGTACTAAATACAAGGATCCAGTCAGATGCAGTGAGGCGCCATCTCAGATACAACAAGACGTCAGCTCGAATAGTTGAAGGCATTTAGTTGAACCATTTGGGGTCTTTCTAGGTTGGGGCATTTAGTTGAACCATTTGGGGTCTTTCTAGAGAGTTGATCTCCACCATTTGATGACCAGACGATTAGATGAGTTGAGTTTTCATCCCAGCTCTTATGATCATGCCATGACATTTGTACTTTAATATATATATATATATATATATATATATTACATTTTTTTTATATTTTAAGTTTTAATAAATTCGGGGAGATATATTTATCCATTCCATATAGTAAGCATCCAAATAAAGGGTATAAAGTATTTTTTATTATTATAATTTTCAGCGTAATAAATAATCCAGGGATAATATCTAAACTTTGCAAGAAGGAAATATGTAATTTTAAAGTAAACTTATTTAACGGGATTTCCTCTAATGGATCGGGTCAGAGAGATTTACAATCCGACCCGCTAAGGTACTATGAATCAAAATCCTCGGCAGTGGCGGGAGATGGATGCCGCTCGCTCGAGCCCATGGAGTTCCTCTTCTCCTTCGAAACCCTAGCTTCTGATCGCCCCTAAATCCACCATGTTCTCCATCTATGGAACTCTCCTCTCCCCCAATCGATCGCGTATCAACGCATCAATGTAGCTCCGGATAACCTTGGTTTCCCTGGTTCAACTAAGCCTCCAGAGATTGGGATCCATGCCGGGGATCATCCATTTGATACTGGGACTCATGGAGGGTGGGTGAAGTTCAGCGCCTCCGAGATCCGGAGTCATCAGAGCAGCAAATGGCAAGGGGATGATCAACCATGGCGTTTAGGTACTGCTCTTTTTCTTTTGATGAATCCTTCCATACATTGTAGCGGAGGGAGAAGATGGATTTAGTCCAAGATCCATAGTTTCAGGGGGCGGGGCTCTCTGCTGGAAAGTGATACTATACCATAGGATGCTTAGTAGAAACATAACATTTGGGTTTTATATGCAAATATTTCTCTGGATTTTGATTTATTTTTTAATCTTTACTAATTGTTTACCTCATGTTTCTTGTGATGTGTGTATTTTATAGTTAAGGATATGATGATTTAGTAAATACGTATAGTTGTACTATGTGGTCAAACCTCCAGGAGAGTTTGTGATCCTGAATGTTTTCACTGAAAGCAGTCAGCTTTGTACGTAGTACCAAATTAACTCTTTGTACGAGAATGGTGGTAAGCAAGTACTCATGAGAATCTTTGAATATTGATCTTGGGCAATCTGGTTGTGGTTGTGGTGCTTTTGTCTTATGACCTCTTGAGTCATCTTTCTTGCTCTTATGGTGTCTTTTTTATTTTTAACTTAGTTTTCCACTTCCTATGCAGTGTAATTTTTACCTTTCAATTTGTTGTGGTTTTTACACACACACACACACACACACACACACACACACACACACACACACACACACACACACATATACATAAAGAATCTTTGACTAACCATATAAGAGAAATCAATGTTGAGATTGGTGTGTTCTGTATGAGTAGCATCTTTAAGATGAACAAATCAAAGATGAAGTTAGGACATGGGATTCAGACACAATTTGTAAAATGACAGATAGGAAAATTGGGCTATTGAGGACACAAGGACTATCTTCTTGCTCATTTCATAGTAACTTTCTTGCCTTCAACTGAGAACACCATGCCGAAGTAGGACCACCAAGAGGAGCCTAGATTCAGTGGAGAGATATATATTTTTTTTAATTTTTATGGAGAGGTGGAAGTGGAAAACATGCGTGAAATGTACTGTTGTACCTTTTGTTTTGGCCACTTGTAGTATCTGTCTATTTGCTTTTTTATGTACATTGTACCCATGTTTCACTCTTTCGAGTGAAGTATATGAATTTTAATGATATAGTGGCTTGTCCACTTTCTTCCAAAAAAATCTTTCTCCTTTATACTTATTCTATTCAATGTCTATGGTGACGCCTAGAAGGAATGAATAATTGATTGCTCTAGTGCTTCCTATAATCTTATGGGTATTCATTACAGCTATTTTAAACATGATAGTGCATTTTCATTTCAGAATTGCAATTAGAGCACCTTTGATTGGATATCTGCGAAGCTGCCTATTGTTTTCTTGAATTTCTTGTGTTCTGTAATTATAAATTAGAACTCTGTTGATTAGTAATTTCTACATTCTGTTGTTCTGTGTCGGTACAAGTTATGTTTATCTTGTTTGGATGAAGAAACTTCTGGTCTTCATTGTTGCAAAATGTTAAATTACCAACTTTGAAGCTGCCTTTGAGAGTCATATACTATTGTAAGTTTTAGTGTCTTGAGGTATTTCTTATTTATATATGTGAATTCTCTGTGGATAAGAAATTTCTTACATGCTTTTGGGCTGTGTTTTCACAAATTCAGTGTTTTTAGGTATAGGAACTTCTAATATTCATAACTGTAGAGAATCGAAAACAAATTGGTTGGCCATCAAATGCAAAGATTTAATTTTTCATCATCCTCTATGATTGAATAAAGGACAGGTAGCAGGACCAGCAGCTAGGCTGGATGTTGAGCTGCCAAAGGTGATCTTAAAAGGAAAGGTGAGGTTACTCTTGATCTATTATCTTAATGTAGTTATTGCATTCTATCATCTGCAGTTTTTTTGAAAATTTTCTTTTAACATCAACACCAGGACTCGTATACCTGGAATAGATATGGTTTTCTGTAAAATATATATATATTTTTTTAAAAAAATGAAGGTATGTTAGGTTATTTTATGGACTATAATCCAAATGTAGGTGGAAATCACAGTAAATAAAACAAATAGTTGGTAATAAAAAACACATAAAACTAAAATTACTCTTGTTGGCTATCAAATTGTTTATTCATTTAATTAGCTTTTCTTGTGTCTGGTCAAATGGGGCTTCCTCACATTCTTATCCATTTTTTTGTGGTAGGGCCTCCCAAGAGCAAACTATCCTCCACCACTTCCTCCAATTTTTATAATGTGTCTGACCCTTTTGGTCTATGAGTGCATGATTTCATGACTAACAATTTTGATTAAAGTCAAGTGCCAGCATAAAATGAATGAAAGTCCTCTTTTCAAATCAACTTATGACGTCCCATAGTTGATTTTCTTGATTAACATTAATGCACGGTACTATTTAATGTGAAGTGCGACTAAGATCTTGCTTATTTTTTGAACAGAACTAGTGATGACATGTCTGAGATGTATGAAAGTATACTTCCTAATTAACCACCACTACCAATATTCGTTGAGCTGGATCATTTAGTGATAAGTGATAACCAGGGTAAAGAGTTGATGTATTCATGAGTATCTTAATAAAAAATGTTATAGATTAGGAAACAATAGGTGACAATGGGAAATAAACTTGGTGTGATAGAAAAGTCCATTGAACTTTGATTATAAGAGGAAGAACTGATTATCACACCAACTCCAACAGCCAAATTTTGGTTGTTTGCATTGCCAAGAGAAAGATGAGGATTTATAATTGTATGATAATGATGATGATGATGATGATGATGATGATGTGTGACTAGTTATATTGTTAATTGTTATTGGTCTAGCTTCAGAGTCAATGCCAAGTGTTTAGGAGCTTCCCACCTGCTCATATCAGCAGGACTCAGCTCTAGTCTGTTTTAAGTTTGAGAACTCGAGCCTAAATCTAAATCTGTTAGCTAAGATTTTTCTTTGTTTATTGAGAAATTGAAAGTCCAAAATCCGCCTTATTTGCTTGTCCATATAATATTGACATATATTTTGTAAATTGTAGTAGCTAGTTGTCTCCCTCAAACTTTGTCATCATCCCTTGTGTTTTGGGCTGGTCTCGTCAGCAAGTTATCTAACACTCATTAATTATGACATTGCTGCAGACATAACTTGGGATATATATATTTATCAAATTGATTATGATGCATTGATTTGTAATTATATATACTTCTCTTTTCTTGGATAACCTTTCAAATGTTCAATCCTTTCACTAGTAGAGTGGCCGACAAAAACAGCTATTCAGAGAAAAGAAAATCTTCTCATTATACATGAACACATAACTATGTGACTCTGCAGAAGGTGGCCATGAGTTCTTCCCAGATGTTCATAGAAAAAGCCAATGATTTGCTAACAAAAGTGATATTGGGATCTCAGCTGAGCTCCAGCTTCCCCATAGGAGCTCTCAGATTGTATTTCTTCTCATTGTGAGTGTGATTGCAGCCACTTGAATAATTAACCAGTCTCCGTCACGGACTTAGAAGCCCTTCAATGATTATTCTTCAGTTCTTAAAAAACTAGTGACAAGTTGCAGAGTCTTTGAGGGGGGAGATATGGAAAAATCCAAGGAGTGCTTGTTGCCTTGTTGTCCACTTCTGAGTGGCCTAGGAAGTAGGCCATTGGTCTTAATGAAAAGTCAGTAATTGTGGGAGGAGCCGGGGCTCGCTGATTTCATGGCTGATTTCATGAGAACAGGTGACTTCTCAAAAGCACAGGCACAGAATGAAAATTTTTACTTGGCGAGGGGCAATATGTAAAGCTCTTTTTCTATTATTTTAGAGGGTTGTCGGTAAAAAAAACTCCACCAGCAGATTCGCATTATCGTGCGTCGCTTAGTTTGGCTGATCTCGCAGGAGGAGCAGGAGGCCAAACGATATATATCACGAATCGAGAGATTAATGTCGAGAGAAAGGCTTTAGATCCGAGAGTTCGGGTAAGCTTAGATTTTGTTTCTTTTCTTTTTGTTGGTCTCTTATTTGTGATGATAACCTAATTTCAGCCTTTTCTTTATTTTGAACAGGATCTTGATTTTCTTGCTTGGAGTTGGAGTATATTGTATATTTGTTTTTCGGTGTTAAGAGTGATAAGTTATTTGTTGATTTCCACTGGACAACCCTAGGTAGCAAAAATGTTGCCACTTGAAAATATTGTGGAGATTAGTCCCATCTGAAACTACTATTCTGGGATAAAATGATAAGTTATTGATTGGGTTGCTGTGGTCTTAATTGGAGATCAAAGCTAGACTAGAATTTTATGCCTGGAGATCTTTGAGATAGGTCTTAAATTTGGTAGGGTTTTGAGTTTAATAGGTAAAGTAAATCAAGGGTTTGATGCCATGTCGTTCAAAACCTTGTGTGTTTTCTGAGGTGCTCTTTCCTTGTAAGGTCCAGTTGTTGATTTGTGGCACTAGTATTAATTAACCACGGAGAACCAAAGGAAAGTGATGGTTTTTTTGCTTCTTGGTTCAACTGGGCCACCAATAAAATGTAGAGCTGGTTTGCGTC
Source organism: Dioscorea zingiberensis (assembly GCA_026586065.1). Classification (NCBI taxonomy): domain Eukaryota; kingdom Viridiplantae; phylum Streptophyta; class Magnoliopsida; order Dioscoreales; family Dioscoreaceae; genus Dioscorea; species Dioscorea zingiberensis. Next base: position 2,122,168 of record CM048818.1, on the reverse strand, counting down.
AGGAGCAAGCAGGACGAGGATCTTACAGAGGAAGTTAGCAATTGGTTTGTGTTCTAGGTTGTTATTGTTGAAGTTGTTCCCATAGGGATAGTTCAAGATCAAGCAATGGTGGCTCCTACTGCAGTCAGACAAAAATTAAGGGCCCTATGCCATGACACGCCATGGATATATGCAGTCTTTTGGAAGCTCAAGAACCTGAGTGGCATGTAAGTTTCATCCCTGTGCTTTTATTTATGAATATACTAATTTTCCGGGAAATTTTGGTCACTTATTTGTTCTTTTACTAGCTAAACCAAAGTTTGTGCCACCAATTGGGGGCCAATGTGTTGCTATTTGATTGTCTTAGCATTTAATCTCACAAGAAACTAGTTTGCAATATGACAAAACAAAACATAGCGCTGTGTCCAAAGTTGTGTGGAAGATACTGCTGGCTTCAAAACATCAAGGTGCCTTGGCAGCATAGATTTCTTATTTTTTGTGTCAATTGTTTGAAATCAAGCAGCCTTGCTGCTTTTGATTTTCAGAACCCGTTGATATAGGAATAGCTGATTTCACTCAGATGATGCTTCCAATATATTTACATAGTATTTGCATAGCATGGTTTATAAGATAGAAAAAAGAGAGAATCATTTGAAACAATAATATCTACATGGTGTAAGTTTGTTTTGAGTACTTCTGGCATGTTAACAAAATTCTGATCAAAGCCAGTTGCTGGTTACACCTCATTGTTTCTGAAATTTGCACTTCCATATGACTGGAAAGTCACGCCATGCCCAAGTCTTTGGATATCCTTCCCAGATTTTTTAATAGGTTAGATGTTGGGTGTATCTGTGATAATTTTGTTAACAAATATGTGACTAACAGAAAAATGTTGCTGTACTTTTTGAGTGTTTACTGTTGTTTACTCTAAAAAGTTCTGGATAATTTCTAAATCATCTTTATAATATATCAGTTGTATCTCCAAGAAGTATGGCTGAAATTTAACATGACAGTCTTCTATTTGGTTTTGTTTTCAGGCTTACCTGGGAAGATGGTTATATTGACAATGGAAAATCAGATGTTTATGTTAGAAATGCTTTAGATCATGGGATTTTAAGTTGTAAATCGGGGACCACTTATTTTTGCTGTACAATTGACATCGGAAGTGGAAGACTTATTCTATGCCCAACTCATATTGCAATGACAGGCATATCACATCATTCATACACAATTGGAGAAGGGTATGGCTTGTCCCCTAATGAGTGCAATATTTTTTGATTCCTATGGTTCTCTCTTTCTTCTCAAACATGTCTCCTAATGTGTATTTCTTCTCAACATATTCATCATGCTTGTTGCTATTGCTGTGTTTTTTTTTTCAAGCTTTATAGTTTTTAGGGTAAATTTAAAAAAAAAACTATGTGGTTTCACCGATTTGCAAAATAGGGAATGTGATTTTTTTTTTCGTTTTAAAACTTGTGGTTTCACCGATTTACAAAAAAGGGTAAATCACAAAGTTTTTGTCCAATTAACCTTATTTTAAGTCAAATAACAATTTTCTCTCGTTTGCACCGTTGATTATTTTCCATTTTTTGTTAGCCGGAGAAAACCACAAGATTTTTAACAAAATAAAAAAAAAACTTTGTCTCTATTTTACAAATTTGTAAAACCACATGTTTTTTTTGTTAACTGGTGAAACCACAAGTTTTAAAACGAAAAAAAAATCACATTCCTTATTTTGCAAATCGGTGAAACCACATAGTTTTTTTTTTTAAATTTACCCTAGTTTTTATTCAAAATTTCTTAATGCCAAAGGTCGATCTCATTAGTATTTCACCTACCAGAATGGTCATGATAACTGGATATATCAATTACGGTATACCCAGCTGTAGTTGCCTAAGGAATATTATTTTAGATATATGACTTGTGCCTTCTTTTGAACTAACTTGTTATAAGTTTGTCTAGCAGGGTTGTTCGTAGAATGGCATCAGCAGACACTCACGTTTGGATTGTTGCTTCTGAGCTCAACTCAGAAATACTGTCAGATGTATGCTAATTATTTTTTGAAAGTTACATATTTTAATTTGACTATTATTGTAGTTATATTTTGTGTTAACCTTTCTATGCCTGACATCACTTACAGTGTCCTACAGAATGGCAACTTCAGTTTGCAGCAGGTATCAAGGTATATGTGAATACTTATTCATATGAAAATTTGTGATTTTTTTTTTTTTTGAACTTCTAATATGGGAACTTTTATCTTGTAAAACCATCTTTGTGAGACAGTTGTTTAGCTAGATGTATTAATCATGTATTTTATGATTTTGCAGACTGTTCTGCTTGTACCAGTTATTCCCTTTGGGGTCGTGCAGCTTGGTTCATTAGATATGGTGTGTCTGAACTACAGTGACTAATAATTTTTACATGTTCATTTCTGTTGTTGGAGTTTTTCCTTTCTTTGAATTAAGGCCATTCTATATATAGTATACTAATATTTCATGCTCAGACTTTTGTGCTGATATCTTCTCTGCATGGATGCTGGTCTCTGGACATAACTGTCTTGAAGCATGAATGTTTTGTTTGTTTCTTTTTTTTGGAGGGATTAGCTCCTGATTGCTGCTAATCTCTTTTTATCTTTGGTTTTCTTTTTGCTATCATGCATCAGGTCATGGACGAATTTAATGTGGTGGCTCATATTAGGGATTTGTTCAGTATGCTTCAACTTACTGCAGGGGCTTGCAGTGACATGACCCTGAGATTGGGTCAGTCAGCATCGAAGGAATGTTTGTTCAAGAATCCTTCAGCATCTTCACCTTTAACTGGCAACTTGACCAATCCTATCCAATCTCAGCAATTGAGTGCTAGGGATTTCATGGCTTGTGATAATGGCCAAGAGAATGGAGATGGGATTTTTGCTACCGGTCATCATCCTTACCCTTTCTATCTCCAGGATAATTTTCCAGATCAAGTTATAACACCCCAGGGACAGGAAATGGATGCAGGGTGTATGGAGGAAAGTATATGGAAACTAATGTACAGAGAATTACTGGGTGATCCTAATGATGTGTTTTTTGAACATGATATATGCGAGGAAGGAATCTCACAAATCAATACAAATTTATCAGATAACAATTATCTAGCGCAAAATGACCAGGATATTTTGTTTGCTGAAAATATGTTTGGTCAGACATTATGGAAGAATCTAGAAGCCAGTGATATGATAAATGACCAACTCTTGAGCTTCCCAGCTTATTGTGAACTTCATAAAGCACTTGGGCCGGGTTCTCTGGAGCAGCATGCTGACCATGTATGGAATATTTCTTCATCAAAAACTGCTCAATCGAACCGCACGCCTAGTGAATATGAAACCTTAATCAAGGAATCTAAGGCATGGTTGACCAAAGGCAATGACACAGGACATCTGTTAGATGCTGTCATAACCAATTCACGTCATGCTTCTGATGATGATGCATCTGAGGCATCGAAATGTACAAAATCATATAGCAGCTCATCAGAGAAAGTTTCAGATTCCTGTCTAACTCAATGCAAAGCAGAAAGTAATCCTCCAAGATTTGATGATTCACTGCTGCTCGGACATGAAAATTATGCAGCTTTCCCCTTTGAAGGTATCATGGATTCTCCCAGGAAATATTCATCAAACAGCAGTGATATTTTCAGCAATGATGAGCACCAGAAAAGAGGGTCGTCAAAATTTCACCCTGTAGCCAAAGGAAGAGGGAAAAAGAATGATTTACACAGGCCAAGACCACCAAGACCACGGGACAGACAGTTAATCCAGGATCGAGTCAAGGAGCTGCGAGAGCTTGTCCCAAATGGGCTTAAAGTAAATTCTCTTTGCTAATGTTGCATTCCTTGTGTGTTATTTATGTTTGAGATAGACTATTCAAATTTTAATAATCCACACAACCTCTGATCTCTGTCAATGGCTGTATGGATTATTTAGAATGATAATTAGGCTTCAGTAAATGCGCATAGTAGAATCTCCATGATGAAACTGTTAATTCACAGGTATATATATATAAAGATATCCATCAGGCATTGGCATATGCCCTGACTGTTGTTTCTTATGCAATATAGTGCAGCATTGATGCATTGTTGGATCGGACTGTCAAGCACATGCTCTTCCTTCAAAATATTTCCTGTCAAGCTGGAAGATTGCAGCACTGTTCACAATTGAAGGTACTTTTGCCACCATCGTATATGCACTGTATCCAGATTTCTTTGTATTTTTCATTATTTGGGGGCAAGATTGAACTTATAATAGCCTCAGTTCGGTACTACAGTACCCTGAAGGACTAGAAAAATAAAACATACCATATTAGATTTTTCAGGGTTCTCTGTACCCAGAAATTCAGTCTTTTAGTATAAATGATTTGTTTTATTTTCATTGCCCCTTGTGTGATATATCATAGATTCACATCTTCGACCTATATCGGTAATTATGGTTATCCACTTGTTAGTTGGATTTTTTTATTTATGTAGTGAAACTCATAACTCTGGAAGGCAACCGATTATTGCTTTGTTATGGAACTTTTACTATATATATATATATATATATATAAACTTTCTCATAATAAAAACTCGCGTGCAGGTTAAAGACACGGGTCCATGTTTGTCTAAAGCTCAAACTCACCAAGCTCAGGCCAGCTGGGTGTACCAATTGGGAAAGCCTGAAGGGTTCCCCTTGATTATTGAGAGCCTAGACAAACCAGGTCATCTACTTGTGGAGGTAACTTGATAATACTGTTTGGTTCAGTTTCACGCATCATTTATTTATGTCCAAAGTTTTCTTTTTACGAACAAACCCACTTCAGGGGTAAACTTCTTCTCCTAGATACCTCACAATCAAATATTCATCAGAGTTTACTAACAAAACAACTCAAGCAGATTACTATATCAAAATGAAGTCTTGTTTGTATATTTCAGATGGTATGCAAGGAGTATGGTGTGTTTTTAGAGATTGCCCAAGTCATTAGGAGCATGCGACTGACCATCCTAAAAGGAGTCCTGATAAACAAGTCAGAGGAGCTATGGGCCCACTTCATCGTTGAGGTAAGTGAAATCCTGTGACAGCTTTGTGAAGCAAATGATTTTTGTCCTTTCATCATGGGAAAGAAACTGAATGTCTTTCTTAACAGACTTCCAGAGGCTTCCACCGAATGGACATTTTTTTGCCTCTAATGCAACTGCTGCAGCGAAACTCCACTCCTACTGCTCCCATTCTGTAAATATGGAAGCTTTGCTTGTCCTGTGGAGGAACAATGTATGCCCCTGAGCTTCTAGTTTGTATTTGTATGTTCTAAACAGAACCATTGTGTGGGGTGTGGTTGTGGTTTGGCCTTGTGTCTTGTAATGTTAACATGCTGTATGATTCAAGTTTAAGATAATCCAGATCTGACTGTTTGTGTTAGCTTGTAAACTATTGTCCTTGCAGATCAAGTTTAAACTAGTTTTCACACAGATGACTATCTCATATAAATATGACTAACAGGGGAGAGAACACAAACATAAGCTATAGTACACAATGCAGCAGATTCAGATTTCATAAAAAAATGAATTCAGGCAAGTGCATGTATGTATACACGGTGAGCTATCAATCCTACTAACAAAACTGTGAAAGGGTTTAAGCGCTTCAGGTTGGAGCTTCAGCGAGCAACAGTGTATGCCACCAGCCACAGGAGACATTTGTAGGCCAGCAGTTGTCTAATTGTACCTGTGTTGGTATGCTCCTATCGATTGCGTCACCCAGCCCAAGCTGTATATGCAAGACAATACTCTCATTTGAGTCTTTTATCAATATAAAAATATATGTATACACACACACACACACTCATTTGAGACTGTACATGTCATAAGGTATAGAAAGTAAGGCATATGATTAAACAATGAAGATCTTACCTGGCCATACTTGTTCCACCCCCAGCAGAACACGTCTCCTTCCTCTATCAACATCACAGAAACAAAAATGGGTCTCAGTTTCCTGCTCTAGAATGGAATTTTGAAGGGAGTTAGTTACACAGGCATGTGGGCCTACCTGTAGTGACAGCACTGTGACGCGCACCGCAAGAGACTATCTTGGCATTCTTGCTCTCCAAACATGGAGTGTCCAGGAGTTTTGGTAGAGTCTGGGTTTGAGAGAAAAATCAGTAATTGAAACAGTGTCACACAATGAGAATTATATAATGAAACAATTGTAACCTCAGCCTGATCACTGCCAGTTCCTAGCTGCCCGAACTGGTTTCCGCCAAAGGCATATACATCGCCCTCTGCAGAGATGCAAAGTGTGTGCCAAAGGCCAGCAGCAACCCCTTTTATTTTGACACCAAGAAGAGAGGTGACACATCTCGGACTGAGCTCATCATCTACGCTTCCTTGCCCACACTGGACCAACAAAGGTCAGGGAGAAGTCGAAGAAAACATAGAAGCATAGTGAGTTGTTTTTCAGAGAAGTATGTACTATAAAATTTGCAGAAAAGAGTAGAATGGGACGCTGTATCCCATGTTATAGAGAACCTCAGCTTGAACATTATATTGTGCTTTTTCTCCATCTTTTCTACAATTCCTACATGTTAATCCTGGAGAGTAGTTAATATTTTGGAAGATCTCAAAGCCAATTTGGCAGGATATACGAAAAGTATGGCATGTTCAAGGATTGCAACAAAGAATAGAAGCTCTTTCTGTTAACAAGTAATGGAAGTAACTCATACAAAGAAATTTTGCCATATGAACTCTCAGACTGTGAGATAATAGAGTGAGCAAACAAGAAGGTTATTCAAGGAAAGAAGCATGCAACATGTGGGTGTTTAGCAAGATCCAGCAACGCAAATAGATTGAAAAGGAGGATGGGAATCAAAATAATTCACTGAATATACAAAAGGCTTAATTCATCAACCTCTGCAAAACAATAATTAAAACCATAACATACAGAAGAACTTTCTAATTGTTAATTCTAGTGCTAGACATACAATGCAGGTCTTTAATCAAGAAAACGTCATAGGTTTGTCTTGCCCAACCTTCAGGAAATGGTGTAAGCAGATTCAGAAACCTATCAAAGGTCTCTTTATCAATAATAAGACTACTTTATAGAAACTGAGAATTTGGAGAGGATACAACCATCGACCTACTGTTTGTCTAAACACGCAAGTAGGCCATCAGTAATAACTTAGTCATGGATATTGTAAAATCAGCTGAGACTGGTGGAGATTGAACATGCACTAGTCTAGAGCACTTAAATAGAACTTCAAAACCTGATATCAGTTCTGGCAATTTAATTTCCCCCTAACCAAAATGCAAATTTGGTAGCCCTAAAAAAATGTAAATGGGCCATGATTTATGGAGATATCCACCTTTTCCTCAGAGTATCATATAATGCTACCGAAGAAGATAGAAAGCGTCATAGGGAGTTATCAACATGTAAGTTACTTGAACCAACCTTCAACCAAGAAAAGAAAGTAATCAATGTTTTGTAGAATAAGAAAGAATGTATAGCTTACCCAAATAACAGCCAAAAACCCTTAGTGAAAGATGAAATTATGTCATCAAATCATGCAGTTAATCACTCAATATTCATAATTGAATTCATGAAAAAAAAAATTGAATGGAAAATATATCACAGGTTGAAATCTAGTATTAGTCAACCCAAAGTCATGCAGGCAACACAAAATTATCATGACTGAAGGTCAAGCTCTCCAGACATATGGGCACAAAAGTGAGAAAGAAGAAGCTCACCTGGCCATAAAGTCCCCAACCAAAAGTTAGTAGTGCTCCAGTATCTGTAAAAGAACAAAAGAATAACTAGAACTGAACTGCATTTGAAGCTATCAGCATCAAACACAAGTTGACAGATGAAGATTATGTGAACTGATTTATACTAAAAATTACCTTCATGAACTCCCATTAGGGTCAAGACAATCCCTTCAAATCCTTGTTGCATAAAATGCCTAGCAATCCTAAGACAAAAACCCCGCCCATGCATTCACTAATCCAAGACTCTTACTGGCATTGCCTCTTCTGATTTCAATTGGGTTTCACTAACGTGGTCCTCTAAGATCATAAATTTTAAGAATATTTTGCATGGTGATGCCCTTACATTCTAGTTTATATTCCAAGTGGAGTAGTTCTTTGTCACTTGCTCCATCGAGCATTATGACAGATCATGACACGCCTTACTGATGTTATAATGAAGACAAAGTATTGACTACAGCATCATGTGTCAGAATATCCTTCAGGTGTATAGTGCATTGAATTCTCAGCAGCATCTGCTTGGATAGGTTCTAAAGCCCAAAAGGTTAAATAAACCAATATCCATACCTGAGTATCAAAAACCTGATATACTTCTTGCATAGAACCATCAAAATATAATATAATATAATATTATATATATAATGTCAACAGCAAAAGACATCAATAAAACTAAAGTTTCATCAGGCAAAATACAGTTGATGGTGTTGTAGGAATTAGATATTTTGAGCTATTTCTCTCTGTCCAGAACATTTGAATGAATATAAAATTTAGGTCAGATATCAAAAGAAAATCTTAGATCATAAAAAAATGTGATCGAACCACAATCCTAAAGTAACATTATTAGCATAGGAATCAAGCAATAAGAGACTAACCAGTAATTGCAGCGCTGTGACGTCCCCCACAAGCAATAGCCTTCACGAAGCTTCCAGTGCCCATAAAACCCTGCTCATCAGAACTGCTGTTCCTTTTTATAGCTGTTGACCGGTCTCTTCCATAAACACCTAATTCAATGCAAGGGACGGGATGAGGAGAAGACACCAGGCGGATACGAGAGCCCAAGCCAAGTTGTCCTTCTCCTCCATAGCCCCAACCCCATACTTGGCCCACATCTGAAACTTAGGGAAACAAGAACACATAAGCATGTCTTCAAAATTTATACACCATCTCAATGAAAGTCAGGACATCGGAGTACATAAACGTATGAACCAAAGTCAAGAGGAAAACCTGATAATGCCAGTGTATGACGCCCGCCAGCAGCCACTGCAGTGATCCTCACACCTGAATTCAGAGTTACCAGACATGGCGGTGCAGAAAGAATTTCATCACCAGATGTTGAGCTCTCTAGCCCTTGTTTAGCTGAAGATAACTTTCTTCGCTTTGCACTTTCCTCCCCACCTTTGCTTTCACTACTTGATACTGTTCCACCACTCCCTCTAGAAACATGTACCCTGGATTTCACTGAAATGCTTCTCTCTTTTATTACCATCGGCAGTAAATCTTTGTAGCAGTTAAGGTAGCAAATAATAATAATAATAATAATAAAGAACCAAAACTGTCTTGATCACTGAAAAACCTACCCTCTTTTTCATCCTTTTCGACAGTCCCTTCCATAATATGGTCTACAACTACCCTCCCAGATGGAACGCACTCCTTCCAGCCCCAAGTGTAAACTTCTCCAAGAGCTGGTTCCAGGAGAATGAAAAGTAAGCTCTAAGGTTCTCCAAAGTAGGCATATTTTCAAAACATTCCATGATTGTAACAATAGAGCTTCTTTTTCCAGTTATGAATTTATACAATGAAATCCAGTTTATTAATATACTTATTTTTAATTCTCCTCAATAACTGTGCGTAAAAAAGAAAACATTTTGGAAAAATTCCATCTTAACCCTCTTAACTCAGAAATTTCAGCTAGTGTATATCATCCAAAGATAGGCACTGCACCTGTAATTGCAACACAGTGAGCCCAACCAGCACCAGCCTTCACTACAGCTACTTCAGTGGGAAGGGGATAGGGTTCTGGAATTTCCTGAATAAACAAAGGGGAATGTATCTCAAATTTATCAAAGATGTCAAATAGTCAAAAGGGTGAAATCTCACCAAGTTATATCAGTACCTCATGCTTCCCTGAAGTCAAATAACTTTGGCCCATATCATCCGTTGAACCCCATGTCAGGAGCTTCCCTGATTCTGCTAGCACAAAGAAAATAAAAATTGTGAATCAGTAGCATCAAGGAATCTTCAAACTAATGTTCAAAGGTTTTATAGAGTCAGATAAACTTTTCAGTCTTTTCTATTCAGAAAGATATCACCACAAAAGCCTTATGTAGCAAATATACATTTGAATCTACAACATATTAAGATGACTTCTTTTCCATTCACTGACCCAAAACCCTACATGGCTACATTTCACAAAAAATGAATAAGGTACTAAAAAAAACACTCCAATCACAGAAGAATTAAAGGTTTTAAATTGATTAAAATCTAAATATTTATCATGCTAATTCCCAAACCCTAGCAAAACAACAAAGATAAACATAATAATATTGAATCAAATATATATACCAAATGCAAAATCAATCAAAAAAATTCAAGAAAGCAAGAACAATCCATCTCCCACCAACAGATCCAAAAACCCTAAACAAAACAAGAACCACAGAGACCTCAAACAAACTCGGAAGCGATTGAACTCAAGAAACCAAGAAAAAAAGAAGCGGGTTCTAGAGATCGGAAAGCAAGCGATTGTTCAAACCTGAGATCGCCATGGCGAAACCGCAACCACCACCGCACACGTCCCTCCACGAGTCCCCGGAGCTCGGGGAGCCGGGCAAAGGCACGGCCACGGGATAAAGAAGCGGAGACCTCTGCTGCGAGACTCCAGGGAGGTACCCCCACATGAGCACAACCTTCTTCTTCTCCATCTCCGTCTCCTTCCCCTTATCCGCGTCCTTCCCATCTTCCTCCATTTCCTCTCCCCCTTCACCTCCGTTCATCTCCCTCTTCTTTTTTCACTATATCCTCTCTTCTTCTTCTTTCCAAAATTTACAAAATAAAAAAAAGAAAAGAAAAGAAAACACAAGCCAAAACCTTTCCGTCTCTGATCTCTTGATTGAGTGACGAGAATAGAAATCAAATACAGGGGAATGGAGCAGCCACGTTGGATGCACACGTGGCATACGCGGACACGTGGCTAACGAACAGCCGGTAGATCCGCACTGGGGCTTCTGGCCACGAAGTCGAGCGAAGCTTCTGGAAGGCGCAAAGAGGGTCGTTTCCGCACATTTGAAGTTTTGGAGGCATCTTTAGGTGCTTCTCCACGATTCTGACACCCGTCAAATTTTTTACCACATTAGTGGCCAGGATTGCGCCACGTGGTCACAACCATCTTATATATATTTTAGTGGGTTTGAAATTTTAGAAGAGAAGTTATACGGTCGGTGAGCAAAATGGGTCCTTAAAAGATTGATTGAAGCTGCGAAAGACCTGTGGTCTAGCTGGCGGTCATCCGTCAGGATAGTAGAATCCCGAGTCAATCCTCACTGAGTCATCGCTATGACGATAGTCAGCGTGTGGTCAGCTTAACCACGGAACCCAGTGATGATCCTTCCTGCCCGTGTCCTATCTGGGTTGGGTGGGGTTTATCCCCTTCTCTCAAAACAAAAGATTGATTGAAGCTCAGTGGTGTACATTGACCCAAATAAAATCTATGATATGTGTTATTGGGGTCATAATCTGCTGATTCATACAAGTCTTGGAAGGTACCTCTTGTTTTGGGGCACTCTTTAAATTGCTAATCATCCAGATGCTGTACAAAGATAGTACTGGTAATTTGGGCAGCAAGATTAGTTGCAACTGATTAAGCAAGAATCAGGAATGAGAATACGAAAAAGAGAACATCTAATCAGTATTAGGAATACTGCTTTATGGACATGTATGACAACACTACAAACATACTTATTTGGCGAGAGAAGCAGGTAATAACAGTGCAAGAGATTGAGTATGAGAAGCTACAACAATCAGTGAAAGCCATAAAAAATCAACACCACACTTGATATATATATGTGTGGAGGTCGACGCGAATAATTATCAGAGTACAGAGTGTTGGTCATCATTATCTACAGATGCTTTCGCGTACGCCTCCCATTTATGTCAACACCGTCCATCAGATTAAGCCCTATGACACTACTACCACCTCTCTTCCTAGAACTCGGACGGTTGTCATCCTCAACAACGGCTATTGTCTCCAATAGATCTGACAGAACTGAAGGGCAGGTCTCCTTCAAGTAATCAAACCCCTCCGTCTGCATCACAACTGCAAGAAGAATGACCCCGACACTATGGAATATGAGAGAATTAAGTAAATCAAATGCTTAAAACTTCAGAGAATGTTAACATCCATTTACAGAGAAAAAAAAAGGGCATTGTGAAACAAAAGTTTTTGCAATTTGTGTGTGTGTGTTTGTTCATTTGACAAAGAAAAATTGGGATCCTGAAATGCAAATGATTACAATCAAACATATCTCAAAAATCCACTTGATTGGCAGAATAAGCTTTTGATTGGTTCATATTGCTATTGAGTTGGCTCAAACCCAGGTTAAAATTAATTGTGATCTCAACACTTCTGTGAGCCTGATCCATTCTAAATCAAGCAAGAAACAAGGAAAATGCCCTAAGAGGGATTTGAACCAACAAAACAATGACGCACCAACCTGAACAAAGAACCTAGTTAGAAAAAAGAACTTGTCTCAAGTTAACCATAATGGATGTATAATTATAAAAAAAGACTGCTTAATATTTTTTCTACGGCAGAAACACTTATTTATAAATTAAACACTTTGGATCATTTCTTGGTTGTTTGTTTTACCTTTTGAAAAAAAGCAAAAGCAGTTTTTCGCCTTTTCAGAAGCTGTTGAGTAGGTGCTTTTGGAAAAGCATTTCTAGAGATTTAAAAAAAAAAACACCTTGCATTTTTTCTTTTCCGACAAAATACTCTTTTTTTTTATGAATCAGACACATAATTGCTTTTGTAGATATTTGTCCTAAAAGAAAATTGTTTAACTTACTCACCAAAGCACTGAGGTAAAACTTAAAAACACACATTAAAAAAAAAGACACGATTTTGAGAAGCCAATCCAAATGAGCCCTAAGTGAATCACAACTGATCAAGCTAATCTGAAACTTAATTTTTACCTCTACTAGGCAATTCAAACAGGTTTGTTTGTTAACCGATCAAACTTAACTCAAACTACTCACAAGCAAGTAGTACCATTGTCATTTCACAATTCTATTGATTTGCATCAAATGGTAAACAAAAGCTACTTTCTACCTTTTATCTGAGTTGCTTTTAGCTTGGTGGAAATAAGCTACAACAAAGAGAGAAAAGAGACCCAAAATTGTCAAACTAAATCTCAAGGTGCTTAATCCTTTTTCTATATGAATCTATTAAATTTATGAAGCCTATCTAAGAAAAAAAAAATATATATATAGTTCAATTTATGGCTTCATCTATAATATATAGGCCCTTCAGAATGTCAAAGAAAACCTCAACGTTTAATATGTACGGTGGTGACCATTGAAGCTTCTTTTCTCTTTTGTTATCCTCTAATAAAACCAAAATAGTCACTCTGTTCTTTGGAAACTTAATAGTATTAAAAGATAAGCATAAATCAGCAAAAGAGTCGAAAACCCTACTATTTGGGAGATCACTTGAAAATCATTAAAGGAAGCACACAAGTAATAAATCTTGGATTGTTTGCCTAAATGAAAAGAACACCGAATGAATTTCATAATCTTGGACATATATGACAGGCCACTATTGCTGCCCCATATTTAATTAATATAATTTAAAAACATAATAGCTACATCAGTGGTTGGTTTGAAAGCAGGTTATTTTCCAAAATTTCACTCAGAGAGAAAATGTTAAAATCATCAAAATTAAACAAATCACATATAGTTCACGGAAGCACACTATACAAGTCATAATATCTGAACTTCCCTCAACTCATTGCCTAACCCATTATATTGTCATAACTCCCCCAAATGAATCTCTTTTCCTAGAAGATCAATTTGAGATTAACATTTCCACCAATTGCCCATACCAGTTAGTTTCATTTTAATCTCACAAAAAACTATAATTTACCTAGAGTTTATGTCAGACATGAGGGAAAAAAGTATCAATATTTGAGCATGTTGCACCTAACCTAGCCCATGAAGCAAAGAGAGGTAGTGACAATTCTACTGATTCAATTTGCTACTTTGTTTTGGTACTATTCTTTCTGCCTTTCATACAAATGCTAATAAAAAAAAAATCCTTGACCCATACAAAAGCTGATGGCATCCTTTCCAATGCAGCATCTTCATAACATCCAACAATAAGATGCTTTAAACCAGCTTATTTAACAGTTGATAACTAATGAAAAATTTGCTTCATATTTTATGTTAATTTGGACTTATCATCATATCCTATCATTCAGGTCAAAATCCAAACAAAAGACAAGAAACTAGTCTATCAACCTTTAATATGAAGGAGCTAGGTCAAGCATATTGGCATCTTGCTCTTCAAAACATAAAGGCGCAAGGAAAAGAAAATAGGAAAAGGGTGTAAGCATTAAATATTCAAAATTCCCATCATCAAACCTTATTGGCCACTTTAAGCTTGTGAGAAAAGATACCGGACAAGAAAACCATAAAACACTTCTCAAAATTTCTTATTAGAAAAAACACATAACATACACGAAAAGACCTAGAATTTATAGCCATATTCTGGTTAGAAACTATCCCAACAAACTAGAAAACAAATCAGCAACAAATCAAGAAAAAAATAACTAAAAATAAAAATTAGGCTTGACTAAATCAACCCTTAGCTGCACCCAAATCTTCCGGATATCTAGGATACCGGAGTTGGATCGATCTTCAACATTCCCCCTCTTGTTGGATTGTATACATCAAACAATCCTAGCTTGTAATTCATCTTCTCATAAAGAGGTCTTGACAATCCTTTAGTTAGAATGCCTGCCATCTGCTCGGCTGAAGCTACATAAGAAATGCAAATCGTCCCGTCTTCAATCTTCTCTTTGATAAAGCGTCGATCTACCTATACATGTTTAGTATGATCATAATGCATAGAATTATGAGCTATGCTGATGACAACTTTGTTGTCATAGTATAATCTTATTCGACTTTTTGTTGCAACTTTGAAGTTCTTCAAAGAGTAGCCTTAGCCAAATTAATTCCCTAACTCCATTTGCCGAGGATCTAAGTCCGGCCTCTGCGCTGCTTTTGGCTACTATATTCTGTTTTGTGCTTTTCCATGTCACCAAACATAGGAACAGTAACCAGATGTAGATCTTCTATTTACTACTAAGCGAGTCCAATCAATGTCAGTACAGGCTTTAATTTCACGAAGCTCTCCTTCCTTAAAGAAGGATCCTTTTTCCAAAGCTTCCTTTTAGATACTTCAATATCTAGATGACCGCATTTAGGTTTTCCTCATAGGGAGCATGTATAAACTGCCTTACCAAGTTAACTACGAAAGCTATATTTGGTCTCGTGTGCGCTAAATAAATAAGTTTCCAACAAGTCGTTGATATCTACCCTTGTCCACTGGTATACTTGTACTTTGATGTCCAAGTTTAATATTTGGATTAACTGGAGTGTCAACAGGTTTGCATCCAAGTAACCCAATCTTCTTCAAAAGATCCAGGACATATTTTCTTTGAGAAATAGAGTTACTTAATCTATTTTGAGCAATCTCCATACCCAAAAAATACCTTAGCATACCCAGATCTTTTATCTTGAATTCATCTACAAGCTACCTCTTTAAATAACCAAGTTTTGGAACATTATCACATGTTAAGATGATATCAACGACATATACAATAAGTATAGTTGACTTACCACCTTTGTGTTTGTAGAATATAACGCGTGATCACAGTGAGTTGGCTTATACCCTTGTTGGAGAACTACTTTCGTGAACCTTTCAAACCATATTCTAGGTGATTGTTTCAGTCCATAAATGAATTTTTTTCAACTTACACACCTGTCCTGTTTGTACAACACTCATAAAACCTAGAGAAAGTTCCATAAAGACTTCTTCAGTCATGTCTCCATTAAGAAATACATTCATGATGTCAAGTTAATGGAGAGACCAATCTAGATTTACTGCGAGAGAGAGGACACGGATGGTATTGCACTTGGCAACAGGGGCAAACGTCGCCTAATAATCTATCACATAGGTCCAACCGTCCAAGTAAACTCCTTAGCAACCAAACGCACTTTGTGTCTTTCAATAGACCCTTCAGATTTATACTTCACTATGGTCATATTGCACAAACTGAGTTGTAGAATATTGAGTACAAGAATTGACACATTTACTTAAGTTATATATTTGGTTGGGATTTTCCGTTGTTGGAGATCTAGATCAGGCACCTTGTTATCGTCTTGATTATTTTCCACATCAAGATTCTCTCATTGTTTATTACTTTTATCGACCATACCAAAATTTTCTACTCATGCTAAATTGAGTTTCTCAGTGTGAGGGATTAGGTTCTGAAATAGGCATGCTTGGTAAAGTGGTGGGATAGGGGATTTTAGAAGTTGTAAAATTGAGGATTTCAAAAGAAAAATGCTAGAAATTTCCTTCATTGTTTTTTTCCCCTTAAGGGAATTTGTGGGAAAGAAAGTATTTTAAAAAATGGTGAGGTCTATGGTCACAATGATTTTTTTCTTATATGGGAAATAACATTTGTACCCCTTTTGGTTTGCACCACATCCAAGAAAAATGCATTTGAAGGCTTTCGGATCAAGTTTGTTCTAACTAGGTTCATGGTTATGAGCAAACACAGTACAACCAAACACTTTTAGGGGAAGATTATTAAAGGTTGGGTTCTCTGGAAAATGCTTGGAGAGGGTGTTTAGTGGAGTTTGAAATTGATAAACATTTGTAGGCATTCTATTTATAAGGTAGCAAGCAGTGAGAACGACATCCCCCAGAATTGTTTAGGAGTATTGGTTGTAAGCATGATAGACCTAGCAATTTCCAAAAGGTGTTTGTTTTTCCTTTCAGCTATGCCATTTTGTTGGGGTGTGTTAGTACAAGAACTTTGATGAACAATCCCATTTGTATTAAGATATCCTCCCAAAATCCGGTTTAAATACTCTTTACCATTATCAGTGTGTAGGATTTAGATATTTGTAGAATATTGAGTTTTAACCATGTTGTCTTTGAGCAAGTACAACCAACACAAATGAGTATGATCATCGATAAAGGATATTAACGAACGCTTTGAATAAATATTGTGGGACCATAAGGGTCAACAAATATCACTATGAATCATCACAAACAGTTTGGTTGCTTTACAAGGTTTTGGTTTAAACACAAATCTTTGGTGTTTAGCCGATTAACATATTTCACATTAAAAAATGTCATTATTTTTAAACAAGGAAAGAAACAAATGTTGTAAAGAAGCGAAACTAGGATGACCCTAACCTAAAATGCCACAACCTTACTTGATTGTGCCTTGAAAAAGGTTCCTAATTAACAGTATGAACTTGTTTGATTTTGTCGATACCCTCATCAAAATAATATAGCGCCTCATGTTCACTAGCATTGCCAATCCTCTTCCCCAAACTCTGGTCCTGAAATTCACAATGATTCTGTGAGAATATCACTCTACAATCATAATCCTTAGAAATTTTGCTCACTGACAGTATATTACAAGATAAATTTGGAACGTGTAATACAGACTTAAGAATAAGAGTTAAATCAATTTTAACAATTCTAATTCCAACCATCGGAGACAATGTTCCATTTGTAATTCACTCTTTGGTGTGGCCATAATTTGGAATACAAAACAACAACAACAACAATAAGAACTAAGCCTTAATCCCAAACTAGATGAGGTCGACTATATGGATTCTCTATCTCCATATCCCTCTGTCAAAGGCAAGATCTGGCGTAAAATCTAATATATGTAGGTCCTTAGACACTATCTTTTACCACGTAATCCTTAGACCTACCTCCACTCTTCTTCTTACCTTCTATTAGTAAACTATTATATTTTCAAGCTAGGGCACCTGGGGTCTCGACGCATGTGAACAAACCATCTTAAATGTTACTATCTTATTTTATCTTCAATTGATGCAACATGCACCTTTTGTCAAATGTGTTTATTTCTAATCTTGTCCAATCTTGTATAACCACTCATCCACCTTAACATTCTTATTCCTATCATATTCATCTTATAAATATATTGAACTTTAGTTGTCCAACACTCGCTCCCATATAACATAGTTGGTTAACTATCATTCTATAGAACTTTCCCTTAACGTTATTTGGCATCTTTTTATCACATAACACACCCTTAACACTTCTCCATTTTAGTCATCCTATTTTGATTCCATGGGTTACATCTTTCATCTATCATCTCATCATCCTAGAAAATAAAACCTAGATACTTAAAATGGTTACACTTAAGCACTACCTCACTTAGTTTCGCTTTCCTTCCATCTCACCTACTTAGACTAAAATCACAGTACATATATTTTTGTCTTACTTCTACTTGGTCTAAAACCTCTACTTTTAAGAGTTTCTCCACGATTCTAACTTCTGATTAACTCCATCTCTAGTCTCATCAACTAGGACAATATCATATGCGAACAATATACAGCATGAGATGTCATCTTGGATACATCTAATTAATTCATCCATTACTAGAGTAAACAAGAATGGGCTAAAGACCGATCCCTAATATAGACCCACTATTATAGGAAACTCTTTCGTATCTTCTTTCACTGTTCTCACACTCGTAATTGCTACTTCGTACATATCCTTAATAACATTTACATATTTAACATAAATGTCTTTCTTCTCTAATATCCACCAAAGGACTTGTCTCGGAACCCTATCATGTGCTTTTTCTAGGTCAATGAAAACCATATGGAGATCCTTCTTTTCTCTATATATATATCTCCATCAAGCTCCTTAACAAAAAAAAAAACCGCTTATGTTGTAGATCTACTTGGCATAAAGCCAAATTAGTTCTCTGATACCTTCGTAATATCCTTGAGTTGATGCTCTATTACTCTTTCCCAGAGTTTCATTATGTGGCTCATTAACTTAACGCCACAATAGTTGACACAATTTTGAATATCTCCCTTATTCTTGTATATAGGAATCAAAATGCTCTTTCTTCAATCGTTTGACATCTTTTCCATCTCTTAGAATAGAGTTGAAAAGTTTGGTTAACCATAATACCCCTACTTCTCCAAAACACTTCCAAATTTCAATCGAGATATCATCCAGGCCATTTGCTTTCCCGGCCTTGGTCTTTTCAGTGCCTTCTTAACCTCACTAGGTTTGTAAAGCTATCCTAATGTCATTAAATAGGTGATCAAAGAAGCTTATCCATCTCTCTTAGATTTTAATTCAGAATATAAGGGCAAAATAATTGAACACAACCTGTCATATGATTTGAGGCTCTGGAGTCAATAATCCAGGAATTTTTTACTTCTTTTGTGCAATTTAAGGCTGAAGGGAAATTACCTTGCTCGACAATTAAAGAAGTACTAGTTACTTTCTCTGGAGTAACTTGTAGAGACGCTCAAGTTGCACCTTAATGAGGTTGATATAGCCTTAATTTTCACCAAGTTTTTGTTCAATCAGTTCAACACTGGATTAACATGCCCAAGTTTCTTTTTGAAAATTGTTTGGGTCGCCTTTGATGTTCAAAGGTTTTTTGATTAGGAGGTTTCCTATGTAATTTCCAGCAAGTTTTTTTTAGTATGATTGGTTCTTTAACAATAATCACACCAAAGATTACTTCTTATAGAATTCTAGTTTTCTGCTCTATTTATGGATTTTGGATACCAATGCAGAAGCCTCTGTTCGGACAGTACCTCTAGGATCACCGAGCATAATCTTATGCCTACTCTCCTCCCTTTGACCTACAACAAAGACTTCTTCAATCTGGGGTAGAGATCGGATTCCAATCATTCTACCACGAACCTCATCTAGATCCTTATTTAGCTATGCAAGAAAGTCATAGGAACAGATGTTTCTAAACACTAACTACACTAATCATTTAGCTCAAACAAATCCAATTCCTGCCATAACTTGATAACGATAGTGTCTTCATTGTTTGAGATCCCTAGCTTGGTCTCTTAATTCCCACAACCGTGTTGGATTCTCTAGATCATAATAGGCAAATTTCACCTTATCCGAAATGACTTTGACTGTGGAGTGAACAAGGTATAATAACCCAATATGTTCTTCCATAGAGTTGATGAACTAGGCCATCACCAAGGCATTTTGAGTGTCCCACGATGTGTACGCAAGGTTGATTGAGTCTAGTTTCTTTGTGGAGCCATCAAGAATGCCAATTTTTCCTCTCCCTCGTACAACCATATGGACAAACAGTGACCATTGAAGAAAGTTTTTACCATTTACCTTGTAGGGAGTGATTTGAAGGAGGAGTTATCAACAAAAAAATAAAAAAAAAATAAAAAAATAAAAAAATAAACGGTGGGGTTAATTGTAAGGCTCGATACAGGAGGAGATTTGGGAGAAACTTCCTCCTTTCCGCCCTCGCTTAACCTAGTGAGGGCCTGCTTAAAGCTATTGGCCATGTTGTTTTCCTCTCAATGGTATCCTAGCTTTGATACCATGTGAGAAAAGATACGGGAGAAGAAAACCATAAAACACTGCTTAGAAATTCTTATTAGAAAAAACACATAATATATAGGAAAAGACCTAGAATTTATAGTCATATTCTGGTCAGAAGCTATCCCAACAAACAAGAAAACAAATCAGGAAAAAAATAACTAAAAATAATAAGGTCTTGATTTTATTCTCTAAAAAAAAGGATTGACTAAATCAACCCTTAATTGCCCCTAAATCTCCCGAATATCAGGAATACCGGAGATGGGCTTATCTTCAACAAAGCTAATACTTTCTTCAAATGTGTACCATAATTCATCCTTTTCACTTGACACCATGGGCTGAAAAATGATTCATACGGGTGTTCCCCGTTTAGCCCCGTGTGTTCCACATTTAGCCACTTAAGTACTTACTGTAATAATGATCCATAAGGATATTATGAATTTGAAAAGGATTAGCACCAACCTCCCAAGTTTTCTTGTAATGCTGTAAATTTAAGGCAGGCAGACTTCAGCTGGGAACAATGGTGTTGCTCTGCTAGCGCCAAGGTTGTTGCCACTGTGTCAGCAGTTAATTCTTCACATAATTTTGCTTCGCATATTTGTTTCAGCCGGTCCAATCCAAACCGATCAGCTGCAGCCAATAAATGCTGCACCACAATTGTGGATGTACTCATGGAGACTGACCCAGTGAGCTCATGAATATCAGGCAGAAAATCTGAGTATATATACAGAAGCATGGCCTGAAACATTAACAAAAAGTAGTGTCACAAGAAGTGAAGGACCTATTTACGAGTTTCACCATAGTAATCTTGCATCTATGGAACAGAAAAAAAAAAGGTTTCATTCATCACCAAACGTATTTTTCCACACAAACTCAGGGCCTAAATCCCAACCTTTACATACTGAAAAGGAATGTATTTACTGATGTTAACTTGCCAAATAAAACATAGTTCACTATCTTGAGAAGCAAATAGCATATATTTCATATTATACACCGGCAAAGCCACAAGGCAGGTGAAGGAAAGTTGGCTTGTACAGTGTGTTTAACCATACCCAAACACAAATAAACACACAGGTATACATTTATGTAAGTATGTATGTATGTATGTAAAAAGGCATATAATTATATACATCTAAATTAGCCCCCTTGTCATCACTTGGACAAGAAATCATTGACCAAGGCAAGTGATTTAAATTCTAGGGATGAAGTGGGGTTAGATATCTATAAATTCCAAGACTGCAACATTTCCTTTGTAATTAAAGCCCAATGAATGATTTACAATGTAAATTGGAGAGTTAAACTTACGATAGGCTGAAGTTAGCCATGATATTCTTCATCAACCAAGCAAAAGCTAGTTGACATATTATAAACTTTCCCAACTAGGCAATATAGAATATGAAATGAGGACATATATTAGTTACCTTGAAGACAGAAGGCTCAATGTCCTGCAATACAACTTTATCTGTGTCTCGATTTCCAATAGGGCCAAAGAATTGTGCATGAAAAACAGGGGATCTTGCAGAAAGAACCAACTTGTGAGCATGAAAAGTCTCATCTCCAACTACAAATATGATATCAGAGCCCATCCTACACTCAAGCATTTCCTTGAGGCAACGACCCATGTCTGAAGGCGGTACAGCAATTGCTGAGTGGCTCGTAGCTTCAACACGGGTTCTCACAACACCCACTGTGCAACGCATGACTAGACAATC
The DNA here is from genome assembly GCA_026586065.1 of Dioscorea zingiberensis. Classification (NCBI taxonomy): domain Eukaryota; kingdom Viridiplantae; phylum Streptophyta; class Magnoliopsida; order Dioscoreales; family Dioscoreaceae; genus Dioscorea; species Dioscorea zingiberensis. Next base: position 2,100,061 of record CM048818.1, on the reverse strand, counting down.
ATCCTTCAGAAAATCAGATGCCTCTAGAGATGTTCTTCTGTAAAATCTCTTATAGCCCCTATACAGTCAGTGACAGATCAAAGGGAAAGCATTTTAAGATACATAGGGAAAAAATGCAGTAAATAAAAGAATCATAAAACTGTAACAGTTATGGAAAAATGGGCCATTTCTTGACAAGTTATGCAAATCCAGATAAGCAAGTAGCTTTCTAAACCCTGAACAAAAGAACACTTAAATTTTGAATGACAGAACTAAGCTACAATGAATAATGCACCTTTAAAAAAAATCAAAATTATGCATCAGTTTATCGTTCTTGATTCATGGGACACACAATGAACAAGAAAATTTGGAGAATTATAGAGGGGAAAATAGTTGAAAAGATAAATTTAAAAAAAAAAACTTCCACAACCTGCTAATTTCTTTACATTCAATCGAACCCTATCATTTTATCCTTTTCCCCTCTATTTTTTGAAAAGATTTTTCACAGAAATTTTCTTGTTGTTTCCTCCCATCATTTACCACTCTTCTTTTCTTATCTTCTATATTCCTTCATGCAAACACATACTTGGAAATATAGAGAAGAAAAAAGAAATAATCAAAACAAACTAGAAGCATACCACATGCTGCCCCGATACTTGAGGGTGTAAGGCACGCTCTCTGGCGCTCGATCAAAGTGGCTGTGCACCTTGTGCTTCCCCTTCCCACTCTGATCCAGTAGCGTGAGCTCAAACAACGCCCTAACATCCGCACCATCACTGGCTAGCGCAATGAACACCGACACATACAGCGAGTTGTCCTCCGGGTTCTTGCCATCCGGGTAGAAGTAGACAGCCCACTCGTATCCCCCCACGGAGAACGTATCGCTGGTCATATACTTCCCCGGCCCCATCCCCTTCGCCAAAGAGTACCCCTTGATCGTGTAGTGGTGAGAGCCATTAACAGTCTCGCAGATCAACTTCGACTGCGATGCGTTCGGAAGCCGTTGCTGCGCCAGGCGGCGGTTGTCGTTGATGAGGCCCCCGGGGTCGGCGGCGAACTCCGCCATTTCCGCTGGTTGGAGGAGGGTTTGGATTTAGGGATTTTCGGTACCCGGAGAGGAATCGGAACGCTAACCCTAACCCTAACCCTAATTCTTGGGAAATCTAGTAGCGATAGAGGGAAAGAAAGATGGGGAGGAAGGGCTTTGAGAGATTTGAATGCTTTGCGCTTCCTCGGCGTCGACGCTTCGGGCTCGACCGCGGTAGATACCAAGAAGCTCGGCGGCTGCCCTTTATCCATCCTTCCTCATGGGTATTTCCGTAAATTCAATAAATGGAATTTTGTTTTAAATTTCCAAAATTGATAATAAATTAAATAAAAATATATTTCTTAATTTCCATTTTTGTCACAATTGAAATAAATAAAACCCATACACTCCGCGAAGCGGAAGCCGGCCGCCTGAAGCCATGAGAGGACCTTCCATGGCCGCCGATGCCCTTAAACCCCCGCTCGCGAGGATCTCCGTCATCGCCCTCGCATGCATCGGCGCCTTCTTCATCGGAAAGCACTTCTCTGACGGCAGACCCCGGCTTCCCTTCTTCAATGGCTCTGGTCCGTTCCTCTCCTCCCTCGCCTCCTCATCCTCCATCGCCTTCTCTCCCAACGCCAACCTATCCATCGATATCGCTTCCCTCATCGCTGAAATTCTCCCTGCTTCACCACCGCCACCGCAGCCGCCGCCGCCGCCTCCTCCGCTGCCGGAGAGGTTCGGTATTGTGGACGAGAACGGGGCGATGAGGGTGGACTTTGATGTCGGAGAGTTGGATCCGGACTTGGCTGAGAATGAGACATGGGGCAATGAGACGGATGGAAGCGAGACACCAGGAGAAAGCGGGGAAGAAGATGGGAGAGTTAGGGTTAAGGTGAAGAAGTTTAGGTTGTGTCCTGTGAAAATGAAGGAGTATATTCCTTGTTTGGATAATGAGGAGGAGATCAAGAAGCTCAAGTCGACTGCAAATGGGGAGAAATTCGAACGGCATTGCCCGGGAGTAGAGAATGGGTTGAATTGCTTGGTTCCCGCTCCGAGGGATTACAGGGCACCTATTCCATGGCCGAGGAGCAGAGATGAGGTACACTTTTTTCATGCACCTTATCAGTCTCATGATCACAAATATCTTCATTTTAAATCTCAGTTGATGCATAGTTTTGTCCCATTTTATGTTGTATTTTGTATGGCTGGTGGAGTTTACTGTGCTTCAGGATTGCGTTCTTCTGTTCTTCCTACTCTTTTACATTTCCATTCTTAATATATTTTCAGTAAGAATCTTAGTCTAGAACAGAATGTCACCACAGGTATGGTATAGCAATGTTCCGCATCCACGCTTGGTTGATGACAAAGGAGGACAAAATTGGATTTCAAAAAATAAAGATAAATTCAAGTTTCCAGGAGGTGGCACTCAGTTCATACATGGCGCAAACCAATACTTGGATCAGATCTCAAAGGTTTTGTAGGAATGCCCTGCTGCTTTATTTCTTGTCCCTTTTGTTGCTGTTCCTGTTTGGCCTTATTGTTTATTTTACCTTACATTTTCAGATGGTCCCAGGTATTGCATTTGGTCAGCATACTAGGGTTGCTTTGGATGTTGGATGTGGAGTAGCAAGCTTTGGTGCTTTTTTACTATCAAGGAACGTGCTTACCATGTCAATTGCTCCAAAAGATGTTCATGAAAACCAAATTCAGTTTGCTCTCGAACGTGGTGTGCCTGCTATGGTAGCAGCTTTTGCAACACGCCGACTATTGTATCCAAGCCAGGCATTTGACTTAATCCATTGTTCAAGGTGTCGAATAAATTGGGTCCGTGATGGTATACAATATTTTTCATTAGAGGCAAAAGTTTTTGTTGATTCCATAGAAATTCATTGATACACTTGCATGTCTTACTTTCTTTTCTAGATTAACCTGTAAGTGCTATGAGATTGAGATAGACTCTTGGCAATTGCTTAATTGGATAATATCTTTAATGTTCTTGCTCGCCTCACTAGGTTTAATTTCATTTTCACAGTTTATGGGTTCCTGCCTCTTTCATGTTTGACCGCACTAAATTAATTGGTGCACTAGCTTCCAAGGCTTCTCTGGGGCCTTTTTCTGTGTTTTCTAGAAAGACAGGATCATCCTTGAGAAGGCTGTCATATGTTTTGAAATAATTTTCTATTTGATTACATCTCTTTTTTTTGGTGTGTGTGTGTGTGTGTGTGTGGCATCAAATAATCTGCAATTCTTCTCATTCTCGAGTAAGGATAGTATGATGCTTTTGCACTTTTGGAAAGTACTTACACTGCATTATGCCATTTTAAATATTGGGGGTTTTAGTTGCCCTCTCACTAAAATGCTACTAAAATATACCATGGAGGCAAAGTGTATCATCAGTCCTTCCCAAACCCTCTAGAGATATGTTTTCCTGTTGCTTGGAAATTTCAATATGTATATATTTGCTTTTAGGTAGAGTGATTATGTCCTAGCTTTGACTTCATTTTTTTAGCTTATGTAGCCTTTGGGTTACTAAGAAGTTCAAATATCCCCTTTACCATGCAATACATTCCTCTATTCTGTTCAGTATAGCCCGTCTTAGTTTGTGGTTTGTGCATCTTGAACTTTCTTCCATGCTTGTTTGGGCTAAGTTCTTGATCATGTGACAATATTTGTAGAACCGAGGTTCAGAGATATTGTTTATGTTTTGTGAGAATGAATTGTGTGAAGACTATATACTTAATTCCATTATCTATTGTGTTGTATTTATGCTTCACATTATATTTTAATATAGGCCATAAGTATTTCATATACTTTCAAGTTCATCATAGTTCCATCTTAGGTGGAATATAATAAGCATAATTCTGGATTATAAAATCTACCTGGTGTTACTAGACTGATTATGATTCACTCTTCATTTGAAGATGGAATTTTGCTTCTTGAGGTTAACAGAATGCTAAGGGCAGGGGGTTACTTTGCTTGGGCAGCACAGCCTGTCTATAAACATGAAGAGACCCAACAAGAAGTATGGAAAGGTATTTCTTCCCGTGATTATTGTTGATAATAAAGTGCGCTTAAAGCTTTTGGTTGTGAGCTCTAGCAATGCATTCAAACATATTTCTATTTTATACGTTTGCAATCTTAGATTTTTCCGTGAAGTAATATGAGATGCGATTGATCTTAAGGTTTTCATTGTATTCTACGTCTTTTATTTTCTTCCATTTGTTACATTAAAAATTCCTGTGTTAACTTATCATGAGATGAAGATAATCTTTTTGTTACTTAACAAGTTTCTAGGCTTTATTGCTCTAAGTTTGTTACTGATGCAATTGTAGGATAAACAAAATTAATTTGTTAATCTCTACCATCTAGCTGCTTCTTATTGACTTAAAGCTTTACTTCTGATTATCTAGAGGAATGGGTATGTCTAAATCCTGTCTTATTCCTAGCATTAAGTCAAAGTTTGTTAGTGGATCAATGATGTTTTCTTTCACAAATTTATCTAAAAGGTTTTAGCTTTCTTAGATTTTATGACTCATCTATATGTTATTATGTTATTGTGACAAGCATCTTATTATTTCTAAATGATGTCTAAATGATGAAAACAATATTTTTCTTATTCTTTTGGGATTAAGCTCACATATTTCTTTACCATTTATGTATGTAGAGATGGAGAATCTTACTACACGAATTTGTTGGGAGCTAGTGAAAAAGGAGGGCTATATTGCTATATGGCAGAAGCCTTTGAACAACACATGCTATATCAACCGCAATCCAAGAACCCAACCTCCTCTCTGTGATCCAGATGATGATCCGAATAATGTTTGGTACTTTCAATATTTCCGTTTGCAGCATTGATAGATAATATCCATCTTTTTTCCATTTTGGAATGCTCCTAACTTGATTGCTATCATGGATGATATATCTGACGGAAAAATAATGAATTTGGTATCGTGTGGTACTTGGTAAGTTGGTATAATGTTTTATGTAAAATTGCAAACATTTGTTATCTTGGAAAACTATAATAGTTTCTCTTGACTTGCAAAAGAATAGAAAAATCTTATGCGGAGAACACACACACACATGTCTAAATTCGTAGAGTTGTGCTGTGATGAAGTGTAGTGGTTGATCACCTTGTTTGTCCGGCTTCTCTATTGATTTATTTATTATTTGTTGTATTAATCAGTTTATATGCTTTCTATAGGTATGTTGATCTAAAACCATGCATAACACCGCTTCCTGAGAATGCAAATGGGGCAAATGTTACCCCATGGCCTGTTCGCCTGCATGAGCCACCTGCTAGGCTTCAGGACGTACAAATGGATGCTTATTTGGCAAAAAAGGAACTCTTTGAAGCGGAATCACGATACTGGAAAGAAATAGTTGGAAGCTATGTACGTGTTTTCCGTTGGCAAAAACTGAAGCTGCGGAATGTAATGGTCATGAGAGCTGGATTTGGAGGGTGAGTATTATCTCTTTCCTTTGACTATTATAATTCTATGTAACTATAACTCCTCTGCATGGAGAGCATCTAACAGTTAACTACATTCATAAACTTGAGGAAAACACACATGATGCTGGCTTTGGATGGTGGACATTACCTTATCCATTCCTTGTATTAGATTCTGCATGTCAAAGAATTTTTCTGCCCAAATTTCCTCTTAATGTTAACAACCTTCATTTGCTTGATACAGATATATTGCTAGAAATCTCATTGAAATAAATGACAATCTACAAGGAATGATAGTGGCAAATCATTTTTTCCTATTGGTTGAGGTTTCTCCTTATATTTACCTAGTTATGAACAAATTCATTGTTATTATATTGGTCCAAAAGAGGAGGTACCTTATTTTTCAACATTTGCCTTGCCAAGCTTTTTTCCTGTACCATGCTAGCTAGTATTTTGGTGTGCCATTATTATATCATCTGTAATTTTTCATCATGGCAGGTTTGCAGCTGCACTGATAGATCTGAAGGTTGATTGCTGGGTTATGAATGTTGTTCCAACTAGTGGACCCAATACATTGCCTGTCATATATGATCGTGGACTTATAGGAGTGGCCCACGATTGGTATGACCTGACTTCTCTCATCTTTACCACTTCTCTCAATGAGTTTCAGTTTATGATAGACAAAAGGATGCATGCTTGTTGCTTTGCCTAGTCATCACTGTGAATGTGATTGATGGCGATTGTCTGACAAATTCTATGTAAAGCTGGGAAAGTACAATCATTTTGTGTTGCTACACTTGATTTTTCTGCCTCATCATACTAAATTCAGATGAACAGCTGTTTCTGTAATTTTTAACTAAAAATATTGCAAGGACTATGTGATGGTCCTACAAGTTTTTGAGCTTATCTTTGCCTCTAAATCATTATAACTCAAGATTTCATCTGTTGATATTGTTTGTTAAACCAAAGTTGAGTTTAAGCTAAGAGGTCTAAAAGAAGTAGCTCTGCAACATGGATGGACATTCTACATATTATAATGACAAAACCCGGATTGAAACATCTACTCCAGAACTGTCTGCTTAAAGGTTTATTAATAATTGTGATGATTGTTAATCGTTTTCTAGGTAATTTTTCAATTAACTGGAAATTCTGTGAGTTGAATGTTGATCACCATTTTATTACTAAAAGCTCATTTTATTTTTCCTTTTTTCTTTTTTTTCTCATGCAGGTGTGAGCCTTTTGATACTTATCCAAGAACCTATGACTTATTACATGCTGCTGGCCTTTTTACCAGAGAACAGAAAAGGTGATATTACATCCCATAAATAAATCTAAATTTGGTTCATATGCTACTCAGTTTATTTCCACTCTCAACTCTCAAGCTGCATGAGTTTGTTTCCTGTGCTTGATTTTTTTGGCTATTGAATTAACACGGAAGCCCCGATTTGGACTACTCTTCAGTGTTGCAGCTTCTAGTGTTAACATTTTGACAAATGTACATTGATTGTGGCAATGACATTTTAAATCTCATGCGGAAAAAGATTTTACACAGCTATAGAATAGTTTGTTGGTTCATGCTTCAACTCTCTCAAACTTTCAGGTGCAACATTTCTGTGATCTTGCTGGAGATGGATCGCATATTAAGACCCGGGGGTCATGTTTATATTAGTGATTCTAGATTCATCATTGATGAAATCAAAGAGATCACAATGGCCATGGGCTGGAGATCAGAGCTACGTGAAACCTCTGAAGGCCCATTCTCAAGCAGGATGCTGTTAAGGTGTGAGAAACATCTGCGCCGAGCTTAAGAGTTAAGTTCTAATCGACGAAGATATATCCTATACTTGATCAAGCTTAGGATGAACTCTATATGATGATCATTCCTACTGATCTCATTGCATTTCATTTCCTTTATTTTTCCCTTTTTAAGTTTAATTATTTATGTGTTTGTATATGGGTAATGTATTTTTCCTTCATATGTTTTAAAATTGGGCTTTTTGCAAGTGTACCCCTGAATAATTTTGAAATTACGTATTTATCTCTGAATAAAACATAATTGTATACATGTCTCTGAATAATATATATATATATAATTGCGTATATACCCTGAGATTGAAATCAGATGAAAATCTGTCAGTTAACAAACGGTTGGTTTGCAAAATGACCATTATACCTTTTGCATATATGCTCTTAAAAATTTATTTGACTGTAGATTTAAAAATATTTTTTTTAAAATTTAAATTTTAAAATAGTTAAAATATATAAAAATGAGTATTTTGGATATTTTTCAGCCTTTAGCATAAGTTGTAATTATCTAGTAACTTTTGCTAACGTATTCTAATAGCAAAGCAATTATGAAACTTTTGAGTGATATATAACCAATTTTTCCTTAAAAATTTAGGGTCACGAGATGTTCCCTCATTTGGAAACTCAAATTACAAAACCCATTTAAAGATTTTAAAAATAAAAGAGAATTTCTTCAATTTTTTTTAAAAATTTCCAGTGAACGGAGCACAGCACCACCATGTGTCAAACACAACGTGGCATCATATAGCACGCCCGCTAACTTTTTTTATTTTTTGTCCTTTTCTTTATAAATTTATATATATATATATATATATGTGTGTGTGCGCGCTTTTAGAAAATGCATAATTATGTACGTATGTATCACTTAAAAATCATATCTACATCTATACTCCATATAATGTAACTCTTTACACCACCCACATTTATATTTATATAGAAATTGATTAATCTTTTTAAAAAAAATATATATTTTTTTCAAAAAATTTCAATAGAGAGTTCTGAAATGGACATTTCACCTAAATATTATTTTTATAAAAAAATTATACATAATAAAAACATGCGTTTATGTGTGTACAATATATACATGCAATTTTTTTTCCCATTTATAATAAATAAAAAATAATAATATTAGATATCATCAAATCTCTCCGCTTCAGAAATCCCACGCGGGCGGCCTGTCTGGATTCTCTCTCTCTCTCCCCGCAGTGCTAACAGTCCATCCTCGCTCTATTCGTCGTCTCCGATCCCCGATCTCGCTCCATTTCCGCATACAACGACGCTCTCGGCCCTCCTCTCCATCCATTCATGGCGTCTCCTCTTGAATCCTTCTGGCAGGTATCATCTCCCGCGCCACTGCTCAGAAATGCCTCCTTATCCCATTCCTCTTGAAACCCTAACTTCAGTATATTATCTTCTATTTGGCTTGATGATGATTGATTCTTTGTGTTCGTCTGTGATTTATTTCTGGATTAGTGTAGAATCATCTCCCATGAAAGGAATCATGAGTAATGAGTTTCTGCTTTGTAAATCTTGCTTGGTATTTGGTCGTTTTGTGTTGCGGTTGTGTTCCGTGGCTTTTTAGAGGTGAATGTCTTTACAGTGAGTTGTTGTCCAGCTGCTTCCGTTATCGTTTTGGATCTATATTTTTATGATGATCACAGCTTTATTGTTTCCTTGGCGATCTAAGTAGTAAATAGAATGGCATTGTTTAGGCAATGAAGACATTTGTTCTCTGGGGAAACCATGTTGGTTTTGGCACAAATGGGATGCGTGGTTTTTGGAAACTTGTACTGGATCTACAACCAGAAAGTTTGATCAAATTTGTATTGATTTTGATTGTTTTAATAATGATTCAGTTTGGTTGTAGAGGAGGACAGAGGCAATACTGTAACATGTAGGTAGGATTTGAATCAAACTTCAGTGAGAAGCTTGATGTTTGTCTTTGGGTTATGCTTTGGATTTATGATTTATTTCAAACTATATTCAGTTTAAGTAATCTCCTTTTCCTGTTGTTATGCAGTATCTGATCACTCACTTCAGTGATTTTCAATTGGCTACCTTGGGTACTTTCATTATTCATGAAAGTGTATTTTTCTTGTCTGGACTTCCGTCTATAATGTTTGAGCGGCTTGGGCTTTTCAGCAAATTTAAAATTCAGGTTTGATATAGTGTACTTACTATTTGTAGATCTCTCTACATACAAGTATTTCAAGCTGTTAACACTTCGAATCAGCAATTATTGAAACGGTTTGTACTGAATTTTCAATTAATGTGATGTTTCATAAGCATATTGAGATCAAAATCATTTCATAACTTGAAAAGGCTGTTGGATGCATGTCCTGTCTGAATATAAAAACTTGCTAAACCATATAATTCTTTTGAAATTGTAGTAGAGTTCTTGACTTGGAATTACATTTCATGCCTTCCATGAGTTGTAGATTATTCCAGTTTAACATTGCAGATCACCACATCCCACTCTTTAGTTAGTATAAATAAAATGTAGTTATCAGTAGGGTTGTTAAACGATCAAGCTGTGTGAACAACTCGACTTTAGTTTGGTAAAAACTCAAGCTTGCCTTGAAATTTTGAGTTTTTGAGCCGAACTTGAGGTCAAAATTAATTTCAAGCCAAGCTCAAGCCGAGCTCAGTTCAATTGGGACTAGCTCAAAAGCTCGAAATTATATATATTAATATATAGTATACTATATTAAATATTAATCATTAAAACCCCACAACATGCATTGGATAGTTTCATATATATTAGCTTTTCATCTTGGATGGTGAAAGGAACTATTCAAATTTAAAAAGTTAACTAAATATTAGTTCATAAATTAACAATATATATATATTAGAAATTTTATTTTATTTTAATATTTGATGTAATTAAAAATATTTATTTCTATATTTTTTCCATGAGCATTAGCTTTCAAAATTTATTTTTTATTGTATATAGGTAGTTAAAAACTTATGCAATATAAATTTTATTAATTAAAAATATTATATATTTTTTATTTTATAGAAACATAAAAAAATCAAGGTAGAAATGAGTTTTTAATTTTGAGCTGAATCAAGCTGGATTTGAGTTTGAAATTAAATCGACTTGATTTTAATTTCGAGCTAAACCGAGCCAAACTTGAGTTTTTGAAATTAAAATTAATTTTAAGCTTTAACAAACCTATTTGAGCTAATTTAGATCTTGAGTTGAGCTTGAACTCAAGCTTCAGACCAGGCTTGAGCTAGGCCAAGCCCGTTCAAGCTTGTCAGTTTTACAATCCTAGTTTTTAGTCTTCCTCAAGAATTTTGTGTCCTTTTCCAATCTTCATCTGGTTCCATTTACTAATTTTGACCAATTATCTGTGCTCCAGAAAAAAAATAACCCTCCAGCTGCACATGAGAGATGCATTGCACGCCTAGTCTTGTATCATACATGCGTAAACTTGCCAGTTATGATTGTCTCCTATCCTGCTTTTACATTCATGGGAATGAAGAGCAGCCTTCCACTGCCACCCTGGTATGTTCAAGACTTCAAGTTATCTGTCCATTTCAACTTAAGAATTGTACTGAGGTTGCATAAATTTCATTTGAGTGCTGGTTATCTAACCCAGCAGGCATAGTGGTTGTTCACTGTCTCTCACACTCCAGGTTGATGCTTTCTGTCTGATATAATTTTGCAGGAGTGTAATCCTATCTCAAATATTATTCTACTTTATTTTAGAGGATTTTGTATTTTACTGGGGGCATAGAGTACTGCACACCAAATGGCTATACAAGCATGTGCACAGCATTCACCATGAGTAAGTAACATTGCATGAGTGTATTTTATTTTATTTTTGCTTAATGCTTTATTTGTTGGCAATCACATACTTTTCTATTGTGTTGGATATAAAATGTGTAGATATGCCACACCATTTGGATTGACTTCTGAGTATGCTCATCCTGCTGAAATACTATTCCTTGGCTTTGCAACCATCCTTGGCCCTGCTCTTACTGGACCTCATCTATTTACTTTGTGGTTATGGATGATATTGAGAGTATTGGAGACAGTTGAGGCTCATAGTGGATACCATTTCCCATGGAGCCCCTCAAACTTTTTGCCATTATATGGGGGGTGAGTTGGTATTGCCACTTCTGCCATTTATTTATAGTGGAGTAACTGCTACTAGGATTTTCTTGCTTAACCATAGCATGGTGCCTTTGCAGTGCTGATTTCCATGACTATCATCATCGCTTGCTTTACACCAAGTCTGGCAACTATGCATCAACTTTCGTTTATATGGACTGGTGAGTTTTTTGTTCTATATAGTGCTAATCATAATACGACTCTGCTAATAACAATGGTGGTGTTTGGATATATCCCACTACCTCCGATCAATCACCTACCATGTATAAACTAGTTTAGGGATAATACTTGTTTACAAGATTAAATAAATAAATAATATGATTATTAATTTAATTTATATTATTATAGTGCATATTTGATATTTATAATAGTGTAATAATTATTATAATATTAATTAATAATCATATTATTTATTTATTTAATCTTGTAAACAAGTATTATCCCTAAACTAATTTATACATGGTGGGTGATTGATCGGAGGTAGTGGGATATATCCAAACACCACCATTAGTGTAGTAGTAAAACCAGAAAGAGAAGGGAAAATGAAATTGGAGACACAAAGCCTCAGAAGAAATCTGAAGTTTTTTGTTACTGTTACTTCATGGCATAGTTAAACATCTCTAATAATGAAAAGCATGAAATAATACAGTAACCATATGATATAATTGGCGAATTTGGATTATTACTGAGAAAAAGAGTAATGAATCATTGTTGTCAACGCTGTATTGCTAATAATGCTTTGAAGAGTGGTATGACAGCAAAGAATTAGACTCTTTTCAAAGAATTTGAGTAGATTTATCCGTAGGCTTTTTTCCTGCAGTTAGTGGGGCCTTAATGTTTCTCCTCTTTCTCTAGTCCTTTCTTCATGTTTGAAGGGACTCAGAGGATTGTTTCTCCCCATTAACGCTTTTTAGCCTTCTGGAAAGCCTCTTCAAAATTACATGTAGAAATTTGCGCAGATATTTTAGATGTTTATTGGCCTACATGACATGGTTAAACATGCCTATCAATGAAAAAACAAGATATAACAAGGCAACCATCTGATATAAGGGGTGAATTTGGGTTGTAATCAAGACCAAGGGTAGTAGTCTCAGTTATCATCATTATGTTGCCAACCATGCTTTGAAGAGTAGTATTACAACAAGAAGTTAGACTCTTTTGAAAAAAATGACTACATATATCTTTAGGATCTTTTTCTACAGTTAGTGGGACCTTAATGTTTCTCCTTTGTCTAGTCCTTTCTTGAAGGAACTCAGAGGATTGTTTCCCTCCATCAAAACTTCTTAATCTTGTGGGAAGTCCCTTCAAAATTACCATGTGTAGAAATTTGCACAGATATTTTAGATGTTGGTTGGCCTACATGGCATAGTTAAACATCTCTGTCAATGAAAAAACCATGAAATAATGCAGCAACCATCTGATGAAATCGGTCAATTTGAATTTTAATAAAGGACAAATGTCGTTAATCATGGTTATTATCATTATGTAGCTGACCATACTTTGAACTTTGAAGAGTAGTATTACTGCAAGGAATTAGACTCTTTTAAAAGAATGGAGTACATCTTTTGTTAGGCTCCTTTTCTGCATTTAGTGGGACCTTCATGTTTCTCCTCTTTGCTCAAGTCCTTTATTCATATGTTTGAAGGAACTCAGAAGGATTGTTTCTCCCCATTTAAAGCTTGCTAGGAATTAGACTCTTTTAAAAGGAGGATTGTTTCTCCCCATCTGATGAAATTGGTCAATTTGGATTTTAATAAAGGACAAGTGTCGTTAATCATGGTTATCATCATTATGTAGCTGACCATACTTCGAAGAGTAGTATTACTGCAAGGAATTAGACTCTTTTAAAAGAATGGAGTACATCTTTTGTTAGGCTCCTTTTCTGCATCTAGTGGGACCTTCATGTTTCTCATCTTTGCCCTAGTCCTTTATTCATATTGTTGAAGGAACTCAGAAGGATTGTTTCTCCCCATTAAAGCTTGCTAGTCTTCTGGGAAGCCCCTCCAAATTTGCCATGTGTAGAAATTTGCACATATATTTTAGATGTTTGTTGGCCTAACGTTGCCCCTACTCAATGTCAACCAGATGCTGATACTACTCATGACAGATTCTTTACGTTTTCATTTCTTTGACTCACAAACTCCTAATATCTAGTGTCAGCATGGAAATGCTGCTCCATTACACATTATTCTTATGCTCTTCAACTACTTTCCGTCATCCAATTTCATTTTCATGATCAGTTTCTACATTGAACACCTAGTACCAATACATGTCTCATCTTGCGTATCTTCTTTCCAGCATGTCAACCAGCTATGAGCCTATGAGAGTTAGAAATGTTGTACGTTTTTGGATATGCTCATCTCTTAAAATATACTTGTAATATCTTTCTCAAGTGGAGGCTTGCATCAACAGCTTCCCAGCTTGTGACGATGATTTATTCTGAGAACATGGTTCTGATATCATGGCCTTGTTCTCTGGAAGCCAACATTGTCTTGTTTGTTCTTATTCTGTTCCTTTGATCCTAATCCATAACATGCAGCTTCAGAAGCAAGAGAGAATTTTAGCTCACATCTGAGAATCAGTACATATTCATCTACTAGGACCTGAGCCTGTAGATTCATTCATTTATTCATCCATTGGGCAGCATTTTACAAAGTAAACTCAAAATCTATTATCCTTTCATTGATTTCAGGTTATTCGGCACTGATCAGGGTTATCGGAAGCTGAAGGCACTGAAAACGGACGGGAAAGGGTCTGATTAAGTAAACTTGCTCATCTTGACCTGATCCAAGATTGTAGTTGTAAACAGCAACGAGGCTTTAAACTTTGTACTTTGTGCTTTCATTTTATCTCAATCAAGAGAGAGAGGACACAAACAGAAGTTATCCTCAATCCATCTTTGAGTAGTGAAAAATATTCAAAACCGCTTGTCTAATTTCCTTCCTTTTCATACCCTGCCAAATACTTCCCGATTTTATTCATTAATGTTTAATTTTTTTCTCCAGTCAGGGTTATCACCTGAAACCTTCTTCCATGAATGCATGTTTTTCAATATATGTTCCATTGATTGAATAAATAACCTTAACATATAATCAGATAGAGCTCTTAACTCTATTTTAGTCTTTTCTGTTACCACACATAATAACACTTTGATTACTGAAGCTCAAGAAGAGATGGATCATTGATCATTGATCATTGATCATTGATCAATGATGATCACCACTGAACACTGGCCAACTGGATTGAACTTGAATCCTAGTGAGCAACAGCGGCAGTAGCAGTAGCAGTACTGGTCCTCCTCCTGAGATCTACGACGACGACGCTGACATTATCAGCAGTCTGGCGCGCAAGTGCCAACTTGGTGAGCAAGATGGCGGCGTCGGAGCAAGCCTTATCGGAACCCTTCCCCCGAGTCCGTCCCTCCCCAGCTCCACGCAGGCACATCCTGGCGATCTCGCACGCCATCTCATTCGTCACCACGTCCCACAACCCATCGCTCCCCAGTATCAAGCACTCATCCTCCTCCTCCCTCTCCGTCACCGTCACCTCCGGCTCCGATATCACGTACGGCTTCAAGTACCCATCCCCTGTCACCCATTTCATCAAACACTTGTTAGCCAGCCCAAAACCTAAAGATAAGAAAGAAAAGCAAAGCCAAACACTCTCTCTGTGTTCTCACTCACCTATGGCCCGCGACATCGCCAGCACGCCAAGAACTCTCGCCCCGTCCCAGTATATCACTCTACCGCCCGCCGCCTCGATCCTCTCCATCTCGTCCGGTCTATCCGGCTGCCAAACAAGGGCAATCTCGTCATTTAATCGTCTATGTATGCAGAAAGATGGGCTCCATTCAAGCTAGAAGAAGCTTTAAGCTTACCTTGTGATCCGTGGAGAGGGGGATGGCTACTCCTCCACGGGAAAGGACGGCGCGGGAGTCGCCGCAGTTGGCGACGACGAGCTGCTCCGGCGTGACGACGGCCACGACGGCGGTGGACCCCACGTGGTCGCAGTTCGGTGTGCGGAGCTCGCATCGGCAGGTACCGGCCTGCGGGCCGGCGCGCCACCCCAAGGCCTCGGCGTCCATTCTCGTGAAGCTCCGCCCCATCACGCCCTCCCACTCCGTTGCCACCGTTGGTGCCGATCTCTCCTTCTCGAGCTCCTCCGCCACAATCTCGTGCATCCGATCTCGACACGAGACCGCGACGTGTGAGCAACCGTGCCCATCGAAGACCCCATAGTAATCGTACCTCCCGCGGTGAAGCCCTCCGCGGCGCAAACCGGGACGGACGGAGACGGTGTCCTCCATCTCCCTCCTTCGCCCGCACACCGCCGTCATCCCGTACCTCGGCCACGGCTCTCCGGCCTTCTCCTGATTCGACCTCAAAGCCGAACCGGACCCCTCGCCGCTTCCCGTCCCGGTCGGGCACTCCGTGCAATCCCCCACCGGCGCGACGGGATCCGCCGGGATCTCCACTCTCTGCCGCTTCTGCACCGGCTCCGATGTACCCCCCACCGTTTCCAAACCGGAGACAAGCCTGATCCGTCGGATCTGCATCCTTCTCCGCCTCGCCGCTCGAGAGCTTGGCTCGCAAGCGTCCGCCGTCACCTCCCCGCTGCTGGGTACTTCGCAACAGATCTCCGCCATTAGAGAAGCTCACAAAGAACGAAACGAACGAACTCTAGAGACTCCTAATCGAAGGCCTTCTTCTCTCCTTCTCCACAGAGCTCTCAATCTCGTGATGAAAAATCTTGGAATCGTAGGCTGCCCTCCCCCCTCCCTCTCAAATCAAATACACGAGCTGCCCCCACGTGACGTCAGCGGCCACCTCTCCCGCCGCAACGGCTACATCCACACCGTTCATCTCACTCTAGTTCATCTCCCATCACGCCACATACCCCTTCCCAAAAGTAGGACACGCGTCGCGTGTTAGACACGCGCGAGAGAAATCCCACCCGCGAGATTTTATATTGAGACCCTTCTTGATGTCAACCACGTGGTTCGATCTCAACCCTCCACGCGCTACAAGGGGGGGTCTACATTGTTAGACGCATTCTGGTATTAATCTATGGTGGACCAAAGCAGGAGGCAGCGACACGTGGAGACTGCTGGCGTGTAATCGAGTCAGATATAGGACGGCTAAGGCGGCCACGTGCGGTAGAAAATGGGCGAGTGCCACGTGTTGCCAAGTGATTCGACCACATATTCCTCCATTCATGGTCCATAGCCACGTGCCTATCTTCTAAAGGGTAGGAAAAGACGACGGGGTCCTAACCACTACTTTGTGCGTGCCGTGCTCTGATTGGGCAACGTGGATCCTGCCGGATATGTGGGCCCAGTGAATCAACTCAGTGGGCTTACAGCCTTCACTTAGGCCCGGCCCAGACTTGCTAGAAACTGAAATGCATATGTTTGTAGAATAAAGCAGCAATTCAAAAAAAAATAGAAACCTAGAAATAACAACAGTAACAATTGAAGACAATGTTTCTAAATTTTTTTTTAAAAAAAAACACACAATTGAAGACAATGCTGGTGTTACAAATTAATCATGGGTGGGATAAAAACCATTGACGGTCATGCCGCCATCGACTGAAATAATTTGGCCAGTGATGTAGGAGGCAGCGGGAAGGCAAAGGAAGGCTACTATGGATGATACCTCCTCCGGTTCTCCAACACGACGAAGAGGGGTTCGAGAAATTACACTCTGTGTGAATTCTTCTTGTTGGAGGAGCTGTGAATAAGAATGTGAATTGTAGTTGATGTTAAAGAAATACATATATAAATTATATCTGAGAGAAACAAGAGGAACACAAGATTATAAACATCATAAATGAAGTAATAATGGAGCATTTAAACTCCGAGGACTTGAATCTATATGCTGGATGTGAAATACATCATAAACAGATTTAGCATGAGTCACAAGAACCATATCTAATATCTTAACTTGTTTGTGATGCCTACTGATCATGAAGCTTTTGCATCTACTTCAGTACTGGTTGGAAAGTGAGAAAAAAAAAATTCAACAGTGAACAGCAAGAAATACCTTCATTAAAATGAGCAAAGGACTCCAAGAAAAGCTATAACTTACACAATGCCAGCATGAAATTAATGGAATGGCGTAAACTTTTGGAAAAAAATAATGTGAACACAAGTAAATAATATGGAGCAGAGGAGTAGTTACCTGTTCTACAAAAGAAGTCCTGATGTACCACGGTGCAATTGAATTAGTTCGTATGTTGTCCTTAGCCCACTCACAAGCCAAATTCTTTGTCATTTGGTTCATCGCCGCTGACAAACACATGAAATAGTGAGGCGATACTAAAGATAGATGCTCAATAACCTACGGAAAACGTAGGTTGTTAGTAATTATTCAGTAATACAACTTCACCTTTAGTTGCGGCATAAATGGAACCACTATTCATGGCTACAACCCCCGCAACAGAGGATATCAACACTACACTTCCCGCTCCAGATGCCTTTAGCAGAGGATGAGCGAGCTGACAGAGGTGGAAAGCTGATTCAAAGTTGGTGTTCATTAAAAATGAAAACTCTTCAGAAGTATAATCTGAAGTCGGCTTCCTGATATTCGTCCCGACATTGTTTATCTGCACAAGATAGTTTACACTTGTCAAACTTCAGATGTTGAAACAAAGCAAGGCCCAGAAGGCATTGAGATCAAGCCCAACACTAGTATATATACAAGCAATTTCTTTAAGCCTCCTTTTTGTTTAAACTATAGCACACATGCTTACATTAGATATGTCAAACTTTTTATTATATATGCAATTAAACATTCGGTCCAATTATATGATCTAGCAGCACAAGAAAATAGATGAGAATGGACAAATACCATAAACCAAGTAGACAATGCACATGCAGCTATATATATCTACTGAGAACACTGTGTTACTCACTAGCATAACAACAACTACAACAACTAAGCCTCAATCTCATACTAAATGGGGTCGGCTATATGGATTCTCTGTCTCCATGTTCCTCTATAAAGGCAAGATTTGGCTCAATATCTAATATACATAGGTCCTCATATCTAATATACATAGATCCTTAGACATTACCTCCCCCTCCACATAATTCCACGTAATCCTAGACCTACCTCTACCTTCTTCTTACATTATATTGTTGAACTATCATATTTTTTAACAAGAGCACCTGAGGGTCTGCGACGTAAAGAAATTATACTTCCTATCTTAGCTCATCAATAGGTACCCAAATACTAAGCTACTAGTGGAATGTTGAACAAGAAGGCGATTTCATTGCAAAAGTATATTAAGAAAAAAAACAATAATTTTGAATCAAAAGAATGCACAAACACCCAATTTTCACTGGTATTTTCAATACATCAATTTTCTAAGAGAAGTGGCCATTGATTCCAGTTTGTAAGCAATCAAAGAAGCAACTCAAAGCATGCAAAACCATAACAATTAATAGGAACATAGATACCAAGCAAGTGGAGAACTCACAAGGATGTTGAGCTTCCCATCAAAAAGAGAAGAGACCCTCTGCATGAGCTCCACACGCTGCTCGCGGGACGCGATGTCGCATACCGAACCGGTGACGCGGAGCCCGGGGGCCTCCCACTCCTTGAGGCGATCATTCAGCTCGGCTTCTTTGCGTGAGCAGGTGTGCACCGTCGCCCCGAGCTCAGCCAGCTCCTCCACCACCGCGTGCCTGCGAGGAAAATCCATAGTTTGAATTAGGGTTCCAAGGACCAAGAAATGGAAGGATATAAGAGCATGGCGGTCGGAGAACAAAGAGAAAAGACCCGATTCCTCTGGTACCGCCGGTGACGAGGGCGGTCATGCCTCGAAGAGACCATCTCTCCGCTCTCCGATGGCTAGTGGTGCTGAAGCTCTCCTTCTCGGCGGCCATTATCGCACCTTCGTCTCCTTCCTCGATACGCTTCTGTCCTTTCGCTGTGAGGATTAAGCGGGACCCATCCCAGAGGGTATAGTGCTCATGGGCTGGGCTCGCTTCCTAAGTTGGACTTCGGCCCATTAATGAAAGGTCTTTCTTTTCCAATATAAGTTATTGATATTTTTTAATTGGTTTTCTTATAACTACTTGGAAAAAAAAAGAGTGGGGAATTAATTGAATTTTTTATCTATTGTGTTGAGATAATTGTAACATAATTTTTTAAATAAAAATTTTATAAAATAATTGCACTCTTCTCTAATTTGTCTAAAAACTTGTTTCTTTTATTTTTATCGGATAAAAACAAAGTCCAATTTCATAAACTAATTTTACATAAGTACTTACATCAATGTATAAAGCATGTGTGTTTCTTTTTTTTTTTTGGAATTTGGAGAGCTAAACTTAATAAGCTAACTATTACATTTCAATACAAGTTTTTGTGCTTGTGTCCTACATCATATTGGTGCTCTATCTAAGCCTTCAATTCTCATTCCCCTCCCCTAAATTCTTGCCCTTCTTGCAAGGCAGTCCGCAAGTTAGTTCTCCTCCCTTAGGATTTTCATAATGTTCTAATGCTTGAATTTCACCAGCAGTTTGTAGCAGATAGAGTTAAATTCTTTCCTCCATCCTCCTGTCTTGATTGCATTTCCTTTCCTCGAATGTCTTGTATATGGAGAGGTTGTCCGTATATATTTGTATTTTGTGTTCCCCTCATGTTCAACAACTTCCTCCAGTCCTTTCCTGATCAGTGCCTCCAGCTCCCCTTCCAGTCTAAACTCCACCTTTATAATTACGTATCCTTAACCCCCTCCTTTCCCACCCTCCCTCCCTCCCTCCCTCCTTTCCCACCTGTATGTTTTTCCCAAGACCTATTAAAGAACATCAATTTTCGATAATTGTGGTTATTCCAAGAGCTACTGTTCTCTTCTCTCGCTTCATTCTTTGAGTCTTTTGTTCTCTGCATACTCCTTTGCTAGATTGTAGCTTGCAGCTACCAACACGACCGATTTGAACTTTTTTTCTTAAATATGACATTGCATCTCACTTTCCGGATTTGCCACAATGTGTTTGCAATCACCTCTCATTTTTGTATGTTCCTAGTCTCGGTGAGCTAGTCTCCTTCTTGGGCACCTCTGTCACTCTAGTTCCAGCCTTGCAATACTCCTTTGGATCTTAGAACTCTCCATACTTGTTCAACCCATCTACACTCAAAGAAGACATTGTTAATAGTTTCACTCTGCAGGTTGCATGATGGGCATAACTTATATATGTATATTGAAGTACTATAGCAACTCTATTGTTAGGTGTCCGCCATGGAACAATTTCCATATGAATATTGGGTGTCACATAAGTTTTCAGATCATCTTCCATCCTCTCCACCGATATGTTTCTTTGTTCCTTTTATATGTTTCATAAATAGTTGTCGTCAGGGACCTTCCTCCTATCTCTCTAGTTTCCATCTCCATACACCTGCTTTCTCCACTGTGGGAACCTGTTTAAGCATGATTCTATCTGCTATGTCTTCAGAAAATAAATATGATATGACATTTCTATCTCATTCTTCATTATGAATTAATTGACCCTCAAGCATGTTCATGAAGTCATAATTTATGCTAATGGTGGAGGGTTTACTCTAGATAGGCATATCATAAATCCATGGGTCTTGAGTAAATGTATTCTAGGATGCATGGCTCATTAATTGATGTTATATCTAATTGTTTTCCTCATGTTTATTAACCCCTCTATATGTTCAAGATACCCTCTCACACTTGTGATTGTCCCATATATCTGGTTTCACATATTTCTTCTCATCAGCTTAACCCATGTTTTGTTAGTGTCATTAAACAATTAATTGCATCACTTGTTTGGTGAGTAGTGATGTTTTTCATATTTTTAATTCTCTGGCCTTCCTCAGCTTTAATTTGGGCTAGAGACATTTTTTCAGTCAATGAGGTACTGAAGTCCACTATTCCCACTACCATTCCCCTAGATGAATCTCCTAACCAGTTTGCATATAGCCTCAAGAATAGTATCTGGTATCGCATGAGTGTTGAGGCCATAAATAGGTATAGCCATTATAACAGAATTTACGAATTTACTAGTTGGGTAATCTTCCTAGACATGGATAAATTCAATGTCTTCCAATGTGCTAGTTTGTTGTCTACTTTATCAATCAGGTAGTTGAAGTATTGTGAGTGGATTCTGTTAGGGAAAATCCAACAACCAAGGTATTTGAAGGGAAAAACTTCACTTTTCATCCTTAGAATTTGTGTAATTGGTTTTTTAAGTCTAGGGTTGACCCAACTAGCTAGGTAAGTAAACCTCAGATTTATTATAATTAGGATTCTATGCAAGGATAAATATCTAATTAACACATCACTATTGCCCTAACATCTTTACTAGAGACTCTACTACGTACATAACAAGACATCATCAACATAAAGGATATGATTTATGTTCAAGTTTTCATTGATTTTAATGCTCCTGATTAGTTGTAGGAAAACTGTATTGTTCAGTATATTAGTTAAGACTTGGAAGACCAATATGAACAGATAAGGGAACAAGGGGTCACCTTGTCTGATTCTAAAACTAGGTTTAATCCATCTTTTCCTATACTTCCATTTAAGATAAATGTCATTATACATGTTTCAACACATGCTTTGACCTAAGCGGGAATTTCATCGTAGTTAGGACAACAACTATTAGGGTATCTCACCTCATGCTATTATAGGCTTTTTCTATATATGTCTAGTTTGATCAACATCATAGGGTACGCTTAGGTTATTTTCTCCATTTAGTGAGTTAATTAGCTCATATGCCATGATGGTATTGTCATATATATACTCCTACCATGACATTAATGTGTGAAGGTACAATGATGTTTTTTTGGAGACCTTTGTTTAACAAAAGGACATTTCCTGAGGTATTCCCTTGACAAATAGAATAAAAGATATGACTCTGCCTTAGATCACAAGTTTTGACTCTTTGAATATGGTCAACCATGAATGTCTATGAAATCCATCTTGTTATTATCAAAGTATAGTGCACATCTTGTTTTGGAGACCTTGTGTGTGTGTGAAGGCACAAAGAGTTCTTGTGAAGAATGTGTGTCTCTTCTAGAGATCAAACTCTTTCAACCTAAGATATATTATAAACTTATCATATATAATCAACCACTTGTGAGAAGCTTTATGAAGGCATTGTAAATTAATATTTAAAGCTTTAGAGTCTTAATGAAAGATCACAATGAGAGATTCTCCAAATATAATACTTTGTGTTTTTGTTGTCATGCATCTGAATGTTTCCTTGAGGAGACCCTCCATTGTGACGTATAAGATGGTCAATGGTGAGACTTCTCAATCAGTACTCTATAAAAGAGTATAAAGTATATAAAGATTGAACTAGTGAGCCATCCTTATCATCCATACAAGTAGCATTCAAAGACTTGGCCAATCTCATTACTAGCACCTTCGTAGACTCTTCATATGATAGTGAGTCTCTCCTTGCATAAAATACATATATCTAGACGGCATTTCGGGCTAACCCGAGTGAAGGGTTTCGGTCATTTTAATACCTCTATACGGATGCGTCTTTTACACATCTTAATTTGATATATACCGACGACTTATTTTTGATGTATCCAGTCTTTCTTTTTTTTTCACATCGGTGACAAGCACCGTCTTAAGGGATTTTAGTCAAATAGGACATATGCAATAGCTTATTTTCACCAAGGGTTTCACACAACACAACTTATTTTACCGCTCGAATGTTAATTTCACACAACGTGCATTTATTTTTTCCTCCCATGGCTACAACAACCAACATGGAAAAGACTCGCGTGCATACACAGGCACCCCACTGGATAACCCACACCATGTGTCCTCACCTTGCGCAGAGGGGATTCGAACCTGAATCTCCATCTCATGCACAAGGGACCTATACCGCTCGGCCAAGAGTCCTTTGGCAATCTAGTCTTATTTTGAATAAATCAATTAATGATAGCGGAAAGTGTCAAGTTTTAATTAGGTTGGATTATTGAGTTCTTAAGGTTTGTATCGAATAAATTGATTTAACGAGTAACATGCATGTGTTAGTAGATCTTAATCATGCTAGAGATGTATAGTTGTTAATACTAATGCTTTCTTATTTTTAAACCATACATGGTGCAAGCCAAAACAAAGCCCTTAAATTAACTAAATAGTGAACTTCATGAACACATGATTGAGCTTGAGATGAAGAATACTAGTAGTTTATGTAACAAACATAATCTCTTCTTTTTTTTTAAGAATAAACAAACCATACAGATCATGCTACTTTATGACAAAACAATTTATAATCAAGATCCTTCCAAAAAGAATAGACTGTAAAGTTGTGAAGAATTATTAAGTGCTCATGATCAAATTGTATATTCTTATCTTCTGAGTTTAAGTATAGTGAGAATTAAGTTTGTTTTTCTTCATACATATATACATATATATAATCTTGTTGCAATGAACATTAATTAATTTAATCAGTATATGATTAACTTCAATAGAGATATATATACATGCATAACAAATTAAGAAAGTTCTATGTAGCAACTCATAATACATTCAAAGAAAAACCCTGTCACACACTCATATACCACATGATGGAAACAGTACTGAAACAAACATCTAGAACAAAAACAATATAAAGAAATGGATAAGTATTGAATGGACCTAAAGGACAGTGGGGAAGAGAAGACATGAAGGTTATAATTACCTCATGTTCATGAACTGTAGCTAGTTATGATCCAACTGTCTCAAAAACCTTCAAACCCTAGTTTAATATTCATCTTAAAATTAATTTCTCTTTTTGTCTCATCCCTCTAAGCCAAAACTTTTTATTGAGAGAGTTTAGTTTGACCCTGGCTCATAAATGAAGTGATACATTTCAAGGTTACAATGAAAACATATGCACAAGAAATACCGATAAATGCTAAGGTTGAGTCAAGGAATGGCATGATGCCAAGGAGCTAGCCACAAAATTCAATGGTTGTTATCTACTCATTTATATATATATATATATAATTAGTTTGTTTAGCTAAAACTAATTGTGGTTTTGTGACTCTATTCTGTGTTCTAAATCATGATTGGTGTAGCATATCCATGTCTTGACACTCCTTCTCTTCTTGATTTTCACTAACAAGTCTTTTTCTTTGCTTCATGTTGGGTAGTTGTGATATAAAATAGAACTCATAAGTGTGTCCTTTTATCTCTCTATGAAAGCAAGTGGAGAATGGAGACATTTTAGGTAGAATCTGTAGCAAAGGACAATCTATACTAATATTTTTGGTGGAGCATATTAAGCCTAATTGCAGTGATGAGCTAATTATATATGAGAAAAGGGGGTAGCTAGCCTTTCTTATTTGTCCCATCTTTTGGTCTTACATATAAGGTAGTGAAGCTTTTTGGCAGTGAGATAGATGCAATAAGTCTTAAATTTAATGTAGTCTTTAAGAACAAACTTAATAACTTGAATTGGTGTTAATCCTTAGGCCAACACATTCTTGAATAAAAACCATTTGTATAATGGAGAATGATTACAGGACATACATATTCCATACAAGAAAACAGGAAAAAAAAATAATAATTCAAGCATCACAGTCCTTTTCTTTTGAGAATATAATAACCAAACAGGAAATCCCTCAAGTCACTTCTTGTCATCAGATGCTACTTCTAAAAGATTGATGTATATTATTGCCGTGTTGATTAAAACAAGGAAAGTTAATTTTAATATAATTTGTTGTTAATTTAATTGGCCTTGATTCAAAGATGCACAGCAAGTTGTGTGTATAAGTTGTTTAATTCACTGTGCTAGTCTTCTCATCTAAAAGTAGAAGAGATATAGAGGTAGGTTGATGTTAGATATTCAAAAGACCTTCAAAAGACTTTTGCAGCTGAGCTCTTTCTTTCCACCTAGATTCTCATGCAGCAGCTCTTCTTATGTCTTCAACTTGGATAGAGATGCTTTCATCTATCTATATCCACCTTCTCTCAAGAGCTAGCTAGCTCTAGTTTTTTCACTGTCTATTGTTTTAGAGCTTCATAATTCATCCATCCATGCAAAGTGCCATGGAGCAGACAAGGTATTGGATGTGGACAAGGAGTAAGTTGATGAGTAGTACTGGAAGGCCTCTTCTTGATCCAAGTATTCCAATGGTGTCTAATGGTTCATCATCTTATGAGTCATGGGAGGAGAAGGCTTTCGCCGAAGACTCTGCGGCGCACTTAGGAGGATGTGTGTGGCCTCCAAGGTCTTATTCTTGCAGCTTTTGTCGGAGAGAATTCCGATCAGCTCAAGCTCTTGGAGGTCACATGAATGTGCACAGGAGGGACCGGGCGAGGCTCAAGCAACCTCCGAGCCCTCCGATGAGCGAAAACGGCGATGATCATGACCACCACAACCTCAAAGCGCAATTGATCCCTCCTCAGGTTTGCTCTTCTGTAGACAACCAAAACACTAACCCTAATTCTGCTGCCACACAACTACCTCTATCTTTCTCTACAGTACTTGTTTCTCCTCCTTCCTTCTCTTCATCATATGTCAGTACTACTCAAGTGGATCATTCTATACATGAATTGACTCTTGGAAGATGGATTAATTACTCCAAGCGGAGATCGAATAATAATCCTAGTGATGTCGAGGATCATGATCAAGGCATAGTTAGAAAGAGAAGAAGAATTGATTATCATGATGATGAAGAAGGTGGTGGTGAAGATGATGAATTGGATCTCGAACTTAGACTCGGAGATCGGCCAAAGAGTACTACTAAAGATATCAATATCAAAACCACAGCTCTTGAATGATCATGCATCTAAGTCCTTTGGTTTCATTTGTATGATCCATTACTGCTTTTTAAATATTTCCTCGATCTCTGGTTTGACAGAAAGCCTTAATTCTCATCCACTCAAAGGTATGATAATTGGCATTTGTTATCCTTGTAATTTCATTTGCAAATAACAATACTATCTCTCTCTCTTTCTCTCTGTGTTTGTTCTTTCTTCTTGTTGTTGTTTTACTGATAATTATTAGTGTTTGATTAGATAATTAATTAGAAGTAGTAGTCATATATGTATATATGTTGATGATCAGAGTAGATGATGATGATGCATGGGAAGTGGTGAAGTAGTAGTAGAGATAGTATTTGTATGGTTAGTAGGACAAGAGACTGACACATTCCAGCAGTGGAACTAAACCACATGCATCTGAGTTTGTTTATTAATTAAGAGGACATTTATATGATCATCAGATGCAACAGTACATGGATTCCCTTTTTATTTTCTCTCTATCTAATTATATAATTAAACAGCATAAATCCATCTGCTTGCCTTCTGTTTTCCAACTTTTTAATGGCTCAAAACCCTAAAAACTCTTCACCCACCCCATGGAATCATTCCATTATACTATTAGCCCATGTCCCTTTTATTAAACCCTCAAAGGAATGACCCCAACCGCTTTCTACGCAACCCTTGTTTCTTCTTCTGTGTCTCTCTATCTATATATATATATATATATTGCCTTCTTGCTAAAACCCTAACCCTAACCCTAATCTAGTATGCTAAAAGAAGGCAGGTAGAGCTTGAAAACTTGCAGAATAGCAGGCGATGTTTCAGTGGATGAGTTAATGCAGGCCATATGGAATGTCAACTGGGAATTAAAGAACAAAGAGAACAAGAGACTTGAATGTTGGAGTTGCTACAATGGTGTAAAGTTAAAGAGTAAGAGATGTGAAGAGCTTTGGGTTCTTCACTTTACTATAAGAGTGTAAGTGATCATTAAGTAGGAGACAATGAGATTTTGGTGTCTTGTTTTTGGGGATGCTCAAACATATATCTATGCATGTCGACCAGCTAGAAATTAAAAGTGAAGAAAAGTACATGCAGGTTTATATATATATATAAATGAGAGAAATGTGTGTCTGAGATTCTCAGTGTGAAGTTAGAGGAGAACAGTGTGAGGATGTAGCACATGAAGGAAGAGTGTCTTTTGTGCTCTAGGGTTTACAAACTTCAATGCATTAACAGTGTTTAATGAAATATTATCATTATAATAAAATTTCAATTATATAATTAATCAAGTTTTGTTTTTTTTCTTTTCCATCGATAATTAGCAATGGTACTGAGTACATAGACTAGAATATCTAATAATAGGCCCTATACCGGTCTTTCGATAGAGGGGCCATCTTGGCCCTCTTGTTATGCTAGACTACTCAGACACCTCCTCATCGAAGTTGTCCGGGTGTTGTGGAAGTTTTGATTTATTCTTGTTTTCTCGTATTTTCTTTGTTTCAGAAGTATTCACAATTAAGAGGGTGACAACTACTCTTTATCACTCTTGATTAACCTTAAGGGCCATTAATTACACTCTCTCTAGCTATAATATATATATATATATATATATATATATATATATATATATATATATATATATATATAAAAGATGGAGATCTAAGAGTGGATGTAATGAGATAAGGGACAATGAGGCACTTGCACTAATCTACCTAAGAATGTGTGTGAGATTCTCTAGCTCTTCATCCCATACATAAAGAAAGATAAAAAGGATTCATGCATATACTAGTGCCACAATCTTCATTGTAGGTTAGTGATGCAATTATGTTTTCCTTGAAAGGTAAAAAGGAAAAGAAAGTTAAAGTAAAAGATTTATTTAAAAAACATATAATTTTTATTAGTTATTGTCATTGTAGATAATATTAAGGAGTTAATTAGTACAATGCATATATCTACACTTCTATATATCAATCTTATGTCAAACAACTCTAATTGAGTTGTTTATTTTAGATCGTAAGAACTCTTAGATTTAACACTTGCATTTTTTTTTTCAAAAAAAAGGTCATAATTAGTTCAATTAATCATAGGAGTGGATATAGGGTCCTTTTGGATTGGTTTATGAAAAAATGGCTAATCTTCAGTCTGACAGAATGACTTTTTTTATAATAACTTTTCAGAGTAAGTCAATGGTTTTGAATATTTTTGAGTTTAGATATGTTAATTCATAAGTGTTTTTAATTTATTATTAGGAAAATATTTGGGATGTTCATTCGCAAAAGGCTTTTTTTAGTGAAAATTTACTAAAATATGTATATTCAATGAAAAATAATAATAATAATAATAATAATAATAATAATAATAATATTATTATTATTATTCACATTTAACATCAACAACAACTACATTTCTGTATAATAACAAGAAGAAGAACAATCACTAGCAAGAAAGGGTGAAGAAATATCTCCCAAGCCTCACCTCACCTGATGGTTAGATTTGGGAAATCATTTTTAATTTACATAAGGGTATTTTATAATTGAAAACCTCAAAACTTTTTCTCAAAAGGTGTTTTTTTTTGTTTTGTTTTGTTTTTTTGTTTTTTTTGTTTTTTGCTTCAGAAGCTTCAACTATGAGCTTATGAAAAAAAAAATTAATTTTTCACTTTTTTTAAAAAAACCTCTCCTTCTTCCCAAAAAAAAAGCCCATCTAAATACACATAAAACCCACAATAGCCATTAACTTACCAAAGGGGCCCATAAATTTGGTGAGAATTAAGTGATTAAATACTTATTTGGCAATAATTTAAATCATTATCTTGCTAATAAATAGTATGAAATTTTAATATAAAATATTTAAGCATCGAATTAACAATATGAAGACCTCAATTGTTTAATTATTGAGATTTTTTTGTGTATTAATGCTTATGAAAATAAGCTTAATTAGAACTACATGAAAAATTGATAAATGATGGAGCTAGATGCATATATACTCTAAAAAAATGTTGACATTGCATGTATATTATTTAAAAATTATAATTATGGATATACGTTTCTCATTTCATTGTGTATATACCCTACAGGCTAACATCAGGTGTTTAGCCTCATGTGAAAAGACCATTATCTTTTCTAAATATATTTTTGAAAAATTCATTTAACTATAAATTTACAAATATGACCCTAAAAAAAATATGAAATTTAAAATATTTTGATGTATTTTAGGGATATAAAAGATATTTCTTTAGTCCATAGTATTTTTTATTTTTATTATTTTTTTATAAAAATTGATAAATCACATTCTTTTATTAATAATTCCCAAAAGGTCTACAAGGATTGTGTACATATGTAGCGCCTTGATTACAATATCACCCTAAGCTCCCTTTCATTAGGTGTGATAACCCAATGAGGTGATGATACCCTCTAACTCTCAGTGTCTTAGAAATTGCTCCATAGAGAGTGTTGCGGCTCTACCTCTCGGGTAAACGCCAAGCTTCTCTTTACAATGGACTCCATAGTATATATTTAACCATTAGGTTAACTGTTGATGCCAAAAACTGGTTCATCGCTTGGTCATTTGTTGCCTGCGTGGATCCGGTCCTTTTCACCAGCGGTTAGAATTTATAGTTGATGTGGACGCTTTTACTTAGCCATGAGCAGGAGTGTATAGAAATTTAAGCCTAATTACCTGGAGTGACTCATCACAGCTGTAAAAAGAAAGGAGAGTGGATAATTGTCGGAATTGGGCCTTTCCGGATTAATCGATGCCAAAAGTCGAAAACTTAAGAAGAAGTTTAATGTTAGGTAGTTTTGTGTGATGAGCTTTTATTTTTTGGATCCCTTTCTTCTATTAGTGCTCTCCTTTATAGCACCTTAGAAGTTTCGTGAAAGGCGGTGGGTAAAGCGGTGGGCTAAGTAAATATCTCTTAAGGCGGTGGGAAAGGCGTAGGAGGTGGTAGGAAGGTGGTAGGAAAATATCTGCCATCTTGTGGCGGGTAAGGATACTCACCTGTAGAAGCGTTTAGATGTTTCTACATCTCTTCTTTCTACCTTACGCCCTTTATGAGAGGGTGTTACGATTCCGACGGACTTGTTTGCGGATTAAATCCTTACGCTATAATTCGGACTTATGCGTGGATGCGATATCTTGAGCTGTAGCCAAAGGAACAAGTGGCTCTTTTAACTTAACACACGCTGTCTTAGCCAAATATATATCCGTAACACTAGTCCCTCCCACAGTGTACTTGTTCGAAAAATCTAAGTGAAGGGGTGAGCTAAACGCGACGTTTCGCTTGGTTAGAAACAAGTATTATCCTGGAGTTGGCATGTCTATGCAGGGCGTAGGCTCATGACGGCCGATTGTACCTAAGGGACACACGCCTAAGGGACACATGTTTTAATAGGCGACCGACGTTCTTGTGTTACCTTCTCGTTGTTATCGAGATAGATTTTGGTTCTGATTTCTAGCCTATAGCGCCAATGGGCTCTTCTATTTAAGGGTTTTGTATGGATAGGGTATTTTAACCGTAAAAACTTTTGCGCTCTTCTATTTTTGTATCACGGCTCGGCGCTTATCTTTTTACAAGTTTTCACTTTTTCTCAATGCTCTCGCTGCCATTTCACGAATTCCTAGTTCTTTTCATGAGCACCTGTCGGAACTAAGGGTAGGGTGATCGGTTAGTAAGTCCAAACGGGCCGTTTGGCAAATCTATTTTGATTGGCTGGATTGGTGGCGAGATGAGCTAAACGCGGGATGGGAAGCTTTCACGTTGACTGATGTGGAGGGTGAGACCTATTAGTTTTTACTTCAGCGGGCTGCAGCAGTGGAAATGTTGGAGGCGACTTCCCGCTTAGAGAGGTGGGTCACGCCTCGTGCGGCCAACCGAAAGCCACGGCGATGAGGATAGCGATGGGCTGCGGAAGCCCGTGTATCTCCTCTCTCCGAGTCTTATCCGGCGTTGCCGGATGGAGTCCGCTAGACGTTTAGGATAATCCGCTCGGAAATACAGCGATTAGGATAATCCGCCTAGGAAATATGTTTTAGGGTTTGTTATATGTCGCTTTTATTTACGCTCGTGCATTGTAACTTGAATAAATGACGTTTTGTCGCTTTGTTTTTAAATCCTTTGGCTTTTGTTGATGATCCTATGTTGGAGTGCGCGCTTTGTCTTTAGCGCTGATGCGGCCACGCCTTCCATGCGTACGCCTCTACCTTATGTAGCAGCTTCTTGTTCTTAAAATGTACGTGTCTCTCTACTATTAGATTGAAAGGGGGATAGTGGTGGCGATATGCGTGTGTGTGTTGTCGCGTGATGATGGGCGTGAGTGACTTTCCATGTGTGCGGTGGCCAGCTTGAATGCACGGACGTGTACAAAATTTTGAATTGTTTTGAGGAGGTGGTATGATGGTTGTTTGAACGGTTTTAGATTTGTGGGCCTTTGGTTCAAGGGTCCAGATCGAACATAACCCTAGGATCTAGGTCCACGGGTTCATTGGCTTTATATATAAGGAACCGTATGTGCAAAGACAAAGGTTGTGTTGAAAATCGAGTCTTCTTCTCACGAAAATCAGTCTTCTTCTCAGTTTCTTCTTCTCGTGAGCTGGTTTAGTGCTATTTCCCTTGTCTTTCTTTCTCTAAGGTAATGGCTAAGCGCTACTTCTTCTTCCTCTAGTTCTTCTCATGAACCCTTGATTCCTTTTCGTCCCAACCCTATGGTTTTACATCATAATTCGGCGATCCCGGGTGAACTGAGGCGCTCCAGCTTCGTGAGTTCCTGGTTAAATCTACCTCAGGGCAAGAGGTAGAGTGCGACATTCGCGTCTTCTTGGGCGGTCCGGAAGTAGATAGCCCGGTAGCTAAGTATGAGATAAATCTTTCATTGTTTGAGGTTAGGTTCCCTTGCGGGGAGAGGGCAAGTTCTCCTAGGGAAGGGGAGATAGCCATCTATCGAAGATGCGCTATTAGGTGGTCTTAGACTCCCTTTTTCTCGATTTTGCTAAGGCGTACTGAGGAGTATCATCTCAGTGTCCTTAGCAGTTGGCCCAATTCTTGGAGGCCTCTTGAACGGCTTTGTTATTGTTTTCAAGCATTACGAATAATCAACTCCACCGTCCGTTGGTTCCGTGATGCTTTTTAGTTTATGTCTAGAGTCTAGCGCATTGGTATTACTTCTCATTTCATACAGGAGGAAATTTTTAGGAAGGTTCCTCTTCCATTGCGATGGAAGAGCAAATTTTTCTTTGTCAAGAGTAAGTCCGAGTGGGATGTCCAACAAAATGGGAGGTTCCCGAGCGGACATCGCTTGTGAAATGGCGGGTGAGGAGATGGGTCTTCTCAAAGTCACGTGGTTATCCAAAGTGTACATGGATGAGTTTTGACAAAGGAAAATCTTGTTAAATGTCGCTTTGATAGTGTCCCGGTAGGAATTATTCGATTTTACTTTACTAGTCTCGATTTTTTTAACTACAGATTATCTAAACAATTTTCTTGATATTTGTTCAGTAGGGAAATCCGATGGAGGACGAGGACTGAGCTATGTTAAGGGTCTTTTGGCTTCCTTCGAGGGGTGAAGTTCACCTGCCCTTGCCTCGTGGAGGAAGAAAGAGGTGGTACTTGGCCAGGCATACTTCCAAGGAGGAAAGAAGAGGAAGAGAAAAGAAATGACTCTTCCGAAAGGGGTTAAGAATGACCTCGGTCCGAGGTCCTCACGAGAGAGGAGGGACCAAGAGGAAGAAATTCGAGGACGACAAGGCCCGGAATTGTAGAAGAACTAGTGGGGGCATCTGGGGAAGAGGTTGGTGCGGAAGAGACCCCTTGACGGCCAGTCCCCAATTCCGAGGGCCCTTCTTCCGGCCGCTGGGAGGACATCCTTCTCAGAGGTGAGAATTTCTATTTTCTATAAGTATATTTCACTTATAACTCTTAACTTAGGTTTTATTTCGCGGAGTTAGGGAGAAGCGGCTTTCATTGGATAAATTACGAGTGGCGGATTCCGTTTTAAAGGGATGCATTACTAAGCGGGAGGAGTTATCTCACGAGGATACTCCTTTCGCGTGATGCCACATCCGTAAGGGATGTTTTAATCTTACGCGCCCGGCTCTCTACCAAACTTGAAGGTAGGGAAGAGGCCACTTACCGTTGGCCGTCTTTGGTAAGGGTTGTTCTCATATTTCCTTTGTTTCTAAGTTTAATATATTTTCACAGTGTTTTGTTATTTCATGAACCGCACAATGGAAGGATGAATTGGGTGCTCTTTGCCAAGAAGATTTGAAGATGGAAATGAATAGGGATATCGCCAGTTGAGCTCTAGGGTGGCGGCCTTGGAAGAGAAGGAGAAGCGACATCCGGGCCCTCGAGGCCAAGCCCAGAAGCGAGCTGCCCTGACTATCTGCCCTAGAGAAAGAGAAGAGGCGAACTAAGCGGCTCGGTTATCTATTTCCAAAGTTTCTCTTCGGCTGAGGAGGATATCAAAGGGCTACAAGATGAATCCAGTGATTTGAAGAAAGGAACTCAATCTACTCAAGAGGAGCCGTTCGATGGGATTTAAAGTTGAAGGTCGCTGAGGCTTACACTGCCGTTTTGAGTCATGGAAATAAAGGGGAGGGCGTGATACACTTAGGGGCGGATTTGGCTTCCCGCTTGAAAGCTTCAAGTCCGACTCTCAAGAAATTAAGGATTTATTGAAGCGGCGGAAAATTTAGAGAGGAGGTTGCAGGCTTAGGGGCTTAAAGTTAAAGATGGGCCACTCGTATTATATACTGCATTGGTGCAACAAGTGGCCATCATATTCCTCCTAAGGAGGTTTTATGTCTAAGGGTTTTGGAGTCTTGAAGAAATTCTACTTGAGCTCAAAGAGCAACAAGTTATCAAGACCCCGGAGGTTGTTTTACATTCGTCCCACGCCCCGCTCCTTCGGAACCTTCTGCCCAAGCTCCTTTAGCTACTCCTTTGGAACCTTCTGTCCAAGCTCCTTCAGAAATAGGCAGTCGCACTGAGGGCCCTAGCTCTTAGGATGTTTCTTCTTTTATGAATGTTCTTTTTATGAATGTTCTTGCACTTGGAATGTAATTTCTCTTAATATGAATGAAGCAAAACCTTTATTTTTGATGGCGTTTTATTTCAGAGATGGTTGTCTTTAACCGTATAAGAAATTTATTAGTCGAGAAGCGAATTCTTAGAAGCCTTTGGTAAACTTCTTTCTTTGACTTTGTAAGGTGCTTTGTGACGCAGTCCTTAGTCCAATCGCGGGACTTTGTTGAATGAGATACTCGCCTTTTATAAATGAGATTGTTGCCTCATATTTCGATCGGGATTTTGCCCCTTGTTTTTTTTGGATAAGAGTTCATTATTTCTATCCCCAGGGATAATTCCAACTCTTTTCAAGAAATGGGAATTGACCTAGCATTTTGTAGGATGGGAATTTCACCGCGATCTTAGTAGGATGGGAATTTCACCGCGTCTTGGTAGGACGGGAATTTCGCATCTTGGTAGGATGGGAATTTAGAAAGTATCTTAATAGAAAAGAAAAGACTTGAACTTTATTCCGTGATTTTAAGGAAAGCTACAAAATTACCGATAGTAAGCGTCCTTAGATGTCTTGATGGAATGGACGCTTGAGTGTCTTTTCCATCCATATTTACTAGATAATAGGTGCCGCTTCGGACGATTCTTTTGTATGGCGTAAGGGCCTTCGATTAGGAGTTAGCTTCCCGGGTCTTTTATTTCCACGAACTCATTTTCCGTAAGACTACAGATCATTTGGAAGAAGACTCTTTTACCCTTAATGTCATAGAACCTTTTCGCCTTCCAGGCGATAGCGGTTTGCTCTTGTTTCCAAAGCTTCTCTTCGTTCTTCAAGTAGGTCAAGTTCCGGAGTTTTTCCTCATTCTCTCTCGAGAGAACGCTTTCTTTGTGTCCGTAAGGTTGGCATCCCTATTTACTGCGGGGATGCAGCCTCGCCTACATAAGCGAGGAGAATGGGTCTCTCCTGGGGGTTCTTGTTGTCGTCCAGATTGTAAAGGGCGCTCGAATTTCTTCTACCCGGTTAGTACCGTTTCTTCAATACCCGTGTTTTAGCGTCACGCTGTGGTGCGGTTTGTCACTTCTACTTGGCGTTGGCTTGGGGATGTGTCACGAGATGTTAATCTGGATTCAATTCAGCCCGGCAAAAGCTTTGAAGGTTTTGTTGTCAAACCGGTCGCCGCCATTATCCGGAAGCGGCATGGAATCGGAATCGACGGATAATCGCCGCCATAAGAATCCTCGGCGGGCTTTCTCCGTGATTTTGGCTAAGGGTTCAACTTCCACCCATTTGGTGAAGTAGTCGATGCGACTATTAGAAACTTCTATTTTAATCATGGGAACGCCTTAGGAGATCGACTTTGATGGCAGAATGGACGCAGGGCTAATGATGGGTGTAGGCCGTCTTGCGGTCGCCTACGGATCTTGGAATGCGGCGTCGGCATTTCGCGAATGCTATCAAGGCTTGAGTTAGTGTTGGCGTTAATAACCTCGCGTAGGGACTTTGTAACTTAAGGCTTTGCCCATGTGACCTCCTCCAATGCCTTCGTGAATTTCTTGAAGAACATAACTAGCTTAGGTTGGACGCAAGCATCGCAGGAAGGGGTTGCGTATAAGATCTTCTCAGTATAGGTTCTCATTGATGATGGTGTATCGAAGCCAATGGATTGTAAGAAATCCTGGCTACTTTATCTCAGGGTGCCGATCCACCTTGTAGATAATAATTCTCGATAGGGTCTATCCAAATTTTGGCTCTTCGTACTTTACTTTGTACTTCCTCCTCTAATCCGTCGATGGTTTTGTGGGAAGGTATCGAGGTTGAAGGGGGCTCTGTGTCTTTGTTCGGTCGTGGCCTTTTGGGCCAGTGTCAGCTTCTCTTCGCTTTGTGTTCGGACTTTTTGATTTGGAAGCGGCGAAGTGTGGAACTATTTTCTTTACAGCTCGATACTTGACCATGTTTTTCTTCCTTCGCTAAAAGCCAAGGTATGGCTTACTTATTGTGAGTCGGAATATACATGCAGTCTTGAATTCAGGAGCCCTCGGGCGGATGTAATCCCACGATGAGGGCTTCATATTCGCCTCATTGTTGGTTGCTGGGTGGAACTTCAAGATCGTCGCGATTTTCCATTTGGAAGGAGAGTAGAGGACAAAACTCGCCTTACCTTTTCTTCCGTCCAGATCAACATATAAGGTCCAAGGGATGTTAGAGCTTTCCGACTCGTGAGGGTTCATCCCATTTCTTTGGGAAATTAATTCGCGTAAATGGCCAAGACTTGAGCTTTTATTGCCGTTCGGGGTTTGTAGGTGAGTCGAATCAGCCATCAATTCTATCACCCACTTGGCTAAGCGTCCAGGAGTTTTCGAGTTTATGGAGAATTCGCTTTAATGCGTCGGATCCAATACTATGCGATCTTGTAGGGCTTGAAAGTACGGGCCTCAACCTCCGTGCGGGGCGTGATAAGAGCAAAGGCCAACTTTTCAAGTGCGGTAGATATCTTCTGCAGATCATTAAGGATTTTACTTCGTAGTAGTATGAGGTTTTTGAACTCCGTTATCTTCCCTCAAGGAAGAGCTGATCATGCGTGTGAGGCTTACCGCCAAGTAAAGCGTGAGTTCTTCTCCCACCTGTGGCTTAGCTAGTAATCGAGGTGACCGGAGAGATAGTCCTTAAGCCCACGGGAAGGCTTTCGCATTCTTACATCCACTCCATTTTGGGTGCTTTTCTTAGGGCTTGGAAGAGTGGGAGATTTTTCTCTCCGGCTTTGGAGATGAATCAAGCACTTGGGCGAGACGTCCGTTAAGCCGCCGAATTTCTTGAAGGCTTTGGCGATCCCACGCCAAGAATGGCTCTGATTTTGTCTGATTCGCTTCTATCCCTCTCTGTGTCAAAATAAATCCTGAATTTTCTGACGAATCTTCAAAAGAATATTTGTTTGGGTTTAGCGCGATAGTATAAATTCGAGAGGCTGAAAAGCTTCTTGTAACTCGATAGGTGTCATTGGCCTTTCGGCTCTTTACTAAGATATCGTCCCATAGGCTTCGGCATTCCCGCCAATTTCGCTCTCTGGCAGTAGTTATGAGCCTCCGGAAGGTGGCTCGGCGATTTTTAGACGAGCGCATTACCTTATGCGCAAGATCGTTCCGTGCTCATAATGAAAGACGTTTTTCTTAGCCGTAAGCACTTTGGCGTTTGGATTTGGTTGTAGCACGCGTAGAGCATCCGTGAAGCTTTTACCCATTGTTGAGTCAACCAAGCTATCAATGTGATGACGCAAGGGAAGCGAATCTTTTGAAGTGCTTTGTTTAAGTGCGTCGACACACATTCTCCATTTTCGGACGGCTTTTGACAGGTTACGTTGGCTAACGATGCGGGTAGTATACCTCTCCGGATAAACTTAGCTTTTAGGAGGTTAGATACTTCTTCTTCCGCTACGCGCGCTTTTCAGCGCTGGAATTTCTCCTTTCACGCTTTGTGGGTTTTAAACGCTTGATCGATGTTGAGACGATGCCGATGATATTACGCTACACTGCATATCCTCGAAGACCAAGCGAAGAGGTGAATTTGCTCTTAATACTCCCATGAGATCTTCACCACGTTCTCTTGTCAATGCACCCCTAATCCGATGCGGTGCAACTTCCGGTTATGTCTAGGGGATGCGTTAGCAATTCTTCGACAGCGTGGTGGCTCCTGCGTTCCTCGTTCGCCATTCCCGCTGACTAACATAGCTGAAACTTTTGTCTTGCTGGCTTGAGAGTTTTCCCTTTGAGGGTTGAGACATAGCATCGCGTGCCGAGGGTTGATCTCCTCTTATCTCTCATTTGCCGTTTCTCGTCGGGAATTTGAGGAGAAGGTGATAAGATGGAGATTACGGCTTTAAGGCGTTGAGTTGGTCTCGCCAAGGACACGTTGTAACTTGAAACAACGTCTGACCAAGAAAGTTCTTTATTCGTTGATGACCTTGGCGAAGTTCCCTATAAATCGTGGCGGAGATCATTCCTTGGCTGTACCACCCTCCGGAGAACCCTACTAAGGATGATTTTACCGGAGCAAGTCATCCGTCATACATACCTCGTCCTCTCAAAGTACTCCAAAGAGAGAATATCAACCGAACTTCCACCGCCTATCGAACTCTTTTCATCCGGAAACTAGACACTTTGATAGCGAAACCAACGCGTCATCATGTGGTGTCGAACTCCGACATCGCGTTGTCATAAAGATGATTGGGGCGTAGGTGGGATCGGATCGCTCCGTGGCGCTTTCTATTTCTTGCGTTCCTCACCATTCAGCGATAACTTTTCGGAGGGAACTTTCCACTGACGGACTACCACCGATAAATCCTACCATTTCTCCTTTTTCTTCTTGAAAGTTGTGCAAGACTTGAGTTCCCCTTGGATCTCATGTATTTTTCCAATTGTCCTTTCAACGCATATTGCGTTAATGCTCATCAAGTGGTACACTTTTACGTGTCATGTCCTGCGATTGATGGAACCGCAATCTTACTATTCTTTTGCCGTTCCAAGCTTTTCTTGCAGCTCGCCACGTCGAGTTTTGTTCTTGATTTGCATAAGAATACGGTTTTGATTGATGGGGTATATGGTGATCATTTTTTCCTTCTTTAGAAGGTTCTAAAATTTTATGGCGTATGTCGCTGGGGAATGATGCGGAGGTTTCTGTGCCTCGCTTATGCCTTTGTCTTCCCTCGCGCATCCTTTTTCCTTTTCATGTATCCGGGGCCTTCTGGCGGCTATGGCGGGTTTTTTTCCTTCAGGTGTCCAGGGTGTCCGTTTAGCCTCTTCTTCCCAACCCATATAAATTTCTTGGAATTGATATACTTTTGGCGTGGATCATAAGAGGTGTATGGTTTTTGGTGGATCTAGTGTAGGGGAGAATCGGCGGGGAGTCTAATAACCCTTCCATGAGGAAAAGTCAGCGTCATCCGGCGGAAGGTCCGCAACATTAAACATTTTGCCTATGTAGCGGCTTAAATAGGCTCAAGCGTTTCTCACGCTTAATGCGCGGAGAGTAGATGGGGTTTTCTTTTTGCTTTGGTAATTGGCAAAATAGGCTAAGAATCGATCCGCTAAAATGCGAAAAGTAATTGTACTAGAATGGGAGATCGACAAACAGCCGCGCTTTTCCCTCAAGTGGCGGGAAAAGCTTACGCGAAGGCGTCTGGATTCCGATGAGAGCATCTTCACCAAAAGATTTTAGGTGCTTCGGGATGGATCGGTTTTGCGCCTTCATACGCATAATCATGGTCCGGTCAGTTATCCTGAACTTGCTCTCCCAATATTTTTTGACAGAGGTGAACACATATCGAGAAGCGTGTCGCTTCGGACTTCTGCTTTCTCGAGAGAGGTTCCGGCGTTGAGTCCTTCTATCAATCGAACAGATGGACTATTCCGCTCTCCCTTGTCCGTTGGGTTCTTGTAGCGGCCTGCTTCCTCGAACCGGAGGAGGTTACGAACTAAGCGGAAAAGGCGGGTCCTTTCTGTATTACTCTTTACGAGTGCACGTGTTCTCGTTCTCCTCTCGCTGTAATTATCCAATGTTGGTATGTTTGGCGTTGGAACTTGTGTAGGAGGAGGATGAGTCAAAACATGAGCTGAGTGTATTCCAATTGTGTAGGTTAGGTAAAACTCGAATTCTTGAGGTTGAACGTAAGGACTATCTGGCGGCGATGGGGCGGACTATCGATTCATGCCTTGGACCTTGCCCGGATCCTTCGGGATTATTTGGGGATACTGCTCTTGAATCGCTTCGATCTTACGGTAGTGGTCATGTGGCTTTTCGTAAGCGGGTCCCCCACTTGGCGCCAAAGCTGTTGATGCCAAAGCTGGTTCCGTCACGCT
The DNA here is from genome assembly GCA_026586065.1 of Dioscorea zingiberensis. Classification (NCBI taxonomy): domain Eukaryota; kingdom Viridiplantae; phylum Streptophyta; class Magnoliopsida; order Dioscoreales; family Dioscoreaceae; genus Dioscorea; species Dioscorea zingiberensis. The sequence continues at coordinate 2,060,073 of CM048818.1, read as the reverse complement.
TTGTTGCCTCGTGATCGTCCCGACTTCGACCGGCGGTTAGAATTTATAGTTGATGCGACGCTTACTACGCTATGAGCAGAGTGTATAGAAAATTCATTCTAATTCTTGGAGTGACTCATCAGGAAATTTTGTAAAAGAAAAGGAGAGGATGGTGATCGGAATTGGGCCTTTCCGCGGATTCGCCCGATGCCAGTCCGAGAAAACTTAAAGAGAGAAGTTTAATGTTAGGTAGTTTTGTGTGATGAGCTTTTTATTTTTGGATCCCTTTCTTCTATTAGCGCTTCCTTTTATAGCACCTTAGAGGCGGTTCGTGAAAGGCGGTGGGGGTAAAAGCGGTGAGCTAAAGTAGTAAATATCTCTTAAGAGGTAGGAAGGTGGTAGGAAGGTGGTAGGAAAATATCACATGTGCGAATGGATAAGGCCCACTTCGTAGAGGCGCGGATGTTTCTCTATCTCTTCTTTCTACCTTACGCCTTTATGAGAGGGTCGGGCATTCACGATTCGACGGACTTGTTTGAGGATTAAATCCTTATAATTCCGAAAGGATTTGTGTAATGGATGGTGATCTTTGAGTGTAGCCAAAGGAACAAGTGGCTCTTTAACTTAACGACACCTGTCTTCACCAAATATATCCGTAACATTAACATAGACTTCAATAGCAAGAGAATATATGCAATCAAATAGAAAATTTGAAGGCATACATGTAATTATGGTTTTTCTATGGGTATATATATATACATGATTAGAATAGTTTTGAGGGGGTACATAGGTAATTTTCTCAAAAGACTTATTAATCAATATAGCTTTTTTGGTTTTTAATACTTATAATTTGAGGAAAAAAAATATCGATCTAGTGATTCATTATGCTACGGAAGGTTGATTAAAGAATAATCATGTTATAATCCATCAAATTCTTATAATAATTATTTAGCAAAGACTTTATAAAGTATTCACCAATCTTTACTATTAGTTTTTAAATAATTTGTACCAATATTTTTTAAATAATATTTTGCCAACTTTCACGGATGAAAACAATGAACAAGGATGCTCTCAATTTTTTAATTTAAAAGAAAAAACATTAAAGTACACAAGGAGCTCAATTAAAGTTATCCTAAAAGAATTAACATAAATGATTGAAACCAGGGATAAACATTATTTTATTATACTTAAACCACATTATTTATATTATTTTTATTTTGAAAATTTTCATAGCAAATTTGAGAACTTAAGTGATTTTTATAAAAGAAAAAAAAACAATGAGAGAAAATGATTTTTTTATTATTTCTATTTTTATTTTTCAAAGATGAATCATACCCATATTTGTATATATGGTTCTTTTACTAGACCTATTACTATACAAGATAATCCAATATAATTAGTCTGTAAATTTAGAAATAAATGCCTTGATATAAAATAAATTGAATAACTCAAGCATACATAATGATAAAAACAATATTACTTGATAGTTATACATAATAATAAGACAAATAGCTTTGTAAACACATAAATTTCAAATAAATAAATCAATAATATAAACACTTGGACAACTTTTATTCTTTCAACATCATGAGGTTGTGTTTTTCGAAAATTACTCGTGATATTTTTTTTATTATACTCTTTTGGTTTAATGTAATTTCAATGGCCAAACTACCAAGGTTAGAGGAAGCCCAAAACCTGATAAGAAAAATGTATGAAATTCTCAAAAAAGGCCCTGCATCTTGCTAACGATGCGGCATTTGAGGATGACAATGCTACGGAAGGAGGAACATGAAAAATCAAGGATACAACCAGAAAACCTCGGATTACCTACTCCTCTTATCATATGTTTATGTAATTATTGGTTGTGCGTATTATGTATTACGGATTTGAAGTACTTAATTCTCATATTTAATGAAATTAACTGTGAATATCCATTTTATAAAAAAAAAAAAAAAATTCTTTTAGCATCTCATCCAAATGAAAAACCGCTTAAATTAACCCCAAAAAAGAACACTTAAAACAAATTTTAAGTGTAATATTATATTATGAGAATATATATTTTTTATAAGAATATACCAAGATGCATCAAGCAAAAGGAGGGAGAGAGAGAATGGAAAGTAGAGAGGTACGTAGTGCATGAGGAATGGGTGAAGATTAGGCTTAATGAATTAACTTAGCTTATAAAACAACAAAAGAGAACACCTTTATTTCATTAATCTAATATATAGATTTAACGAGATTACAATCTCATTCGAATATAAAATTGATCAATCACGAAAGATTGATATAAACATATATAGCTATATTGGCGTCTGAATTACTGAGTGATGATTTTGATTGATATGGTTAGCTCCAGATTTCTTTTGATCTTGTTCAGCTTGATTAGGATCACTTTATAGATCTCTATTGATATCGCTCACAAAAGAAAGAATGAAAATTAGAGAAATATTACCAACGGTCATGAAGCCCTATTGGTATCGAGTTGTTTTGCCAAAAGGTTTCGCTCTCTCGGGAAGAACTCGAAATCGAGCCCCTTTTGTAAATGTGGGGATTTCAGGCACATCGAGTGTGCTCTATGTCTGACCCCATTCTTGACATCCTTCATGAGGGCACTCGTCACCTTAGTAAAAAATGAGAAATGGGTGAAGATTGGGCTTAATGAACTTAGCTTATAAAACAACAAAAGTGAAGAGAATAATAATAAGATATAAGCAATTAAGCATGCAGACGTAGGACCAAATAGTCCAAAAGTTTAATTAAAATAAATGGAAAGAAGAGCAAGAACAATTAAGTGAAGGCCGGTGGTGTCGCCACCTGGTGGCAAACCATGCGCTCGCCCGTCTCGACCGTTGCTTGCATCCCGGCCGGGGCCCGCCGCCCTTTGATCATGCAATCCCTACGCCACCGCGCATCATCGATCCATGGCCTTTGATTTGATGCCTCACGCGCAAGCATCTCTCTTTAATTTGCGGATTAAACTAAGATAAGAGTAAGCGTTTCTGGGATTCAGAGTTCGGCCTCGTTCGTTTGGATTCTTTGAACACGACGTCGGCATAACGTCGAACACCTTCTCGGCAGGCACTATCATCTCTCTCGCTTCGGATGGGAAAACGACTTCTTTGCTGAAGCCCCCCCAGGAATAATGGCATAAGAATAAATGACCAAATTGCCCTTTATTTTTTCTTATGTTTTTTTTTTAAAAAAAATTGGAAAAACTAAACTAAATATCTTAATAAAACGTACTTCTCCCCCCATTTTTTCTTTTAAAACTAAATATCTTAAATACCGAAGGTTTTTTTTTTCTTCGGAAAAAAATTCTAAATTCTCCTATCGGAAAGTCTCTATTATTGTTTGCTCATGAGAAAAAATAAAAAAGAAATCTCTCCAAATTTAAGCTGTTATTCGGTAAAAGTGGCGGTTAAATATTGGCTTGGGGTTAAGTTTTTGGAGAATAAAAAAAAATTAATACCGAGCGCCCATCCGACTGGCACAAGTTCCCAGCCTAGATATCCCCTTGGGAAAAAAGGTGGTTGATACAGTCAAGGCATACGAAAAGGTGGCAGGGAGATAGGATGCAGAGAATATGATGTTAGAATATAAGTACGGCAAGCAAGGTATCTGACCCAGAGGGGACAAACGCCGGCCTCAACAAAAAGAGATAAGAGGGGAGAAAACAAGGGGACAATATACAACTTCTGCTGGACTGAAACTTCTCCACCACCTCCGAATTCTCTTTAGCTAACTTGAGCATCAGAGCTACACGTACCAAGGCGCGCACTAGACCTGCCTCACTCAATCTCCTTTTCCTTCCAACGAACCGGAAGAGCTAGCTGCTACCTTCTTCGGCGACCTCTGACATCCCACACAACTAAATAAATCTCAAATGTTGACTAAATTAGACCAGGTTCGATCTCAAGGAGGAACCCGTTTTTGCACCAATAATATATATATATATATATATATATTAATTATTCATTAATCAGCTTGATAATAATATTAAAAGATTGTATAGATAGCTAGATAGATAGATAAAAGTGTTTGGGATTGAAAAGCAAATGGCAAAAGATCGAGATTGTGTTGATATATAAGCAACTATTTAAGTGCAACCTGCAGCTTTGAGATTCTTGATCACTTAAAAGGACCAGACTAGAACCAAACTTGTCATTAGGGTTGAACCACACGTGCACACAACCCATTCATGCACGTAGCCATGTAGTTTAAATACTTGAAAGAGTTAGAACAAATGGTTAATTAGATATTTAGGTTTCAATTAGACTCTCCTTACTTGACTATGAAGTATATATATATCTATGAAAGTGATCTTAATAATTATAATTAATGACTACTTATACATGATTTGTGATTTTTTATGCAAGTAATTAAAATGAGTTATCAATAGATTTGGAAGGCCATGAATTGACTGCAGATTATGTTACAAACTTTGTGTAATCAGACAAAAGGAAAGGAAAGAGAAGAACAGTTGTAATCTACATTGAACTTGGTTTTATATATCTAATCAAACATATATATAGATCATTCAGACCATGTACTTCCAAACTTGTGGGTCATTCTCATCGCCCTGTGATAGTGATCTTTATTTGCAACTTGTTTTTTTCTTTTTATTGTTGGAAGACAGTTATGTCAAGAAGATAAGAATCATCAAATACAATTGAGAAAAATTAAATTAAACTTGGATGCATTAATACATTGTTTGCTTTGTTGCTAGGGTTTCAAGGAGAAGGATATTATGGTCACTACTCTTTATTTTATAGGGAGAGCAAACCAGCTTCTTCTATGTCTTCTTGGATATAAAACCACATGAACTTCTTGAAAACACTTTGAGTTTGACCTTCTCCTTCATGGATGGTGATCATTCAAGCCCTGAGCCACCGGAGCGGGCCGTCTCCGGTGGTGCTCGTTCTTATGACTGTATCTTCTGCAAGAGAGGCTTCTCCAACGCTCAAGCTCTTGGAGGACATATGAACATCCATCGAAAGGATAAAGCAAGACTTAAACAACCACCATATGATGTCGATGATCGAACATCATCGTCATCGGTTAGTATCAAAGACAGTGTTGTTTCTTCGTACTCTCTGTCGACAAGGAATTTCAGTAGTTCAAGACTTAGTCATGGAGAGCATATAATTGGTGCTAGTACTACTTTACCTTTCAAGTGGCCATGGATAGCAGCTCTTCCAAGAGAACAAGACATTCAAGAAGAAGTTGGGCGAGGAGGAGAAGACAATATTGAAACTTGTACACATAGTAATAATCGTCAAGAAGGTGGTGAACCAGAAGCCATGGAGCTTGACTTAGAGCTCCGTTTAGGCCCTGAGCCCCCAAGGGCATCCATGACTAGTCTCAAGGAGTTTTTGTGACCTAGAGACTACTAGTATGGTATAACCATGCAGCTAGCTAGCTCTTCTGTTTGGTATGTTGTTCAAAGTGTTATATATGGTATATGTGGTTTTGTTTATCAGTGAAAATGTATAGCAAACTGTGACCATTTCCTGCTATTTGACAAAATGGAATGGTTATATATTGATGCAAATTTCTCCTTTTGCAATATGGCAAACATTCAGTAGATCAAACTTTGAAGAAGGATTAATTAGTTAAGGAAAAGCTCCTTCATGCATGGTTTCATGGAATTATATATTTTGTTAAGTATTTGATTGTTCGTACTGAGTTTCATGCAATGCCATGTGTTGATGTTTTAGTTCTTGGACAGCTACTTATGAATATCCAACTAAGTTTTCTATATCTCTTCAATATTTCATTGTCTCAGTAGACATATTTCTTGATGTTTTAGTCCCATTGATCTTGGAACATGAAGGTTAGACATCAACATTTGGCTTAAATGCCTGAGAGAAAGACATACATTTACTTGGTTTACCTTTGTCTATTCATGATCTAGTTTATATATATATATATATGTTTCAAACTAAAATTACAACTATACTGCTTCCACCATAGGCCTTTGTTTTATTGAACAAATCAGATCAAACTTCTTAAACTGAGGCCACACTCAACAAATTCATATCTCCAAAAAATTTCAGTGTTGTTACTTGAACTTGTAATGGAGTCTAATTCAATCTTATTACATATGCGAAGAGACAATTCTTCTTTTTTTTCTTTTTTTTCAATAATATATGGTAGGAAAAATTAAAGTCAACTTGTGACAAATGCAATGGAGGAGATTCAATGTCAGTTCCAAACCGAGTAAGTAACCAGCTTCTGTTTCAATGGAGCGGCAGCATATCTAGTCTTCAACTTTGAAGGCAAACCATATAGGACTTGGCTGCCAAAAGGAAGAAAAATAATCAGTCTGTGATGATCTCTTAATTAACCATTACTTGTAGTAATAAATTGCACAATCCCTTTGGTTTGGCTATCATCGCACAGTAAAGTGGTTTGTCGACATTTATCTTAAAAAAAAAAAGGTACTGGGCTGTTCAGTTTGACAGCTATAGAAAATCATGTAACTTGAGAAGCTGTACCAAAGGAAATTTGAAGCTTTGCATTGATTGTAAATTTGTACATTCATACACTTCCACATTGACAGAGTCTTGCAATAAAACATACCTGAACTTGTTTGGAGACTTAATTTAGAGATAAAAATGTCAATTGCAGAGCAATGTGTCCCTTGTTGCATTTCCAGTTGTTGAGTTCACACTGATTAGGAACATTTTGTGTTAAATTCTGTAGCATAACTGGAGATTATGTAATGGAATGCAAAAGAAGATCTTACCCATCTGCAACTTTGCAAAGGTATTCCCGCTGGTCATCTCTCAAAGGCACATCAGTGAAGTCTAACAAGAGAAGAGTCCAGGTAGGTGATAATTGGCATTAGCTTTTCGGCAAATAGTCAGTCTCTATTTTGATTCAGAATCTAAGATCATCAACTCAGAGCTAAGGCATACAAAGGGGAGCAGAAACCAAGAACCAAGAATAGGTGTGATTATCCCCATCAAATAAAATTAGGTTGATCAAGCTGAGCCTGGAAAAAGGGTAACATTTAAAATGGTGATATTCTAAAATTTGAAAGCTAGATCCCAGTCAAACCAGAAATAAAATCTTCTATGAGGTTATGCTTGGCCTATCCAATTGTCACAAATTGAGTCTGATTCCTAGTTTCCAGGCCAACCAATCAAAAACCTTACCCTTAACCCACAAAGCCAGGTAAACATATGCATGTGTTATCTGTTACAAATGAATCTAGGAAAATGAAAATACTTTCTAGAACCTGAACAATCCTGACAGGTAGATACAATGCTTATTGATTTTCATATACCTGCTCCGTTGATGATAGAACCCTTAAAGGAAGTGTTTCCAGTAGTGAGTGCACCTTCTAGGTTTGCATTGGTTAGGTTTGCCTGTTTAGAACTCAACAAAAAGAAAAGACAAAGCATTAAGCATATAAAACACAGTAAGAGAATGCCCAGGCATGAATCAATCCTCCCAATTAATAGTCGGATCCAGAATCTAGGTATATCTAACATTTTTCATTCATGGCCTATGATCATAGATGAATAAGTCAATGATAGTGGTGGTAATAAAAAAACCATGGGGTAGTGATCATTCTATGAAAAAAAAATCATACATTAAATAGCAAATTACCTTTGTTACATTGGCCAATGAAAAGTCGGCTCCTCTTAGATCAGCATCAGAGAGGTCAGCCCCTGAAAGTTGCAATTCAGGATGAAGTATCAGTCAAGTGATTAATTGAATGCACAAACCATGCTAAAAACTGAGAAAACCCAACAAGTGGGAAACATGGATATCCCTTCATGTTTCATGCATCTTCCAAAATTGTTTTCAAGAAAGAAAGTTCTGCATTAGTTAATCATGGCTACATTACAATAATACATTAGACTTAGTTCTCCTATTTTTGCTGTTGCAATATGTCTAGAATTTGTTTTATAATGTGTTTTAGTTGAACGGTAGTTTGCAATGACAAATGTATAAGCATTATTCTGATCACAAACATCCATTACATAGGCCATACATAAACTCATAATTGGAATTCTATAATGAGCACTTACAAATAATACATTTGAATCAGCATTGCCAATTCTATTGCTTCAATATATATACTGTCCTTAAGGAATAGAGACAGGGCACTACCTGTTAGATCAGCATCAAAGAAGCTCGCGCCCAGTAACTTTGCACCTTTGAAATTCGCCTGCCGAAGGATTGACTGCAGTCGAGAAAGCCGACAACCGACATGAGAAACATACTAATCCTACTAATAACACACAAAAAACAAGGCAGTAATGTCTATCAAAGTTGGAAGCATCATTCTATTAAAAGAAATAATCTTGAAAGTATTCATAAAAAGACCGTTTTGAAGTCCTGCTTGATGAGAGTCTTGCCACTGAAGTCTTTCCCGGAGAGATCCTGCCCTCTCGTCACCTCAGTTCCATATGGACCTCCACCCTGTTGCCAAAATCCCCAAAACACACACTTTCACCGATGTTGAAGCTAATCAAGGTTTTCTAAGAGGAAATCAGGAGAAAAAACGAACCTTAAATGCAATGGCCGGGTCGACGAGGAAGAGGGAGGCAGTGAGGAGAGCCACAGTACCAATCCCGCCCAAGGATTGGACCAGCAACGGAGGAATAACAGGATTCATAACCACTCTAGCCTTCTGAAATAAAATTCAAATGCAATCAAGATAAAAAAAAAAATTGAGAGATTTCAATGAATGGAACAATGGAGGGAACTTACAGGGTATTGCTGTGGAGATTGAGCATCAGCGGAGCAGAAGAACCTGGATACCGGAATGGAGGTGAGGCGAGGAGGAGCGGAGACACGGGAGCGCTTAGGGCGGAGGATGAGCGATGGCGAGATGGCGCCGAGGTTTAGCACCGCCATTAGAGGAGCTTCGAGATTGTCCCCTCGCCTTCTCACTCCTACACTATCAGGCCCACCTCATCCACAACGAAGGTTACTAAAATAATAATAATAATAATATCGAGGGTTTTTGTGCATATATATACCATTGTGATGTGAAATCACTGAAATGCCACATTTGTACATATACCCCTGTAAATATTTTATTTCGTATAAACCCCTCTAAAACCAAGATTTTTTCTTACAAACTTTGCGAGAGTATTTACGGATATACCCTTAGTGACACGTGGCCCACAACCTGCTCACGGATGCAACCCTATTTATATTCTTCTCTTAAGTTCCAGCTCTCCAGTCCGCCATCCGGGCAAGGCCTCCGCCATCGGTCGCCGCCGTGATTCAAACCCTAGACGCCATCGGCCCTGATTTCTCTATGCTATTTCCCTTGATCCCACTCCGATCTTCCATCTTGAAGGGGTTTCTCTCCGTTCTTTTCCCTCCGGTGGTGTTTTTGAGCGCCGGTGATGGCGAGCGGCGTCTCTGCTGTTTATATCCATGTGATCGATGATGTTGTGAGCAAGGTTCGCGAGGAGTTCATCAATTTCGGCGCTGGCGAGTCGGTCTTGAATGAGCTCCAAGCGGTATTTCTCTCTAAATTCGTTGTTCTTCATGATATTAGAATCGATTTCTAGGGTTTGATCGCTTGAGAGTGTTTTGCAGTTGTGGGAGATGAAGATGGTGCAGTGCGCTGCTCTGTCTGGGATTATAGAGAGGCAATCCATTCCCAGGCCTGGTGCTCCTATCACCCCGGTGCATGATCTGAACATGCCCTATGAAGGGCCCCCAGAGGAGTATGAGACACCGACCGCCGAGATGCTTTTTCCGCCGGTGAGGTCTCTTGCTCTTTTTCATGCATTTTTAGAAATTGGAACTTTTTGGTTGCGGTCCCCTTCTTATAGATTTAGTTGTGGTTTTTGATTCTCTATCTTGATTGATGACGTACTATGAATTTTGGCAATGGATGTAGACTCCGTTGCAGACTCCCATCCAAACCCCACTGCCGGGACTGGCTCAGACTCCGTTACCTGGAATGGTGCAGACTCCGTTGCCAGGAATAATGGATCATTACAACATTCGCACAGGCTCTTCTGATTATGGTTCTGTCAGCGATGACAGGAATGGTCTTGATCCAGAAGCTGGAAAACCTAGCCCTTTCATGGCAAGTCATCTTACCATGATTCTGATTTCTAATCTTCAAGATTCTTAATTTTTGTACTAAATGAAAGTAAGCATTTATAATTAATGCCAGAACTGCATTCATGATGGTTTTTGTTGGTTTCATTGATTGTTTAGTTAAAATGTACATGTAGATGAAATCTTTCTTATCATGAGTCTGGTCTTTAAATGCAGCAGCCACCTTCTCCTTGGATGAATCAGAGGTCTTTGGGTGTTGATGTTAATGTTGGTAAGTGTAGAAAGACTATGTTGGTTATACTCATTAGTCTGGTTGCATACATAGCTAGTGACGTCTAAAATGTTGATGTAAAAGTAATTTGACTGACTTGATGATTTGTAATGCAGCTTATGTTGAAGGCCGTGATGAAGCTGAGAGAGGAGCTTCTCATCAAAGCATGACTCAGGTAAGTCTCTTTTATGTGCTCTCAATCTCTCTCTTTCCAATCTACTGCATATGGTTTACTTGCAGACTTTCAAATGCCCAAGTCATATACGTTGTTTATAAATGACATACTTCAAAATAAAAAAAAGGTGTTTTTTTACTGGAGAATGTGATGTCTATTTTTAACTTCTTTCAATTTGGCTAATCAGGATTTCCTAACAATGTCTGGCAAGCGTAAACGAGATGATTATGCTTCACAGTTAAATTCTAAGGGCCATATACCACAACAAGATGGAAGTGGAGATGTCACGATAGAATTTGTTCTGCCTAAGGTGCATATTTTAGTGAACTGAGGAATCTTTCTTTCGTTTGTGTATTTTTATTTATGTTAAGAATACTTTCTTCTTGAAGTCAGAAAGGCTTGATAGAAAAACTTTTAAGAGTTTGGAAAGCATACTTTCTATTGTTGGAATCAATACTTTTTGTGAGAAAATAATTTGTAGAGTTCGCCATGTGGTGTAGAGTATCTACTTAGATGAGTTTTCAGAACCAGACCATCTGGACATTGAAGAATATAACTAACTGGAATGGTTTTTGTTAGTGCTGAATGTTTTTTTAATCACTACTGAGTCAAGAGTATGTTTAAAGATGTGGAGACAAGTTCAAAAGCATTTGATATAAACCTTCAGACATTTGTTTCTCTCTCCTAATCATTTGGGCCTCTTTCTTCTTACTTTGGTTGTTCACTTGTGTGTTAAATTTTTCCTTGTCATCAAGGGACTTGAACTGTGAAACTTAAGCCAAGATTTCCTTCTTGTTTGGTTTTGAATCTTGCCTCCAGACTTTATGTGTCAAGATTTTATCTCAATTTCCTTACATGTGCAGCTTGTCTTCAGTTAATGAAATACCTGGAAAGCAATTCATCAATACAGTGCTTTGAATCTCTGTGGCTCAATTTTTCTTTTAAAGGTTTTTAAAACTTTTTGGCTTAAAAAGTGGTCATTTAATTACTGAGTGATAGATGATTGGTAGCTAAATATTTGTTAAATCAAGTAATTTTCTGTAACAGCCCAGTTGGTTGATGAATAGTTTCAGGTTTTTTGGATGAATGCTAAGGTGGCACTGTCTCTTATGTTCAAAGCCAGCATATGGTTTTTTAACATCTGGATAACTGGATAACGGTGTTTCATGAGGAACATTTAATTCTTCTATCATGTTTCCATGCAAAATAAAATCTTCTTCTGTATGCACCACCAGTGTATTCTTGTTGAATCTGGAAGCTTTTGCTGGTTGAGAATTGCTTCTATGTCAGATTATGAGTCTTTTTGTCAATTTAGAGCCTTAGTTCAGAGATTTGCATTTTCTGTTTCCTTTCAGACAACTGGAACTCAGAATTCAGTTAATCGTGGTAGATCAAATGCAACTGCTAAAGCTCTATCTGTTCAAGGGGATAAAACAATCCAAGCGGTTCCTCAACAGGATGGGGTACATGATGAATATGATGATGTATGTATGATTATTAATAATCCAATATATTCCCTTTTTAGAGGATGGATAATTTTGTTCCTCTGTCTTCTTACTTTTATCCTTTAACCCTCTTTTGTATTTATTTTTTGTAGATGTTCCATTATCAAGGAGGAGTTGCAAGTGAAGATTATAATACTCCTGCAGAGCATGGTAAAATCTTGACATAACTAATAGCCATCTGTCAAGTGAAATTTCCTTGCTATGGAATAGTTTGATAGTTTTACGATATTGACTTTTGAACTTCAATTGTCTATAGTTGAGCTAAGAGCTGCAACCCCCTCTGTCGGCACGCCAAAGCCAACTAAAAGTGAAGCTGTGGATGATGATGAGCCTCCCCTAAATGAAGATGATGACGACGACGAAGATCTAGAAGAAGGCGAGCAGGGAGACGTTGAGCCAACTACACAACATTTAGTTCTAGCTCAGTTTGACAAGGTAATTTGCATCTTCTACAAGAGTAGTAGCTAACTTGAATTATGCCTACTTTCTTCTGATCTCCTCTTTCTTGAACTTCTCTACAGGTCTCTAGGACTAAAAGCAGATGGAAATGCACTCTCAAAGATGGGATAATGCATATCAATGGCAGGGATATTCTTTTCAACAAGGTACTCTTTTTCTGCATAACTTTTCATTTGTCGGAATACAAAAGAAATCCAATCATTCAAGCAATTTCATCATTGTATTAATTTTATTCATCCTGCCTACAACTCATGGTGAGATGTGCCTTTTGTTACTGCCTAATGAAATCTCCTAGTAATTACATGGAACCTATGTATGGGCTATTTAACTTATGGAATGGTTTGAAAATTAATAGCAATATCAAGTAATTTTTTCTATCGGTGAGATGTTAATGCGGGAAATATTTAGAAAAGCCTTCCTGGTACACTAGCAGAAACAATTTTATTCCTACTCTGCTTAAATTCATCAGTTTTTATTAACTCAATTTGTTGATGTGTCTTGCAGGCCAATGGAGAATTTGATTTTTGAGTATATGATTTCCCTGAGAAACTCTGAATATCTTCGTTTTCAAGAAAATCTCTATTGTTGATATGTCAGCTGAAAAACTTCTCACTGAGGAATTTTTAGGGTTCCTCATTTCCTTTATGAAGATCTTCAGTTAAAATGGACTTTGTAAATTTGTTTTTCCTATTATGGTCTCAACTGCTGCATTTATTTGTAAATTTTGCATCTCATATTCCTTGATTTAAAAAAAAAAAGAAAGAAAGAAAAAGCAGCTGACTTCTTTCTAGTTATTATTAAATGGTAATTCATACTATTTTATGGTAGTGCGAATGTTCACTGAATTCTAAGCAGATCCTTGTATTCATATACATTTAATTGAACTTTGTTACTATGATACATGTCCGATGCCAGCCTACTACGATTCTAGTTTGTTTGGTTTCGCGGATCTAAACAACTATCAATAAATTCCCCCGAAAAAACCACCAAGAAAATAAAAAGGATGATGAGTACACGAAGATTAAGGCACAGGGAGACGATTTCATTTCCCGTTGTTCGCTAGCGCACGCTGGGCCTTGAGAAAAGGAGCCAGTGACACCGGCACCGGCGCCGTTTCGGCCAATGCCGGGTGGCGCCACCCACTAAACTCCTCCTCCCGGCCAACCTCCACCTTCTGAGCCTTCTCCTCCAACTCATCTCTAACCACGTTCTCCAATAGGAATGGCGAGGGACGGAGCACGAGCGGCGACAAGAGCGGGATTGGTGCCCGTGCCGCCGCGTCCTCCTCCCTCAAGGAGGAGGTGTTCTTCGCCTCGATCTCTAACGACGCCGGAGCTAAACTCTGCAGCCTCCTTGGTAAGTTCGTCTTATCCTTCTTCGGGATTTTGATCTCCATGTTCTCTCTTCTCTGCTTCCGCATTGACCGATAGGTGTTCGACGTTTTTCCTGAGAGAGAGAGGTTGGTATAAATAGGAGGTTTATTTGGTTCTAATCACCGTGTGGTGCGGATTATTAGGCTTGTTAACGTGTGGTGCCCGTGAAACTTGTTCTTCTTCATTGAACCTGGCCGTGTTTTCTTTTCTCCCAACCATAAATAGTAAACAGTATTAACATCAATATCACTGTCTATACTGAGAGAAAGCAAGCAATTGACGACATCAATGGCGAGCATCTCGGTTCCTTCACCACCAATTGGTTTTTCAACGCGAACTCGGCGCCCTGGGGCTATTAAACCCCTCAAGGAGCTTCTCAGAAGTCACCAACCCGTCTCTCCCCTTTCCTCTTCTCCGTTTCCCTCCCGAGCTGTGTTCCGCTTAGCAGTGTCACAGAGACTCAGGGTTATTGCCAAAACTTCTTCTTCTTCCGCTGGGGAAGATGCGGTTGATTCGGATGCTGCTGCTGAGGCCGAAGCCTTTGCCTGGCCTTCTGTCATTCTTCCGTAATTCAATATTTTCCATCAAGTTCTGATTTTTATATCTCAGATGAACTTTATCAATGTTTGCTTGGTTGGTATGGTAGATTCCTGTTTCCAGCTTTGGGAGGTCTCCTCTTCGGTTATGACATTGGTGCCACATCTGGAGCTTCCATCTCTTTGCAGGTGCTCACTGTCATCTTCATTTATGGATTGGTTGTCTGTTAATGCTGGCAAGTCTTGTGATTTTGATTGTATGATAGTCAGCTGAGCTTAGTGGTATCACCTGGTTCAACCTTTCGGCGGTGCAGCTCGGCCTTGTGGTAATTCCTCATCTTCTATAAGCATCTTTGAAGGTTTTGTACATTGTCAGCGATCATTTCCTGCTTCTGTTTTGCTTTTGGACATAGGTTAGTGGATCCCTTTATGGAGCTCTTGCTGGATCCCTTGCTGCATATCCTATTGCAGATTTTCTTGGTACTTCTCTGGCTTATCCACGTTACATCTTCTTGCTTTTAATTTCTAGTAATCTTCTGATCTGGCATTGTAACATGCTTGTGCCTTCAACTGATTCTGTGCATTTGTTGGTTAAGGCAGAAGAAGGGAGCTGATTGCAGCATCTGCACTTTATATTATTGGTGCCCTGACCATGGGATGTGCACCGAGCCTTTTCGTTCTTATATTAGGCCGGTTTATTTATGGCATCGGTATAGGTTTGGTGAGTACTACCCTGTAGATTTTTGCTAATCTATGCATAGTTGGGTAATATTCGTATTCATTCAGAAAAATACCCAAAGTACTATTGTTATCTTTATATTGTACCCTGATAAGTATCTTCATTCATTGAACTTCCTTTGTATAAATTTATTGAACCTAGAATGATGTCGAACCAAAATTGACATCATTCACCAATAACCTGTCCTGTCCATCTTCATTACAGGCTATGCATGGAGCTCCACTCTATATTGCTGAGACCTCACCATCACAGATACGTGGAACCTTGATATCTCTAAAGGAGCTCTTTATAGTTCTTGGGATATTGGTATTCTTCCTTTCTTCCTGTACTTTGATATTTTACTGATCCCTTTATGTGCACCCTTGGAATGAAAGGTTATATGGCTAAGTCGTTGCTGGAATGTACATGCAGCTAGGTTACCTAGTTGGAAGTCTTGAGATCAATGCTGTCGGTGGATGGCGGTACATGTATGGTTCCAGTGTGGTAATTGCAATTTTAATGGGGATAGGAATGTGGAGTTTGCCACCATCGCCAAGATGGCTATTGCTCAGGGCAGTTCAGGGCAAAGGTTCTTTAGAGGAATATAAGGAGAAGGCTATCTATGCCCTAGGAAAACTCAGGGGTCGTCCGGCTGGTGATAAAGCATCTGAAAAACAGATAGAAGGTACTCTGAACTCCTTAAAGACTGCTTATGCTGAGAATGAAGCTGAAGGCAGTCTATGGGAAGTATTTGAAGGAGCAAGTTTGAAGGCCTTCATAATTGGCGGTGGATTGGTCCTTTTTCAGCAGGTATTAATTTTCTCTATCAGATATGTTCAAGTTCAAGTTTCACTGGTTCTTTCTGTAACATATAACTCAACTTTAGAGTTTTTTTTTTAAATTTTTCTCTTAGACTTCTAGAATAAATCTGTGTGCATGCTTAATAACCTTCTTGAATTGAATAATCATAGTTCTTCCCATGCGTATGGATGATGGGTTCCTGTCACTAATTTGTTGGATTCAATCATGACAGATAACAGGGCAGCCGAGTGTGTTATACTATGCCGCATCAATTCTTCAGGTCCCTAACTTTACCATGGAACTCGGATGTTGCTTGATCTGAAATGGGATTTATAGGTTTGGTCCTTTTACAACCCATAGTTTTTGGTATTGATGATGTTTTTGCAGAGTGCTGGATTTTCTGCTGCGGCTGATGCTGCTAAGGTTGCAGTTTTTATTGGTGTTTTTAAGGTGAGCTAATCTATGATTTTATTTGGCATTTGAACCTCAATTTTAGATGATCACATCTGTGATTCCTGAAAATTTATGTCTTTTTTATCTTGCAGCTTCTGATGACTGCGTTCGCTGTCTTTAAAGTTGACGACCTTGGGAGAAGGCCCTTATTGATTGGAGGTGTTAGTGGAATTGTATGTCTATTTCATAACTGTACTTTGCAATTATATGGATCTTATTTTCAAGCTTTCTTTTGTGGTTTTGAGCTTCAGCTAGAATATATCAGCTTTCTCTTTTTACAGCTTAACTGTGGTGTTGTGAAAGCAATTCTGGCGTGTAGATTTAGGTTTTTCTCACAAAGAAAAATAACGCGCCTCTTTGGTGATACAGGTGTTATCTTTGTTCCTTCTCAGTGCTTACTACAAAGTTCTTTCCGGCCTTCCTCTTGTTGCTGTTGGGGCTTTACTTTTGTATGTCGGTTCATACCAGGTAGTATTCTTTTCATTCTTCAGATGTCAGCATTCCTATGTCATGAAAGCTTTTAGAATGCGTTCATCTTCTTTTATTTTTCCCCGCATCATTTTGAATTACTTTATTTAATTTGCAGCAATCAATGCCAATTAAGCCTGTAAATATTGATAATGCGATGTCGTTGTAGTCACAAGATAATAGTAATATAACATTATGACACTGCACTTTTGGTAAGGTTTCCACTGAATATCTACTGAACTTGTTACCTTTATGTAATGCTATGTAGGTATCCTTCGGTCCTATTAGTTGGCTAATGGTATCAGAAATTTTCCCTATTCGAACAAGAGGACGTGGAATAAGTCTTGCAGTTCTTACCAACTTCGGCTCAAATGCCCTAGTGACTTTTGCCTTTTCACCATTGAAGGTACGATCACTTTGAAAATCACTTCCTTTTGAACTCCAGGGTTTGTAATTATGATTAATTTTATCTATCATCAGATTTCAGTCTTTATCAAACCTATCCATGTATATAATTCTGCAGGAGTTGCTGGGTGCGGACAACCTTTTTCTCGTCTTTGCTGCCATAGCTTTGCTCTCACTACTTTTCATCTTCTTCTATGTCCCGGAGACGAAAGGCTTGAGTTTGGAGGAAATCGAATCCAAGATCTTAAAATGAAAGCCGGCTTACTTCCTTCACAATGTATATCATTTCTGTCGCCTAAGCATATTTTGGTAAGCACTGTACTTCTTGTACTTCTTTCATGAAGTATTAGAATAATTCAGATTCTTAAATTTCATCAATGACTGATATCCAGAAAAAAAAAAAAACCACTTTCTTCTCCATGAATGCTTACATTCTTCGCAATTTTCTCACCAGCAAAGACAGACAAACATAACACTAGATAGCATTGAGGCATCATTATTCTCAAAGTAGTTATTCATATGCGCACAAACTTTAGACATAGACACCATAGTTTTCATTTTGACAACATGTGATCAATAAACAGAGAAGACCTTAAAGTATCATCACTTTGTCTAACCAATCATCGGAGGCTTCTTAACCTTACCTGTAGCATCCATGTAGATCCTAACACGCCCGGTGTTGTAATCCATGGTGACAAAGTTGTCCGGAGGGATGACCTGAACTTTAAGCCCTGGCGAGTCTTCTTTTATCTTAGCCTCTGCTTCTTCAGCAGTGAGTCCCACCATCTCAGGCCACTCGGTTTTTTCCCCGGAGCCTATTCTCAGGCCTCCCTGCTGCCCGGTCTCACTTGCCACACCATCTGAGGTGGTTGCTAGAAACACACAAAGTTTGCACACCTTTCAAAGGTTACTAACTTGAAATTTTGAACGAAAACTACACTTTTAACATCAATCTCAAATTAAGAACACTCTACTTGGCCTAGATAGATGTAAGTCTTGAAATTAATTGTAAAGTAAATAGAAAACTCACCTTGTTTCTTGTCTGCCATTACCAAGAGGGAGAAGAGAAGTGTTAGAAACAAGAATAAGTAGAGCCTATTTATAGACATATCGACAAACAACTTCTGATCAGAGATAAAGCTTGTGTTTATCTTTAACTTTATAAAAGAAACATACAACAATAATTGAGTTTTTCTTATTTTTTCATGGGATGTGTTTTGCTTTGATCTTATAAAGATATTGCAAAAGGCTCTGGCTTTAGTTCAAATTGGAATGGAATGGAATAAAACATAAATAAAGATGTAAAACTTTTATCATTGTCCCCAAGGTATGTGTTTTGTTTGAGGCCGGCCTTGTAGTCCAAATAGAGGATAAGAAATTATATAAAAAATAATCTTGTGTTCTTATCTTTGTTTTTCTTGCTAAGATTTATCTATCAGACAATTTAGTCATGCATCTAAAATTTAAAAAAATAGAGTAAAATAGTAAGAACGACAACAGGCCTATTGGTATTTGGGTCCATTATTAAGAGGGGGGTTTCTCCTATGGATCACCTTGGATCGAACCTTCACTCTTGCAAGATGAGGGTCAGACGTGGTGATGTTCTCCTGTGAGGAATAGTAGATTCAAAGTATATATTTGTCAAAATCCATCAATATCTAGAAGAATATAATCAATAAATAAATAGTGTTATATTATTTGTTTGCTTAATGTATCAGGCATTGCAATCATAGGTTCTTCATTATTTATAAAGTAGTCAAATATAGGCTGAACCATGAATCTAATTAACTAAATATATAAACTCCTAATTAAATGATAAATTAATGCTTGAGTTTAATTAACTCAAGTTTTGATGATTAAATAAAATATTAGTTTCTATATTATAATAAAACTTAGTGGCTAACAAGTGGCTGGCCATGACACTGTCACCAATGAATAAACAATGGCTTTATTTAAGAAGACAGCCTATCTTGTTTTTTTTTTTTTTTTGTTCTAAAATTATATTTTTGAAGTTTAAAAAAATTGTGATGGTTGGCAAAACAATATAACTAAATTGGCAAAACAATATTTAATGTTGCATTAAATTGGGTCAAGTCCATGGCTAACCAAACCAAGTTAGAATTCAATGCTTCAAAGCACACCAGACCACTACCAACATAGAACTTGCATTGAATTGTGTCAAAAAAGAAAAAAAAGTTTTCATAACTGAATATTAATGAAAAATTCTCTATTTAGATGCATAATAAATAGTAATAATTAACTATTCATCCCTTGAATAGTGCCCAAATTTCCTATAAGTCTTGTGTGTGTGTGTGTGTGTGTGTGGTGGGTGGGGGTGGGGGGGTGAAAAATAGTGTCAAATGGTGCCATAGATTACTTGTGTTTGATTGGGGGATATCTCCAACACATTTCCCAATGAAATTTTTTCCGTCAAAAATTTTAATTGAATTTTAAGAATATAATAATGACTCACCTACCAATGCATGGAAGTCACATAGCTATCTTATCATTAATACCTTTACTTTAAAATTTTCCTCCAAAAAATTTAAAATTTTTCAAAAATTATTTCTAATACCAAGTGAGATATCCCTCAATCAAACCCTAATATATATATATATATATATATATATATATATATATATATATATAGCTAAGTTTAATTCAATTTATAATTTTAATTTGATAAAATGAGAGAGTCAAACTTATGTGTTTAAATAACAAATGAAGATGATAAAAGAGCAGACAATAAGAATGACTTTATGTAATAATTAACTATTTATTCTTTGAATAGTGTCCAAATTATTTATAGGTCCCAGGGGTTGGTAGGGGTGTAATGATATGATATGTATACTATTTCAAGGTTGTCAAAAATGAAACTTGTACTCTGAGGATTGCCTAATATATCTGGAAATCTATACCTGTTAAAATTTCCTACTTATTATTTTTGTCACTGTAATGTAATAGTATTTTAGATGTATATTTTGGATGAAAAATAGTATCAAATAGTATCATGGACTAATAGAGAATTTGCCCTAATTTTATAAAAAAAACTGGTTGTTGAAATAGGATGATGATGCAAGAACAGTGAGTTTGAAAAAAAAAATAGAGTGATGCAAAAAAAATTAAGATAATAATAATTATTATTATATATGCAATAATAATAATAATTATTATTATAATAATAGTTATTATTATTATTATTATTTTGTTTGACCGGAAAAAAGTCTATCTACTTCCACATAGAAGTCAAATTAGGACAAAAAACACAGCAGCCATGTCTCTTTCCTTCTCCTTCCTTAAGATCTTTCCAAGGTTTTTATTACTCCATTAGACAAAAACTTCTTTTGAACTAAACTTATAGATGTTAAGAAGCATGATGATGTTCATCAACTTCCTCTTCTTCTTCCTCTCCATATCACCATTAGAAGCCACAAACTTCACCTTCAATGGCTTCCAAGGATCCAACCTTCACCTTGATGGCATCTCAAGCATCACCTCCAATGGCCTCTTGAGACTCACAGACACTACCAAGCAGAACAAGAGCCATGCCTTCTATCCAACTGCTCTGCACTTGAGGAACTCCTCTTCTGGTGATCCCCTCTCCTTCTCCACTTCCTTCATCTTTGCAATCCTCCCTCAATACAAAGACTTGTTTGGCCATGGCATCACCTTTGTCCTCTCCCACTCCATCAACCTCTCTTCCACTCTTGCCAGCCAGTACCTTGGCCTCTTCAATGAAACCAGCAATGGTGATTCTTCAAACCATGTTCTTGCTGTGGAGTTTGACACCAACTTCAACCCTGAGTTTGGGGACATTGACAACAACCATGTTGGGATAGATTTCAACAGCTTGAGATCCATTGTTGCTGCTCATGCATCTTATTTCAGTGCTTCTGGGTTTAAGAACCTGAGCCTTGTGAGTGGAGATCTTTTGCAGGTATGGATTGAGTATGAACAATCAGATAAGCTCCTCAATGTGACAATAGCTCCAGTCTCTGTTCCTAAACCCAGTGTTCCTCTCATCTCTTCAGTTGTAAATCTCTCATCTTTGATTCAAGATGACATGTATGTTGGTTTCTCTTCATCCACTGGTTCTTTCCCAACATCTCACTACATCTTAGGATGGAGCTTCATGTTGAATGGAAAGGTTCAAGCACTAGACCTCTCAAAGCTTCCATCTCTCCCTCTCATGGCTTCAGAATCAAAGTCCAAGCTCCTCCCCATTGTTTTGCCTTTGATTGGTGGGAGCTTGGTGTTAATGGTGATGGCCTTTGTGGTGGTGGTGGTGGTGAGGAGGAGAAGGAACAAGTATGCAGAGCTGCTTGAAGATTGGGAAAGAGAGTATGGACCTCAGAGGTTTTCCTACAAGGACTTGTTCTTAGCCACCAAGGGATTCAGAGACAGAGAGCTTTTGGGAGCTGGTGGCTTTGGTAGAGTCTACAAAGGAGTTCTCCCAAAGACTAACATCCAAGTAGCAGTGAAGAAGGTCTCCCATGAATCAAGACAAGGCATGAGGGAGTTCATTGCCGAGATTATCAGTATCGGAAGGCTACGGCATCGAAACTTGGTACAGCTCCTGGGTTACTGCAGGAGAAGAGGAGAACTCTTGCTGGTCTATGACTTCATGCCAAATGGGAGCTTGGATAGACTTCTGTTTGATAAACCAGAGTCATTGCTTGATTGGGAGCAGAGGTTTCAGATAATCAAAGGAGTGGCTTCAGCTCTTTTTTATCTTCATGAAGAGTGGGAACAAGTGGTGATTCACAGAGACATCAAAGCTAGCAACATTTTGTTGGATGGTGAGATGAATGGGAGGCTTGGAGACTTTGGACTTTCAAGACTGTATGATCATGGAAGTGATCCACAGACCACTCATGTAGTCGGTACTCTCGGTTATCTTGCGCCAGAGCTTCCGAGGACCGGCAAGGCAACTACTAGCACTGATGTGTATGCCTTCGGGGGGTTTCTCCTTGAGGTGGCATGCGGAAGAAGACCTATAGAGATGAAAGCTTTGCCCCAGGAGATGATTTTAGTAGACTGGGTCTTTGAATGCTGGAAAGAAGATAGTATTTTGGATGTTAGAGATCCCAATTTGGGGGACAAGTTCAAGGTGGAGGAGATGGAGATGGTGTTGAAGCTTGGATTAGTTTGTTCTCACCCAAATCCTAAGTATAGACCACCAATGAGAGCTGTGACGCAGGCATTGGATGGCTCTGCTCCTCTTCCTTTGATGTTGGAAGAGAGTTGGGTGGCCGGTGATTCTTTTGCTGCTTTGAGAGATGAGAGTTTCAATGTTTCTGTTACTACTGGATATCATTCTCTTGCAACTAGCTTCAAATGTTTAGAATCAGTTGCTCAATGAGGCTGTTCATCAATGTAGAAATATCCGATAATAAAAAAGGACGACAGATTGAAGAGAGCTTTAGTTTAATGCTCACAATTCAGTACCATCAAATGTAGAATCAGGAGCAGAATGAGATGGTTGATGTAGAAAAGGATATGTCGATGCTCAATTCAGTACCATCTAATGCAGAGACAGTATTGAATGAGATGTTTGATGTAAAAAAAAAAAATTCATGAATTCCTGTTAATTCTTGTTAACTCTGTACATCAGATAGCAAATTAAAATGCTGATTTTGTATTTCTGAAACTTTGTCTGAATTACTGAATGAATGAAAAAACTTTGATTGTCAGTGACATCAATATATCATCAATAACTTTGTACCAAATTGAAGAGTTTCAGAGATGATAACAGAGAATGTAAACAAAAAGATCAATGAGAGTAAGGGTATACATTATATTGCTCACGAGTAGCTATGAAACAGAGCACAAAGCGTGAATGGTCCCTGCCATTAGAACACCAGCTCATCTTCTCTTCTCTTCTCTTCTCCTCTCTTCTATCAATGGAGATCTCTAACTCGCATGTATTAATTAACATTCACTGAGATATTAAGCCAACAATGGAGAACACACACTGCGTCACCACATCCACACGCCATGCAAACTCTCAAACAGAAACCCAACACGTACGACTAAGATGAAGACATAGTTGTAAACTTGTGATGCATGGCATGCAGGGGATCTGGCAAAGAGGGCATCATTCATAAATAATGAGGAGATGGAGAACAAGACCAACCTCGTGTTGTCTGTCACGCTATTGGTTTAAACAGTTGTGACAACTAAAAAGGAGGCATTTACCTCCGTTCATGAGGACAGCCCTACTAGGTTTTAAAGCTCACCAACCCTTAGATATCTCTCTATCTCTTCTTTAAGATTAGTGTTTTGGAGCAGTTGTTAACTAACCCATCTTCTCCTTTGTTCCCGGGAGCTTTAACTACCCTGCATCCCATGTTTGAAAAACCGTTATACAAACATTAGATCATCTCTCCCCACGTACTTACCACTTCCATCTCCCTCTCTCTCTCTTTCTATAAGTACTAAAAGAGGTAAAGAGAGGGAGAGGGAGAAGAAGAAGATCAGGAGGATGGAGGGAAGTAGTCCACTGTTACTGTGTGATGAGGAGTTGATGCTTTCAAGTCCTTCACATTCTTCTCCTTTGTCATTGGGATGTTATATGAACTGTTGTTCCAGTAGTACAGTGTCTGGGGGAGATCATATAAGTGAAGAAGATATGAAGATTGTTTTTCAGGAATACATGAGAAGAGAGCATGTCTATCAACCTTATGTTCAATATGTGGAGCAACTCCAATCCAGTTCTGAATTATCAATTGCTAGATTCAGAGCAGTGAGATGGATCATCTTGGTAATTAATCTTGTCGTTTTCTTGTTCTTGTGTTAATTAATCTTATCATCAAGATGTTCTTTCAGGCTTGCAGCAGACTCAAGCTTTCACTTGGAACCACATTCAATTCTGTCAACTATCTTGATCGTTTCATCTCCATGAATTGTTCTCTGGTAATAATTAATTAAGTATATATATATATATATATAGATGAGCTTATCCAATTATGAAATTAAACAAGATTGGTTGCAGGAATGGGAGACATGGATGATGGAGTTGTTAAGCATTGCATGTATATCCATTGCTTCAAAGCTTGATGAAGTTATCATCCCTTCAGTCCATGATTTCTTGGAGGAAGTGGAGCACACGTTCAAGCCGAGCACGATCCAAAGAATGGAGCTCTCGGTGCTCAAAGCTCTGAATTGGAGGCTCACCAGCGTGACAGCATACTCCTATGTTGACCTGCTGATGCGGCGGCCGCGAGCCAATCGTGTCACCGAGCTCCTCCTCCATGCTCTCTTAGGTAATTCATCGAACACCTTATGAGCATCAGTACTCTCACGTACACTCGATCTCAACCGTCTGATCGAACTAACTAAACGTTGCAGATTCTAGGTTTCTCGAGTTCAAGCCATGCGACGTGGCCGCATCAGCGCTCCAGTGCGGCCTCGGAGCTTCAGAGAACGATCTCATGCTTTCATTCCCTCAGGAACGTAGAGTAAGACCTACTCTCTCTATCTCAACCGTCTGATCTTGATCGTACGGCTGCATGCATGGCTATCGTTCTTATGATTCACGTGATGCTTGCTTTCCAGGATCATATAAACGAGTGTTCCAAAATCATGCAAGAGTACAACAGTGCTAGCTCATGGATGAAGAATAATATTCATGGCTGCCCACCAAGTCCAGTCACAGTCATTCCCATGCAGAGCATCAACGTGGACATTAATGGCTTCTTCAAACCCTTCATTAAACCTTAACATTGTTCTTATATTTTCTAAATTACAAGATACATTGATCAGTTATCAGTTCCAAAGAGGTAACTGTACATATATATATATATAGATTCATTGAAATGCAGTAACATTTCTGCAGTTCTTCTAAATCCTCCACTTCCTTTATGAGAGAATGCATCAATAAAATCATCTATTTTCCATCAATCCATGTAACAGTATGAGGATTTGTAGATGTGGGGATGAGTGTCTCTGATTGTTCTTTTATTGATTGTTCTTTTGTTAGTCCCAGCAGGGAGAACAGAGTGTTCTTCACCTTGTTGACAACTCCATCAATCTCTGGAACCCCATTGTAGAGCAATGCAGTCTCAGTGAGCACTTCACAGAGAGCTCTATCATCTTCTCCGGGTTCTAGTTTATGCATCACAATGACCATCAAAGAAACACATTTATCGTAAGAGATTCCTTGTTTGATCTCCATTGCTTTAGTCCATGCGGGTGCAATCACCTTCAACACCATTTCCTTCAATGTAGTATTCTTCTCCATTGATGTCTCTCTGAAAGCATTAAGATGATGCAACTGTGATCCTCTTTTCTTATGAGAATCAAACATGTACTTCATCTCCAACTCCATGTTTGGCTTAATCGGTGGTCGCCTCGAGGATCTCTCTTTGTAGAACCTCGGCGATCTCTCTGATTCATACACTGCATTGCAAAGTACAAAAGATGATCAACAAAACTTCTTTTTGAATCAATTGTGATGTGAAGGAGAAGAAAATTAAATACTCGGCGCTCCATGGAACTCAGGGTCCTCTTCTCCTCCATTGTTATCTTCATGAACTCCAAAAGGAATAGGTGTTGCTTCTTCGCCGGACTTATGGTGGCCATGCTTCTTTCCAAGCATATGCCGCCATTTGAGAGCCTTGTCCTTCACCTTCACCATGATAGACTTCTTGCCATGGTGATTGTGAGGACTTGTCGGCATTGTCCATTGATCTCCACGAACCTCATCCTTACCTTCAAACAAACATAAACATCAGACGATGAGCTTGTTTATAAAGCTAATCAAAAGAACAAATTACAACAAAGGATTCATGGATTACCTGGTTCTTGTGAGCTATGAACTTCAACCATCTCTGCACCTCTTTCTCAGAAAGAAGACATAAAAAGCACATATAAATAGAGAAACAGGATACAAGATAACCAACATCTCAAACAAGGGGAAGCCCGTGTTGGTAGTCAACGAACGTGCCAAGAAGTGCCACGTGTCAAAATAATATGCTACATTGACTTGTTGTTGACCAATGCAATATAAATATATTGAAATATCAATAATTTGTCCACATAACTGAGAAAATTACAATCAAGTTTGACAATTGATAACTATATATGGGCTGGCTGTTCTTAAAAGCTGATAGCCTTCCACACTTCATATACATGAACAAGCAGCTTTCTTTTGTCTATAAACCTAAACCATCTCTTTAATTATAGTACATGGACATTTATGTATATTCTCTGCAGGTGCATCAGGGGGTTAGGATCATATGAATTTCGGTGCTATCAATGTACACTTGTAAGAAGAAGCAAATGCTTATTTGCAATCAGGACAGAAGAAAAAGAGCAGCCGATACTAGCATTTGGTAAGCTGTAAAACTTCTCTATGCAATCTCGGGGTGGGCTAGAGACTGAATTCTGCTCCTTTCTGCGAGAGAAAGCAAACTGTTAACCAATGTTGGGAAGAAAAATAAAAGAGACAGAAATCGAACAAATTGGTTCAGAGAAGTATCTCATACCCCCAGCAGCTACAAGTTTCTCCACACGGGTGACTATATGTTTTCCATAAGTATATTTCTTGAGTGAGTTTAAGTGAACTTTTATTCGTGACAGGATCAGCTCACATTGCTGATTGTCGACAGTCTGCAACACTTTCTGTACAACATAGTTACCATATTGATCTTTCATCATCACCTAATGAATTGGAAAGAGAAGAAACACTTGTTAAGTTTGGCGTGAATGCAAATGCACACATCAGGTATTGAAGGAAAAGACATGTAAAAGACCTGGAGGGGCTCATTTTCATCTGTGGTGCCAAGGATCTCATTTACCAACGCTTGACGTTCCTCAAGATCAGCATAAATCAAACACTTCTCAACAACATTTGACGCAAACTTTTGCAGGCTCAGCTCAACTATTTGACCAGTTAGGTAGCTGATAATAGCAGATCTCTCCTCAGGCTTCCCATGCTCAAGTACATGCTGTATAAATACATGGTAGATCAATCAATGAGTCAATCATTCAATCATGTGTAGAATACATGTTGTAACAGCATGAATGCCATCAAAGGAAGATAACTCCAGAAGACAAAGGTATACATAGCATATGACCATGAAATGTAAAGAAAGACCCCACCAGTGACAGTTGCAATATGTGAAATCTAAAATTTTACTAAACTGACCTGAATCACATAGTTGCCATACTGATCCTTTGACAGCCGTATCACATTTCGCAATATCTCATCCATCACGATAGTCTGGGTTTTAGGATCATAGCAGTGCTCCAGAACCCTCTGCATCCACAAAACCATTGTCAGTGCTGCATAAACTGCAAAGAGATAAATGGATGTATGCACTTGAATAACCTGTACAACACGACAACCATAAGGATGGGTAGACAATGTCACAACTTGGCCAACAAACTCGGACAGTATAAACTGAAGTGAATCCTGAGGGATGCACTCAATACATTTCTGAATAACATGGTTTCCATTCTGATCAAGTACGCAACGCATGATATGGCCATCAAGCTCTTGGACCATTCTAGTCCGTTGGTCCAAATCAACAAATTCAATAGCCTGCATCAATATGTTAAGAAACAAAGGTAGAAGACAATGAACAAGTGAAGTCGGAGAAAAATTCCGGAAAGAACAAATGATCTTGCACTCCAGCATTCACTAACAAAAATGTACTCAACTAAGGTACCTTCTGGATTACTCGACAACCGTACATCTGAAGGCTGAGTTTCAATACATGTCCACTAAGTATATCACCCAATTCCCTTACCTGAGAAACAGTTCCATGCTCGAAAAACTAGTACAAAAACAAATTGTAAGCAATTCATATGAAAAACCCCAGAACATTTGGTAAAGATCAACAAGAGAAGCAATAGAAGGGAAAGAAACAAGGTACTTTCTGGATCACATAATTGCCAAACACATCAGTCATCAATGAAAGAGCTTGAGGAATGATTTCTTGAAAAACCATGTTTGTTTCCTCTTCTTTCGCGGTTTCAAGTTTCTGCTGTATGAAGCGGCTCCCATACTGGTCAGTACTGGACAAACATATAGAGTCGATCAAATGATTTAAGTCATTAGCTTCAAGCATAAGCTCAACATGAGGATTAAATTAATATAGATAATAGCAGGGGTAATAACTGGTGTAACCTCTTGCACGGCATGCCAAGAGCAAGCAAAAAAATGAATCACTGTACAATTGGGGGTGTGTGTGTGTGCCAAGAAATTAGAGCATAATCAGGGCTAACATAGCATGTGTGTGTGTGTGTGTCAAGAGATTAGAGCATAATCAAGGCTAACATAGCGTGTGTGTGTGTGTGTGTGTGTGTGTTTTAATGCAGTGGTGCTTTCCCCAAAGATGAAGAACTAACAAATGCATTCAATTTGCCGAACTATAATAATGTCAGTGTCACTAAATTAAGAGATAAGCAGGCAAGTGTGATACCTGAACCCAACTACATGACCGGTAATCTCATAAAGTTCAAGGCTTCTGGTTTTGTTGCTCTTGAACTCCTCCAAAAGTGACTGAGGCAAAGTTTCATCAATAGTGCCCATGCTATCTGCGTGCCAAGAGCCAACAGCAGATCCACTCACGTTGCTTAAACCAGAACCATGCCTTAGAGGTCTAGCAGGGGGCACAGGCTGTGCGGGAATGGCTAGAGGGTATGGTAGACCCAACTTCAAAGGAGGATTGGCAAGGTAATTAGGATTCATTCCTGCAGCTCTAGCTTGACTTGGAATCACATTTTGCTTGTCCGGTTGAACCAATGCACCAAGATAAGCTTTCTGAATTCCAAGTATATCTAAATAAGGTTTGGCTATGGAAGGATCACCAGTGGCAGCGGCAATGTGAGCTGCCCAATCTGCCACTCTCAGATATTCCAAGTGACGCGGATCAGCATGTTGAGGCATTTGAACAGGAGTTGCCGCTGCTGCTGCATAATTCCCCAGGTCATCGACATTTTGCAAGTCTGCATCATTAAAATCTCGGCCTGAGGGAAAAACAGCTCCTAATGCCCCAGACTCCAGAGTTCCCAGACCATGGGAAAGAGACGACAGAGAGGCATCAGAAGCAGCAGAGTTTTCAAATAGATGAGGCAAATTACTTGTCCAGATATTTCTTGGCCTTGCTGCTAATGCATGATTGGCATTGTAGTTACTGAGTCCAAAATTTGCAATAGCTACATTAGAATCATCAGGATTCTGAAATTGGAGAGGAGAAACACGATGACTGGCAACTGAAGTGGCAGAAGGAATTTGAACATCTACTGGACATGGAACCCTACGCCTGTGTAGATCAACCTGACTGTCTGGCCTCATAGTCAAATTGCTAAAGTCAACTCCAGTGCTCCCAGAAAAATCAGGACGCTGAGACCTCACTGACTGCAGGTAAGTGGACATACCCAAACGCATATTATCAATATTGTTGTGAAGCTCTGAAGTATCATCATATGTATTATCTGTCAACAAGTTCATTCCAGATAAAGCAGGCACTAGATCATCAGAGAGAGAATTTCTACTTGCCATAAGAGAATAAGGTGTGGGGTTTCTCGCTAGTGGAGATCCTAAAACAGAATCCCGATGAGATGCAGTCGATGACAACCTTCTTTGCTGAAAGTTAGCCCCAATTTGTGCACTCCCTCCAGATTGCAGCCCACTGACTGATGATGTAGCCTCATCAGTAATATTTGAAGGTTCCATAGCACTACCGAATGGACTGTAACTTTCTGGGTGTGATGGAGCTGCTAAAAGAGTACCCTGACCCAGTTCATCCTGAAATGGACATTAATCACATATCAACACACAATAAAATCAAGGGAATTCAGCAGCAATATCCGACAAAATTCGAAAACAACAAAAGGAATCCTCCCAAGTATCCGACAAAGTAATCTTCAGGAATCCTCGCATCTAGTAGGCTTAAGCAAACCATGCTCAAAAGTGCTCTGCCAAAGTTTCATAGAGGTAATAATAAATCTTACGGAAGCGACAACATTGAAATACGACAATGCAGAAGAAAACCATGCAAGCTGAAGAGAAGTGATCAATTTGAACAACCAGTGAAGGAATGCAGTCAATAGTAATAGTAAATGATATTCGAAATAGAATGCAAGGATTCCCCTGTCCAAGCTGGGGCTCCTCCCAATAGTATCCGACAAAGTAATCTTCAGGAATCCTCGCATCTAGTAGGCTTAAGCAAACCATGCTCAAAAGTGCTCTGCCGAAGTTTCATAGAGGTAATACTAAATCTTAAGGAAGCGACAAAATTGAAATACGACAATGCAGAAGAAAACCATGCAAGCTGAAGAGAAGTGATCAATTTGAACAACCAGTGAAGGGATGCAGTTAATAGTAATGGTAAATGATATTCGATATAGAATGCAAGGATTCCCCTGTCCAATCTGGGGATCCTCCCAATAGTATCCCGCAAAGTAATCTTCAGGAATCCTCATCTAGTAGGCTTAAGTAAACCATGCTCAAAAGTGCTCTGCCGAAGAGTCATAGAGGTATTACTAAATCTTACGATGCGACAAAATTGAAATACGACAATGCAGAAGAAAACCATGCAAGCTGAAAAGAAGTGATCAATTTGAACAACCAGTGAAGGGATGCAGTCAATAGTTATAGTAAATGATATTTGAAACAGAATGCAAGGATTCACAGATAAATTGAAGCCTTACTGATTAGAATCACATACAAGAAGGTTAAATATCAAACTTTTACTGTAGCAATGTCAGTGATCTACCAACAATAGAAACTAATTACAGAACAAAAATTACCAAGTTTTATGTTGTAAATGAAGTGAAATTCACCTGATAAACATCAGTGAAGCTTCCTTGCCGCCCAAGCTCCAAACCTGAGAAACCAATCAATCCATCTCCTTCCTGGTCCAACCAGCCCGGAGAACTGAAAGCATTCCCCTGTCCAACCTGGCGCTCCTCCAGTGCGCCAAAGCTCGGCTGCCGAGAGAACAACGACAGACCGGCTTCTTCCTCGGCACGGCTGGACTTCCTCTGGTCCCCAATCCCACCAAAACCCTGGAACCCCTGCGAGAGGCTCCGATTCTCCCAAGAGAGCGCTGGCGACGGGACCCGAGGGTTACGGTTAGAATGCGAGTAGCAGGACGAGAGGTACGCCGGGTCCGACTGGAGCACCGACGACGACGACAACCTATCGCCATCTTTGAACCTGGCGATGGCCTCGCGGGACTCGCCCACCGACGGAGGAGCGGAACCACTTCTTTGGAGGCCAAGCTCCCAATCACGATCGCTCGGCGCCGCATTCCCCCACCTCTGCTCACGGAGCAGCAACCTCGACTCCTCATCGCCGAGCCCTTTCCCCGAATCCGGCCGCATGCTCATCGAACTCCTAACAACCATCAAGAAAAGAGATCAAAAGATAGCGACTTTAGCATCAAGACCAAGCACCGACTTGGAACACTAGGATTAAGCAAAAAAAGGATCAAGCTTTCGATGCCAAAACAGGATATCACTCCATTTCAAGATTGAAAAAACGAGAACCTCGTTGGAAAGCGCGAAACGGCTATGAGCACGAAGATCGGCTAGCAAAGGTTGGATTTTCACGATGGTTCGAGTTCGACAAGGTCACTGATCGGCAAACTCCGACGCCATTATCGGTACAATCGCTGCTTGGAGGCGTCGCACCGGGGTGAGCAAAGAGAAGAAGAAGAAGAAGAAGAAGAAGAGAGCGAGAGAAACGAGAGGGGGTGGTGAGGGATGTTATAGAGGGAGGGAGGAGAGAGAGGAATGCAAGTAATGATGATGATCTCAATCGTTGATTTTTGGATGAGCGGTCAAGATCGATCCAGGCAGGGGATTCGTGCATGAGGGTCTCGTTTAGTAGGGTTTTATTACAAGGGATTCAGTGATGGAGAGGTATTAGTACTGAAATAAATGTCCAAATTAAATGCACTCTTTTTTTCTTTTTTTTTCTTTTAATAAATAAATAAATTTAAACTTTTTTTTAATTTTAGCAATAAATTGATTTTAAACCTTGAATTTTAGAAATTTTCTTAATTCGAGGGAAATTGGTAGGGGTTTAGGGGCACGTGAGGCTCACGAGCCACAAATCTTTGTGCATGTGGACATACTCAAACATGGCCTGAGACACCAAATTGAGCCCATTAGTATTTTCTAATACTGTATTTCCTTAGATATGTCCCTAAGTTTCACTGTATCGGTCGTCCTTCTTAAAATATATTTCCGAAACGTTTTCCTTCTTTCCAATTACACGAGTCTTTCCGTGCTTGTCGTATTCTTTTATAGTATTGTATGTTGGAGACAGCGAAGCGAAGGGGGATATTTTGTGAAGGTTTAAAAATAATCAATAATTACTATTTGTCTTCTTCGAGTAATTGCCGAGGAGATTGTTGTTGTAATTTTGATTTTACGGATGAAGCACAAGAATGCAAACTCTAGTTATGGACATATTTCAAATGAGATGTTAGACTCTACTTTTTGAAATTAAGGTCATCAACCACATGATATTGACATCACTTTTCAAAAATTCTAAACAAAATTTTAGTTTCTCGTTTCAGCATATACCTATCATTAAGTGTATTTTTCTATATTTTCTTCGAATATATGATGTCAGAAAATTTTCTTAAATGTAACTTTCAAATTTCTTTGTTCTTAAAATATCATTCAGACTATTTTCATTATTTTCAAATATAAGAGTCTTTCAGTGATTGTCGTATTCTCTTTATAACATTACTTGGAACTTTCCGAGGAAAAGGACTTGAGAAGGTTTGGGAATACACAATAACTGCTACAATTGTCTTTTTTGAGTAATTATCGGGGATTAATATTGTTATTTTGATTCTAAAGATGAAATGTAAGAATGTTAATTCTAATGACTAACACATATTAGTTTGTTAACCATACAAATGTCAACTCTAATGAAGGTTAGTATAAAACTTTGACGTCCTTAGAGAAAAACAGTACTAATTGCATTGTCATGAGAGTATCAACGATTTGGTTGATCAATTGAGATGATCAATAGTCTAATAGGAGTTGAAATGTTGAAAAAAAATAATAATAATAAATAAATCAATAAATAATTTACTTTTTTGTGGCGATGTCTCAATTTTAAACCTATTAAAAGACAGACAAAACTTGTATTTTTTTTTTCAAAGCTAGAGTTTATTTTCTAAAGTAGAAAAAATAGAGAAAAAAAAAGTTATCTAATGAGATGGAACATGATATGAGATCCAAAAGAATATTCTTCCCAAAAACTAAGGATAAAAAAAATATATTTTAGTGCTTCCGTGATCCTAAACACCTTGGATAAGGGTTTAGGTTGATGGGGATAAAAAAAAGGATATGAAGAAAAAAAATGAAGATAACTTTATTTATCCCATATTAATCCAACATAATCCCATTCCTTGTCTTGTTCTTTATCCCTTATCCTGACATGAGATAAATGGGCTTATCTTCGAATAAACCCAAATTTGGCCATCACCAAAGAAATCGAGAGGAATAAATAAAAAAAATAAAAAAATCTCTCTAAAAACGAATAAAATAATGAAAATATAGACCAACTATTTGGTCAGTAATAATGTTTCAATTATATATATATATATATATATTGTTACGAAGACAAAAATTAATCTTAAAGCACATTATCACTTAAATATCCTTCCATCACTTAATCATCTAACGGTGGAGATCAGTCTTTCAAAAAGTTTTAGAGAGCCCTAGAGAGCTCCAATAGTTGTTTCTGACCTAGACAAGTTGGCACAGTACCCTTCATACTAAGTGTATTATAATCGTTCAACTGCTTAACAGGCTTAA
Organism: Dioscorea zingiberensis; assembly: GCA_026586065.1. Lineage (NCBI taxonomy): Eukaryota > Viridiplantae > Streptophyta > Magnoliopsida > Dioscoreales > Dioscoreaceae > Dioscorea > Dioscorea zingiberensis. The sequence continues at coordinate 2,026,092 of CM048818.1, read as the reverse complement.
CTCACTATACAAGGATCTTTTCACTCAACTTCTAACCAATTGAGTATTCAATACTAATTGAACAAACGCTTCTCTTTTTTATATTTAAATTTTCTTTTATATTCAGAAGAGTAACCAAATGTATTACATCTGGCCCTAACTAAGAGCCAGTCACCTAGCCGGTATAGCCCTTCAGTTAAGTTTCATTAAATTAAAATTTTACAAATTAACATGTGCTAGGGAAGACACAAGAGCCCCACCAGCCCCTCACACCAAAACCCCAATAACTCCATCCCCCTCTCCCTCAACTTAAACCTCACCTGCATGCTTTTACCTCCCCAAGCCCTCACCTGCACATCACACTCCCCCCGCTCAGCTCCTAAATTACTAGGCTTATTCCCCCATTTATGGCTCCCACTATTTCTCTAGCTAGTACCCACCACGGGCCCATGCAACATTCCACTTAGCTCTTGATCTACACCTTCATCCAACCTCCAGTAGAGCAGTAGCCTTGTAATGCTAAACCCAACATCCTCGACACCTCCCTCATCTTCCCTTCAAACACCCTTAGGTTCCTTTCCTCCCACAGTGCCCACCAGGTGACCATCACCAAGGTTGACCATCTGTGCCGATCCCTGTCACGTACATAGTCTCAGCGCCAAGAGGTCCAAGCATCCTCAACTGAGCTTGGACGGAGCGGGAAGCCACTCATATGTTCCATATAATATGAGACAATGAGAGCATACCTATAGTATAAGAACAAGTGGTTGACCTCTTCTAGTATCGTTCCACACATAGGGCAACCAACGTCCAAGTCACCCCAACGTCGTTTAAGAAGGTTAATCCTCGTAGTATCCTATCCCTACCACCAACCAAGGGAACGATTTAAGCTTTAGAGGGACCCAGGTATCCTAAAAGACTTCATGCAAATGTGATCTGACCCTTCTATCCATGAGAAGGTTGTACAAGCTTTTCACAGAGAACCTGCCGGAGGAGGTAAACCTCCACAGCCTGCTATCCGCCAAGTGCTCATCCCTCGATTCCTCTAGCAATATCATGATCGCCTCCCCTGCCAATCACGCTTGGCCCCTTGCCGCTTGTTTGACCTTGGATACCCACCAGACTCCGTCTTGCACCGGGAACACAAAGTTGAACACTCGCCTTTGTGGGTTGACACATTCCTTGAACGCTTCTAGGTAGGTTAGCCTAAACTCGGTATCCCCTAGTTACCCTTCTAGGTAGGAGCACTCCCTTCCGTCTCCTAGTTGTACCTTGGTGCCTCTGAGGTAGATGTCACACACCGTCAAGATACCATTCCAGAAGTATGAGCAACACATTGCATTTCCCCTAGAACAATCCCAGAACGGCCACCGGTGGTAGTACTTCTCTGAAACGAAGTCCACCCACGGTGAGCGGTCTTTGCCATGCAACCTAGCCCACCACCTAGCCAACATGCTTCGGTTGAATGCTTGTAGGTCCAATATACCCATCCTCCTGAACTCCTTTGGTCTACAGACGTTCCCCTAGTCCATCAAGTTCAGCCCCTGTCATTCCCTCCTCTCCACAAAAAGACAACTCTCAACTTATCCACCTCTTTGATCACCCATTTTGGAACCAAGAAGAACGTCAGGTAGTGGTTGATGCATGCCGTAAGGACTGTGTTCGTCAGGATCCATCAGCACCCCAGAGATAGGTACATTCCTTTCCATAGTGCCGAGCGAGCGTGAACCTTAGCCACCACACCCTCCCGACGATCGACCTTGCTACCCCCACAGGTATCCCAAGGTATTTTAGTAGGAATACTCCCATCCCACACCCAAGCTCCCGCACCAGTAACCTTTCTCGGTCTGGTTCCACCCAAATGGTCAGCGCACTCTTCTATAGATTCAGCTTAAGCCCTAATAGCAGCTCGAAAGCAAACACCAACCACTTAATTAGCACTACGAACCTCCTCTTAAACCTGCAAATGATCAGGTTAATTATCATCCACACATTAGGTAGATAGTAGCTCATGTCTCCTCCCCGCTCTGCACTAGATCCCCGTCAGCCAGCCACCATCTCGAGCACACTATAGAATTCATGTCCACATATCCATTACAAGTATAAATAGATACGGGGAGAGTGGGTCACCTTCAAGCAAGCCCCTTCACCTCCGGAACTCCCCTGATGGGCATCCATTTACTAGAACCCTCATCGCCGAGGACCCCACCACACCCATGATCCAATGAATCCACACCTCACCAAACCCCCACGAGTGTAACACATCCACCAAGAAGCTTCATCACACACTGTCATACGCCTTCTCGATGTCCAGTTTCAGTATAAATGCTTTCCACACCTCCTACGTGTATGTATGGATGGCTTCCTGAACGAGTGCCACGCTTTCCATCATCCACCCCCCTGACATGAATGTTGTTTGAGATCACGCTATAAGAGTGCTCATTCGCAGCTTCAGACGGTTGATAAGGCATCGAGCAAACGCTATATATGTGAACAAACACTTCTCTCTCCTAGAGCTCTCCCACTCTCTTTCTCTCCATTCTATTCTCTCGTTCTAGCTCTCCCCTCTTTAGTACTCTTTCTCAGACTCTCTGATTTGATTGTCAGAGGCTACCTTGGAACTCCTCTCCTTGCATATATATCACCTAGATCCCTATTGCGACGAAATTCTTGAAGATCCGATCCCTAGAGCATCAGAGGATCCTACGAGCAAGGAACCAGTCCGAAGAATCATCCATGCAACCGATCTTTCCCATAATTTTTTAAGTTTCTCCATCTTGATCGATTTTTCATCCATCCATTGATCTAAATTTGCTCTAATTTCAAAGAGAAAGCAAATCTATACATCAATATATATATATATATATATATATATATATATATATGTATATATATATATATATGTATAGATTTATATATAACCAAGTGAAGCGAATTATGTTCTTCAAGAAATCCATGAAGGTATTGCAGGAAATCACACAGGGGGAAAAGCACTTTGTCATAAAATTCTAAGGCAAGGTTATTATTGACCCACTTTGCTGAAGGATGCAAAAGCATTTGTCCAGAGGTGCGATGCTTGTCAGCGCTACTCAAACATCGATACCAAATTCCTTCCCTTCCCCCTATTGGAGTACCGTGCCATTCGCACTTTGGGGAGTAGATCTACTTGGCTCATTTCAAAAGCGATTTCTGCAGATGAAATTTTTGATTGTTGCCATTGATTATTTCACCAAGTGGGTGGAAGCTTCTAACCCCTTTATTAATGGGAAAAGGTCGGAAATTCTTATGGAAGTCGATGTCTGTCGATTCGGGCTCCCGCAGAGCATTCATCGCATAATGGGAGCGGTTAGAATGCTACATTCAAAAATTTCGTGAGGAGCTTCGGAATTGAGCACAGACTTACCGGTCACTCACCCTCAAGCAAATGGGCGTGGAAGCTTAATTTAATAGAACCTTGCATTATACCCTCAAGACTAGAGTGCTCCGGAATCAATCTAATTGGGTGGATGAGGTGCCAGGGGCGCTTTGGGCCTACAGAACTACTTGCCGAACTCCTACCGGAGAGACACCATTTGCGCTGGCATTTGGAGTGGAAGCAGTTCTTCCAGCTGAAATTGAAGTCCCAACCCCTCGGATCCAAACCTTTAATCCAACAAGTAATGAAGAGGTACTTAGGGCTGATCTCGATTTGTTGGAAGAAAAAAGGGAGGAAGCTGCCCTCCGAGCTGTTGCATACGCCAGAAGGTCAAACGTCACTACGACGTCAAGGCGAAAGAGGTGACATTCCAAGTGGGAGATCTGGTCTTGAGGGAAAACATTTTTGAAGGCAACAAAAGTAGAACAGGGAAGCTTAATCCAAACTGGGAAAGCCCTTATGTTGTAACCAAGATTGTAAAGCCTGGCACTTATTGGCTCACCAAGATGGACGGAAAAAGGCTTAAACGCCCTTACAATTCCGAACATCTTAGGAGGTACTATCAATAAAATTTCCTGTTCTACAACATGCCTAAGGATTTCTCAACAGAGCCTCCAGAAGTAGAAGCAAAATCTTCCAAATTCAACTTAAAGCTAGGCATTGGGGTCAAGGCTCGAGTCATAGCATAACATAAAGAAGCTCTCGCTAACTCACCGTGAATGTCGAGGCTCGAAATTTGCGAAAATAGCGAGCAACCTAGGAAATCCCCACAAAGTACTTGATTACTCACAGCTAGGGTCTAGGCTCAGAGGCTGACATAATAGCAACTAGCCCGATTAGGGGATAGCTTCCATTAACGAGCCAATCTATCAAGGAGGCCTAATCCAAGGTCCAACAATTCCGATCTCCTTGTAGAAGGAGCTCGAAACCAAAGTTAAGATGGTAGCGGGTTTAGGCTCGAACCATCTCTCAAACGTGAACGCATGCGCTAAGGAACTCAAATGACGAACACATTTCTCCAAACAAGGTGATAGCGGGTCTAGGCTCGAATCACCTTGAATGAAAACCCACAACAAAGAGCTCGATAGTTGGCAACTAAGAAGCGGAAGAATTAGAAGCGCGGGATAGAAGCATGGCAAAAAACTCAAAATCCTTTCCATGCACAGGTAAAAGTGAATTTCATTTATCAAAATGACATTAACATTTGCAACAGGAAGGAACAAGCAAAACTACACATTATGGGGGAAGGAAGTACAAGATGAACAAGATCAGTCAAAAAACCAAGCTACTCTCCGCCCTTCAAAGGTGCCGTGGGGACATCTCCACTTTCGTCGAGATCCTTTTCGACATTAGTATCATTAGCTCCACCAGCCAGAGTCTCAAGAGCATCAATATAAGTCAGATTGGCAAAATCTGCATTGGGAAATTTCAGAACAATCTCTTTCAAAGCGAAGCTTTCCTCCCTCCCCTCGTCGCGTCGCTCCCTCGAGCTGATTCAGCCACTTGACGAGCTTCAGCGCAAGCCTTCTCCAATTTCTCTGCTTTCTTTTCACTCTCAGATAATGACTTCCGACAAGCTTCCATCTCCTCGGAAATGCTTTCGTGATCTTTCCTTAAAGCATCCCTTTCCGAGGTGATAGCTATCAAAGAAGAATTATTATCCTTGAGTTGTGCCAGAAGCTCGCCATTTTCTTTCTCCAGAAACTCAGCGACACCTCGCAGGGAAGATACTTCCAAGGATGCAGCTTTAATTTCTTCCTTCGCCTCTACAAGTTTTTTCTCTGCAAAGGAACGGCTAGATTCGGCAGACTCAGAATTCTTGAGAAGCTCGGAATTGTTTGCTCTCAAGACTGCGACGTCTTTCTCTAAAGAAGAAATCTTTTCTTTAGCCTTGAGTTCCTTCTCCAAATGCCTCTGAGCCTTCTCATTAGACTTCGGCCTAAAGACAAAGATCTAATTTATTCTTCTCGGCCAGTACCGAATCCTTCTCCTCAGAAGCTCTCTTCAACTCTATCTTCAAACGGGTGACCTCCGCTTCCAAGTCCTTGTTTCTCCGGATATACTCAGTCAACAACGACATCCGGTTCTCCTCCTCTTCCTCTAAAATACTTGCAGCTCGATGAGTAAGAAACAAGTTCTGCCAACAAACCGCAACAAGTTTATAATTGGCCCAAGTCAAAGATAAAATTAGAAGAGACAAACACTTACCGAAAGCCCTTGGAGACGGAGGAGTTCAGCGAGATCTGGCCGTGTTAAACGATCAAGTCTACATTCAACCTCTCTTGGCAGGATGGACTTAATCGTAGAGGCTGCAATCTTGGGATCACTAACCAAGATACCTTCCTTTGGATCTACGTGAAGTGACCCCTTGGAACCTTCAGAAAAACTGGGACCGCCAGCTCGGAAACTAGAGGAGGAGGGGCGTGTTGGTCAAAGTAACACCGGACCTTGGCTCGTAATTGATGGTGGAATCAACATTTGGCTCAGAGACGCCAATCACTTCAACTTCATCATCCAGTAAATCCCTAAGAGACTCAGGGAGATCAGGCATGCGTCCAAAGATGTCTTCTTCGGCAGGCATAGAAAAGAAGGCTTCAGTCGAATTCCTTTGCTTCTGCGAGTCTTCTCCTCCACTACGCCGAGATTCAGTGTTAGCGTCGCTTGCAGAAGTCTCTTTTTTGGAGGGAGCTCGGGCAGATAAAGGAGATATGGCTAAGGCCCTCTCGTTAGTAGACTGTGGGGCCAATTCGGGTTGTCTCTTTTTTCCCTTGGAAACCACCTTTTTCTTCCGGCTCGCCATCTTCCGAGCTGGTTCATCTTCAGTAACCTCTTCAGGGTCCCGAGCTCTCTTCCTCGAAACTGTTTCAGAATGAGTAGGCGGTTCAACCTCCACCGCCTGAGACGGATGAGGTTCATCATCTCCAAGAGGTCTAGACGGTTCTTGGTACCGCTTTCTGAGACTCATTGATACTTCGGGCCCGAAGTTCCTCTGCAGTCGCTTTCTTTCGAAGCTCGGCCATCTTTTGCTTCTTCAGACGTGCAGTGTTGAGCTTCTCGGCACGAGCTCGAGCTTTGTCGAGCAAAGATTTGGCACATTGAGAAGGATCCATACCTTCACCTGAGACACAAAAAAGAGGAGCTCGATCAGAAATAATAGAAAGTAACTCGGAAAAGAATAACGGAAAGGTGACAATTCCTACCCTTCACTAAAAACAGTCCACTTCTCCGTAAAATTTTGTTAGTCAGGAAGATCTCAGGAGGGATCTGGGAGCACGTCCGTAATTTCTCAAGGTAACGGATTTCTCTTTTAGAAAGCTTCTCTCTACTCAACACTTGAGTCCGAGGTGCTCCCCATTCAGTTCGGACTCCAAAACCCTCTTCTATAGAAACGAAGAAGTATCTCTCTTTCCACCTCTTAATGGAAGTCGGCCTGTAACCTAAAAGCGTCACATCGTGCCTCGCACCAAAGAAATACCAATCTGTGTTGGATTCTTTGTTGAGGCAAAATAGCGCCTCAAACAAGGATAGAGTGGGAGTAACTCGGTGATCTAAGCATACAACTACAAACCCACAAAGGCATCTCCAAGAGTTGGGAGTTAATTGAGACGAACAGACATTGAAGGATTGAAAAATTTCAAGAAAAAGAGGAGGAAAGGGGAGTCGAAGTCCTCCTAACAATGCATCTACGTAAACAACAAGTTCTCCTTCCCTGCCAGAACTCGCTCTATCAGAAGGATCAGGCAATCTGATTTCAGGCTGGAAATTCTTATGTCTAATCTTATAGTATTTGGTTACTGCATCAACTTCCTCCTGATGAAGAATGCTAGGGTAGGAATCGGAACAAGGAAATTGCCTTTTGCTACGCTTTGCGCCTATGTTGCTAGTGGAAGGAACAGCACGAGAGGAAGAAGCCATACCTTGAAGCTTTTTCAGGAAAAACAGAAGAATCGCGAGAAGAAAAAGTTTGCGGTTTCCGCCGTCAGGGCTTGCAGAAGAAGAAGAAGAAGATGAGCAGTTGCGTTGAGAAACCCAACGCAATGTTAGGGGATACTTAAGCCAGCGCAAAAGATCTAATGGCCTCGGATGAATCCAATTGAAAACTCCGAATAATCGTAAAGACACTTGTCCACTTCATCTAACGCGGATGGATCGCCGCTACAAAGCCATCATGGATAAATGCCACGTGGACCGTGAAAGGCGTGCTATCATTATACGCCGTTACTTGACGCCATACCGGCTACTAGAGAAAAGGCTATTAAAAGCCGAGAAGGCGGCTAGCAATAAATGCAATTACTGTTCATCGAAGATGACGCTTGCTACTGTTACGTCTGGAGCACCTCGGAAATATCAGCAGAAAAGGATAGATCCTCCAATAACTTCGGTATGCTTAGTGATTAGAAAAGATTCACAAAAGTATTTGCTCATCTTAGGAGCTCGCAAGTAGCATACTTGAAGGTAATCTGATGATGGGGTGGTTATAGCGAGGACACGTGGCGCCTGAGAATGTATCGAGGCGTGTCGCGTGTCGCGTGACAATCCCTCGAGGCGAAACTCACTTCCTCTGCGTAGTAGAGCCTCCTAAATTCCTCGGAAATTATGATGAATTAGGAGGTCCCATGGAGAGGAGCTTCGAGGAAATTCATATGAAGGCGGCCGACTCATCTTCCGGTAGCTTCCCAGGCGCACGCGGTGACTTCGAGACCTTCTAGAAGCCCGGTCGATTCTGAGGCGGTTAAGCGATTGAGATATGGTTAAGCCGGCTGGAGAAGCCAGGCTAGAATATAGATGCTTCTAGAAGCACGCTGGATTTCTTGGTAGCATCTTTGAGTTGGCACCCACGTGCTTGAATTAGAAAAGCTTGCTCTCCAAGCGGCATACCTCGGCTTTCCGGATCCTATAAATACCCCGTCCTCTAGTTGAAACTGAAGATTCAATTCCCCAGAGTGCCAAGCCTGCCGCTGACTGAGCTCCCATCTCCTCCTTCTCTCCTTCCATTTTCTTCATTCCAGGATCTACGATCATGGAGTTGCAGTTGTAATTTCGGAAGAAGTATAGTGGATTAAATCCCCTCCGAGAAGAGGATGCGTGGTTTTTCCTAGCATTTTGGGGTTTTCCACGTAAATCTTTGTGTGTTCTACTTTGATTCTGGTTTTCTTCTTTGATCTTCTGCTCCTTGTTCTTCCCTCTCTAATACAAATTTAAAGTGTTGCTTGAAATTGGGGCTTGATCCAATTTTAGAGCTAACAATATATATATATATATATATTCTGATACAGTCAGGCCGGCCGCATCATTGTGCAAATAAGGTCACCTCATTTTGAGGCATTTGGACAAATTCAACAATTTGGATGGAAAGAACATGGAAAAATAAGATAACATGCCGATTTTCATACAATTTGGCGAGATGATGAGTATTTATCTTTAAGGGTGAAATTTTATAGAAACCTTATCGGTTCAGAATTTCACCCTTTAAGATGAATGATCAACACCTCCCAAAATTGTATGAAAATCGACATGTTATCTTATTTTTCGATGTTCTTTCCATCCATACGGTTGGATTTAAAAAAAAAAATACTCTCAAAATGTCTCAAAATGCGGCGACCATAAATGAATAGTGATAAGGCCGGCCGGATTGTATCATGACTATATATATATAGGGCAGTGTTAGGGTGCGGTCGACGGCAAGTGTGGCCAACCAGCTCTAACACTGCGCGCTACTATCGGGTTGGGCTAGCCAGGCCAGCGGCCCGACCCGATAGTGCACGTGTTAGAGCGGTCCAGCCGCATTTGTGGCCGACCGCACCCTAACATGTATATATATATATATATATCACACCTAATGTGAAAAGAGAGGTCTATATATAAGTATATAACTTAATTATATGCTGAAAATAATAAGAATTCTTAACATAAGAAGAATAACTTTTAATAGTCGGTTGATTCAACCACTACACTATTACATGAGTATTTCAGAATGCAAATCATGAATTTTCTTAATTAGTTATAAATCGTAGAGGGTTGAAGCATCCACATTTGTCAAAACAATATACATATATATCAAAGCTACACAGTAATACTCCTAACCTCAAAAACCTAATAACTGAAACTAACTCGATGTAACAAAACCGAATTCAGTTAAATTCCACTATGCACGTTTAGGGTTTCTGATGAACATATCTCAACCATCCAACTTAATCATATATATCAGAACAAGAGCAACAAACACACTACACGCAATGCAGGCAAAAGCCATTCCTCTCTTTAGAACCTCAAACTTTGACTGCATGTGGTTTGTCCACCATTTGTTTTAATACCAATACATGCATGCATGTCATCAAGTTTCACCAAATTAAAACACAAGAGATGATCAGAAGATAAGAAGAATTAAGAAGAAGAATTCAAGTGTTAATTACTTGGATGCAAAGAGAAGGTAGAGAGAGTTGGTTGTGAATTAGGTTTGCAAGCCCAACATCCTTCTTTGCGTGGCGTGCAACTCCCTCTCATTTGTAGAAGTAGTTGCAATTGGGTAAACGCTCACAATTCCCACCACTTTCAAACTATGAATCCATTTGGTCAATCTCTAGCTATCCCTTTTACCCTTCTTATATATCATCCTTCACTCCTCTTCCATCTACTGTACTCTCATACGCTCTCAATTCCTTCCAAACATAGTAAACCAAATCCAAAGCATATATACTACTACTACTCAAGAAGAAGCTCAAGAAGAAGAAGAAAGAGATCTTGTAGCTAGAATATTAGGACATGAAGATAAATCACTCTTCCGGCGATGAATCGGTGTCGAGCTCGGTAGTATCGGAGCTCGAAGGAGTCCTTCTCAAGGACCCTCACCCCTTCCCTTACTTCATGCTCATCGCCTTTGAGGCCTCAAGCCTGATTAGGTTCATCTTGTTGTTGCTCATGTGGCCGGTGGTGAGACTAATTGAGGTTCTCGGCATGGAAGAGCTTGGTCTTCGGCTTATGGTGTTTGTCGCCGTGGCCGGTGTCAAGGAGACAGAGATCGAGGCGGTGTCGAGGGCTGTGTTGCCGAAATTCTACATGGACGACGTCGACATTGCGGCGTGGAATGAGTTCAGCTCCTATGGAAGGAGAGTGGTGGTGACTAAATGCCCTAGGGTAATGGTAGAGAGGTTTGCAAAGGAGCACCTTAGAGCTGATGAAGTTGTAGGAAGAGAGTTAGAGATCAACAGGTTTGGATATGCAACTGGTTTTCTCATCACCAAAGAAGAAAATTCACTCCATCAACAAATTCTCTCTTTGTTCAAACATCATGATCATCCTAATAACCTTTCCTTGTACAAGGTAAGATATATAATAGTCGATCAATCAATCGTATATGATTATGTAATTAAGTAAAGATTGATATTGATTTTCATACAGCACCAATGTGGAGGAGAAAATGAGCACCATCTTCGTCCACTCCCGGTGATCTTCCACGATGGCAGACTAGTTCGTCGACCGACCCCTTTAACATCACTGCTCATCATCCTATGGATTCCACTCGGCATTATCATCGCCTTCATTCGAATCATCATTGGTATGATTCTTCCGATGAGTCTGATCCCCTACTTCACCCGCATCTTCGGCGGTGAACTCATTGTTAGAGGGCGTCCTCCGCCGCCATCCTCCGGCTCTGGAGATGGCGTTCTATTCGTATGCACTCACCGCACTCTCATGGACCCTGTAGTCCTCTCCGTGGTACTCCGGCGAAAGGTCCCTGCCGTCACCTACTCCATTTCTCGCCTCTCCGAGCTCCTCTCTCCGATCCCCACCGTCCGGCTGAGCCGAGATCGAAAGCTCGATGCGGAGAAGATCAAGGCAGAGTTAGCCGAAGGAGACCTCGTGGTCTGCCCGGAAGGGACGACATGCCGTGAACCATTTCTACTTAGATTTAGTGCACTCTTCGCCGAGCTCACCGACAGGATTGTCCCGGTGGCGATGAACTACAGAGTTGGTTTCTTTCACGCCACCACTGCAAGAGGATGGAAGGCAATGGATCCAATCTTCTTCTTCATGAACCCTAGACCAGTGTATGAAGTGACGTTTCTCAACCAGTTGCCGGTGGAGGCCACATGCTCGGCCGGAAAAAGTCCCTATGATGTTGCTAACTATGTGCAGAGAATTCTTGCAGCAACTCTTGGGTTTGAATGCACTAACTTTACAAGAAAAGATAAGTATCGGATGCTCGCCGGAAATGATGGCACGGTGGCGCTCAAGGCGGCGACGCCATGGATGGAGCAAGTGAAGGAGATACTAGGGTTCTTCTTGCACTAGTCTAGTTAGGGTTTGTTTCCTTGTTTGAAATGATATTATTATTATCACTCTATATTGTTCTTTTGTTTTTTGGTTAAGGTTTGGAACTAGTGTATTTAGGGTTTATGTTGATATAGATATAATGTTGTACATTTGTTTGATTCGTTTATTATGGCTTTAATAAGTTTTTTTTATTTGTTGTTATTTCTCTGGATCGTTGTGCATGCGTTGACTTTGAAGAAGTGATTTGCAAGTGGGCTTTCAAGATGCATTATTATTATTATTATTATTATTATTATTATTATTATTATTATTTATTTTAATAAAAATGGATAGACCACATTTTATTTCTAATGATATATAGTCTTGTGAAAATTTTCTTTTAAGCAAGTAGGGGCCTATTGTAACTTTCCTCTCTAGTACGCTACCCTCTCTCTTGGGCTTCGTCACCTTCGAATCCCTGGGGGGCTTCTATTGCGAAATGCAGGCTTTTTTTCACTAAGGTCTAGTCCTTCTAAAGTTTTAGCTTATTTGACATATGTGCTATATATATATATATATATAAAATCAAAATAAAAGAAAAAAAGTTAGTGTCTTGTATAAGTTGCTAGAAAACAAGTCATTTATCTTGGAAACATATCTCAGATTCCTTTCTCCCCATAGGGTCCAGATGATTGTCATCGTTGTGAGTTTCTGCCCACTTCGCAGAGTCCTCGTGAGTCACATTGAAGTGGTTATGACTTATGAGGTCTCTAGTTCCCTGGCTTAAGGTGTTGGGCATGTTCATATTAAAAAGTCCTTTGTAGTACATCTGTAGCATTTAGGCAAGTGGGCATTCAAGGAGGAGGTGAGAGACTGTCTCGTTGTCTGAGTCATAGAGGTAGCAAGCGACCCATGTGCGCATCCACTGTCTCTTGTGGAGGTTGTCGAGTATGAAGATTCGGTCTTTTCTAGCTAACCATACGAACAACTTGATCTTGAGTGGGTAGGGACACTACCAGTAGATTTTTGTCAGGTCGCTCCGAGTACCCCCATCAATCTTGAAATTGTAGAGTGACCTCACTGTACTGAAGGTTGATGACGAGGTTAGCCGCAAACTTCTTTGATTTGTTGCACCATCCTGGGTTGCTCTTAAATGCTGGAGTAGAAGTTGATATTCCTTAGCCCCCTTTAGCGTTAGCAGTCTTGCAAGTCTGAACAATAACAAGCCACCTCATATCTTTTCCCATGCTGCCCAGATGGATATATTCTTTTATTGTATTAAGGTTTGTAGTGAGGGGAACACGACCCTTGGTGAGTGCCCCATAATCCACTTATCCTGCCACATGTTTGTGGTTTTTCCACCGCCTACAGGGATTGTGATGTTGTGTATAGCCGCATGTTTTTCTCTACAGATTCAAGAAAGATGCTCGCAACTGGGCACACCTGTGTGCATCAAGGAAATCCCGGTTAAAATACACCTCATGATAATTTTTGTGCACAAATATACTTCTCCGGTAAGAAGTCTCCACCACCATTTTTCCCTACTAGCTAGCATTGTGTTATTTCTGAAACCTTGATATCAAACAAAAGAGATATATGGTTTTCATGAAGTCTGGCCATCCAATTAAGTTGAAAGCTATATAAAATCTTGATATTAAACACTTGCTTAAAGTATGGAGAAACAAGATCCTTACAGAGAGAGTAAACTAAGATTTTAGAGAGAGACAGGGAGAGTGAGGGAAAAGGACTTCCTTTATCTTTTCCAACGTAAGTGGGAATCAGAATCAAGCATCTTCTTATTTATACTCTTCACTTCCCTTTCATTTGAAAAAGACACATTTCCTTCCACGAAATACATGTATGTAAGTGCCCTTTCTTTCCACCTTTTTTCAAAGAATTATTTAAGCATCAATAGTTTTAATATACTGTAACTCTGTAAGTAAATTTCACATGAAAACCGGCCATTTTCATTTATCTGAAATTTAATCCTCATTATCTCTTGGTTGTCAACGCTTTCCACCGTGAAACGCCTGAAATTTAGAGGAGAGTTTGGTAAAGCGGAAATTGGAATTCACCGCTAACACACCGGGGAGGCGGTTGAAGAGGAGACCCTGCAGGGAAGCGGCATGCCAACCTAAGAAGTAGTCTATTGCAGGAAGACAGGATAAATATTAAAAGGATGTAATCTCAAATATTCTGACTTTCCATGCAATGTAACACTTACCAACATCTATAAATAAAACGTGGTTTATCCACCTTTTCAAAAAAAAAAATATATTATTATTAGTTTTACGTGAGTTTCATGCAATTAATCAGGTGTGTCTGGTGTTTCTATCAGTTTGTGGTCTAAAAACCTGTTCAGCGACGTGGTGTGTTCTAATTGGGCTTTTAAGTGGGTCCTCCCAATAGCCACGTCATTAATTACCGTCGTAAATATTTCCTTGGGATCCGCACATAAACTCGATCCCGATGCACGTCGCTGAAAGTAACGTCGTTATGAGATCCAATATGGGAACACGACATTATTTGAATTCACAAATAAAGGAAGGATTTAACGGCGTCAAAGCTCCGTTAAATTAGTTCCGTCATCGTCCTCTTCGATACCTCCATGCTTGATGTCATAAAGCAGCGAACTTTATCGTCTCTTCTCCTCCTCTTCTTTAAAAATCCGATTTTTAGTTTAAAGATATGAACTTTTAGGCCTTCGATTCGATCTTATCTCTATCTCCGACGAGGTCTTCGATGTCGTCTTCGTCATCGGCTGCGGCGGCGGCGGCGGCGGCGTACTGGTGTTATCGCTGCAGCCGCTTCGTCCGTGTCGTCACCGACGACGCCGTCGTTTGCCCTGATTGTGATGGTGGCTTTCTTGAAGAAGCCCTCTCTCCTCCACCTCTCCGCCACCGTCGCCGCGCCGGAATCATTGGCGAACGGTCGGCCTTCAACCCCGTCATTGTCCTCCGGGGACCTTCCGATGGGGAGGCCCCGGATGACCGCACGCCGTCCCGTAGCTTCGAGCTCTATTACGACGACGGTGCCGGCTCCGGCCTTCGTCCTCTTCCGTCCAGCGTCTCGGATTTCTTGATGGGGTCTGGGTTCGATCGGCTTCTGGACCAGCTTTCCCAGATCGAGCTCAACGGCGGTGCCGTTGGTGGGTGGAGGGATTTCGCCCACCCGCCGGCATCCAAGGCTGCCATCGAGTCGATGCCGACCATCGAAATCGGCGGCGCACACACCAGCGTCGACTCCCACTGCGCCGTCTGCAAGGAAGCGTTTGATCTCGGAGCCGAGGCACGGGAGATGCCCTGCAAGCACATCTACCACCAAGATTGCATCTTGCCGTGGCTTTCGCTCCGAAACTCGTGTCCTGTTTGCCGGCACGAGATGCCCATCGATGCTCAGCAACGGGCGGCGCCGGAGTTGGCGGGGGATGAGCAAGATGAAGCCGTGGGGCTCACGATATGGAGGCTCCCGGGCGGTGGGTTCGCGGTCGGGAGATTCGCAGGGTCACGGCGAACCGGAGAGAGGGAACTCCCCGTCGTTTATACAGAGGTGGACGGTGGGTTCACCGGCGGAGGGGCGCCAAGGAGGGTTTCGTGGGCGGCGAGAGGGAGCCGGTCCAGAGAACGTGGATTAATTGGCCGGACTTTCCGCCATTTCTTGTCATTTTTCCGACATCTTGGATCGTCTTCTAGAAGGAGTCATAGAGGCTCTCCAATGTTTTCAAGAAACCATAGAAGCAGTTGGAGAGTAGAAGATGAAGCTCGGACTGGAATTGGGAGATGGTAGGAGAGATGAAGCAAAAAGACCTTTTTTTTTTCCTCTATCTTGGAGCTCATTCTGATTCACAAGCACTGAAGTTGAAGGTATTAGTTCTTCTTGTTTCTTGTATGATGTTATGATCCCACAATACCATGGTTCTTATCTGCTATAAATTTCAGTGTAAATAGAGAAGCTATGCTCTTGTATCAATGCTTGCAAAGCTAATGAAATTGGATCTCTGTTTACTATTCTCGCTCTTTCTATTGGTTGTATGAGTATGTTCATATAAAAGAATTTCAGGTCAAAATATGAGAGACAAATTTGAATGGGTTGTTTTCAGAAATCTCATAGCATGTGTGTCAATTGGGTTTATCAGATGTTTTGTTTTCTATGTGATTCTAACTCTTATCATCCCTTTCATGCAAATATTAGTGGACACAACCTGTTGTTTTCTATTGAAAAGGTCTATAATGTAGTGAAAGTTGTTGTCTTGAGATCTGAGTTGGCAAGTTGATCATCTTATTGACATGAATTAGCTGGTGCAATCTGTTGATCCTTCTCTAGAGAACATTTTCATATAGAACAATGACGAGAGGCCGTTGCCGTTGTTTAATTTATATTTAGTATCTTATTGGGAGGTGCTATCTAGCAGGAATCTCTACTGGTGAACATGTGATCTTGCTTATTAATGCCATGCTATTCACAATGATATACAAACCATGTGGGCTGCTATTTTTTCGATCCCCTGCTTCTGCGAAAGCCATTGTTATACCTCAAAACAGTGATTTCCAACGTTCTTCGAAACATTTGTTTGTGAGTATGTGGAGTTTACACCAATGGATCTTCCATGTTGGCTTTGTCAATGCAGGTATAACTGTCTTATTCTGAATATCAACTTTGGGCGGTTGCTGTACGAGAAAATTAGGCCGTCCTTCTTGTTGATTAATCTTCTCATGTTATAAAATTTGATTTTCCTTATTCTTAGTCTATCCCTTCCCTATTCTAGTTGCATACTTTATTAAGATAAGTTGGGTGGTTGGACCTCCATGAAGAAATTCAGGCAGTGTAGTGATGGCTGAATTTTTTATGTTTTGGATGATGGAAGACATGATGTTCTTGGTGTGTTAGTTTTCTTTTTATTGTTTACCATTCTGATACATACAAACGCAAAACCGATATCTGATTCAGTAATGGTGGATGCAAATGCAAGGAAGCTGAATGATCCAATTGTGCACACTAACAAACAAGCTTATTGGAAATTGAACATGTATTTTTCTGAAGGAAAACAGTCAGCAAGCATCAACAGGTTTTTCGGTTGCACATAAACATGTGCCTCCATTGTTATTAAACAATCCAACGGAGAAACTGAATCTGCAATTTTTCTTTTTTTTTTTTCTGAAGGATGGACAGCAGGCATCAACAGGTACTTCAGTTAAACATATCCTTTGCTGAGAATTGAATCTGCATCCATGAATTGACTGCAAGAAGAACAGAAAAGAGCATAGATTAACAAGTGAATCAGATGGCATTGTTTGTTTATCGGTTTATCTGAAAACAATGGCAATGGTTGTGATATTAATGTCTCGGTCTTGGCAGTGCATGTGATGAATGGAACAGAGGAGCAGGAGGAGCAGGAGCATATAAAGGATGGAAGGGTGGTGGACCTCCATTGACCCTATTTCAAAGCTTTGAAATGAGGATAAAATCACTGAGCATGAGAAGACATTCATGGATTTCATGTTCATATGTTTTGGCAGGAGCAGATGAAATGGTGCTTGATCTTGTCTGTCTCAGACCTCAGCCAAATATGGTGGATGATTTATGAAGAGCGCCTTTTTCTTTTTTCTGCTTCGCTTGTTATGTCTTGTGAAATAAAATAAGTTATGATTATTATTTTTTTGTGAAACTTTGAATGGATTATTTAAATAAAAATAAAAATATGTCAAGAATGGGATTCGAACCCATGCCCTTTCGGACCAGTACCTGAAACTGGCGCCTTAGACCAACTCGGCCATCTTGACATTCATAATTAAATCAACATTAATTATTATATATTCTAAATATAATGAGATAAGAATGACCCTACCCGGATAAAAACAAAAAATGTCAAATTTTAAAAGCAATCTCTGGTTGAACGAATTTTAATTATATATTATTAATAATTTATTGGAATATTTAGTTATTAAAATTTTAATTATTAAGATACCTGGGAGCAAGGTTTTGAAACCCGGACCGGCAGAACCGGGAACAGGCCAGCAGAACCGGAAACCGGCCAGCAGGCCAGTCCGGGTTTATACCCAAAATTGACCGGTTGTAACCTGGTCAAACCCAGCCGACCCGGCTGGGTCGGCCGGTCGGACCGGAAACCGGTACGGTTTTTGTTTTTTTAATTTTTTTTTTTAACTTCTCATTCTCGTAAAACTCGTGAGACTCGTGAGCGCGAAATAATAGCGACGCGAGCGCGACAATGCTCCGGCAGCGCAGCAGTGATCCCTCTTCTCACCGGCGAACTAGCGGCGCGAGCACGACAGTGCTCCTGCAGCACAACAGTGATCTCTCTTCTCACCGGCGAACTAGCGGTGCAAGCGCGACAGACTATCAACACAGCTTCTGAGTCGCCCTTGTCCACAACCTCCTCCCCTCTCCGCCGTGAGAGGTAGGTTGTTCGTCGGAATTAAATTCAGAGACAAACGTCACATACCTTTTCTTAATTTCTTAATTCTTAATTCTTAATTCTTAATTTCGGTTAAATTCAGAGGTTTATCAATTGGACAAGCATCTTCTTAATTCTTAATTTTTTATCATCTCCTGGAGGTATGTCTCTTGGTTTTCTCTAATTCTTTTTTGTTTATTGATGTTGTGTTTGAAATTGGAGAGCTTGAGAATGGAAACAAGAATTAGTGCTGGTGCTCTTTGTGAGCTTGATGATTTTTTAGTCTTGGATGTCTTTTAAGTTTTACTTTTTCCATGGAATGTGAGTGAAGCTGTGGCCATTGTCAAAGTCTTTGAAGTTTGAATCCAAATTTGAAATTTCTGATTTTCTGAATTTTTTTTTTTTTCTGAATCCAAATGTGAGTTCCAGTAATTACTACACAAGAATTGTTTGAGTTTTTTCTTATTTTCTGCCATAGTTTTTGAGATTTTTTTGCTTGGTAATCACTGAATTTTTTTTATTGATAGCTATGTAATGTATTGAATCATTGATTGGATTGTTTTTGGTCTAAGTTGGAACTTGGGACTTGTTGATGTTCTTATTGTGCACTTGTGTGTGAGGTGTCAACTGTGAATCTTTTCTATTTTGTTGCAATTATTTTGAATACAAGGTGTTATTTTGGATTAGAGTTGTGGATGATTAATTTGACATTTTGATAATGATTAACTTGGTTTGGAACTTGGCTTGGATGATTAACTTGAGCAGTAAAAGCCTATATAATGCTTTTGAGAATAGTTCTTTCAGCAGGCTTGTTTTAGATTTTTGCATTCTCAATTTGTGATCTTCATTAACTATTTCTATCTTCTGTTTATCAGCCTGTTCCTGCCTGTGTGCTCTGAAGGTTGCCAATGTATATTTATATTTATATTTATTTATTATTTATGATGTCATCCGGTCCGACCGAAATGGCCATGGGTCATCCCCGATTGATCCGTGGCCAGGTTAAGACGGCTTCAGAGGTCCGGTTTTAAAAACATTGCCTGGGAGAAGTACTTTTCCTTCATCAACCTACCAAATGACAAAATTAGCTATAAAAATAGAAAACGAAAGATTTTTTTTATGATTTTATATTATTTAATTTATAAATTTGATCCAACAAATAGATATTCTTCAAATTTAATTTTTTATAAATTTAATTAAAAAATTGAACTGTTTATAAAATTTAAAAAGGATTTAAATCACATTTTTAAGTATTTTTTTAATAGTTTGTACATATATATTTAAAAAAAAGGGAAATTGGTTATATCAAAAGTTTATAATTAGTATATTTACCTCGAAAAATGTAATTCTTTGTATACTTGAAAAGGTTAAATTACGGATATACCCCTATTAAGATCCGTTGACAGAAGTTAATCAAGTAATCTTAACCATGGTTACAACTTAGGTTAAGGGTTGAAAAATGTCCAAAATATCCCTCTTTATATATTTTTTTAACTATTTTAAATTTTAAATTTTTAAAGGGGTATTTTTAAATTTATAGTCAAACAAATTTTTTAGCGGTATATATGTAAAGGGTATGATGGTCATTTTGCATGTCTACCGTTTGTTAACTTAAGGTTTTTCATTTGATTTTAACTCAGGGGTATATATGTAATTATATCTATTATTCAGGGGTATGTATGTAATTATATTTTATTCAGAGATAAATACATAATTCAAAATTATTCAGGTACACCTGCAAAAAAAAATGTCCAAAAAAATGCATCATTTCATTTCATGAGAATCTCACAACAGTCAGAACTTGCCACGTGGGTTGGATAACATTCAGTGCTTCTGACAAACCCAATCAATCTCTCTCTCTCTCTCTCTCTCTCTCTAAAATGTAAAATGGATCCATTTCAATGACAAGCTATGGAGGAAAACATGGCTGCCACTCAGAGGTTCAATTCCCTCTCTTGATTTCTCTGCTTGTTCTTTCTTTTCATGCTTTTAGTTCATGATCTCATGCTTCCTCTCTTCTCTTCAACACATATATGTTTTGTTTTTGGATGGATTGAAAAGAAGAGACTTTGGTTAATTTATTGTGTTCTGATTTCAGTGCTATGAGTTCACTCTGTAAAACCTCTGTGATCTGTTTTCCCCCTTTGTTTTCTAGTTTCAGAGTTGTATTTATTATATTGCTTTTCTTTCATTCTCTTCAGCTTTAATTGGAATCAAGAGATTTCTTCTGCAAGTGTTGAGTTTACTAGGAAAAGGAAGTTGCAGTATGAGTTTAGTTTGCCCTTGCCAAAGCTCAAGTTCAGAGAAAGATCTGCTAGCTCTGATCATGATGAACCAAACAAGATAAATGCAACCATGATGTTTGATGAAGATAATAATATCAAGCAAGCATCAACTGAAACTTTTCATGAAGATCAATCCTCAACATCTTCAACCAGTTGCAACAACAACAATGCTTTAAAGAATGCCATCTATTCCCTGGACAGTAGCTGCAGTAATAAAGAAAAAACCGAGGATTCAGAACTAGCGAAAACGGGTCTTGAGATCGATGAAGAATACGAAAATGAGGAGGACATTATGCTTTACTCCAATGAATTCATGCTTTCAGATATCGGTGCGAGAAAACCGACGATTGATCAAGAGTTTGAACAATATTTTGCCATGCTGATGCTTTAGCAAAGTCTTTTACATTAGGATGTAATAAGTCACTGACAACAAGTTTGGTGCTTTGTATTATGACTACATGGTGTTTGCACTCTCTAATCTAAAGAGCCAACAGCTCTGTTTCCAAATTACAATAAGCAAACTCTTTTTTTTTTTTTCCTTCATTTAGCTTTTCCTTTGCCCTTTCCCTGTTGTTTCTTAGACTCCAATTTGGCTTGCACTCTGGCAGCAGCAGCAGCTTTGGCTTCCTCTCTCTTCTTCTTTTCTTCCTCCTTGATAGCAGCAGCCATCTCCCTTTGTTTCTTTAGTTCCCTGTTTTGAAAAAATATCAGTGATATGTCATTCCTTGAAAGCCAATTACATTCACTACAAACAGTGCCTGCAGATGTGACCACAATGTTTCTAATATGCAAACAAACTTGATAAGACCGCATGTTTCTGTGCAATCTAAGCATATCTTTGGAAATTTACCATTCTTGGGTTGCTCAAACTTCCGATTAAGAAGTAAATTAGAAGTAGAGAGGAAAAAGTAAAAGAAATGATGGTAATTATCACTTACAATAGCCGAGCCTTTTCATCAGAAACACTGCCCAGACTTGCACCCTTCCGAGGTCTACAGGCGACTAGCTCCACTTCAAAAATGAGAGTTGCACTGATTGACAAGTGCAGTTATTAGCTACATAGTCAAAATGTGTTGCGAGAAATCATAAATAGGATGACAAGAGCAATGCATTACTCCGGTGGAATATCTGGTGGTGAACCTGCACTTCCGTAGGCATAGTCAGGTTTGCAAGTTATTTTAGCCACTTCGCCAACCTTGACCGGTTCAATAATTTAGGTAAAACAATAAAATGATAGGCTCCATAGCTAACACAGTTTCATGTATCAATACTGCATCTTTACCTTCATAGTTCTCAAAGCAATGTCCCATGCTTTGATTACTGTCCCCATCCCAATCTCAAAAGAGAAAACAGTATTGTCTTCACGGGTAGTATCAAAAACTTCCCCAGTTTCAGCAAGGGTACCTTCATATTGAACTTCAACAAATTGTTTGCGCAAGTTAGCAGAATCAATGGATAGTATATGTGCTATTTCACCAAGGAATCAGAAAGGAAATGGAGACAACCCACAACATAGACAATTAGATTCCTCTAGTTATCCTGATAGGTACAAATTAAACATAATGCTGCAACTAAAATATAGAAGGATTGGAAGAAAATAAAAAATGCTTCCATAAAATAGAGAATGTAAACTTAGAGACAAAGGCATACAAAGACTCCTTTAACTGGCTGTCCGCTTGAAGGCGAGGAAACATAAAACTGTTCTTGATAGTTCTGGTACCTCTATAGCAAATATCACACCTTTGTGCCAGCCTTGTTTCTGCCTACAACACAATCGAAAGAATAAGTGCTAAGATCCATTATTTAACATCTTCCTCGAGTTAGGCTCAAGCCTAAGATGGTCTTGTGCCGAACTCAAGGATGCTTGATTCGGTCCATGAGGAGTTTGGCTGGATTTATCTGGTCAGTCCAGCACGAGTTGGCTGGGTTTTCCAAAAACGGCAAAATAGTTTAAGACTGTTTGCTAGGGTTAGATCCCATGAAGGATTGAGAAGAATTATACTCTCACATACCACTATAGGTACCTTTACAGTATTATTCTATCTTTTTACTGTTTTGACCCATTTTTTTTGTGTGAACACCTCTTTCAATTTAACACACAACTTAGTTTATCAACTTTATATACATACAATATGCATAAGGAGCTATTTCAAGCCGAACTTGAATGGGCCAATCCAGCTTGAGCTCGGTTTGAAAATAAATTCAGCTGAAAATCAAGCTCAAGTTTGGCTCATTTATTAAATAACAAGCTTTAGTTTAAACTGAGCTGAACACAAGCAACTCAGGAGTTGGCTGCTCCTTTACCTGCCCTAGTTTCAATATGCATCATACAACAGTGGATGGTTGAACAAGCCAAAAACATGACCCTTAGCTATTTACAAGTCATTGAGTTCTAGACTAATTATCTAGCATTGGACTTGGAGTCATCTTGTTCTTAGAAGAAGATAATTCACTTCTCCAAATTAAGATTATGAACAGTTTCCATAAGCTCATTCAACAACTAGAACATACTTAACAAAGGATTACTCTACAGCTGCAACTATCTTGTAAGTATTCCCATAATTGGAGTGATCATCCTCTATCATAATAGTGATTCTACCTCAGGCAATTGCATCCAAAGTAGTTTGTTGGTCAAGATAAAACAGCAATGAGCCTATGACTAATATAAAGTTAAGGTCTTCTTTGTTAGGAGACCTCAACATACAATAAAACCTATCACTTTAGCAATCCATATTCACAGTGTAACGAGATCATAGAGGTCAGAGAAAAGACATGTAGAAAATCTCAACTATGAAAATTGCCATACCATCAACAAGGGGAAGATTATCAGCAGGTGCAATGGCATCACTTTTGGCTTTCCTTATGACTGTTTTTAGCACACCTCCATCTCCAGTTAAATCAATTACATCACCCATGATCAGAAAGCCTCAATACTCTGTTGATGCAACTCCATAAAAGCAGAAAATTAGCCTCATGATAAAACTAATTAAGTTCAACAACCTTATCATATAGCACAAAACAAAATCCACATAGAAGAACATATAGATATAACAATTTGTGGAATTAAACTAACTACTCAACTCCTCCAATAAACAGATCAAATGGTTCCTGTATTCAATTTTACAAAATGTTTCTAATACCATTGGATCCCAACCATTTCAGATACTAGTCAGGCAAGCGAAAACAAAACAAAATCCATCAAAATTATAGATAAAAATCACGCTTTTGTAAAGGAACAAATCATGCAGCGATTAAGAGAAACACGCATCAAGATTAGAACTTGGAAGTACACATATCATTCTCCGATCGAAACTAGAGATTAATCGCAAAACAGGAACAGTATAGAGAGAGTAGAGATTGGGGGAAGCTTACTCGCGAAGTCCCCGAAAACAATGGCGATAGCTTCGAGAGCAGCCCCTTCTCCTCGTCCCTGCTAACTCTTTATGCAAGGCCCAATAAGGCCTTGTTGGGCTTTGGGCCATTCTACACCAAACCCAACTCAGTCATCTTGGACTTTCGTTCTATTATTATTGGGCTAAACCCAACTCAAAACTCCTCAGTTTAAGTTCAAATTCAAATTAAAAAAGAAAATAGAAATTAATAATATTGTCCAAAGTCAATATATATATATATATATATATATATATATATATATATACAGATTTGTTACAATGAGGCCGGCCGCAATTGCGGCCGGCCGCATTGTAACATTGTTATATATATATATATATATATATTTGACGTGGAGATCTGTCCTTCCGGGTGAGTTGGACGGAGCAGAACTAATTATTGGAAAAGATTATCATTGTGGATGTCTTCTTCTAGAATTAGGTCTTCATAAGTCACCGAAAACAATATTTGCAAAGACATGAAACAAGAGCTAGACGCTCATGCCATGGGATAGTTCTGACACTTAAGTCAATGAAGAGAGGAACGTGACCGAGAAGAAGATCGAGAAGAATGAAAGGAGAGAGTTTGGGTGTTGTGTACAAAATGAAGGGATTCGATCCTCTAGGTAATCGCTTCGCCATCTCCTCTATAGCACAGGATTACAACTTCTTATAACATTTGTGATATTCTCCATTGATGTTGGGCGATAACCTCCCGACGATCTTATAACACCCATGATCTTTTTTATTGTCTGAGATTAGACCACGTGTCCACTGAGATTTTACGCTGTATCAATATATATATTTATGACAAAGATAAGATTCATAAGGATTAGTTTTGTGTCATGGAGAGGGAGAGAGAGACAACGATCATGGATCTTCTGACCCGTGACACTGAGAGACAAAAAACACCAGCAAGAACACACACTAATTCATCCCCCACCATGCCGTTGACTTCCCTCTACCTCTCCTTCAAGAGAGATCTGGTCTTCCTTCAGTCCATGCATTCTGAAGAGAAGGAGTTGACTCTCCTCCTCACCATCACTAGCTCCCCCACACTCTCTGCAAGTCAACCCCTTGTCTCCTTCCCATCTACCTCGTCGATCTCTGCATCACTTGTTTTTCATCCACATGCATGGAGCCAACGTGCCGCATTGTCATTGGCTAACACCATGATTAATTGGTAGTACTATACTAGATGCCGGCCATCTCTAGCTCTCTTCCTCTGTCTCTTCTCTAAAAGTCAAACCCATGCGTGACTACGTAACAACAGCAGTAGTGGCTAGTAATAAGGTGGTAGAATGATGAGATAGACAATGAGAAAACCTTTGCCAAAATGACTAAACTGCCATCACCTATATATCACCAAAGTATAAGTGTAATTAAGGTGGAAGGAGATATAAGAAGCATTACAGATGAGAGAAATGGTCATAAAGCAATGAATAGAAGAAGAGGAAAATGTTAGGTGAGAGGCTTTAATTTGATCTCTAGTGTGGTGGTTGCTTGGTAGGAAAGAGACACACAAACGCATGCACCTCACTATATACTTTTCAGCAAATAAACTCATGATTAATCCTAATCCTGATCTTAAAAAGAGAAGAGAAATTAAGAAGAGGTAGTAGCACTCCACAAAGGGTTACATGCATTAGTTAATGAATGGTCTATCTAATCTTATTAATTACTTTTAGTGGTTGACCATTGTGCATTTGTTGGAAGTCCCTTCATGGTGGAACTAGTCCACTTAAAGTAGCTAACTCCATCAACACTAAATAAAGCATGCATACATGCAGAGATCATAGAACATTTATAGTAATGAACTAGAGGGTACATTGGTCTTCAAACATCTTTTGTGCTTCTTTGCTTGCATGGGAACTATATAAATTAACCTCTCTTTCTCTTAATCTTCTCTCCCTTGTTATCTATCAAGTCTAATGGAGGAAGTAGGTGAATCAGGGGAGGAGCTTGTGAGGGAGCTCCTAGACAATGAGTCTCCCATCTTTGTCACTCCAAAGTTCATCGGCGGTGAGTATGATGTAAACAGAGATAACATCATCAACAAGCTCATCTCGACGGTTTACTCCGGCCCGACGATTGGGGATATCGAGAGTGCTCTCTCTGTC
Organism: Dioscorea zingiberensis; assembly: GCA_026586065.1. Lineage (NCBI taxonomy): Eukaryota > Viridiplantae > Streptophyta > Magnoliopsida > Dioscoreales > Dioscoreaceae > Dioscorea > Dioscorea zingiberensis. The sequence goes on along the minus strand of CM048818.1, from coordinate 2,000,239 downwards.
AATGGTCCTAGACCAGTGTATGTTCTTCACCATTTGAATTATTAATATTGATTTCATTTCATTATTGATCTATTTGACAGTTTAATTAGGAGTTGGTTGATCTGTTGCAGAGTTTCGATTCCAGAGAAGGGAATGGGAAAGATGGAGAACAAGTATACATTGAGGATCAAGAGTTGTGCCAGTGCTGGTGGTCTTGCAGATGATGGTTACAAATGGAGAAAGTATGGACAGAAGTCTATTAAGAACAGTCCAAATCCAAGGTCTATTTTTCTTAATCTCATTTTGTTTTCTTAGTAATAGAATTTCCAAGTTGAGAAGTTCCTCTGCACCAAAAATTCTCACTGACACAGAGATCATTCAATGACACAATTCATTGCCATAAATCAAAAGTAGTGGAGTACAAGTAGACACAAATTAACTTCAATATAGGACCACCGATATTTTAGGCATCACTGACGATGTTAATCTTTCTCAGGAGTTATTACAGGTGCACCAACCCACGTTGCAATGCTAAGAAACAAGTAGAGAGATCGACCGAAGACCCAGAAACTCTCATTGTTACATATGAAGGACTTCATCTCCACTATGCATACTCTTACATCCTCCCACCAAGGCCTCCAGACTTCTCCTCAAGTTCAAACATTCATGTTCCAAAGAAAACCAAGATTCAAACCGATAGTATCATCTGCACACCGGTAATAGAACAACAAGAACAGCAACAACAGCAACTGCAGCAAGAGAGTTCAATGATTGAAGATGTCATGGAGAGTAGTCCTCAAGGCTTGTTGGAAGACATAGTTCCATTGCTTGTCAGAAAGCCTTGTTTTTCTGCTACCACTATTACTACCAATACTACCTCTTCAAGTGATCCTTGCTTCTCATCTCAAGCTTCTTCGCCGTCTTATTCGTCATCCTCCCTTTCATGGCTTCCAAGTTCTCCTTACCTTGACCTGAGTGTACTTTCTAGCATTATTTGAAGAAGCCATCAAGAAGTGAAATCAAGTGATAAAATATAGTTAATGTTCTAAGGATAATGGAGATTGCAAATGTAAAATACACCGATAAATGTCTAGTTTCATGATCTTGCTTTTACTGTTTTTTTCTCATAAAGAATATTGCAAGCATTATTGAGAACAGAGAGGTTGAGAATTGTTCCTAAGACTTCTTTTGAGTGGATTTGGACAAAATGGAGGCAGGTTCAATCATCTTAATAGATAAAGGGACCCTTTTATCAAAAAATAAAAATAAAAAAATAGATAAAGGGACCCTTAATAATAAATGAGGGCAGTTGTTTGTTAACTGATGCACCAATTCTCATCAATATTAAGAGTTAACAAATCAAAAGGTGTGTTTGAATTGTCACATTCTCTTGATTTGGTTATTAAACTTTCAAATTCTGCCTCCATTGATGGCTTCTCTTAATCCTAAACAAGAAAACAAGTCATGGGTTAAACATCAATTTATATTAATGAACTGCATGTCAATGCACATCAGTCAAATAGTAGGATAAATTCCATTTCTCTATTATTTAACAATCAAATCCTGCTTGTTGATGACCTCTCTCCGACATGACAATGATGGCATGCCTCCACTGGATGTAAAAATTCAGCAGAAATAAGTGAGATTTTTAATCTACAAAGAAGAGTGTTAATCAATCTAATGTTTTCCTAATAACTGACGAACAATTGACAATTAATCATCTATTCTTATTCTTCTTCTTTTTTGAGAAAAGTGAATATAAGTATCAGATTCTGAACCATGTAAAAGAAATTCAGCTAATTGTTGAGGCTCAAGAGCTTGGTCCACTTCATCTATTCTATTCATAACACAACTATTCTCAATTTTTGTTTTTTAAAAAAAAAGCAGGGATGTTTTGAGGATTAAGAAAAGTATAAGGGGGTTTATTGCAAATTGATACTCTAACGGCTACTTCCCCAAAGTGACCGTTGGAAGTATCAGCCATCCAAATAAAAATCCTATCTTTGCAATGTCCCCCCTTTCTTCGAGCTCCCTATCTCGATCTCCATCTGCCCCAATCCCTCCTCTCACTCCAATCGAGAGAAAGGAAGAAGGGATCCGCTGGAATCCATGGATTCAAGAAAATCCCGGCTAAACCTCCCCGCCGGGATGGAAACCTCTCTCCACATTGAACCAGTCCCAACCCACTTCCCCCTCATCCCCAAGCTATCTTCACCGTCGAAAACAACGTACAGCGACCGGTTCATTCCTTGTAGATCATCGTCGAGGCTCCAGAACTTCGGCTTGACGGATAAGACTTCCCCGGTGAAGGAAGGGGGAAATGAGCTGTACTCTAGATTGTTGAGGGCTGAGCTTCTTGGAGATGATTCCATGATGTCTTCTCCGGGGCAGGCGTCGCCGATGAGCCCAAATAAGAATTTGTTCCGGTTTAAGACGGACCATTCGGCACCGAGCTCACCGTTCTCAGGGGCGGCGTCCGGACAGGCCGGCGGCGTGTTCAGTGAAGTATCAACCCCTCCCAAGGTGCCCAGGAAGATCCCCAAGACGCCTCACAAGGTATTGAATCTCTGGTTCTTTGTTTATGATTTCAAGATTGGATTTTTCTTTCTTTATGGTAGTACTTGAATTTGATTAGAAAATTTAGTTGATGGTCAGCTCTATGCATTGTAGTTCTACTGCTGTTAATCAGAACTATTTCTCGATCAGATTTAGGCTATATGAGCTGGAATTCAGTAGTTGGTCAGAAACATGTAAAAGTTGCAACTTTTGAAGAACAGGACAGTAAAGACATTTAAAATATCAGTAATTGTGAATTCTCTACTGTTCTGCTTCAATCAGCGGTAACTTTTAATCTAGTTCAGGTTTAAGTAGGGTTCTACTATATGGAATTCAGTTATTGTTCAGATATATCTACAAAAGCTCAACCTTTTTGAAGAACAGAAGGGTATAGACAGTTAAGATATCACTAATTGTGAATTCTCTATTGTTTAACAGTGCTTAATCAGAGCCTATTTTTAGCCCAATTCAGGTAGAGTTATACAAGAAGAAATTCAGTAATTGTTCAGATATATCTACAATGCTCAAAACATTTGAAGAGTAGAACACTGGAGGCAGTTAAAATATGGGCGATTATTATGAATACAAGAAGGAATTCAGTAATTGTTCAGATATATCTACAAAGTTCGAAACTTTTGAAGAGTAGAACACTGGAGGCAGTTAAAATATGGGTGATTATGAATTCTCTACTGTCTTACAGTGCTTCAATCAGAGCCAATTTTTATTCTGATTCAGGTTAAGTATAATTATACAAGGAGTTCAGAAATTGACCAGTTTAATCTACAAAATATCAGTAATTGTGAATTCTCTATTGTTCTAGAGTACTTTAATCAGAGCCAATTTTTAATCCAATTCAGGTTAAGTAGAGTTATACAAGAAGGAATTCATTAATTGTTCTGATATATCTACAAAAGCTCAAACTTTTGAAGAGCAGAAGAGTAGAGATTGTCAAAATTTCATGAAATGATTTTTTCTGGGATTTGTATTTTATGATTGGATGTATAAATTTGGCAGGTTCTGGATGCCCCTTCACTTCAAGATGATTTTTACCTTAACCTTGTCGATTGGTCTTCACAAAACGTGCTCGCAGTTGGATTGGGTACTTGTGTTTATCTATGGAGTGCAACAACAAGCAAGGTTCTATTTCATTTTCACGAATCAAAAGAGAAAGGTTCTCTTCATACATGTATAAAGAATGCAGTAAAGTTTGTGGTCTGTATCATGTACACAGGTGATAAAGTTATGTGATTTAGGCCCTAGAGATGGTGTTTGTTCAGTTCAATGGACTCGAGAGGGATCCTATCTTGCAATAGGAACAATTTTCGGCGACGTTCAGGTGATTGTTTATAAGTAGGAAATTTGCTCAATTGATAGTTTCATGTTATAAGAAATCCAGGTTCACATCTGCTATTGGTTCTATGAGAATGTATGACAGATTTGGGACAGCACACGATGCAAAAAGATCCGCACCATGGGAGGGCATCAGACAAGAACTGGAGTTCTCGCATGGAGTTCGCGCATTTTATCTTCTGGTGGCAGAGACAAAAACATTCTTCAACATGATATCCGTGTTTCAAGTGATTTCGTGAGCAAGCTCATCGGTCATCGATCAGAGGTATCACGTTTTGCTTGAATAAATGCTTTTATATCTCGATCATCATTAATCTCAATTTCTCCGACAGATATGTGGCTTGAAATGGTCCCACGATGATCGGGAGCTGGCATCTGGTGGAAATGACAATCAGGTTGAGGATAACTACTACTGTTCTTTATCATCTCGCATTGAACAAAGTAAAAGCTTCTGCGATGAATTGACTTGGTTTCGGTTTCTGGTTGTAATGTACACAGCTCTTGGTATGGAACCAGCACTCTCAACAGCCAGTTTTGAAACTTACAGAGCACACAGCTGCTGTCAAAGCCATTGCCTGGTCACCACATCAGAATGGACTTCTTGCATCTGGAGGTGGCACGGCAGATCGATGCATCCGTTTCTGGAACACAGCAAACAGTAATATGCTGAATTTTATCGATACTGGAAGTCAGGTGATGAATTGAATTGCTACTGCCATTCCATGTATAAGTCTTCGAAATTTCACAGTTTGGATTAGTGCTCATAAACTATTTGATACAGGTCTGTAATCTAGCATGGAGTAAGAATGTAAATGAGCTAGTAAGCACTCATGGGTATTCACAGAATCAGATTATGGTATGGAAATATCCATCCATGGGCAAGGTTAGCTTTCTAATCGTATTAACTGAAGGGTATCACGAGTATTTGTTTCAAATTAGATGCAAGATGCAATTACAAATCAAACTTGATTTAGCTGGTCAGAAGAAATACACAATTGTTTGCAATCTCCTGAAGTCCGACACAATCACAAACTATCAATTTCTGAAGAACACAAACTGCACATATATTTGTATTGCAGTAATATGTATTTTGATTTCAAATAAATTTCTAGCTTCACTGAACTTGATGGTGTACAAACAGATAGCTACACTAACTGGCCACACTCTCCGGGTACTCTACCTCGCTGTTTCACCAGATGGACAGGTACAAAACCTACTCTCTGTAATCAATGAACTTCACTGAATTTCATGGATAACAAACACTAGTTTATTTTGCACAGACCATTGTGACTGGAGCTGGGGATGAGACATTGAGATTTTGGAATGTTTTTCCATCCATAAAAACACCAGTAAGCATCAATGTCAATAAAGAAAAACGCATTAAAATTCTTATTCAGTTCTAACTAACTATAATTGATGTATTTACTTCCACAGACCCCAGTTCGTGAGATTGGAGTTTGGTCACTGGGCAGAACTCATATTAGGTGAAGGGCCATCATCCTTGAGCAAAGATTAATCTATTCTTTCCATTATTTTGTAAAGGACTAACCCAAAAACAAGAATGCTAATGTTGGGCCAGAACATCCAAACAAAAAAGAAAATACTTTGTATGCTGGTCTGAAGTTTGAACAAATGTTTTCATCCCACACTACGTGGAGACATGTTGATATGATCATTTCTAATACACTTCAAACAAAATTTCTTCAGGTTTGTTGTGTTTGATCTATAATGATATCAAAGAAGTTGAGAAGGAATTGAATGATGAGAACAAAAGAGTTACTCCACTGTCAATTAGAATTCATGCTACTTGAAGCCTTGGCATATTAGGTAGATCTCTCGTGAACAAGATCTGGTTGCCTTAGGCCTTAACATCGACGCTTTCTTGAATTTAAGCTTGCAAAATTTGGAAAATCCTACAGCGTAAAGCAAAAGTGGAGCCGGAATAAGCAACACAGCAGGTGCAGAAGAAAACTGGGACTAGTAGATGGAAAAGGATTAACCTTGTGTGTCTTCACTCTCAAGAAGCTTTATAACAAGATTGCCCCCACGTCGCAGAACACCATCTTCATTTGCATCAGGTTGCTCATCATCAATATCATTGGCTAAGCCAGGCAATGCAACCTTGCCAACAGCCAATGAGAGAGCTCGCCTTCCCAATTCAATGGATAAAGCCGCATCTTTGGTGGTGATTCCAGAAACAATGGGACACATGTCTGATAGTATGACGGAAAACCCCTTCCCCTGAAAATAAGGGATTACATATATTCTTTAACTCAAGATATACCAACAAAACAAAAGCATTCAAACAGAACTCATCTTTGTTGCAACATATTTGTCAGCAGTAATTATCTTACAACCATTAGCTTAATTAGAAGAGAGGTCAGCAGTAAGCAACAATTGAACACAAGTGATACACTCAAAATGAGGCGCATCTTGCTCATTTTTTAGTCTATGGTTTTAACTTTTGCTGCCTTCATTTTTTACAGCTGCTGAAAATCACAGCATTCACTATAACAAAAAAGTAGCAATTAATACAGAAATCAAAATGATTGATAGATGATACAGTTAGGTAGTTGTTTTCAGTGGGTGCAATGGCAGTCTTTTTCTTCTATGATAATGATGTAGGATTCTTTAATTGTGATCCGACAACCAAGTCAATCACCACAGAAAAAATAGTAGCATTTGAAGACAACCATCAAAATCAAACTTAAGAGTCCCTTGCATTCTTTGTCATACTCTCAGAGTGAAAATCAAGAAAACATCCTAAGTTCCTAACTGATACATCTATATAGTTGTTTTCGGTGAGGTCTCTTTCTTCTTTGAGAACAATGTTTATCTTATTATTATTTTTATCATAAGTGAGCAAAACATGGTCTTTGATGCGAAAGAGCAATATCCAAACCAAAGAAATAGCTTCTTATTCATATAAGAAAAAGTTTCTCTATACAATCCAAGGATATATGAGAAGACAAACTTGGGGGGAGAGAGCTCGAGCATGGTCCTTCAGGAGAGCCATAGCATCAGCACAAACAGTCCTCACTCTTGAGTCACAATGAGAAGAAGGAACCTTCACCTTCTGCTCTGCAAATCATAGTAAATACCAAACAAAATCATAAAAAATACTCAAAACCATCTAGTTTAATAACTTTCACTTAGAATCTGTTAAAACAAAATAATGAGAAAGCAAAAAGGTATTTAATTGAAAGAAAAACTATTGCTTAAGTTTTCTTCTCTTCTAATTTCCCACAATCCAAACACACTACAAAGTTGTTTTTCTGGGATAAAGAGACTGACCTTCACATCCACACCCACCACCACCCCTCCCTTCTCCAAAGGACCCAAGCTCTGGCATGCCACCTAGACACATTCGTAACCACTAAGAAACTAAGTAGGAATCATCATGATTCATCAACAACAACAACAACAACAACAACAACAAAACACAAAAGAAGCTTTTTTTAGTGAAGGGAACCTGAAGCCAAGCACCAGGCGCACATCCAAGATCAAGAACAGAAGCTCCAGGGGTTATAAGCTTGTGCTGCTTCTGCATCTCCAACAACTTCAAAGAAAGAAACAAAGCCAGAGATTTGGTTGAAAAACACAAAACAATAAAACAATTAAATGGAAAAAGAAACGGGAAAGAGAAAAGGAGAGACCTTGAAAGCAGAACGGGCAACGTAGCCAAGGCGCTGTGCTTGTCTGCAAAAGAAGTCCGGAGATCCGGCGGCGCTGCTCATCGTGGAGTCGATGGCCAGGGAACCCCTAATTCTTAAACCCTAGACCAGAACAGCATGGCGGCGCCACCGGGAAATCTTTGCTTACATGATATATGACCACATCATCAAGGTGAATTCTAACCGACATAACTGATCTACAACTTGTCAGAAACCCCCTCAATTATTTTTATTTATATTATCATCCCTCAATTATAATGATCTGGATTTGTTGAAAACCCCTTTTTTTAGTTCTAATTATATCTTCAGCCACAATAGCATCATAGATAATACACTAATGTTGGCATGAATATATTGTTGGATTGAATTTATTTAACAAAAGGTCCATGAAATATTACCAAACAAACTTGATTTTAATATGAACAACCAAACAACACTTGTCGCTGGTTCATAGTAGAAGCTCACTCACTTGTTTCATTTTGCATGTACAAAATACAAATTAAGAGGAGATCCAACTATACATGTCCTAGTAACAACAATGTTTGGCAAGCCTGAGACACATCATAAGCCAAATCATTGAATCTCATGAAGGTTTCTGATCCATGAGACACATCATGCACAAGTGCATGGTACACAGAGTTCTACATCAATCTTGATTCACATTGTAGTGTCTGAATGTTGATTTTGCTTCTCAATCAGTGCCTGCACTCTCTGTAGTAACATGAACAATAGATATATATTGTTAGCATGGGAATCATAAAAGGAAAAAAAATCGAAATCTTCCAAGTTTTTTAGGGTGAGTTTGAGGGCAACTGTTTCACATTTGCCAAGCCTGATATTAAAGCTGATAATGTGGGGTCAACAGTCTGAGAATGCTCAATGCAAGTTACTAGGAGTAGTTTTTCGGAAAATTGGAAATGTTTGGGTGAACATTAAATAACTTTTGATTTTTTATTTTGCTTTTACCTTCACAGAATTTCCAACCTCCTCAAGTCTTTGAAGTATAAATCCACTGGAAGAGAAACATCCATTGCTTCTTGAGGTTCTTGGAGTCATCTGCAAATAAAACAGACCCAAATTAACTTCAACCAATAGGAAAAGGGGCTTTTCTCTGTTTACAAATTTCATTATTTTTAAGTACATAACAAATAAATTGGGACATATATATAAACTTGCAATATAGTAACTGAGCTCTTTAGTTACATGAAACAAGACTCTAATGAAGATTAGTTTCAAAAGGTACAAGTTCAAAAGATGTACCTCTATGATCGGAGAGAATTAATAAGAAAAGCAAAGAGGAAGATTTTATGATATAGGTAACAGACATAAGATTAATACTTGAGTGGTTCTTTTTCAAAAGTTGGCCAAATTATGACAACTGAGTTGAGATTTTAACAATTTACTTGAGAATATTGTCTCACCAAAAAAAGGAAGCATTGACATGAAAACTAAACAATAGGAAAACAGCAAATTTTCATTTGAATACTGGCCACAAAAATGTTTCAACATTACCAAAGCACCCGGTGGATGTCCAGAATCAAAACTGTGTGTGCCTTCAATCATAGAGGTTTGCTGACCCAAGGTCTCTTTCCTCATGCTTGAAAGGAGTGTCCGAACAGCCTGAGCAAAGAACAATAGAGTTAACTATTCTATTTTTTCAACTTAACCAAAAAAGGTCATCTGCTATCCTTAAATATACCTTTCGGAAAGCCCTCGGATTGGCAATCCCTTGGATTTGAACATCATCACTTGCAGGATTTCTAACACCCACATTCTCGATTCTGATAGAATATATTCCATAAAAGGATTGGAGATATCCTGCCAAAAGTAACAGTAGTAAGTGGGAGAACTCAGTGCAAGATTATGGTAACCAATAGTAAACGTTCTAAAACATGCGTCTAGTGAAAGCATGGACAAATTTAAGAGGATGGTTTACTGCTTCAACCAAGTATGTTAACTGAAAAGGCTTTTCCAAACATACAGCTTTTAGATTTCTACCACCTTACATATTAAATCCATCCTCATTTTCATAAAGAGAGCACAAGCAAGTAGAGACTGCATCGCCATGTGGATCAAATTGACCAATATGCCCAAAATCACCAAGATTTTTAAAAGCTTCTCTCCTAAGTGTTATCAAACTTTTTATGGTTCTCAAATCAACGTTAAATTATAATGAAGGGAGAAGTTACTCATCTTGAAAAAATAGTTTAACAATATACCCACCTATTAGATCTATGACAAAAAGATATATGAGTTAAGGCCATTAAACATGGCCAACAAAAGCAGCGAAGGGTCAAAAGAAGAGTAAATGCAAAATTAGAGGGTATAGTACATTATTGGACTATTCACAATATCGCGCAAAGAAGCCACATCACATATATGAGAATGATCGACAAAAACACTTGGAATAACAATGACCATTAGATGCTTCACAGAAAATACATTATCTTGCACGCTTACCTTGTTCAACTACAATATCTGCGACTGAAAGGAGTAGGACATGCTTCTCCCTCTTCAAAATCCCAAAACACGGAAAGATCACAGGTTTGGTAACCTGCACTGCAGCAAAATAAGCGGATTTACGTGAAGACACAGAAGACATGACTCACGGACAGCTATCTCCCCATCATACATGAAGAGTAGGGGTTCATATCACAAGACAAATTCTTCAGAAAATCATGGTTTCATATAAAAAAAAGTGAAAACTGCATCTTTGAAGCTACATTAGACAAAGGATATGATCATAAAATAAAATAAAAAATCCTTTTTTTCTAAGGAATCATCGAGCGAACCTTGTAGACGATAGCATCTGAAGACACATAAAGCTTCCTGGACTGGAAATCCTTCCTGAGAACAAACCTCCGAATGGGCAAGTAAAGCAACATGACCAGTCCAATGCCCCACGCCAGAACGAGAAGCAGGGAGTAGAGAACCCATCGAGTGGTATGGTAGTTGACGTAGTTGTCCTCCATCTCTTCGAACGACGCGTTATACAAGATCGTCCCATCCTCATCAGCTCCACTGCCTTCGATCAACAAGCTTCTCTCAAGAGATTCAATCTCTACGGCCTGATCGCCGGACGCCATCGGAGAAAATCAATCTAAGCAAACAAGCACCAAATCCTCAATGCATCACAACAAATTCGCCAAAATCCAGTGCCCTAGAGTAAAAATCATCGATTGATTTGAAGAGAGAACTCACCGACGGCGTGGTTCTCGATCCGAAGAGCTCGTCGTGTTCGATGGTTTTGGGGTTCTCTTATTCCGCTTCGCGCGATGCAGCGTTTCTCGTATTGACTGAATCCCGGAGTGCTACCAACCGTACGATTCTGTGTGCCGCTCTCATCACTGCCGTTGCTTCTCTTTGAATTGTAGCAAATTTCTATATTTTTATATTTTTAGAAATTGTTTGCTTATTTATATCATCTTCTTCTAATTGTTCAGTGTTTACTAGGATTCATTTTAATTTTCACACAAACAAAATAGATAATTAAATAAATAATAATGGATAACATCTCTCTGTTTAAGGGGTTCTCAAATGAGTAATGATTAATGAATACAAAGAAGAGCAAATAGAAAATTGAGAAGAAAAAAAATGTTGTTAAAACACTTTTAACTCACAATGGAGGTAATACTGCCTGTAAGATTAACTCTTAATCTACAAGAGTGGCAATTAAATTAAATGGGGAAAATGCAATTTCCACAAAATAGTGTGAGTTTGGGGCAAACTTCAAGCTTGGCAGATTGTAAACCCGTCGTCGCGAATGGAAAAATGAGGCGAAAAGGGCAGTTGCAAACTTGCAAATTAGAAGTGCACCAAGCTGTACACTAGAATCCAAGCAAGCTGCAGTCAAAACAAGAACAAGTTCATGTGTTTGAGAGAGTAGGCTTGGTAAACATTTTCAATGAATAAACATTCTATATGCACAGTATGACACTAATCCCTGTCATGGTTATCTCTTTGGAGCATATTAAAACTTTTATAATATGAAATAATTGAGTTGAGAACAAGGGGGAGTACCAAGAAAAGGGAAAATGATGCAAAGAGGCCCTCTTGAAGCAGTGCTGCATGGCCACCAAACTCTTCTTCATCGATCTTCAGAATGTGTCCATAGTATCCATAAATAACCGTGGTAGACAAAAATAGGAACCTGAACATATGAAACATCCTTCTGAGGAAAAATTATGCTAAAGAAGCTTGATTGATTCATGAATTAAGACAAACTCCTTTTTTCCAGTTTACATGCATAATAATAAGACAGGATTCTGTTGGCACAGACTAATAATGTGTAGTCCAGAACTAAATTCAGGAAATCATGTTTCAAATGAAAAACTTGTGTGTTCTTGTCTAGCAATAGACTACTTGCTAAGAACCAAGATATCTTATTTTCAGTAGGGCAAGTAAAAAAAGAGAGCAAATAACTTTAGTGAAAAAAAGTGGAAAAAGGCAATAGAAACCTGAAGCCCAAACAGAAAATAAATAGGATCTGAATCCACGAGATTAAATGAGGCAAATGGATAGCTACCACATTTGCAGACATGCGATAAGATCATAAATACGTATATATATATATATATATATATATATATATATATATATATATATATATATATATGTTGAATCACTGGCTATAGCTATAACAATACTTAATGCAGATTTTGAACAGTTATCTGCAGGGGAGCCTGCATAGGAAGACAAAGGAGCAACTATAGAAAGACAAAACTTATGACTTTGATTAGAGGACCATCATATTAATTTCCTAACGAATGGTCCACTGTTTTACAGTTCACCCAACAGGATGATCGACACAATTCAAAACACTTCAGAGGACAACAAACAATGTCCTAAAAAATTACCAACTCAAAGAAGTTGACAGAATGTATTAGATTCAGGTTTTTGAACACCACAATTCTAAACATGTCCACATTCTGATTCCTCTATAGAAAGAATGCCTCCCAAAATGCCCTAAGCTACAATGAAGAAGTTTTAGTGCAGTGCATTGCCCCAAAAGAACAAAATTTTCAGTTGCTTCCCAATTTTCCCTTTTAACTATCCTTAAAACATGCAGTGCTGAACATGAGAACATGATGTTAGAAAATCCTCTTCCCTCATTGATCATGTAATTAACTTTGTTTGATAAATTATCACTGTAAATATTAAGACTCTCAGAGTAGCAAGATTGTGCATAAATATTAAGAAAAAATATTTACACTGGCTACGTTATATTCTACAGATCAAGCATGGACGACAAACACGAAAAAAGAGCAAACCATTATTCACATCAACGCCAACTAAATGATCATGTAATTAACTTTGTTTGATAAATTATCACTGTGAATATTAAGACTCTCAGAGTAGCAAGATTGTGCATAAATATTAAGAAAAAAATTTTACACTGGCTACGCTATTTTCTACAGATCATAGCATGGATGACAAACAAGAAAAAAGAGCAAACCATTATTCACATCAACGCCAATTAATGAAGCATGAACAGATTAAACGTGGGATCAAGTATTCAGGTAACAAGGCATGCATCTCTGGGACTACTTCGAGAACTATGAACTTACACAACGATCCATATACCACCAACGAGAGGTACTGCGCCCCACAACAATCCGCAGACGAGGCCCAACGCTTGCCGGATCCAATGCAGCACATCCCCCAACTCATCCTGAAAATTTCAATTCAATCCAACAAAAACTCAAAATCTTAGAGCGATAAACCCTAGATTTAATCTCAAATCATCCATAATAATAAATAAATTGAAACTTCGGCCATGGATACCTTCTCCCAGGAGGCATCTGAATCGAATAGCTTGGCGAACTTGGAGGGAAGCGCGTGGGCGTTCTGCTGCTGTACGTGCACGGCCTTCGCCGCCGATTTTCTCCGGCTCATCTCCGGAGATTCGAAGGCGAGATCGAACGGAGAATTGGGTTGAGATTGAGAGGGTGGGGTGCTAGGGTTTCCAACGAGTTCGAAGCGAAAACGAGAGAGAGGGAAGAAGTCTGCACCACCGCACGTGCGAACACCTTGATATAGGGACGGCTTCTTCGCTGGGCCACGTGAGTCACGTGATGTGGATTAGCCGAGAGAAACAGCTCGAGTTCGGCTCGCCGGGCTCGGCTTGTTTCTTTGACTCGCTTGAAATTTTATGCTGTTCCATAATTTAGAAATCAAATATATAATGCTTAATCTTGTACTTTACATTATTATTGTTTTAAAAAAAATAATCTTATCCAAAGGTTTGTGTTGAGTTTATGGGACACAGATTAAGACATTTAAGGGCCTGTTTGGATACAAAGTAAAATATTATGGCATAATTTTATTATGTAGGAAGTGAATAGGATTACTACAGAAATTTTGGCATATTTTTTTCCTACAGAATGAGTGTTTGGCTACCTAAATAAAAAATTATTACATAAATTATTACATATTTTATTCCTATAGAATGAATGTTTGGTAACATAATAAAAAATTATTACATAATATAAAAAATAGCCGTTGGATTATAATTCAAAAAATAGCCGTTAAATATTCAAAAAATAGCCAAGTAAAAGTAGTCGTTATAATTCTAACCGTTATGAGCTTGCTCTATTTATATACAACATGACTTCTTGGCACTATACAAGCTCATTTTCTTTAGCCCAAAATTTACTCTTCTAGCCACTAGTTTAAACATGAATTCTTTTATAAATCATTGGAGGAAGAAGAATGAAGACGATGATGTATTCATACTCATCAATTTGCCGACTCGGTGTCCTGCAACTTCAGAAACTAGACAGCATCATACATCCATACTTACGGGTGCTTTATATGTACAGGAAATCCTTGAAGGTCATGATGAGCGTTGTAAGAGAGAATTTCGTATGGAGCCTCACATATTTATGGGGATTTTCAACTTATCTATGGGGATTTTCAACTTATCATTCATGAAATGCCAAACAGCTTTCTGATCATCCTCACAAGGGATAAGTATGGAGGTGCAGCAGCTGCTAGTGGTTCTGCTGCCCACTCCATAGACATACAAATCCACTAGCAGATGTATTGCATAACTTATCATTCTAGCACCCAAAGTATTTACCTAGCATCCCCTTTGAGACATTTAAGCAAGCACCTAGTGGTCATGATAATCTCTCAAACAACAGCAGCATATCCATTCCATTACTAATTTCTGAATTAGCAGAGGTTTAAACATTCAAGAGACCCTCTTCCCTTTATCATGAGCATAACCAATTCCTCCTGAGTTCTGAATTTATGTATGCATATAACAATACAAAGAAGGGAAAACTTAAAAAAAAACTAATAACTTGGATGGGAAATGGAAGGATAAATGATAAGAAAGCAGCAAACTTTGAAACATGAAGAGCTTTGAGATTCATAAACATTGAAACATGCAGAGGACATCAACTTTGAAACTAAAATCCCACCTTCGGTAGCTTCTGCAACACCTCAGTTCAAAGCTTTTTGAAATCCAGAAAACCAACGAAATCCAATCCACCCCACCACCTCCAAGTTCCACAGAGAAAATGCCAAGCTTTTCAATCACAAAGAGAAATCCCAGTAAAAAGAGTTTCTTTCACTGCAAACCAAAACACAAGAACATCACCCCTGGAGCTTCTCCTTTCCAGAAAACAATAAGAGAAAAGGAAGCAAACTTCTCAGCTCTCGAAAGCACCCACGTCCCGAGGAGGTGGTGGTGGTCACGTAGAGCAGGAGCGTAGGGGGCGGCTATGAGAGGTGAGGTTTCCAGTCGGGATCAAGGCCGAAGAGATGGCTACCAATGCATGAGGTCGCTTAGGAGAGGGCTTTGAAGGGAGGGCTTTGAAGGGAGGAGCTGACGATTAATGTCAAAATATTCCACTCCAAGTGGAATATTTTGTTCTTCCATAAACCTTATGTTATTCCATAATTTTGTGGCCCCAATGAACCAACCCAAACACCCATTATGTAGTAATCCTCTCAAAATGTTAAAAAACTCCATATTGTACCTAATACTATATAATTGTGGCCTATCCAAACAGGCCCTAAATGATGAGTTATGATATATATTTATATTAAATAAGATGTATTTATATTATCATTGAAAAATAGATAAATCACATTTATTAAAACTTAAAAATAGATGATTATAACTCATACATCTATCTACATTACTAAGCACGAGTAAATCACTTTAAATAATTTTGATTTTAAACTTTTTAAAAAATGAAAAAATTAGATTCATGTTTTTGGAGTTTTTTAGAATTTTGGATTATTTTAATTTTAAAAATTACAAAATTTTTAAACCATGGTGGTCAAGTTCCTTTATTATGGTTGTTGTAACTGACACAAGTTATCTGGATTTTGAATTATGAAATAATATAAATAATGAAACTACTAAAACAACCGTTAAGCACAATCTCATTTGAAAATAAATTAATTTTTAATATAATTAATTACTCAATTTTCAATCTTATGAGAATTCTCATATGACAAGTAGGATCATGTAATAGAATCAAGTATACATTAGAGGGTTTTTGGTGTTATGGCCTATACTAGATAATTTAGAGTGTTGTTGTGGGAACCGATAAAAAGGGTTTGGGGTGTTATTATTGGAGTCATTGAAAGGCCTTCATCAATAGATAAAATATATTTAGTTACTCCTGTGTAAAATAAAGTATGGATTAAAAAGCACTCGAGAATAAAAATAAGTAAAAATATAATATAATAAATTTGTGAATGCATTATTGTACATAGATCTAAAATCAAATCATTCCAAACTTGTTAGCCTTCACAAGGTGGATTCTCCTTGGCAATGGCACTATGCCCGGTGCTCTTAAAATCATATTAACATTGATGCTGCTCGGTATACCAATGAGAAGAGCAAAACAAGCCACATTCTTTGTGCAAATGAGGCATCAAATTGAAGCTTTCTTTAACCACGTCATCTCTTTCACATCCGACGATTCTAGGGTTACGGTTTTAGCTTCCTTGTCTTTCTCATGAGCATCTACTTTTTCGATCGATGCCCGGACAAAAACAGTTCATCCCTGTAACACTTGGAGCAGAGGTTGCGAGTTTCAAAGGTCGCTTGAAGAAGCCGCAATGCTTCGCACACAGGACAAGGCGTGTACTTGGAGTTCTCATTCAACATCGCTGGAAAAACAATCGATTCAGAAATTAAATCCATGAACTTAAAAATCGGATAAATATTATTGTTGGCCACCAAACTATAGTCAATTCTCATTTTTCACTTTGGGTACAAAATTTTTATTTGTATCAAGATAGTTACTAAACTTCAATTTGATTTCAAGGGAAGGTCACCCAAGTGAATTAGATAAGGAATTGCTGACGTAGACGCCAAAGTGACCACGTGGACGTCATCTTTATATCTCACTTGTATCAATGGCGTCGCTACATGGTATAGGTTGACACGAAAGAAGGGTTGAAGTGGCAACTTAATGGATTATGTGGTGCTTATGTGTCAATTTATGCAATATAGTGATGCCACTAATGCAAGTAACGTGTAAAGATGGCGTCTATGTGCTCACTCTGGCGTCCATGTCAGTAATTCCTTGTTGGATTTGTTCGGGATATAGTTGATATGCCCTAGACCCAATCTCTTATGTAATAATTTGAACACATTTCAAACAATATGGTTTGATTAATATATGGCATTGCCTTACTTTTGTTATCATATTAAGTGTTTAATATGATAAAGTCCTTGATTAAATTTAGAGACTTGTCATTATGATAGAGATCATAATAATGAGAGTCAAGTCTAAAATGATTTAATCTAAAATTGTTCTTGATCACAGGATCATTAAGAATAGGATATTAGTGATCCGGTTAGATCAATATATGTGTGACAGTATACAAAAGATCAAGATTAGTTGATCACATTGACTAACTCGCATATATAGATGATGCATATGGAGATATGATCATTGAACTGACTCAATTGAGAAATCATAATGGTTAATATTACCATAAACCGCCAATAGGATATTCTCAAGAATGAGATATAATAGTTTCTTCGACCGAGATCATCATAGTAATTAACAAGCTATTTATCATACTTTGATTCGACACCTATTGTCCTAGGATGATAGTTGAAAGGATATTGGGTATGATTAAATACTTGTAGAATTAATGATTGATCAAGAAGGAATCTGTCAACTCTTGGTAATGAGTTTGAGCTCTATGTTGTCATTATTTATAACGACTAAATTAAGACCTTGGCCAGGGCAAACGAATAAAGAAGAAAAGAGTTTCTTAAGTCATTCGTTGGTCGATTATAATTGACATAAAACATAGTTGGCAACCTATTGGGATTTGACAATTCAACCATATCCTAGGGTTGACCCTGAGCTTTATTGACAGAAGGAAAATATTACATTATTCTTCTACAGGTTCTTGAGAGTAATTATATACTTCATGCTATCCGGTCGTTAAGGAGTGTTGCTAGACGCCAACCTTGATTAGTAAATTAGTATGACTAATTTACTACCGCTTAGTATTGAACCTATGGGGTCACACACCAACGAAAGTGTTCTAATCTTTGCTATAGGATTAATTGTTTTATTATTTGATGATTAAATTAGATTATTTAATTTATCAAATAAATAAAATAAATTAGTCCAAATGGAATATTATTATATTCTTTACTAGCATAGAGAATATAATTAATATTAATGGACAAAATGAATAATGATTGGATGTGTTGGTTTTGGGAAAACCAAAAGGTCTTTGGAAGACCAAAGGGTTTTGGGAAAACCAAAAGCCACATGCACTTAATGGCTTTGGGAAAACCAAAGGGTTTTGGGAAAACCAAAAGCCACATGCACTTAATGGTTTTGGGAAACCCAGGTTTTGGGAAGCCCAAAAGCCTCATGGAAATGCCTATATATATGTAGGCTTGCATATGGGTTAATATACACAAAAAAGAGAAGAGATACAATCCATTAAGTGAGTTTTGAGAGTCAAAACTATTTGTTTCAATTTGTTCATCGATTCCATTTTGTCAAAGGGTTGATAGCAAAGGTTGGTCTCGGTGTGGATCGATAGAGTCTTCGTGATTATCAAGAGGTTTAAAGAGAAAAAGGAATTCGCTTCCAAGGTATGTTTTAGATCCGATCTTTAACAAGTTAAATAAATTTTAAATGCAAATAGATATCCCATTGGATTATTTCGCCTTCCGCTGCGTGTTTTGAACACCGAATAATCCAACAGGATTCCCTTAGGCGACCTCCCGTTGAAACCAAATTGAAGCTTAGTAACCATTTGGATACAAATTAAAATTTGATACTCAAAGAGAGAATTGATTATAGTCTGGTGACCAACCATAATATTTACCATTCCAAAATCTTACCCAAAACAGGAATTGTACCTTTAATTCTTGATATGGACACCGGAGAGAGAAAGAGCACAAGCGAGATATCGATGTCTAGGAGTGCCACAGGCCTATTTATATGGAGGTCCGAGTTCCTGACTTATGCTCCAAGTCATCCAAATTCTAATTGTACAAGTATTTGGGTTTTAGTTCATTCGTAAAAATTTATAGTTAATTCACCATTGGTTTCTTGAATAGTGCCCTAATTGCCTTGAAGTCATTCGGGGTATTTGTTTATTATTTAGTGTTGTGTGTGTGTTTGACTTTAAGGTCCCTGAAAACAATGCAAGGGACCTATAGATAATTTCCCCTAAAATCTAGAATCTAAAAAATGAAAATGTTGATATATATATATATATATATATATATATATATATTTAAAGAAAGGGTAATTAATTATAGGTCCCTGGCACTGTTTACTTTATCCCATGGGATCCCTGGGGTAGGTGTGTCGGGGGGTGTAGCAAATAGTGGGAGGATGGGTCCCTGGATATTGTTTCCAGGACCTATAATTCATTTGCCCAAAAAAGAATGATCATCCGTCTCACTTCCAAAGTTTGTATTTTTAATTTTGAAAAATGTTTTTATGTATTAATATAAAAATACATAATTATTTTTATATTCTCAAATAATTGTATTTATATTTATATTTACAAATTAAAACATATTTTTTTCTTGTAATTTTTATTCCTTGATGCTGAAATGAGAGAAAATTTTTAAAAAATAAATCGTTATCTTTCAATTAAAAAAATGAATGACTTTTTAGGAAAATTAAAAAGAAAAACACAGTACACGTGGCGGCTCTGGGATGATGTCCGCCGGAACACTATAACATACGGAGTACCCTTCGGTCAAACTTTCAAAATCCATCCAATTGATGATTGTGAACAGATTGGATCACTTTATTATATACTTCTCCGCAGGATCACCCGCCATAACTCATCTTCCATCCTTCGCTCAAACACGTGAAGCGCCAAAGTCTCTTTCCTTTCGATCTCTTTTTCCCCAGTTTTTTGGAAAAAAAAATCCCTGGATTCAGGGCTTCCGATTGGAAAGGATCTCGTTAGGATCATCGTCCTGGTTGAATCGCGAAGAATGAGTACGAGGGACGGGAACCCGGCGGTCGGCGGCGGATTCTTCTCGGCGATCACGTCGAGCATCAGAGGATGGGGTACCGCGGTGCATAAATCGGTCCATGGGTACGGATCGTCACTGGATCGATCGAATCCTCTCTATGTCGATATCTTTGTATATTCGAACCCTAGTTTTTTTTTTCTTTCATTTTCTTTTTATTCTATATTTATCAGTCGAGCTAGGTTTATCAGATAACCAGGGATTTTTTTAATATATATTTGATTGGTGTTTAGGAAGGTCTTGTTTCATTTTCTTCATTGAATGTTCATCACTCGAGCTTGATTGATTGGTGAAAGGGATTTATATTTTTGTAGAAGTTTTTCTCTGTTCGTTAAATGATGTGATTGTTCACTAGACAATTGAAAACTAAAATGGCAATCACTATAGATTGGATTTTTGGCTATTGTTTTCTAACATTGTTTCATTTATTTCCCTAGTAAGCATCACTGGAAACTCTGTTCTATGTGGAGTTTTCTTTACATGGTCTGTCTTAGCATATATTAATCGTTGAGGCTAGTTATTGTACATGCATTTTAGAAGTGTTTGTGTTGTAGGCATAGGCGCTGTACTGAAGTTGGGATTATGTCATTGGTTAATAGTAATATTAGTGGTTAAGTGAGTCTAGTATTAGTGGTTAAATGAGTCTGATTCTCTGTTATGTAATCAAGGAGGGATGCTGTTATAGAGCAGCCTCTTTTAGTTAAGGGTAATGGTGTGCACGTCAAGTGTTTGACGTTATGCGCCCGAGGTTGTTACAAGAGGGTCAGGGTCTGTCTGTATATGTCTACAATGCAATGAAGGGAAGGCAGTGAAGAATATTTCTCAAATCCTCTATCTTGTCTGCTTCTTCTCCCAGCTTTCGCCTCCTTCCTCTGAACCTCCAATCTCCCTATCTTCTCCTCTCAATCTCTGTCCCAATCTCATCTTCTCTAACCTATCTCCTCCTCTGCAGCCCAATTTCATCCTCTCCTCCTCCCTATACTGCAACAGTTTGCGATTCTAATTATCTGCCTAACAACCATTGTGATATCAAGAAACCTAGGGCACCAAAAAAATAATGCTTCACTAATCCAATTTCTTTATCAAGTAGGCTAATATAATACTTCTTCAATCTGTTTCTTGACCTTGCTAACATGCTTACTTGAATTCTTACTGACTGAAATATTTCCTGACATGCATTGAAGCCACTGCTACTTCCCACTTAATGAGTTTTGTAGTTTGAATGGTACTCATGGAAAATTAATTCCACATTCTTTTAATAATTCAGGAATTAGTTGGGGTCTTTCTTTACATCAGCACTACCCAAAATAGTAAAACTTAATGGTGAAAACGTTTGTCTTGTATCACAGGGATTCTTTTTGTGTTAACCTTTGGCAGTTGGATGTTACTGAATGACACAGCTTGATTGTTCTTTTAGGTTATTGGGTTATGAAGGGCTTGAAGTGATAAATCCTGAAGGAGGCTCAGGAGATGCAGAGGCAGAAGCTGAAAGAGGAAGGTGGAAGCAGGAGGTAGTGATTGAACTTTGATATTCCTTCCGATGTTAAAACTTTTTAATCTAACTTTTTTTAATATTCTCTTTCATAATTTTGTAAACCCAGATCTGGGCTTTGCTTTCGAAATACTATTTCCTGAACAAGATTGTTTATATGTATTCAAACCAAGAATTTCAATGACATCAGTGAATTATTTGTGATTATGGTGAAATTTTCTTATTAGTTCACTGTGAGCCAGCTCAACTTCATGTCCAGGAGCAAATGGTGTTGCTTAAATGGCCATTGAATGCTGTTTAAAAACCTTTTTTTTTATATAAATTATCAATTCTTATATGCATTAAATAATCTTATGGTTGAGATCTCATCCACTTTTGGAAATGGTTTTTAAAGTTGTGAATTTCCTTAATCTGTTTCCAGGATGTGGTGTTTATATTATTTCCTTTTTTACGTGTTATTTTGCAGGATCGTGATAGTTATTGGAAAATGATGAATAAATATATAGGAGCAGATGTTACATCATTGGTGACACTTCCAGTCATCATATTTGAGCCAATGACAATGCTTCAGAAAATGGCAGAGGTTTGTGCTTCTATACTTGGACACTAAGGGTCTTTCTGGTATGATGCAAGTTGTCTACTTTCATATAAGTTGACTTGCATGAGACCCCGAAATGCAGCAAAATGACTTGTGACCAATTTAGCCGCAAGTTGTTTTTGCTGCAAGTGAGAAAACTTAGCAATTACACCAACTTACACCAACTTGTTTAGGTGTGAGGGATATCCTCACCTCCCTACCACATATATAGGATATGGAGGTGAAGATATACCTCTAAAAAGTATATATTTCTATATATGCCCCATAAAATAATAATATTTGTAAATATACCCCCATGGTCATAACTTTGCAAGAACCACTAGTCTTTTTGTTTGGTACTGTTGAAAATATTTTTAGTTATTTGTTTGACCTCCAAAATATTATGTTTGTTTGTATATCCTAAAAACCAAAAAAATACTTCTATATCCCTTGTGTTGACCAACTCATATAAGTTTAATAAAATTATTATATTTTATTTATTAAAATATTAAAAATATATTTATAACTTTAAATTCTTAAACTATCCTTAAATATACAAGTCATATACTTTTAGTTGTTTTGGGTAATTTTGATATTTATCTTATTTTTATATGGAAATATTTAATTGATTTGATGGAGAGGGGTAAAAAAGTATTTTTTTTATAAATTTTAGGTTGTATAAAGACAATTACAATATTTTGGTAGCCAAATAGACCGACTATTAAGGATATACATGCAAATATACACTTTATTTGGATATCTTTGCAATTTTTTTTTAAATAATTAAACTAATACCCCTTGGTGTTTAAAATACCAAATAAAACGGGGTAACATCACCTCTACTTGCATTTGGTAAATTATAACACTTATACTAAATATTGGATTTTCATTTGCAACTAATTTCTTATATCATGTCGAACAAAAAAAAAAAGACATACTACAAATTCACTTGTATCACACCAAACAAACTATAGTGCAAGTGCAAATGCATCAAAATGATCTACATGTGATGCATTTATATTGTACTTCCACTTGCATCATACCAAACAGGCCCTAAACAGAAATGGACTCACTCTGTTTGAAAGTTGAGATTTTTCTATTTTTCTTATTCCACTTGCAGGACACTGTATGATTAACTACTAAATTAAATGTTTCTCACACAATGTAGTACAAGGAATATTATTCTATTGTTTCTTATTTATCTAGTACTAAATCTAAATGAGCTTTGAGTATAACTATTCTTGGATATTGGTAATATAAGCGTCACTAATATTTGAGCATGTCATATGATGCTGTTTACTTAATCTACTTTACTTTAGTGTGTATTTATGCGATCTAATGCATTTTCAACTGTGTTATAGTTAATGGAGTATGCTCATTTGTTAGATATGGCAGATGAATGTGAAGATCCTTACATTCAGTTGGCCTACACTTGTGAGTATATTTTACTTCTTTGCTGCTTCTACCTGCAATTTTCATGAACTGTTTGTCTGATTTAACTTAACCCTTAATCATCACAGCTACATGGGCGGTGTCTGTTTATTTTGCCTATCAACGTACATGGAAGCCTTTCAATCCTATCCTTGGAGAGACTTATGAAATGATCAATCACAATGGAATTACATTTATTTCAGAGCAGGTTAATTACAAAACTTCTCTAGATTATGCTTTCTGCTCTTGTTGCGGTGGTGATCGGCTAAAGTTATTTATCCCCCTTGAATTTGTCATGTGGGAAAATATTTAGTATGAGTTTCTCACTTAATAGAGTTAGTGACTATAATTTCAGGTTAGTCATCATCCTCCAATGAGTGCAGGCCATGCTGAGAATGAGCATTTCACTTATGACATTACTTCCAAAGTAAAGACCAAATTTCTTGGAAATTCATTAGAAATATATCCTGTTGGAAGGTGAGGATTTTCCCATCAAATACTATGCATATGGAAAACATCAATATCACATAATTATATATATTTTTATTGATTTTACTATGCGCGCGCGCGCGCGCACACGCACACACACTTTACCATAAATAGATGCTATTCTGAATCGTAAATTCTTTACTACATGCTTTTCATGTTCTATGTACACTCATAATGTCCTAGCAATTTCTTAGAAGATATTAATGTTTGCTCAGGACAAGGGTGACCCTTAAAAAGTCTGGTATAGTCTTGGATCTGGTGCCCCCTCCCACAAAGGTCAACAACCTTATATTTGGACGCACATGGATTGACTCACCTGGGGAGATGGTAATGACAAATTTGACAACTGGTGACAAAGTTCTCCTATATTTTCAACCATGTGGCTGGTTTGGGTATGATTATTTTCTGTACAACTTAGGGTGTTGAAATTTAAATTCTTTTTTCTGTGCAGTTTGATTAAAGTTTTCACTGATGGCAGGGCTGGTCGATATGAAGTAGATGGATATGTATATACTGCATTGGAAGAACCTAAAATACTGATGACTGGAAAGTGGAATGAGTCTATGAGTTTCCAACCATGTGACAGGGATGGAGAGCCACTTCCAGGCACAGAACTGAAACAGGTCCATTTTATGAATCTTTGAGTTCATGCTATTTATTGATTTTTTTAATATCTTGAGAATTACCTTTAGCTTCTTTTGATAAAGAGGTCCATCACTAGCCTTTTCTTATTCTCTTGAAATACAATCCACAGTTCTCTTTCTCTCTCCCTTAGGTGTGTCAATGATTTGGATTTAGGTCAAATCTTGTGTATGTGCTATATGAATTGCTACTGAAGAACAAACACCAAACATCAATATCCGCACCCTCCAACCCATCCCTTCACCACCATCACCACCAACCTTTCCTGGTCTTTCATTAAGCCAATAGATAGGGGTGTGGGGAACCAGGGGAAACTCTGTGAGTCTTATACTGATTTGATTATGTATCTCATGAGTACCTGCAGAGACAGTGTTTGAAGAACTTCAATTTGATTGTTAAAAGTTCCGTAGTTCATATACCTTGTCTAGACTGGATACCCAAGCGTTATTTTCTTTAGTCTGTTACTTATTTCTATGGTAGGTGGTTACTTTGTAGAGCTGGTTGCTGTAGTTCTGCCCATTGACAGATTTCTTTTTCCTGGTTTTTTTGTTCTAGATCTGGAGAGTTGCAGCTACACCAGAGAATGATAAATATCAATACACATATTTTGCCCACAAGATTAACAACTTTGAGACAGCACCCAAGAAGTTATTGGCATCTGATTCCCGACTTCGTCCTGATAGATACGCTCTTGAGAAAGGTGACATGTCTAAATCTGGTGTAGAAAAGAGCAGGTGAATACAGTTTCCACCATATCACCGTCAGGAATAGTACTATCATTCCATTGTTTTCAAACTTGATATCTGGTTGAGTAGACTAACCAAAAAAACTCTAGTAGCAACTTTAGTCAGGGAACAAAATCGAATAGCTCTTTATAGGAAGCAAATCAATGTCTCTTGTATTATTGTTATTATTATATCTTAATTCATCATGGTATTCCAGCCTGGAAGAACGACAAAGAGCGGAGAAAAGAAACCGAGAAGCCAATCGACACCAGTTTACTCCAAGATGGTTCAACATAAGCGGTGAAGTTTCTCCCACACCCTGGGGTGATCTGGAAGTATATGAGTACAACGGCAAGTACACTGAGCATCGGGCAATGGTTGATAGCTCAGAGGTCATTGAGGAGGTTGGCATCAATTCTATCGAGTTCAACCCATGGCAATATGGTAATCTTTCTGTTGAATGAAGTATTTTCCTTGCCTGCTTACTTCATTTGGAGACCAAAGGGTTGTTTTGGTCTGACTTATTTGGTGGCGGGCATGTGTTTGACTTTCTGAGCATTGTCCACATTTTCTTGAGGGTTTGGAGATGCTATTCCACATTATAATCATCTATCGTTTATTCTGAGCAGCCCTACTACCCATTGCTTGTTTTCCAAGCAGTCATTATTTGACATTGAACTTCTCACTCTCATCTTAGTTGAATGGTGCCTGGTATTTGTTTCCATGCTTGTATTGGTTATATATATATGTGTGTCTGTGTTTTTTTCACAAAATTTGTTTCCCATATTTGTATTTTGTGCAATCTATGTTCTCTTGCATAGCTTGTGTATTTACTTGCTTCTATAATGGGATTTAAATCTTTTCAAGCAAGTAAAATATATGCTCACATAGTTATGCCGTAGGTTTGGTTGCAATTTTAGTAGGCAACTGTTCTCACTGAATGGTGGATGAGATGCAATCACTTGTGTTGGCTAGCTTTATTGTACAAAATGTGATGATGATAACTCCACTTAAACTTATATGGCAAGCATTAAAAGACTATTATATAAGATCTTCATGTGCTATGACTTCATAGATCATTAATGTCATGATTATTAATGTTTCCGTTCTTTACTAGATTCTTAGTAGTGTCACAAACTCTATGATTAAACCGCTAAAAATTGGTGATGTTGGTTAGATAAATCATTGTCATCGGATATTGACCAGTGATCTAGGTTTAAAACATGCTGATATTAGTGTTTAGTAAAGCCGAATTATTTGACAACAACTTAGGTCTGCTTGGAAAGGCTCCTGATAAAATAGCTTCTTAAAGAAGCAGGTTTTTGTGAAATTACTCTCTATGGGGAGAGATTCAATTAGCACAAACCAGTACATCTTGATCTTGCCAGCCATAAATAGATCTTGATCTGGCCCATCCATTATTCTCCAAGTACAATATTAGACAAGCTTGTTTATTTGTTTGCCATATAATTCCAGGCATGCATTGCTTATTTAAAAGCATCCTTTTAAAGAGCAGAGAACAACAGTACATCGGTTAAAACTAAAGTGTAGACAATGATAGTTCATCTGCTTCTTTGTTAGCTGAAACAAGGGCCACCCACTGGGTTGCGGTGCTGGTCCCATGAAGATGGGTTTTATCTCCATCATCAATGAAATTTGATTCCTCCATTGATCTGAAGAGTTTTGCAGATGAAGCCCTGCAACATCAATAATGAACAGTCCCCAGCAGCAGCAGCACATCATCTTCAACCAAAAGCTGCTCAGGTATATCCCAATCCACATGTATATATTTATGTGGATCTTGTTCTCTCCTTGGAATTGGAGGGTCCAATTGTTTATAGATAGCTGATTAGGCATATGTGGACTGTGTTTTTGGAAAGTTCATGCTGTTTTGGACTGCTTTACTTTTATATTTTCAAGACAATTAGATTGATCTTTGCAATGAATATATTGTCTTAATAGTATCTATCATTGCATTGGCTTGAAAAGTACAAGTCTCATGCAATGTTTTGCCATATCATCATCATCATCATCATCATCATCATCATCACATCCATTCCTCCCATACATATGGGAGACATTTATAGCCAATCCTGTCCCATTCTCAGTCTTGATGCATTGCTCTATCACTTCATCTTTTGGTTCATTTTTTCCTGAAATTTCACCAATTTTCATAAAAAAAGTTGACAAAGTACATCCTCTTGCCAAGTTGAGAGTTTGAATCACATATGTAGCGTGCTTCCAATGACTTGTCTATATTGTAATGCTGTAAAAATTAGGTACGGTTTTGTTCATATCTTATCTTTTTGGGATTAATGGCCTTATATCTCTTGGTCCCCCACTCCATGTCATCAGCTCTTTTTTTTTTTAAATAAATACTTTTGATAATTTAACGGTAAAAGAATCCATTTGATTTTAATTTTGAGAATATAAAAAGTTTTTTGACAATGATAAGTATAAAGCATCGAGGAGTACCGCAAGCCGCCTTCCCCATAACTTTGTAAGGAGAGCTCGAATCCGCGCGCAAGCACACGCATCGGCGCCAACGCCTTATAACCCAGATTGTAATAGGCCGCGTTGGTTAAAAAGTTTTTCTTAAAAGATGAAATCTCTCATTTAATGTAAAATAAGAATATTCTACTTCTCATTCGAATATTTTCTCTAAAAAGTAAAAAAATTATTTGAAATCAAAATGAATGATGAGCAAGTGCAAACGTTTCAAGGGGTGAAATGTTAAAAATCCTTATCGGACGGTTGAGATTTAATCTCGCGGAGAACGTACGAAGATGCGGGCTTTTGTTTGAATGAAAGAGAGATCGGATAACCGGCACGACAGCACGGTTCCAACTGAAACTCAACTTGTTTTCTCATAACTAACCCCATCAGTTTACCGTACGATCCAAAAGTTTCTCCACGTGGCACTAATCGGAGACAAGAAACCCATCGAATGGATCACACGACAGGGAGGAACCGGTCATTGGTTGTTTCTTGCAACGACTGACTCTTTTTGCATATTACCCCTATATAATAACTAAATTATTTAAACACCCCTGTTTTATATTGGAGAGCAATAATATTTTGGTTTTCTTCAATGGAAACATGAGAGAAGACCCACTTTTAAGAAATGAGAAAATATATGAATTTTATAGAGTTATACATGTAATTGTAAATTTACTGGGATTAATGTGTAATTAATTTATTTTACAAATATACAGGGGTCTCTTTGCAAGAAACACCAAGGCTATAAGAACTGGGGGTTTTAGAAAAAGAGGTGGTTTTCAGGGGTTTTGGGATTTGATGAAGAGAGAGAAAGATAGGGAGAGATAGAGAGAAAAACAAGGAGAGGAGGGGAAAATTAGGAGTAAAAAAGAGGAAATTTTTGTTTTTTATCTGAGTTTTCGTTCGATCGAAGGAAATTAAAGCGTCCGAATTCCGAGCATGGTTCATATGATCTTTATCTTCGTCTGAAGTTTCTGGAAATCTACCATTTTTTTTATGAAGATCTGAAGGTGGTTTGAGGATTCGATGAGGGCTTTTGTGAAATTGGAGGTGAGGTTGATGGATTTCGCGATGTTACGCGTTGTAATTCTTCAGGTTTGGTTTTGGTCCGGGATAAATGGTTGATTTTTATTGGATCGCCAGTGGGGGTTTTGGGTTCTTCCATGATTTCCACGGTGTTTGTGGTTTGGTTTTTTCAGTGATTCAAGATCGGAGATCGCTGGGGTTTTTCAGGATTTTGTTGGGTTCTGGGTGTTTTTTTTAGATTGAATTATGCTTCTCTGGGTTTTTGCATCCAGAATCCATCTTTATGTGAAGAACACGGATGCTGGTTCGTGAGATCTGGGTTTTATGCTTTCTGTTCTTCACAATGGTTGAAATATTCCTTTCCTGCATAATCCTTGGTGCTCATGAGAATGGAATTTTCTGGATTTAGAATTCATTTTTCAATCCGATCATGCGTCAAAGGTAGAATTTTGATTCGCTACTTGTGGATGTTTCTTTAACCCTGGTCCAAGATCGCAGCGTTTAAGAGTACCTTAAAGTCTGTTGTTTTTCTGATTTTTCTTGCAAGGTGATTATTGAATTTCTCTTCATTTCTTCATTTCTTTTTTGTTTCTTAAGAAATTCTAAGATCTCAAGGTTTAAATGTGGTTTTTCTTTCTTTCTTTCTTTTTTGAATTTCTTTGTTTTTCTGTTTCATTTTCCTCTTGAAATTATTAGATCTCATGATTTGAAAGTCCTTTTGTGTGTTCTTTTTTGGGAATGCTTAGAAGTTTATTGCTCTTTGCAATTTAATTCGCGTGGAATTCCTAAGGGCTTCCACTTATTTGATGATTCAATTTTGTTTGGAATTCAATTATTTTAGATTGTAGAGGCAATATTTATTCATCCATTGAGCATTGATCTGGTCTTTGTTTGAAGTTTAAAGAACATAATTCGGGATCCATAGACTACAGCCTTAGTCTCATATAAATATCAAATTTTTGTTTGCACTAATGGCCTTTCTATCATAGGTTGCTCTCATTCTGCCAGGCATGGTTGTTCTTTTCATGTACATGGTGAATTAAGATAGTCAGCAGACCTGCATTTGGCTCAGAAGGGTTTTTTTTGTTGGATTTTTGTGCATTGTCGAGCTGTTCCTTATTCATTGATGAATTCTAGTTCTTCCTGGCATGAGTCTTAAGCTATGGTGTTGAAGAATCGGTTGGGATATGGTTTCAATGGCAATCAGGTACCTGCTATGCTCCTGCTTCCAAGATCAGCCAAGGTACCTTCATTCATATGCAGCCATTAAATTCTTTCTGTTTAGTTATGGACTTTGGTTAGACATTTTGTTTTTTTGTGGTTTATTTGCAGGGGAAGCGATCTGTCAGAAAGAAATCAAAAGATAATGCCATGTGCCCGTTCGACGTGCTTGCTGCTCTAGCCGGTGAGTTGTTACTGGAGAGAGAAAATCCTTCAATTGCCAAGGCCATTGCTGGAGCATCCAGCCCTACCTCAAACAGTAAACTTAAGCAGGCACGCCTATTTGAAGAGAAGCCAATCAAAGCTGAAGCATTTGATCAGGGTAGTTGCAGTGAGAGTGTGTCATGTTGTAATGGTGGTTGTGTTTTGAAGGAGCATGGGCAGCTTCTGAATTCTACCAGCACCAAACCTTCTGTTCTTGTTAAGTCTGATGTGCTAAGTAAGGATGTTAGCTCAGGGGAGTTGATGATTAAGTGTATTAAGGATGACTATGGGTGTTCTTTTGAAAGACACTCTCCTTGTTACTCTGAATTATGGGAAGGTAATTTGGTTGATGGAATTAGGATGTCCAAGGAATCTGAACCACCAACCTGCAGAAGCTTGACAGATGGAAATGTCCTAGAAACTTGCATTTTGGAGGAACCAATGCAATTGGACATGAAACCTCCTGCTTTGGTTAGCTCGGACAGCAGCATCGAAGTCCCATCTGGCAAGGATCACATTTCCCGTAATAGTTCCTTTCCCACCAGTTGGCGGGATGAAAAGGAACCACATGTAAATAAAGATGATGACGAAAACTCCTCAAGGTGCACTCATGCTAGCACCATAACCTCAAAGGCCCTTAGGTCCCATGATAAACAAAATGACAGGATAAAAAAGCTACTGATGTCCAAGTTCAGGAAGGATTCTCCTTTGGCAACAAATAGAGACTTCCCGAGCTCTGGTATACCAATTTCTATTGATTCTATTTGACGTTTTCTCTTCTATTTAGAAATTTCCATGAGTTTTTCCTGCCATTTCAAAATGTATTATTTGCTAATCCTCTCTTGCTTATTTTAACTTCAAATATATATATATGGCAAGCAGTAACTGACGGTTCCTCTTTACCCCATTTACAGATGTAGATAAGAAGCCTCTCTTTAACAGTAGGAAAGTAGGTTACACTCGCCAAAGGACAAAGAAGTATCCTTTCAAGAGGAGAAAGCGTTCTGAACGAGGCTTGATATCAGCATATAGCGGGGCAGCTAACTATGAATATATGTCTAATGTGCCTGAAATAAACATGAAGGTTGAAAATTTTGATCTGGGTGCAACTTTGCAGGAAGGTGCATACGTACCCATTTGCACTTTCACACCCTTTGTCGGCTTTCTAACTGGTTAAGTTTTAAAAGTCCTTTCCTTTTCTGTAGCTAATAGAAAATCTTCCACCGTTGCTGGACAGAGGTCATTACATGAATCAGAAGATTTTCATGGTATATGTGTTCTGACTGCACCATAACGACAAATTTTGTTGCATTTAATTTGTTTCAGGCTGATGATTTCCTGATGGTTTCTCCCTTTTGTCTGTACAGTAAAGCTAAGGATCAAGTCTTTCAAGGTGCCAGAGCTTTTTGTCGAGATTCCTAAAAGTGCTACCATTGGTTCTCTTAAGGTAAATTAATTAGTTTTCTAAATTTTGTATCGATCTTCACGTGCCACGTCAACTTTTTTTCAGTTTGATGAATACTAGTTTAACCATGTTTACTCAAAAAAAATTAAAATTGTACATATGTGTTGCTCTGCTCATATTTTGTTTATTCC
Source organism: Dioscorea zingiberensis (assembly GCA_026586065.1). Taxonomy (NCBI): domain Eukaryota; kingdom Viridiplantae; phylum Streptophyta; class Magnoliopsida; order Dioscoreales; family Dioscoreaceae; genus Dioscorea; species Dioscorea zingiberensis. The sequence continues at coordinate 1,968,273 of CM048818.1, read as the reverse complement.
TTATTTTTATTGAACCCATTAGGCATTGATAAAACCTCATGCCTATTAGTTATTCTTCATCTCTGTTTCTGCTTTGTAGAAGTCAGAGCAGTTCTTGTGCAGCAATTGAAATTTTCATTTTTTTTTATATTTTTCTGAAAATGCTGGCTGATGTAAACAACATGCAATTTAGGCTGATGGTTCTTGTTTCTTGTCATGATCTTGATATGTGAGAAAGCTTAGCTATTTTTACACCTAACTGTTCTAGTTTAGCAGATCCTGATAATACGGTAGTCTTTATACTATCAGTATATATTCTGTATATAATTAACATGGCTAAAACATCGTCTTTGCTAATTCTATGTTGGTTGTGCCCTTTGTGTCGCAGAGGATGGTTATGGATGCAGTAACTGCTATACTTAGAGGTGGAATTCATGTGGGTGTTCTCCTCCAAGGGAAGAAGATTAGGGATGATAACAAAACTTTATTTCAGGCAGGAATTTCTCAAGGTGATAAGCTGGATAAATTGGGGTTTATCTTGGAGCCTAATACCGCTACTCTATCTCCACCTTTGCTAACGAGCCATGAAGAACCTCAGTCCCTTCTTCCTTGCAATGCTGCTGAGGCATTAGCCTGGTGAGAAGAAACATAAGATGTTCTGTGACTGCTTCTCTTGTTACTTCTCACCTTCTTGAAAACTTTCAACTCATTTTTCCCCTTGTATGTCTTACATGACACATTGGATATTTTCATGTAGGTTACCATCTGCTACCCATTTAACTGATCCAACAACATTGATTGCCCACCCAGAGCTTCCAATTCCATCTGCAGTAAATTCTCCAGAGAGTGATCATGATTCAGTTCACTTTCCTATGGATGCTTCACCGCAGGACCACCAGGGCGAAACAACAGCAGATTCCAGAGCTCTGGTTCCAATATCGGCTGTGAGCATGAAAACTCTATCCATGGTTCCAATTCAGAAGCCCAAGCGGCCAGAACATTCCCAGCGCAGAATAAGAAGACCCTTCTCTGTCTCTGAAGTGGAAGCACTTGTCCAGGCAGTTGAAAAGCTTGGGACAGGAAGGTATGCGCCGATCACTAACATTCTGATCCTCAGCTGAACACCTCAACTTCTCTTCAAAGTCTACCTATTTTTCCAGGTGGCGAGATGTCAAAATCCGCGCCTTTGACAATGCTAACCATCGAACATATGTAGATTTGAAGGTACATTATCTGCACATGCTTATCTTGAGGCAACACGATGATGTTAATGCGTCAAGAGGCAATAATACTTTCTGTGTTGTGTTTACAGGACAAGTGGAAGACATTGGTGCACACAGCGAAGATAACCCCGCAACAGAGGAGGGGAGAGCCAGTACCGCAGGAACTCCTGGACCGTGTGCTCGCCGCCCATGCCTACTGGTCTCAGCAGCAGGCCAAATTCCCGATCAAAGCCCCTCTGGCCGAAGCCTGCCTGCTAAACTAATCGGCCCGCTCTCCGTGCAGAAAACAACCGTTTTTTTTGTAAAAAAGAAATCAACAGAACTGGTGAAATCAAGAAGGTTAGAAGAAAAAAGATTGGTGGTGTTTGTAATATTTTCTTACCAAGATTCTCAAGCCAGGGTTCTCTCCCTCCTTAAGGACTCATTGAGGAGGGGGTTTTTTCTTCTTGGCATTTGTATATGTTCATCATCCAGGTTGCAAATAAGGGAATAAAGACTGCTTTTATTCACAGCATTCTTTCCCTTTTTGTTTGTGCTCAAACTAATCAGAACAATCAAATCAAGTATTCTTTTTACAGTGAAAACTTGTTCTTCTTTTGTTGAGATTTGTTTATTGACTTTGACAGGGGTGTATATGCAAAGATAAAAATTTAGCTTGTGATTTGCAGAATATATGAGGGGCTTTCTGTAAAACAGCCCAGATATCTATTTCTCGAGTTATCGATATATCTATCCCTAATACCCTTCTCCCTCCATCGTCGGAGAGACGCCATTGAAGAGCTCTCGAGCTCATCCATGGCGATGGAGCACTAACTCCTCTCCCTCTGTCTATTGCTTTCCGTCTCTTCTCATCACTTATGAGTAGCCCCATGGCTAATAGAGTAGTCCCCACTCGCTCCTTCTTCAGCTTCTCTCTCTTCTCCTCCCGCCACCGCCCTCCCAAACTCTTCTACTCTCGTCCTCTCCTTGGAATCCACACAAGCCTCATCTTCCGACGTGGTTACAGCCTAGTCGACTCCGTTCTTCAGGAGCTGGATGCCATTCGCTCCGCCAGACGTTCTCGCGCGACTAACAAGTATAAAGTTCTCTTTTTTCCTTTCTTTTTCTTTGAATTGATCTTGTGAATAGCTTGGTGGAGTTTGCAGAATGGGTTTTCCGAGCAACAAAGAGTTGGTTGATGATAAAGTTGAGAAGAGAGTTCTGCAGAGAGGGTTGCTGCTTGAATTCCGCAAAGACTCTCAGAAGCTTCTGCTCGCTGTTACTCAGAAGCCTGACGGGAAGAAGAATTGGATGGTGTATGATCAGGTCTTAATAGAAACATGCACACTGCCGCCTCTTGAATAGGTTGCTAGGTGTTCGATCTTTGTACATGCTGCTGCTCAACTTTGTTCTTGTTTCATCTTATTGAGTGCCATTGCGTTTTGATGTTTTTATTGTGTTGTTTGGAGCCAGAATGGTGTTAGTTCTTCAATTAAGCCGCATCAAGTTACCTACATAGTGCCTGGTATTGAGGATTTCAACCATGAGGACATTGCTGATTTTATTAGAAAAACTCAGGATCTCTTGGTTAGTAGTCTCATTCCATATGGGTGCTTTGAATTTATGTCTATGAATTATGGTTAAGTTTGTGCGCTGTTGTGATGATTTTTGTAGGACCCTTCAATTTTGGAGTTTGCTTGGGAGGAGCTTTTGGAGAAGAACAAGTCAGTGACTGCTGAGGAGTTAGCAGAGGTATGGTTTTCGTTCTTCCATAGTTTGTTTTGTTGTTTCACTTGGCTTGTTTGGAGATCAATTTCATCAGTTTTCTTCAGATCCTGTATGGTATCGGGGATCCGCTTGAAAGCTACTGTGCTCATCTCTTGCTGTCAGAAGATGAAGTCTATTTTACTGTTTCTGAGTGCAAAGGATCCTACTCTGTATATCAGCCCCGGCCTTCTGTTCAGGTAGAATAATATTGCATTGTTTTCTGTAATCAATATAGAAATGTTATGTTACTTTATGAAAACATAATGCTATTACTATGGCACACAGTGAATTCATTCCGACAATCTTATACAATTGACTAGGAACTTGAAGTAACAGTTTTACTCAAATTGAGTTTTTATATTTTTTTTTTAGGTAGAAGAACTTCTACATAGAAAGCGCATGAAGGATGCATCAGAAAAGGAACTTGAAGAATTTGTGCAGTTATTAACGTCTGCAAAGTCAAAACCTCTGTCCTCTAAACCACCCAAATGCTCTTGGTTGTTGGAAGAGAAAATTCAAAGGAGGATTAAATCTCTTGAAGCTTATGCTATTGACACATTTACAAGTGATGAACAAAGGAAAACAGCTGGAATGGTAATTTGTTAGATTAGTAATGTGAATTAAATCACTTCTTTTCATGTCCTTGTTATTTGTTATTTTTGACATAGTATACTTGCTGAAAGATTTATGGCGGTGTGAGTTTGAATTGCACTACCTATTAATTGGATTCTATTAGGTTATGAATAATGCAAATTCTTTATGGTGATAAAAGCCATCAATATTTAAGATACTTGTAGGCATTTATTATGATTTTTGAAGCTAATCTTTCTCAGACTGATTCTTATTTAGTTGATTGCCATCGTTATAGATACTTAAAGCAATGGGATTACAGAAGACCTCTTCTGCTGCAATGAACCTCCTCATTGATATTGGATATTTTCCGGTTCATGTCAATCTTGATCTCTTAAAGTTCAACATACAGACACAGTATAGTGATGAAATTCTGTCAGCTGCTGAAAACCTTTTGACACTCAAGTCTGATCCAGATGAGGTACAAGCTCTGTCTTGATATTGATAAATCTATGCACTTTTTGATATGTACAGTTTTTCCATGTTGCCTTTTTTCTTCATGTGGTATAATCAGTTCATTTTTTGGCTGAGATGTCCTTAGGCTAACAGGAAGGACCTTACATTCTTGAAAGTCTATGCCATTGATGTGGATGAGGCTGATGAGGTATGTTTTTATTATAAATTACTGTCGTTTCTGTAAATGAAATGGCATGAATTCATTTTTTTTTTCTATTTGAATTGGTTGCTTACTGATGTTGTTTGGGAATTCTATGCATCATTTGTAATATATTATTAATGATGCAGCTTGATGACGCTCTAAGTGCAACTAGGTTGCAAGATGGTAGGATAAAAGTCTGGATACATGTAGCAGATCCTGCTTGCTTAGTCCAACCACACAGCATGATTGACAGGTAACTTAGCTTTGAACTTATTTTTCATGAAACTCAATAAACAATATTTTCTTGACAGAGATTTTAATTGATCTGTTGGTTGTATAGAGAAGCAATGCGACGAGGAACCTCCATTTTTCTGCCAACGGCTACTTTTCCAATGTTCCCTGACAAGTTAGCCATGGAAGGTATGAGCTTGCAACAAGGAAAATTGTGTAAGGCTGTCAGTGTATCTGTTACTCTGCACCAAGATGGCAGGTATATTTTGGCTCCATAATTGTTCATTTACATTTCTTGACTGCTCTCAAGGAGAATATCCTAGTCTAAAAGCAATTTTATCCATGTGTGGCCGTTTATAGCATTGCAGAATATACCATAGACAATTCAATTATACGACCAACCTACATGTTGACTTATGAGAGTGCATCCGAGTTGCTTCACTTGAACTTGGAAGAGGAATCTGAACTCCGAATTCTAGCTGAAGCTGCTGCACTTCGTTTAGGGTGGCGTCGTCAGCAGGTTGTATTTCCAGCTCTTAGATTTGATATTTCTTGTTTATCTTCATTGAGAAAGCAGACATTATCTCAAATGGAACTTGTGATACTGAATTTTGAATTATGTGGGGAATGTTTTGATATTTACCTAACCTTGAAGTTGATGGTTCTGATTTCCTGGCAAGAGAAAATGTAGCTTTATGAAAATAATAGCTGAGGCCATTTTTCCCTTTTTCAGAAAGAAAGATGGTTCTTGCATTGTGACATTTACTCAAATGTCACGCATTGGGCTTGTAAAGGAACTATTATCAAGTTGAAAGAAAGTTGTAGTAGATTTTATTTTTCTGTTTGGCAAGAGTATGTCTGACTATAGAAAAAAAAATCTCAGGGTGGAATAGACACAGCCACAATAGAGGCCCGTGTTAAAGTCGCTAATCCTGATGATCCTGAACCATCAATCAGTCTATATGTTGAAGATCAGTCGGATCCTGCAATGCGGCTTGTCTCTGAAATGATGATACTATGTGGGGAGGCCGTAGCAACCTTTGGTTCTTGTAACAACCTTCCCTTGCCTTATCGAGGGCAGCCACAATCAAACATCATAACTTCAGCATTTTCCCATCTTCCAGAAGGGCCTGTAAGAAGTTCTGCCTATGTCAGAATAATGCGTGCAGCAGAAATGGATTTCAGAAAGCCTTTGCGCCATGGGATTCTAGGTGTTCCTGGTTATGTTCAATTCACATCTCCCATTCGTCGATATGCTGACCTCCTTGCACATTATCAGGTTTGTTACTGAAGTTACTCCACATCGAATTGAACATGAAATTAATATCTGCCTTTAGAATTTATTGCATGTGCAACTAGTTGAAACGACTGTTTACCATGGTTATGACAAGGTTTTTGATGCTCAGGTAAAGGCTTTTCTTCGGGGAGAACCTCTGCCATTTTCTGCCGGTGAGCTGGAAGGGATGGCATCTCTTCTGAACATGCATGTTAGAGTCGCCAAAAGGCTCTACAACAGCAGTTCTAGGTATTGGTTGCTGGAATATTTGAGAAGACAGTCCAAGGAAAGGAAATACCATGCCTTGATTATTAGATTCATCAAAGATAGGCTTGCTGAATTGCTTTTGGTGGAGGTAAGCATATGATTGTTTGCAAAGAAAATTACTATGCTTCACGTCTGAGCTTGTGTTAGATAAACAGTCACCAGAAAACAAACTCTACATGGGATTTCTTTTTCACTTTTGGTGGATTCAACTAAATTTACTAGAGTCTGCCTCCTAGCATACCAATATAGAACACTTGGAATACACTATTTGATGTTTCCTGTTGTTCTGTGCTTTGAGAAGATAAACGCTAACTCTTTTCTGTGTAGTGTGTACAATGAGAAGTCGATAACATATGATTATCCATGCAGGTGGGCGTTCAAGCTTCTGCCTTGGTGTCTGTTGGTACACAGATTGGAGATGAAATAAAAGTTGTTATTGACGAGGCTCATCCGCGTGATGATGTCCTGTCTGTTAGGGAAGTCTGAAGGGACCCTAAGGACATCATATGTAAACTGCATTTGGCTTCGCCACTCCAGCATCAATACCAATAAGATACTTTAGAGATCCAGACGACGTTAGCCTGTTGGCAGCAGAATCTTCAGCGAGGCATCCATAAACTACACAAACATGAATAGCACCGAGAAATATATTTACTTCCATCCCTGCAGACTACTGATCTACCATCCTTGACGTGAAGTCAGTCGTGATTTTCTGCGCATGTTGTCATTGTTAAACTGGATTTGCAGAAAAACTTCTGCAGTTTTCTGTGTACAAGTTTGTGTATTTAAGATTTTGCTTTGTAATACCCCCAATCACTCTATTTTCATTCATCAATATTATTAAACTGGTTGATATGATTTGTCGCAAAATATCTCATCAAAGAAGTTTTTCAAAGGTGTTGAAAACACCATGGAGTGCTTTTCAAAAGTTTCATGCATGCACAAACCTTCATATTATTACTAACCAAATGATCTTCCATAATTTCATATGATTACTGTTAAACCCCAACAACACTACTCATTCTCCAAAACACATTTGCTATCAATCTAATAATATCAAATAAGTGAGTGTTTGTTTCTAATGAAAACAAATCTCATTTTCTTTCCTTAAAATGAACATCACAAAGATCATGACTTCTTTTTTTTTTTTTTTACTTTAAAGTTATATTTATTGAGATCAAGAACACTTATTATTGTCAACCAATCCCACCCTACTTTTATCTTCAATTAAATTATCATTATTACTATATATAAATATTTAATTTAATTTAATTTAATGGGAGGGTGAGTAATAAATAAGTTGGATTGGTTTGGAATGGGTGGGAAGCAACCCAACCCAACCCAACCAATTAAAACCGATCACATGGTGTTTGGTTCCAGACTACAACCCAAACCTTCTCACCTTTGACTTTTCTCATTGACTTTTTCTCTCCTCCACGCCACGTGGCTCCACCTAACCCTCACTCCTCACGTGCCACGTGTACTTCCATACCGTGACCACTCATCCACTAGTCACAATATTCCCCCCTTTTTATCCTCCTTTTCAGCTACCTTCAAATCAATTTCCAAAATAAATAAATAAATAATATATATTATCTATTTTTTTTAAAAAAAAATTATTAGTCAAAAATTCAAATAACCAAATTATTGATTAAATAAATATTAAAATTATCATATAATATAATATATAATATAAAGCATTAATTACACTCACTGCCATTATTTTGTCTCTTTCCGTGCCTCTATATAAAGAGCCATTTCCCGCTCTCCCAACTCCTCACACTCAATCTCTCTCTCTCTCTCTCTCTCTCGAAGCTCTAATGGCGTTCCTCTCCGTCGTAACCCTAACCCTAATATCCCTTCTCACCCTCCTATCACCGGCGATCAGCGGCATTCCCGGCGTCAACCCCACCGGACCATGGCAAAGGGCGCACGCAACCTTCTACGGCGGCAGCGACGCCTCCGGCACCATGGGTATGTGAATGTCCATCTTGATTCTTGACCTAATTCTCCGTTTTTCAATTTGAAATCAATGAAGAGATTTGGGATCTTGGGGAATGGGGATGTAGGAGGGGCGTGTGGGTATGGGAACCTGTATAGCCAGGGGTACGGCGTGGAGACGGCGGCGCTGAGCACGGCGCTGTTCAACGAGGGGATGAGCTGTGGCGCTTGCTTCGAGATCAAGTGCGCCGATGATCCGCGGTGGTGCCATAGAGGGAGCCCTTCGATCTTCATCACTGCCACCAACTTCTGCCCGCCTAATTACGCCCTGCCTTCCGATAATGGCGGCTGGTGCAACCCTCCCAGGCCTCATTTCGACCTCGCCATGCCGATGTTCCTCAAGATCGCCGAGTACCGCGCCGGCATCGTCCCCGTCTCTTACCGCCGGTGAGTTCCTTCGTCCTCTGTTCGATCCCTTCTTTCCCTCCCTTTTTAGTTCGAGAAGAGTCGTTCAAATTTTCTTATAAAAAACCCCTCATTTTTTAAAAATAATTAAATTTACATTTGTAACCCTATAAAAATGTTTATTTACATTCTCAATAATAAAAATCCAATTTAGCGGTAAGACCCCTGAAATAATTATAATTATTTGCAATCGAAGGGTGGCGTGCAAGAAGGAAGGGGGCATAAGATTCACGATAAACGGATTCAAGTACTTCAATCTGGTGCTGATAACGAACGTGGCCGGCGCCGGAGACGTTGTTCGGGTGAGCGTGAAAGGGTCCGGCACTGGTTGGATGGCAATGTCTCGGAACTGGGGCCAGAACTGGCAATCAAACACGGTCCTCATCGGGCAGTCTCTCTCATTTCGTGTCACCGCCAGTGATCACCGCACCTCCACGTCCTGGAATGTCGCCCCCGCCGATTGGCAGTTCGGCCAGACGTTCTCCGGCGACAACTTCCAGGTTTGAATCTGATTCCTACCTCTTTGGTATTGGTTTCCTTATAAAGTTTTAGTATGTTTGGTGCCAATATCATCATCTACTACTAAAAGTTTTAACTTTTGTTTGGTTGTTGGGTTGGGTTGAGTTTGGAAATGTTGTGTTAGTGTTTGTGTTTTGTTTTGTGATGTGGGGAGGGTTGTGAAGTGTATATGTAGTGGCTGAAAGTGGCTGCAGAGCAAAAGAATACAAGTGTAGCCCGCAGCTGCTCATGATACCAGTTTTATAAGTATATATATGAAAATCTAATAGTCTTATTATTATTGGTTTTATGGGTCTCTTTTTTTTTATAAAAAAAGAAAGAATATTAACGGCCTTGGCCTATTGATATCAGTCCCTTGTACAGGGCTTCATTGGTTGGGAAGATCCCAGATTCGAACCCCCATGACCACATGGTGAGGGCACGCGTGCATAGGTGTTGCGTTGTTCACCCCTGACTTTTGGGAGGCACTTGTCGTCTTTCTCAAAAAAATAAAAAAAAAGAATGACATGCAAAGGAAGTTTAAAAAATTGCGTTTGCATCTTCATGGAAGTATTTGGAGATAAGAATTTTAGCTTATGTCCAATTTGAATAAAAGTTACAAGTCAAAAGTTATTATTATTATTTGTTATTTATTTTCAGAGGAAAATATGATGGACTTATAAAAGAGAGAAAAAGTAGGCTATATATATATATATATATATATATATATATATATATATATATATATATATATATCACATAATTCATAATTACACATTTTATCCATGTTAAGTTGAGGTACTTCATATTGTATGTAGGGCTGAATTAAGACAGGAGGAAAGGCATTAGACTTTTACCAGAACTGAACTAGTAACTTCTGATGAACCCACATGGTATCACCATCCAAACTTAAAAACCATCAAAAATATTAAAAGCATTCATTTGTGCCATCAAACAGCAGAATGTTTACATTAAACTATTTACATTTAATAATAGCTCTAATGTGCATGTTTTTTCAAATATGATTATGAGTTTCTTCTATTTCCCAAGATAATCTCAATAAAACATATAACAGTCAAGATAATTAGATTTTATGAAACTAATCTCAAGGAAAATAGACACTCAGTAGCTTGGAAAGTAAACATCGGCCACCAACTTCGGTCCCTAATTACTGCAAGGCATAAACTCAGATCAATGACAGCATCATTTGATAGGCTGAAAATGCATGGTATGTATCCATTTAATTCAGTAGGCTCTTAATTAACCTGCATACCATGAAAACCGATTGATAACGATCAAATAAGACAGAATTTGATTGGATTAGGATCAAATTAAAAAATAAATAAATAAATTGAAATGCAGAACATGGTAGAAACCAGAAATCTTTGCAAAAGAACATGGAGAAAGTGATTTCACATGTGACTGTCACCATCTTACTTGGAGAGATTTTGTCACCCATCTTCGTATAGCAGTTTTCTCCGTTTAGCTGATTTAAGAGACTTTATTTGCTTCAATACGTAGTGAACAACCTCCTTTAAAGAAGCTCTCCTTCCCTCTTTATTATTCCAAAGTTCGGGAACCGCATATCTCGCACTTGCATTGTAGTCATTCATCTCCATCAAGGCTGTTACAACAGCCTCGTATGCTTCCTCACCCCATTTATTCTTCAGACCTTGTAATTTCTCATCATCATCATCTAATATTTGCTGCAACTCAAAAAGGAGCAGTGGTAGAAGTTAGAAAAGTAAACGGTATACAAGGATAAGTTTGTGGCATCCGTATTGATCGTGTTACTAGACCAAATAGGTGAAAGAAGCTATCCCTATGAAGAACGACCAAAAATAAAAAAAAAGGTAATCAGAATGACTGAATAATTTAGAGATGAATAGGGAAAGATATCAAATTCTGATTTATCGGCATTGTCATGCTTCTCAAAAAGATCGATATTTTCTATTTGAAACACCAATAAACCAAAATTCAAAAATCACTCCTGTGATCTTGCTTCTAAAGATTCAAAGACCTGTATGAAGTCATCCACAAGGTATCTTGCAGTTATGACATGCTTGTTGACATTGGTGCCACAAAATTGTGTACTTAGTGAATATTGAGCGGATAGATTATGGATCATCAAAAAGGTTTCTTACTTGACATAGCACATCAACACAAAAACAGTCTACCTTTCCTTTTTCATAAGTACCAGTAATGAAACAAATGACCACATGAATGTTCAAATCCAATCAGTAAACTAAGCATTCAACATTAGTTTTCAAATTTAAGTACTTAACTATCCATGATGAAAAATGACTGAATAGAATGAAAAAAAATTCATGGAACAAAATACATACTTGAGGTTTTCCATTGATCATTGCTATTTTAAAAGGGTGCCACCTTGAATCACAGATATTTTCCTGCCACAAAGAGCATAGACGAGCATATTCCATCTCAGCCTCCTCATTTGGAAATCTTTGAAGGCATGCATCCCGGAATGGCTTATCATTAAGCTGACCCATTCTCTTTATTCCAATCACACTACGGCTAGATAACATACCCTTCAAACCCTAAATAGCAAGATAGCAACCATGGTTAATTTCTAACATGCATAAGCTCATTTTCTTAGATTTGAGCTAAAAAACAAAAAATCTCTGAAGGAAATCAATGCAATTGAGTTGTGTTGAATGATGTGCGGTTTACAGAATATTTCTCTAGTATTTCAGAAAAGAACATCAGCTGATGAATGAGGCCCTTACAATCATTAATTCCGCACGAGTTTCCTGTAGCTCAGAATTAGCCATGCGCTCTTTTAGTATGAGGGTGTTAAGAAATTCCTCTATGTCTTGTTGTTCTCCAATGAATTCATTCTTCTTAACTATCAAATCATCATGATGTTCTAAGTTTTTCAGCTCTTGTGAATATCCTCCTGCTGTCCTCTGGTTACTTTTAACCTGCATATTTAACTCCGAATAAAAGAAAATAAGTTTGTCCAATTGTCATTATGCAGAATGGTTATGAGTCAGATCACGTTTTGATACAGAAAAATACTTAATCTGATTGGTGATCCAAAAAGAGGGATTGGATAACAAGGACCGCTAGTGCCCCGATTTATTAGCCGAACTTACAAATAAATCTTTTATATCCACATCTTTCATTTCCGTTTCCCTGCGCTCGAGTTCCTTCCTTAGAGAATCCACTTCAAGTTTAAGCCTTTCATTCTCTAAATAAAATTTCAAGGGAACAATCATGTCTGGGAAATTGCAGCTTTTTAATCTCTAATAAGAGAACATTAGAAGAAGTGCACGAATGCTCGCAGTTAATACGATGAAAACAGGTTTATACTTTCACGACAGATAATTATTTAGCATTTCGCAACATTGTAACTTGAGCTACAAGGAAACATGTCCTTTCACAGTAACAATAGATCTATTTCAGTACCACCGAAACCTAAACGATATCGTCCAACCGGAAAACAGTATGTACCTGCTAAGTGTGCCTGATTTAGCTTATCTTTCTCTTCCACTGCCCTTCTAAGTGACGAGCTAAGATCATCGCACTTGCCCTCCAAAACTCGCAACCGTTCATTCTTGGCATAAACCTCCTGGATGAGCCTCCTCACTAATTTGTACAGTTCCTCTGCTTGTTCAGCCTCCATGAACAAACTGTAACACCATCAACAATGATCACCTTATACATACAATGCACTCTCACATGAAGCACAAAAGAATCAGTAAATTCATGCCAAATGAATGCAAATCAAAGAGCATAAACAAGTACAAACTGCTTTAGTTTCCTCTTCTAATCTTAGCAACAAATGATAATCAATCACTGAATTTGTTCTTTAAAATCCTCAAAATTGTTGAGCGATTCTGCTAAGTAGTTGAAATCTATGTTATGTAGCTGAAGGAATCACAAACCATGAAAAAAAGAAGCAAATAGGAATGAGATTGGCTTACAAAATGTAGCTCGGTTGGAGAAAGAAAAACCCTAGAAAGTAGAAAACGAAGAAGGATGTTGATGCCGCTTGTTTGCCGCCATTGGATCTAACCAACCCTTTTGAAGCCTTTTCTTTTTACAAATAACCCCCTGAAAAATCTCAAAATCACTTGTTATGGCATCTTTTAATTTACTTTTTACTCCCTCACTTATATAAATTTACCAATCAATCTATAGTTTTGAAGGCCTCAATAGTAGATAAGCTACAATATGATGATCATATTTACTGGTAAAATTAAACCAAAATGAATTATAAATCCTATTAATTAACTGCATGAAACTATCAAACTTGAACATTTTTCAGAAGATATTAGCATGGCAACAAGTATCGGAATTCAGCGTCGTAAGGCTGAATTTCCACCAATTTCATCAATGAGGTTTTTGTATTTCCATTGAGACACTCCATTTGTGAGGTTTTGTCTTTATTAGACAAAATTTTCAGTCAAAGATGATGGCCAGCCTCTTTGTCAAAAAGGTATGGCTAAATGAATTCATGAATTCATGTAGTGCGGCTCTGGCTCAAGAAGAAAGCACATGGGCAGCCGAAACCTTTGAAATTCTCTCCATGATGGGCCCCAATCTACTCTCTATATAAGGAGCTTCATTTCCTTTGATTCAGCACACCCATACCTTCAGAGGTTAGAAAGCTTAAGTGCTTTATTTTGTGAGAGAGTGAGATTTGTGGGTTCATTCCTTTTGTGAGATATAGAGAGACAGGGTGTTTGATTAGCCTCTCTATTTTGTAATCTCCATCTTTTGTCATAGTGAAATTCCTCCTCCTGGCCAAGGGTCGACGTGAGGGCTATTTCAAGGCCGTAACCACCTTAAATCTCGTGTCATTTATCGCTCATTTATTATTCATTTACTATTCACTACCGTCACTATTTATATTTCGTGGGTTAATTCGCTTAAATAGCACCCATCTTCAAATAAATTGGTATCGTAGCTAGTTTGTTTTGTTATAATCAATTTCGCGTAACGTCTACCACGGCACGAGATCGAAGTTCAATGGCGTAAATGACTTCATACGGAGAGTCAAGACGGGCTTTGTTAGTGCAACAAGGTCCGCAAAGCGCCTTGCAAGGAAGATGCACCGCCAAAGACTGCCGACGTAATGAGAATGCAGGAGATTTTGACCGCACACAATACCGTAGATTCACCTTTGGCAGCATGAGGTTCTAAGAGAGGTCGTGGATGCAAACATCCGGCAGTTTACGTCTGGTTGAGTCACTCTTTATTTAAATCTCATAAATCGATTATCACGGCTAAACGACTTTACACATTTCATACGAAAAGAAGGTACAAAGAATTATCGACCATCTGAATGAGTTCAATAGGATCATTATTGATCTCAAGAATATAGATTGTACTATTGATGATGAGGATCAAGCCCTAATTTTGTTATGTTCACTAACCCCTTCTTTTGAGCATTTTGTTGATACAATGTTATATGGGAGAGAGACTATCTCTATTGATGATGTCAAAAGTGCTCTTGGACGAATTGAAAAAGAAGGTTTCAGAGAATCGGGGTGAACATCAGGCTGAAGGCCTACTTGTCAGGAGTAGAGCTCAGGAGAGAGGGGCCAGCAACAAAGAGAGATCTAGATCTAAATCTAGAAACAAAGTCAGAACGCGGTTTCTACCGCAAGAAGAAAGGGCACATGGGTGAAAGATCGCGATCAAGGCTAAAGCAAAACAAGATAAGGAGAAAACTCCTTCAGTACTGAATGCTAACATTTGTTGAGGAGGCGCTGTCAAGATATAGCATTATTTTGTCACTACCACAAGTTCTCGATGATTTCGGATACTTGATAATCGCTTGCTCTTACCATATATGCTTTCAGAGATTGGTTCACCACTTTCGCAGAATCGGGTTGGTTCGTTTTTTAATGGGGAACAATACCTCATGTCCAAATTCCTACGTATTGGTTCCGTCTCAAGCCAAGATGTATGATGGCATTATCGAACTTTCAACAATGTTAGGTAATGTGACGATATGAGAAAGAATCTTGTTTCTTTGAGTCTTTCGACCGTATAGGTTTCAAATACAAGCAGGATGCCCTACCTAAAAAGTTAGCAAAGGTGCACCGGTGGTGATCAGGAAAGTTGGTCAACACACTCTACATTCTTCAAGGCCGCAATTACGTGTATCGCAAAGATCTACTTCCTCATCAAATCTTGATATTGATTCTACTCGCTTATGGCACATGCGCTGGGTCATTAGCATGAGTGAATCCAGGCATGAATATATTAAGCAAGCAAGGTTTGTTGAATGGTCGAGAAACCAACAAACTTGACTTCAGGAACATTGTGTGTATGGCAAACACACTAGAGTCAAGTTTAGTACCGGCGGTAATGTGACTAAGGGCACTTTGGATTACATCCATTCGGATGTTTGGGGCCCCGTGACTGTGGCCAAAGGGTAGTTCCTATATATGTTAACTTTTATTGATGACTACTCAACATGACTTGGGTGTACTTTCTCAAGCAAAAGAGTGAAGTTTTCGACACCTTTAAGCACCGAAGACGCTTTTATTGAGAAGCATCGAGGAAGATCAAGCCGCCTCGTGAACCGATAATGGTATGGAATAACGCGAAAGGTGAATTTGATCGGGCCTGTAAAATGAAGGTATAGTGAGACACCGTGACCGTGGAGATATACACCACAACAAAATGGGTTGCAGTAATCCATGAACGTGGACTCTTTTGGAAAGAGCTTTCGCTGTATGTTGTCCAATTGTGTTCGTCTAAAACCTTTTAAATGGGTTATTAATACTGCTTGTTATTTGATTAATAGGTCTCCGTCAACTACTATTGATAGTAAAACTCCTTTCGAGGTATGGTCTGGTTCTCCTGCTAATTATACTTTTCTAAAAGTATTTGGTTGTCCTGCTTATGCTCATGTTAATAATGGTAAACTTGAGCCTAGGGCAAAGAAATGCATATTTGTGGGATATGTATCAGGGGTTAAAGGTTACAGGTTGTGGTGTACAGATCCATCATCCCATGGTTTGATTATCAGCAGAGATGTAAAGTTCCATGAGTCTGCTCTCATAGACCAAAGGAGTATGTCTGACGAAGCAAAGGACCACTGCAGCATGAAGGCAGTGGAGCTTGAAAGGTGAGCCCCTCAAGACAAGTACATGATAGTACTTCGATGAACAAGCATCAACAAAAAGGTACATGATTCTTCCGATGATGTTTCTGATAAAGCCTTATGAGGAGCAAACTGTGACAAAGATTGCAGCATCGGGAGAGAAAGAAGATGATTAGAAGACCACGTAAATACGCAGATTTTGCGAGAGCATTATTCGATATTACTACTCATGCTTTCGTGGCTGAGATAACCTTGAAGGTGATGAACCTACCGCTTATCGTGAAGTCAAGTTTCTAGTGATGAAGCAACCTGGTTAAATAGCCGCTATGGGTGAAGAAATTGAGTCTCTTCACAAGAACCATAATGGGATCCGGGTAAAACCGCCAAAGGTCAAAAGATTGTTGGTTGCAAATGGGGTCTCAAGAAAAAGGAAGGAACTCAAGGGGTTGAAGCACCAAGGTTCAAAGCACGCTTGGTTGCTAAGGGCTATAGTCGAGAGAAGGCATAGACTTCAATGAGGTATTTCTCCCGTGTTAAACATAGCTCTATACGCGTATTACTTGCCATGGTAGCACTACAGATTTGGAGCTCGAAAGCAAATTTTGATGTTAAGACCGCTTTTCTATATGGTGAGCTTGAAGAACAAATCTATATGCGCGCCAACCTCAAAGGTTTTATCAAGTTCGAAAAGAAGATCTTGTTTGTTTGTCAAGAAATCATTATATGGTTTGAAGCAATCTCCAAGACATAATGTACGCCGTTTGATTCTTTCATGGGTACACATGGCTTTACTAGAAGCCAATATGACAGTTGTGTATATTACAGAAAATTGTCTGATGGTTCTTTTGTCTATTTGCTTCTCTATGTTAATGACATGCTTATTGCTTCTAAAAGCATGTTTGAGATCAACAGGTTAAAGACTCAACTGAATGGTGAATTTGAGATGAAAAGACTTGTGCAAGTAACAAAGAAAATTTTGGGTATGGAGATTCACAGAGATCGAAGTGAAAGTTGTTCCTATCTCTAAAAGGTACATTGAGAAAGTACTTGAACGCTTTGGAATGCAATGCAAAGCGGTGAGCACCCATTACCGCACATTTTAAGCTTTCAAAGAAGCATTCACCACAAACTCGGAAGAGAAGGAGTACATGATATGTTCCATATGCTACCGCTTGGGAGCATTATGTATGCTATGGTATGTACCCCGATATTTCTCAAGTCGGTGTTGTTAAGAAAGATATATGTCCTGATCCTGAAGGAACATTGGCAAGTCGCGGAAATGGATACTACTGTATCTAAGAGGCACTTCTAATATTGGTTTGGTATAAGGTACGGTAGTTCTAGCTCTACTATTGGTTGTTGGATATGCGCCGATTCTACCATACGCAGTGACTTGGATAAGTTGAGATCTCTGTGTTATGTGTTCACTATTGTTGTGCTTACCGCTTGGAAAGCAACATTACGTAATTCACGTGCTTGCTCGGCTCTACAATCAAGCCGAGTACATGGCCCTTACGTATGCTGAAAGAAGTCGTCTGGTCAAAGGCCAGGTGGTGCGATTCGGTTTACAGCAGTAAATCTACCGCTGTATTTGTGATAACTAGGAAGTATTGATCTGTCTAAAGATCAAATGCATCTATGAGAGGACCAAACATATCGATGTCGATATCATTTCATCGAGAGATCATAAGCCAAGGTATTGTTTCAATCGAAGATTGCTACCGCATAACAATCCGCGGTATGTTGACTAAGCCACTTGCTACTATCAAGTTCAGATATTGCCTGGACTAATTTGGTGTTCGAAGCATATGAGATGCCTCTTGGGGGTAGAGGAAGAAAAGAAGTTTCACTTGTCGCTTTGTCTAATGAAAGCCAGGGTCGAGATTTGTGAGGTTTTGTCCTTATTAGACAAAATTTTCAGTCAAAGATGATGGCCAGCCTCTTTGTCAAAAAGGTATGGCTAAATGAATTCATGAATTCATGTAGTGCGGCTCTGGCTCAAGAAGAAAGCACATGGGCAGCCGAAACCTTTGAAATTCTCTCTATGATGGGCCCCAATCTACTCTCTATATAAGGAGCTTCATTTCCTTTGATTCAGCACACCCATACCTTCAGAGGTTAGAAAGCTTAAGTGCTTTATTTTGTGAGAGAGTGAGATTTGTGGGTTCATTCCTTTTGTGAGATATAGAGAGACATGGTGTTTGATTAGCTATTTGTGAATTCCATCTCATTACATGAAATAAATCCTTCCGCCAGTGGACGTAGGCCATTTCTAAGGCCGAACCACCTTAAATCTAAGTGTCATTTCGCATCGCTCATTTACTATTCATTTACTATTCACTCACTGTCACTATTCATATTTCGTGGTTAATTCAGTTAAATAGCACCCGATCTTCAACACCATTACTGAACATTTCAGTGATGCAGATCTCGGTAGCTGACTGTATATCCACTCTAACAGAGAGGCAATGTCATCTGCAAAGTCTTTCATGTGCCAATGCAGGAGCTTCGGCATGAAGATCTTCTTCTTGTTTGTGATACATATTGAAGCTTCTATGTACTCCACTTTGGCTCTTTCCAGTTCATTCACCACATCCTCAGCAGTGTAAACCCTCAACTGCAATCACATCATCCACATATATAATATATACTTATTTTTTTCTTTTTCTGATAATTACTTGAATGTACAATTAGAATTCTGCAAATTCTTCGGCAATTGTACTTACTGCAGGTGAAGACCAATTCCCTCTGCATAGAGCAAATGTGACATTGGGTTCGGGGTATCCGAGACCGTATTTTCGCCATAAGGTTGCTTCTTTTTCATCCATGGAGGAATTCCTGAGAATGAAATGCTCAATTGCCAAAGCATTCAATACTATTCCTCCGACATTCACCGCAGCCTTGTTCAGTAGTGCCAGCAGCTTTTCTGATGATAATGGTAGCCCGTGTTGCAGGAATGCCTGAAATTTCAACAAATTATTTCTGAAACTTTGTATTTAATGATTTTTACTTTAACGAAACTGGTCTACTGTACATGCATTATGCTTGCATTGTAGATGTTGATCCAGAATGCTAGCTTCTGCTTGTTAGTCATACAGTTCAGTTCAATGTCTCGAAGTTTATCGATCAAAATCCTGAAACAAATTAATGAAGTCAATGCGCATTGCTTTCCATTTTTCATATAAGTACTATCAGTTGAAAATCTGTACTTACTGTACTCTTGCAATGTCTGCAACACACAAGTGAATACGGCTCATGTCGAACGAATTCCTAGTGAGTTGAACACAATTCTTGTACAAACCGATGTTTCTTGCCGCCCCATCGATGCCTAACACTTGCATAGGATCAGACTTGCAGGAGATGATAGAGTTTATGCAGGAGATACTGAGCTTCGAAACAGTTGTTATCTCACAGTCTAGTCGATTTCCCGGTCGGCGGAGTTTGTGGAAAATGCTGATCAAATTCTTGATGAGTTCCTCTGAGATTTTGTTCGGTGTGCCGATTACCTTCTCTTCATCCTGATGACTCTGAATTGTAACATTGCGATTGAGTATCAATGAGACTGGTTCTTGTGAATTCCTGCCTAAAAAACAGAAATAGTTGTTCTGCTGTTTTCTCTCTTGGAACAAACAAAGCTTCAAATCCTCCACTCTTCTTTCCAAGCAAATGATCTCTTGCTCAACAATGGCTAATTCAGCAAGAAGAACCTGCAACTGTGACCAAATTGCAACATTCTAAATAGAGAATCGACGAAATTAATGAACATATTGGATTAATTTCAGTACCTGAAGAGGAATCACAGAAGAAAGACATGAATGACAGGAATGAGAAACCAGAGGTTCATGCATTGCAAATCTCAAGAACCTATTCAATCTCTGTTCTCTCTCAAGAACACCCTGCAACTCAGCCACCTGCAATTCAAGATCAAGTTTCTTTCTTTGATCCTGATCTCTCTGCATTTTGTTACTAGGAACAAAACTTGAGAAATTCAGGTTGAATTTATAGGATGGAAGAGGAGGTGGTGTTTGACATGTTGTTACATGAATTCTCTCACCTACATTGATGCACGTAGCGGTTTTTAAACAAGTAATGTGTGAGTTTCTTAAACACTTGGACGGTTGGGGTTGGGCCCTGCCTTCGTTTGCATTCCTCTCATTAAATCATCATTTCCTCTCTTTCATTTCACCTTTGACTATATATAATATATTAGGTAATTCACTATTCATCCCTTGAATAGTGAAGTATTTGCCATACGGTCCCTAAGTAGGGGTGTTTAGGGGCTTAATATAAATAGTGTTTTGGGCGAGGTTTAGTTAAAAGGGAAATAGTATGGAATAGTGTAAAGGACTAATAATTAATTTGCTATATATATATATATATATGGATTAGAATAGATCTGGATCAACGGATACGAGAGATCGGTGGAGATTGAGAAACTTACAGAATTCTTTTTTGTTTGCATGATCAATTTATTCTCTGAAGATCAGATTTCCAAGGATGGCGCTTCATCAGTTGTAGAGAAAGGAGGGCCTGACGCTTGTGCCCTGAAGCAGAATAGTGATTATTCTACCGGCTACCTGCAATCAATGAATCTTCAAAGAAAAACACTAGAAGAATAACTAACTTGAGAGGGAAGTGTCTTTCAAATTCAAATCAATATTATAAAAATCAAGTATGCTAAAAAATTAGTCCACATGTCGAACTAAATAGTGAAAATCAGTATTTTGCCAAACATAGCAATAATCATGATATTATTCAAAATTGACATTATAAATAAGAAAAAGTAATCAGCCAAAAATCTGGATCAAATTAGATTCAAGTCGTTTCCTAATTTGAGATACTATTTATTACTAAAAATAGTCTAAATATCTAAACGATGATCCCGGTTGGGAAACAACAGAATTTGAGATCGAAAATGATATCCACCAAGCGTAGACTAGTGACCATGGTGTGCGTGCCGAAATGAGCTTCTAAAATGAGGTTATATAAATGATTTTGACATCGATAACTAAAGTTATAACCAAACGACTAAAAATATCATCTGACTCAGATTCTTTTGCATCAAATAGCATCCAATGCTCAAATCATAACTGCTAAGGAGGAAAATGAGAGAAAGTGAGAAAGAATGGAGAGGATTCTAAATGAAAGTGAAGTGTTAATAGGTTATCAGTCTAGTCTCAGTGGAATCAAAATAGAATACTAGGTACTGAATTCCAAATGTTAGATGTCCTTGTTGTGAGATGAGGTTTTTCCTTATCTAATGTTGAGATCGTTAGCTAGTTAAAATCCAGAAAACAATTGTTATCTTGATCACTTCTTACCACATGAAAACTCATTGTATTGTATTAATATATTGTAATTGTTTGTGTTGAAGCAAGTTAGTTGGCATCATTTGACACATGGTTACGTGGCACAAGCTGATGTGGCAAGTTGACCAAGTCAAGACAACAAGATAGTTGACAAGTCAAAGAGCTATACTTGGTATGGGGAACAGCCCAAGCTTGAAAAAGATGCTAAAGAAGTTCAAGATGGCTTGGAGATTTCATGCAGACAAATCAGGAAAAGATTGAAGATTACATGCAAGCCATATATGAAGAAGATTGATTGTAGGCTACATATGGAAAGAAGTGATTTTGATTGGTGAATGGATTTGGCAAGCTATATGTGATTGATGCAGCTGTTGATTGAAGCCAAATCAAGGGATGATTGAAGGCCATATTTGGTGATGATTGAAGAGGCACATATGGTAGAGACGAATGAAGCATAATTGAAGACCAAACTTTGGTGAATCAAGACCAAGTTTGGAAAGGTTGCTGAGAACCAAATCGGGAAGATTGGACAGCCAAAACTATGATTGAGGAAATCAAGTTTTGGATGATGAAGAGTTCGCGCCATGGTGGGGTGCGACCGTGATAGGCTGAGTACGCGACGGAGAGGTGGATCGGCTAGTTGCGTGTCGGGATCAGGAGGATCTGACGTAGTAGACTCGGGACTCAACCAAGAGGGTTGGAGGTGCGTTGAAGTCGAAGAAGTGCGATGGATGCTGTAGCCTTGGTCAAGTTCGTCAGCCGGGTCATGTTGCAACTCAGGTTACAATTAAAGTTGCAACAACCAGATTTGGAAGGAGTCCAATTTGGCAGCCGCAGAGATTTGAGAGATCCTGAAGGTGGAGGCTGGTGCTGTGATGGCGTGAAGACAGGGAGGTGTCTATATAAGACCAGGACTCAGAGGATTGAGGTGAGTCGGCTAGAGTAGTCCCTCGGAGAAGGGTGATAGTGGTCATTGTTAATCAAGGAGTGGAGGTGCTTATGATAGATTGAGTGAGGAACTCTTGTACTCCTGTTTTCCCTACACCTTTAGTGGATTATCTTCTCCGGGCTTGGCCCCCCAGATGTAGGCTTGGTTAGCCGAACTAGGTTACCAACTTGCTTGTCTCCTTTGTGTGTGGTTTGCTTTGCTTGTGTCTCTCCTCTTGATGTGTTGAATGTTTCTTTGTTTGTGAGAGAGTGTGAGATTAATTGTGTGTTCAATTCATTGAGAGGTTGTAATTTTTAAAGCGACACAATCACTTTTGGTGGAATTAACAAGATTGCTACACCACAAGTTACAGCCAGATAGCAAATTACAACAGAAGTTATAACACAAGATACAACACGCTGACACCCGAACCCGACAGAACTTACAGTAATTCATCTATTTTTGTTATAATTTAATATAATATCCAATTTAGTCCATCTATTATAAATTAAGCCTTTTTTGTCCTATACTTTCATGATTGATAAATGTCAATCCCTCCCACAAGCCTTTTTATCCTTATATATATATATATATATATATATACTTTTTAGGCCTTTTTGTCCCTACACATTCCTTTAGAGGCTGTCTTTTTACAATCGTGAAAGTAGATGAACTAAAAAGCTCAATTTATAATAGGGGAACTAAAAAAACCTGTTCAGTATAATAGAGGGACTAAATTGTGTATTAGACTTTTTTTTTCATAAATATGAATAAACCATGCACTCTCATTAAATTAAAACCAGGTCGTTACTACATTAGATCAAAATAAGACACTAATCCTCTTCACAAACGGTCTATAGATACATAAACGGTCTATGACCGGTTGGTTCCTTATTCCCCTAATCCTCTACTCCAACTCACTGACCAGGGTGTCCTTGTTCATTAATTTTTCATTAAATAAATAATTTTATATGCTCATGTTAAAAATAATACAATTCAAGAGGCATCAAAGTTGAATCCATACAACTAAGATTAGTTGAGATTAAAAAAATAAAAATAATTATATTGAATTAATTAGCATTAGGTGGGACTAAACTAATGTCTAACTAATTACATGTTCTTGGGACTCTGCTAACCTTATTTTTATTTATTTCACACCTTGATATATAAAAAACTTAAATAATTAATTCCATCCACGTTTCAATTCATTTAACATACAAAAAATTATCAACTTTGGCAACTAAAAAGCAGCCATTTTATTTGACCTAAATGCTTCAAGATCAATAAATCATGGGTTTATTTTAATTTATTTTTTTAAAAATAAGTTATTTAACGGCGTCATAGACGGCGTCAATCCCGTTAAAAGTTCCCGTGAATATACGGCACCCGCCTGCCGCCTCCTGCAACTACACGACAAAACTCTGACAAAACCGCTGGTTCTTCAAAATTAACGGCTTTTTTTCAAGCAGACCCCTTCGAAAAACCAAAAATTACAAAAACATCCGCGCTTATCACATGGTTCACCAAAGATTAATTTCACAAACCCCCCTAAAAGTTTAACTATTTCGAACCGCTCCATTCACTTGGCTTTTGTTCTCCATCTCTCGATATCTCTCGATCTCTTTCGATCGAGGGATCGAGGGTTTCAATGAAGTGCTTCTACTTCCCCGGGCCCGAGAGGGACGATGGTGGATCGAGGGTGCCGCGGATTCCATGGTCGCGGTCCCTCAGCATGGCGTCCGGCGGGGGTGAGTCGAGGCGGTCGGATACCGAGCCGGCGATGGATTGGAGGAGGGAGGACGGACTCCGGGCGTTCGGGTTCGCGGAACTGAAATCGGCCACGAGGGGGTTCAGCCGCTCGCTCATTATCGGGGAGGGAGGCTTTGGTTGCGTTTATAGAGGCGTTGTTAATGTTCCTCAGCAGGGCGATGATGGTGCGAAGACGATGGATGTGGCTGTGAAGCAGCTGAATAGGAATGGACAGCAGGCAAGATCTACTACTGCTTCTTCAATCTTGAGTGTTTGTGTTGCTATATTGAGCTTGATTTCATGGATTTTTCTTTTTTTTTTTTTGAAGTTATTTTAGTGTTTACTGTTCTGTTCCAGATTATGACCTTTGAAAAGACCAAATTTTTGACATAATTTTTTCTTGAATCGTGTGTCTGGAAGCTCTCCCATTACTTGTCAAATGGTAAAAATTTAAGGTTGAGGAATGCCACACGAGTAAAATTTTGCATTGCTGGTTGATTTGGGATTATATTGTTCTGTCCTAGATGGAGAATTTTTGTTATATTTTTTAGTGAGAACTGAGGCCAGGAGAAAAGTAAAATAAGTACAGAACTGAAAAGTTGAGTTTGATGTTTTGTCAAGGAATCATTCAAAAGGTAATTTTGGAAAGCATTGGATTCTCTGCTTGACAGTTAGTATGGTGTCAATTCTAATTGTAATTTGTTAAACTCTTATTACAATCATGGGTGAAGAGCTTGCCATTGTACATGTTGGTTTGTGGTTAGAATGATATAAATAGACAAAATAGAGCAACGGTTTTTACCAATGCATTGCATTCTCCTCAGATGGGTAAGGCTTTCTTTTGTTGTCTTCTTTCACAGGCATAGATAATCATATAAATCTAAGGTATACTTTCTTTACCGTGAAATGCTGGTATTGGATGCATTGTTTTAATTTCCGAATGAATCTTACGACTTAAATGATGTTAGTTATAACATGTATGATGGCTATTGGGTGTCTTGTACTCGGTGTTTCCTTACCTTGTTTAGCCATCCCTTTTTTCAGCTTTTCGAAATTTTCCTAAGGTAAAGCATTCTTTTGTTGTAAAGCATTCTTTCGTTGTAAAGCATTCTTTTGTCGTCTTCTTTCATGGGCATAGATAATTACATAAATCTAAGTTATCTTCCTGTACTGTGAAATGCTGGTTTTGGACGCATTGTTTTAATTTCCGAATGAATCTTAGACTTAAATGATGTTAGTTATCACATGTACGATGGCTATTAGGTATCCTTGCACCCAGCATTTCCTTACCTTGTTTAGCCGTCCCTTTTTTCAGCTTTTTGAAATTCTTCGGGAAATAAACTTATTGCATTCCTGCTTGGCCAAAGTAGAGATAATACACACTGTGGGTTTAGAGATAATACACACTGTGGGTTGTTAACTACCATCAGCTTCATATTTCAGTTAGATTGTGTGGGTATGTATATCTGATTCTTTCTACTCTTTAACTTTCTAGTATTCAGGGGCACAAGGAATGGATTACAGAAGTAAATTTCTTGGGCATTGTCAAGCATCCTAACCTTGTAAACTTAGTGGGTTATTGTGCTGAAGACGATGAGAGAGGCATTCAAAGGCTCTTGGTTTATGAATTAATGGCTAACAGAAGCTTGGAGGACCACCTATTGGGTCGGATTTCATCGAAGCTCTCATGGCCTATAAGGTTGAAAATTGCGCTTGATGCCGCCCATGGTTTAGCATTTCTTCATGAGGAAATGGATTTTCAGGTACCTTTTTAGCTCATCTTATTTTGATGTTATTTATCTTTTTTTTTTTCTTTTTTTTTCCTTTTTGTTGCTTCTGGTGGCTGGTTACTTGCATGTCCTTCTCAGTGCCTCTGTTTCTTTAATCTTAATTTGAATGGCCTTCTATAGTTGTCATTGTCTTGTTTATCACACGGCTAGAAAGACAAGTCAATGCTGGCAGTTTTGAAAATTGACAAGGAAGAATACTTGCATCTGGCTTTGTTCTTCAATTTTGCAGTATTATTATGCATTCACATGAAGGGGAGCCTTAGCGCAACGTAAAGTTGTCGCCATATGACCTGGAGGTCATGGGTTTAAGTCGTGGAAACAGCCTCTTGCAAAAAAACAGTGTAAAGCTGTGTACGATAGACCCAATGTGGTCCGACCCTTCCTGACCTGCGCTTAGTGGGAGCTTTGTAGCACCGGGCTGCCCTTTATTATGCATTCACATATGTTCTTTTGTTTTCTAGTGTAATTGGATAGTCATAGTTGTTTTCATAGCAAAGCATTGTATGCATGGAAAATAAGAGCTAGTTAGGTACATAACAGCTTGCTGTTCTGCAAGCTCCTTGTGACATTTCCTTTACGGGATAAACTGTTTATAATATATTAGTAATACTTTCTCAAGGAAAGTTGGTTAGTCTATTTCTTCTCATTAAGAGGTTGAGGGTTCGAATGTAGCTTGTCAACATTTATCAAAAAAAAAAAAAAAAAAACACACACACACACTCACACACGATATGTGTTTTGACATGGAGGGATCTCATATTTGTGGGTCCACAACGATGTGATAGTCACTTTAATAACACTTGCATTATACTTCTGCAGTTGATATTCCGCGATTTTAAAACATCAAACATTCTTTTGGATGAACATTTTAATGCGAAGCTCTCAGACTTCGGCCTAGCCAGACATGGGCCAGCAGAGGGAATTGGCCATATCTCAACATCAGTAAGTTCAACTCTTGCTATGTGTAACTTCATTATTGATCAGTGATAAACAAAAGAGGCTTTCCTGAATTTTTCAAAACCACATCATATAGAAACCAATTCAATTGGCAGACAAACTCTTCTGCGAATCCATTCCATCCATTCCGGTGCATATATGCTGATATGCATCATTCTATCTTTAAAATTCACTGTTTTCTGGTGGGATAAAGAGACATGGACATGCATCACAACATTAGCCTGCATTTAATTTGAATCATGCATGCCACACTCTTGAGCTTGCATATTTATCTGGTTATACATTATGCTTGAACAGGTGGTGGGTACAGTAGGTTATGCAGCTCCAGAGTATGTCCAGACGGGGAGACTAACTGCTAAAAGTGATGTCTGGAGTTTTGGAGTTGTTCTCTACGAGCTGATAACAGGAAGACGATCATTGGATAGAAACCTGCCGAGAAGTGAGCAAAAGCTCTTAGACTGGGTGAAACCTTATGCGACCGATCCCAAAAAGCTCCACCTTGTTATAGATCCACGTCTCGAAGGTCAATATTGCACGAAATCAGCTCGAAAGCTTGTTGCTCTTGCAAACAAGTGCCTAATGAAGCAACCAAAATCCCGTCCTCGGATGAGTGAGGTCGTTGTGATGCTTGAGCACATTATTGAGATGCCGAATGGGAAGACCATCCCAGCAGTTATCAATGGATCTCCATCTGCAACACAGGACGATACAGAGTCAACGGTTAATGCAAAAGAAAGAAGTAGTTTTAGGAGTAGAGTTTTCGAATTAAGAGAGATCATCAGATTAAGGAAGGTGGATTGGCCTGTGATGAAGCTTGCAAGAACCTTGTGATATGAAATTCTCTTATTATCCTTAATTTCTTATTATAATGTGGGGGTGAAGGTTTAGAAGAAGATGATAAACATTAGTTATATATGTTGTGCATCTCTCCCTTCCCCTGTTCATTGTTCTTGATTTGTTTGAGATATGAATTTCAACTGTTTTATCCAGAGGATGATCTTTTAATTCTTTTAGAAGTACTATGTGGTATATATCACTCCATTACTTAATCAATTTTAAACCAAATTCAGTATGAAAACATTAGTGTTAATTAATTCTGGAATAAAAGAAAAATAATAATGCTATTTTAATTTAATCCGTTCAAGAGCGGCAACAATCGGAGAAAAAGAAAGAGAAAATTGCATTTGTACCACCCCACAAAACAATTCTAACTATGTATATTCCTTGCCATGTTTGGTTGGGGGATAACCCAAAAGTTATCCCCAACACAATTCCCCATAAAAAAAATTTTCCCGTCAAAATCTTTAATTAAGATTTAAAAATATAACCCACCAATACATGATAGACACATCACTATCTTATCATTAATACTTGTAGTTTAAAATTCCCTCCAAAAAAATTTAAAATTTTTCAAAACTTATTCTTATCCCCAAGTAAAATTAGGAAAATTATAAGTATACCTCAAGTTTCTCATTGATTAGAGTATATACCTATCTTTGTTGAAATCTGTCAATAGTTGCAACCCAGACCATGGCTAAATATAAACCATGAAAATATTTATACTTCTAAGAGACATTTCAATTATGTTGAATTTTATATTTTTTTTAATATTTATAAATCTATTGTTAAATGATTTTTTGGGGCATATTTATGATCTTGTTGTAAAATTACCATTATTAATAGACCACCGAACATCTAATATTAACCCCCAAAGATGTATATACAATGGAAAGTCAGACGACTGAGGGGTGTTTGGATAGACTTTTTTTTTACCCCAAAAGTGCTTTTAGAGTAATTTAAGCACTTTTGGAGAAAAGAAAGGTGTTTGGATGGGTTTTTGAAAAAAAAAAAAACAGAAGCACTAAAAAAAGCTCCATAAGTGTGTTTATGAAAAAAGCCATTTTGTAGAAGTTGTTTAAGAAAGTGTTAATTATCAAAACACTCTCCTTATATTTTTTTAAACCTATTTTGAAAAAGATCAATTACCAAAATATCATTAATACTATTTTTATTATTTATTATTATTATAAAAACACTTCTGGATTAACATATTCAAACATAAAAATAACAAAAATGCTTAAATTACTCTCGGAAATCATTTTTTCAAAAGTCATTCTAGTAAACCCAATATTTATTTATTTATTTATTTATTTATTGCAAATGTCAATCCAAACACACCTTGAGTTGGCAAGTTTGTTGAGTTAGGGTAGAGGGCACGTTTTTCGGAAAGAAAACAAGGCCAACCCGCTTGAGAGTCACTCCTAAAACACTGTTTTTTTATTTTTTAAATTTTTTTTAAATATACAAATGACCATTAAAAAATAGCAAAAAAATAGCAAAAATGTAAAAAAAAAAACTATGATATTTCGATATAAAAGTAGAATGAGAAAAAAATTAAAAAATTGAAAACTATAAAATTCATAATAAAATCTAAAATGTATAATATATATTTACAAATATGGAAAAATGAAAAAAAAAAAACAAACCTATGCTTTTATGTATAGAAATTGAATGATAAAATGTAAAAAAAAATACTATTAATACTAGAGAGTTTTTATTATTTTATATATAATTATAAAGAGAGATTAAAAGAATAAAAGAAAAGAAATTTAAAAACATAAAGAAAGACCAATATAAAAGCTCTTAATTACTCTCATAAGTCCTTTTTTTTTTTAAAAAGTTTTTCTAACAAATTAAAAAAAAGTCTTTTTTTTTTTCTTTCAAAGCCAATCCAAACACACTCTGAGTTGGTTAGGTTTGTTGAGTTAGGGTATATAAATACCCTTATGTTCTTGAAAGACGGTGTGGTGAAAAGAAATCTTGAAGATGGTTTTTTTAAGCAACAAAATAAGGGAGATTGAGATATACTTGGAATCTCTAAGAATTCGATTTGATCAAATAGAGTGTGCAGGAATTTGTTTTTTTTTCTTGGAAGCTCTAAAAACTCGATTTGACCTTCAAACGAGTAGAGTGTACAGGAGTGTTTTTTTTTTTTTTTCGTATTCTTTGGTGTTATACTCTGTAAAAGATTTCTCTTTGAAACGAGCTTGAGGTCTGTTCATTTCAGGAGCATATATTTAATACCAATAATTTTCAGGAGTATACCCGGGAAAAAAAAAACCCTTCAGTGAGGCATAAGAACAAACAGGTAAAGGGCAAAGCTAACAGAGAAGTGAAATTGGTACCGCGTTCGCTGAGTGGGGGTAGTGGCCGAGAAGAAGGTGGCGTCCACATCGCAGTGTCTTCTCCTTGTGCCGTGAAACCCGGACTACAGTCCCCCCCATGAGGCATGAGGCCCATCTCCTCGGTTACTCCCCATGAACATCAACATCCCCCAATGCATTTCCATCAAAAAAAAAAAAAAAAACATCCCCCAATGCATCACCTACCAGTGCTCCCTCTCTTTTTCCTTTTTTTTCCTTTTATTTTCTTTATATATATATATATATATATATATATTAGAGTGAGGTACCGGCCGCATTTGCGACCGGCCCACTCTAACACCCAAAACTAATTTCCAAAAAAAAAAAACCCCAAAACTCCAAAAACTCAACCGGCTAAGTGATAGAGTGGGCCGGCCGCATTTGTGGCCGGCCTCACTCTATCATATTTATATATATATATATATATATTGCTACTGTTTTCCTTTTATTATGAGGTCCTTGGAGATGTGTAGGGATGTAACATAATAGTGTTTTAGGTGAAAAATAGTGCCAAATAGTGTCACGAATCTATAAATAATTTTCTCATATATATATCCTCGTCCTATTTATTCACTTTTATTATTATTATAATTATTATAAATGTTTTTCGAAGTATTAGATGTTTGTTTACTTTTTTTAAGTAAATGGATAAAGAGTTTATTCACTTGGGGGTTCTTGTTGTTATTCTATCATTTATTTAT
Organism: Dioscorea zingiberensis; assembly: GCA_026586065.1. NCBI lineage: Eukaryota > Viridiplantae > Streptophyta > Magnoliopsida > Dioscoreales > Dioscoreaceae > Dioscorea > Dioscorea zingiberensis. The sequence goes on along the minus strand of CM048818.1, from coordinate 1,937,698 downwards.
TTATTTACAGTTTTTTTAATATGAAAATATTTTAATAAATGATAATAGATAAAGAACACAAAGTCCTTCCATAGTTTGATAATGAACAAATAGTCCCTAGATTCCATTGGTAGGGGTGTTGTAGGGATGGGGTATAGTAGTGTGTAAGGAAATAGTAGAAAATAGTATCAAATAGTATGAAGGACTAATAAATAATTACTCCATGATAATGATAAACATTGTGTAAAAATAATTTATTCAGTTTATAAACATCAGGTTTAATAAATTGATTCTAATATTTAAATATAAAAATAGAAAAAGAGCAAACTGAAAAGAAAAAGAATGAAAGGTTGGGCAGTGCTTTTTCCTTCTCAGTTGTTTGTCCCTCCAACCACAAACATCTTTTTTCTCCTTTATTTTTTCACTATTATTTATTTATTTTAAAAAACTCCCAAAAAAAAATTCCAAAATAGTGATTTGAATAAATTTCTAGTTTTTAAAGGGGGCATCAAGTAACTTCCACTGTTTTTTTTTGGCGCTAAGAATGATGACGTCATCTCATTCTGTTCCGACGTCATCGCGTCGCGTGCCCTTCTTTTGCGCTCGCTGTCAGTCTTCTCTTCTCTTTCTATCTCGCTTTATTTATATACCTTTCTCTGTCTTTGATCTTTCGATTGAAGCTCATCCCGCTGCAACCTGGATCCAAAGCGCGCTGTAAGACTTTTGAGGTCCTTCTTTCATTAGTTCGTTTGTCTTGCAATGATGTTTGGTAGCCTTTTTGATCTTTGGATTTGTTTGTTTTCATGTGTTTGATGTGGAGTGAGTGATGAAAATTTTGTCTTTTGGTTTTAAAAATTTTCTTTGATTTTCATCCAGTACGATTTGGTATGGTATTCTTTAATTCTTGTGCTCAAATCTGTTGTTTTCAACGGATTGTGTTGGTAATCCTGTGAATTTCTGTGGTAAAAGTGATTTCATAGTACACACATACGCTGAAATATGATCTTCTCACTGATTGCCCAAGTTTCTATTGTTTGATGCTTCTTGGTTGATTGGGTCTTTACTCCAGTCCTGAAATGTGATCTGTAAACCTAATTTTCTAGTACTTTCTTGTACTAATTTGCAATAAAACTTTGAACTTTAATTTGAATTATTGAATTTTCTTTGTCTAGTAGTCCTGTCAGTCATAGTTTATTGTGCTTTGATATTTTGCTTTGGAATTCCAAGAGAGACTGAAAGAGAAGCTGGTCCCCTTCTTTATACAACACTATTATTGAACAGTAGTACACAGTAGACCGCTTTAGTGACCAATTATATGCACTTTATCTTTAGGTGCATGTTCTTGTTTGTTGTATAAATTATCCAAACCCTCTTAAATGCAATGCTTTGGTCCAACTTTGGCAGTTGTTTGTATGTACTACAAACAGTTCTTTGGGGATTAAATAAATACCTGCTTAAAGTTGTCTGCTTTTTGTGTGATGTTTCTTTCTGTCTACTAGTATTTGCATGGAGGTTTTGTGGATTGAACTGGGATACCTTGATGAATTGAATGATTAGTGATTTGCATGCATGTTTCATATAGATTTCATGAGTGTGTGCAAAGTTGAATTGAAATAGATGAAATTACTTCAGTGTTATGATGAAATTGTGAAAGATGTGACATGACTGAAACTGCAAAGTAGATGAAATCCATCTAGAAGAGAAAAGCACAGTGATGCAGGTCTTTAGCTTGTTATTGGAGTTCCGTAAACTGCTATTCAATGAGAGATGAATGTGCTACTGATAGATATATATAGCATAGATTGTTGACAACTCTGCTTGTTTCTAGCTTTTGGCTGTTACCATGAGCATCAATTCAATGTTTTTCATCAAAATTGATTCAATTTTGTGGATGCAGTAAAACATCTGAAAAGTCTATATGACATATGAAAGTTGCTAACATAGATGCTATCTGTGACAGAACATCTTCCTTCCTATCAGGAGAAATCTGTCTGATGGTTTCTGATGTTTTGTGTCATTTCTTCGTTTGTTTTTTAAATTTGACATGTCTGAAAGAGAAGAATAAGTGGGCACCAACTTAAATGTTCTGTGCCTCTCGTCTTCAGATATATTATGAAGATTCCAAGACCATGGGCATTGGTATCTCCAGATGAAAGAACGGCAGCGCTGGAGATCTGAAGAAGACAATCTCCTGCGTGCATACGTGAAGCAGTATGGCCCCAGGGAGTGGCACCTTGTTTCACAGCGAATGAATGTACCTCTTGACAGGGATGCTAAATCCTGTTTGGAGAGGTGGAAGAACTATCTCAAGCCTGGCATCAAGAAGGGATCACTTACAGAGGATGAACAATGTCTTGTGATCCGTCTTCAGGCCAAGCACGGCAACAAGTGGAAAAAGATCGCCACCGAGGTCCCCGGTCGCACCGCCAAAAGGCTTGGCAAGTGGTGGGAAGTCTTCAAGGAGAAGCAGCAAAGAGAATTGAAAGGGAGCAACAAACCAATTGTGATCGAGCAAGGCAAGTACGATAGGATTCTCGAAAATTTTGCAGAAAAGTTGGTTAAAGACAGCAGGATCACCCCATTGCTCATGGCAACACAGATGATTCCCCCCTGGCTTTCCAACTCCAATAACTCCACCACCCTCGGGCCGTCTTCTCCATCGGTTACTCTCACTCTATCACCTGCTGCAGCACCAACATCTTGGCTTCAAGCAGAAAGTTCGTGTAATCAGCCAAACAATATGAACATTTCCAGTGTTCCTCCAGTGAATTGTCAGATTGTCTCAGAGCTCGTAACATACTGCAAAGAACTGGAAGAAGGGCACCAAGCCTGGCTGGAACATAGGAAGGAGGTTACATGGAGATTGAAGAGAGTTGAGCTGCAACTAGAATCAGAGAAAACATGCAAAAAGAGGGAAAAGCTCGACGAGTTTGATGCCAAGATGCGAGCTCTGAGAGAAGAGCAGAAGCTATCCTTGGAAAGGATCGAAACTGAATACAGAGAACAAATCTTGGGACTAAGGACAGAGGCAGAAGTGAAGGAACAGAAGCTTGCAGAGCAGTGGGCTGTAAATCAAATGCATCTGAGCAAGTTTCTGAGTGGCATTGAACAAACAACATCATAATCTCATCGTCTTCTCTTTTTTCGAGGATTTATCATCAAATGTTTGGCAAATGAATGTCTGCGATGCATGTTTTAGGCAAGAAAGTGATGATAGACTTCTTGTTTTATCACTTGTTGAACATTTTCAGAAACTTTATGAAATGGATGAACTGATCATGAAAGGCATGGGATTGCCTCATTTTTTTCCTTTTTCTCCCTATTTGTCTTGGTGTAAAGGTAAAATTGACCGAGTATAATAGACCCAAATGATCTGATTTTTCTCTAGTTGTGCACACAATAGAAGCTTTATAGAACCGGGCTGCTTGCTCTTCTTATTTCTACTCACAAATCTAGATTTATGTTTTTATAAATTGTGATTTTTATTAGTTTCAATAAAAAATGACAGAAGGTCAAATGGAAGTGAAATCGAATGTTAGTCAACTATTAACCACCCTCATGTTTTGGCGGGAGGGAAATATCCCATGTGATCAGATGTGGGTTACCCTACCCTACTTCTCTAATATCTCTATTATTCATTAATTTCATCTTTTACATAAACACAATTTATATACAATTACATCTACATGATAATAAATAGATAATAAAAATTGAAGCCTATATATATATATAATGGTGATAGGATCAGGTGGGGCCGCCTGATCCTATCACTATTTTTATATATATATATATATTCTAAAATATATAAATAAAACCGCTCAAGCAGTCATATAACGGGCTGGCCGCAAGTGTGGCTGGTTTAACACTAACATATTCTTATATATATATATATATATATATATATATTTATTTATTTCTTTGCTAATATACTCATTAATTTCATAAATACATTAGTATTTCAAATCATTTTATTATAAATAAATAAATAAATAAATATGAACATTATATATATAAAATAAAAAAATGGAAAAAAACTACAAAGTTGATGTTCTTCACTTTTGGCAAGCAAAAAGAAAGAAGAGAAGAAAAGCAAACATTTAACACATTGAGCATTCGTCGTCCTCTCCATCAAACCTCAAGCTCCTCTCAATCCTCGCATCCATGGCGGACAAGGAGAAGAAGAAGAAGAAGCACAAGGATCACAACCTCAAAGAAGATCACGCCCACTTCAAACCCTGCTCCGCCGTCAAAGGTATCCGCTTTGGCGGCCAGTTCATCGTCAAATCCTTCACCGTCCGCCGCGCCGCACCTCTCGAGCTCCTCCGCCTCCTCGCCATACCCCCTTCAATCCAAACCCTAAGCCCTTCCTTCCCCTTCCCCTCCACCACCACCTATCTCCCCACCAACTTCACCATCCTCGCCCACCACGCTTGGCACACCCTAACCCTCGGCCTCGGCACCAAAAAATCCAAGGTTATCCTCTTCGTCTTCGAGACCGAGTCCATGAAGTCCGCCATTGATCAGCTCTGGCCCCCCGTCCTCCCCCTCGGCGACGTCAACAAGAAGCTCATCCGCGCCCTCACCGGCTGCGAGCTCGCCCGCTTCAAGTTCCGCAAGGGCTGCCTCACTTTCTACCTCTACGCCGTCCGCCGCCTCGGTGCGTCTGGCTTCACCCGCGCCGACGACCTCCGCGCCATCCTCGCTGCCGTCGTTGCACTCAAGGATTTCCTCGACCACACCGCCATGCTCGCTCTCCCCAGCCAGAAGAGTATCACTTTTCAACCCCCCGTCGCCATGGCACATTGATCGAGTTTCTCAGTCAAAGCTCAGAATATGTTTGTTTTCCCTTCAGCGTGAGAATTAAAAGGTATTTAATTTATTTATTCTTATAGTCTCTACACAGGGAATATAGTTTTTTCTTTTTTCTTTTCCTTTTTTTTGTGTATCTGATTTGAACTCCAAAAGTGAAGTATTTGATTGATTTATTGTAAAAACATTCTCTCTGTTTTTCAGTGTGAATGTTTATTTTTCTCTCCATGTAAACTTAAGTTTATGAGATTTAGGAATTGTAGGACATTCTCTGTTTTTCAATTTTGTGCAGAACCATGAACAATTTCTTCAATGTTATTAGAGATCATTGCCCTCATGAAATGATTATATATATCTGGTTCTCTCTTGCTGTAAATTTAAGTTCATTTGATTGAGTGAGAATTGTAAAATCTTTTCTGTTCTTCAATCTTGTTCACAACCATCAACAATGACTTCAATGCTATTATTAGAGAACATGGTTCTTGTGTGTTTGTGTGTGTGTGTGTGTGTGTGTGTGTGTGTGTGTGTGTGTGTGTGTGTGTGTGTGTGTGTGTGTGTGTGTGTGTCTGTCTCTCTCTTGCTGTAAATTTAAGTTCATTTGATTGAGTGAGAATTGTAAAATCTTCTCTGTTCTTCAATCTTGTTCACAACCATCAACAATGACTTCAATGCTATTAGAGAACATGGTTCTTGTGTGTGTATGTGTGTGTGTGTATGTCTGTCTCTCTCTCTCTTGCTGTAAATTTAAATTCATTTCATTGAGTGAGAATTGTAAAATCTTCTCTGTTCTTCAATCTTGTTCACAACCATCAACAATGACTTCAATGCTATTAGAGAACATGGTTCGCGCGTGTGTGTGTGTGTGTGTGTGTGTGTGTGTGTGTGTGTGTGTGTGTGTCTTGCTGTAAATTTAAGTTCATTAGATTGACTGGAGATTGTAAAAAATACTCTGTTCTTCAATCTTGTTTAAAACCATCAACAATGGTTTCAAATGTTATTAGTGATCATAGTCCTCATGGAACATATATGTATGGCTCTCTCTTGCTTTAAATTCAAGTTCAGTAGATTGACTGGGGATTGAAGCACTCTCTGTTCTTCAACCTTGTTCAAAACCATCAACAATGGCTTCAATGTTATTCTATGTCTGGTTCTCTCTCTTCCTATAAGCTTAAGTTCATTAGATTGAGTAGTTTGGAACTAAATTCCATGAGTGGGAGTGGACCTGTCGCAGAATATTGGAAAGAAAGTGAGAGGTTATGGTGGAACAGGAGTGATGACAGGGTCTCTGTTGTCTGGAAGTTGAAAGGTTTGAGTATAGTGGTTGAACGGGGTTAGGGTTAGGGTTATGATGGCAATGGGTGGGGAAAAGGTGGCAAGCATGATGCAAAGGAAGGAGGAGATGGGGCCATTGCTTCACCTATTTCTTGGTCTTTTGGTCTACCAAAGAGAGTGACATCTCTTTTTCTGCAACTCTCTTTAATCATTTTCAGGACCTGTCTTTTCTCATTAAATTAGTGTTAGAACCATGGTTAAATCATGAGATGCGTAGATTAAGGTTAAAGAGATAGATTTAGGGGTCTTTTCTATGGCACTTTTCATGATTCATGCTGAAAGTTGATGCAGAAAAGATCATTAATGGTGTCTAACGGAAGCTACCATGAGAACTTTAAAAGCTTAAAAAAATCTCATTTCTGCGAAGTAAATTTCATTAATGTTCTGATAATCAGTGTGAATTAAATTAATGCAACAATTTGTGATTTCTGCAAAGTAAATTTCATTAATGTTCTGATGATCAGAATGAATTAATCTAACGCAACAATTTGTGATTTCTGCAAAGTAAATTTTATTAATGTTCAGATGATCAGTATGAATTGAAGCAGCAGCTTGTAATTTCTGCAAAGTAAATTTTGTTAATGTTCTCATAACCAGTGTGGACGGAAGTAGCAATTTGTGACTTCCTCAAAGTAAATTTGATTGTTGTCCTGATAATCAGTACGAATTAAAGCAACAGTTTGTGATTTCTGCAAGGTAAATTTGATTACTGTTCTAATAATCAGTGGGAATCAAAGCAGCACCTTGTAATTTCTGCATAGTAAGTTTCATTAGTCTTTTGATAATCAGTCAGTATCTCATCAAAGATAAAAAGAAAATGGATGGCCAACACAAGATGACAATGAATCCCATGTTCATAATCTGAAATTGTTTAATTTATTGTTAATCGGTACAAAAGTTCATACTCTTGAATTGTTTAATTTACTGTTAACTGGTACAAAGTTTTGCTGATAATGCTCCCAATTTAAGCAAATCTTCCAGGACATGATAATGGCAACCATTTCTTTTTTCTTTTTTTTTTTTTTGGTATAAGTAGAGCTACTTCTAAGCCAGCTATTACAAACTTTTGCAATCTTATGTAGTTTTCAAGAATCGTATTCGACAGCTCTTTGACTTCCACATACAGCCTTTTCTCACCCTCTTCCCTTGCTTCCCACTCCAATGCATCAGCACATGTGTTCTCTTTCCGGAGAATATTGATGATCTTCCGGTGCTTTATCTTTTTCATTAGCCCCCGACTTTCATTTGTCATCTCTCTTGTATCTATGCCATTGTCTGTATATATGATGGCTTCATTGCATCCGGCTGTAGTTAGTACGTTAAATCCCTCCTTCACAACTTCCAACTCACCTTCAAATGTTGATCTTGCTTTACTCATTTTAGTTCCTACAAAACAAATTTCACCCTCAGATAATGACAACCATTACTGAATCTCCAATTTAACATAATCGGAGAATAATTTGATCTAAATTCAAGATAATCCAACAGAGACATGTAAGCCATGAGCCATCCCAAGACAAAGAAGCACCAGTAAAGCAAGCAGAACAAGAGCTAAAGTGAGATGTGATACGTTAGACTTTGGCCCCTTTTTTTTACATTAAATAAATAAGAAAAAAAATTAAATGAAAAAACCCATTTGTGTACATAATAATAAAATATGAATTTAATTTTCTAATTATCAATTATATAGTTTGTTTTTAATTTAAAGATAATTGCAAATTGACAACAGTGTCAGCTTGGCTTCCTAAAATATCGGAAGTGCCACTGAACTCTTTCTTCTCGTCCCGGAGACCCAAAAGTCCATAGAGACGGCGGCGGTGGCGGCGCCGGGGAAGGAGGAAAAGAAGAAGGAATCGTGAGGAACTATGGAAAGGGTTTTCACCTCTCTGCCTCTCCTTCTCCTTCTCCCTCTCCCCTCGCTGAAAATTCTCAGGCGTGGATTTTGAATCCATGCCGCTAGGATTTCAGTTGATTCGCCTCCTTTCTCAGCTTCAAAGTTAGGTCAAGGAGCTTCTTGTTTGCGAGATTGATTCCGTGAAGATGGTCACAGTATCACCATTGCCAGTCGCTTCTGGTAATCTTCGAATTCTTGGTCCATATCTCCCCGCTAAACCTAGAAGAAAGCTTTCACTTGTTAGGGCAAGCTTGCCTTCATCACCGGAAAGGAAGAACCCATTGACGCAAGTTCTTGATGTCCCGAGGACTCTATGGAGGCAGACATTGCAGCCGCTGAGCGATTTCGGGTTTGGGAGGAGGAGCATTTGGGAAGGGGGCGTGGGGTTGTTCATGGTTTCAGGGGCTGCGCTTCTTGCGTTGAGCTTGGTGTGGCTGAGAGGGTTCTACTTGAGGTCACGGTTCAACAAGTATCAGGCTGTGTTTGAGTTCTCGCAGGCTTGTGGGATTTGCTTGGGGACTCCGGTGAGGATCCGGGGTGTGACTGTTGGAAGTGTCATCAGAGTTGATTCTTCTCTCAAAAGTGTTGATGCTGTTGTTGAGGTTTGCATTCTCTCAGCATTCTTTTACCTTGCATTGTTGTTGAATTGAATTCTCTTGTATTTATAATCCAATAATCCATTTGAGTCTGTATAGTTTATGTGCATACTCATGAACATCATGCGCTGATCAAGACCAAACCTAATTTATCCGACATTATCATTGAATTCTTAGGAAGGTGGCATACTTATATCATTTGCTTGAAAGCTTGAGAATCACAGATATAGTGTGCTTCCTGGATTAGCGAAAGGAAGAACACCGTGATGCCATTGCTCTATCATATTAAAGAGAACCTATTTCTTCATTTCTTTATCATTCAATTCTTAGGAAGGCGACATACTTATACCATTTGCTTGAAAGCTTGTGAATCACAGATATAGTGTGCTTCCTGGGTTAGCGAAAGGAAGAACACCGTGATGCCATTGCTCTGTCGTATTAAAGAGAACCTATTTATTTATTTGTTTATAATTATACTCCTCAATTGTTATTTGAGTTCCTTGCCTGAAGCTAGTAACTAGAGTACCATGTTTGTGACTCACTTAATTCGATGAACTTCTTTGTGTTCTTCATGTCATGTTCATGGTAGTAAATAGCAACTAAGGAGTTATAGCTACTATGGTACTAAAATGTCATAGTTCCCTGAATTGCTCTGCTTGAGTTAATCTGTCAAAAATTCACATACTATCTATACACACGTTTGGCAGGTTGGAGATGACAAAATTATTATACCTCGAAATTCACTGGTTGAAGTGAATCAGTCAGGGCTTCTTATGGAGACATTGATTGATATTACACCAAGAGATCCACTTCCAAACCCTTTGGCTGGTCCTCTTGAACCAGATTGTGTTAAAGAAGGTTTGATTGTTTGTGACAAAGAAAGGGTGAGGGGTCACGAGGGAGTTAGCTTGGACAAATTGGTTGGTATATTCACCCGTCTTGGAAGAGAAATGGAAGAAATAGGTATTACCAGAGGTTACATATTGGCTGAAAAAGTTGCATCTGTTGTACAAGACGCCAAACCGCTTCTTGAAAAGGTGAAAAAGTTCTTCCAAAATCCATTTCCAACTTTAATGAATGGCAGAACATTCATCCATTTGTTTTTTGAGTAAACAGATGGAAGCCATGGCTGAAGATATTCAGCCTTTTCTCACTGAGGTTCGCGATAGTGCTTTATTGAAGGATGTTGAGAATTTAATGAAAACCCTATCTGAGGCAACTGAAGATTTGAGGTATGACCACAAATTAGGTCATCTAATACACTTATTTGTGTCTAGAAAATCTTCCAATGTTATTTATTTATTTTTTTGCTGACATATAGGAGAGTGCGCTCAACCGTTGTATCCCCTGAGAATGCTGAACTGATTCGGCAATCTATTTTCACTCTGATATTCACATTGAAGAATTTAGAGGTGATTTGCTTGCCCTTTCCTTCTTTCTCGAGGCGAAAAGTATACTTTATAACTCAAATCTTCTCCATGCTTTTGCAGAGTATAAGCTCTGACCTCTCAGGTTTCACTGGTGATGAAACCACAAGACAGAATATAAAGTTGCTTATCAAGTCACTTAGCAGACTACTTTGAAGACCATATCATCCTCTATCAAACCTGGTTTTCTTCCCAAGAGATTGATTTGTGTATGGAAGGGGAAGCACTAATCTAGTTTTGCTTCCAGGAGAACATTAATTTGAAATGAAATTACACTAATGTCTTGTTTTGATCTTAGTTGTATTATAAAATAAAAAAATAATTAAAAAAAAGTACAAATGATGAACTCTATACAAGCAAGGTTTGCATGTGGTTTGTTTTTTCTGTTTATTATTATATCTTGAAATGTTGAAAATTACATTCAGGTCCCTCACAGGTACGAAGCTCTTTGTGTTGGGGTACAGGTTTATAAACCAGAGCACCAGAGGCAACAGACCGCGCCCTATTTCAAATTTCAATAGAATTCTTCCGTCCCAACGGCATTCCAACGGTCTTCCCAACTCTCTTCACTTTCTCTTCTATCTTCTTCTTCTTCTCTCTTGCAAACTTGATCGAGAAGTATCAATGGTGAAATCTCACCAGCATTCAGGATCATCGCAAGTGAGGGTTGTGCTCAGAGTGCGCCCTTTCCTCCCTTGTGAGATCCGATCTAAAGAGTTCGCTGCAGTGCCTTGCGTTGCAGTCCTTGATCAAGAGAATGCCTTCGGAGATGAGGAGGAGGTCACAGTTCAACTCAAAGATCAATGGACCAGGTGTGATAAACGGTCCTTTTGTCGCTGCTGCCTTGCTACTTTTGTTCTTTGACTGGCGATGGATGGAAATGATTGTTTTGCTTTGGTTTTCACAGCCGCAAGGAGTGCTACAAGTTGGATGCTTTCTTCAACCAAGAGAACAGCGTGGATGAGATCTTCAAAACGGAGGTTTCTGCGGTTATTCCGGGGATCTTTCAGGGTTTCAATGCTACTATCTTTGCATATGGTGCCACTGGAAGCGGAAAGACATACACCATGCAGGTGGGTTGAGTGAAAAAGCCGACCTTTTATGTTTTCTGATTCACTGTTTAATATTTAACTTTGTTGATCCTTAGGGCACTGAAGAAGAACGGGGCCTCATTCCGTTGGCCGTGTCAACCATTCTGTCCTTGTGCCGAGACTCAGAGGTCTCGGTGGAGATTTCGTACTATGAGGTCTATATGGACCGATGTTATGATTTGTTAGAGCCCAAGACAAAGGAGATCCTTCCTATGGATGACAAAGAAGGGCGTGTTCAGCTCAAAGGCCTTTCTTGGGTGAGATTAGGTTTTTTCTTTTATTATTTGTGTTTGAGTGCAATTGGAGTGACTAACAAGCTCCTTGATTCTTGAGGATTGAAGGTCCCAGTGCATTCCATGGATGAGTTCACTGAGGTCTTCTCCACTGGGATTCAGAGGAGAAAGGTGGCACACACTGGTTTGAATGATATCTCCAGTAGGAGCCATGCAGTGCTCGCCATTGCAGTCTCTAATGGTGCTGTTAGAGGGAAGCTCAATTTGATAGACTTGGCAGGTACTTGATAGCTTCTAAAGAGTCCTCTTTGCTTAGCTAGTATTACTGTAAAAACCTCTTCACTGTTTGTCTGAAACAATCATGATCACCCATCAGGTAATGAAGATAACAGAAGAACTGGAAATGAAGGGATCCGACTCATGGAAAGTGCGAAGATCAATCAATCCTTGTTTGCGTTGTCCAATGTCATATATGCGCTGAACAACAATGAGCTGCGGGTTCCATACCGTGCAAGCAAGCTGACCCGGGTGTTGCAGGACTGCCTCGGAGGAACTAGTCGTGCTTTGATGATTGCTTGCCTTGTTAGAGTTCAAGACTTATATTTTTTGTAGTCCTCCGAAGCTAGTCTCACATTGAATTTACTCAATTTCTTTGTATTGGTGCAGAATCCAACATCATACCAGGAAGCAGTCCATACTGTCAGCTTGGCTGCTCGCTCTCGTCAGATTGTAAACTATGTCGATGGTGCCAAAGAGAAGGAGACTCCGACTGTCAAGGTGGACATGGAAGCAAAGTTAAGAGCCTGGTTGGAATCCAAAGGCAAGTCAAAAAGTATACAGAGGACGAATGCACCTTATTCTCCGATGATTCGGAGGACGCCAAACTCCTCTAACTACTGTAAGAAAGCAGGATCCATTCATTCTTCTGTAAAGACAAAAGCCTCTGAATATGGTTTTTCTCAGAGTAGGGGCAGGTTAGTCTCTTCTTGTCTCTCTTTTTCTAATCAGGTACATGTAAGGCTTGTTTCTCTAAAATAACAAGTGTTTTTTTTTTTCCCATTTATTTTCATTGGCAGGAGACTATTTGATTCAGCAGTGTCAACTACAACAGTGAATGAGGTTCAAGATTTTGATTGCATGGTATGTAAACCAGTAGCCTGATCCATTCAAGGAAGTCTGCTTGATTTCCTGTAGTTCAAATATTGTAGAGTTATTCTCATTGCTCAAAAAAATTTTAATCAGAATACAAGGCCACAAGTAGAAGAAGCTGCAGAAGGATGCCAGCTGGATGATAATGCAGAGAGAGGTGCTTCAGCTCTCAGCTTATCTTAAATATCATTAGCTACTATAATAACATGAGAACTACTTGCAGCTAAACTCAAGCAGTTTTACCTGTTAGATTTTTACTTCAGTTCTATTGTTTGTTAGGCTCTGCTTTGGATGATGAGCTGTCGCATCACTCTGTCTCAGAGAGTATTGCATCAGTGCAGATTAGTGAAAAATTAGAGGTGCCACCAATTTCTCTTAGGAAAGTTTTATCGCCCATTTCCAACAACATTACCCCAAACAAGCATCTAGCATCAGATCTACCTGGTAATGCCTGGTTTACTCAGTATTCAGGCCATATAGTTAGCAACTTGAGCTGTTTATCTTTCAAAGTTTGTGATTGCTTTTGTATGGTTAATGCAGACAAACCTTTGACTAAGAATGAACTACATTCCCCAGCACATCAAAATGTTGGATCACCCTTGATAAGGAGCCAGCAGCTACAAGAACTGCAGAAGTCCCTTCAAAAAGTTCTTTCACCAGTTTTTAACAATGCTGCACAAAATGAAAATCTAATGTCTGATAAAATATGTGTGGTTCTGTTAGATCCAAAGACCCCCAAAACACCCCGTGTCATATTCAGCAACCGGGATGAGGACAGAATGGACAGCAATCCTCTAGTCAAATTTAACGCTTCCAGCTCTAACTTGAAGGTCTGGAAAAACACATTTATTCCTCGTAGTGTAGAATTATTATAACAAGTACTGATGAGCTTTTACTGATATATATATAGGAGTCACTTGTGCAAGACTATCTAGCATTCTTGAATGTTGCCAGCAAGTAAGTTTGCTTTTGCCCTATGTAGCATCCACATTTGCTGATGTGTATGAGAACTGACTTGTATTTTCTGCAATCAAACTCAGGGAGGAGCTAATGCAATTAAAGGTAATGCAATGCCTTTGTACTTGAAATCTATCGATTTCGCATTACATCTGTTAATAATAAACCATTCATATCATCCATCATCAGGGAATTGGTCAGAGAAGAGCAGAACATATACTCCAACTGCGAGAACAAACACCAAAACCTTTGAAATCGGTATGCGTCAATAATACTCATCGTATAGTCACAAAAATTCAATATTTATGTACTAATAATAGGATTGTGATTGTTGTATTGCAGCTTTCCGATTTGGAGAAGATCGGACTATCTTCCAAACAGGTGAGAAATCTATGAACCATGTTCCAAATATAGTGAGATTTTTTTATTCATTGGGATGCTGATGTGATGATCCATTTGTTTCTTATGGCTACAGGTCCATGACATATTCAGAAGGCAGGCTAGGGAAATCTTTGCATGACAAGGCCCCTTGATGCTATTAATATATTATCATGTAATTGCAATTGTGCAACATGTGAGTTGCCATGTATCACATGTGTGTATTGTACTGTTGTTGATTATTGAAGTTGGATTGGATTAGTTCTAAATTTCTAATCTCTCTTTCTATGTATATGCATGAGTTTCATGCTATTTATTAGCTTTTTTGTTTATTGGATTTTTTATCTCTAAAATAGATTGATGAATTTGGCATTAAAGGATAGTTTGAAAAAGGGATAATAAAGAGCATCACAAAAAAAAGGGATAATAAAGAAAAATAAAATAAAATTATTATCCTCCCATCTCATTTCAAAAGCCAACCTTGGGGGTCGAACCAACGACTAGGGTTGTAAACGGGCCGAGCTTGATTAGGTTGGGCTCAGCTCGAATTCGGCTCGAAATAACCTAGCTCGAGCTCGGCTCGGTTTTAATTTTGAAAGCTCGAGCTCAATTTAGCTTGAAATTAAAAGCTCAATTATAATTTTGAAATCTCGAGTTTGGCTTGATTTAGTTCGAGATCAAAAACTTATTTATAAATTAATTTTTTTATAATATATATTATATATTAATATTAAACATAAATATTTTATTTATGTATTTTATTATATATTAATATATTAATATTAAATTTTTGAGTTTTTGAAGTAAACTCGATCGAGCTCAGCTCGAAAGCTCAAAATTTCAAACTAAATTCGAGTTTTTACTAAACCAATCTCAAATTAGTCCCGAACATCTTGTTCGATTGACAACGCTACCAACAATGACCACAAGGTTAAGAGCCTCGTGCTTTGAGCCGACATTTCAAGCCGAACTCGAGCTTTTATTGAGCCAATCTCAAATTAGTCCCGAACAATTTGATCTATTGACAACGCTACCAGCGACCACAAGGTTAAGAACTTAAGAGCCTTGTGCTCTACCGACTGAGTTAGACGGGCTCTTGTCAGTGATTAAGAATCAAGTAATTTGGTTTTTAAAGCATATAATAGTTAATGCAAATGGCGCACCCGTCTATTACTGCAAAGACTTCGAACAAGGGCAAAAGGACGGGCAACCATGGGAGGTTGGACGGAGATCCTACCCGTCTCCTTCCTCCTCTCTTCTCTTGTTCGCATCCCTAACCCTAACCCTAACCCTAAATCTTCTCTATTGGCTTCTTGTTCGCACGCATCATCTCGATCTCATTCTCGCCATTCTTCTCCTTGATTTGATTTTTTGTTTTTTTCAGGTATTCGTTATCACGCTTGGCATTGGGGCCTTTCTCTTTGAATTCCTCCGAAAAATTGGATGCAGACACTCGTAAGCCCATCCTGCAAGCAAATTATCTTGTTTTTAGTTTTTTTAGCTAATTGAAAGAAAAAAAAACCATGCTTTTGATTCCGTTATTTCTGGATGTTTCATTTCCGATCTTCTTTTTAGTCTGGAAAGGAATGCCACATCTGATGCCTTCTTCGAAGATCCGAAGTCATTGAAAAAGGTCAGAACTTGGAGTGCAATTCATTGTTTGTATCTCGCCCTGGAGATCTTCATTGAAGTTTTAAAACTTTTTTTTTAGCCTATTCTTATGTTTTGAGAACTCATTTTAGGTCCCATGCCCCTCCATCTTTGATCCCGCAGAAAAGTACATATCTTTGATAATTCCTGCATTTAATGAAGAGCATAGGCTTCCTGGAGCTGTTGATGAGACTTTGAAGTAAGTAGATTGATTTGTTTTCAAAGGCTTTTCAATCTTTAAGAAGAATCAAAGTTGCTTCGAATCTTTGTCCTATCTTTTAGAATAGTTTTTTTCCTCAATCAACAAAATCAGAATGTTAGTCCTGAATAAATATGGTAGACGTGGTGAGCTTCATTAGATTCATTGAATATTTATACTTCTAGTTCTGGTAGTCCCAATTAGAGTTGGTGTTTTTCTTGCTGTTGAACCTTGTACCAGTTTTTGCAAATTAATTTTTCTCTGCTTTGGTACTATAATAAGGTAACTCGTAGCAAGCAATTTGGCTAACAGGGTATTAGGATGCTGTTTATAAGTGAGAATATTTTGTCTTGATGGAAATTCTTTTCCTACCCAGGATACCTTTGTGATGTTGGATTTTGTTTCATTTGTTATTCACAACTGAGGGTGGCTTAATTTTTCAATGTGTGCTATTTAGGAGTATGAATTTTGTTGCATTTCTCTTCCCTCATTATCTTATAAATTTAGGTGACTCTTGATTCATTGGCTCTAAATTTTTCGTGGAAGTTGTATACATGTTAATTCGAATTGTTTTTATTTATAGCTATCTTCAGCAGCGCTCAGTTTCAAATAAGTCCTTTACTTATGAGGTATGGTGTTGTGCTGCGGTGATTTATTTGTAACCATCTTCTCTTACTGGTTTGCAGTTTTCATTTGGTTCCTGCAAGGATGTTTAGTGCATGATGCAAGATATTATTCATATCATTGGTTATGTTTTTGCATAGGTGATTGTAGTTGATGATGGGAGTACCGATAAGACATTGAAAGTGGCATTTGACTTTGTTCGGAAGTACAATATAGATAATTTCCGGGTTATTCGTCTTGGGCAGAATCATGGAAAAGGGGAAGCTATCAGAAAGGTTTCTTACTTTCTTCCCTGTCTTGCCATTTTCATCTGATATTGTGGTCTGATGCTTGATGTTCCTTTTTCAAGTAATTATGTCAGTAGAAATACTTGTGTGCATGTGAGTGGTGCTGAAGCATTGTTGTTTTTTCTGCAATCTTCTAGGAAAATATTCAGCATGAAGGATTTTTTATTTATCTAGTTGATTTTTTTTTTTTTTTTTTTAACACCCTGCTTTGCAGGGAATGCTCCATTCGCGTGGTGAACTGCTTCTAATGCTTGATGCTGATGGAGCAACCAAGATTACTGATTTGGAAAAGCTTGAATCCCAGGTATGTTGTGCAGTGACTGTTCAAAATGCATTAAGTATGAGTCCTGCAATACCATTATTTCTTTCTTTCTCATGTTTGCCACAGTTTCAAGTTTTATTATTTAATTTCAATTAGATAAGAAGTTGCCTTTATCTTAACCAGATATTTGAATTGGCTGAAAAGTTGAAGAAACTTAACATGTCATCAGAAACAACTGCTGAATTGAGTAGGAATCTATCTGATAATGCAATTGCTGCATTTGGTTCTCGAGCTCATCTTGAAAAGCAAGCTCTTGCTACAGTATGGCTTCTGTTTGTCAAACTCTAGCTATTGAAATTAGTTTCACATTAACTCCATTAAGCTCTTAGATATGTGCTTCTGAGATTAATAGGCTTTCGTCTCTTTGTATCAGCGCAAGTGGTATAGGAATCTTCTTATGAAGGGCTTCCATCTTGTGGTTCTATTAACTGCAGGTCCCGGAATTCGTGATACACAGGTTTTCATTCTACTCCATCACTGACAATTGTTTGCCTTACCCTAGGATATGTTAAAGTTGTGATGAGTATATTAAAACATACTTAAGAAGTGAATTAGGTTTTCTTCTCCACACCTCTTACTCAGAGTCTTCTATGACAATTACAGTGTGGTTTTAAGATGTTTACAAGGGCTGCTGCCAGAAAGCTATTTACAAATGTTCGATTAAAGAGGTATTTAATTCATTCTTCATTCATATCACATGGTTCACCTTAGAGTATGACCACTTGTTCTTATTTAGTTTTCTAATTTCTAGCACATGTAGGTTTCATTGTATGGAAAGATTAGACCTGACCTATGTTGCAAGCATGGTTTAAATTTTCAATGTGATGTTATTACCTTAACATTAACCAAAAGAGACAATTTGCTAATATTATTCTTACTTTTGTTGACTGTGGGTAGACCTTTTATTTTATCTTCTTTCCTTAATGAGTTTAATATCGATTGTATTTCTAAAAATGAACCAGAAGGTTCGCAGAGAGAAATAATCACAGGTCATATTCATATGGAACCTAATAATTAATTTTCCCTGCAGGTGGTGTTTTGATGTTGAGATTGTTTACTTGTGCAAGCAGCTAGGCATCCCGATGATTGAGGTATCTGTCAACTGGTCTGAGATCCCTGGGTCTAAAGTGCGGCTGACTAGCGTTATTCACATGCTTTTCGAGCTCGTGCTGATTCGATTAGGTTATGGACTTGGTATTTGGAAAATTTATTCCTGAAATTATGTGAGCTAACCCATGGATGAAGGAAATCAACACTCAATCTACTGATGCTGCAGAAAACAAATCACACAACAATGGAGTCAGATTTAGCAGTGCCATTTTTTGGGGAGGTGCACATTATCCTTTAAAAAATTATTAGAAAGACAAGATTTTTGTATGTGATTTTGTAAGGATTAATTCTCTGTAACCGAGAAATCCTCGGGTTGCAAACTATACTTAGACTAGTGGGTAGCTTATGTTTGTGTTTACTGATAAGTTAATGAAGAACATTATTTCTCTGTGCCCTACATGAGGAATGATTGGAGTTCAGTTCTTTGGTGTAAATGTTCATCCATTTCCTTCTTTTTCACATTGATTCTATGGGTTGTTTATCAAGGATTGAAGCTCAGAGGATTCAATCATACTTTATTTATTCTCTTCAAAGCACAATCTGATTTGTTCAATTCAAAGAAAGATCACTGTAAAAGTTGATAAACTGATGCAGCTTTCATTCAATGCTTACATAATAGATATATAAAATCAGCCTTTTCAAGCTAAATTATCATACAAAACCACATCACTGTAAATCTGTAATCCTAATTGAGAAATCACTATTTCAGCTGTTATTCAAACTACAACGGAAGCACATGATATCACCTGCAATTCTGTAATTCATACAAGACAAGAACAACAATAAGAAGTCAAAAAGGAGTGTCATATAAGATTTATGTTACACCGGTGAGAGTTTAACTTCAACGTAAAAAACTAAATTAATCCACTATAATTTTATCCAGATCAAGCTTCTGTTGTTCCACACCGGCTATAAGGCTTCTGAGACCAGCTTTTAGCTCAGGAACACCTTCTTCCAGGACAGCACAGACAGGAAATATCGGGACACCTTCAACCCTTCTCTTTAATTCTTCATAAACATCCTCAGCACCCTCTTCATCGATTTTGTTGGCCACAACTAAAGATGGTCTGTCTGACAAACCTTCCTGATGATACTCGAGCTCCAAAACTAAATCTCTCAGCTGCTCCCATGGTGTTATACCCTTTTTACCATCGAGTGCTGCTGCTAAATCTACCACATAGGCCAGAACTTTTGTTCGTTCTATGTGCCGCAAAAATGCATGCCCTAATCCCCGATTCTCATGTGCTCCTCGAATGATCCCTGGAATGTCAGCCACTGTAACAGAAAAGAAGTCTTCGTATGTCAAGTTTCCAATATTTGGTCTTAGAGTGGTAAAGGCATAATGTCCAACAGCAGGCTTCGCCCTTGAAATAGCACCTAGAAGTGTGCTTTTACCAGCATTCGGCATCCCAACAAGACCTACATCTGCGATACTCTTGAGTTCTAATATGAGCACGGCCTCTGAGCCAGGCAGACCAGTGGTCAACGAGGTTTGCTTTTCACCATCAAGATGCTCACAATCAGAAAAATCATCATTTTGATTGCTGGTTTTAAAAGACTTGGAATCTTTTTTGATAGAAGCATTACCTAGACCACCCTCACCTCCTTTTGCAACCAATAATCTTTGTCCCGGTTGTGTTAATTCTGCAACTGAATATTGCACTACCTCTTCTTCCTCCTCCTGTTCAAAATCCATTTCATATTCATCTTCATCATCTTCATCATCATTAATCTCCATGTAGTCTACTTCTGTGGATGTAAAGGAGTCATTCATGTAGGTTTTGCTTTTAACTTCTTCTGAAATATAAGATTTAAAGTTTCTTTGAGGCGTCCCGCTTGAACTCCTAAACTCATCTTTAGATCTTTGACTAGAATTGTCAACCTTTTCCTTCTTTAGAGAGCCTGATGCACTGACCTTATTGTCACTGACATCAACTGATTTAGATGGATCAACTTCCAGGGAACCTGGAATCTCCCAAGGGTTTAAAGATTTAAAGGAACTAGTTTCTACAATGCAGGGAGCTTCACCGTTAACCAGGTGAACAACAGTACCAACCGGTACTTGCACGACCTATAGAACAAATAGCTCATATTCATCAAGGTATCAAATGCCAACTCTAGAAATTCACAGGATAGCTATTAATAACTTCTTACAAATTATAACCTTGTCAGATCCACGACTCCCTACTTTGTTCTTCGAAACACCATTTCCACCTCCTTTTGCATTCTGCAAAGGTCAATCTGTTAACTCAATACCCATCAAGTAGGATAAATAAATTATAAACTTATTGAGCGATGGAAAGGCAAGAACAAGGCCAACATCTCACTCTAAACATTTTATCAATAACTTAAACATAAAGGAAAGAGTAATGGTCATACAAGCTATGTATGTCACCTACCAAGTGATGTTGCAGATTACTAAAATCCCATACTGCCGGTGAGCACTCAAGAATGACATCCCCACCTCTTCCTCCGTTTCCGCCTGATGTTAAATTGGAGATACATCAAATTCATACAATAGAAATCCCCTCCAAATAGAAAACAAGTTTAAGTCATAAACTATGTAAGAATGACTTCCTATGTAGAGATAGGAAGCAAATTTAAGTCATAGGACACCAATCATTCATCATAAAAAAAAGGATTAAAATTCATAGTGTCATGGGATGTCTGCTTCTAAAAGTGTAGATTGAGAAAACAATGCGTATTCTTTGAGTTCAAGCAACAAGCAGAAAGGAACAGATCCAGAGAAGTTAAAGTCTTCAACCATGTGAATTCATGGGATGTCTACAACTAAAACTTTAGTTTGAGAAAACAATGCGAAATCTTTGAGTACAAGCAACAACCAGAAAGGAAAAGATCCAGAGGAATTCAGTTCCTACCATCAGGCCTGCCACGCCTATCACTTCGGCTGCGTCTCAAACTCCAACAACCATTCCCACCTTCACCTCCCTTAGCCCACAGCCTAAACTTATCTCTCATCCTCCTCTCCTACAAAAACAAGAAACAACTTAATCTCATTGCACCAATATCAGCTTTTTCCAAACTTTAATCCAATCCCAATCTCTAATATCAAATGACAAGAGAAAGGATGAGTATCTGCAATCAAATCACATAAGTAAACACATCAAACGTTAGAACCCTAAATTCTTTGAATCAAACACGCCACGGAACACCAAAAACACAAAAAAAAAAAAAAAGATTTTTCCCAGCTAGCTAATTCACAATATCATTGAGATACATACCTGCAAAGGAGCCGCCTTTCCTTTCTTGCTCGCCATATCCGAGAGAGCAAATGAAGGAACAAGCCATGGAGACTTGAACGAATCCCTCCATAGCTTCTCCGAGTGAGCAATGGCTGCGCGGCGCCACCACATCCCCCTCTCTGAAGGAACGATATTTGCGAAAGAGAAATGGGAAAAAAAAACACAACGAACTGGAGTTTTTACTACTCACCCCTTGAAAAGTTTGAAATTGCTTATCGCCCCAAGCGATGAAAGGGAATGAATAAATAAAATATAGGGGGTTTTGTATAAATTACCCGACAATCAAAGACGAGACGCAAAGCGATCCAACGGCCCAGCAGCTCTCACAAGCCCAAGGACGCGAGATCAAAGGGCCGTAGATGGGCGCCCAACCATTCGTGCGAAAAAGCGAGCCTAACCCTTCACCACCCGTTCTTTTCCTCTCTCCGCACGTGCATGTGCAGTATTATCACCGCCTGAGGGTACGATCACCGCCCTCCATTTCCCTCTCGTTTCCTCTCCCCCAAGAAAAGCATCGATAGAACTCGGAGAAGCTTCAGGGCCGGAATCCATGGCGGCTCCGCCTGTATAGAACGAGTCACCGATCGTGCCCTAGGATCGGCGGGATCGGACCGGATCGATTCGCCGCGATGCAGCTCCATGCGTATAACCGGCTCGGAAGTGGCGGCAGCGGCGGAGGTGGCGGCGGCTCGCCGTCTCCGCCGGCGTCCCCGCGGAGGTCTTCACCAAGGATGGTTCGCCGAGCGTCGAAGAGTAGCGGGGGGCGGCCTCCGCCTCCACCGCGCAGCCTCCTGCAGCGTGCCGCGTGGATGGTCCTCTCGCTACTGCTCCGGCGGCAAGGGATCTTTCTCTTCGCTCCGTTGATATACGTGTCTGGGATGCTGCTATATATGGGCACTGTGTCTCTTGATAGCGTTCCAAGCATCATCTCGCGCCCGGCGCCGGGGTCCGTGTATCGGAGCCCTGAGCTCTACCAGCGCCTCCGTCTGGCCATGGATGCTGATAACTCTTCAGACGGGGTTAGTTCTTGAAATCTCTTTCTCTCTCTTTTTGTTTTTGTTTTTTGTTTTTTGTTTTTTGTTTGTTCCTCTGTAAATCTAGATTATTTTAGCCTTTTGATTTGCCCTAATTCTTTATGCTACCAAAAGATCTCTCGACAAAAATATCAATAGTTGGTGTTATTGTGGAACTACATTAGATCATAGCAATCATGTTGATCAATCTTATACTGAAGCTGGTAGAGATTTTGTTTTTATTGTGAAAACTATAGTTTTCTTAGTGTAAAATGACAATACACCTAAAGAACATTTTGGTTTTTTAATGTAATTAGTTCTTTGAGTGTTAAACATGTAGCGTAGATTGAGATTAATGGACAATCTTGCGTGGCTTCATAATTTTCCAATGAATAGTATGTTCAAGGGAATTCTTTGGTTGTTTATCATAAATCTACACATAATTAGTAGTTAAATCTCTTTATGACCATCACTTAAGCTTTTGATTTTGTTGTAGTTAGCAACTGTATGGAAACACGCATACAAAAGCGGTGTTTGGAGACCTTGCATCAATATGACCACGAATGGTATGTTATCTTTCGAAACCTTGCATTATTTGGCTAGCTGTTAGTCTTCTCAAAAAGTAGAGTTTCTATTTCGTCGTGTGATTTACAATTAACACCCATTCAATGAAGTAGCCAAGAGGACCCATTTGTTGAGATCTCCTTCTCATAACTCCTCTTTTTTTTTTTTCATCTTGCTAAACAACTCAACATAAGGACAATTTACCCTGTGATGTTCAGGTTTGCCTGAATCAAATGGTTACATATTTGTGGAGGCTAATGGAGGCTTGAATCAACAACGGACATCGGTAGTTTTCCTTTTCATCCCTGATTGTAGTATGTTTTTTATATAATCATAATAGATGATATGGCCTTTCCTCTATATTTTGATAGATATGCAATGCAGTTGCGGTGGCAGGATACCTGAATGCAACACTTGTTATACCAAATTTTCACTACCACAGCATATGGAAAGATCCTAGGTTCATTGATCTATCGCTATCACTTGGTTATTCATGTTGCGTTAGCGAAAAAAAACTAATATCTTATTTTGGCTTGCTACTCCTTGTTAGTTTGATTTATTTATTTGGTTATTGTTCATTATCTGATATGTGAGCTTCAGTACAT
Organism: Dioscorea zingiberensis; assembly: GCA_026586065.1. NCBI lineage: Eukaryota > Viridiplantae > Streptophyta > Magnoliopsida > Dioscoreales > Dioscoreaceae > Dioscorea > Dioscorea zingiberensis. The sequence goes on along the minus strand of CM048818.1, from coordinate 1,914,216 downwards.
TGAAGTACAATTATTTCATTCACCTTTAGAATGTGATTGTACTAAATTAGTTTCTTTCCTTAAGTTCACTGAATGTGAATCACCAAGAATCTGAACTACTCAATGTTGTTTACGGTGAACCTTTTCAAGTTAGTTTGTTGGTCAATTGTTCCTAGTCAAATTGTGGTAATGCCCATTTCCATGTAATCCTACATCCGCATATGCTTTGTTTGTACTCCTTTCGACATGACAACCCAGATTTGCCATTTGATTCCTTATCTTCATTGATTTCTGGACCTGGTTGCCTATTGTGCTGTTTTTACCATGGCATAGTCTAGTAATATCTTATTTTGGCTGTCTAATTTAGTTATTTTCTGTGCTTTATATTTGAGAGTTTAAAACTTATCATTTGTTTTTTGTGACTATTGATAAGTTTATATTTGATTTTATATCAAAGCATTTCATTGTGGATATTACTCTTACAGCAAATTTAGGGATATTTATGATGAGGATCATTTTATCTCCACTCTGAAAAATGATGTGCGAGTAGTCAGCAAGGTACCTGAATTCATCATGGAACGCTATGATCATAATATGAGCAATGTGCACAACTTCAAGATAAAGGCCTGGTCTTCAATTCATCATTATAAGGATGTTGTCTTACCAAAGTTAATTGAAGAGAGGTAAGCATTACAAATGTGTGATTATTAGTTTGCAGTCATTTACAACAGTTAATTGAAAAGAGTAATCACTGCAAACCTACAAGTTATTGTTATTCATTTACTTATTTTTTTTAATTTTATGACATGTTATTTATTCAGACGACAAGGTTTGAAGTTTAATTTTTACAGGCCAGGATACAGAGTAGTATTTTCATGAAAGATACTTTTCAATGTTAGGGTTTTCTCAGAAAAATAAAAGCATGATCTTAGAAAAGAATATTGTGTATATATCGCATTTGTTAGGATGTCTATGACATATATTGGATAGCGGAAATTCTTGTGGAGTTGTGCATACATTTTTAAACCTTTTTATGAATTAAGACATTAGAGGACTTCAGGTTAACCTTTCTAAGCATATGATGCATTTGTTGCTTTCCTTGTGAGCTATTAATTTAATGTTGTTGATGAATGATGATGTCTTGAAAATAATTTTGCACTTCTTCTTTTAAAATGGAATAATCTAGGTTTATAAGGATTTCTCCTTTTGCAAATCGGTTGTCATTAAATGCCCCTCCAGCGGTCCAACGGCTAAGGTGTCTGGCAAATTTTGAGGCCTTAAGATTTTCAAAATCCATATCAACTTTGGCTGAAACGCTTGTTTCTCGAATGAAAGAACGTAGTGCTGATAGTGATGGGAGATATATTGCAGTTCATCTCCGCTTTGAAGAGGTTGGATTTATAGAATTCTCAATATGACTTGCATCTCAAATTTTATATTCCAAGTACTTTATGGGGAAATAGTGTTATTCATTCTGTTTCCTCTTATGTAGGATATGGTTGCCTTCTCTTGTTGTGTATTTGATGGTGGAGAGCAAGAGAAGACAGAAATGGATGCAGCTAGAGAAAGAGGTTGGAGGGGAAAGTTCACTAAACGTGGACGTGTTATACGTCCTGGTGTGATTAGAATCAGTGGTAAATGCCCCCTTACACCCTTGGAGGTATGTACTACTATTTGTAAAATGATACATTTCCTTACCAGATGGTTCACAGTTATGCAATATATATATATATATATATATAGAGAGAGAGAGAGGAAAAAAAACTATCCCCGTGTAACTCCCTTAACTTATGGATTTTACTCTTTACTAGATGAGCAGATGGCCAGTTGACTGATGACCACCACCATTGTTTTTTTTTTTTTTAATTTTTTTGTTCTCATTATATTAACTCCATTATTCCATCTTCCTAACCAGCACCTAGATCTGGCATTATCCGTACCTTATTTTGGTTCACCACCACCAACACCACCCATTGTTTGAACAGTTGCTGGATCCATTTTCCGATCAGGCTGGGCCAATTTTTTCAATTGTTTGGAAATTCCTGATCATGGGCAAGATACAGTTTAATGAAATAGTGGGGGTATTGAAGCATAGCAATTCTGAGCAAGTTATATCCAAGAGCCTTGTTTGTAACTTGAATTTTTTAGGTTGTGATGTGTGTTTGTGAAGACTATCTAGGAAATCTATAGAAGTTTGCTCCACTCCCTGTTTTAGCATTTTTATGGTTTCTAACAAAACGTTATATGCTTTATGTTTTCATCCTACTGCAGGCTGATATCAGCTGAGTTTTTTGGGTGCTTTATTTGATGCTTTAACAAATGTGTGTGTGTGTGTCTTAGTGTATTCGTATATATTGACTCTTGATTACATAATCTTAGCTGATCACTTTGCATCATGTCCTAAAGCTGGTTTCATGAGCTAGATATACTTTTCATTCAGGTTGGGTTGATGCTCCGAGGTATGGGGTTCAGTAACAACACTTTACTTTATTTGGCTTCCGGAAAGATTTATAATGCAGAGAGGATCATGAGTCCACTTTTTGAAATGTTTCCCCTCTTGCAAACTAAAGAGATGTTGGCATCACCGGAAGAACTTGCACCATTCAAGGTAATACAAAAATTGCAGGCGTTTTAGTAATCAGGCCATATCATGCTCATTGCATCATCTTTTCACTAGTAAATGCTTTAATTGTAGCTTTCACTTTCAGAATTACTCCTCAAGGATGGCTGCTATAGATTACAGTGTGTGTCTTCATAGTGAAGTTTTTGTGACAACTCAAGGTGGAAACTTCCCTCATTTTCTGATCGGCCATAGGAGATATTTGTATGGTGGGCATTCCAAGACCATCAAACCTGATAAAAGGAAGTTGGCATTATTGTTTGACAATCGAAATATTGGGTATGTCTGACTGTATCAGCATTCTTTTCAACCATATGAATTAGTACATCTCTCCTGCCAATACCTTTTGAAGGTTTTGAGCGTTGGAAAGAGAATCACTAATTATTCCTCAATGATTCATTGAGATGGTTTTTTTTTAATGCGGTTTTCAACTTATTCTCTTTTTGTTTGAGCAGATGGAAGGCTGTGAAGCATCAATTGCTGAACATGAGAGCACATAGTGATGCCAAGGGTATAGAGATTAAAAGAGCAAACGATTCGATATACACATACCCTTGTCCAGACTGCATGTGCCGCACAAACAAGCCAGAAAGTTTGAAGTCTTTATCAGCTCAATGATTCTGTTAATAAACTTGTGGCCAACCCGGTTTTCTCATCGGTGCACCGTTTATTATTCTTTGAGCATTTAGCACGAGTGCTATTCTTTTTCCGACCATGAAGAAGACAGCGCCAATAGAGCACATTGCTCTGATTCTTTTAGGCCTGGGACAACTGCTTCCTTAGTATGTGTCATGAAAGATGAAATGAAGGATTGCGAATTCTTCATCCAAAGAGAGTTCCCCAGGCCGCTGACAGGAAGTTTTAGCTCGGATGTCCAGCCCATGTATCTAACATTGCTGGAAGAGAAAAGGCTGTATTGTTTCACTAATTTTCCCATTCAGTTTTGATTTAGTGTTTGTACATGATTTGATTTTCCCCATCATAGACAAGTTTTTTGTTTTTCCTTTGTGACTGACTGCAACAGAGGATAGGGAATGTCAGTAGAAAGACATCAATTTTTTGGGGGGCTTTTTCTCTATTTATATGTTTCTTTCTCTTTTGTATTTAGTTCCATATCATTCTTGTTTTGTCTGAGAGAAGTCCCACAGGAAAAGAGGTTTAATTATATACATGATTTTATTGTGTTTGATACTTTGATTTGCATTCGTCACTGTTGTTATGAGATTATCATCCTTAATAATATTATCAATTATTAGTTGTAAATTTTTTATAATATATATTTTTATAAATTTATAAAGCTACACATATGTTTGTAAAGTGAAGTTCCATGCTAACTTTGAATTTTTATTCTTTTAAGTTTCTTCATTAGAGTACAAATGCAATAATTATATAAATAATATATTTTCAAGTACATATATTTGTTTATAAATGATTTACCTTTAAATAAAATATATTCTTACATAAAAAGAATAAAATAATAATTAACTATTTAATAGTGTTTTGGGTGCGTATGTTTTGAGTAAAAAAGTAGTATCAAATAGTGCGAAAAGGGCTCATATCCCAAACAGCTTTAATAGCACAAAAGAAAGAATTCAATACAGAGAATAAGCTCACTTTGAACTATAAATTTTTTTCAAGATCACGCCCTTCTCTTTTTTCTCCGATGATCTCTCAACTGATTTGATCATCTGTATGAGATTTGGGCATTTAGACCCACCCCCCTCTCATAGTCATGTTTATATCTCATTTTTATGTGAATTCTACGGGAAGACATCTCTGACAGGTAAACATCATCAGTTGGCTTTGACCGGAGTCAACTCAAGTGGCCGCTACCTCTTGAATGTTTGAATTCTCTCGGTTTATATATGGCTCCGGACACTGCATTCCCCAGCTGACATACCTCTCTCATACTTCCCAGAATTATAGCTGGGAAGGTAATTATATAATTAATCACTTATATATATATATATATATATATCCATGGAGGTCAGCGGAGCAGCATGAACACATGAACAGAGGCGGCAGAGCAGCAGAGCAAGCCTGCCTCTCTCTCCTCGACTCCTGCAACTCCGTCCCGAAGCTCCTCCAAGCGCAAGCTCATCTCCTCAAGCTCGGCCTCCATTCCAACCCTCTCGTCCTCACCAAGTTCACTTCCACATGCTCCGCCCTCGACGCTATCTCCTCCGCCACCTCCCTCCTCTTCTCCCCCCTCTCCTCCCCCCACCTCTACGATGCCTTCCTCTTCAACACCCTCATCCGCTCTCTCGCCCACTCCCACCTCCCCGACTCCAAGCTCCTCGCCGTCTCTTACTTCTCTCTCATGCTCCGCCGCGGTCTCTTCCCCAACAAGTTCACCTTCCCGTTCCTCCTCAAGGCCTGCGCCGGCGTCCCCTCTCCCCACCTCCTCGGTCCTCAAGCTCACGCCGCTGCCATCAAGTTCAGCTTTGGAGATGACCTCTTCGTCCGCAACACCCTCATTCATATGTACGCTTGCTGCGCCGGTGGCCTTGAGTCTGCCCGCAAGGTGTTTGATGGTTTGCCCAAGACGAGCGCCGTCTCCTGGAGTGCCATGATTGGCGGCTATGTTCGCTCGGGGCTCTCGAACGAAGCCGTGACGCTCTTCCGGGAAATGCAGATCAGTGGTGTCCAGCCTGATGAGATCACTGTGGTCGCCGTGCTCTCTGCGTGCGGAGACTTGGGTGCGCTCGAGCTCGGTAAGTGGATCAAGTCCTTTGTGGAGAGGGAGAGGATCCCCAAGACGCTGCCGCTTTGCAATGCGCTGCTTGACGCGCTCGCCAAGTCTGGGGACATTGATGGTGCACTGAAGTTGTTTGTGGAAATGCCTGACAGGAGTATTGTGTCATGGACTTCTGTGATTGATGGTCTTGCTATGCATGGTCGTGGCCGTGAGGCGGTTGCCATGTTTGAGGAAATGAAGGGGGCTGGTATCATGCCTGATGATGTTGCCTTCATTGGCGTGCTCTCTGCATGTAGCCATGCCGGCATGGTTGATGAGGGCCGCCGTTACTTTACCTCAATGAAGACCGATTTCGGCATTGAGCCAAAGATTGAGCATTGTGGTTGCATTGTGGACTTGTACAGCCGAGCAGGGATGGTTGAGCAGGCCATGGAGTTTGTGCAATCCATGCCAATGAAACCAAACCCTGTCATTTGGCGAACACTTATCAGTGCTTGCAGAGTTCATGGTAGGCTTGAGCTCGGAGAGAGCATCACAAGACATCTCCTCGACAATGAACCTATGCACGGTTCTAACTACGTGTTGTTATCGAATGTATATGCATTGACACGCCGGTGGGAGAAGAAGTCGGAGATCAGGAAGGTGATGAGCAAACAAGGAATCAGAAAGGTCCCCGGTTGTAGCTTGTTAGAATTCAATGGTGAAATCCATGAGTTCATAGCTGGAGATGAGCTGCATTCTAAATACAAAGATGTGTTTGAGATGGTAGAGGAGATGGGGAGGAAGTTGAAGCTTGCAGGGTATGTTCCGGTGATATCGGAGGTGTTGCTAGACATCGACGAGGAAGACAAGGAGGATGCACTGCACCAGCATAGTGAAAAAATAGCCATTGCTTTTGCATTGTTAAGGACAGCTCCTGGGATGACGATAAGGATTGTCAAGAACCTCAGGGTCTGCGCAGATTGTCACTCTGCAACCAAGTTCATCTCTAAAGTTTACGACAGGGAGATCATCGTTAGAGACCGGAATCGGTTTCATCATTTCAAAGATGGCCTGTGCTCTTGTAAGGATTTCTGGTGAAGGAGCACAGTGTTCTGAATGAATCTTATTGATGTGTTTTTGAAACAAAACAAGGTTACACATGATTCTCATCTTCATTGGCAGGATTTGGTGTTCAATGAATACTAGAAATTATTGAAGTTAAATGAATTCACGTTGGTCTAATGTTTGGAACACCGCAAATAATTGAAGCGGAATTTTGGCCTAACAGTAAAGTTATCACCATATGATCTGGAGACTGGAGGTCACGGGTTTGAATTATAAAAACAGTCTCTGGTAAAAAAAACAGAGTAAAGCTGCTTGCAATACACCCAAGTAGTTTGATTCTTCCCGAACCCCGGACATGAGGGAGCTTTGTATCTCCGGGCTGCCTTTTTTGCCCTAATGTTTGGAACATTGCAAATAATAATAATAATAAATAAATAAAATAAAAATAGTTGTTTGGTAGAATAATTAGTTAATTGTAAATTTTACTATAAAAATGAATTATGAAATATATAGAGAGATGGAGATTGGGCCGGATTGGTTGAGTCCAAGCCCAAGTTTGTGGTTGGAATGTGTTGGGCCGTGGCCCGTCTTCCCTTCCTTGCAATCAAAACGACGAGCTAATCCTTAAACCCTGAAATTTCCCCCAAATTCGAAAAACCCTAAATCCCAAATCGTTTGGGTTGGGATTGCTCTCCAGGAGATGGGCGCTCTCGCGCCCTTAACGAAGTGGATCCCTGAGGACGATCTCCTGCTGAAGAATGCCGTTGAGGTAATCCCTACTGCTATACTTGTTGTTTTCGATGTTTTCTCTTGTATTTTCTTGGAAATTTCGTGTTCTAATTCCTTGTTTTTGATACACTGATCTTACTATTATATGTATTTTCAATTTTTTGTGCTTTTTTTTGGAGAATTATGATTTTTTTTTTATCCGAGTGCTCAAGGAATTGGTGAAGGATGCTTAATTTGGATTATATTTTTTTCTTCTAATGTGTTAAATTTCATTGCCGTTGCATCATGCGCTCACGTTTGTGTATTGAGATGTTGATTATCTATTAAGGTGTCGTATAAGAACCGATCCTCATTATTAGCATGATTGATAATGATGTGAGGTTACTGCTGTTTGTGGAACTAGGATTGATCTTGCATGAGTTCTGCTTTTGGAATTTTTCTTGATTTACATGACCGAAAAGGCATTTCTTTTTGTCGCATGTGGGAGGCCGGTGCTTCTTTGGAGTCATTGGCTAAAGGTGCTGTCTGTTTCTCCCGCCGATATACTATCAAGGAACTGCAAGACCGGTGGCGGTCACTTCTCTATGACTCAGAAACCTCAGCAGAGGCATCTGCACGCATTATTGAGATCGAGTTTGAATTATCTGTTTCCAATGCTCCAAAAGCTAACCGCATTTTGTGTTTCAAAGGAAAGGAAAATCCTGGGAAAAGAAAAGGGGACAGTGTGAGAAACCATTACCATGCCTTGAGAAAGAGAGTTTGCGGTGAACCTCATTGCTCTGCTGATTTGGGCTTTCTTGTGCAGCCTAGTTCGCTTGCTTGTCCTGGCATTACTGGAGGCCAACAGAATTTAAAATCTCATACTTCAGGCATACTCAACTGTCATGCCACTGCTAATAGTTCCAAACTTCAAGAAGATTTCCTCAACCGTCATCGGAATCTTGATGTTGATGCAGCATATGCTTTTCCTGGCATGCCAATTATTGATTCTGCAACTGTTAATGATAAAATTGCAAGTGATGCATTCCATACAGGACATATGAAAGCTGTTAGTGATGACTTTCCAGTTCAAATAGCAGACAATGATTGCGTCTGTCCGTTAGTTGTGCCTTCAGTTGATTCTGGTGCTGTTAATGATAATATTGCTACTGGTGCATTCCATACAGGGCATAATATTGCTACTGATGAACGTCATACAGGGCATACAAAAGCCATTAATGATGACTTTTCGGTTCAAATAGCAGACAAAGATTGCATATTTCCATTAGTGACACCATCAGGAGACAAATTAGAAGGTGAGAATGCAAGACTACCATTACAACATGACTTCATGCAGAATGATGTGTCTCAGATTGTCAGAGAGGATTTATGTTCCCCGATTATTTGCCAAGGTGTGCAGGAAATTGGGCTGCCACAGACATTGCAAACAAGCAACACTTATGGAAATGATAGTATGAAATCAGAGAATGTACATGATTTTGATTCCACTTTGGGTGACCATCGTTACTGTGGTTTTAATGGAAATGATAGCTTAATCTCGCAAGTACCAGAATGTAGTGACTCCTTGCATCAACTTGGATATTCATCTCCACAACCGGATGTTCCTAGTATGTGGGGAACAATGAATGACATTTCAACGTCAACTTTTGCAATTGATAGTCACTTCGAAGTCAATCAAGGGGCAGAAGCATTGCTAGACTTTGATGGAATCAAGGAAATGCACTCACCAGGATGTCATGGTACCATGTCAGAAACAGAATTGAATGATGACATTTCTGATGGTCCACTAAATACTTCAATAGCAGAAAGTGACTATATGGACATTTCTGGCTCTTTTATAAATTTTGCGGATGATGAACTCCTTTTGATCAATATGGATGAGAAGGATATTGTGGAAAATTCCTTTAATGGTCTAAATTCCATCTTATTGAGCTCCCCTAATAACACACACCAAGGTGATAGCTGTAATTCAACTGAGCTTGGTACCACAGAGGTTGTTGATGCATGCCTTACAATTCCAAAGGATGCCTCTTTGGGAAAATCAAGTGATCTCCATGAGCAGAAATCCAATGACCAAGCTGGTAAGGATAGTATGTGCATTTCAGGTGGAAATGCATCCTCTACCTCACCAAAGATTTCTCATAATGCTCAATCTTGCGAAGGTTTTGTGCTCTGCGTATTAAACACTGAGGATCCAGAAATCCCATGTAATGATCATATTTTTATACCTGATCAGTTGTTCACACAATCTCCTGTTTTCGAATTCAATCCCACTGAGAAGCCTTCATCTGTTTCCCCCTCCACTGAGACCTTAGAAACTGGGAAGACTAATGTACAACCTACTGCACAACCTTTTGTATCTTCTCTTAAGACAGGATTGACCATGTTGTCAAGTGTGGGTTTAAGACATTCATCTGATAGTTGTAGGTTGGAAGCTGAGGCAATTGGGAACAAATCCTGGGCCAGTGTCTCTAGACATGCTGGTGTTGCTTTTGTTGATCCAAATTCCCGCACTTCAATAAATGTTTCCCTACAATCTGGTTCCAACTCTGCTCTAAAGGAAGAAAGTGTAGCTTTAAATATGGGGAAACATGATGATTTTGACAGCTTTGCAAAGAAGCCAGTTCAAAGTTATGACCTAGAAAAACTCTATCCCTCTAATATAGCTGATAACTGTAAACAAGAAGCAGATATGCAAGATGAAATGCAGGAGCACATGGTATACCAACCACAAAGTTCTGGAGAAATGCTTGTCAAAAATTCAGAGAAGTTCACATCAGAATTAGATCAAGATCATTTATCTGATAGTGAAAATGATGTACCTAATTTTTCTGACGTTGAGGCTATGGTAAATTTGCTGGCTTTGAGTTTAAATAATTTGATCTGTCAATCGTCTTGTTTGATCTCAAATTATTTCCATTGAAGATGATCATGTTATTTCAATTATTTATGCTCCTTGCAGGTACTTGATATGGACTTGGGGCCATATGACCAGGAACCATATCTCTTCACCAAGGCAGGTAGTACTTTTTCTTCTTTTTAAAGTATCTGAAAGTATTCTTTCTTGAGCTACACTATACCTCTTTGTGGTTATCTATGGAACCATCAGAGGATATGCTTGACAGGTCTTTTTGCACAAACATGAATGTCCCATGAGCATGTGTTTGCCATATATGCCTTGTTGTAAAATATTGTTATATCATCAGATTCTTGTTTCTCATCTCATGGTTTCTCCTTTATCTTAAATTCAGAGAACGTGCTAGTTTGTTTCTTCTTCTAAAAGTTGCTTGGTTTACAGTTGCTATTTTGTTTCGCTAAATGGGATATGTGTGCCTTTGCAAATTTAACTCTGCTTTTTCATATTTTCAAAAGAAAATTATACAGAAGCTGATGGTTGCATGCCGTGAACTATTATTTCATTTGATATGCAACCTGATTCTTGGTTATACATGTATTTGTGACAGAGCTGATCTATTAATTTTGTTGTGGAAGTTTCAAGGTATCAGTGTTTAGATACTAAGAAGAACATCATAAGGCTGGAGCAAGGAGCCCATTCTTACATGCAAAGAGCTATTACACATCATGGTGCTTTTGCAGTTTTTTATGGCCGCCATTTGAAGTACTATATAAAGTCTCCTAAGGTATCCATCCATTCAGGCACCAGTGTTACTTTTGCAAGTAACCAATTTCATATGTCAATTAAATTCCTCTCCATCTCTTTGAACACTTTATTTGTATTCACAGCATCTGCACATTTTTCTGTTAACTACTAACACCTCTCTTCAACATCTTGGTCAGTATTTAATGATACTTAATGTCGAAGCCTTAAATAACCAGACCTGTCTGGGAACATGTAGGTGTTACTCGGTAGAGCAACAGAAGGTGTGAAGGTTGATATTGATTTGGGAAGAGAAGAGCACACGAAAAAAATATCTCGGCGTCAGGTGTTTGTTGGCTCTCTCTACAACTTGATAATCATGAATTTTTAATTTTGTTTAGAAGGCTTTGCTTGATAAAACCTGATTTGGAATGTGTGTTTTTGGATACAAGAAGCCTAGTTGTTGTGGATGGATGCTTGAGAGTGAAAAGAGTGGGTTATGGATAGTTCTTTTCATCTAATTATCTTTGAAAATTAGTTTGTCATTTGCCATCTTGTTTATATTACCTGATCCTTCTTACTATTGCTATTATTTTTAAAGTTGATCCCTTTATTCTCATTCATCACTCCCAGGCAATTATCAAGCTGGTGCAAGATGGATTATTTTTTCTAACCAATGTAGGGAAGGGTTCAATTTTCGTCAACAGCAAAGAAGTACCATCTGGAAAACGTATAAATCTAATCTCAGGTTGCTTGATTGAGGTAAGTTGATGACTACAAACAGAATATCCATAACAAAACCTTCATCACATTTGAAAATAAACTGAATTTGACACCATGCTTCACTTTCTCCATACATCAAACATCTTAAATGACACCGTGATCGTTGCATCTCATTTCACATGATTGAAGATCACTTGCCCTTTATAGTGATCCCATTGAACTTAACCACTTGAAAATGTTTGCCGCAAAGTATCTTATCGAGTTTATTCCTCTTGTGAGTGATGGTTAACAGAATGTCTGGTTATCCATGCAGATCCGGGGCATGAGATTCATATTTGAAGTGAATCAAACAGCCACAAGTCAATATCTCTGCAGTTCGCAAGGTAGCAACCAAGAACAGAACACAAAATTAGAATGAATCCCTGGTCAAGCCCTTTGATGTGAGGCAGGCAACACACTATAAAGTCGATTATCTTCACTGTTGGCTGTCAGCAATGTGCCATGTTATGTCTATATCATGTGAAATTTGTATCTCTGGTTATTCCAAAAGCCAGCAGGAACTATTATTTTCTGCAGCAAATATGTATATGGACATGTAAATAAGCTCTCAAGATGATTTTTGTATGTTTCGAATATGAGTTTAGAAGTCATTCCCTAATGTTGTAGATCACAACCATTTATTTGTTTAAGTTTGTTCTTCAGCAGATCTGTTTGTTTTGTCTGGCTTAACAATTATACTTCAACAAGTGATATTACATATATATATCCCTGTAAAGCATTTATTTGCATACACAGCCATGCAGATTTGAGTTGAAGACTTGAAAATTTAAAATACCGGCGAAAACATTATTGACAATATGATTTGCAGAATTGATATACAGCTTCGTCAAGCAAATCATCCAGTATTAGATCCTCCAATTCAAGCCCCACAGTCTCAGTCTCATACTGAAGATTCATCCATCCATCATTCCGAGCATAATGCCGAGCAACAAGGTACTCTATAGGCTCATCTTCCTGCATTTGGGAACTAAGATGCCAACTAATGTTCGCCCATACCTTCTGGAGAAGATGGGATTCTGAAGGCATTGGCCTTGTGCATGAAAATGAATGTGATAACAATGGACAGTATGTAAATGAACTGTTGTAAATTTCTAGTAAAACTTCGTTGATGAGATCGAATAGAAGTTCTTCATCAAATACCATGTCGGACTCAGAGTTGTCTGCTTCAGTGAGCAGCAATGAGTTCATCGGATGGTCAGATGTGTATAATTCCTTGAGATAGTCTTCACTGATGAATCCAGATTTTCGCAAGATTGTTTGCACATAGTTGAACTCAGCCTCGTCTTTTTTTTTTTTTTTTTGGGAGATACGAGCATATCGGTCAGCGACCCTCTGCTAAGTTCCCACGGGCGTGCGCCCACCCGGGTTCGAATCGCAGGTTAACGGGATTAAAGGTTTCTATACCCTCCACGTGCCTACAGACCCGCCTCGAGTGAGCGCCCTCAGCGCATCCTCGAACCCGGGTGGGTGTCGAGGAGCGCGACCGTTTTGCCGCTCGGCTAAGAAGCCTTTGGCAACTCAGCCTCGTCTTTTTGATCCACTCTCATGTTGAGAGTGTTCAAGACAGTGAGTTCCATTGAGGCTGGATCCTTAGCAAAATCTGCAACCATTGTTTGAATGAGCATGTAAATATTGAAAGCTATATTTAGATTTATATGAAAGTTAGGGAAGTTACCTTCCTGAACATAATCCTTGTTTGTTTGAGTTTTAGCCTCCATTTCATGCTGAGAACTAAAGCAATTTCCCTCTGCTGTAATATCATTTGGTATGATAGACTGCTCATCTTGATCTTGCTCACTCGTCGATTCAATAATTTCCAGGTCTCTATGAACTGTCAATTGATCATCTACCTCTATGATCCGTTCTAGAAATCTATCTGATTCAGCAGCATCACCTACTGGTCTCAGCTCATCATAATCATCCATATCAACTAAGAAACTATCATCCAGACTATCCAAAGCCTGAAAATCTAGTGACAGAGATGCATTATGTCCTCTACTATGTTCATTGTCATTTAATGTATATGACTCAAATTCAGGAAGGGAAAAAATTCTTTCCAAAGGGCCCGGGGACTTTCTACTATGCAAATTGCTATCTGTTTTCATTGGTTGCAATCTCTCAGGTAGCTTATTGGGTTCTCTGCTTGATATAGATTCTAACAAACTGGAATACCTATCTAAAGATTCAGTGAGAGAACGAGACCTTCTAATTTGCTTATTTGCATATTTGCTGTTGGGCAAACAACTAGAGCTGTCTCCGACCAAGCTCTCAGATGCACATCTTTGCCATGAGCCTACTACACCTTTACTCACATTATTGGATACTTTGAGACCATAAGGGATTTTATGCAGAATACTATCCATTGAAATTCGATGGCGCTCCCTGCTGCTGTCCTTTATTACATATTTTATCCTCCTTTTAATGTCTTTGAAACGGTTTAAAGCAGTTCTGTCATTCCTTTGTTTCTTCAATATGTTAGTCTCCTTTTCCAGACTATCTACTGCATCACCATCTTCTAATTTCACAACCTGAGAACCTTCATTGATTGTGGTAAGATCTGAGGGTGAGTACTCGACTTGCAGTTTGCATTCTTGGGAGGTAGAGGGTTCACTTTCCATTCTCTTGTGTCTCAATTGAGGAAGCCTATCATTGTCTACTCTTGAGACCCCTGCTACTACTGGGAATGAACAAGATTTAGATAATGCTGCCGATGATCGGGAAGCTGAGTGATCCTGAATATCCTTTGCTAGAATCAATTTTGGGTCTTGAACAACTTTTAGAAGCAACTCCTTGTTTGCATTTAACAGTTCGACCATATGCAAGAAACCTTTGGATCGAATAGCAACATCATCTCTGGATTCTTTGGAGTGCTTGTCCTGCTTCAGCAAAGCCTCCTTTACTTCGTTTAGCTCTTCCCTGAGGAGCAATTGCTTCTTCATAAAAAAATTGCTGAACTCTTCTAGCTGGTTATGATCCACAAAGTGTGCACTATTTGTAAACCCACATACTTCACATTGTTTTCCAGAAATAGGTTTATCAGGGACTTTCAACATCAATGGCAAATGTCCACCACTTGGTGAAGAGCTAATGTCATGTGGATTGAGTTCAACAGTTGAAGCATCTTTGTTGCTTGTCAAATCATCAGGAAGAACATAGTCATTACATTGCATATGGTGGATAGAGACAGTACGCAGCAATCGAGCTGCTAAAGGGGAAATTTTCCGCTTTTGATCCTGTTCCCTTCGTTTTTTCTTAAAAAGTGGAGTTCGCATGCGAGTCTTGCTAGAAGCTTTGCTTGAAATTTTGACATTGTCTTTGATCTGAGATAGTTCAGACTTAAAAGCATTACTCAATCTATAAACCAGTATAGAACATAACAAATGGAAATCTAAAAGTGATGCAACAGCTTATTACTAAAATAATAAATAAACAAATAAAAGCTAATCAGGCAAAAACCAAGAAAAATTTACCAAGAAGATATACAGGCTACTACTATACTGGAATTAATTTCACTGGTAACAGTGCATCTGTTTTCTTTGGGCTGATCCACTTTATTAATAGAAAGCTAAACAGATGCACTGTTACCAGTGAAATCGAATTTCCAGTGAGTGCAAAAGAATAATATAGAGAACAAAAGACAAGTACTAAAAACCAAACTTAAGAAGCATTTAGATTTTACAGGGGAACAAATATTTTGTTTACTCAACATTTTTGAGAAAAAGAATGTTTTTGTAGAAAAGTAAGTCCACTCCAAAGAATGTTAAGAATGTTAAGATAACTTGAACATACCGGTGGACTAACTCCCTCACACAAAGAATCATGTTCTTCCTCTGTTCGAGGAATATCTGGTTCCCCTTCTAGAACTTCAACACCTACAGCAAAACATCCCATCAATATTTCACCAGCATACAAGATAGACCTACAAGCCTATCAGTAAATGAACTAAACCATGTTAGTCCCATGAGCATATGATGTTTTCATGTCTCGAAAATAGTTTCCTGAGATATCAGTCTAAGAAGGCAATTAAGTTTCCTGAGCATATAGAAATTATTGCAGATTAGAGTATTACAATGCCAGGCGCCATGCTTCTAAGAACATCAAATTGGAATTATGAACAAAGTTACAAGTCTGAAAAAAATATACACAAAGATAAAGAGTATAGTAAGTTTCAAAGAAAAGACTCACCCTTGTGACGCCGCTTGTTCCGATGTCTCCATTGAGTTCGAATCTTCCTGAGCTGAAGACGTTGATGGAGGTCCAAAAACTGAATTAAGCCCGACATGCAGCCCAGATGATTTTTATCACAAACCAGTCAAGGACCTTTCCACTGCATTGGCCATATAACAAAACCAACTCAAACAAGAGGCTACTTCAGCATCAAGAAAAATTAAACAGAGTAACAATGCAACACTGCTGAATTCCCTGCAAAAGAAACAGTATTGTCTTGAAATATGATTTTCCCCCATTGAAACACCTTGCAACAACTATGTAAAAAATTAGAGATTTTTCTATATAACACTTCAATTCAGAGCTGAAAAAATTATTAAAACAAGAAAATAGGGATTATCAAAATAAGATTGTTTAGAGGTTTTTCTTTAGAAAGCATCAATTAAGAACTCAAATAATTACACAAAAAGAATGCAAAACAAGGAGATAGCTAGGGATACCGAGTGATAAATATGAAGGCAGCCGTGATTGTGACTAGGGTTAGGGTCAGGCTAAGGTTTTCCAATGGAGGACGAGGATGAAGCGTTGAGGAGAGCTTGAAAAGGGTGAAGAAGAGTAATGGTGGTCCTCCTCCTCCTCCTCCTCCTCTCATAATCCCTTTCTCTTCTTCTCCGTTCTCTCTCGATCCAACCATTTTCTCTCTGATTTGATGTTTATTTTTAGGGTTTTATGTCCTTCTTTATTCTCTCCTCTCCCGCGCTTTTCCCGCCACCCGGCATCAACGGCCAACTACTTGTGATCCAGAGTTCCCTTCGCTGTACACACCGAACTTGAAATGGGGTACGTGGCAACCATTTACTCGTGTATTCCCTTCCACTATAAAATCTTTCTTTACAATTACCCCCTTGAAAAGTTTTAAATTACCACTATTTAAATATAAACTAATAAGTCCTTGTAAAATTTATGAACCAATATCTTCATGTTTAATGAACCAATATAAAATTGATAGAACTATAGAGAGAAGATATCAACATCTAATTATCAACCACTTGTGTTATTAATAATTTCAAAAAATTTCTTTGACTTAATCTCTTCTTAAGTATTAATAAATGTTGATGCTGATATGTTCCTCCTGGGATCAAGTATTAATAAATTTATGAAATCTTGCTATTGGGGAGTCTCTAACGCTCAAATTAGGAACTCCAAATTAGGGGCCGATTTTTCAGGGTCGGGGTCGGGGCCAAGGTCGGGGAATACCCTCCCCGCCTCGACCCCGGCCCCGAAATATTTAATTTATATATATATATATATATATATATATATATATATATATATATATATATATATATATATATATATAGTATATTTTATATTATAAATATTTAAATAAAAAGTTATTATAAATATACTAATACTAATAATTGTTATAATTATAGTTTTGTAATTATAAATATAAAAATAATTTAAACTCTAATTAATCAATTAAGTATTAATCAATTAATAAGTTAGGGCAACTTGATTCTACTTTGTATTAAACAAAGTATGTATTAGTAAACAAGTAAATTCGGGGACGGGGAATCCCCGAACCCGGGTAATCCCCGCGGGGACGGGGATGGGGAAAATTTTTTCCCCATACCCGGGGTCGGGGATGGGGGTGGAAAATCGGGGCCGGGGCCGGGGAATGCATCCCCCGGTGAATCCCCGCCCCGTTGACATCCCTACTCCAAATGAAGAGAAGAGTAAGGAGGGGAGAGAGAGAGAATAGAAAAGAGTAGACAGGATTCCAAGTAAGAGTAATATATAAATTCAATCTCAGTGGAGTTCAAGGTCTCTAGTTCTCAAGTCTTGTCAAGTTACCTTCTTTGTGAGCTAGAAAATATCTAGTTATATCTAGTTGTCAGTTCAGAGAAAATAGACTGTCAGCCCAAGGGTAGTTATTTATCAGCTTTTAGCACCTTCTGAGGCCGTGTGGAATTTATTCTCCATTGTCGGATGACTTTGGGATTATGATGACAGTGATCTTTCATGCTCATCTAAACGTTGTAATTATATCACGTGCCCTCAAATATTTTTCCCCCTAACAAAAAAAATTAAAATGCCAACAAATGAAAAGACCGTTAAGAATCTAATTTTATAATCATCTATGTACACCCATGACTTTAGAAATGTGTAACATTAAAAAGATTTTTGGGTTGGTTACCCAGATGGCCTACCTGACTACTTGGCCATAACATCACACATTAATTTAGTGAATTATTATTCCTTAGTTAAGCAAGGCATTATGTTTATTAAAGTAGACCTTTCATGGTTGATGTGTTTAATCTTTTCTGAAATTAGTCTTCAGAGAAGTCTAATGATCCGTTGACTGATCATTTCTTTAATTGATAATTAGTGGCCATTTAGAGAAGATGAGTTTGGGGTTGATGGAATAATAGCTTTGACCATCATACTTTAAGTTCTAATCTCATCAACATCAACACCAAATGGCTACCCCTTGGAAATAATCAAACAATAAGAAAAGTTTTTATTTATTTATTTTTTTATAGTTTGCATATATTTTCCATCTACTTTGGAGTTATGGTTGAGCTGATAAGGTATTTATTATACATTAAAACCTGACTTTAATATTATGAAGGTGCATGTTACACCAATTGAAGATAAAATACGAGAAGGGTGTTTAAGATGGTTTGGACACGTACGCCGGAGACCCCCAGGTGCTCTAGTTCGAAAATGTGATAGTTTAGTTGTAGAAGATAAGAAGAGGGGAAGAGGTAGGCCTAGAATTACTTGGAGAGAGGTGGTGTCTAAGGACCTACGTATGTTAGATATTGAGCCGGATCTTGCTTTTGACAGAGCGACATGGAGACAAAAAATTCATATAGCCGACCCCGCCTAGTATAGGATTACCGATAAGTCGGCTAAAAGGTTTTTCTTCATTAGCTTAGTTTTGTTTGTAGAGATGTTGTTCTGCTTCTAACATCCCAATCTCTCATAGAATTATTTGTTGTTATTATTATTTATTTATGTATTTTTATTTTTAATTTAATTTTATTTTATTTCAGTTTATTTCATTTCATTTTATTTTATTTTTATTTCATATTTCAGAGCGACATGAAAACAGAGAATCCATATAGCCGACCCCATCTTGTATGGGATTAAGGCTTAGTTGTTGTTGTTGTAAAACCTGACTTTAATATTATATATATATATATATATATATATATATATATATATATAAACTTATAATGGATCAAACCATTATTTGTGCATTAATGTAAAAAAAAGGAAAAATAAAATGTTTCAACTCTTACTATGCCAACAACCACGTCCATAAAACCATTTCAATTAATTAAAAAAATAAATTCACTCTCGATTGTCAGGGATTTTTAAAATATTTTTTTATTGGAAAAGTTACATAAATTAAAAGAAACACATACTATTCTTCTGGAAGCCTCAAGCTATTAACTACACCTAAAGTCAACGGGATTAAACTACATTTTTATTTATAAAAAAGGAAAAGAAAATATTCAAACCCTCCCACCACAATCCAAAAGTCAACTGCCACCCTCTCTTCTTCATCTCCACTCTCTAAAATTCCGACCATCTCTTCCCAAAATATCCCTCATGATCTTCCCATTCTAACCCTCCTCCTCCCCCAAACTCCTCTCTCTCCTCCCACAATGGGCAACGCCATTGCCAAACTCTCATCTTGCTTCTCCGGCGGCGGCGCCGCCACCATATCGTCGGAACCCTGCGAGGAAGCTAACCTCGGCCACGCCTTCTCCTACGTCCGCCCCAGCGACACCACCATCTTCCGAACGATCTCCGGCGCCGCGCTCGGCGCCAACGCCTCCACGCCGCCATCGACATCGGAGCTCCACTCACTCACCTCCCACCTTACCTGGCCGGCGGCTGCCGCCACCTTCAATAGCTCGACATCCTTCTCCTCCGCTCCTCTTCAGCCCGTCCCCCGCTTCTCCTCCGGCCCCCTCTCCACCTCTCTCACCGATCGCGGCTTCCTCTCCGGACCCATAGATTCCCGCTCCTCCACCGCCGCCTCCAAATCTCTGGACACCTCCATCGGATCCTCAAACACCAGCGATTCCTCCGATTCCTCCTATTCGATCCACAACGCGAGCAATCTCCATTGGGCCCAGGGCAAAGCCGGAGAGGACCGTGTTCACGTCGTCGTCTCCGACGAGCACTCCTGGCTCTTTGTCGGCATCTACGATGGCTTCAACGGCCCCGACGCCCCCGATTACCTTCTCTCCAATCTCTATCCGTCCATTCACCGCGAGCTCAAAGGAATCCTCTGGGACGACGATGACGACGAATCACTGGAATTCCAGTGTGAATTAGATCATGAACACCTCCACCCATCCGTTCTCAATGCTCTCTCCGAGGCCCTGAAGAAGACCGAGGAATCCTACTTAGCCATTGCTGACAAGATGGTAATGGAGAACCCTGAGCTTGCTCTCATGGGATCTTGTGTTCTAGTGATGCTCATGAAGGGGGAGGATGTCTACCTCATGAATGTCGGAGATAGCCGTGCTGTTCTTGCTTCTCAGAACTCCATGGAAATGTCAAGACAGCATCTTGACACCATGATCACTCATGCTCTGCAACTCACCTTCGATCACACCACTTCTGTTCAACATGTATGAAAGTGAAAGTTCTTTTCTTTTCTTTTAATTTTGTATTTTGTATTTCATATTTCAGTGATCTGGTTATTCTCATTCTGTTCTTTGCTTCAGGAAGTTCAGAGATTAAGGGATGAACATCCCGACGACATTTCTGTGATCATGAATGATCGAGTCAAGGGCTCGCTGAAGGTCACCCGAGCTTTCGGTGCTGGTTTTCTCAAACAGGTATACATACGTGCTGTTATTAGAATTTCCGATGTCGGATTGAATTCTTGTCTGTTGTTGAATTTGTTTGTCGTCGTTGATGATTACTTCCTTCAGCCGAAATGGAACAATGCGCTGCTAGAGATGTTTAGAATCAATTACATCGGGAAGAAGCCATACATCTCATGCACACCATCTCTTTGTCACCATAATATCGCATCCGAGGATAGATTTTTGATACTGTCATCTGATGGACTGTACCAGTACTTCACTAACGAAGAAGCGGTCTGTCATGTCGAATTGTTCATTGCAATGTGTCCTGAAGGTGATCCTGCACAACACCTCGTCGAAGAAGTGCTTTTTCGAGCAGCAGCAAAAGCTGGTAATTAAATTAATCCCTGCTACTGCTCACTATCAATTTAAATGCATAGCCTAACAGCATTGAAACATTGATCGAATACAGGAATGGACTTCCATGAATTGCTTGAAATACCACAAGGTGATCGGAGAAGGTACCACGACGATGTTTCCATCATAGTCATATCCTTGGAAGGAAGGATATGGAGATCTTGTGTGTAAATACAGATAAATAATACGGCGAAGATACATGCAACATAGAAAAAAAACATGAGCCTTTTGTATTGTACAATATCAGATGGAGCTCTTGGAGTCTGGAGATACTTCAGGCTGTGGCAAGTTATTGCGACAATTGAGATGAATATGAAATCAGACCAATTGGTCACAATTTATTGACATGTATATTGAATTTGACATGGATATTATGATTGAAATAACATGTCTCTTGGAGAGGGACTATTTCACCAATCAAGTCACAAGTATCTAACATATTTATACCTAATGACTTTCCACAAAGCGGTGATGAAACATATAAACTGTACTTGTATTAAGCATAAATCTTATGATATTAAATTATGAACTGAGACTGTATATTGTTGCTGCGTGAATTTTTTTATTTTTAGGATAATTTTTATATACCTAGATGTTGTAAATGTTCTGAATCTGAAATTATCAAATGAGCATTGTTGTTGTTGTATGGGGTTGTCCTTTTTTGAACAGAAGATACTTGATGAAATTACTCAGACAAAACGTGAAGATTGCTTGATTTTTTGTCAGTGATAATATATATATATATATATATATATATATATATATATATATATATATATATATATATATATATACAGGTTGCTGCTCAGAGTGCATCAGAGTGACAGATAAAACTCAACTTAAACTCATACTATTAATTATTTGCACCTCAATTCTCTCTGTAAACTGCCTTTGTTAATTTGATTTCAATGCAGGCAAGTTGATGAAACAACTTGTTTGCAATCTAATGCAATTGATACTCTCTGAGTCTCTGTTATTTGTTTTGTGAATGCAGACCAGACCACTCAAGGTGCAAAATCTTCACCTTGTTTGATCATTTGATGACTGCATGCCTACTGTGGTCCTTCTGCATCCCTTCTTTGTGGTCCTCCTTCCAAATTCTCAATTAACATGGTGAGTTTCTAACCGTTCTTGTGAATTTGGAACATTAGAAAACCTGGTAATTAAACTGTGAATTACTTAACTGTTCTACTGCATGTGTGGTTGTTTTCTAGTGTTGCTACTCTTCTACTGGAGAAGAATATTCTCCAAAGACCATCATTCCACTCAAACACGACGAAATAGCGAAATGGCGAAATGGTTCAGATTCAAGCATGAAGGGAAGCAATCTGCAAAACAGTTTTTCAGGGTATGCTAGTGCTTCTTTTTCAGAAAGCTTTTGTGTCCAAGTGCTTGTCCAATGACTCCAAACAGTTCTGTTGAGGATTATTTCCATGCAACCATGCTCCACTGACAGTACTACCAATGACCCACAAAGCATGAACTTTGAATTTGGAAGTCAAGGGGAACACTAAGCTATTATTATGTCTTGTGGAATTCCAATTGGAGAGACCCACCCTTTTCCCTTTCATTTTGGAAAGTTCCTCTTGTGTTTGAAGAATGGTATCTACTGATTAAACCTGGAGAAGAGTTTGTGATGCAAGTGCATGCTTCTATCATTCTATGAAGGATGCAATCTTTGTTAAAGAAAACAATTAGAATCTTTCATTTGATTTCTTCTAATCATAAGCATGATAATCTAGACATCTTCATTTCATTTACATTTCCCAAAAAGAATTTCTAGCCATGCTCTTTATTCTTATTTGTGAACACTAAAGCAGTCCATGATCTCAATCTTTTTCTTTTCATTTGTGTTGATTATTGATTGTATTAGTTTCACTAGTAGTAGTGCTGTCATTCATGGCGTGAAATAGAAGAAAGAAAGAAAGAAAAAGAACATCCTTTTGTTTTTTTAAGGTACTGCCTTAGATTTGTTAAGATTGCTCTCATCTGGTGAAACCTCCAGTGATAGTAAGTATGCCTGAGAAAACGTAACCAAGAGAATCTTAAAGGACACCTCTCCATTTGTTACTATTTATTAGTACACTTATAATAGAGAGAGAGAGAGAGAGAGAATAGAACAGTCTTGTACGTTTCACTTACAAGCCTTTCTCATTCTCTTCATCTTTCATTGTTTGATTAGTGCATTCTTTCAACCTCTTTGTCTCATCTCTCTCTCTCTATTGATGTACTCTGAATTTGATAGAGTTTCCTGCATGAGCATGTCAAACTCAGAGCTTTCAGTATCCATCAATGACTCTCACCTGCCAACTTCAGAAGTCTCAGGTCCACAAGCAAACATGGAACACAAGGAAGACAAGGAGAAGAACAAGAAAAGAGAGAAAGGAGAGGTAGTGAGTGAAGTGGTGGTGTCTTGTAACTATGAGAATGAGGATGATGGCTATCACACTCCAACATCTCCAAGACACAGAATTCCTTTGATTGTCGAGTGCCCGCCGGCACCTAGGAGGCCATCGTCGTCCATGCTTTGGGGGAAGAGGAAAGCAGAGAGAGGTATGACTGAAGCTGAAGAGGAGATGATGGTGTTCCTTAGATCAGAGATGAATGATGCTCAATCAAGGATCAAGAAGGCCAGATCAGATGCCACAATTCACTAGTTCCTACAATTTTGGCTATGTTTTTTCAATTCTTTTTTTTTTTCTGATTGGAGTGTTTTGTTTCTTGGTGTAGAGATGCCAAAAGAAGCATTATTTGATGTCCTACTCCAGTACACAAAGTTTTTTTGAACTGATCATGAGTCTTGTAAGCAGATGTTTGTTCTTTTCTTCTCTTTTGTTCCTTGGATCCCTCCAAAAAAGTGATGTTTGTTCTTCATCCAGTGTGTATATTCTACAAAGAACTTGTCTGTATTATCATTCAGCCCAAATAAAAAAATGAAGTTGAATGCATTCCAATCTCAGATTCAATCAGTATCTGAATTCAATAAAGGAAGATGAACAAAACAAGATGATTTCACAGTTAATGTTGTGAGAGAAAGCAAGCTCGAACAATTATCATGTCGCATAAATATATTATGCAGTTGATTTTCCAGAGATGACTGAAAAAGTTAACATAGAATGCAATCGGATAGTTTGTTCGAGCAGAAATGCCATCTGTGCATGTCACCATATTGAACAGAAACCGACAAGGAATCTGGTGCCCACCATTACCGTCCTCGATATGAGCTGGCAATTAGATGTTTGAATCCTATCTTCATTTTCAAATACATGTGCCAACAATCCAATAACAAGCGCAATTTCTCAATGTGAATTTTCATCGTTGAGTCTGTTTATGATTCCTTAGAAGCAATGGAAGTTTTACCACTAGCGCAAGGACAACCGAAAATATGAAACGAAGGCCACTGAGAAACAATGTATGCTTTTATCAGCAAGAACATACTGAAAATATGAGAATATAAACATTATTAAGCATCAATAAAGATTCTGGTCCAAAAACCTCCACGAATAACAGGTTTAAATTGAATTGAATGAAGCAAAGTTACATAAATCTCACACTACAAAATGTTCAGAAGTCTGAACACCAAAGTGGAGTCTGGCTCAACCTGATCTCATGATTTAAAAATCTGGACCCCGATAAGATCAAGCTGTCTATAAGTGGGTCAGATAAGCCAGTAGTTTTTGTCCCAAAATAATAGCAGATTCTACTCCTGTTCACTGATACATTCACCAGCATACTCTCCAATTACCACTAGATTTTTACAATTAAAAGAAATACAGTAAACAGCGCATGCTCGTAACTGGAGTTTCAAAATCTGATGCTATTGTTATTTCAAGAGGTACACAAAGCTTTACTTCCGCATCCAAAGTTCAGTCAATGCAGAATACCGATAAATCTCATTTTCATAATGTTTGTCGGCCTTAAATACAATCTGGTAAATCTCCTGAAGCATGAATTCATGAATTTAACTGAAATTTTAACTACAGAAGTAAAGCACATGAAATGCAATTCATGCAAAAGAAATTCACAGGAAAGAACATTAAAATTGTTATTCAATGAATCACTTCTCTCATGAATAGCATTCTGAAGATCCCCCATAGTGGCCTGATCCTCATTCAATCACTCACAACACAAAAACACATACAGAGTACAAGCATTTAGCTTTTATAGATCCAAAAAGATGATTTTCTTTTTAAGATTATAATGAAAAATAAAGGAAGATACCTCATTACTAAGGACAAGCACACCATTGATGACGATCTCTTTCCCACTGCGAGAGATAGAGCAAGGTGAAGCCATTTTTACACAAGATGCCAAAGAGGGAACAATGCTTGGAGTTCCTCAGCTGCAATCACTGTACGAATGCCTGCTCAATGAAGCTTTGGCCCATGGGCCATTAGATTTTAATTATTATTTCTTTTTAGTTTTTAGATGGACTAATTTTATTTTACTGCAATTAGCGTTTTAATAGAATAGAAGAGTTCATTAAGGTGTACCAAAAAAGTATAAGGAACTGCAAAGAAAGATAGTACCCTGCATCTCATGTCTTTCTCAAAAACATATCCAGTGTATCCATTGTTTTCATCTACTGATGCACTGAGCCCACAAACAACTTTTAATGGCAAAGCTTGTAAAGGAGACAAGAGGAATCAAATAAAAGGGTTGCTGAACAATGGAACCCCACAGCCATGCTCAATTATATATGAAGAGTCACATGATGGCCAATGCTTAAAGGCCTTCCAAGGTACAATGGCTCACTGAATTGATTGTTCATCCACTCTTGCATGTTTACTTGTTTTGGTGGAACTGAACAAGATCAGTGCTTGTCTAATGAATCGCTGTTAGCTGCTAGTTTATGCCCCATTAACTTCCCGAATGAGCTGACGGGTGGAGACAAACCTTTGAAACTACTACTTCCCTCGCAGAAATGGCGAGACCTCTTTGGCCGCCTTAGTTTCGAGGAGTTGTCTCTGTCGAACTCTTCTGGTGTCCTGGTCTTTGCCACTGCCAATCTAGCTATATCGCTTCTGCAGAATGGGCAGACAGGGGCTGAGGAGAACAAAGTTGAAGTGCCGGGCTTCTTGTGGCAGCAGAGAGCCAATGTGCAATGTGCGCACATTTGGTGGCCGCAATCTTGGACCTCAATTGTGCAAGCTTGCTCAAAGCAGATACTGCAAAGGTCATTGTCACTGCCCTGCAATAACACATCCTCTCATTTGACTGAGACAATCTATAAAAATATGAAGTAGCATTTTGATCGTCTACTGTCTTTCATTATGATCAAACAGAGGGCGAACAGAAAGAGTTATTTGGCTATCAAGAACTGAAGTGGTTTTGCAGGAGAATCAGAATCAAAATGGACCACAATAAATATGTCCACATCAAGATCAAGTATGTCTTTCACCAAAATCTCATATTATAAACCATGTGAGAAGCAACAGAAATATGCCATAAATGCACAAACTTCATCGGTGAGACTGAATAAAATGGAATTCAATTCGAATTGTTATCAGTAGTAAGAAATCAGACTTTGTATTCCATTCTAATCAGAGCTACAGAGAAATGTAAAGTACCTCAGAATCAGCATCATTGTCGAGTTTGCCTTCTGAATGCAAAGGGGACGACAAGGAAAACATTGTCCCTTTTAAAATCTTTTTCTCCCTCAATAAGTTAGCCTCCATAAGAGCCGTCTCCAGAAGAACCTTTGTATCTGGATTGAGTTCATTAATAAACTTCAACGGCTTTGGCCAAACCAGAGGTTCTGCAGATGAAGGATTCAGTAGAGCTGCACATGCCACATACTTCCGTTTCAATGCAATTACATACGGAATTCTCCTGAAACCCAACCGAAACAGTGATCTTGAATCATTGGTGGCATAATAACACTCGTGCTTTATTAAGCACAATACATAGATCAGCATAATTTGAGCTTATGAATTTAAGCATTAACAGGATTCAACAAACACTCATGCTTACCCTGATGAGTCTTTCTGAAGCCGATCAGCTCCCCAAGCAAGCAATTCCCTTACACAACCCAAGCACCCTCCACTGGCTGCCAAGTGAAGAGGGGTGCTTCCTGCCCACCTGAGATAGAAAGTAGGAACTCCATTAATCTAGCAGTAAAATCAACTTCATCAAAACCAAAATAAGAAATAGCAACAATGCCTGTATCCGCCCGTCTGTGCGTTGACAAGAGCTCCATTGTCTAAAAGAATATGAACACAATCAGGCTGTCCTTGCCTCGCTGCAAGATGTAATGGTGTCATCCCATTACCATCTCTCACATTCACAAATCGAGCAAATCCCCTACAACATTGAAGTTCACACAAAGAAAAACTAGGATAAACAAAGAAACCCATATTATACCAATCACAGAACTACAATATCTTGAAAGTAATGATCTACCAAGAATCAGCAACTGAAGAATAATGCGCAGCTGAGAGTATTGCTTGCAAGCAATCTGAATGGCCATAATAAGCAGCATAATGCAGACAAGTTCTTCCAATCAACGAATCAAACATCAGAATCTAACCAGAACAAAATCAGATCAATCTTCACAAATGCCCCAACAAATTGACAGTCAAAAACCAACAAAATTCATGGGCTTTGCATACATTAGCACCAGCTTCGAGCAGCTTTTGCACACAGGCGATCTTCCCGTGCATCGCTGCCAGCATCAATGGAGTCTAATGCCCTCACAAACACCACAAAGATCAGAACTTTCCCATCTAAATCAGAAATACAGCAGAAATACTCAATTTCTTCTTAATCTAATTACCTGTTTTTTCCGGTTAAGTAAATCAGGATGGATAGATCGGCTCAGAATCATAGACAGAACCTAAAAACAAATCAAAACCCAGTGAAACACAGTAATCAGAGACCAAATAGGAAAAGGTGGCAGCTTTGAGGAGGGGAAGAGCTAACCTCGAGGCGGCCATTGGCGGCGGTGATGTGGAGCGCAGAAAGGCGGCCATAGATGGTGGTCTGGTAGAGAATGTCCGGGTCCATCCTCAGAGAATCCTCCACCATTGCTAGGTCCCCAGCTCGCACGGCCATGAAGAACTCCAGCTCACTGACGGAGCGGCTGCAGCTCAGGCCGTGTCCCATCTCCTCCGGTGATCCGCCGGCAGCTAACTCCGGCGGCTGGGGAGGAGAAGGGGAGGCATTAGGCATGGTGGGGGTTTAAGAAAAGCTTCCATTTTTCCTAGTTCGAGTTCTGGTCACCGCCCAAACTGCATGCATCTATACTCCCAAGCCGCCTATTTAGAATAAAACCAATTTTATTAAATGACAATTAGGGATAATTGATATACATTTACCAAGTTTGACAAGATTACAGTCTGGTTTGAATAGGAAACTGAATCGCGCTTTTTATATGGAAATCAAATCAATCAAATATTGATATATACTTTTCTGAATTACTTGGTTCTACGCAGGGGTTCTCATCCAACACCGCCATCATAACGTGGGAGAAGAAATGAACCTACACATGACGAAGCACTTTAGAGTTAGAGTATGTGGTGATCGACACGGTCGGGCTTCCCATCCTACAGAGAACTGTACATTACATCAAAAAAGTGAAGTGCTTGAACAAGTAATTGAAACAGACTATTACACCCTAATCAATAAACGCTTGGTCCTGAAAAATAAACACCTACAATGAGATCCTTACACACTTCGACTAAAACGTTAAACTCAACTCCTCGAGATCCCTCAACATTTTCGCTAAAAAATAAACACAACAACCCAAAAATAAGCCATAAACTCCAAATAATCACGAACCCAAAGCTCTAAAAAATAAACCCTAAACCCTAAAGAAAACAACAAAGAGCTTTTCTTTAGGAGATACCAACATTTAGTTTAATCACAAACACTAAACCCCCAAAACCGAAAAGCTTTTTTTTGGGAGGACTCACCCTGAATCACACACCTTAAACTCCCAAAACCGAAAAACTTTCCTCTAGCAGAGGCTCACCTTGGGGATAATCGCTAGATGCTTTGAGAAGATGGTCTTCCCTGCGGGTGGCAACGACGATGGGCTCTACAAACATGTTGATAAGAGCAACGAATAATACATCTTCTCCGGAAGTTTGGGAGAAGAGTTAACCATGTGCATGTACATTTAGTTCTCTGTTGATGGGCATTACAGTAATTTCACCTTTTCATTAGTTAGCTTTTGAACTGATGTGAAGTAGGGATTTTTTGAGGAACATGAATTAAATTATCAGGGGTTTTTTTCAAGAGTTGAAAAGTTCCCTAATTTTTTTTTTGGAACTTTCTTTTATATCTAATTATCTATATATATATATATATATAATCTTTAAAAAAATTAATAATTATAATTGACTGTTAACACGAGTCATTGCTTGAAAATTACCAGAAACAAAAAGAAATTGGAGGAAAAAAATAAGATAATGTAGAAGAGGGGATTGTGAATGCCATGTGGCCGCCACGAGTGCGATTATTCTCACCTCACTATGTCCTTGTTTTCTTATTCAGGAGCTGTCGTTGTAGATAATTTGAGTGGGGTCACAGATTCCAAAACAAACTCGCTCTCTCTCTCTCTTTTCAATTCTCTCCAATTTTCAAATTTTGTTTATTTAAAGAAATAAAGAAATAAAGAAATAAAGAAATAAAGAAATAAATGACATTTCTAAATAATATTTAATTATTCGATTAAAAGTACTGGCTTTTAATCTTGTTTCTATCTCCTATATTTTTCCATTTTTTATTCTTATATGACATTAAAGATATATATGAAAAGAATTTTTAATTATTGTCACGTTTAAAAAAAAACAAAGGCTATATAGTCTAATATAAAACCCTTGGGTCTCCTATGTTTTGAGAGGTCTTGAATGTCGACCTTGTAAATATGATGAACAACTTGAGTCAAGTTTATAATTACTCGAGTTTATACGCGTATGGTGAGAGATCAGGAACAATTGAATGAGTTTACTTTTCAGAGCCCATGATCATATCCTTTACTAATCCGTAAAAAGGGCTTTTATGGCCTAAGTTAAAAAAATAATATATTATTTTTTATATTTTCCAAAATATTTCTTTGGTTTTCAAAGCTTAGACCCCATCATAAGTAATTACAATAGCCATTCTCGTCAACATAATGTTAAACTAATTATTTTTATCAATCATGGAACACTAACTCTATTTTTTTTTTACATAAAAATAGGGGGTGAAGTGAAGATGAAGACATTCATTTTATAAAATATAAGTAATATTTTAATTTTGTTTAAATTGTCTTTTATTAATATAACTTTTACTACTTTTATTTTCCATTTTTGCATGAAATCTATAATTTCAATTCCCTCTATGTAAACTCCTCTTGTTTTATTCATAATTGTAGAAAATAGATAAAAAAAATTATCAAAACCTGAGTTACGAACCAATCCCTCTCACAACCACCATATTAAAATTGTGACCCTAAAAATATACAAATGGTCTACAAATATAATAAAAAAATAAAATAAAATTATCCCTCCAGATACATAAATTACATAAGGCGACCCCTAACAACCTGCTATAGCGCAACCTTAAAAGAAAACTTGGAGATAGACTTCAAATCACACGCACAACAATAATTTATAAATAAAAAGGAATAATATTTATTAAATAGAAGGAATTAAGAGAGAGATTCTTTCCATGAGAACAAACAAACAAAAAAACAAACACAGACAGACAAACAAGTAAATCAAAACAACATGCATCATCAATGAGTTATGAGAGAAGTGACCAGAGCCACAACCATGGCAGTAGGATCTCCAATCACAGCAGCAATAGCAAAAGTCAATGCAAGCTTCAGCACCTTCTTCAACATCCGAAACTTGCTTCCAATTCTTCCAGACTTGCTCTTTTTGTGAATCTTGATCTGAAGCTTAGGACAAGCATTAACATCGCTTCTCACAATCTGCAAATTATTACCATCCTGCCAACTCTCAGAGACCATCTTCTTCACACAAGAAACATGGAAGTGGACTTTCGGGTTCTCAGACACATAAGACCAAGTGTTAATGCTCTTCTTTTTCCCCGAAATACAAAGCTTCTTTTCCCCACACTTATAACACTTGGAAGTCACCTTATTCTTAAGAAAAAGCCTCACTTCCTCTCCATCCTCTGAAACAATATCCCTACAACTTAATACACGAGGGAGTTTGGCACAACATGGATGTAAGTCATAGCCTGTTACGCCACAATGGTAGACATAGCCTTTGATGTCCCTCCCACAAGCATCACAGTATCTATTTCGCCCACCCTTTCTGAGGAAATGGAACTGAAGTTTAGGGAAGAAAGGGTGGGAAATGATGGGGACTTCAGTACATGCGAGTGCACAGTCTTTGTGGAGGTGAAAGTTGCATGAAGTACCACTGTCTGTGCATGTGTAGCAAGAGCCAAACCCTAACTCCAAACATCCATCACATCTGAATAGTTTCTCCATGTTCACCATCTTCAACTTGTGCCCTGGATGGCTTGGGTGATTTTCAAACTCCCCGAATTCTATCATCTTTAAGAAAAGTAGAAGAACATATATGATGTACATAAGAATGAAGTAAATGATATGATCAATAGGAAACACATGAACTATTTTTGGAATAATAAAGATTACCTTGAATTAATGCTTCTCTTTGATCTCTCCACACAAACAAGGAATGAAGATAGCTTAATTAATAACTGGTCGAAGGGAGGCGTTTGATGTGTGGGTGGAGGGGGTGGAGGCTATTTATAGCGAAAGCTTCGGCTTTCTGGAATGTTCGATGGGGAGGGTGTCAAGTGTCAACCGTTGGATTGATTAGATCCAACGGCAGTGAGCCGCTTCGATTCTCTCCAGAGGCTTCCCGGCTCTCGTAAGTGCTCACTTCCGCGATATCTTTCCACGTGTCTTCTTGGGCTCCATCTGGCCTTGAATTGATGGGCTTTATGGGAGGTGTTTGATGTGTCGCAGGTTCGAATCCTACTTGGGGAGATTTTTTGTTTTCCGAATTGAATTCGAATTGATAGTTATAGCTTTTCTGACCTAGCCACCCCTGGCCTTCTCTCTCTCTCTTTGGTTTTTTTCAAAACCAGCAGCAGAATCGTCAAACGGGACATCCAAAGTGGGAGGAAGTTTCTTGTTGGAAATTTGTTCCTCACTCTCCTATAGCGGAACTTTTGTTATCCTAAAAAATAATAAAATTTTTATTTTTTAAAATCTTATTATTATAACTATAATAATAGATTATTATAATCAATTGATATTCAAAAATTTTAAATTAAAATTTAATATCTATTAGAGGTCTCATACGAAATTTAAACCTTAAATTTTTTTAAAAGGTTATCATTGTAGTTATAATAATTATTTTTATAATAAATTAATATTTAAAATTTTTAATTTAGTATCTATTGGAGGCCTCTTACTACATTTGAACCTGAAATTTTTTAAAACTTCATCATGTTAATAATAATAATTATTATTTGTTATAATATAGGATGTTGATGCCAAAAACTGGTCCACCTCACGCTTTGGCTACTGTGGCCTCGGCCTCAAATTCTTCAACAAATAAATAAATTTATAGTTGGTGTGGACACTTACTTCAACTTCGAACGAGGAACACGTAGAATGCTTTGGAAACTGGAATTACCCTATGAAAATCGCTTCGGAATTACCTTAGCTTTCCTTTGGGATGAATCTGTAAGAGGGAGAAAAGAGTGATCGACAGCCTTCGCCCTGGGATTCAAATTCCGTCGTAAGTCGAAAACTTGTAAGAAGGCCTTTTAGACATGAGTTAGCTCTTTGTGTGATGATTTTTCGATCCTCCCTTTTTTCTATTATCGCTTCTTTTATAAAGAACTTAAAATTTTAGGAAAGTGATTGGAGTAAAGGCGGTGAATGAGAAATATATTCTAAGGCTGTAAGAAAATATCTTCTAGGCGGTAAGAAAATATCTCGTCACGTGTAGGTGCTACGTAGGTAAGTAGAAAATATCT
The DNA here is from genome assembly GCA_026586065.1 of Dioscorea zingiberensis. Lineage (NCBI taxonomy): Eukaryota > Viridiplantae > Streptophyta > Magnoliopsida > Dioscoreales > Dioscoreaceae > Dioscorea > Dioscorea zingiberensis. The sequence continues at coordinate 1,881,367 of CM048818.1, read as the reverse complement.
ATCTACGTGTGCATTCACGGTATCGCCTTGTGGCTAAAAAGAAATGTATGTATGGCGTGTACCACTTAGCTGATACGTGCTTTACCAAATATTTCCGTAACATAGGATATTTAGTTTTTTTTTTTTAATTTAATATCTAATCAATTATATAACTAATTTTTTAAAATAAAAGATAATAAAATAAAGTTTTAATGCTTTTAGTTTAATACATAATTAAATATATATCTTCTCCCAACTACTTTATTAGTTATTAAATAATTATTTATAGTATATAGTTTTTTTTATATGTTTCATAAAAAAAATTATGAAATAATCTATTAAAATAGTTAAAAAAATATCTCATATAAAAGTTTGTTAAAAATTAATAAAATTTAATGTATATTAAATAAATAAAAATTTTATTTAGGCCTTCAACTCTTTTGAGCCGCCCGTAGGAGAAAGACCTTGACTCATGCAAAATATTCACAACAAAACAGAAGTATATTCTACTATGAAATTTCTGTCGCACGGATTTGCTTTTGATTGATTTGGCGCACACGAATATATATGCGGGTGGTCACAAAGAAAGTGTTCATCAATATTGAAGAAGCGGAACATGAGAGGGCCCACACGAATATATATATGTCCCTCTTGCTCACCGTAACCACCGCCTTGGTATTTTGTGGGGAATGAAATATTTGATTTTTCAATGATAAACACCGTGTTTGCCAGAAACTAACTCGCCACTCCGACTTCCTCTTCCTTTCCTGGTTCGATAGCGCACACGCCACCAAAAGAGGCCAACTGCAGGCAATGCAAACCGCTGTCAGACACAGCCTAGCACTCACCAGGGAGAATGCGACCCCAAGAGTAGTGGGAGCGGACTTCGAGGACGAGGAAAGCAACGAATACATCCCCCTCACAGGACCACATGATCAGGCTATAACAGCCGACCCCCTGCGCCCATTTTGACCAATCAAGGGATCAAACTTAACAATGTAACAATGTAACAACTTATTCACTTTAAATGAATGTGGTTTATCCACTTTTTCAAAAAAAAAAAAAAAAAATATTTGATTTTTGTTATATAACTTCAATTTTTTAAATTGTTAATATTCTTTGAATGTAAATAATGGGCAATCTTGGATTCTTGATTTTGATGTATACTTAGTAATAAGTTATTTGTTCATGTAGGGTTAATATGGTATAATTAAATGTTTGCTTCTTAATTTGTTTTTTATTCTTGGATTTATTTGGTTTTCATAAATTTTATTTCATGATTTAATTCTATTGTTTGTTTCTATCCATTACTTTGCTTCCTGAAGTTTTCTTCATTCTTTGTATTACACTTATAGCAGGCAGTAGGTGTATGTGCTGATGTTGGCCAGAGTAAGAAGAAACATCACAAGAAAACGAAGTGACCAATGGTTCATTTTATAGTACCATGGAAGAAAATACATGAGACTGCATAAAAATGAGGCACGATGACTCAATTTCATTCAACTTATTCTAGTTTGGTTAAACTTTTTTGTGTGATTTTTGTTAATTTATTTCTTATAATTTTAAATATAATATTTATCTAATCAAGTTTCATGTTAATTAATTTAGATAGTTTTAATGAAGAATCAAACAATTAATTTTTTCTTTTCAAGAAAAAGAGCTCTTCGATTCATTAAACGTAATTGAGGCTTCAATAGTAGATAATGAAACTATCGTACAAGTGGAAAAACACTCAACTAAAGTTCATCAATTGTATTAAAAAAAAAAGATAATTATTTGTGGTAAAAAAAGATATTTAAGAAATTATATAATTATAATTCAAAATTAATAGTAAAAAAAATCTGTATTAGACAATAATTCATCCCCTCTAAATCTAATTTCTGGATCCACCACTGCACATATATGTTCAAGTCTTCTCGATTGATGGATCGCACGGTTAAGTAATTCGATAAACAGTGTATTCTTGTGCTTGGTTGAGCAGAGAAAACAAGATAGATGAGCAAATGGCATACTTGATCATAAGGTTCTTCCGTGCTTATATTTTTCTCTCAATTTAATTTAAACATTAAACAAAGACTTCGTTTAATGTTCATTCAATGAGTTCTCAATAGCAAACACATGAACTATTTTTGGAATAAGATTACCTTGAATTAATTTTTCTCTTTGATCTCTCCACACAAACAAGGAATGCAGATAGCTTAATTAATAAGCGGTTGGCTATTTATAGAGGGGAGGTGTATGATGTGGGGTTGGAGGAATGAATAGGAAGCTTCGTTGTACTTGGATGGCTCTCATGTCAATTTCAAAGAATTTCATTTTACATATCCATAGATTTTTCTATGTTTCTTCAGAATGAATCTTTTCATGGACCAAAAGATCATTCATCTAGCAATATCTCAGGTCCCATATATTAGATAATTTATTTAATTGAACATGCTTTCAGATTCAAGTACCTGTTCTTATAAATAGGGAGAGTAATTTGAAAAATACATTTGGTGAATATAAAGTTCTCAATTTTAAGTCCTCACATTTGTACACATATGAAAAAATCAATAGTATTCATCACTTAAAAATACGTCCATTAACATCCCTTTGTGGAGGGATTTAATTATCCATTATAAAAGAAAAACAAACAAACAAACACACAAACAAGATAGTTGAGCAAATGGTGTTCATCATAAGGTTCTTCCGTGCTTACATTTTTTTCTCAATTTAATTTAAACATTAAACAAAGACTGTGTGGGGTATTGTGTCGGAACACATGATTCAGTGTTGAAATTAATGTCCATCATTATCAGAAACACAAGTCGGTCGGTTAATGTCTGTTGAAAAAATCAATTTGCAAACAATTAGAAGGTCAAATTTGGTGAATAAATCGAGTGCAATACTCAAGATTGTGTGGCAAGGAAAAATGTCGGCTATAACATCAAAACATCAAATTGAGGTAGGACAAATGATCAGGAATAGTGGTTGCTTGGTAATCAATTTTCATGTGGGAGTTTATTTTTTTTACAAATTTCTTATCTTTATTCTGTATATATATATATATATATATATATATATATATACATATATATATGAAAATTTATGCTTAGTTTAACTGTGGTAGTGTTATTAATGTTTAATTAGCATGTTTATGTTAGAAACTTTAGTGTCAAGCAATTAAAGTCTTCAAATGTCAACAAGAACATCAAATTGGCAAATAAACCGAAAAGAGATTAATCTCCAAATAACAACCAATCAAAGAAACTCCAAAGAAGACCATTCGACTCGAGACATACAGCATCGGAACAATTGAACATCACTTAAGGAATAGTCTCATAGATAATTGTCAGAATAAAATAAAGACATGTTCATGCAGATTGTAGAATAACGATCGAAGCATAGTTACAAAAATGCAAATGACATCTCTCAAGAAATCATTCTTAAAACGATCTCAGGAACCCTTGGAAAGATCATCCCTATCATTCATCACATCGGATTACATATCAAGAAAAGGTTGAATCGCAAAAATATCTCGATTACATCATTATGGGACAACATTCCAATCTTTCGGAGACTCATCGGAAGCAGTAGCAAACTCTTCCTGGATCTTCTTGTTGAAAGGCCAACTTATTTTTGGGCTTTAATGTGGGCTTGTTTTAGAGTTGGTTTCAAAATATTCAAAAGATTTTAGTCTCATATTTATTAAAGAGAAAACCTTTACTCTCCTTATATATGTTTTACTCTAATTGCTTCTAAACTTGTTTGTGGAAATGCTATCTCACGTGTTAGATTGTTTTTGAATTTTAAATATTCATTGATTTTTGCAATCAAATATCTGATTGATTGAAGTGTTTTTAGAATTTAATTATGCATGCAGATTGATTGAGATCTCATGCTAATTGATTAAATGAGATTAAACATTTTTGGAATGCATGCAAATTGGTTGAGATCTCATGCTAATTGATTAAAACTGTTTTTGAAATGCATGTAGACTGATTGAGATCTCATGCTAATTGATTGAAACTTTTTTGGAATGCATGCAGATTGATTGAGATCTCATGCTAATTGATTGAAACGTTTTGAATTCTCTCCTTAAATTTGAAAATTTTGATTTAATGAGATTTTATGCATGATGATTGGAAGTTGCCGATTTTAGAGATTCAAAAAAACCCCTATAAATAAGGCTCCTCTCTTCTCAAGTCAAAAAACAAGAAAAAATTATCTTCTTCTTCCTAATTACTTCTCCCATTGTCTTTTTCTTTCTTCGTTTTTTATTTTTGGAGCAATCTTGAGCACTCGTTGTTCTCTGATCTGTGTGCACGGGAAGGAGGACTTAGAGACTGTTGAATCCTGGGAGAAGTACGCCATAGAGATCCTTGTTGCACCGAGTTACAAACTCCGAGGAGGTGAAATACTTCTTAAGGACAGTGCGTCAGCACGCCTCAGTCAACACTCAACCTCATAGTAGATCATCCTCAACTACAATTCCAACACTTCTTATCTGAAGTGATAGCAAATTCTTCCCAAATTTCTTTGATAAGTGGGGCATAAGGCTCACTTTGAGGCCCCAAAGCAGGCATAGATCCTACTCCAGCTCTACGGCCTCTCTGCATCCTCTTGACCCACTTTATCAACTTCACCGTTTACATCATCCCTTCTCGACTTAGATAGTAACACTTGGAGGAGGCCTTCTTTTCTTGATGATGAACTCCTCCCAAACTCTTCATTCTCTTTCTTGTTCTCCATTATATCCATCATCCCCTTTACTACTTTCCTTCTTAGTTCCTTAATCTCTTTTCGAATTTTGCTTGGAATAAATCAGAAGATCATATGTCCTTGTTGATATTGGATTAATAAACACAAACATGATGTTTTTGAATTGAGGAAAGGGGGAGGAAAAGAAAAGATAATAAAGTTTTAGTAGTTTCTTTATCTTCTTCTTTGACTAATCAAACTTATTTTCTTTCTTTCTATTTTCCCTCAATTCAAAAGAGAGAGGAGAATTAGAAGAAGATTTAACCTGCTTCCAAGGAACCGCAAATGGTTGCTAGCTTGTGCAGTGAGGTCTTGCATGCGTTCAAGGAGATGAAGCATCTTCTCACCTATGTCATAGTTCCTGTTTAACTCTATTCTTGCTATTATATCAGCAGTCAACTCTGTTCCTGGGGCAACGGTCGGAGGGGAAGGAGGCGTAGTTCACTTGCTCTTCTTTCATGACTCCACTGGAGGCGGAGAAGGAGGATGAGAAGGCGGTGGCGACAACGGCGATGACAGAGAGATTGGTGAATTAGGGCTAGGGTTTGTTTTGTTTTAATTATATTATCATTAGTGTAATATGATTAATGATGTTGTTATGTTGTCATTTATTTAAATGTTTTGCCACATCAGCATTCTATTTTAACATTTAATGAAATATTTATGCCACGTTAGACCTTTTATGTGATTTGATGAAATTGCTCCTGCCAACTCGTCAAGAGTTGACGCCATTGACGGTTTTGCCTGTTTTATTAGCGGGAAAAACCATACGTAATAAAATCAAAAAAAAAAAAAATCTTCAGTCGCCGGTTTACAAAATCGTGAAACCATAAGGTTTTTTTTCATAATTTTTCCTATATTATACAAGTAGAGATATTCTACCATTTGCCTTTCATTTTATCACCTAATTGTTAAAAATCTTTTAAAAAAATTAATAATTATCATTGACTGTTAACATGAGTCATTGCTTTAACATTGCTTGAAAATTACCGGAAAAAAAGAAGATATTGGAGTAAAAAATAAGATAATGTAGAAGAGGGGATTGTGAATGCCATGTGGCTGCCACGAGTGCGATTATTCTCACCGAAGGTGAGACGAGCACTATCTCCTTGCTTTCCTATTCAGGAGCTGCTGTTGTAGATATTTTGAGTGGGGTTCACAGATTCCAAAACAAACTCGAAAAGTCCTAGTTCGGGTCCCATCTCTCTCTCTCTCTCTCTTTTATTTTAATTCTCTCCAATTTTCAAAATTTGTTTTATAAATAATAAGTTTGGTTTAATTATTTTATGTTTAAAAATAAATAAATAAAATCATCTAATAAATGACATTTCTAAATAATATTAAAATATTCGATTAAAAGTACTGGCTTTTAATCTTGTTTCTATCTCCTATATTTTTTCATTTTTTATTCTTATATGACATCAAAGATATATATATATGAAAAGAATTTTAAATTATTTTTTATATTTTGATTGTCGCGTTAAAAAAAAAAACCAAAGGCTTCATAATCTAGTGGTAAAACCTTTAGGTCTCGTGTGTTGAAAAATTCTTTCGAAAGGTCTTAAGTGCCGGCCCCATAAATGGTGAGCAACTTGAGTCGAGTTTACTCCTCGAGTTTATACGTGTATGGTGAGGGGTCAAGGGCGATCATGTGAGTTTACTCCTCGGAGCCCATGACCACATCCCTTATTAATCCGGAAGGACCTTTCTGGCCTAAGTTAAAAAAGAATAATATATTATTTTTTATATTTTCCAAAATATTTCTTTAGTTTTCAAAGCTTAGACCTCACCATAATTAAATAGTCATTCCCGTCAACATAATCTTAAGGGCAAATGAACAAAAGGTCCATGAAAATAGTAATCAGGGACCAGGGGCGGAACCAAGGGGGGGTTAGCAGGGGCTTCACCCCCCCGCGACTCCGGCGATTCCCTGAGGTATCACTTGAACTCAGAGGAAGCCCCTTCCCTCCCCCTTTCCTCGCCCCGGCCCCCTCAAGGCGCCTCAGCCCAGGCCCTTGAAGGACCTGAGAGAAGCTTGCCGCTCGCCGCTCGCCAGCTAGATGGAGGTGACCGGGATTGGAGGGGAAGGAAGGGAAAGGGGTTGGTTGATGGGAAATACCAAGAATAAAGGGGTTTCTGGTGGGTAAATTAAGGAATTGGAGGGGTGTTTGTGTCATTTGACGTGGAACATGATGATATATGATGTGAGGGTGCGTTCTACCATACTGTGGTGTATACCCACACGGTATGGTACCGAACAGCTAAATTAGGTCCCAACTTTTTAGTTTTAGGTCCAAACAATCGCTTCATTCTTGTAGTAGCATCTTGTAAAGAAAAAGAAGGCTACTATAGCTTTGAACCCACCTCCAACCCAAAAACCAAACATTAGAACCCAAAAATAACACCTAGGGATGGCAATGGGGCGGGGCGGGGGCGGGGCAGGCCTCTACCACCACCGCCCCACCCAATAGTAGCGGGCGCTGGCTGGCACCGCATGAGGCGAGTGGGGCACCACACCGTGATTTTAGACCATAAAATGAAGAGAAATTTACCGATTAAACTCAAATAAAATAAACTTAACTGTAATGTAAAAGCATTTTGATATACAAACTTGAGAGAAGGGTGGGAAAGCAGCCGCCAAATTTCAAAGACTCCAAACAAAACTTCATTATAAAACCCTAAAACTTTTTAATCTAATATATTTATAAGTGTATTTTTGTATTTTTTAGCGGGGTAGGCGGGCGGATTTTAAAGGACCTTTACTACGCCCGCTTCCTTCGCATTTTCGGGGCGGATCGAGGCGGATCGGGTCGGAAACAACGGATCCGGTCGGGGGTTGCCATCCCTAATAACACCCCAGAACCCAACTGCGTAAAGCTACCGTGGGAACATGCCCACGGTAGCTTAGAATTCACCATGATTTGATTACTTTAGTGGTTGATTTGATTGGGTGAAAGGTGAAAAGCTCGTGGGGTGTTGTTAACAGCGATGATTTATGACGAAAGGGTTGGGTTGGAAGATGAGTGAGAACATGGTGGATTGGATACTTATGCATTTTGGGTGTTGTTTTGGATATTATTGGACTTAATTGATTGGCCCAAAGTCTGTCAAGTATGTTTTCAAAATATAAATTAATTAAATTAAATATATTATATAATTGAATTTTGAGGGTCTCAATTCACCTACAACAACAACAATAATAATATCACAAAAAATAGTAAATTATGTTCAGCTAAATGATTTATATATTAATTTTTAAGTTAATGGCTATATCTATATGTCAAGTAAATCATGAGGATAATTTAAAATAAATAAAAATAGAAAACACTAAAATAACCTATTTCATTTCATGCCAAACTAACTGACTTAATATAAGTGGCCTGGAATCCGCATTCCAAATTTCAGCTTCATCCCCATTATTTAAAACAGTTTCATATTAGGGGATTTGGTTATATACCCTTCAAAACTATCAAAATTATATATTTACTTCCGAAAAAATATATTAGGGGAATTGATTATATATACCCCTCGAGACTTCTCGGTGGCTGAACATATGATGCTTGAGGATCAACTTACCACTTTTATTTATGATGTGTGGCACGATAATAATTTTGCAAATATTGGAGACTTGAGAGGTTTTGCTAGGAAGATAGGAAAACATGTTATTTTTCCACTCGTTTATCACCTTATTGAGTTGGCATTGGTTTTGCCAGTTGCGACAGCTAGTGTTGAGAGGATAGATTGTGAAAACTAACTTATGCAACAAATGAGAGACGAGTGGATAAATGACATCATGATTGTCTATATCGAGAAGGAGGTTTTTGCAACCATTGACAATGAGGCGATTCTGCAATGTTTTCAGAAAATGCAAACTCTCATATGCAGTTACCTCCTCTTAGTCGCATGCATCGCACGTCCGGCACCCGCACAAGCGGTAGTTCTTGTTCGAGTGTGCATAAATAAATGTTTTATGTTTTTTTTCGATATGTATATTCAAATTGTGGTTGTTTTAATCAAAATTATATTATCATACTATTTAATATTGGAAACAATTGTTATGTTAGATGATTTTTTTTTTTTTTTTTTTTTACGTTTTGCCCTCAACCCCCCTTATCAGTGAGTCCTGGTTCCGTCCCTACCAGGGACCTCCCCCACTGTTTGCTTGACCATTTGGGCACTGTAGCAGGGACCATTAATTAATTATCCTTAATGTTAAACGAATTATTTTTATCAATCATGGAACACTAACTCTATTTTTTTTGTATAAAAATAGGGGTGAAGACAAAAACATTCATTTTATAAAATATAAGTAATATTTTAATTTTTTTAAGTTGTCTTTTATTAATATAACTTTTACTACTTTTATTTTCCATTTTTGCATGAAATCTATAATTTCAATTCCCTCTATGTAAACTCCTCTTGTTTTATTCATAATTATAGAAAATAGATAAAAAAAATTATCAAAACCTGAGTTACAAACCAATCTCTCTCATAACCCCCATATTAAAATTGTGATCCTAAAAATACACAAATGGTCTATAAATATAATAAAAAAATAAAATAAAATTATCCCTCCAGATGCATAAATTAAATAAGGCGACCCGATAACCTGCTATAGCGCAACCTTAAAGAAAACTTGGCGATAGACTTCAAATCACATGCACAACAATAATTTTATAAATAAAAAAAACAAATATTAAATACAAGAAATTAAGAGAGAGATTCTTTCCATGAGAACAAACAAACAAAAAACAAACAGAGACAAACAAGTAAATCAAAACAACATGTTACATTTCTCATCAATGACATAAGCGTGAGTAAAAGTGTCGATAAGCGTGAGTATAGACCAAAATATTTTTAGTCACGGAAAAAAATCTTTATCCGTGGCGCTAAAAATGCCATGACTAAAGGGGGGCGACGGTATAGCCATATTGTGACGGAAAAATTCCGTGAGGATAGATTTTTAGGTTTTACTCACGTTTGTACATGCGTGAGTAAAAATAGTGATTAATACTTTTCTTTTACTTTTACTCACAGATGTTATCCGTGAGTAAAAACAGTGATTACTTTACTTTATTTTTTACTCATAGATATTATGTGTGAGTAAAAATAGAAATTATTATTTTCTTTTTATTTTTACTCATGGATATTATGCATGAGTAAAAACAAAAATTTTATTTTTTTTTTACTCACGGATGTTATTTGTGAGTAAAAGCAATTATTATTATTATTTATTTATTTATAATCCTAGAAAAAAATGTGATCAATGAATGTTCTTCCCTGCCAATTTCTGTAGCATAAGCCTAGAAAGAAATCAAGTGCAAATATAAAATGAATGTTTAAACATTAAAGGACAACTCCAACAATCTGAAACAATCTGAAATGTGATCAATGAAAAATTTACTAGATACCTTTGTTGAGCCAAGCATGCCATTCATAAACCCGATAAGAAATCTTGTTACAAGTAACATCCAATAGATAGGACTTAGTCCGAAAAGAGTGTTAAAGATAACACTGAACAAATGATTAAATAGTATTAAAACTAGGAGTTGAATTTTAGCTAAATCAGTTTAGAGATGTGTAACAAACACCAAAACTTGATTACACTGAAAAGATGTTAATCATTATAACTGGTTTTCGTCCATATTGGTCATCTACCATTCCCCAAAGTATTGATGTAAAGATCTTCCCAATCATAATCGCAGATTCTTCAGTGAAGCCATTGAGAAAATAAAACTTGATTACAAATGTTAGCGATAAGACTTTCACTATTTGAGCAAAAGAATGTATCTGATACAAATACAAGATATGAATAACTCACCCACAAATCCAGCATAAAAACCAACATCTTCCACTCTTTTGGCAACCTGCAAGTCCCTTATCTATGCAAGCAGAAAAGAAACAGAGAAGAAATAAAGGAAAGAAGCAAGAAAGATTATCTTCGTAACACATTACAAATGCGACATTGAATCATAATCTTGGTTTTGTTGCACTTACCATGAAATACAAGAAAGGAAACAATGATGGTATTGGTAGAGCTGGAAAAAGGCAAGAACGGAGATAATCAGGCCTAAAGAGATAAAACACAAAATAAAATATCAGAAAGAAATTAGTCATACAAGAATGTCAAAAACATTCCAACAACTCTCATATGAAGACAAGTGATTCATTGGAAAAGCACTGCAAATATATTAAAAGGTATTACAAAATGTTAAAAATTGTTAGTTATACACTTTGTTATAAAATGTTCAGATACATTCAAAAGGTAATAAGAGAAATTAGTCATACAAGAATGTCAAAAACATTCCAACAACTCACATAACACGTATACTACTATTTATCCTTACCTTGTCATTAGGGTTGTTGAAGAATTTTATAACATATGGGTGGTTAGAGGGATCTTTGTTAAATAAAGTTACAACAGGCACACTGGAGACTTCAATAAAGCGCTCTAAAGCATCCACTTGAAAATCCTGCAAGCAAAAAGAAAATTCATGAGAAATAATAATCTCTATGCTTTTGAATAATGAACAATAAAGTGCATAACACCATATAATCACTTGATTGATTAAATGCAGAGACTAAAGGATACCTGAGTGTCAACCAAAAGTTCATCAAAAGGCTTAAATAATCTAACTTTGGGATGTTTTACAGCGGAATCTCCATGTGGAAGGAGCTTAGCATCTGAGGTGTGACCGAAATCATAATCAGAGAGCAATTTTTCAGCTACATCCATAAAGTTTTCATACTCCTTGCCAGAGAACTCAGGAAACACCCCCACCTACAATCAGTAAACAAACAAAATCAATACCAAGTTAGAAAGAACAACACTTAGACAAAAGGGAAACTAAACTGAAAGTAAAAAAGGAAAATATGCAAGGCCTTACAATAAAAACTTTCTTTCCATCAATAAGTTTACTCGCATCATCAGATGATTTGATCTCAAACGATGCGGGACCAACTTGCTTCTTCAGATATTCAACTATACCATCAGCTTCTGGAGGGCCTTTATAGTCTTGGATGCTCTTTCCCTTGTTCCTTAGAATCTTAATTGTTGGACAAGCCTTCACCTCATACTTGGAGGCAAGTTCCTTGTTTGCTTCTTCATTCGCATCAACCTTTGCAAGAATAACAGGAGGTTCATGCTTGCTTAGAATTGTTGCAGCCTTCTCATACTACAAGAAAAAAAAAATCAAACTTTTAGCAAGGAAATTAGGATATAATAATAAAAACTCCATTTCTAAAAAAATGATTACCTCGGGAGCAAGAGTCTTACAGTGCCCACACCTGTCAAAGAAGAATGGCTAAAATCTCCAAATACATATTATAATGCACTCATTATATTATTATGAATAAGAATTCAAAAGCTCAATCACTGTTTAACTAAAAAAAAGTAGGAAAAAATCTTCTCACCACGATACAAGTGGATGGAAATCTAGAGAGGCTTTCAAAAATGCCTTCCTGGTTTCCTCTTAACCTAGTAGTCAAAATCCAACAACCAGTATAATTTCCTATTTAGTTGACATACACGAGATTTAGCCATTCTCATCTCTACTATTGAACAAAAATATTTTCTTTGTTCACAGAATTGCTAACACTTTGTGAAATCAGACATGATAATAGAATAAGCATGATTTTGAAGAATAAAAATCTGTTAGGATAATGATACCTTCCTTGCTGTCTTGAACAATAGGTTCAACTGGTGGCTCAGGGAGCTTTGTGGATCCCCACCTCTAGCAATTCTCTCTCTTAATTCAGCAGGGGATCCAATCAAAGTTTAAATATATCAGTGAACAATATCAAGCTTAGATTTAAGCAAAAGGATAAACATTCATTAAAGAACTGTTCACTGCAAAAGTGGTATATCAAAATTAGTTTTGGATGTTCAAATAAGAAAAACTCATTGAAATAAACACAAAAATAAAACAAAAGCATCATCAAGTAAATCATCAAAATCAAGTATCACCAGCATCATCATCTTCATCATCTTCCATGTTAGAAACTTCTATATCATCAATGTCCTCCATTTCATCATTAAAATATAGTAGGAAGTTTTCCTCACATTAAAATATAAACAATTGCAAGAAAATTTAGCAAATCTAAACCTGAAGTTGAAATTAAGAAAGTTGTGATGGATCAAATGGAGAATACATATTGGTCAAATGGGGACAATCTCTGAAGCTGTAATTTGTTAGACATGAAAATAATTGTTGTTGTTTAACATGGATACGCGTGTTGGATATGTAAATGAAATAGTTGATAACATAGAGGAACCAAACCCAAGGGGCTGGATAAAGTGCAACATGATTATTGACAAGAATCAAACAACATTCTTTTCATAAAAATTCAAAGACCTTAAATCAAACATCATTGCTACATAAGTTTGTTGCATTTTTTTTTTATTACATTTGGGAGCATATCAATCGGAAGAAAACACTTGAAGTAAATTAAAAATAAAAATAAAAAACACTCAAGCTACAAATGAACAGATCAGGTGGAAACAAAACAGAAAGCAAGAAATCAAACTCAAACAATCATGAAACCAAGAATATCATCAGTGAGAGCACTAAAATAAAAATATAAAAAAAAAACAGCAAAACTGTTCTCTGATTCACTGTCAGTGTTGAATTCACAACCAAACTAGTGCTTAAAACTTTTAATGGAATTAATCAAGACAAACATTTACACAAGTCACAACCCAAATCTAAAGCATTTGTTGAAAGATTACATACCTTCAACTTCCTCACTAGTTTTGTCTTACTTTTCCTTTGAAATTAAATCCTCTTTTACAAATCTAAAGAAATAGAGATGAAAAACTAGTGAGGAAGGACTCCTTTCAGAGCCCATCACAGCAGTTGCACATTCAATACTATGAGTATCTATAATAACGGAGCAAACAATTCAAACAACAACCCATTTTCTATCTCCCTATTTAAAAATAACAACCCATTCAAATAACAATACACCTAAAGTGGGGAATAAAATCCCATAGACTATCCCGAAAGCCATCTCTTTCAAAACCCTAATCAAAATTTTGAGAACGAGACTTCCATCAACATCCCATTTGCTAATAGTGATCAAGGGAATAATAAGAGAAACAAACCCTAATCATATGGGTAATTAAAGTTAAAATCAATAGATAATTCCATGAAAATGCATATTATTTAGAAATAGAGAAAACTCTACCTGCCTCGGCTCAGCGGCATCGAGAAGTCACAACCGAAGCTGCTCATCTGCTTCCCATACGGCAACGCCATGTCCTCCACCTCTGGTACCCCCGGATCTAATCCTTCTGGAACCGTAGCCCCAGTGAAATCCCCACTATACTCCCCCAAATCCTCTCGAATCTCTTCTTTCTCCACGAATTCGTTTCCCTCCTCTCCCCTCGCCATGATCTCAAGTATCTCCTCCCTTTCGCTCACTTCCCTCTGAAGCGTCTCCACGGATGCTCTCAGATCTGCTTCGGATCGCTCCAGCTCGTCTATCCGCTCCTTGAGGGCAGCAATCTCCGAGGATCTCGACAACAAGGCCATTGGCCTTCGAGTCCTCGGCACGGTGAGTACAGAGCTGTCGAAGTTGGTCCTCGGGGTGGAAGAGCTTGAGCGAGAGAACACGGGCACGGGATTGAAGGGAAGTGACATACGAGGGAGAAGACCCACAAGAAGACCGCGAAGCTGAGGGGATACCGGATTGAAGAGGAGGAGGGGTATTTAATAGGACAGAAGAGCTCTCAGATGGGATCATGGGAGCCGAGCTGAAGCTGTTTTGGTGTTTTTATATTTTACTCCCTGAAAAATAGTGAAATTATATTATTAAATACTTATAATTCTCTATCCTTAATCTCTAATAAATTTTAATTTTTTTAACTTTTATTTGTTGATTAATATTAACTAATATTTAATTTTACAAATTATTTCTTTAAAATAAAGAGTTGTATCTATATATTATTAAAAATGATAAGTATGTTAAAAACATATGAGTTTTTTTTTAAAATTATAAGAATAAAATAGAATTTTTTTTTATTTGAATTATATTAAAAATATAATATTGTGACTATAAATTAATTTAAACATGACTATATGTAACCTATATTCACAGATAAAAAACTTTTGTGACTAAAAAAATCTCTACAATCACATATAAAATAATCATGATTATAGGATATTTTAATACTCACGCATGAATCTAAGCGTGACTATAATATATAACTTATAGTCACGCTAAAAAAATATCTGTGACTAAAAAAATATCTATAGTCACATATAAAATTACCGTGACTATAGATTACTTTAATACTCACGCATGAATCTAAGCGTAACTATAATATATAACTTATAGTCACGGTAAAAAAATATCTATGACTAAACAAACCTCTATAGTCACATATAAAATAACCGTGACTATAGATTACTTTAATAGTCACGCATGCGTTTAAGTGTGACTATATAGAAGTTTTAGTCACGCTTAAATTTTTGTGAGTAAAATTTTCGTGAGTAAATGTAACATTTCTTGTAGTGCAAACATGTAAATCAAAACAGCATGCATCATCAATGAGTTATGAGAGAAGTGACAAGAGCCACAACCATGGCAGTAGGATCTCCAATCACAGCAGCAATAGCAAAAGTCAATGCAAGCTTGAGCACCTTCTTCAACATCCCAAACTTGCTTCCACTTCCTCTAGACTTGCTCCCTTTGTAAAGCTTGATCTGAAGCTTAGGACAAGCATTAACATCCCTTCTCTCAATCTGCAAATTATTACCATCCTGCCAACTCTCACATACCATCTCCTTCACACAAGAAACATGGAAGTTGACTTCCTGATTCTCAGACACATAACACCAAGTGTTAATGTTCTTCTTTTTCCCCGAAATACAAAGCTTCTTTTTCCCACAGTTACAACACTTGGAAGTCACCTTCTTCTTAAGAACAAGCCTCACTTCCTCTCCATCCTCTGAAACATTAGTATCCCTACAACTTAATACACGAGGGAGATTGGCACAACATGGATGTAAGTCAAAGCCTGTAACGCCACAATGGTAGGCATAGCCTTTGACGTCCCTCCCACAAGCATCACAGTATCTATTTGGCCTACCCTCTGCGAGGAAATGGAACTGAAGTTTAGGGAAGAAAGGGTGGGAAATGGTGGGGACTTCAGTCCATGCACGTGCACAGTCTTTGTGGAGGTGAAAGTTGCATGAAGTACTACTGTCTGTGCATGTGTAGCAAGAGCCAAACCCTAACTCCAAACATCCATCACATTTGAATGGTCTCTCTATGTTCACCATCTTCAACTTGTGCCCTGGATGGCTTGGGTGATTTTCAAACTCCCCGAATTCTATCATCTTTAAGAAAAGTAGAAGAACATATATATATATAAATATACGATGATATAAGAATGAAGTAAATGATAAGATCAATAGGAAACAAATGAACTATTTTTGGAATAGTTAAGATTACCTTGAATATATTAATGCTTCTCTTTGATCTCTCCACACAAACAAGGAATGAAGATAGCTTAACTAATAACTGGTTGGCTATTTATAGAGGGGAGGTGTATGATGTGGGGGGACCAAATAGGAAGCTTCATTGTACATGGATGGCAGTTTCAAACTCTCATGTCAATTTCAAAGAATTTCATTTTAGATTTTGCTATGTTTCATCGGAATGAATCTTCTTCTAGACCAAAGGACCATTAATTACAGCGGTATTCAGCCGTGTGTTGAGTAATTCATTGAGCGTCTTTCACCGAGGTTAGTCTAGCCTAAGTAAATGGGAGGCGGTTTGGATAATATATGCACTTGGTGGCGTAAAAGCAAAGTTTAAGTTCCCACATTTATGCGATGCGTGGAGAGATTGAGGGTGTTTACACCTACGCGTCCAGTTGACATCTTTCTATGGTGGGGTTTAATTATCCCATATGTCAAAAAAAAAAAAAAAAAAAAAAATCTTCTTCTGGAGAGCATCTACAAATGCTATGCGAAACTACACAAATGCCCTCAATCGATGAGTTGAAAAAAATTTATAACTAAAACCACTTCATTAAATTTTCAAAAGTAGCATATTTGTATTAATTTTCTTAATTTAGTTGTTTTTTCTTATGATGTGAAACCTACATGAGTATGAATGGTTTTAAAATTATTAAGTAGAAATTTCGACCTACTTCTCATTGAGGCCCACAATTACTAACTAACATACAAATCTTTAAGACTAGGCTTTATTTTTCTACTCGGAGAAAGACCTTGACTCATGCAAAATATTCACAACAAAACAGAAGTATAGTCTACTATGAAATTTCTGTCACAAGGATTTGCTCTTGAAAGATTTGGCCCACATGAATTTATATGCCGGTGGTCACAAAGAAAGTGTTCATCAATGAAGAACAGAACATGAGAGGGCCCCCAATCTTCCTCATTTTCACACATATATATTCAAGTCTTCTCGACCCATGGATCACATAGTTAAGTAATTTGATAAACATTGTATTCTTGTGTTTGGTTGAGCAAAGAAAACAAGATAGATGAGCAAATGGAGTTGATCATAAGGTAATTCCGTGCTTATATTTTTCTCTCAATTTAATTTAAACATTAAACAAAGACTTAGTGATTGAAGACTTAAGTTAGTCAATGTCAAGCAATTGGAGTGTGGGGTATATATTGTGTATGAACACATTCAGTGTTGAAATGTCCATGATTATCAGAAACACAAGTCGGTTAATGTCTGTTGAAAAAATAAATTTGAAAATAAGAAGCTTCGAGGAAGGAGAGGAATCTCCCGGGGAGGATAGAGGACAAGCCAGAGTAAAAGGAAGACCGGTCACAACACAACTCGGTATTTTATTTCCGAACTGACTAAGCAATATAACGAACTATATAATCTTCATTAAATAAAATATGGTTAATCCACCTCTTCAAAAAAAGGAAAACAAGAAGGTCGAATTTGGTGAATAAGTCAAGTGCAGTTTAAACTTCACCTAAGAGTAAGATGATAGTGTCGCAGATCGAAAGAGATGTGAAGAGGAGATGATCAATATGATAATTAGACTGACATGTATAGTTCTCTTTAACCTCATACTGATCGATCAAAATCCTTTTGACACACAGAATGATAGAAAAAAAAAACTCAAGATTGTGTGGCAAGGAAAAATGTCGGCTATAACATCAAAAGATCAAATTGAGGTATATAGGACAAATTAATAATCTGGAATAGTGGTGGCTTGGTTATCAAGTTTCATGTGGGAGTTTATTTAATTTTTTGCATATTAATTTCTTATCTTTATTCTGTATATATATATATATATATATAATGTTTAGTTTAACTGTGGTAGTGTTATTAATGTTTAATTAGCATGTTTATGTTAGAAACTTTAGTGCCAAGCAATTAAAGTCTTCAAATGTCAACAAGAATATCAAATTGGCAAGTAAACCCAATGTCTTCTAATATAATATCAACTTCATGAAGGACCATGTTGTCGTGTACTGAATAAGACCTGAAGTGAGGTGATGCTGAAATGTCAATTGAATTAATAAAAGTTTAAGCATTAATTTGAGTAAAATCCAAGCACCTTAGTAACTTTTAATTAGTTGACTGACTTCTAAAGCATATGACTTTTGAATAAGATTGATTTGCTGTTTTATTTTATAAATAATATTTAACATCCATATATTGGTATTATTTAGTTTCCAATTCATCGATCATGTCACACACGGGTGCTATCTCATCAATATATATCTGCGATGTTGTTTCGGAGAACAAATTAATACTTTATTAGATCCTCAGCAATTCCACAAAAAGAAGCAAAATCAAAACTGTGTGAATGAGGTGACATAGTTACAGTTTGGATGCAGAGAATCCTTATGACATGAAGCTAAGAAAAACTTTTCTGCAGAAAAACTGAATGGCTTGCAGCAGGCAATGACATGAAACTCAGAAATGAAATGAAAACAACACAATCTTCAATTAATTAATTATCCAACTATATACATACACTTCATTTGAAGCTTCATATATATATGCATGATTTGCTACTTATTGAAATGAGGATGAGGAGAAGAAGAAGTCTTTCAAACTAACTGATTTTGGATTTGTGCATGTACTTGAAGATTGCAGTACATGCAGAAGATGTGACAACAATTAATGTCCTACTCTATCTACAGTGACATGAGAATAAGAATCCATATGCTGAAGAACATAAAACTCCATGAATATAGACAAACAGGTTTACAGGTTAGACATTTTGAGGTGACACAAGATGATACATTCAGTCAGTGTGTATCATAGATTCCTCACAATTGTCCTAGTATATATTATTATATTGCTATAGCTTAGCTTGCTAGAAACTCAAACAACCTCTCATCTCTGAAATGCATGTCTACTGATATATATAAATCATGTCATGTTTTCCAAAAAGATATTATATGCATGTTCATTAAGATAATTACAAGAACATGCAAGAGCAACATTAATGGTGGTCATGCATGCATGCATGCATGCATGGCATCTTGGAATGGATAAGGGAGAAGGGATTGATTATGGTGGCCATGATTGAGATCATGTGGGGGAACGTGAAGAGAAGGGTGGAATCTCATGGAGGGGGTGAGAGTGGAGGCCACTCTCCTCCTCCTCCTCCTCCTCCTCCTCACTGTCTCTCTCTTTAATTTGTTTCAGTTATGTTGGACAACACTATACAGTAATAAAGTTTCTTTGGCCCCCCTTCCCCTTAATTCATAAAAAGCTAAAGCTGCCTCCCTTCTGCTCCCTCTCTCTCTCTCTCTCTCTCTCTCTCTCTCTCTCTCTCTCTCTCTCTCTCTCTCTCTCTCTCTCTCTCCCATATGTGTGTACATGTGTGTGTTTAAATCTTTGATGTATTAAGGTTTAGGTTTTAGTATCTCTTTGATGATAACTAAGTATCAAACCTAAATGGCTAAACTTTTTAAATATCAAGAAAAATTTTGTAAGGAAATTATACTGTAAAGAAATGTTAATTAATGATCATGTCTACTTTAAGATTTGTGACTAATTAAATATAAACTCTATTAGTTAATCATAAATGTCAGGAAGAGAACATCTACTTTACAGAAACATCAAAGAATTAATCCTTCATTAATCAACCAGCTCTACTTTGAAGTTCTACTTTATAGAAAAATTACAAGAATCACTCCTTAACTGACCACATTATGATTAAGCTTTATGTTTTTTTGGTTTAAGTTTTCAGGTACTTAATTATGTGCTTATCTAAGTTTCATCAATAACTAATATTCTAATTTATTAACATGATATTGAAAACTCTCAAAATACAAACAAAATTAATGAAAACAAAAGGAATAACTTCAGTCAAGAAACACAAAGAAGAAGAAGAAGAAGAAGAAGAAGAAGGATTGGTGAATGAAGAGGGGGTTTGTGATGATGCATCTAGTCATATATACAAACTCCTAAAAAAAGAAAGAGCTTGATATGAAAGGGTTCTCTTTCATTTCAAAGTCCTTTGCATGGGACCCTTAACTTTATTCCCAAGGGCCACTGACTTGCCTTGATGTTTGAGAAAGCAGACAAAAACCCAGATTCCCTTCAGACAATGGACTCACAAACGGGCTGTGATTTTCCTGTCATTAGTGCTCACCTTTTCTCTTTTCTCTTCATTGCCATTTCACAACCTCTCTCTCTCTCTCTCTATATCTCTCCTCTTCAATCTTCTTTTCTTTGTTTCAGTGCATGAGTGTGTCCTTGTATCACTGCCTTCTGTTCTCAGGGTTTATTCTAACGAATTCTTAGAGGACTGCATGGATTTTAGTGTCATCTTGGCTTGTTCTTCTTACTGTTCTTATGTTTCCTTTTTTACTGAAAAAGTTGTTTTAGATATAGCTAGGTTCTAATCTGATGCCTTAATTTGCAAATATAATAAACCAAATCAAATCTAGCTAGCATCGATCATATACTGTCAAAGTAAAAGTGCTTTGTCTCTCTGTCTCTTGCATGTGGATGTGGATGTATCTCATTTTGTTCCATCACTACCACTTACATTACAAGTCATGTAAAATCAATTAACCCTAGAAACAAAAACCTTAATGATCTATATATCAATGTTGTGTTAAGTTTTCCCATGCATTCCTTCATCCAAAAATATTGCAAATGTAGTTCAAACTTCAAACTAATTAGTACATGTCCATTAGGGTTTTCAATATGATATACATGTCCATTAACAAGAACTTCAAAATGAGATCAAACTAGCTAACAGCGCCTATTAACTATGAACTAATCAGTCTCAGATGAATTCAGTGACAATAATATATATATATATATATATACCGAAAGATAACATAACAAAAACTAGAAATTAATTAAGACCCTACTTAGCTCTCCAAGCAGAAGAACTTATTCAGAACTTTTGGTACCTCACTCAATCTTGTGATCACTTTGCATGAAGCTCTCTTCTTCTTCTTCTTTGAAGCCTTTCCTCAAAAATTAAGCTTCCAATTAGATGCCATTACTTTGAAAGAGAAGTACTACTACAACAAACTGCCGGATACCGATGAGTTGAAGCCGGAGGAAAAATCGGTTGCCCAACCGGAGCCACCATTGCCATTACTACCAACTCCGGCGCTTCCATTCCAATAATTATCACTCCCCGGCACACCGGAATACTGTCTCTGAAAACTAAGACGGCCTAGTGAGTTCTCCTCCATCTTCACTGAAGCAAGTTGAGTGATCAGCCCGGAGTTGGACTGCTTCTGATGAACATCTCCCTGGAAACCTTCAAACTGGAATAGACCGGCGACCGACATTGGCCCCGGAGGTTCTAATCCTCCTAAAAAAGGGAGCTGTGGCATCTGTTGAATCTGCCTCCATTGCTCTACACTTGAAACACTAGTACTCCCTACCTGATACTCATGAGCTCCATGATGATGATCAATAGGTTGCATTCCAGTAAAATTAAGGCCAAGATTAGCAGCCCCATAATCAGAGAGGGAGTGTAAAGACGCCATGAATGGAAGCTGATGAGGAGCTGGAGATGGAATTACACCATTAACAGCAGTCATGGCAGCAGAGGAAGACGAAGATGCTAAGGCTGGAGCCGAAGATGACTTTGAAGCTGAGCCACCACCGGATTTGCTTCTCTTGTTTCGGCGGCAACCACCGCCGACAGGTACGTTGCGCAGAGCGCCGCCGCGAGTCCAGTATCGGCGGCAGGTCTTGCAGAAGTGGCGTGGCTGAGTGAGGGAGTAGTTGTTGAAGTAGCAGAACTTAGTGTTGCTTGAATCACAGCGAGGGCATTTGAGAGCTTGCTCAGGTTGTGGGACTTTAGCAAGACGAGCTCTCTCTGTCATTGATCCCGGCCTGGAGTTGGCCGCAGTGTTGGAGGGTGGGAACTGGTTGGAATCAACTCCGGCGACAGCTCCACCATTATTCCCTTGTTGCTGTGTAGATGTTTATGAAGAGAATCAAAAGAGAGTTGGATTAGAATTAACAAGATATATATATATATATATGTTAAAGAAGAAGAAGAAGAAGAAGAAGAAGAAGGGAGGATACCTGGTTCCAGTTGGGTGGATCTAGATAGAGAGGAAGAGAAGAGAAAACCATATTGGTTTCTTTTGCTACTACTACTTTTCTTATGGGGGTTGGAAAAGGATGATGGGGGAATCACATCCACTAGGAATTGCAGAGAAGAGGAAAGGAAAGAAAGAGGGTGAGGATAAAGAAGAGAGAAGGGGAAAGGAGGAGAGCTCTATATATTTCTCTCTCTTTTTTCTTGGTTGGTTTCTTTTATATTATATGGAGGAGGGTGGTAGGGTTGCTGTGATAGATGGAGATGGATGGAGGGGGGGTTTACTTAAGCTTTAAGCTTCTTTGGGTGCCATGGCTAGCTACAGTGAAGAGCAGTGGGAAGACAGAGACAGAGAGAGAGCTAGTGGCTGCTTATGCATGAAAAGTTGATTTTTAGTAAAGTATACATGAAGATAGGCTGAGGGAGAGAAAAGCACACAGAAACCCTAATGCATGGAAAACGAGCAAGACTAGCTCTGCTTTTCTTTATTTCTCTAGTCTTTGATTCTTTGTTTCTCTAAGGAGAATGTTTGAAAAAGCACTTATTG
Source organism: Dioscorea zingiberensis (assembly GCA_026586065.1). Lineage (NCBI taxonomy): Eukaryota > Viridiplantae > Streptophyta > Magnoliopsida > Dioscoreales > Dioscoreaceae > Dioscorea > Dioscorea zingiberensis. The sequence goes on along the minus strand of CM048818.1, from coordinate 1,858,559 downwards.
GTCTATAATGGAAATAAACTTCTTCTTTTTATTTTTATTTTTATCTCCTCTTGATGATATTATTATTCCAGTGACATTTGGCCAAATCATGCTTGTGACTTGTCAGTGTCGTGTATTATATGATAATAATAATAATAATAATATATTACTAGTTGAATGTTATGTTGGTCTCTTTTTGTGGTTGTCGTTTTGTGTAAATATTAATACAGACAAAGATCAAGATAAGATAGGGCGATACTTTTCAGTTGTACCCTTCTATATTTCATATTTACAATGTTCTAGCAAAATAGTGGAAGTTTAAGGGTGTGTTCTGTAAAATATGAGATTCGATCCACGTGGGTTTGCTGAGTGGGGACCAGTGGGACCCATCTTGTCCGTCCATCGTACAGAAACTGTCCCTCATGGAAGGGCCCCACCATCTGCGGTTGTGAAGTATCAATCGGGGTGGAAGGACGGGAGTGTGGGCCCGGCCCAAAAGGTGGTCATCATCTTGATGGATGCGGGTCGTGTGGTGTGGGGTCTGAGTTTCAGTGGTCGGACGGTGGAGATGGGGTTTTGATTGATGTAGTGGCACTTTGTGACGTCGTACGCTCGACTGGCAGGTGGCCGTCCATCGACCGTTGATGCGATGGCCGGGTGAACCATGGATGATGGATCCGACTCCAGCTACAAAGGTAACCGAATAGGGCCCATTCCATACACACTGTCGCGAATGGAAACGCACGTGCCACACATCCAACCAAGAAACCAAGTGGCAACAAACGAAACGGACAACATTGCCCAGAAGCCAAAATAACATTGTTTTCACTGTTCAGGAAATAGCAAAAACAGCAGTAGCAGACGAAAGAAACTAAGAAAGTAACAAGGAAACTTTAACAAAATGCATGGACTGATCATATTTTAAAGAGTCCATGACTTGAGTTCGTTCTAAATCATAATAAAAACCAGCAGGGGATAGCAACTGAGGTAACAATACTGAAGACCTGGAGAGGAGGGTTTAGTCGACCTCTTCGATCTTGGGACCAGCACCACTAGCACCGGCTGAAGGGCCATCCTCATCCATTCCACCAGCCATGTCCGCACCAGCACCCTGGTACATCTTGGCAATGATTGGGTTGCAGATACCTTCCAGCTCCTTCATCTTGTCGTCAAACTCATCTGCCTCGGCAAGCTGGTTGCTGTCCAGCCATTGGATGGCCTGGTCAATGGCATCCTCGATTTTCTTCTTGTCTGCAGAGTCGAGTTTGGAAGCGATCTTGTCATCCTTGATGGTGTTCCGCATGTTATAAGCATAGTTCTCCAGTGCGTTCTTGGACTCAACCTTCTTCTTGTGCTCCTCATCCTCAGATTTGTACTTCTCGGCTTCCTGGACCATCTTCTCGATCTCCTCCTTGCTCAGCCTACCCTTGTCATTGGTAATGGTGATCTTGTTCTTCTGGCCAGTTGTCTTATCCTCAGCAGAGACATTCAGGATACCATTAGCATCGATGTCGAAGCAGACAGTGATCTGAGGAACACCCCTTGGTGCAGGAGGAATGCCAGAGAGCTCGAATTTGCCAAGAAGGTTGTTGTCTCGGGTCCTGGTCCTCTCACCCTCATAGACCTGGATGAGGACACCAGGCTGGTTGTCGGAGTAGGTGGAGAAGACCTGCTCCTTCTTGGTGGGGATGGTGGTGTTCCTCGGAATCAAAACAGTCATGACTCCTCCTGCGGTCTCCAGACCAAGAGAGAGTGGGGTGACATCAAGCAGCAGCAAGTCCTGGACCTTCTCATTCCCCTCACCACTCAAGATGGCAGCCTGGACAGCCGCACCATAGGCAACGGCTTCGTCAGGATTGATGCTTTTGCAGAGCTCTTTCCCATTGAAGAAGTCTTGCAATAGTTGCTGAACTTTGGGAATCCTGGTAGAGCCACCAACCAGGACAACATCATGGACAGTGCTCTTGTCCATCTTGGCATCTCTCAAGCACTTCTCCACAGGCTCCATGCACTTCCTGAACAAATCCATATTGAGCTCCTCGAACCGGGCACGGGTGATGGTGGTGTAGAAATCAATTCCCTCGTAAAGAGAATCAATCTCAATAGTGGTCTGAGCAGTGGAAGAAAGGGTCCTCTTGGCCCTCTCACAAGAAGTCCGCAACCTCCTGAGAGCTCTGGGATTTCCGCTGATGTCTTTCTTGTGCTTCCTCTTGAACTCCTGGACAAAGTGATTCACCATTCTGTTGTCAAAGTCCTCACCACCAAGATGAGTATCTCCAGCTGTGGCCTTCACCTCAAAAATACCCTCCTCAATAGTAAGCAGGGAGACATCAAACGTACCACCACCAAGATCAAAGATGAGAACATTTTTCTCACCAACACTAGTAGCCTTCTTATCAAGACCATAAGCAATGGCAGCGGCAGTAGGTTCATTGATGATGCGCATAACATTCAGACCAGCAATGACACCAGCATCCTTCGTTGCCTGACGCTGAGAGTCATTGAAGTAAGCAGGAACAGTGACAACAGCATTCTTAATAGTTGATCCCAGGTAAGCCTCAGCAATCTCTCTCATCTTAATGAGGACCATGGATGAGATCTCTTCAGCTGCAAATTGCTTATCCTCACCCTTGTACTGGACAACAATCATGGGCTTATCTCCAGGGCCGGCAATAACCTTGAAAGGCCAGAGCTTCATATCACTCTGAACAGAAGCATCAGTAAAACGCCTTCCAATCAAACGTTTGGCATCTGAAAGATTCAAATGTATGAGATACTCAACATTTTCATGCAGCCGCTAATCATTAGCAGGGTAAAGATCAAGATAAAAAACAAGGTCAAGATAGAAAACAAGATGTCATAGTGATGGGCAACATGAGCTATAGCCATTAGCCACAAGCCAAATTGGTCTGATATCAGTGAGAATATTACAAGATATGTAATCAGTGAAATCATAGCATAAAATCAACCTTCAACAGTCCTCTAAATATATTAGCAAGGATAAACCTTCTGGTCCCCAAAAAAAAACCCTAGAATCCACTTTCTTCAATATTATATTACTGAATATTATTGGTCTTTACCTACAGTGAAACACACTAACATGCAGCGACCAAAATTGTGATCAATGTAGAATGAAGTGCTGAATGAGATACTCAAAGAAAAATGCAACAGAAAGGATCAAATAAGCCCAACAAGCAATGAGCAACAAACTCCACAGTTCTTTGAGACAGCATGCTTAGGAGCAATTACAAACAAATAAAAAGCATTAAAAAATCGGTGAACTCAAAAACAACAAAAAGGTACATTTATGCTGACAGAAGATTACACCCATCATGCAGATTAGCTCAAACTACCAAGTCATCAAACTAAAAATTGTGAAAGATAGCTTCCCTAGAATCAGGAATAAAACCAACAAGAAAAATAATTCCCGGGCTAACTTTTAAAAAAAAGGATAGCATATTCAAAAGGAATGGAGGCATGTCAAAGACTATTTCGAAACAAGCTATAGCAAAGCAGCATACAATCCATTGATTAATTAAAATGAGGCATAAAAAACACAATCCATACCTATAAAATATAAGAATAGAGGAACACATTAAAAATAAACCTCTACAAAATTAAAGGGTAACAAGAAAATTAAAAGAGCTTTCAAGCTTAAAATATCTAGAATTAAAAAAAAAATCCATAAATTTCCCAAACAATACCCAAAACTTTCAGAAAATACCAAAAAAAACTTTTGAAAATTTCAAAATCCAAAAATTCTTCTAAACCCCTTTATTGCTGGTATATAAGTTTTCTTTTATTTAAAAATATTTAAATTAAAAAAAACTTTAAAAAATACCTGGTGGGCCAGACAGGCACCCAGGTCACTATGAGGGCCATACACAACACAGGCATGCTCCTGGGCCGTGCCTAGGCACGGCCCATTCATGCCATGCCAGGCCGTGCCAGCCCAAGGGCGGTATGGCTCAGTTGAACCTTCTAAGCAATAGAAACAATATTCATGACATGGATTAATAAAGAAACTTGCTTTCAACAGTAAAAAACAAAGTTTCATTCCACAAAAACACAGTCAACACTCCACCAAGATTGAACAGTGAAAACTGTAGCAAATCTATATCAATAAGGATGATGCAACTCTTAACCAGTAACATGAACAATCACATTATTTTTTTAATGAAAAGAGTGCCACCACATGCAACCTAAGAAGGCTCCAACAAGGCAAGTAACAGTAATGAAACTTACTTAAAGTTGGTAGAATGGAATACGACAGACTTTATTCATCTCTATACGTCACGCACACACACACAAACACACGTGCAAGCTACATGATCATCATCCAAAAGAAAGGCCAAATGATTCATGACAAAAAAAAGGAAATTGCAAAAAAAAAAAGCAGAAACAAAGTTGATTTAGTATCACCCCATCCTTCAAGGAAGCATTAAAGTTTCAACTATCTAAACAAATTAAATTAAAGGGAAGGAAAGACACATTATTCAAAGAAAGTCAGTACAGCTTTGAGAAAGTGCAAGTTCTTTAAAAGAACATAAATACAAAGAAAGAAACCTTTCCATCATAATACAAATTCAAAATTCACCTAAAATACAAATAATTCAAGCTATGTAACTAACTCCAGGTATTCTACTAATACACTGCCTAAAAATATATGCATCACCGCTATAACTTTAATATTTGAACAAACAGCTTCATCCAAGAAGCATAAAGTACGGCATAAAAAACAATTATCTGGTGACAATCAATGTGAACTATACACAAAACTTTATTAATAAATTCAATGTTGCACTCAAAGAGATGTAACCAGTCCCTAAAGAACATTAGTAATAAAAATTATCCAAAGAAGTAGCTTCTAACACTATTTCAAATTCAACAGCATGCATTTAAGATGTAAAGATACAGCCCAAGATATATGTATGTATGTACATACACACATCTGAGCAGATGGAATAGTGTACAGACTGGCATTATACAAAACGCACACCTCTCCATAATCTTAAACCTAGAGGGTCTCAAGATGAGACTAATAAAAGAACCCTAGATGGACAAAACAAGATCTACCATGCTTCTTGGGGCAAAATGAACCATTTTTTTAACAAGATCCAAAATTAAACACCAGCAGATCTAGAAAAACAACAAAAAATCTAAAAGGCCAAGAGCTATCACGATTCATTAAAAACATAAGAAACGGATCTGAAGAAAGACATAGAATGCGGAGAGAATCTCACCGAAGACGGTGTTGATGGGGTTCATGGCGACCTGGTTCTTCGCGGCATCGCCAATGAGCCGCTCGGTGTCGGTGAAGGCAACATAGGAGGGTGTAGTGCGGTTGCCCTGGTCATTGGCGATGATCTCCACGCGGTCGTGCTGCCACACGCCGACGCAAGAGTACGTCGTCCCAAGATCGATACCGATAGCTGGACCCTCGCCCTTTCCGGCCATTGTTGAGAGGAGATCACGAAGCTAAGAAGCGAGAAGAAGAAAGGAAAAAGTTGAGATCTCGCCGCTAGGGTTTCAGAGAGGGAGAGAAATAGACGACGATACCGTTTATATAGGGAGGACTAAAGGTTTCTAGAACCTTCTTAAGGCTCGAATCACCGCTCAATTTGAAAACAACGATGGTGATGAAATTATTATATGCGGATGGCCGCATAGAGTCTTTTGGGCGCTCACCCTTGTTTCATTCTTTGAGATTCGGGATTCAAATTTAGTAAATAAATCTTTGTTTAAGAGGGATCTTCATGTTATTAAGCATTTTACATGGGTTTCTGTGCAAAAGACATTAAAATTTGGGCTTCGACTAACCCTACTTGACTTGGGCCTTGATGTTTGTGGGATGGGCTTAATTAAAGCTTTGTTGGGCCAAAAGATTCTCCATAAACTCGCATATGTGGTTGTGCCAATAATTTATTTTGTATAATTATTTTACCAGAAAAAATAGATGGAAGTCTCACTTTTTCTGGAGTTGGTGAAAATATTTTTTATATACACATTTTTACTCACTTTGATGATAAAAAAATCGAAATGATTATAAATCAAAATCACGGAAATGTCAAAAAGTAAGAAGTATTACTCCTTACTTTATTACAAATCAATAATCAAAATCACGGAAATGTCAAAAAGTAAGAAGTATTACTCCTTACTTTATTCAGCCTTCTTTTACAATTTTCAATTATGTATCTTGTCTTCTAATTTTGGTCATCTTTTTGTTGTTATAGCAGCTTGGTTAGTGATAGGTTATCTATGTACATTGCAACATCTTTGCATCCCAAAAGGTGAAGGAGTTTCCCCCTTTCGCAGCCGTCGTCCACAACTCCCTCTAAAAATTTGTTTCACGTGGACCCCCACCGTAGGAAGTGGGTGGGGGCGATTCATATGGCCTCGAGATCAAGCTGGATCCGGAGATACCCAACCTATCAAAGCCTTCCCCGGCCTCGAGATCAACTGGATTGCGAGATGCCCAACATTAAAGCCAAACCTACACAAATTGTTCGAGTCCCAGTCACATACGACTCCCACCTCCTCCATGATCTTGAAAAGGCACCGAAGATCAACCCACCGCCGGCCAAACAGAGTAAATCATGGGCGAAGGTAGTCTCTGGACGTCGCCCCTTGGATGACTCCCTACGGTCTTTGTTCGGGCCCACTCTTTGGAAAGATTGAAAGCCTGCATTCTGACGAGCGGTGACCCCAAATCCGAACTTCTCCCGAAGCGCAGCACATAATCGGATGAAGGCGCACTCCTGATAAGGTACTTTCGGTAAAGCTCCAAATCTAAATCTACTTCGTGATACTTTATCTCAGATGTGGGCTAGCTATGGGGAGGTCTCAGTTGCTGATCTGCCCAACGGATACTTTCTCATCCGGTGTGCCTCTGAATCGATGGCCGAAGACCTCATCACCGACGGTCCATGGGCTGTCAATGGTCTCGTTCTACACCTCCTGCGATGGAAACCCCATTTCGGCCAACCTTGAGAATTGGATACAAATGTACTCACGGATCCAAGTGCATCATCTCCCATCGAATATTGGTTTCCCCAATTCTTAGAATCTATGCTTATCTATGTTGGAAACCTAATTAAGATCGACAATACTCGATGATTTAGAAAGAGGGAAGTTAGCAAGAGTTTGCATTGAACTTGATCACGAAGAAACCTCTGAGAGGTATGTATGGGTAAATACTCCAACGCGTCTAAAATCTTCTGTCCAATTTTATATGAGAAACTCCCTCTATTTTGCTTCAAATGTGGAGTTATGAAGTCATGGCTTGAGGCTTGTGTTAATGTGCCCTCACGGAGCCGTATGCAAAGATCCAGGAACGGGTCATCAACCTGGAGACCCAAAAGGGAAATCCATGATGGCGTAGGGCGCTTGATGATACTCATCGGAATCGAGGGAACAAATAACAATCACGAAGCGCCATTGACCCAAGATACATCAAAGAGGATCTGAGACTATGGCATCACGGGATGAAGCCAGGCCCGAACATTCAAAGGGGCTAGAACAAGCTCTGCTGTAGGAAAACCTCCACTCTCCCAATAGTGGCCCACGCGAAGCCGCGTGTCCCACACCGAGAATTCCTACCATTGTGGAGAGCCGCGTGCCTCACGATGGAAGAAACTCGCGTGCCCATATCTATCAACGCAACAAAAAATCCATACAGGTTGAGCCTCCGTGATAGATGACATATGGACACCCATCGATCAAGGCTGGTCAATCGATGCAACAACTTATATGCATAAGCGAATTGCGTGGCAGAGATGCTAATCGATCAACTAGGGGTGGTTATACAAAGAGTAATGGCTCCTCTGTGGATCCTAAATCAAATAGTGACCGTGGATCAAGGGAGCGCAGCTCTGATCGTTTTGAAGTCAATGTAATCCAAGGAAGAGGGGGTGCCACTATAAAAAATACTCGAAAAGGGAGGAAGATAGACCCGCATATGGCATCCAACTCAGTAGTCCAATTCCATAAGGGCAACTGGACTGAAAGGAAACATAGTCCGATAGCCCTAAATGAGGAAGTAGAAGCTCCACAACTACTCATTTCATCCCTAGATGATGAAAGATCACAAGAACCGCCTGAACCACTTGATAACACTAATCAACAGAGGGTGTCTGCAACCTCAGGTACATTTAATTACTCACATATGAATTTAGTGTGCAGGATCTCTGAAGCACTAAACAACAAGCAAACAAATGATCCAGATGCTCAAGAAGACCTTGAGATGTCTGAAGATGATAACCCCCCTGGGAAGGATTTCGAAATGGAGATAAGAGGAATCAACACCAAACCTGGTGTCAACCCCTGACACTTCCCCGAGATCCATACCCCAATTGAATTACAAGCCCAAATGGGACCTGATCAAACTTCCCAAACCAACCCCCCCAATCAATCTTCATGAACATTATATCTCTTAGGCTGGGGTGTTGGTAAAGAATCATTAGCTTGAGTTTTTAATTTGATTAAAACTCATAGTTTGATGGTTATTTGTCTAATAGAGACTCGAGCAGACAATAAGAGAACAAGGAACTTAAAAATTCAAAAGGTATTGGAGCTGGCACAATACCATCAAGAGGCTATTCGGAGGCATAATCATACTATGGAAAAAAATATCTGAGAAAGTCACACCAATCATTTTTCGGTATATTCTCCACTTAACATGACCCCTTTCTACCATGGATTGTTTCTATTGTCTATAATGGACAATTCTTTGAGAGACCAATAAGCCATGGAAGGAACTAGATAAAATTGCAAGTATTCTTTGCTCCATAGGTCATACTAGGAGATTTTAATGCTAATGTAACACCCGAGGAGAAAAAGGTGGCACAATGAATTGGAGATCGGTATGAAATCTAACCACTTTAATTCATTTATAGTTCATAATAATTTGTCTGACTTAAAATTCTCTGGACCACCTTTTACATGGTGTAACAACCAAAGAGGAGGTTCTAGAATATGGGCTAGACTTGATAGAATTTTATGCAACGACAAATGGCTAGACGAAGCTTCATATTACCATGTCCCTCATCTAGCCAGATGTCAGTCTGACCATGCTCCTATTCTACTTAAATGCTGGAAACAACTGCAAAATATAAAAAAACCATTTAGATTTGATAATAATTGGATAAATTTACCTGAATGTCATAAAAGTGTAGAGGAGATATGGAACACTGAAGGATTACGAAATCCCATGCACACAACTAGCCATAGAATGCACAATCTCAAAACTAATCTCACCAAAAAATGCATGGGACACTCTAAAAAACTAGAAACACAAATTAAACTAGTTGAAGAAAAAATCACTGAAACTGAATCCATGGATTGTAGTAATAGGAACCAAGCAAATTTATGGACCACATTGAGACCTCTATACAAGCAACACCAAGCCTATATCAGACAATATACAACATATTGGGCCCAAAAGTCAAGGTTGCAATGGATGCAAAATGGTGATTGTAACTCTAAATATTTTCATCAAATGTCTAAAAATCATAGAAATCATAATAGAATCCTACACATTAAAGACAAAGACGGGAAATTAATCAATGATCCAATTGAGATTGAAGCTAGTTTTATCCAACATTACACAGATTTATGGGATAGTAGCAGTATGTGACTTGCTAACATTGAAAATAGTCTTCCTGAAGATCTTCCCCTTCTCACCCATGAACAAGGATTGCAACTTATTAAACCAATAACTAGGTTTGAAATTTTTCAAACAATGAAAACAATGCCTAGTGGAAAGTCTCCTGGTCCAAATGGGCTTAACATTGAGTTCTTCAGAGCTTTTTGGCATCAAATTGCTGAAGACATTACTAGAGCAATAAATCATTTCTTCTCTCATGGGAAAATGGCTCATTCTTGGAACCAAACACATATCTGCTTAATCCCCAAAAAAGAGAACCCCCAAAAAGTAAATGACTATAGACCAATCTCTTTGTGCAATGTCAACTATAAAATCATTGCTAAGATTTTGGCAAATAGACTTAAACCTTTTCTACCACAGCTTGTTGGCAAGGAACAGGCAGCATTTGTACATGGCAGAAGCATATATGATAATATACTGCTTACTCAGGAATTGACACATTCCTTAGAGTATAATACCCAGGCTAACCCAATGATGTTAATTAAATTGGATATGGAAAAAGCATATGACATCATTAGATGGGAGACTGTCACTGCTGTTTTAGGTAAAATGAATTTTCCTAAAAAATGGATCACCTGGATTAGAGAATGCATTGAGACCACTACTTTCTCATTTATTATTAATGGGAAAATTTTGGGATATGGTGAAACTTTGGTATTAGGCAAGGGGATCCACTATCATCATACATATTTATTTTGGTATCCCAAATCCTTACCAATATCCTCAATAAGGCTCAGTCAATTCAAATGCTTCAGGGTATTAAAATTTCTGATTCCTTGTTTATTAATCACATTCTCTATGCTGATGATTTATTAATCTGCTGTCATGCTACAAGAAAGAATGCAAGAACTATCAATCTATGTTTACAGATATATAAAGAACTCACTGGCCAGAGATCTAATAGCTCCAAGTCAGACCTTTACTTTCCTTCCTGGCTTAATGGAAAAATTAAAAAATCCATAGCTGATATTCTGACCCTCAAACAGAGTTCATTTCCTTTCAAATATCTTGGCTGTTGGGTTTCACCTTTTAGACTCCCAGTTGATTGTTTCAAATCTATGATCTCTAAAGTGGAAAAGAAATTAGCATGGTGGAAAACCCTCCAACTAACTATGGCTGGAAGGGTGACCCTAGTTAATGCAACAATCATGTCCCTCCCAATTTTTGGCCTTAGCACATATGCTATCCCTGACTTTGTTTTGGATAATATTACAAAACTTGTTAGAAAATTCATTTGGGCTAAAGACAGCAGTGGAGGTGGATTGCATCTAATAGGTTGGAGTACCATCATCAACCCCAAAACTGAGGGTGGCCTGGGTATTAAAGACCTAAGGATTATGAAAAAAGCATTATTGACAAAACAGGTCCTAGCTCTATTGAATATGGAGGACAAATATTGGATAAATTTAATGAATGAAAAATATGGTAATTTAGATCCATGGCTTAATCGATCCACTCCATAAGATTTCTTGGACCTATAGAGGCCTTATGAATCTTTGCAAGGGACATTAGGAATGATATCGGTCAAATCAACATTATACCAAACAATAGGATAATGTTTGATCCTTGGCACATATAGCATTCCATTGTGCAAAAACCAACTTTCTTTAATATGCATTATGATTCAGACTGTACTAAAAATCAAATGATTTTATGTCTAACAACCACTTTGGAACTGGAACTTGTTGCATATCTTATTTCCAAGTTGTGTATTAGATTCAATTGAATCAAACAAATCCAAAGAGGCACATATCCATCCTCCTTTGGAAATGGACATATAAAGCAGAGGAGATCACTCCAACTGCAGCTTTATGATTTCACAGTGACACACAACTACCATTTAGTGCGGATGGAAGAAGTTATGGAAACTGAATGTGATGCCAAAAATAAAAATCTTTTTATGGAAATTCTTCCATAAGAGACTACCAACTACTAGATTCTTATACTCTATGGGTATAGGATCTGATGACCCATGTAACTTATGCTCTCTGCAACCAGAAACTGCTTATCATTTGTTCCAAGAGTGTAGACACTCTCAACAGGTATGGCAGAGCCTTAAAGATGAAGGGAACCTCACCAACTGGAACTTCTCCTTTGAAGACCTATCACTTGGTGGATGGCTTGATGAAAGCAGAACAAGATCTCAAAGGTTATCAGAGGATGAAAAGACCTTAATTGCTACAACCCTCTGGATAATATGGAAGGAAAGATGCAACCAGATATTCTCAGAGAAAAGATTCAACTCAACCATTGCAGCAGCAATAGCTAAAGCACTACAAAGTAAAGGGGAAGTATCCATGTATTATACAACTAGAAGCACTTAATGATAAAATGTGGAGCTCCTGACTTTAAATTTCCACCTATTTATTGATGCTTCATGGAAAGTTGATGATGTTGAAAGCCGCACAAAGATTTATCATCATATCTAACACGAGGTAAACTTTGTTTGAGGGGACTAATATCTGTCGCAAGTTCCCCATATGAAGGCTGAGCTTTGCTCGCTAGAGAGAGGCCTAAAGATGATCAAGACCCTACAAATCCAAGAAATCCAAGTTCATCTTGACAACCTATGCTTGCATAGAAGGATCATGGATGATTCCATGAACACGATACAACCACCAATCGGTTGATGAAACCTTTGCAAAACAATCACGAATACAATCCCTCATTTGGGTACGCAGGAAAATCAACGAGAACTCAACACACGACTCGATAAGATGGCAAAATTGGCAAGAAGAAATAGATGGACTTTCAACTTTGAAGAACACAACAACCTCCCAGAATGGTTTTCTGAGGAATTAGTTAAACTTCAACAAGCTATTACAAACCCAGGAATTATATTTTGTAACAACGCTAGCTAGTATGTAGCTCTTTTCCTTACCAAAAAAAAAAAACATCTTTGCATCCCAAGTATGATAGGGCTTTGATTCCTTCTTGGATTGCCATTATTTCTCTCTCGGAAGTTGATTCAACCTTACAAACTTTTGATTTGACAAAACAAAGGCTCTCGAAGGTTGATTTAGCCTTATAATTACAAACTCAATCCTATCGACAATCCTGAACCACTGGCTTGCAATATACAGGATCCACCAATGGGTAATCAATTGTATTGATGCATGCCGTCGTGATTTTCTATGACGTGGACCTAACTTGAAGGTCGATTCTTATAGATTGGTAAAGTGGGGATGAATCTACAGGTCAAAGGAACATGGGGGTGGGGGATCCTTGATCTCAAAAGTTATAACGAAGCTATGCTCGAAAAATGGTGGTGGCGTATCCTTACAGGAGAAGGGGGCTATGTCTGAAAATAATTAATCAAGCATGCCTACTATAGGTAGTACTTTACCAACCCACACCAAAAATACCGGCCAAGGCATTTTTCTTCTAGAAAGATATCTGTCATACTAAGGATGCGGTACTACATAACATAATGGTGAAGGTTGGCGACAGGAGATCTACAAACCTTTGGTGGGATAGATGGATGGGTGGGGAGGCATATGCCGCAAACCTTTTACCATGAACTGGTCGGATTGATGGGTAGCTTTCACATTACAGTGGAACATGGCAGAAATAGGATTCGACCAGGAATCCTCCTTCAGCTATCAGGACTGCTGAGCCAGATAGGTGAAACCTAACTAAGACCCATGATAGTAGAGAATGGGCGCTAACCCCACAAGGAAGGTTTATAGTGAAATCCCTATATTGCTTCATGGTGGAGGGGTAAGAAGCAAACTACAAGGAGATTTCTGGAAGCAATCTTGCCTGACCAAGATTTAAATCTTCACATGGCTAGTATGGGATAACAAGCTAATGGCCCTTAAAAACTTAGCCAAAAGAGGATAGAAAGGGAACAAATCAGAATGCATTGTTTTTTTTTTTGGTCCGAGTAGGGACACAAAACATCTCTTCACCCATTTTTTCAAAAAAAAAACATCTCTTCACCCAATGCCCATTCACCAAACGTATTTTGGCACACTATTGCCAGTTGTTTGGGACTGGGTACAGGCCAAATGACATCTAAGACCTCTGGGGTGACAACACTATTCAGAAAAGGATGGAACAAGCAAGACGACCCGGATGGAATCTAACAGTTGCAACAATTACATGGAGCATGTTTAGAGAAAGAAACTAGAGATGTTTCCATGACAAACATTGCATTTTCACATAAATCATCTAGAATATTAATTTCTTAATGCTTTCCTGGTTCAATGGAGCACATAAGCCCAAGAAGCCGAAGCTGATGAAGATGGAATCTGTTGACCGAGGGAGTTAGTGTCCGAGGGAGCCGGTATGGTTGGGGGATGAAGTTCGCACATGGCTAAGATGAAGTCTCTGCGATTGGATCGAAGGAGTCAAGGTCGACCGAGGGAGCCAAGGACTGAGATGACCGAGGGATGTTGTCTGTTGATAGAAGGTGCCAAGGCTGACCGCGAGGGAGCCAGGGCCAACCGAGGGAGTTGGCCGACAGAACCGACCGAGACCCAATGAGACCGAGGGAGCCGCGCGCGCAGTGCAGAGGCTGAGAACAAGACAGGCAAACTATGCGGCTGCCTGTGAGCCCATTTGGTTGTCTAGCAAATAAAAAGACTGACCGACTGAGAAGGCTGAGAACTAGATGTGCAAGCTATGCCCTCGTCTGGCTCTCTAGAGAGTCATACATGATGAGTTGGCCGAGTCAAGGTTATAAATACCCTCATGTTCTTTGTAGAGTATATAGAGATAAGAAAAATCTAAAGATGGGTTTTGAGCAACAATAGAAGGGAGATTGGAGCTCGACTTGGAAGCTTTAGGAACTCGGTTTGATCCTTCAAACGAGTAAAGTGTGGAGCGAGTTGTTCTTGTTTTCTCTTTCCTTGGTGTTGTACTCCTTGTGAGTGGTTTTCTTCTTAAGACGAGCTTGAGGTTTGTTCAAGACATCGAAGCACTCATTCTAGTGGGTTCTTTGTTCCTCGCACCAGTGGAGACTTAGGCACACTGTCGAACTCCACGTAAATCTTGTGTTATAATTTGTGAGTTGGTTCTCTATATTTGCCCTAGTTTCTTGCATATAGTTGGAGATTAATCTTTGACAGGTTGTTAGAGTATTATTTGTGTGTGTTTGTGCTTCCGGAAGAGGTGAATTTGAATTGAATTCCCCAACAAAATCAATAGATAACAGAAGCCTTGCATTCACCGGAGAAGAGTTGGAGTCGCCACCAAGAGATGACTTCAAGGATGTGGCCTTCCCCTTAGAAAACAATGTCCAAGAGGGGTTCATCTAGGGAACATGGTCTTTGTGTAAATCCCGAGACCAACCAGGGCCCGGGATATCATTTTCATGTATTAAGTAACATGTAAACTCTTTATGACATAAATAAAAGTGGTTTATCCATCTTTCCAAAAAAAAAAAAAAACTTGGCATCCATGAAGCATCAGTAAATAGCATATATCTGAAGAACTCCCTGTGATTAATCCTTATGGTTCTGCTCATCAGGTCCTCTGTTATTGCTTTGTGTTGGTTATACTCTAATGCCACTATCTTAGACTCTATTTTGATCTTTCGAAATGTAGAATTGTAAATACCAGAGGATGCTCTCCACTATGGCTAATTCTTCTATCATGAGCTTATGAGTTGCACATATGTTTGTTTAAAGCCACTTGTTTAATAATCAGTCAAAGGGGAGGTGAAGATGTCTGTCATCTTTCTTTTACTACATGTCTTTGTATTGCCAATGTTTGTGACCTATTTATCTATTGAAAGGTTTTTTTTCCATTTAATTGGACTATGATTTATCCAAGTTTAATATTAATAATAATAATCAATGCTAATATTGGCAATCATTATCCACTGATAAGACATGAAAGGAAACATACAGTACAGTTGAAAATAACATGCATTTCTGATTATTAAACTAATAACACCTTCAACCGCTCTTTGTTTCTCCATATCTAATCTAAGTGACACTTCCATTTGCTTCTCCTCATGATAATTTTCTCTTTTATGATATATCAATTTTATACATTTTGGATGTTGTTTGAGGTTGATTGCTGCTGGTGAATAATCAATTCTAAAATCTGATGAAAACATGAATTAATTAGAAACAAAACAGTTGAATATGAAAACAGAGGCAGTGTTTGTTGAAAAAAACATCCATTTCTGATTACTGATAAGAGTAATAGACCCTTCAACTGATCCTGGATCTTCTCTAATTAATTTGAAAGACACTCTTTAGTACAACCAGAGTGAAAGAAAGAAAGAAAAGTCTAATGAAGTGTCTTCCAGCTAAAAGCCTTTCACATAGTACATAATCACTCTCATCTTACAACTCTATGTTGTCATGGATTCTTCTTAGCTACCATCATGGAATAATAGTGGAATAAAGAATGGAGGGGGATTCCCTTCAAAGCTTAGCTCGCATTACTTAGTAATATATCTGCAAACATATTCACAGAGTGGCTCCATCAATGAATTGACAACCATTATCTTCTCTTGAAGTTGAAGAGACACCTCACAAGCTGAGTAGCTTTTCACTGTTCAGACAAATGAACAAAGACAAAAGGAAAGCCTGTGGACTTGTCTCAAAGTAATGGAAAGAACAAGAGAGCCTTTGTTCCCTCCTTTTGACAAAGAACAGCATCCCCCCACCCACATGAATAATAATAATAACACCCCCACAAACTCAAGCTATCTCTAATGGTGTCTTGTTTAGGCATGAGATGGTCTAATGGTTGAAGGAGAAGAAGACAATGGTGTCACTTGTGAGGAGCTTGAATGGTGTTGGTGTCCCTTGTCTCTGTTTTTCCCAATAATAATAGTGATGAAGGACCCTTCTTCCTCTTCTTCTGAACATGGAGGAGGATTAGTAGTAGTGGTAGTAGTAGCAACACCATTTCTATGAACTCTCAATGCTTCTTCCATCAGTGTTCTTCTGTACAACTTCTCCTCAGCATCCTTCAAGAACTTGAACTTTGGAGGGGGTGATAACTTCATCTTATTGAAATCATCTTCCTTTGAGGATTCAAAGAGAGGATTGAGGCCATGCTGGTTGTAACAAGACAAAGGGGTTAATGGAGGAGTAAAGAAGGGAGGAGAGGAGAGAGGTGTTAGGAATGGAGTCTCCACAGGGAAAAGCACATCACTGAGGCTTCTCCCTTTAGAGCCTCTCCTACTCCTCCCTCCTTTGGACTTGCCATCCTCTGACTCCATGTCCTCTTTGGTCTCCTCCTTTATAGTGAACAAGAACCTTGGAGGGCCAGAGAGATTGTGAAGCCTCATGAGCTCTGCCTCCAAACCTTCTTCCCCATCAAAGGACTTGAGGAGCAGGTCTTTACCAGAGTTAGAATGAAGATGAAGCTGGCCATCATCCACAGTGGAATTCATCTCTTGAGGATTGAGAGCAGTGGAGCTCAAAGATGATGGTCTTCTCCAGCAAAACAAGCAAAAGATCTCCTTTGCAGGACTAACATAATCCCCTTCCAAATCATCTCTATTGGAAAATCTCTTCTTCCACCATAGCAAGTAGTAAAGCTCTGCAATAAGAGCCAAGAACAAGCATCCAAACACCAAGCTAAGTCCAATCCCCAAACTGTTCAAAGGCCTCATCTTTGCATCCAATCCCTTGAAACAACAACAACCCAAAGACTCAACCAGAACAACAAAACTCAAACATCTCTACACACATTTCAAGCTTCAAAATCCTAAATCACACAGACAAAGGCCTCAGCTTTACCTTGAAAAAAAAACAACTCAAAGATGCAACCTTTCACTAAAAATCACCAACCAGAACAACAAACAAAACTCCACATATCATCTACTTACATCTCAAGCTTCAAAAACCTAAATCACACTGAGAGACATACCAGCCATGAAAGACACCAGAAACCACCAAAAATCCTCCATTTTCGATCGAATTTCTGAGCTTTAGCTCCAAAACCAGAGACCAAAACTGGATATCAACGCGCAAGCGCAATAGCCTCCCGTGCGATAATTGTATGGCTGTGAAGGTCGCGTGGTTCGAGAGTTGCTCACATGGGCAGCATCTGAAAAGGGAGGTGTCGCTTCTTCAGTGCCAATAAATTTAATTATTTAACAAATAATTCATGAAATTTATGAACAACAAGACTCTCTTCTTTAATGTCTTCAAGAAGATCTCATCCATCCAATCTTTGCTGGACGGCCAATCCGACGGCCTAAAACTCGCTCCACATACCAAGACGCCAGTTTACCCAATGCGAGCATGCCACGTGGAGGATATACCGTAGCTAAGCATCCAGAGGAACAAAACTCCAAAAGAGTCACAGCTCTGACTCTATTCCTTGTGTTCTTCTTCTAATCAAAATCATGCTCTTCATCTTAATTCTTAAAACCTTATAATATTGAATCTTTTATCCAAACAAATAGTTTTGAATTATTCATTCATAATCATCAATGAAAAGAAAAAAGAGCAGCAAAATGAAGTCTTTCACTAGACCATCCAAAATGTCACTCAGCAGCAGCACTTGCAGCACTTAGATCCACACTCAGATCAAGCTCCTGTTTTCATTAGATAGAACTCAAATCAATGGACTTTTCATTTCAATCAATCTTTAAACTTGAATTGTTAATACTCTGAGATTGATTGATTACCTTTCCGGTTATCTTTCGATACAATGTGAGCACGTCTTCTACCGTAGATTCAAAATGTGTTGTTGCATCATAACTCTGCAGATGATACAAAAATGAACTTTTCTGAACAAGCATAAACTGTTAGTGATTAATACTTACTGTCGATATGAAGCAATTGTCGTCATTGGACTTGTTAATAGGTTCATATCGATCGTAAATATCAAAGAAAGTCTCATCCACATGTCCAAGTAGATCAATTCCGGGTTTTAGTTCAATCTCCGGTGAATCAGTCTCAGCTTCAGTTGAAACAAAAGCAATATATTTCCCTTTGGAAGCTACATTGTGAGAATAAGAGCAGCAAAACAGATACCTGCAAAAGCATCAATGTTCACAATTGAATTAACATTTAGTTCCATTTCTGATGAGAAGAAGAACTAATGAATAAAGAACAACCGACATGTCTGATTTCCGTCCAAGCTGTTTCTGCGGTAAAATAATTTGCACAGAATGCGAATCATTTGTGTCGGGGATTGGATGACTCATTATGCAGATTGCCCGTGCTACTCGACCGACTTTCTGAACCTGTTGGATTTATCGAGTACTCCTTCATTGCCTGTCTATCAGATATACATGCAATAAATCCATTTCAACAAGTACTCACCTTGTCAGGCAAATAGGAAGGATCACAAACAATTTTCTTGCATTTCACCGTCTCTCTGGCCGATGTCACACCGTAAGCCTTTCCATTGCTGTCAAACTCCACCTATATATTATAGAAAGTGATTATCACTATCACTTGCTCCCAATGATTTTATTTTTTTGAGATAAGGGGATAAACCCCACCCAACCCAGTTAGGACACGAGTGAAGGGCAATCACGGGGCTCATGGTTAAGCGGCACCCACGCGTATTCAAGTCTGCGATGCACTCCACCACGAGGATTGAGCGTTACTACTACCAGGGTGCGGAGGACCTTTGCCGCTCCCAATGATTTTAGTAATAAGTTTTTCTTTGTAATTAAAAGTTCACCTTGCATTCTGGTTTATTAAGCATGTAGGTGCCACCATAAACAGCACTCAGACGAGCGAAACCCTGTGAAACAAGGTCCATGAATTGTCTATCTATCAAGAGATAACATCAATGTGATCGAAGAAACGGAGACAAACCTGTGGAAGCTCTCCCAACCCGTAGAGCGGGTAAATATAAGGTGATCCTCCTTGAAACCGTGCCAACGATTCGGCATAGAGCTATTTTAAAGCAAATGTGAGTGTTATTGGTTAACTTGCTAATGCATAAAATTAAGATGAGCCAAAACTAAAAAATATTCTTACCTTCATTCTTTTTACAGTAACAATTGCAGGCTCATCCAAGTACTTGTCATCACTGTGCAGTGCCAATGCGTGCCCGATGAAATCAATGGTATCATCTTCAAGGCCGTATTTCCTATATGTATATATAGAAATAGCATTAGTACGAAAATGGTTACAGTATTAATTTCACTGTGTGAAGAGACAAGGAAATACAAGATCAGTTCTCGAGCAGTAATTTTATTTAGGTCAAGCCCTTCATGAGATTTCGGATCATCCTCTTCGTAATCCTGTACATAAATGAAGAACTTCCTCGCCTGCCTCTTTTCAAATAGTCCCATCAATGTGGACTTCAAAGCTTCCACATCCGTAGCTGGCACTTTGTAAATCTGACGAAGTTTTCAGACGAAAGTAAGCATAAGAATATCGAACATATTATCTAAAACACAAATACGAAAAGAAGAATTGCGAGATTAAGCATTGTACTTTTCCTTTGTTGTACACAAAGCTACCATCAACTGCCTTGAAATTCAAATACTTGGTAACATTAGTGTGAATAAGAACGCGGACAAGAGCACCGTTCGCCATCATGAACTACAATACACAAATTCAGTAAAATTGCAGAAAAAATCAAACTCTGGACTATAAAACATGTCCTTTAATTCACCTTAGGAATCATGTCAACATTGTATTCCTTGCTAGAACCTAAGCTCTCTGGAGGTTTATCGTCGCCTTTGAATCTCTTCCAAAGCTGTTATAAGCATCATTTATCTTTAATTAAAAACGTCGATAAACTAACAAACAGAGTTGATCAGATGATCATCTAATAAGCTGAAAGAGCACCTGATTGAGATTGAGTGATGTGGATTCACCACCATAGTAGTCATTTCTATCCATATGAAGAACCTGAATCAAAGAAACAAGTTAAAACAACAAAAAAGAGTTTAACTGAAACAATTAAAAAGAAAATTAATTAGAAGATAGAAGAGATCACCTTGAGACCATCAACAGAGAGAAGGCCACTGAGAATGCACTCCTTGAGGCCTGTTCCGAGAACAACAACATCATACTCTTCATCCATTGGATAATGAAAGAGAGAAAGAGAAAGAGAAACAAAAAGAAAGAAAAAAAAAGATTGAGAGAATGAGAAGAGAAAGATGGGAATGAAAATAAAATAGATAGAAAGGAATTGAGAGCTGGTCTCATGGCGGGTACACCTCAATCCCAATCTCGTCAGTTAATAACTGCTGGGACACGTGTCGCACGTTCAAGCGTGTTCTTCCTGAGTCTTGGGATCAGAACTCAGAAATTAAAAAGGAATGATTTTGAACGAAATTATTCCTGGGTTCTTTCCTTCTCTTGATTTCATCAATAACATATAGAAATCAAAATTGAAAAAGCATGTCAACATAGTAACTTACCATATTTAAAATGCATATGATATATATATATATATATATATATATATATATATATTAAGATAAATAAACCAAACACAAATTTGAGGGGAAGACAAATGACAATCAGGTGCGACAAAGCTTCTGCTATATATATATATATATACATGTGAGGTATGGAGAAAGATTAGATCACTTGGATCTATTATATGCAGTCTTATCCAACTAGTTTTTACAGGAGGTTGTTTCTATGATTCTAACTTGTGATTTTTAAATTACATGGTGACAATTTTACTGTTACACTAGGGTTTCCCATGAGAGAACAAAATAATCTCAAAATTCAAGGAATCTTTTGAGTGACAGGAACAAGAAGACACATAAAAGTTTTTCATGTGAACACAAACACAAACTAAAACACAGTAATACAATACATGGTCTCCATTTCACGTCTTAAGTTTCATCACCATTAATTATTATTCCCCTGGTTCACGTGATAGCTAAATTTTCTCCTTTCTTTGTCTTCACCTCCATCAACTCTCTACTCCCCCTCTATAATCTCCTGCTTGCATGCATGACAGCTTTGGCTTAAAGCCTTAAACACAAATGCTAGCTCAGAGAATTTATTTGGATTGGATTGGATTGGATTGGATTCCAAAAAAAACGCTTAATTTATAAAAAAATATTTTTTTCAAAATTGTTTCTACCAAACTTTTTTTTTCAGAAAGCACCTTATATGATGCTTGTAAAAAAAGCTGTGTTTAAGCTTTTTTTATTGCTTTTTTTTTTTAAAGAAAAAAGCTAATCCAAACAAACTTTTTTGAGTCCAGAAGTATTTAACTTATAAAAAAATACTTCTGATAAAAAAAAAAGATAATCCAAACAGGCCCTATATCAACGAAAAGGTTTAACTTAAATTGTTAATAACTCCAAAGTACATATATAGTCTCACTCGAGCCCACCAAAACACAATAATAGTCAACAAGCTACCTAGCCGTGCATGAATGTGTGCGCCACTCTGTTTGAAGTTCACGAGGCTTATCAATCTCTCTCTTGATATAACTTTCTTAACTCCATTGCCAAAAACTCACAAACATCTCTCCCTACTTCCTAAAGGCAATATAACTAACCCATGCATGCATGCATAATATATGCATGGGGATTGGGAGACGAGATATATAATTAAGATATCCTCCTTCAAGTTCAAAGCCTCCTCGCCGTTTTCTCTCCCACTCAAGCATCCCCCAGCTTGCTGCCAAAAAGAACTCCATTTCCCAAAGCACCTCTCTCCTAAGTTTCAAAGACTCTACCCTACACCCTATCAGAGGACCTACTCCTTTGGTGCTGACTATCATGCACAAACATGCCCTTTTCCATGCTATCTCCTTTCGTATCATTTCCTTTGTTTTCTTTCAATTTATAGTCCTGTGGATTCCAACACAATCTCCATGCATATGCATTCTTAATTAATGTCTCTGTGTTTTTTTCTCTATATCATGTTTTCATCTTCCTGTCTTACTTTCGAGTTTATCATATCAGACTTTTAGTTTACCAAACTTATATAAGATCATCTGTCTTCATAAAAATCATCATTCAAACTCACCATTATTAATAATATGTACTTAAGTTGAAAGCCAATGGTTATATATGCAAAGTGGGAAGTCTCAAGAGCAATGAATATTGAACATCAATGAATCCATTTCCCGAGGAGGTGATAAGGTCCTCTTGGTCATTTCCACTCACCCTCCTCACAACCCACAAACCCCAAACCAGAGACGCATGCAGCACCTGGCAACCTTCAGCCGCTCTCCACCATGTTTTTCAGTACTCTCCACCCCCCCATACACTAACCCTAACCCTAACCTTAACCTAACTCCAACTCAAACACCTTCCACCTTATATATCCATGCATCTGTACATGATAGAGACACAGAGACAATTAGATAGAGAGTTAAGGAATGGAAGATCAAGAGAAGGGGAATAATGGGTCTTCTTCATCTTCATCATCGTCACCCAGATGGAACCCTACCAAAGAGCAGATAGGTATACTTGAAGGGCTATACAGACAAGGGATTAGGACACCAACAGCAGAGCAAATACAGCAGATCACTGCAAGGCTGAGGCAGTACGGTTGCATTGAGGGGAAGAATGTCTTCTATTGGTTCCAGAACCATAAGGCCAGGCAGAGACAGAAGGAGAGACAGGAGACCTTTGCATACTTCACCAGCCTTGTTCATCATCCACCACCACCACCAGGCAAAGTCTTTTCATGTGTTGATCTTCCAAAAAATGAAAATGCTTTGTGTGTTTGAGATCTTTGGATTGACAGTTTGTCAATCCAATTTGATGTTTCTGTGTGTACTTACACTCTGTTTCTCTTTTGTTTAGCATGATCATATATCTGTTTCCAAAGTTCTACTTCCATTCTTATGTTTCATGGAGGAAATATAAAGTAGAAAGCTCTTTTAATTTCCTTTACTTCCTTTCACATGAAAAGTAATCTCTTTTCTCTGATGCTGTCATCTTCTTCCTTTTCAGCATTTTGCAATCCAGTTTACTTACAAGCTCCTCAAGTTGGTGGCATTGGTTTTTATCAACAACCACAATACCAAAACTCATTCTACACTTCAACTTTGAGGATGGGCATGAACAGAGAGAGATGCAAAGCAGTACATAATGGAAACCATTGCAACCATGAAGCCATTAATGGCTCCACTTCTCATCAGACTCTTGAGCTCTTTCCATTGCATCCAACTGGAATCCTTGAGGAGAAGTCTGGTAGTTCTCTAACTTCTGTGGAGTCTGAGAGCTTGGAAGAAGGAGAAGAAGAGATGGGAGATGAGAACATGCCAATATATAACTTCTTTAGTTCTAATTCTCAAAGGTTGTGCTAGATGAGAGAAGAGATCTCTTTTGTGATCTTTGTTGTTTTGATGTTCTTGTTTTTGATTTTGGAGTATCAATGTTGAGAAGAGAAAGGTGGTAACTTTTTAATTTTTGTTTTGAGATAATTGGTGGCAATTAAATTTATTTAAATAAAAAAATTATATTATCATTGAGTTCGGATCCTTTTGGATCCGACCCGAATGTTTACAAACCCGTTAATAAGTACGCGTTCGCGGAATAATATATTCTCTGAAGCTTTCCCAACTGCTCATCCAAATCGCTCTGTTTTGTTGATCTGAAGTTCTAAATCCACGAAACGCTCGATCTTTGGACTCCTCGATTGTAATTCGTGAGAAATGAGCTTTCTTTTTGGCAAGCGGAAATCTCCTGCAGGTATAGGCTTCATTTGTTTTGGAATTTTGAGTCTGCGATTGAGTTTGGTTGTTTTGAGATTCATGATTTTTCTTTTTTGAATGTTTGAAGTGGTATTGTTATTGCCTAATTGATGGAAAATTGGAATTTGTGTGAGAATTCATTGCTTCATGAATTGCATGGTCACTGCTGTATGACAAGCTCATCAGGTCTTTCCTGTGATTGATATTCAATGCCTTAGGGTTTCATGATTTTTCGTTTTTTTTTGGTATGTTTTAGAGGCTTGATTCTTGTATGGTTGATTAAAAAAATTGATTTTGGCGTGGGAATTCATTGGCTGATGAATTGCAATAAAAGCTCGTTAGGCCGTTCCCGCGATTGATCTTCAATTCTGTGGGGTTTCATGATTTTTGTGCCTTTGTATGTTCTAAACGTTTGCTTCTTGTGTATTTGATAAACAAAAGAGTTTAAACAAAATTGGGTTTTGTGTGTAAATTCATTGGCTGATGATCTATTCAGGATTTTTTGTATTTTTGTATGTTTGTATGGTCTGATTCTTGTATAGTTGATAAAAAAAATTGGATTTTGGTGTGAGAATTTATTGGCCATCTCTCAAAGAGAGTTTGAGGGTTTATGGTGTGTTTCTAGTGGCTTGTACATATTTATATAAAAAAAAAGATTTTGGTGTGAGAATTTATCGGCTGATGAATTGCAGAGCTACTGCGGGAGAATAAGCGGATGCTGGATAGATCCATAAGGGACATTGAGAGGGAGAGGCAGGGTCTTCAAACACAGGAGAAGAAGCTCATTGCTGAGATCAAGAAAACGGCCAAGCAAGGCCAGATGGTACGCTCTTCACCACATCTTGATATTATTATAGCTGTGGAGTTTCATTGCTAAACTTATGTGTTAATTCTTTATTGAAAGATATTTGTTTTGAACCATGCTCTTCTCCTTCTCTGATAGTACTGTGTTCCCTGATGATTAATCTTCATGAAAAGTTTAAGATTTTGTGGCACATGAAACATTGAGATATAGGAAGATCTTTTGTCACTTACATGCCTTAACCCCTGTGCTTTCATGTGGAATGAATATGCCCTTTGTGTCTCATAGCTGCTATGAATGCAGGTTTTGTGTTAAAAGGAGCAAATTCTAAATTTGTGAATGATTCACTTAATATCTGTCTGACCTTTGTATCTGCCTGACCTTGGCCTGGTTTCTTTACAAACCAAATACTATTTGTGCCTGTGGTTCCATCAGGAACCTTTTTTTTATCTTGATAAGCAATGAATTGAATGTGGTTTATCCACTTTATCAAAACAAAAAAGAATGATTCACTTAATGTATAGTGGTTTGTTCGCATTACTCAAGAAAAAGAAGAAAAAAATGGTGAATAATTACAGACCTAGTGAATGGCGAAGAAGAAATTTATGGGATCTGTATAGTCTAATACCTACCTTTTTGGGAAAGGGTTCAGGTATGTTTCTATGTACTTAAACTTCAAAGAGGTGTTAGAAAGCAAACTCATATTTTAGTTTAGGTACTTATTTAT
Organism: Dioscorea zingiberensis; assembly: GCA_026586065.1. Lineage (NCBI taxonomy): Eukaryota > Viridiplantae > Streptophyta > Magnoliopsida > Dioscoreales > Dioscoreaceae > Dioscorea > Dioscorea zingiberensis. The sequence continues at coordinate 1,832,822 of CM048818.1, read as the reverse complement.
GAATTAGTATATAAAGCTTTATTTAATTTTTGTTCAGTGATCAATCCGGGAAAGGGTTATTTATGCTCTCATTTTATCTGTCAAGCCAGTCATAGTTTAGATGTCTCATCGCAGGGAGCTGTAAAAGTGATGGCTAAAGACTTGATTCGTACAAGACATCAGATCACCAAGTTCTATGCTCTCAAATCACAACTGCAAGGTGTATCTCTTCGAATTCAGGTAACTTTTTTTTTCCCTAAACTGTTTCTGTTAGTAGACTAGTAATTGATGCTTCTCATAATTAATATTCGGTGAATTTCTACTCAAATTGTTCTTCAGTCGCATTCATCAAAATTTGGTTTTCCATTTTCTTTCCTGATTATGAATAGCAAAAATGGCCAACCTTGGAAGATGAATGGATTTAAACTTGTCCTTGTAGTTGTCACCCACCTCTACTATAAAAATCTTATGATGCTGAGAAAAAAACTTTGCGCTCGACATGATATCTTTTTCATCGACAAATAGGTAAAATATTCACTGGTTAGATGCTATAAATGCTAGTCTTGTATTCCTCTTTCTTTTTTTTTTGGTAACAAACAGAGCTGTAACAGCTAACAAAATACTAAATCATAACAAGATTTTCAAAACTGATCACTAGGTTCTGTAATTGGATGGGCATCTCCCCGATGCTTTTGAAGCTCCAGCCTGTGTTAGATATTCTTCCCATCTTTGCCAAATAGTCAGCTACTTGGTTCTCCTCTCTTGGAATGTACACGGTCTCCCAATGGGACATTTGCTGCAGTAGTTCCCTGCATTCTAGAGTTGTATGTCTAGTTCCCCAGCAATTATCCTCCTTGCCTTGTTGGAGAAATTGTGCTAAGCTCCCATTGTCCGTGTGAATTGTGACCTGTCTGCCTCCCAATTCAACTAGCTTCTTTAGTCCTTCCCTCACTGCTTTGAGCTCCCCATCAAAGCTTGATCCAGCCATTACAGCTGCAGCTCCTGCAATGCAGAGTTTACCTTTGTTAGTCAAGATTATAAAACCAACTCCAGCCATACTTACCTGGTCCCTCCATGATGTATCCGTGAATAACAGGAATTCATGGTTTCTCTGGTTCCACCTTTTGTGTCTCAACATGCTGAGCTCTTCTATGGGCATGTTTCTCATCATGAACTCCTCAGCAGCATATATTCCTTTCTTAGCCACCATTTGTGGGTGACTCTGTTTTGCATTGAATACCTGTTGACACCTTGATTTCCAAATCATCCATAGTACATTGGCCTTGTATTCCTCTTTCTTTAGTGAGTTGTGTGCCAAAATAGAGGAGGATGAAAACCTTGCATGGTATGTGGTCATTATAGACAAGGAGCCAAATGACAATTTGTTTCGGTAACTTCAACAACGTTACTATGATCCAACATTGAGTACCAATTTAAATGGACTGATAAGATTAGTGAAATCATAAGTTTTTACTGCATCAATTATAAGTAGTTCAGTTAATATTCTGTAATTAAAGGAAATCAGCAATTCCCCTTCCTTTTTCGGTACTTGCAGACACTGAAATCAACTCAAGCAATGGGGGAAGCCATGAAAGGTGTCACCAAGGCAATGGGGCAAATGAACAGACAGATGAACCTCCCTGCACTGCAGAAGATCATGCAAGAGTTTGAGCGGCAAAACGAGAAGATGGAGATGGTTAGTGAGGTGATGGGGGATGCCATAGATGACGCCTTGGAAGGAGACGAAGAAGAGGAAGAAACAGAAGAACTTGTGAGCCAAGTCCTCGACGAGATTGGAATCGACATCAATGCAGAGGTAGACCTCTCAATACATCACTTATTTTTCTCCCAGTCGAAAATAAACTGAGATTTCTTGTTTCTGCAGCTACTCAAAGCACCTTCAACCGCAGTCACAAAACCCGAATCTACCAACAAGCTCCCTCAAGCCGCCGAAGCAGCTGGAAATACAGAGGGTGGAATTGATGATGATTTACAGGCGAGATTAGACAATCTGAGAAAAATGTAAATCTCCCACTATGAACATATATATTTTCAGAAACATGACCAAACTCTGTTCCTACTTCTCCTTGATATATAATAAAATGATGTTTATGTGATTGTACAATCTATATTGTGATCTCTCATATTTAAAGGTTATCAATATGTCATGAGTCAAGAACAAGATCGTCATACTCACAGAAATATTTGAAAAAGGTGAAATCATATCATAACAATATGTGTGCGTTTTCATGAACTATGAATTAAAAAGAACAGGATCCCTAGGCCTATGCTCACTAGAACTGCTGATCTCCATGGCTGGTGGTGCTCTCTTATCCAGCCATGGTGCAGTGACAGTACGGCACATGGGACAGCTATAGTGAGATTGAAGCCACATATCAATGCAAGGAACGTGAAAGCAGTGCTTACACTCCGGCAACATTCTCACAGCCTCACCATCCTTGAACTCCGACAAGCAGACGGCGCAGGTGTTATCACCGTCGTCGTCCTTCCCGTACACGCGAGCCGGTGGGACGAGCTGAGCCGTTGATAAGTCTATGCTGCTCGTGGCTTCTACGTCGTTTGGCCGGCGGGGAGGCCCCCACGCTGCGCGGCGCGGGCGGCAGAAACTGACAACGATGCAGTGGTAGACGGTGAGGACGACGGCCGCCGACATGACGCCGAAGAGGGCGACAAAGACTGGCGAGAAGAAACCGGAGGAGTGGCCCATCACCGTGGGAGAGATGAACGTTAGTAAGCCTTCTTCTTCTCATGTTATTGGTTTGGCTCAGTACGTTCTGTGTTTTTTTTTTTTTTTCCTCCATTGTTTATTATAGTGGTTAAGTGAAAACGGCATTTTGAGTTTTTTAATTGCATGGCTTTTATTCTTAGACATTCCAGCCGGCTTGCATTGATCTTGTGATCGTCTCCTAGTTGAATGTTTTTGTCCTGCTGTTACACCTTAGAATGGAAGCCTTTTCTTGAAGCAATTTGAAACTTTTTTTTTTCAGTAAAAAGACAATATCAAGTTCAGAAAAATAATCAAACATGGCTGGCTTTTGCATTACCTAATCAATATGATGCCAGATGATAGGGACTCAGAAATAAATCTAAAAAGATAAAAAGTTTAGCAAAATAGTATGCCAAATGGCTAGCTAGAACATGAACAGAAAAAGACACAAACTAGATGTTCTCCAAAAGATAAAAAGAAACCAGTCAATTTAATCAACTTCTTCAATCTTAGGCCCAGCACCACCGGCAGAAGAAGGCATGTCCTCATCCATGGCAGCACCCATTCCAGCACCTTCACCCTGGTACATCTTAGCAATGATAGGGTTGCAGATGTTCTCAAGCTCCTTCATTTTGTCTTCAAACTCCTCGGCCTCTGCAAGCTGGTTACCGTCCAGCCACTGGATGGCTGCCTCGATGGCGTCCTCAATCTTCTTCTTGTCTGCAGCTGGGAGCTTGGATGCAATCTTCTCATCCTTGATGGTGTTCCTCATGTTGTAGGCATAGTTCTCCAGAGAGTTCTTGGCTTCAACTTTTTTCTTGTGTTCTTCATCCTCAGACTTGTACTTCTCCGCCTCCTGAACCATCTTCTCAATCTCCTCTTTGCTCAACCTTCCCTTGTCATTAGTGATGGTGATCTTGTTCTTCTGCCCAGTGGTTTTATCCTCAGCAGAGACATTCAGGATACCATTGGCATCAATGTCAAAGCAAACAGTAATCTGGGGAACACCTCTGGGAGCTGGAGGGATGCCGGAGAGTTCAAACTTGCCGAGAAGGTTGTTGTCTCTGGTTCTGGTTCTCTCTCCCTCGTAGACCTGGATCAGGACACCAGGTTGGTTGTCTGAGTAGGTGGAGAAGACCTGCTCCTTTTTGGTGGGAATGGTGGTGTTCCTGGGAATCAAGACAGTCATGACTCCACCAGCAGTCTCCAGACCAAGGGAGAGAGGGGTGACATCCAGGAGTAGCAAATCCTGGACCTTCTCATTGCCCTCACCGCTCAAGATGGCAGCTTGGACAGCAGCACCATAGGCAACAGCCTCATCAGGATTGATGCTCTTGCAGAGTTCCTTTCCATTGAAGAAGTCTTGCAACAGTTGCTGGACTTTGGGGATCCTGGTTGAGCCACCAACCAACACAACATCATGGACAGTGCTCTTGTCCATCTTAGCATCCCTCAAGCACTTCTCCACTGGCTCCATGCACTTCCTGAATAAATCCATGTTGAGCTCCTCAAATCTGGCTCGGGTGATGGTGGTGTAGAAATCAATCCCCTCATATAGAGAATCAATCTCTATGGTGGTCTGAGCTGTGGAAGAGAGTGTTCTCTTGGCTCTCTCACATGCTGTTCTCAGTCTTCGCAGAGCTCTGGGGTTGCCACTGATGTCCTTCTTGTTCTTCCGCTTGAATTCCTGGACAAAGTGATTCACCATCCTGTTATCAAAGTCCTCTCCACCAAGGTGAGTGTCACCAGCTGTGGCCTTCACCTCAAAGATGCCTTCTTCAATGGTGAGTAAAGATACATCAAAGGTGCCACCGCCAAGATCGAAAATGAGGACATTCTTCTCGCCAGTGCTAGTGGCCTTCTTGTCAAGACCATAGGCAATAGCAGCAGCCGTGGGCTCATTGATGATTCTCATAACATTTAGGCCAGAAATGACACCAGCATCCTTTGTAGCTTGGCGCTGTGAGTCATTGAAGTAGGCAGGGACTGTGACCACAGCATTCTTGATGGTGGTGCCAAGGTAAGCTTCAGCAATCTCCTTCATCTTAGTGAGGACCATGGATGAAATCTCCTCTGCAGAAAACTGCTTCTCTTCGCCTTTGTACTGCACACAGATCATGGGCTTGTCACCGGGGCCTGGGATGACCTTGAATGGCCATAGCTTCATGTCACTCTGAACAGAGGGATCACTGAAGCGCCTGCCAATTAGCCGCTTTGCATCTGGATACCAGGAATCATCAATCACAATGAATTCAATAGAGATCTTTTTTATCCAATTCAACAATTGACAGGGAAAAGAAACAGATCCAAATAACAAGATTAATGGCCATTATTATTTAGTTTGAGAAACCATCAAAACAACTATATTGAAAGCAGATAGACAAAGAATAAACAAATTGAGAGAATTAGTTACCACTACATTACAACAACATGAGATGCTATGCATACATCGAATTGACAACATATGAGATAACCAACCATCAATTCAGTCTCTATGGATCATTTTTATTTCTGAAAATTTATCTGGATTTTGGGGCAGTTGATATAAGGATCCTAATTTTCTAATTTTCTAATCTTTTTTTAAATAATATTTAATTCTGATTTTAATCAATACATCCATGGATAGAATCTATTCCTATTTCAAAGAATGGAGAACTTTCCAGCCATAAAAATTCTAGAGATTTAATAAAAAGGAAAAGGTCACTTTGCATGGAAAAACCAACAGAGAAATACGATTAAGTTACTCAAATTTCACACCGTTCAAATTAAAATAAAAAATCACAGAAGCAATCATGAAAGCATAAACCCTAAACATCACAATTAAATAGAAAAAAAATATTTAAAAAATTGCATATAAAATTTGAGATAAAAACAGGCATCGAAAATAACACATAATAAGAACGAGGGAAGATATCAATCAAGCAGAACCCTAAACAGGCATAAACCTAAACATCACAATTAAATAGAAAGAAATATAAAAAATTGAATAGAAAATTTGAGATAAAGCCATGCATCGAGAATAACACATAATAAGAGCAAGGGAAGATATCAATCAAGCAGAACCCTACATAAAACCTAAACATCACAATTAAATAGAAAGAAATATAAACAATTGAATAGAAAATTTGAGATAAAAGCCATGCATCGAGAATAACACATAATAAGAACAAGGGAAGATATCAATCAAGCAGAACCCTAAACAGGCATAAAACCTAAACATCACAATTAAATAGAAAGAAATACAAAAAATTGAATAGAAAATTTGAGATAAAGCCATGCATCGAGAATAACACATAATAAGAACAAGGGAAGATATCAATCAAGCAGAACCATAATCAGGCATAAAACCTCAACATCACAATTAAGTAGAAAGAAATATATACAATTGAATAGTAAATTTGAGATAAAAGCCATGCATCGAGAATAACACATAATAAGAGCAAGGGAAGATATCAATCAAGCAGAACCCTACATAAAAGCTAAACATCACAATTAAATAGAAAGAAATATAAACAATTGAATAGAAAATTTGAGATAAAAGCCATGCATCGAGAATAACACATAATAAGAACAAGGGAAGATATCAATCAAGCAGAACCCTAAACAGGCATAAAACCTAAACATCACAATTAAATAGAAAGAAATACAAAAAATTGAATATAAAATTTGAGATAAAGCCATGCATCGAGAATAACACATAATAAGAACAAGGGAAGATATCAATCAAGCAGAACCATAATCAGGCATAAAACCTAAACATCACAATTAAGTAGAAAGAAATATATACAATTGAATAGTAAATTTGAGATAAAGCCATGCATCGAGAATAACACATAATAAGAACAAGGGAAGATATCAATCAAGTAGAACCCTAAACGGGCATAAAACCTAAACATCACAATTAAGTAGAAAGAAATATATACAATTGAATAGAAAATTTGATAAAAAAAACCATGCATCGAGAAAAATACATAACAAGAACAAGGGAAGATATCAATCAGGCAGAACCCTAAAACAATAATCAAAGACCAAGTGCAGCACAGAGCAGAGGACTCACCAAAAACGGTGTTGGTAGGGTTCATGGCGACCTGGTTCTTAGCAGCATCGCCGATGAGCCGCTCGGTGTCGGTGAAGGCGACATAGGACGGAGTAGTCCTGTTGCCCTGATCGTTGGCAATGATCTCCACCCGATCGTGCTGCCATACCCCAACACACGAGTACGTCGTCCCAAGATCGATTCCGATCGCCGGACCCTCTCCCTTCGCCATCGAAACTCACCAAATAAAAAGATCGAAAAAATCGAAAAAGAACAGAGAAAATCAAACCTCGAAGATGATAATTCTCAATGAGAGACGTGAAGACCACCGTGAGTTCCATTATAAAGAAAACTTCGTCTTTCGGGAATGTTCGATGGGGAGCGTGTCAACCGTTGGATTGATTAGATCCAACGGCAGTGAGCCACTTCGATTCTCTCCAGAGGCTTCCCGCTCTCTCTAGGAAGTTCTAGAAGGCTCTCATAAGTGGTTACTTGCGCGCTATGTTTCCACGTGTCTTCTTGGGCCCCAGCTGGGCTTGGATTGATGGGCTTTATGGGTTTCCATTGGGCTTACTCGGAAACAGCCGAACAGGTCAGTGTTAGCCCATTATAGAATGCGCACGTGGGTATTGGTCAGGACACGTGCGAATTCTACGATTCCCTCCTCTTCCTCGGAAGGCACGGACCTTTGGCAATCTTTCACAAGATCGCGGAAGCTCCCGGGGATTCTCAAATTCGTTTCCTTTCTCGGATTCCATGCTTTTCTTTAGATCCGAAGACTGCGAAGGATTTCGTCTCTTGATCCGTCGACTTTGATGAGGTATTCCGTTGAAACCCTAATCAATTGGGTTTTTCTGGATTGATTTTGGTCATGAAGTGTTGTTTTTGTGTGATTTTTTTTTTCTTTCATTTTGTGTGCTTATGAGCTATTGTGTGTTTACGAATGTGGTGGGAATTAGATGCATGAATGCGAATGATGCTGCATGCTTGGACAATTGAATGAATTGAATGAAAAATAGAAATGCATGATGCGAAGGGAAAGCTTATAATTCGGCAATGGATTTCATTTTTAATATCGAAATTCAATGGTGGAACTGAGAAGGCTGGACATGGGTGAAGAATTCTTATTCAGTGGCTGTCTAGTTTGGTTAGAATAAGAGAAAAGACTGACACTTTTGTTATATATTGGTAGTTCCAATAGTAATTGGTAACATGATTTCACTAGTTTCAAAGGCCCTTTTAGGAGGTAGGAGATGCAGTATGCAGACATGTATGGAATTTGTGAAAATAGGAGCATTTCGAAAGCTATGAAGCACAAATGATTTTCTCCAAGCATTTGCTTTCTTGGAAATTATTTTTTGATTTGTCACTTCTAGTTTTTGTACAAGATATATGACGGAAATAAATGTATCAATGACTTGCCACTTGTTTTGCACAAGGAAGTACAAAGATATGTTCATCTGCAATTACTGATAAAGTCTTTTTTATATTAATTTCAGGCCAATTTGGAGAATTAGACTCAAGACTTGATAGTATGCCACTTCATATATGATTGGAGTGTCAAACTCACTACCTTACACCGGTGGTGTATATGAGATTGGAGCCTTTTCTTCTGATTCAAGTGAGACACTTCAGTTATGTCTGGATCAAGTGATAACTTTCAGTCACAAAGCAAAGCCGCTAGCAAAAATATGCCTAAAATAAGAATCGCTTCATCTACCCGGGGAACCATTTCACAGAAGGCCTTAAGTCACATTCAACCTTTGAAATCATTAAGGCTAGGACAAGGTCCCAGTAGTCAGGTTGTGTGGTTTTTAATAAAAGTTGCGGCTCTGGAAGGAGTTCGAAGGCTCTCCACACCAAGGTTTCCATTTGTATGGCGAGCAGTGCAGGCATTTCAATTTCTTTGCTATCCACCATTCAAATGGATTCAGAGATGGGCTCCTTTCAAGCTATTGGTACATGGTGCACAGGTTTGTCTAAATTCATTCATTACTGTTCTGGAAGAAATATCCGGTTGGATTTATATGTTTACTAACCTCATTTGGCTTTATGGTGATTTATTATTTTTATTCGAGTCTGCTTGACAATTTGCAAGGATAAAGAGTTCATGCGATGTGGCCTCCCTTTTCTGCCAGTTAATCAGATTGTTTTATTTTGCATATGATTTATGATCCGTATTGTTGTTTGAATTGCACGTCGAGGTATAATTGTATCCTGCCCCTAGGGAACAATATTGTTCTGCAATGTATATTCACAAAATTCTGATGTACATGTGTGTAAGATTGCATTCTGATCCATTTAATTCACAATCTTTTGTAGGCTTCACATTAGCAATACTACAAATGCACAGCAGGAATTTTTTCATTTCAATTTCAATCCAAACAGATTAAAACTTCCATAAATGTCCCCCCTACCCTGCTGGTGACTGAGAATTACATGGGGCTCTGTATAACCGTAAGCTGATGTGTCTATCCATCTGTTCAAAGTCTTGGCAGTAGTTGTCTTATGACTCTTATCATAAGTATCATAGAGCTAATATCACTGGGATAATTGTGACTATCCTGGATTTAGTATTCAGATCTAAAGGCATGTTTAAGTGTTGATGAACGTGGTATCATGCTCGTAAGTGCACTGACCCATCATGTGCTGAGAGGTTTCATATAATTTTTATTGTGTTTCATGTGGTGTTGGCTGGTGTGATGATACATATTTCTTGTTGCCTTTTCCAATAGGTTTTAACTATTGGTATGCGAGATTTTTGGGACCATAACTTATGGAATCAAATGTTCAGGAGCTTATACAACATTATCATTTTGATATAATTAGCTTCTGTTATTATTTTATTTTATTACTCTAATTAGATTATGGCCCCTAGTTATAGCTTCTCTCCACCATCTGTTAATAGAAAAGTTTGTTTTCAATAACCATGATGTGCTTATTATAATGGGAAGCTGTTATAATATTTATTCTTTTGCTTCTTGAATATACTGCTTTTCTATTTTTTGCTTATTTGAGGTTTGCTATATTTGATTTGGCAGAAACTTTCTAGGCCTTTAATGCTTCTTTCAATTACAACTGCTCTCTCAGAGTTCTCTGAGAATCATCCTAAAACATTCAATACAGTGGATGACTCTCAGTCACAGCCTGAATCTACTGAGGACGCATCAACTTCTGATATTAGGTGGGTAAAGTATGATTTTTGTCAATCGCCTCATTGCTTGTTCTTAGGACTCCGATAAATGTTTAGGATGTGTATATGCTGAAGACAAAAGCACAGTAGTAGACTTGAAGCTTGTGCCTAGAGATTGAAAAGATTATTTACCATATTGGACTTCTAGGTTTCTGCAAGTGAAATATATATATATATATATATATATATATATATATATATATATATATATATATATATATATATATATATTCCTTGGTGAACGTCTAATCACATTTTCCAATTGTAGAACTTCCTATCTTCACGCAGTGGTTTGAAATTTGTTATCTATCCTAAATAATTAATGTTCTCTCTGCATACAAACCCATAAAATTGCCAGTTTTCATATGCTTTAAAATTGTGCTTTCCAGGAACTCTGATGAACCTCTTGAGGACATAGTCTCTGAAAATTGGTCAATACAACTTCGAGTAGAGTTGGCAAAAGTTGGAATCACTTTGCCTGAAAGGTAAATTTCTCTTCATTTTCTATTCATGACTTGCTTTATTATATTTATACACAAGAGTTTAACATAATTCCTTGCAATGAAACATGGTTTATAATATAGATATCATTCTTCTTTATTAATACCATTTGGATGTTTTTCTATAGAGCTTATTTTTAAATTTGAATTATCATGCCCTTTTCTGGAGTACATGAGCGAGATGAAATTTTATCCAGGATTAATCAGGATGAGCTCCAAAGGTTCTATACTGCAGCAAATGGGGACTTTTCATGTTTACTTGCATCCATTAAGAAGACCATTAGATGGAGGGAAACATACAGTATGCTTTCAGCAAAAGAATTGGAAATGTGGTCACATTGGGTCTTTTGGCATGGTTTTGATATGATGCTTCGACCATGCCTTATCATTCGCCTTGGCCTTGCATGCTCTAGTTTAATGCCCCAGGATAGACCACGATTTGTTCAAGCTATTGGTATGGTTTTATTCAACTTATCTGTCTCATCTTTTCTTGGTCATTTCAACATGAACAGGGGTTAGGCTATTATGTGCCACTTACTCTGAATCCCCAACTACTTGTCTCATAATCTATCCCGCATTGCTGTCAATCTTGAGATTAGTGCAATAATAACTACAATGTTGTGTTATAGTTATTTTTGCAATTCCTAGTCATTATTATATGGAATCAGCTTTGTTAAGTTTATACTTTTATTTCTGTTGTAGTATCTCAACTCGAACTTGGGATCCTGCATTTGGTCAATGAAGAAGATCCACGGATTACTGTCTTGATGGATTGTGAAGGACTATCACCGTTTAGATTCCCTATGAATATGTTGAGATCCTGTTCAAGTCTAGTACAAGATCATTTTCCAAACCGTCTTGCAACTTTATTTCTTATACGGCTTCCTCCACTTGTCCGGGTTGTTGCACAAACTTTTATTCAAGTAAGTTACTAGGTTCATATTCTCTACCGGTTGTTCTCAGGAGATCCAATGCTAACATTGAACGTATAAATCATAATCTCAACAATTTTTCCTGATTGTACTCCCTTACTTTTCCAGGTTCTAAAGCCACCAACTCGGCAGAAACTGCGCATTGAGGGAGAAGGCTACCTGAAAGCTCTTTCAGAGTATCTTCAACAGTCTGTACCTGCATTTCTCGGCGGAAGCTGCATGTGTCCAAAATGCCGAATCCTTCTTCGTGAAATTAAACAAGAAAGAACTGAAACCAGTAGAGCTGATACCTGCCGAGACACCCCTGATGGCGAAGTAGCCCTCCTTCCTTATCCAATTACGGAGCTCCCCTCAAATGGCAACTTCGAGCATATTCTTCGAGCTATTATAGTTGCATTCCTCATGCTTTGGATCTTCGTAGCCTTTCTTGCTGGGATGCATGATCCAGACTCTCTTGCTTATCCTCCCTTTTGAACTGTTAAGAGCCTCTGTATGTTGAGGAATTCTTCTATTATACTTCGGATATTAGCGTTTGCGATATGAAAGTGATCTGTATAATAATAATAAATTGATTGTTAGATATCAAAATAGGTATTGTTTGCAATAGATGAATTTTTGCAAGTCTTTGTGGACTGAGAATTCATATAGTCGTCCCCATCTAATATGGGATTAGGGCTTAGTTGTTGTTGTATTCAGTAGATGGTCTTCATGTTTCAGCAGCTAAACTGGCTGCACTACAAACACCAATAGGCAGCTGTATTGTGAAAAGTCAACTTATTATTATTATTATTATTATTATTATTATTATTATGAGACTAGAGAAAAATAATAATGAAATAGTATTCTAAAAAACAAAGTCATAAATATTGGAATTATATATGTAAATAAGATATTTATAGAAATATTAACATTGTGGGAAATATACATGTATATCGCTAGAAATTATCCCAATTGCTTATATACCTATGAAAATATACCTTTAAGTTTCTATTAAGATATGTTAATTGTTATTAATATAAAGACCTTAACTAGAATTAAATTGGAAATATATTTTATATTTTAATTTAATTTTTTTTAATATGAATATTTTTTATCTAGATATATATGTGAAGGGTATAATAGTATTTTCACTTTTGTTAACTTAAGAGGGATATATTTGAAATTTTCCAGGCCCATTTAATTTCAGCCCATAAAGTGGGACCCGCCGCTCATACCCCATTTGGTCACGCCATCACGGCACGGGTTGGGACTCTTTGTCGCGGCTTCGCCATTACTGCGCTTCTTATCTCCATCATCATCGATCTCCAATTCTCCGAGGTAAACAACTCCATCAACACTCACTTTTTTTTTTCCTCTTGTTTTCTTTCACTAATTCCTCTGTTTTGATAATAGCCATTGATCTCAGATCAAACTCTTTGTTGTTTGGTTTAGATGAAAGTTTAGGAATGGATAAATAAGTGCTTTCATGCGATTTTTATTGAGATATTCCTTGCTTTTAGGAGTTGAAATGCTGTTCTAATGATTATAGAATTTGTTCTTCCATCATTTTCAATGCTTTAAAGTTGAATGTAATTTTTGGAGAATAATCGGGAGATGAATAGTTGGAGATTCGCTGTGTTTTCTTTCTATGATTTTCGGTGATTTCTATAAATTTATATCTTTTTTTATACTAAAAGAGTAAAATTTTAGCTTTATAGTATAAGAGCAAGAAGTTTAGTAGCTTCTCTTCTTCTTATCTTCAATCTTGAAGCACTTCGGTTGGCTAGACCATGGCATGCTAATCGGCTTAGTCATCCTCTTAATTTTTTTTTAAATTATTATTTTTTTTGTTGGTGATTTTTAACCACAAAATTTTAGTGTCTTATAGATACAATTTTTATAATTTTTTTGTTGGCATGATAAAGCTGATTTTTGTATTTTTTTTAGGCTAGTAGAGACTCAATTGAGATTGAGTTTAGGAAAAGAAGAATATTGGAATGGAGAGCATGGGGAAGTTTAGGTTCTGTATTGATAGAGGAGGAACTTTCACAGATATTTATGCTGAAGTCCCTGGTCAATCAGATTGCCGTGTGATGAAACTCTTGTCAGTGGATCCAGCAAATTATGACGATGCTCCGGTGGAAGGGATTCGAAGAATCCTAGAAGAATGCACAGGTGAGAAGATCCCCCGATCTTCAAAGATCCCCACAGACAAGATTGAGTGGATCCGCATGGGTACTACAGTTGCCACCAATGCTCTCCTTGAGAGAAAAGGCGAGAGAATTGCTCTTTGTGTGACTCGGGGCTTCAGAGACTTGCTTCAGATTGGAAACCAAGCTCGTCCAAACATCTTTGATCTCACTGTTGCAAAACCTTCCAATCTATATGAGGAGGTTATAGAGGTTGATGAGAGGATTGAGCTTGTTCTTGATAAAGAAAGCATGACGGCTTCTTCTTTGGTGGAAGGGATATCTGGGGAGCCTATCAGGGTGGCAAAGCCACTTGACAAAGAAGCACTGAAGCCTTCACTGAAAATTTTGCTTGATAAAGGAATAAGCTGTTTGGCCATTGTTCTGATGCATTCTTACACTTATCCTCACCATGAGATCTTGGTCGAGGAACTTGCTTTGAGTATGGGCTTTAGGCATGTGTCTCTATCATCAGCTTTGACTCCAATGGTTCGTGCAGTGCCTCGGGGTCTAACAGCAAGTGTAGATGCATACCTGACACCTGTCATTAAAGAATATTTATCGGGTTTCATGTCTAAATTTGAAGGAGGGCCAGAGAAGGTGAATGTATTGTTTATGCAGTCCGATGGAGGTCTTGCACCTGAGCAAAGATTTTCTGGGCATAAGGCAGTCTTGTCAGGTCCTGCTGGAGGAGTTGTCGGTTACTCACAAACCCTTTTTGGGCTTGAAACAACGAAACCCCTTATTGGTTTTGACATGGGTGGCACTTCCACTGATGTCAGTCGTTATGATGGGAGCTATGAGCAAGTTCTTGAGACTCAAATTTCCGGTGCCATAATTCAAGCACCTCAACTTGACATCAATACAGTGGCTGCTGGTGGAGGGTCTAAGCTCAAATTCCAGTTCGGTTCTTTCCGTGTAGGCCCTGAATCTGTTGGGGCACATCCTGGTCCTGTTTGTTACAGAAAAGGAGGGGAACTAGCCGTGACGGATGCTAATTTGATACTTGGAACTGTCATACCAGACTACTTCCCATCCATCTTTGGCCCAAATGAGGATCAGCCATTAGACATTGAAGCTACAAAGAAAGCATTTGAAAAACTGTCTGTTGAGATCAATTCTTATAGAAAGAATCAGGACCCATTAGCAAAGGATATGTCAGTGGAGGAGATTGCTCTTGGATTTGTAAATGTGGCCAATGAAACCATGTGCCGTCCTATAAGACAACTGACAGAAATGAAGGGCCATGAAACTAGAAACCATGCACTTGCATGCTTTGGAGGTGCTGGTCCTCAGCATGCATGTTCCATTGCTAGGTCTTTGGGCATGTCTGAAGTCCTAATTCACCGATATTGCGGGATACTAAGTGCATATGGAATGGGCTTGGCTGATGTTGTTGAAGAGAGACAAGAGCCCTATTCTTCTGTTTATGATTCAGATTCTGTGCTTGAGGCATCCCGCAGGGAGACTGCTCTGACATTGCAAGTAAAACAAAGATTGAGAGAACAGGGCTTTAGAGATGAAAGCATTTTGATAGAGTCATATCTTAACTTGAGATATGAGGGTACTGATACTGCCATCATGGTGAAACGACAGAAAGATGGGCAGGAGAATGACTATGCTGCAGAGTTCTTGAAACTTTTCCAGCAAGAGTATGGATTCAAACTACAGAATAGAAAGATCCTTATATGTGACGTTAGAGTTCGGGGTATAGGAGTTACCAACATCTTGAAGCCTAAGGAACTACAACCAGCTTTGGGAGATCCTACATCTGAAGGCTTGTACAAAATTTATTTTGGAAATGGATGGCAGGAAACCGCTTTGTACAAGCTGCAGAATATGGGTTACGGTCACACATTACAAGGCCCTTCTATCATCATGAATGGCAACAGTACTGTCATTATAGAACCAAACTGTAAAGCATCAATCACAAAGTATGGCAACATAAGAATTGAAATTGATTCATCCCAAAGCACCGTGAAAATTTCAGAGAAGGTTGCAGATGTGGTGCAGCTATCAATCTTTAACCATAGGTTTATGGGCATTGCAGAACAGATGGGTCGCACACTTCAGAGAACTTCCATCTCGACAAATATAAAGGAGCGCCTTGATTTTTCGTGTGCTCTTTTTGGCCCAGACGGAGGACTTGTTGCTAATGCACCTCATGTTCCTGTTCATCTGGGGGCTATGTCTAGTACCGTCCGTTGGCAATTGAACTACTGGGGTGATAATCTTAGTGAAGGAGATGTTCTAGTTACTAATCATCCTTGTTCAGGAGGCAGCCATCTTCCAGATATAACTGTCATCACACCGGTTTTTGATACTGGGAAGGTGGTGTTTTTTGTTGCGAGCCGAGGACATCATGCAGAGATTGGTGGTGCAACTCCGGGAAGCATGCCACCTTTTTCAAAGTCTATTTGGGAAGAGGGTGCTGCAATAAAAGCATTCAAACTTGTAGAGAAAGGTGTCTTCCAGGAAGAAGGAATCATCAAGCTGCTTCTGTCACCTTGTTCTGATGATTATTCTGGTCCTCAGATTCCGGGAACCCGTAGGCTTCAAGACAATTTATCAGATCTCCATGCACAAGTAGCTGCAAACCAGAGGGGAATAACTCTGATCAAAGAACTTATTGAACAATATGGTCTAGAAACTGTCCAATCATATATGACCTACGTGCAAACAAATGCAGAAGAAGCCGTGAGGGAAATGCTCAAAGTAGTGGCAGCTAATTTAGAGAAAGAGAAGGGTTCTGCTGTCATTGAGGAGGAAGATTACATGGACGATGGATCTTGTATACATCTAAAACTAACTATTGATGGCAAAAAAGGTGAAGCAACTTTTGATTTCACAGGAACCAGTCCTGAAGTCTATGGGAACTGGAATGCACCTGAAGCAGTGACTTCCGCTGCAGTGATCTACTGCCTCCGTTGCTTGGTGAATGTTGACATTCCACTGAATCAAGGGTGTTTAGCTCCTGTGAAAATTCATATCCCGGAAGGTTCTTTCCTCTCTCCAAGCGACAAGGCTGCTGTAGTTGGTGGCAATGTGCTTACATCTCAACGAGTCACTGACGTTGTTCTGACCGCATTTCAGGCTTGTGCATGCTCTCAAGGCTGCATGAACAATCTGACATTTGGAGATGATACCTTTGGTTACTACGAAACCATCGGAGGTGGCAGTGGAGCTGGTCCAAGCTGGGATGGCACAAGCGGAGTCCAGTGCCATATGACAAACACAAGGATGACCGATCCTGAAATCTTCGAACAGCGGTATCCAGTTCTCCTTCATAGGTTCGGTCTGCGCGAAAACAGCGGAGGTGCTGGTCTCCACAGAGGAGGTGATGGCCTTGTTAGGGAGATAGAGTTTCGGCGCCCTGTTGTGGTTAGCATTCTTTCAGAAAGGCGAGTTCATGCTCCAAAAGGCTTGAAGGGCGGAAACGACGGTGCCCGTGGGGTTAATTACCTGATCAGCAAAGACAAACGAAGACTATATCTTGGAGGGAAGAACACCATCCTCGTGAATGCAGGGGAAATTCTTCAGATACTGACTCCAGGTGGTGGTGGCTATGGCTCAGTCTCTTCTTGTTAGACGTTGATTCTCTGTTTTGCATCAGAATGCCATCTTTCAACAGGAATAACTCCATCTTGAATTACAACAGATACATAATGATGATGAAAAACAGGCACAACTTCTATGTTTTTTCGATATTGCTTCACAGGAATCAGATGAGAAATCTTGAACATTAACATTATCTTTTCCAGGTGTTCATCTTGAATTACAACAGATACATAATGAAGATGAAAAACAGATTTATATGTTTTTCAATATTGGTTCACATGAGAAAAGTTGGCTAATCCATTCTCTTTCACAAGAAGTTTAGGATTTAAATCATGTCTGTGACGTGCTTCAAGCCACTTCACAAGAACATTAAAATTGTCTTTTTCAGGTTTTTTTCTTCCAAGTTATGTCTTATTATGTGTTGTGTCATTATGTTAATCTATTTGAAAGTGATGCTGTGATGGTGGCCAAATTGAACTCTTCTTCCACTAACCTTTTTATCACTAATCCTTATCATGCTTCTTACACATGTAACCTTAGAAATTTATATAATTATGTATTATTTCCCTATAAAACCATATTTGAGTATTTCCCCTATAATTAACATTGAGCTAAAATTTCTTATCAAAAAATTAATGTTTTTAATGAGAAATGTTCTTTTGAAAAATAATTTTAACTTGAAAATTGAGGTATATAAATGAAAATTTCTCAGGTGTCACGTCATGGAGGATAAAAATTTTGAGAGGTTATTAAACTATCATATCTTTTACTTTGGATATCAAGCTTCAATTTGTATTTTTTTAGAATTTTAATACACTCCACCCGACCAATCTGGCAGACATATAAGATAATTATCACTAGTTTTTTTTTAGGTATTTTTTTGTTGAAATCAAATAGAAGTAGGGGATCAAGAAATACAAATTAAAATTTGGTATCTAAAATGAGAGATGGACGGTCATGATTGACTTGAGAGTCAATTGTCATGTGCCACTGCCAACTATTTGAGATCCCCGTATAACTATTTGAGGCGGCCCAAAGGTTTATGAAGAGAAGCTTGGAGTTCGCAGATGTCACCCCAACTCAGATCGCCGGAGGCTGACGCCTCGAGGACGAGTCTGCAGCCCAAGAAAGAACCTGAAGCATCAAAATCTTGATCAAAAATGTGACACTGTCTGAATTTATATATCTTTTTGTCCATTTTGGTTAAGATTTCATGTACTAAATTTTTATATCATTATCAATAAATAATATGGTTTATCCACTTATTTAAAAAAATAAAATAAAAGTTTGATATCCAAAATGAAAGTTGGATATAGTTTGATTATCTGTCAAGATTTTTACCCGGTCATGGACGGTCATGATTGATTCTGAGAGAGTCAATTGTCATCAAGCCTCATGGTGCCAACTATTTGACATCCCCGTATAATGTCATTATCATGTATAAATAAAGCCCTAAAACCTTCAAATTTCTCACATTTGGAAATTTTTTTTTTACAAGAAAGGTAAGAATTCTCCTGGTTTTCTCATCTCTGACGGTGAATTGGGAATCGGAGATCTCGATTTGGTTCTCTTGGTAGCCCGGCGCTTTCATCATTCGATGCACCATCCGGTGGTTTTCGTGTTTTCGAAGCGTTTGCCCCTTCTTTAATCATTCGCTTTTCTCTTGATTTGATTTGGGTTTAATTATATATCGTTTGGTTTGATCGGTTGGTGCGAGGTCTATATAAGGCCGATTGGATCTCTTGTGTTTTTCGTGAGCTGTTGAGGTTGTTGTTTGATCGATTTGAGCTGTCGATTGAGGTTTCCATTATGTTCATTTTCATCTAGATTTTGATTTAGGCAGTGAATTTTTTTTATTTTATTGATTGAAGTGTTTGGAAAATTGCTTTTCCATTGCTAGTTTTTGGTTATTTCCTAGTTTTTATTCTCTGGAAACTGGATTGGTTAATGGTTTATTTTTCTGGTTTTCAAAAGTTTGTTTTTTTTTTTGGGTATATTTTGGGTGAGATCTAAGTGTTATTAGTTTTTTTTTAACAATAGATCAAGAACAATGAAGAAGGAATCCACCAATGGGGAGCATACCGCCGTGGCCAAGCCTCCTCCAACCCCATCCCCTCTGCGATTTTCCAAGTTTTTTCAGGTAAAGCTCGTTCTTTTTATACCCTTCGAGTTGTTGGGAATCAGATCAGCATTTCAGTTTTGAGTTCTTTGAACCATTAATTTGATTCATTAGAAAAAAAAAGCATCATTTTTGGATGGAAAAAAAATCATATCGCTTTTCTGAATGGCAGTCGAACATGCGGATCTTGGTGACCGGTGGTGCTGGGTTCATTGGATCTCATCTGGTGGACAAGTTGATGGAGAATGAGAAGAATGAGGTACACTTCTCTGATGGCTTCTCTCAGTTTTCATGCATTTATAGTGTAATTTAATTCAATTACTTCACATCTGAAGATGCACTTTATGCTAATCTCAGAGATTTAGACTTTATGCTGGCTTTTAAGGTCTGCCCCACATGCATATGGTCCACAGGGATTTTTTTTTTTTTTTTTTGTACATTTTTCTCTACTAAAAGAAATGCTGATATAGCATGTAATCCTCTATTTCTACCTGCAAAATGTCTGCCATTCTCTTGTGCTATATAATTGATTATGTGGATTATTTATATCACAAACTGTTGTACTGCTACCATTGGCTTAACTTTTATGTCTGGGAAGATCAGAATTTTCTTTCTGAACTTGCAGGATGGTTGTTTAATGTTATTTGAAGCTAACTGAAGTTTTTTGTCTGGCCACTTATAATAGAATATTTCCATTTTTTGGTGATCATTGTAATGGTTGTGTTTATTCCTTTTACTCAGGTTATTGTTGCTGATAACTTCTTTACTGGGTCGAAGGACAACCTTAGAAAATGGATTGGTCATCCAAGATTTGAGCTCATACGTCATGGTACTGTTACATTATCCTCTTTCAAGCTTAATACCTCCCCCTCCCATTTAATATTTCCATTGGGATTTGCATATGGATAAACTACAAAATCAAAACATTTTATTGGTCTTTCTCCATTCTTGCAGATGTCACTGAACCATTGCTCGTTGAGGTTGATCAGATCTATCATCTTGCTTGCCCTGCATCTCCAATTTTTTACAAATACAATCCTGTGAAGGTATGTCTTTTTGCATGAATGGAGCAAATCTACCACTTGTGGAACTTTAGGACAGTGCTGAGGTCATTAATCGTGTTTAGTGATAAATATACCATCTGACACATATTCTAAGGTCATAGACCGATTAAGTAATATGCTCAATTCAAGGCACTTTGGGTAGTGTTGCAAATAAGTAGTATATTGCTATGGTCTTTCTGTTGCCTAACTGTTGTTACTAAAAGCTTGCAAATTGGGTAATGCTGCTATGAACTCTATGTCATGCTTAATCCTTTGATTTGGAGCTCTTTGACCACTGTTTGAGTATCAATAGACCTTGATGGAGAGGTTTAGATTTGAACTCTATCTCAAAAGTGATTAGCATTCATGTTATGAGCCAATAGTTCCATACCTCCACGGTGTGTAGGCTAAACAAACTGGAGTTCAATTTACTTTAAGAGTTCTCTGGGGACTCTTTACCACTTGTTGCATCTGTTGTCCTGTAGATTTCTCTGTGTCCTTTGGTAGTTGGTATCTTGAATTATGAATATACTTTGTCCCTCGATTTCCTTAATTTTTGCATGCATGTCTTGTGGAACAATATGTATGTGTTATTAAACTTGGAAGGGAATGATTTTAAATTGATATTTGACAGACAATAAAGACAAATGTTATTGGTACCTTAAACATGTTGGGGCTTGCAAAGCGTGTTGGAGCAAGGTAGCATTAGATGCATTTTTGTGTTAGTTGATATTTGTTGATTTGTGGACCAAAATTGTTTCTTATTCTCCTGCATAATTTTTTTTTTACAGGATCTTGCTGACATCAACTTCTGAGGTTTATGGCGATCCTCTTGAGCATCCACAAACAGAGGAGTATTGGGGAAATGTTAACCCAATTGGTATGTTTTCATCTTCCATTCAAAATGATTGCCCCTGCTGAATTTCAATTTGCATCCCAGTCTCTGCGACATAATACACCACTTTATTCTTTTGCATCACTTATTTTTGCTTTTTAATGGAAATGCAAGTCCACCCCTTAAGGCGCAAGGATACAAGTTTTCGGGAATATGAATTTTAAGATATTTCACATTGTTTTATGTTTCCTACAGGAGTCAGGAGCTGCTATGATGAGGGAAAACGTGTGGCAGAAACATTGATGTTTGATTACCACAGGCAACATGGAATAGGTTAAAACTCCTCCTGCTCCTAAATGTTAATTTATTATTATTTTTGTTACTTCACGCGATACTTTCTTTTTATCCCACATGAGAGAATTTGGCTATAGGCTCACAAATTTTCCTTTATTGTGGGTTGGATGTTTCTTTGAAAAGAAATCCGAATTGCTAGAATTTTCAATACTTATGGACCAAGAATGAACATTGATGATGGCCGTGTTGTTAGCAATTTTATTGCTCAAGCAATCAGGTAAATTTTCTTGTTTGATCTTCTTAAATTTAATCATGTGTTTGTTCTTACAAGTTCACCTTCTTGTGTCTTATAGTAATATTTTTTTTAAAAAAAAATTATTGTTGATATAGGGGTGAATCACTAACTGTTCAAGCTCCTGGAACACAAACCCGGAGCTTCTGTTATGTTTCTGACATGGTATCCATTACTATTTCCTTTGTCACTGAATCTAGAACTTAATGTAGAAGTGTAAGTTAACTGTAGAACTGATTGTACTTTATTTCTCCATCTTAGGTCGATGGCCTAATTCGACTGATGGAAGGAGAGAACACAGGTCCCATCAACATTGGAAATCCAGGTAAATCTTCATTGAGCTTTTTACCTTGATTGAATTTGTTTAAGTTAGACTAAAATGTAAATGTTGCATTAGATCTTTAAACCAAAAGAAAGGTTCATCCATTTCCATCTTCTAAATGGTGCTCTACATGGTGCAGGTGAATTCACAATGATGGAGCTCGCCGAGAATGTGAAGGAGGTGAGTTCTTAATCTTCTAAAAGAATGACCGAGTTGAAGAACATTTGACTTGGTGATTGGCAATGTTTTGAATTTTTGGAAGTAGTCGGTAAACTGAGTTGCCTGTGACTTGAAATGCAGCTGATTAATTCATCAGTGACTCTGAAAATAGTGGAGAACACACCTGATGATCCAAGGCAAAGGAAACCAGATATCACAAAAGCTAAGGAGCTGCTTGGATGGGAGCCTAAGGTTAAGCTGAGAGATGGCCTGCCTCTCATGGAAGAGGATTTCCGTCTGCGGCTAGGTGTGCCCAAGAATGCTTAAATCCAGTGATCCCAAGTTATTTGTAGTTCTACAATGAATGCTTAAATCCAGTGATCCCCAAGTTCTTTGTAGTTCTACAATGTTTTCATTCGATAATCTTTAGAATAAGTGCTTGGATGGTATTTCTCTCTTTGTTTTTTTCTATTCCTTCAAATTTTCTGAGTAAACAGTTTTATCCTATTCAAAGGTATGAAGAAAAGTTTACCTTTATTTTGGTTTCTTTGTGGGTGGTATTATGGTATGGTAAATTGTAAAAGGTGATACCTTTCAAACCAGTTTCAGTTGTGAATGTTTTTCAACTACTGATTGGCAATAAAAAGAATTATTATGTAACAGATGGTTGCTAATTGTTTTGGATATGCAACTTAATCTACAGAAACAGTAGAATGCTTGTGCTAATTATTTCATTCAAGTTCATTGATCAGAGAACAAGTGGTGATCAGTGTAGAAGGGTTTATTTTCAACTCAGAAGTTCAACATGAATTACATTGATAGATCTCTCTCTGAAAGGGACAAAAGAGTGAAAAAATAATCTATTGCATTTCCGTTGATAGCTCACCTGCAAAAAAAAAAGATAAAATAGAAAATGCTTTTACTCTGCATATAGAAATGTGGAATTCCATTACTTGTGCTAATAACCAAAAAATAACAAAAAAAGAGTCCATGCCAACTTTGCAATAGAAACAACTATATGGAAATGAAGGAAGATTAGAGCAACAAAATTACTGACCAGGTAAATTAAAAACAGTAATTGAGCACCTACACACCCAGACTTAATTCTATGCTATTTTGATAAGAAGGAAATGGGTTAATGGAGATTGATTCCGTCAACACAATAACATCATCATTATGGGCATAAGAAAAGATGGAATGATTTAAACAATAGAAGTCCGCATCTTCCTTTCATGATCCAGTTCAATACTTATATCCAACATTTAGCTAAGAGCTGCTCTTCCTCTTTAAGGAGTTGAATGACACTATAAAATGATCAACACAAAGCAAACCAGTTTTGAAAACAGTTGTATGCATGAACAAGCTTAACGAAAAAATAACAAGAGAAGCCAAAATCCAACAAATGCTCAGATTGCTGTAAAGTGTACAGAAGCTCATGAAAATTTTCAGTAAATTTCAGCCATTCTCAACACTTCAAAGAACAGATGCTCAAAGTTTGAATGCCCCAAGCCAATCAACCAAATTAATACACTCCAAATTAATAGACACCCTTGAAGAAAAGGCTCGATTCTTTTAAGGCAATGACAAAAAATTTACTCAACAGAAATCATCCAAAAGCGTTATTTTATAAACAACAAAACCACACTAACTTTCACAAGGAAAGTTGGCTAGCACATCCCCCCACAAGGAGAGGTTGAGGGTTTGAACCATCTCTGTGGCGTGTTTTTAGTGACTTGTCCACATTTATCAAATATATATATATATATATATATATATATATATATATATATAATCAAAACCTCATTAGATAAGAAGCAACAAATTCCCCATCCAACACAACAAGACAATCTCAATTTTCTATCTTGTAGTTTCTCAGGTGAAAACTATCAGACCTAATCTAAATATTGTGAGTTATTCTTCAATCTTCAAAGTAACAGAGTGCCAAATTTTCAATTCCTCATCTACACTGGAGAGAGACAAGGACATACCCAATAAAATTATGTACAAATGGGCCAAGGAAAGTGCTTTTAAGGTATCAATCATTGTCTCTAAGATTGTATAGGTTTAGCAACAAAGAAAGGCTATACTAAATCAACAGAAACCTAAGAACAGAATAGAAAAACATATGACCACCATTGTCACAGACCTCTAGCATAATCTTCATTACGATCATTAGCATCACAAAACACAAGCCCATCAAATCTAAACCAGTCCAAAATAGAAACTTTCAGGATGCAACAATACTAATAGAAACTGAAATGATGAAATCTGCAAACCCTAACCAGAAATTCATGGACTTCTACGCCGAATGACCTCAATGTACGCAGATATCTCAAAGCCTAGACCCGATATCAAAATATGCATAAAATTAAGGGTTAGAGAGAAGAATCAATCACCTGCTGTGCTCCTGAACGAATTTCGAGTTCTTGGCGTCCTCCTCCGTGAGACCGGCGCTTAACTTGGAGATGAGAGCGCCGGTGATGGCGAAGCCAGCGAGGAAGGGCCAGTTGCGGTTCCACTCCCTCTTGAAGAACACCGTCCATGGATCAAACTTCCTCATCGTCTCCTCTCTTCGTCGCCGCCGACGCCGTCCTTGAAGCTCTTCGCGGGATTCCGGCAATGGATTTGATTTTATACTTCAAATCGGATTTAAATAATAACGGATCCGCACCCGGGTCCCGGTCCAAGATCCGATAAAGTTTATCCAAACCTATTCATTTATTTTACATCTATGAATAGTAAATACTCACTATTTAATCAATGGCCTTACTAATTATAGATTAATTGAATAAAATTACTAAAATTTATATGAAAATAAAGCGTCATTAATACAAGGAAAAGGATAATTTAGTCATTTTACTGTCTGTCTCTGTCGGACACGTTGCGCCACGTATCCATCGATTGCCGGACTTTTAACCATCTGTCTCGGAGAAGGATCCTTTATCGTAAGTCGCACGCGACCTCCTCGTCTTCGATTTCATCGTCTCCGGCGAATTAGGGTTAGGGTTCCGGTCCCGTTCCCTCTTCAAATGCTCTTGCCGCTGGGCCGCGCGAAGAATGCAGCAAGAATCCGCGTACCTCACCGCGCTCACACAGGAGATAGAGAGGAAGCTTCAGAAGGTTGGGTCTTGGTCTTGCGTTTTCGTTTTTTCGATTCTTTCGGGGATTTGATTTCTGATTTGGGGTTTGGTCATGTTGGGTTGTGGGATAAATCGTTTGTGAGGTTTATATCGTTGATTTTCATTTTTTATTAGTTTTTTCCGCATTGCAGGCATTGAACTCGCAATCGCAGCGGCTTGAATTGTTGCAGCAGTTGTTTGCTGATATAGCTTTGGAGATTGATGATCGAGCTCGAGGTATGAATTGGATTTCTTGAAACTTCGCGGTTGGAAGCATAAGTGGTCTATTTTTCTTCTTTTTTAATCAGTTTTTAGTTTATTTTTCTTGAAATTTAATTCGGATAAAATTAGAAAATAGTGGGACATTGATTTGTGAGATTTATATTGCTCATATCATGTGGCCATTGAAATTTTGTGAAAATTTAAGTTGTTTCTTTATCTTTTTTATTTTATCTGGTTCTTTGAATGCACATATGCGATTAGAGGCACAGAGAATTGTTGTGGATTTTATTTATTACTTCTGGTAATGGCATGAATATATTATGAAGTTTTAGTTTATTTTTGCATCTTAGTCATGCTCAACAGATTATCCCTTTTCTTTTAAAGTCAAGAAAGGTGCTGTTGATTAATAAAGAAAAGCATCTTATTTTTTTCACATTTATTTCCTTGGCTTCATATTTAGTGCATTACAGATTTGATGGTTTTCTTATTTTTGATTGGAAAACAGACATAATCCTCAGTGGAGATGAAGATAAAATCATTGCTGCTGATGATGAATTCCAAAGCCAGCTTTGTTTTTATGATTTCCTTGCTGATCATTTTGTTAGTGTACCTGAAAATGGAAAACGCATTCTTGACTTGATTGTGCAACTATGGAGCCAGTCTTTTGCTTCAAATATTTTTGCACTCCTATTCCATAAATGGGTAGGTCTTCTTCTTCCTTGTTAAAGACTTGAAGTTAAGGTGCTACTTTCATGGAAAAGTGCATGTTGTTCCCCTTGTGTACTTGAAGGCCCTCAAATCTCTTTTAAATTTTTTACTTGGGTTTTTCTTCCATGCAAAAAGAATCATAAGTTGGTTTTAGTAATGTTGATGTTATTCCTTCAAATACATCTTATTTTTTATTTCATTTTTTTCTCTTTTGTTGGGGGATTATTAACTTGGCTTTCTAAATGTTATAAATTAGCACAGTTGACTTCCCATTTGGAGTTTTTCTTTGAGAAGTTTCTTGTAGTTTTTTGGGCATACCTAGGATCAGTTTTTTCTGCAAAATAGGCTTCCAGTTTATTGGTGTCTAGGTCTTTTTTAAGATTCTAATTTGATTTTCATGGTTTGGCGACTTTGGTCTTTTTATTCCCGTACTATCCTCTATTGCTATTGTGGTATATCTTGCGCTTTAAATATCATATGCCAGCTGAGCATAGTAGATCTTCATGATCTAATTACTGAGGACTTTGTTCCTTCTCTTGTTTCTTCAGTTTTTGATTCATTTCATCATTTAAAATTAATTATTTTGAAGAAAATAGCACATGTAGCCTTTTAAACAGTAAAACAACACATACAGTCTTGAATTATTATTATTATTATTATTATTATTATTATTATTATTATTATTATTATTATTATTATTATTATTATTATTTTGTGTCTGCATACATTGAAGCCTGACACATAGCGGGATTATTATTGTAGTTATTTGAAGTTCCAATTGATAATCCTGAAGCCCTACTACGATATGGATCTGCACTTGTTCAAGGTTCTTCTAATGTTTTCTGGTATGGTGCAAGTTGGTATTTCATTTCTTTTTCTTTTTTAGTTGCTTCCAGATGACCATTCATATTGAGTCTGAGAGTGTCAATTTCCAGTTATCAAGTATGACAGGGATGTGGGAGATAAAGATGGCAAGTACTTTTCATATTTATTATTCTTCAAAAACAGATTTAATATGGAGCTTGAAAAGAAAAAGAGCTCAAGTAAATTCAGTGAAGTACAAAGCTAACATCATTTCTCAAGCAAGCCTTTACTTTTGATTAGCTTTGGTAGAAGGTCTGAAAATTTGATGGCAGTTGTGTTATGCATTGTTTTTTATGGAGCAACTCCATATCCTTCCTCAACTTATAAGTTCATGGATTAGATTTGTGGAAGACAACATTTTATGAGAATATGATCTCTTATGGAGTTGGAAGGATGTTGTTGATTGGAACATGATTTCAAAATGATTTAAGATCATGGAATTTCCAGCCAAAGAGAATGATCCACACCCAAACTGTTGTGTTTCTTCTTAATTTCGTATTTTTTTTAAGTTGATACTAAGTATGACAGTAATGTTTCTACACTACGATATATTGCACTCAAATCATCTTATACATCCAAATCAGTAAGTTGGAAGTACTTTGAGTTAGAATTTACTTGAAGCACCAGTAAGATTGGACTACTGAGCTCCTTAACACGTCAGATTAAAAAAAAAAAATGAAACTAGCTTGGGTAAGCCTGCTTCCTAGACCTAGTTGCGCTCAATTTGGTTCTAAACTATTGATATTCTTTTTCATGAATTCATATCTGGTCCCAGTCTTTCTTTTGTTCTTTTGCCGTAGATAGTGTGGCATGATACAAACAGCCTTGTTATTTCTTGTACTTGCTGCTGTAGAGACATGAGAAAAGGAAAAAATTAAAAACTGCTCGTTCAACCTTAACATTAAACCACATACCATTTAGATAGGATACAATCTCAAGAATGTGTCTTCTAAATTTGTAGAATATTCATTTTAAGGAAAAAGTGTGGCACATCTTTAGTATTTTTTTTCCCTGATAGTTTCTTGCTTTTTTTTTTTGGTGGTGCGTGTGTGTGTGTGTCTTGCCTTCAATGTCTATGAAGATCACATAAAGCATATATTTGCAGGATTGACATTCAAACAAATACAAGACGTTTTCTATCCTTGTTTCATGTAAGCTTCTCTTTTCTCTTTTTTATCCAAGTAAAATGATGATATATAAAACAATGCTTTTTCCCGTTTGCTTTTTATTTTTTATTTTATTTTATTTTATTTTATTATTTTTTATAACAGTATCTCCTTGTGGAAGTTGCCCTGGTTCCAAGCCAGCTCCAGAAAATTTCTCTGCAGGTTGTGCTTGCCTCCTGCTCTATGCCCTTGTATCTAAAAAATTTTCTTTCAGATAGAGGTTGAAATTCGGTTTGACTCAATTTTATCAGCTGTGTTGTGCTGACACTTAATTTTGTCTTTTCTCAGGCTCGTAGGGACCTTTTTCTACTTCTTTCCAGGTTCATCATATTTTACAATTTAGGTATAGATATACCGTTTCCTTGGCATCTCCTGAATACTTGGATCATTATTTACTTTGCCATCATTTCTGTTATTTAATGCAGACCATATGCTTGAAAGTTTCTTGAAGCAATTTCCAGACTTTCCGAACTCTTTCTTGCTTGGTGGTCCAGTTGACATATTTGTTATTGAGCTTGCAGATCAGGTATTTTTAGTGGAAAATTATTGCAATAACACTAATTGTTTCTTTCCGGACCCTTCTACATGGATTTGTTTGATCTATCAATTTTCATCTGTTTTCTACAGCTTCAAAAGTTAAAAGTGGAGCCGGTCCTATTACATTACTTAACACATATGAGAGCTCTTCAAGGTAATCAGTTAGCAATGCATGTCATTATTTTCTTCAGGGATCAATAAATCTGAGTGGCATAATGTTTATGAATGACTTGATGATGTGTTAATTGGTGTGAAAATTATTTATTCGAATTCTTCAAGGATGGGAACTTCGAATGACTACAAGTACGAGATTGAAGGCATGCCTCTACAGCTTTACATCTCCTGGTGGTCCTGTGTATCCAACAAGAGCTGTTCGTCATGCAGCCTGGGATACATTAGATTTACTTTTCCCTGTAAGTAGTTTTGTTTTCTTTGTCTAATCTTGCAAACCATGCCTGATTCTTAACTGATCATCAGACTCATTAGTTGTTTTCTGGAGCAGATCGGACGTCACCCAAGGCACGTGATAAGCCTGTTCTTCCGATTGCTTTACCCTTGGTACTGGCCCTCATCTTGTTGGAACTTCATCATCACTTGCATTAGAGCAGTCTTCTATTCCATTCTACATCTAGTTCTGTCCAGTTGGGATAATATGAGGTCCAAGAAGATGTAAATCTCTACATAGCCCAAATTCTTTTTTCTTTTGTAAAAAGGAAAAGAAAACACTTAAAACCATCTCTTTCTTTTCCCTGTTATACTATTGTAATGTTGTACAGTTTTGGTGTATCATGCTTTTTTGTTATCCATCTATTTGTTCATTTATCATTTTATTAATTAGGTATAATCTTCAAAATAGTCTCTCTATTTTAACTAGGTGGCCCTTTTAGTCTCTTTAATATAATTTGAGCTTTCATGCTTATTTTTGAGTTGTCCATTTAGTCATATATCGAATGGAAGTTAAATTTTACGATAAGCTTATCTAATGTGGCTTTTTATAATATTAAAATATTATTTTTAAAATATAAAACTAATAAAATGAGTATCGGGTTGGATCCAGGATGATGATAGTGGATCCAAACCCTCATTTTATTACCAGAAGTGTTGATGGCGGGTTTGGATCATTATCATCATCCTGGATCCCGAACTCATACTAATTTTATTATTATTATTATTTTATAAATAATTTTATAATATTATAAAAATCCACATCAGCATAAGTTAACGGGAAATTTAACTCATGTTTGACAAAAGGACTAAATAGACCGAAATTAAGAAATAGAGGGAGATAAAAGGCTCAAATTATATTTGAGGGACTAAAAGGGCCATCTGATTAAAATAGAGGAATTATTTTGAGGATTATACCAATATTCTTCCATCTCTGTTGGATGAATATGAGTTGATAAATGGCCTACAACACCGATTGTACCAGTTGCTATATAAATAGTTAAGGACATAATTGTTGTTTTTGAAAATCAAAACAACAAGGTGTCGTGGTGTAGTTGGTTATCACGTCAGTCTAACACACTGAAGGTCTCCGGTTCAAGTCCGGGCGACGCCAATTTCTTATGAAAATGTTTTTCAATTTTGTGTGCGATTTTTAATAACAAAAGTTTATTAAAATGAGGATTTGATTCTACTGAAAAATGTACATTTTTAAAGCCTCATTAAATTCTGGAAGGAAAAAAATACTTAAAAAAAAGGGAAATAAAATCCAACGGTCAGGCTTGGTTCAATCAACGTACAACAAACAATCTCAACTGATCGTCTCCTCGTCGGTTTCCCACAACCCGATGGCGCGCACGAAACACGCTGATCCTGCGACCACCATCGCTGCGAACAACGGCGGCACAAATAGCTCCATCTTTGACCTCCCGAAGAGCTGCGCCGGCACGCACAACACCTCCCCCGGCGGCCCCTCCAGCGGTACTCTCACCGTGCCGCCCCCGCACGCCGCCCCTAACGACGACTGCCGCCCCATCGCCCACACGAACGCTATCTCTGGAGCGAACGACGCCACCGCTACCGTCGACGTGAGGAGCGCCGTCCACGCCACAGCGTAAACGAGGAGCGGCCGGGGCCGGAGCAGCGTCACCCGGAGAGCGGCTGGCAGGAAAGGCAAAGTCATTGGATCAGGGTTAGGATCAATTAGGGCTTGGTATTGGAGGGATAAATAGGGAAGAGAGAAGAGCGGGCAGGTGAGTAGGTGACCGGAGACGACGATACTGAGAGTGAGAAGAGGAGAAGTTATGAACGACTCCTCTGGAGTTGGATGGGGTTGAAATGACGGAAATGACCTTGGAGTTGGTTCGGTTGTGTAGCTTCTTAACGGTTCCTCTATAGATGGAGTTGGCTACCAGATTGACGACTATTCTTAAATTCAGCGGGGCTACATAGAGAATACCGCCGGACTCATGTCAAATGTCGATATTGCCCTTTTGAGAACTGAAGGTGTGTTTGTTTCTTGAATAAATTTGAGAGGAATTTGGATATTTGCAAAAGCAAGTGAAATTATATATTTTAAATATAATTATACTATTCCACTTATTAAGATATTTGCAAGGTTCTTTACCTAGTACGGCTGGAAATATTGAGCAGTGATACTGATATACTTACCAATGAAAGCTTCTGAAAATGGTTCCTAAAACCGTCGATGGTGCATCGGGATCATCAATATATGCATCTCAAGGCACCATCAACGGTTTTCAGAATTGTTTTCGAGAGCCTTCGTCGATAAGAATATCTTTTCCCAAAAATATTTGTATTCACTAACTTATTTGCCATAAGTTTTCTATTACAAGAAAATTATATGATTTTAAAATAACATTTTAATGACTTTATATATGAAAATCATTCAAAAATGAGTTTACTAAACCCAATAATAGTTTCATTGTTTGCCTAATATAATAATAGACAGATAATAAGTTAACCTATAAGCAAAATAATGGGAATTCTTAGTGGTACAAGGATAAATAGAGTATGATTTAGGGCATATGCATGCAGATAAAATTGGGAAAAAAAAATACAAGTAATATAATTTAAGTTTTGGATAGTTTTATGATGAAGAAAAAGCAGTTCACATCCGTCCAGGATGATCTGAATAGACTAGACTGAATGGAATAAACAGTTCCTGAGAACATCAACAACCAGCTTAAAGAAAACAACTGAATAGCTTACACCATCAACGGCCATGGAAGAAGGTTTTTTCCACGCGGATGGCTAGATATAAGAATCCAGTTACTGCAATGAAGAGGGCGATGACAAATAGAATTAACATGGCCTGAAATGATATACATGGACTCAAGAAGCAGATCAACGCTATCGATGCGCTTTGCCAGACCTTCATTTGTGCGAATGCTGATTCCTGTATGAAATGTGAAGACAAAGATCACATTCAGGTCCGGTGTTATTATATATAAGGGAAAAGGTTGTACTGTCATCGACCAAGATAACCATTCCTGGTTTTGATTTATGCAAAGAAAGAAGCAGACCAAGAAAGGTAAACATGAGTTACATGGCTAGCTATGATGTTGGCATTACCGTTTCATGCTTGAAGAGGATACCAACTAATGCATTGAGTTGCGTATTGAACACCCCATCCCCTACACCCCATATGGCAATCATTAGGAGTGCAGATACAGAACCAATTGTTCCAGTAGTTACACTGCAGAACAATGAAGAGAAACATTAGTATGTTTTCTAGGCAATTTAGAAAGTATTCACAAGCTGGGGTTAAATGTACAATTGAGTGAATTACCTGTAGCCGAAAAGAAGCCATAGGAGGACAAGTGTTTGAAGAATTGCTCCACCAGAGACAATAAAAGTGATTGAAGAGATACCAGATGTAAGCCGACCAGCAACCAGTGAACACTAAAACAGAATAGTAACAAATTGGTGCGAGAAATTAACCAAATTCGTCACAGCGTGCAGATAAAATGTTCTTTGGAAAATAAAAAAGGCATACAAAGTTAATATATATTTGACTTAAAAAATAATTTAAGATAAACAGGAATCTAAACTCCTACAAGTTATAATCATCTATCTTGTATCTGTGTATTGATTGGCTTTTATTGATGTTAAATCAATGCTGACAGAAAATCTCCTTAACAGTGGAGCTTCCTCAGAAATTGTTCATGCAAAAACTCTCAAATAAATTTTTTTTAAGGAAGAAGGTTAATACATACATGACTGATCAAACAATAAACAGTGTAACTACTTGGCACAAACATTTATTTTAGTACACCAGAGGGCTCTAATGCCAGGGATTAGAGAGTGGATACAACAATGAATAAAGATCACAGCTTCAGCAAGGGAAATCAGGTTTTTCTCCACATGTTTTCTCATTGACAAGAGTTCTCGTACAAGAGCACAGTCTAGAACCCGGTGTTATCTTGTGGTTGATGATATAAATGACACAGAAAAAAGAAGAAAAAAATAACACAGAAAAGGATTGCCAAAATTTGATAGGATGAAATATCCTAGTGATCAAGATATAAATGATGCAGCATAATGAGACATAGGCAAGTTTACATACAGCAACATCGGCAGCCCCATACAGAGCCATTGCGCCGCCTACACCAGACACACCAAGTGCTGGTGTGACAACATGCTTTGTAAATTCAGCCCTAATTCACAAACAAAAGATGAATATTAGAAAACGTAAAACAAACATAAATGACTAGACAAAATGGAAATGTGATCCGACCCTGTGCTGTTAATTTTACCATACAAAGGCTTGCTGTAATCCAGAGTACGCAATGAGTGGAATTATCAACAGCAACCGTATTTCCATATAAGGAGCAATAATAGAATTCAGTAGGGATCCAAAAGATGGTTGTGTTGGGAGACCTTCCTCTTTGTCCTCTCTTGTAGAAAGGAAGCACATCAGTATCATGCCCAAAACCATACAGGCAAGGAAGACAGTAAATAATAAGCCGGTGCCAGTGACACTGCCCCCTTCCTGCAGTAGCATGCCAAGCCCACCATCAGAGGAAAATACTATGTTAACAATATAAAATAATAATAAATAAATAACCAAAGGATATCCTCTAATAATGTGAGGGGTGAAGGTTCAGTGTATGTACAAACTTATAAAAATTTGGTCCCAAAAATGCACAAGTAGATCAGTTAAAATTCAGTGAGGAATTAAAAAAATAAATAAATCACAACACCCACCTTTCCATTTGTCAACAGAGCAAGTGAAATTAAATTGCCAATGACCTGAAATATTCAAACATAGGATCAGAAAATCATCTTGAATAGGCCACATACATAGACAAAGCAGTATTGCAAAAATAAAAAAAACATAGTAGGAAGTGAGAACTCTATCCTTGATTGGTTAAAACAGAAGCATATTCACACCTGGGTACTCGCAAACATCCCCCAAAATTCTCCATTGAAGTGACCAATGATCGTGCCTTCATGCAAATGGCAGTCTTTTGCATGGCTTCGTGCTGCAGAGGTGAGATAAGTCCCCTAGCAGACCAAAAAACAAACATTGGTCAATCTCTTAAAAACCAAACATGGGAAAGAAATACACATCTAAATAACCAACACAAGTTTATCAAAAAATTAAATAAATAAATAAATAAATAACCAACACGAGACAACACATACCACCCACCTGCCCAACCCATATTATTGATGCAGCAAAGCCAAGATAAAGAGAAGCCGGCACCATTGTGTACCTAAAGTGAAAGGGGTCCTCAAACTATATCAAACACAATAATTCACCGCAGGATATCTTAAATCCACCAAGGATAATATCTACACCTTGCAATATGCTCAGATAACCTAAACCAAGAGAGATAACAATATTCCTCACTAACAAGATTCAGTGAGCCTCAGCAAATTCATACATCAAACATAGACAATACTGAGCTAATTGAGCTAAATACAAGCTAAATTATGGTAACATATGCTTTCAAAACATATTATGGAATTCCAACTCTCACAAGCATCATAAAGAGTCACAGAGTTCAATAGGGCACTAAAAAACATCATAATTGAGAAACAAGATACAGTTAATATACCAAGAAGGCTTCAAATTGGAGGCAATGAACAGTATATAACCAGTAGTCCCAAGGAGAAGAGCTCCCTTGGATCCCATTCCTCTAACTATCGGCGACGCCACAAGAGAACAAAGAGTGAAGCTGACATACAAGATCCCCAACGAAGTCGTCCCCAAGTCTCCCTCCTAAAACCGAAAAACGCATCAGAAGATTCAAAACCAAAACAACAAAGAATCCACACAAAACTCCATCAAACCCTCACCGTGTTGACAGAGCTCTCGAGGTTCTGAGCCCCCTGATAAGCAGAGAAGATGAACAAGAAGGCAACGCAAAGCACATGGACATCTCTGGCATGTTTCTTGATCGGCTTCACCTCCGATGGCAATCCAAGCTCTTCATCCTCAGCCACCAGAGGAGCAGTCTCTTCTCGATGCTGCGAATCCATGGCGGCGATCTCTAACACCTAAAAGAGATCAAATCCCTGCAAAACGCCAGCTACTATTCACTGCTAAATAGAGAAGGAGAAGGGATTGGAGAAGAGCTCGGGATCGGCATCGCCGGCCATGAAAGAAGACACGGAGAAGAACCAAACTTGAAGCTTTGTTGCAAATGGCCGATCATGTGAATGTGAACCTGTCGCAAATTCCTAGTTTGTTGTAGTTTCCGTGATTTATTTACGTATAACAGTTATAATTAGAGGTAATTATCTATAGGTCCATGCACTGTTCACTTTTTTCAAAATCACACCCAAAATACTATTTACCTTAAGTCCCCCCCCCCCCCCCACAAACCCTAGGGGGAAGATGGAGGTCCTTGGAGAGGGACCTATAGGGAATAAATGAACAGTGCAAGAGCCTATAATTAATTAACTATTATAATTATTTATATATTTATTTATTTATTTTAATAAAATAGATAAATTATATTTATTTATGTTAATCTAAGAATAAGCTAGTAACCGGGTTTACAAAAAATAAATCATATAAAATAAGTAAAGCATCTTTCTCTTTGGTATGTCCTCTTTCAAAGGCTTCGTCATCTTCATCATGTTTTTGTTGAGATTTTTTTTTTTAATTTATAAACTTCAGACTTTTCTTAAATAGATTAGACTCGGAAGAGGATTTTTACATCAAATCAAGATAATAAGAAAATTTTAATATTATAAATAATTTTTAAGAAAATAGCTCCAGTTTTATTGGTGTAAATATTTAATAATATCTTGTGCCCATCCCTGTCAGATGCCATGTGGAATATTGGAACACGGAAGAGTGGGCAAATAGAACACGAAAGAACGGGCAAATACTATCATCAGAATCAGACGGCTGTGGGAACAATTCATCCCCATGCTAATTTTCAATTTTGTCTGGACTGTTTTATTATTATTGGAATTGTCATTAAATTCTAAAAATAACATCAAATTAGTTATTAATTAAAATAAAAAATTAATAAAATTAAACTATTTTAGTTTAAATTCAAATTTTGTCCATAAGTAGGAGGTGTGTGACAGGATTTGAATAGTTTCTATATTCATAAATTAGTTTCCAAAATAATCAAATTGAAAAATTAAACTAACAAGCCTACCTTGGATGGAAATCAATGGATGACTGTAAACCACAAGGAAGGTCAACCAAAATTTATATGATTCATAGATTCTTAAAATCAAAACTTGGAAAAGTTCTTGCTTAAGTTGTTCTTTCCATGAGAGAACTGCAACAATCTCTTGGTCAAAACCATTACATCCTCATTACAATGCAGCCATCTTGTCCTTCTGATTTTTTTTATCCCACTTGAAAGAGAGTGCATGAGCTCTAGTTGATTAAAATCTCAACAAGCAAATCTTCTCATTGTTCTTTGGAATTCAAGTCTCACCTGTAGAACTTTTCTGGTCTCTTGAAGTTAAGTAGATTTCCAAAGGTTGTCAATGCATCATGGAATTTGCGAATCTTGAGGAAACCAATAACCATGGCAAGTTCACTATCTGTGAAATTAGCATTCTTCATAACTGGATCCATAACTTTGGTAAGTGTATCCTCCATGTTCAAGGCCAAGAGACCTTCAGCTAGCATTGAAAAGGAGGAGAATTCGGGGACGAAGCCCTTGTCAGTCATCTCCAACAGAAAATCGATAGCCTCACCGATAGGTCCTCCTCCACGACAGAGACCTCGGAAGACAATTTTGTATGTGATGGCATCCGGGGGCTCACCCTTTGCCATCATCTCCCTAAAGAGCCTCACAGCTTCTCTAGTTCTTCTTTGCTTAAAGATTGCTTGGATGACAGGGTTATATGCTTTCGGAGTTGGGACCATCCCTTTCATTTGTATGCTTCTTAGAAGCTTACAAGCAACTTGTACCCTTCCAGCCTTACACAAACCACCGATGAGAGTTCCGTAAGTGACCAAATCAGCTTCACAGCCATTGGAACTCATTGTTTGGACAATATCTGCTGCCTTCTGTATGTTTCCTTCCTTGCAGTAATATGTGAGCAAAGAATTGTATGTGCGCTTGTCAGGTTTCAAGCCTTCCATTATCATCTGATCCATTAGCTCTGTTGCTTCATCAAGTCGCTTGCTCTTGCACAAACCATCAATCAAGGAATTGTATGTCACCAAATTCCTCGAAACCCCTTGTGCTTCCATCTGGTCAAAAATCTCTTCTGCATCTTCAACTCTCAAGTTTTTGCAGAGCCCAGCAATGAGGGTATTATAAGTCACCACACTCCGAGCACAACCGTTGGCTTCCATTTCCTTCAATAAGCCGAGAGCTTTGTCCAATCTCCCGATAACACAAAGGTGGTCGATAAGTATGTTGTATGTGAAGGCATCTGGAGCACACCCATTTTTCTTCATCTCATCAAACAGGTCCATTGCAATATAATGATCCCCAGCTTTGCAGAGGCTACTGATCAGAGAATTGAAAGTATAAACATCCGGTAGAAGACCTTTTAGTGTGAGGCCACGGGCCAGTTCCATGGCTTCATCAAACCGGTTCTCATTGCATAAAGTGCTGATAAGGGTGTTATATGTGACCATGTTCGGCAAACAATCCCTCTGCACCATCTGTTTGAGAACTGTTATGGCTTCTTCGATCTCACCTAACTTGCACAATCCTGATATCAAAGTGTTATAGGTGATAACATCAGGATCATAACCCTCCTGAAGCATCATGTCCATTATCTCAAGAGCATGCTCGACATGCCCTGTCTTACACAAACCGTCTACCAATGTGTTGAAAGTGAACTTATCCGGGCTGAACCCCTTCACAGTCTCTTCTTGTATAAAACTAAGAGCTTCTTCAACTCTCCCATGTTTGCAGAACCCATGGACAAGAACATTTACCGTAACATTTGTAGGAGAACATGCCATGCTCAACATTCTTGATTTAATTTTCATAGCTCCTTCCATATTCCCTTCCTCAATGTAACCCCGCATTATGGTTGTGAAGGTTATCTCATCGGGAGACAAACCATAGCTCCGCATCTCTTCCATCATTGATATCGCAGGCTTAATTTGATGAGTTTTGCACAGAGCCTTGATCAATATATTGAAAGTAGAAACATCAGGTAGGACCCCTCTGCTAGTCATTGAAGAATACAAAGACTCAACTAGTCTGAGCTTGTTTTCATCCACAAGGATGTTCAGCAGGTAATTATAACTATAACAATCAGGTTCCACACCAAACTCTTGCATCAACTCAAGAACAACATCAACGGCCAAGTCAAACAACTGGAATTTTGAATAGCTCTCAATGAAAATCAAGAAAGTACCTTGATTGAGCTTGTACCCAGAGAGTTGCATTTCCTTCAGAACAAGCTTCATATCATCAAAAGAGCCAGCTTTTCCAAGAATCTGCAGGATTTCTTCATACAAAGAAGGGCTGGGACTGAAATTTTCCTGCTTTGATGCCCAATTGAATAGATGGAGCACAGAGGACGGATCTTTCTGGCGGCGAAGGATGGAAAGCAAGTCATTGGGGGTGAAATCAGGGGGAAGTTGATGAATCAAAGTGGAATCAGGAGCGACGGAAGTGGCGAGCTCTTGGTGGTGGTCATGTAGAGAAGCAAACGATACCGCGTTCGCGTTCAGTGGCTTGCGAGTGAAGGAGCGGAAGCTATAGGCAGGTTGTCGAGGATAAACCCCAGGTTGGTGAAATAGAGAGGAAGAGAAGGCCATTGAGACAATCATTCGAACATCTTGCGGACAATGCAGGAAGGCTTGGAATTCCTTTCAGGCATTTGATCGAACACAAGGTGAGCTCTTCAAAGAAGGAAAATAAAAGAACGAAAGCATCTCTCTCTCAAACGGATAAACCTCTTCGCGAGAGGCCCAAATAAATTGCATCTCATAACGGGTTTCGGATTTGCGTGAAGATCTTAACGGGCGCGGATTTACAAACAGCAGTTTTTTATATTAATATTTTTTCCTTTTTTTTTCCACGTAATGTGGCATGTTAAAATATATAAACTGATGATAATTTTTTTTTATATACATATATTTATTCATTTGCACTTAACAATACCATAATGTTACTAATTTCGCAGCTGTGAATTGGAGCATGAACAGAGCAACTGAATATAGAAACCCAAACACTGTGCCTGATATTAATAGATAGAGAGATATTTGAAGATGCAATAGACTTGCAGAAAAAAAGGAATTTTGATATCCATTCTACAACCTGAAACCAAACACAATATTTAGGTTGAAATCTAGCATGAGATCAAGGATCATAACATATTCAAAATGTTTCAAAGAAGAAAAGGAATGAGGACTAACATCCTTTTACTCAGGCTCAATGATGCATAAATGGTTTAAATCCACATTTGGTAAGGGGCTAGAACAAAATTTCATAAACAAAATACAAAGTGCATGATATTACTTCGAAAGCTAATTCATCAGCTGGTGGCAAACTTACAGTTGTATGAGACGTTAATTGTTCCCGTAACCTTTCATGGTATTAAATTCATCCAAACTCTCCTATCAAATGCTAATCATAACATCATAAGAAAAGATTGATTTACAAAGTCTATATTCTCCTTGTAAACAATCAACAACATTATTTACTTGAAATAAGCAACCTAACCAGTTCACCCTATTTCTGCAGTACTAGCTATATTCACTGCTCATATCATCACTTCAGCTCTGCCATTTCCACACTGACCAACATCAGGGAATAGCAAGCTCACTCAGCTCCACAACTTGATTCCATTAGAAGTTGATTCAAGTTCAATTCACCTCTAGTGTGTAGAGTACTTCAAAAGATTCCCTTGCAAAAGTTCAAGTTCATGACAACTACTTTCACGCGGTACTACTTTCACATGGTACTATCGTTATGGCCAATTAGAACAACAACCACGACAACAACCAATCCTTAATCCCATACCGTTATGGCCAATTGCACCTACAAAATAGAAAACAAAACTAATCTACTTCCAGACAGTGGCAACACATAAGGTGATGGACAAAGGTGATAAAGCTCTCATATCTAGCTCAAAAATGTGTCCAATGGATTTACGAGTATATTGATAGAAAAATATAGTAAAACAATGTTTGCTAGAAAGATTTGAAGGCTTTTGAAAATAAGCAACATTTCTACATCATCAGGAACAAGTTTGAAACAATTAATAGCACTATGTCTCCATTCGATGCAAAACCACAAGCAAAACAAAAGTTCCTCATGGGTACATATCTTCCTTTAAAGAAGAGTTTAGAGTCCTTCATTGATGTATGTATGCTCCTAAATTAAAATTGTTGTCTGATAGAAATAAAACTGGTATTGATGCTAGACTAATGCACAATGCTCGTGGCAAGACAGTGCAGGCTAAATTAGCACAGTTCTAACAGATAATTCAAAAAACAAAACAAAATCAAATAAAATATCTGGAGTAGTTTAATACAACATTATCTTATCAAAGTATATCATCAACAGTACCTGATATAAGCACCAT
Organism: Dioscorea zingiberensis; assembly: GCA_026586065.1. Classification (NCBI taxonomy): domain Eukaryota; kingdom Viridiplantae; phylum Streptophyta; class Magnoliopsida; order Dioscoreales; family Dioscoreaceae; genus Dioscorea; species Dioscorea zingiberensis. The sequence continues at coordinate 1,792,099 of CM048818.1, read as the reverse complement.
GACACCATATCATCAATTTTTTTGCATAGAATACCACTTTCCAGGAAGTTCTTGAAAAACAAATCACTTGGCAGAATATCTTAATAACAACTAGAGATAAGTAACAATATCACCTATATGACAAAGAGCATCTAAGATGATTCTGTATAAACGCTCAATCGAGGATTAATTTGAAGATATATCTCACCACAAAGCTCTTAAAAATCAGATCTTTACCAAACAACTTAAATACAGTCAAAACCCCCAGAATATATTAAACATCACATCTTACATAGCTCTTAATTTGTGTAGGTACCAATTTCACATCTCATTCTATCATACACACTCTCAGATAGATAAAAGCAATACAAGATAAAAAAGCAACATATCACAGAACATAATGAACACACCAAAGCACCCAATGGAGTATAATACACTCATTCCTGATTCTTAGAAGACCTCTCATAAGCTTAGATTGTTTCTTAAAGACTAGAAGGCCAAAATTCTACATATTCAACCAATAAACAGTAGGATGCACAATCAAGAAATTAACAAAGAGAAATCATGAAATACATGCAACAAACAATTGAATATTGCAAAAATTGCCAGAAGAGCAGCTGGTATAATATATCAAACCAGGAAAAAAAATGCTGAGCATCCATTCAAAATATAAAGCCAAACTGAAACAGAAGCCACATTTAGGACAATTCCACAGTTGTTACATACCGTCAGGTTGTAGACCTCGTGGTACAAAGAAACAGTCCTTGCATATCTTCCAAAAGAGCAAATCATATGATATGCCAAAATCAAGGACACTTTAAGGGAAGCCAGAGACAATAATATTGTAATAACCGAACAACAAACTCATAAGGTATTTAACAATGGACCATCACATAGAACTATAAACAATCCACTAAAGCAGCAAAGCAGCCATATGGTATGGAGAGAACCTCCATGGAGAAACAAGGTGATACATACTCAAGCAGCACGGCTTCTAATGACATCTAGGCCCATCTCAGTTGGATCAGTGGCTTGCAATTCCACCTGGATACCATCCAACTCTCTCTTGAATCTGTCCTTGGAGCTTGCATAAAGCATCTTGCTTCTCACTCTCGACGTATCGGGAGACCTGCAAAAATCCAAAAACATGATATTTGATCTGTCTACAAAGAGATCAAATAGAGGGCTAAAAATAATTAATACCAAGCAATGAAGAAGATCTTGCTTTTCTGGCAGTTCTCCTCAGTCACAAAATCAAAGTCAAAAATTGCATAGCGGCATTCATCAGAAGGAAGGCTGGCAGTGAAATCCTCATAACTCTGAGTGGGTTCACCGAGCTTCTCAACAATGACCTCCTTCACCGTCTCATCAATCTTGAAAACTATGAAGCGATAAGTCCTCTTTGCCTTCAGTTCCAAAAATTTCAGCTTACAGTCATCATTCACAGCCATCCCGGATGTTGCATTGGCCTGTAAAACAAGAGTGATAAATAACACAAATATTATGTCACAGCCTCCACTGGATCACAGAAACATTACTACACAGAATCTGATTATGGCCACAGACATACAATAAATACATTTTACAAAAACAGAGAAACTTGCATCAGATTATCTAAAATAATATATAAAACTCTACCAAACAAATGGAACGATGAATACTGACTACAAATATGGTTCCAAGTCAATCCAAATGAAATCCCCCCAAACTTAACTTTCTCAATACTGACTACAAACTCAGCCAAAAGACATAAATGACACTAGATAATCATTCTAATAGAAAATCACAAAACAAGCAAACCAAATCAGACGATCCACCAAACCTAACTTTCTCAATAAGCAATAAAATACGAAAAAACGAGCACCAAATCCATCAAGCCACAACAAAATCCAAAAACAAATCAGGAACAAAACTCTGATCAGATCTATGCCCAAACCTAGTTCGCAAATCCATCAACCCACAACAACAACAACTATAAAAAAAATCCATCAAAATTTCGCCGACTAAATCAAAATCAAAATCAACTGATCTCACATACTAGATCGTAGATCCAACTCTAAAAACCTAGAAACCAGTAAAAACATGAAATGAAACCCAAAAAAAAAGTGCAAAAAATACAGGTAAAAGTCCACTAGCGTTACCATTTTGGGAGATGCGATGGAATGGAGCTAGAGAAGAGGATCACAAGAGAGATCGAGGAAATATAGGGCTCCTAGATCAGCGGCAGGTGCGTAAGAGCATTAGCGTGGGATGAGACGGAGAGAAAACAATAGCTGGGCAATTCCTCAAATATCATAAAGAGGTAGTCCCTACCCCCCGCCATAAAGCCACGTGTGACCAATCAACGCTTGACAAGTCAAATTGTGATTCTCTCCTCAGAAGCAGCCATTATGGAATGGTTATCCAAATGATAGTTTTTTATTAAATTAAATCTGTTTAATTAATTTTATAATTTTATCGGGGAGTTTTTCTTTTTGAAAAAACTAACAAATAAAATAAAATATAATCCTATTTAAAAAATAATAATAATTTGACATTGCATTGGGTGATGAGAAAAAGTATGAAATGAAGATTTTTTTTAAAAAAAAATAAAAAACTATTGTTTTAAAAAATTAAAACTAAAACCGTCAAAGACTAAGTCCTTGTATTACAAATATTATTCAATTATTAATACTATTAAAAATTAAATTTTAAAAATTTTAAAACTAAATTGATAAATCTAATATAATATATTTAATATGGTATCAAAGTGTTGTTTAAATTAACATCTAATATGGTATAGAGCATATCAACTAGTAAATCAAAACAATTAATTGTAACCTAATAAAAAAAATTTAAGTGAAACTTTGCATTTAATATAATTTTCTATTTAAAAATTTTGATACCAAAATTTATTGTAATATTTTTGCTTTGATTCTACTATGTGGGAGTTTTATTTGGTGGTGACTTATCTAAATCGTAACATAAACCTTAAAACGGTGGTATCAAATATTTATTGTAAGAGTACGACAAAATTGGAAGTAGTGGGTGAATGCTCTGTTGGTAGAAAAAAAAATTGTCTTGTGTTCTATTTCTACCATGGTTACTAGTTGCAGCCAAGATTGTCAAACGATCAAGTTGTTTGTGAGCAGCTCGAACTCAGTTCGGAATTTTGAGCTTTTACCGAGCTGATCTCGAGCTTCAATTTCGAGTCGAGTCAAGCTCAGCCCGAAAGCTCGAAATTTAATATTAATATATTAATATATAATATATATATTATTAAAAAATTAATAAATATTAATAAATATTATAATATATAAATAAAATATTTAATATTTAGTATTGATATATAATATATAATGTAAAAAAAATTAATTTATAAATAAGTTTTTAATTTCAAACTAAATCCGAGATGTCAAAATTATAATTGAGTTCTTAATTTCGAGCTTTCGAAATTAAAATTGAGCCAAACTCAAACTCAAGCTAGACTATTTCGAGCCAAGCCTTTCCCATTTTGAACAAAACAAACAATACAGCTGGTGTCATAGTTTGCTTGGGCCCTATTTATGTTCAAAGTTATTTGGGCTGATGGTGAATATATATATATATATATATATATATATATATATATATATATTTTGGACGTAGGCCATAAAAACCTCTTCGGAGGACATGTCAAGAGATGTGACCGCATACGAATTACCAGAACCCGAGATACCGCTAGATCAACGGTCCTTTGGTGCTGGATAGAGAATAATAGAAACTAGTTTTTCATCACTTCGAATGTTTCATGCCTCTGCTTTTACTCTGTTTAAGACCATGTTTTTCCATTGTTTTCCCCTAAAATTCTTCATCTTTAAAATATTTTTAGAGCTGAAAATCTTAGCAATAAAGTATCCTGTGAGTTTAACCATCCATCTTATACTCTCCATCTAAACAAAAGGAAATCAGTTCTCTACTGCTCCCATTTTCCCTTTAGACACAATAATTACCGTGGAGACAATTCGGATGGAGACGTAGCTTCAACATTATGCTCCCCGCACAACCATGTAGCTTCAACAAATTAATTTCTAAAAATATCTCAACTTGAGCCAAAACTCAAATCCACCTGGACAACTCTCACTCACCATTAAAAGACTAAAATAACTCATCAAATGATGGCCTAATTGCATTTTGTTGACTATACTCAAAATGAAGCAGTATAAAGTAGACATGCAATACTTATAAAACACTCATAACATCATACAACATAAGAAAAAACATCATGAGAAATGAAGTGTTCAAAATACAAACGAACTAGGATAACCAAAGCCAGAACTAATATGATGCGAATATTATAGATAGAACATATAAATTTGAGTCAATAATGCCATCCAAAATAATGAAAACCAACTTGATAAAGATTGTAGGGGACAACCTGCGCACATTCTCATAACTGAACAAGGTCAAAGAATGAAGTGTCTAAACTTTAAATTTTCACAAGAGCCTAAACTTTTGGATCAAGTATAATATTCTTAACCTGGAAGGAGGTTCTCTGCTTAGATAAAGAAAGTTTATCACCATCAAAATTTGGCACGTGTTTTTGTCCGCAACTACAACCCACCTTTGACAATTTATGGTCAATCCTTACGCACCAAAATACAACCTGAGAAAAAGAAAATTTTGATTTGGCTCCCATACATTAGCATAGAGCCATTTCTCACTAAAAAATAATTACAAATACTTCTAATAGAGATAAACATGGCATTGCAATCATAAAACGAAAAAGGCATTGATGCATTGATACATTCTTCAACATCGTAATTGAAGGAAAACCAATTATCAATAGCTCTTAGCAGAAATCAATGCATAGAATAAAAGATTAGACACTTCATGCATGATGTTTTAGTAAGAACAATGAGGCACAATCAAAAGCAAGTCCATATATAAAATTGCAATGCAACAAATAGATGGTAGTTACCATATATAACACAACAAGACATGCCTTCATCGCAACCATCAAAATCCTGTCAGCGAATGTCTAATCACAAAACGATTGAACATCTTGTAGAAGTCCAGTGGACATGGATACATAACATAATTCCCTGATTCCAAAAATATCAATCAACTTCAACTTCTTCCTCCCAGATCGATATATAGGGTAAAGGAGGTGCTTAGTCCATAGGATGAAAGACTATTACCATCCCAATGCTTTCCTAAACTCAATCATCCTGTATCTATTGTTCTATTATTGACGATCAAGAGATAAGTATGAACAAGATAATACAACTAATACCAAACTAAGAACAGAACAGATACTTCCATTAAAAGAATGAGGTGTAAGGAACGTTGAATGTCATAATTTAGGGAAAAATGAACCCTCAACACATCAACCTCCAAACAGAAGTAAATTCAAAATGTTACACTGCAAACAAAACAATTCAATACCAAAAAATCAAAAAAGCAGCACAACTTGATTATATATAGATGCTCCAAATTCATTAACCAAGCATTATCTCCAGATGAATTTTTCCACCATTCCTCTTCATATCGCCAATAATCAAGAGATTACATGGCAACAATAACAATGCCCTTTTTCAACATAACAGGACATAACAATCACTTCTTTAAAAAATCAAACTCTAGCACAATCCGCATCCTGAGTATAAATTATAGTAGAATCCACATAAGAAAGAGATCATGATGATGAGATTGCTCAGCTCAAATAAACTCAACCAAAACTGCCATTGCTACATATGCGAAACCCATGAAAAATGGCAGTCAATAATCAGAGACACAGGTTATGACTGAACTGGCAATGGAACTCAATCTCAGTTCCCAACTATAGTAAAAAGTATAAGGACATCTTATTAGCTCAAAGGGTTGAAGAAACTCAATGAAAGGAAGAGTATAAGAACCATAAATGGCAATGATTTATAGAGCCAGTGAACAAGGCTCACCAATCACTTGGAGTTCGAGGAGGCAGCTCCCAGAGAGCTCCTGTGAATCACCCTTTCTCTTCCATTGCCCACCGAACTCTTTGACTCTCCGATCAAATCCCTCAGCCCACCAAGCTTCATCTCCTCTTCCTCCTCAACGTCCTCGGGTTGCTTCCTGCCGCCCTTCCGCTCTTGCAATCTCTCGAAGTAATTTCCGTAGATATACTCAGCGCCGTAGCCGTTCTCATCATCGAAGAACATGATGTGCCCGTGCCACTCCCAAACGCGGTAATCCGATCCTGGTTCATCGTGAGTAGCGACGCAGATGTTGTGGTCACCGATGGCGACCGATTGGCCAGAGTTGGGCTTGAGGAGCCGATCGGCGTCGCTGGAGTGGACAATCCGGATCACCTCCCGCTCGAGCCTGGCCTCCTCGCGGCCAAGGCGATGGCGGCGCTTCTCGTCGTCTCCGGTGAAGGAAAGAGTATCATTGTCTTCATCGATATCGGAGACTGGGTCGATGGTGGACAGCGATTGGAGGAGTAGGTCGTCGAGGGAGGAACGAGATGGGAGCGAAGGGCGGAGCTGGAGGCGAGCCATGAGGGATGGGAGGAAGAGAGGATCTAAGGAGGATGTGGGGGAGTTGGCGCCGAAGGGATTGCTCGCCATTGGAGGGACCTTGGGTTAGGGTTTAGGCGATGAGCACCGCGCACCAGAAGAGAGAGATGAGATTTTTTTTACATTTCAACCCGTCAAACATATTCAAATTACACCACTAACTTTCTTGGAATTACTTATGGCCCCCTGTTTTAATCTTATTTACATTTGAGGGCCTAATATTAGGGTTCGTAAACGATCGCTTTATGTCCACCGTTCGATCATGATCATACGGCTCCTGAAAGCCAATCGAACCCTTTTTAAATTCCTCGAGGACTTCCAAAGCCCCGATCGCTTCGAGCCTTCTCAAACGATTGTTCTTCTCCGCTGCGCACTAGGGTTTTCGCCGCCGCCGCCGCCGCCGCTCAGCCACCGACGGTTATCTCTCTCTCTCTCCCTCCCTCCCTCCCTTTCTCACTCTCTCGCAATGTTAATTAGTTCTATAAGTGAGGTCTTCTTTTGATCTCATTGGTATGTCTTGATTTTTTGGTGGATTATTATTAGATTCAATAGTTTTTCTTAAAAATCTCATTATCGATATGATGTTATGATTAGAATCAAAGGAGAGTGAAGTTAGAGTTGAATCACATCTGAAAAGGTTGCATTAAAGAGTTTGCATCTTTGATTGTATTGATAAGATTGATGGTAATGGCTGCAATGGTAGTACAATTAGAACAATCAAAGACCTTCCTTTATCGGTATTTCTAAACCATGAGTTTTGCTCTATGTTCCTTGATAAGCTACAGTGTAATGTTGTACTACCATTGTTGGTGCTTCCTAAATAAAGCACACACTTTAAAGGCATGGTTGTAGTTTGTTGAGTTATTTGGGTTATGCTTTGATGTTGTTCTTGTTCATATATTTCAACTTTGAGCTGAGCTTTCTTATTCTAGGTCATGATTATTGTGCTTTGTTTAGAAAGCTGCTATCGGGAATAAGAATCGATGTTTGTAGCAGTATAAGAATGAGATTGTCCGGCGAATAGGAATGAATGTATATGCAGCAGTAGTTGTCTTGGAACCTTGTTTATAATGTTTGGCTTCATTGACTCTAGTAGAACTTTTAGTATGCGGTATTATGATATTGGACATCTAATTGAAGTGCTTAAAGTAAGCATGAAGAACTAGATAGTTGAATGGGTCCTCTTAGTGGTGAAGTGCTTGAATGCTAGGTGTTTTTGGTGACACCATTTTGCTACCATCAGGTTTATTGAAATCAATGGCTTTTGTTTACATTGTTCCTTGGCCATCTTTCTTAACCTTGAAATATGCTCAACCCTACTCTCAAGGTAGATGTCTGTTTTTGTTTCTTTGTCTTTTTGGAGAAATTCTCACACAAACTGCTAGATATAGAAGCCCAAATGAGTTTATATCCTTTGGTGTATATTTGCGGGCTTTATTCACACTTTCCAGAAGTCATTTATTCCTACTTTGTTGATAGATGACGAGAAATTATACTTTAGACTTTGTATTTGAGAAGTTAACCTTTCTGTTTCTAGTTTACAACTAAGTTCTGCTTTCCTTCTCTTCATGCATGTATGACTGTGCAAGGACACACCATTTTAATGGCAAAACTGTTTTTGGCCTGTCATTTCTCACTGACATGTTAATTCCATTTTACATTCAGGGCAGGTAAGGATGGTTAGAGTTAGTGTTCTGAATGATGCTCTGAAGAGCATGTACAATGCTGAGAAGCGTGGCAAGAGGCAAGTGATGATTAGGCCATCCTCCAAAGTGATCATCAAGTTCCTACTAGTCATGCAGAAGCATGGTTAGTTTGTGTCATGTTCTCTTATATGTGGATCTTTTACGTTTTTGTGCTTGCTTTTCTCATGTTGAACAAGCATTGCTCCCTGTCCGATTATTGTGCTGTAGGGTACATCGGTGAGTTTGAATATGTCGATGATCATAGGTCTGGTAAAATAGTGGTGGAGCTGAATGGGAGATTAAACAAGTGTGGTGTCATTAGCCCTCGCTTCGATGTTGGTGTCAAAGATATTGAGCCCTGGACCGCGAGATTGCTCCCATCGCGTCAGGTTTGTATTTTGAGTATCCATGAACGTTTTTTTCATGGACCATTAACTTGAAATTTAATTGCTAATCTCACATGTTATGACAGTTTGGATTCATCGTGCTGACCACGTCTGCGGGCATCATGGACCATGAGGAAGCAAGGAAAAAGAATGTTGGTGGAAAAGTGCTCGGTTTCTTTTACTAGCTGAAAATTTTTGTCGAAGATGATGCTTAGCGTTTATTATTTTCTTTACAATCTCCCAATGATGTTGAACTAAGACGTGTGTTTTTTTGCCCTGTGATTTTGTTTTCTTAATGAATGTATTGCATCAGCCAACCAACTGCTGTGTTGTTCATGCCTCATAAGTATTAATCTGTGTTTTCATTGCTTACTAAAGTGCAAGTCTTGCAAAACTTTATGCTCTGTCTCTTAAATTCCCAGGCATGCATGAGAAATACCAGTTGGTTAAGAGGATGATCAGTTGGGTGCTAAGGACCAAACCATGCTTAGTTTAGTGATTACTTATAAAGCATGCTGCCAGAATGAAATGATGAGAAAATGCAAGGATGGAAAACTTAAAATAGGGTATTAAGAAGCTGTATGTAAAGTGCCCAATTAATCACACAACCATCAGTTTGTATGTGAAAGAGATTGTTAGAAATAGTTTTATCATGTCCAAATATTCTAATTAAATTAACAGCTGATTTAATCAAAAGAATACCTTTTCAAGAAATAATAAAAGATTGTGATTTATCATTAATTCACCTTATAGTCAGTCTCTTTCCAACAGTGAACTTAGCTTCCATAGTTTTTTTTTTTCTTTTTTTTGGATAAAGGGGATAAACCTCATTCTAAACCCAGATGTGAGGTGGGATGGAGCGGAGAGTCGGAGAGAGGACTATCACAGCTTCTACCCACCCTTTCTATGCAAGAGGTCCGGCCCCTAGTCGCAAAGGACTACCTCTCTCACCACCCCATTTCACTGCCTCCCGTGATTGAACTCCTTTCTCATCACCTTATAGTCAGTCTCTTTCCAACAGTGAACTTAGCTTCCATAGTTAATGAATTAAAATAAACAAAATATGCAATCATTCACCTTTGAACCTTAATTAACCACATTGAATCTTAACTTCACTGCCAACCACTCATAAATCTACAACCAGACGAGATTTATAATTTTATACCTAGTTAGAACTCTCAGATATATATATTCTACTGATGAAATTTTTTATGCTGTGAATTAGAGGCATTCATTCAGCTTAATCAAAAAAGGATTTATAATATAACAGATTTAATTTAATGAACAATATGACATATTTGTGAATCCTGATATTAATTTATCTCATTCAAAAATTATATAATTCAATTATCTCAGTTTTTGCATATTAAACGAAAAATCAGTTTTTAACCAAACAGTGCACACCCCACTTGAGTCTTGAGGTGATAGAAAAAAGGGAAGAAGAGAAAGAGCGTTTTTCAAGAGCATATCGAGTAGAAATGCATAATGACATTAATGAGCATCTCTGCAGCAAAAAGATGCAATTAACTGCCAGAGAAAAAGGATAGAAAACAGAAGAAATTGGTATTATGAAAGCAAAATATGCCAAGGATCTAAGTGATCACCAACCTGATATCTCAATAGAGTATATAGAATAAAACTAGATAACATTGATAACGACCATCTCTGCAAAGAGATACAACTGCCAAAGAGATTAAAGTTGCCCTACAACATGACCTGACTAATTGTTGCTGAGAGTCCTCATCACAACCGTCTCCAGTCAGTCAAGCCACTGCTGGGGGAATCCAAGAACCAGAACCGGTCCCATACTTGGAACTAGAGATAGTTCATGGATAATAAGAGGGGGCATTTAGGTTTAGGTATGGTTGTATATATATAGTTATATACATGCATGAGGTGAAGGAGCTTTTGGTGGAGTACAAGTGCGGAGGATCTTCTAAGCATATGCTTCTTCCTGGGCGCACTTCATTTGGCATATCTTTGTGAGAATCCACCCAAGTTTTGTGCTTTTCCTTTCTTTCTTTCTTTTTTTTTTTATAGCTAAGATGCTTTTTTACTTTTTTAAGTTAAAGAAATATAAGTTTTCCATGAGTTAGTATAAATAAAATCCATAGAATTTAGTTCTGGCATGTTAGTGAAAGAGTTGCAAGAGATGTATATCTGAATGAAAAAAAAATGTTCATTATTAACTTTTGAGATATTTTGTAAACATTTAATTTGGCAGGGCAGAAGAAATATGGTAACAAGTATAGCATTAAAATTTGAACATAATATCAACCATGCATGTTGTACCTTGTTTCTTGTTTTCTTTTAATATCAAAGGCGTGTGTCAATTTACTTCCTAAGGCTCTCCACAACGTAGCGGGCATAAAGATCCCTACAAACATTAAAAGAAAATCATATTTACAACTCTTTTGTGGATGGTAAATCAAGTCATGGCCATCAGTAGTTGTTGATATCCACCGAGCTTTTACAAAGAAATCTATTTAGATTTTTCTTAAAATTTAGAAAATTAATTTAGAAAGTTTGGCTCATTCTCAAAATTTAAGAGAAAAGGGTATTTATCAATAAATTTTAAATAAATAAACATATATATATATATATACAAACCGCCGGCCAGATCATTGTGTTGATCACTCCCATTTTGGCCCCTGGAGCATGTTTTAATGATTTTCAATCGTACGGATGGGAAGATCATCAAAAAAATAAGCTAATATGTCCATTTTCATATAATTTGATGACTGTTTGGTCCTCTCACTTAACGATTCTTATTTTAGGAAAATTTTAACGGTTCAGAATTTCAATCATTAAGTAGAATGACCAAACGATCACCAAATTATATGAAAATGGACATATATTTTTATTTTATGGCCTTCTATCCGTCTGATTAAATCCTTCAAAAATGGGGCCAGTAGACATGATCCGGTAGACTCTATCATGGCATTATATATATATCCTCAATTGTCCACTGTTTTCTTGTTATTTTTCTCAATTGTCAAGTAAGTGTTTGGCAGTTGGGGAACAGGTTATGAAAGCATCAATAACACTTGACTCTATGTTTGCATTAGTGTCAAAGAATTACTTACATGGAGAGCTGGATAGCATTACGAGCAGCCTGAGCAGACAGGAACTCATCCACTTGCACTGTCTTGTTTTCATTTTTCTTATCTGATTCCACACTAGTCAAAGAAGAATCAAACCAAGAAGCTAAAATAAATGGAATACCAAATTAATAACATTAAAAAAAAAACCTTTGATACCTAACTGAACTTAAGAATGAATTCACAAACAAGTGAAAAAAGAAAATCATATAAAATCCGGGTGAATGACAAAGAGACATCATTAAGCATATGAAATGGAGTTTTAAAACTATAGAAGGATACAGTCTTCAAAGAAGCGTTTGATTTCAGCCAAGCGATGGGGAGGCAGATCTTTAATATCATTGTAGTGTCGGTATTCGGGGTCATCAGCACACACAGCAATTATCTTATTATCAGTCTCCCCCTTTTTCCAAGAAAACATGGATTAGAACTAACTCTCTGATCAGCTTTCCATGCTCCGGTCACAGGTAATGTGACAGATGAAAACCAGATATTTTGAATATAGCTAATTCTACTTAGCATGCAGAAAGCAAAGCTTACCTGGTCGATCATAGGCATAATGCCTATGGCTTTAGCCCGGAGGAAACAACCGCTTAGAACTGGCTCCTGTGTAGATAAGTATAAGCAAGATGCCAAAATGATCAATTTTGGTTCAACTTAAAACATGTCTGATAACTAGAAGACATGGATATAAGATCAATAAAATGATATATCAAAGCAATTCAATAGTAGATGTTGATAGTCCACTTCAATTATTTGGTGAATCATATAAATTATGTGGGCATATTTGCTGCAATTGTCAGCTAAGAACCGGATGGCCCTTTGTGTCCCCCTCAAAGAACCTGGAGAAATTTCTAATAGAAACGACAAAATTAATCTACAAAATGGACATTCATGTTGCCTAGAACTAAAGCTTAAGAAATGTGGGTGTCTGACCATGCAAAAAAAGATTTCATATAGAGAGATGTTTATGTGAATCCAAATGGCAGCCACAAGTACAAGAAAATATACCTGCATGAGAACCAACACATCCATAGGATCATTATCTTCACAAAGGGTGCGAGGGATGAAACCATAGTTGTGGGGGTAGACCACAGATGAGTAGAGTATGCGATCAACCTGGATAAATAAATGAAAGGCATAAGGCCGCGTCCTCTACATGGTCTAAAAGAAACATTTGAAAAAATAAATAAATAAAGAATACAAATAAAACAGTCTTACTCTTACCATTATAAGACCAGTTTTCTTGTCAAGTTCATATTTCACCTTGCTTCCTTTTCCTATTTCCACCACCTATATTGATCACCAAATCATTGGAAACACATTCTTATCTCCTTGATTACATTTATGCAAGAAGCCATTTTAGAGAGAATTTGATATCTAAACATAACAAAAAATCAATGGTGGCATATGCCCACAGATTATTATATGTAGATATTCCCTCAGATATGCAACAAGGCTGATTCAAAATATAGAATGAAAGAGAAAATACAGGTTCAAATGAAAACATTCCCCCAGTTAAATAATTAAACAATAATAAATTGAATTAATTTTATCAACTTAATGAGCAACATAATCCACAAAGAAGCATCTTTTTCTGTTAAAAAAAAAAGCTAGAAAAGCATTGTGCAAAAGAATTAAGGATTATATAAGTGAAGAATACATGCGGTCTATTGTAAACAATCCTATGGGTTGAGGTAAACAAACTAAGAATTGATTAAAACCAAATGTCATATTAGCAAAGATGGTCTTTCCCCATGGCCTTCCTTTCACACTTGCAGCAAATAGAGTATAAAACAGTTCATCATTTTGTCCTACAGAGATTAGTGTGCTTACACAGTTAAAGACAGCAGGCGCATCAGATCCTGCAGCCACATATCCACAAAGAAACCATGAACCAGTGCAACATGAATGATGCAAGAATAGAACGACTTGGGATTGAACGTTTAAGAATAAGAACTGAAACTGCCTAACAGTCTAATTAAGTTATGAAATGGTGTCAGAAAGAAGTAATACCTATCTCCAGATCATGCCAGGGATGTGCTGCAAATGACCTTCTAGACATGCTTGAAATTATTCGTTCATTGAGAGGTGATAGTCCTTTTGAACCTAATCCATTTTGAACTTCAAGAACTGGAGCCATAAGTTACTACTTATGGCCCACATAATTTACAAGCAAATATGTTAGCTCCTACCATTTCACATTGAACTAAAACTTTAAGAAATGGAAATAAAGGATATACATATGTGTGTGTTTGTGTGTATTTCAGATTTCTGCCTTGGAGACTAATAAATGGTTTGAGACAAAGCAAGATCATCATATTTAATGGGAACCATGAAATGTGAAGCATGATAAAAGAAACAGGATCCCAACTAAAACTTTACAAGCTCTGGGCTAATCTATTCACTAGTTTTCTCTTTCTCCTCTTGGATAGTCTTTCGGTTTAGAATAACAAATTAGTCCAAGTATTGGAGATTGTAAAACAACACTATTCCTGTTAAACAAAGCAGTATATCCATACAGGCATGTCAGGTTAGAATATGGCAATTTTTAAAAGAAGTTGAGCGACTGTGGCCTTTTGTGAATCATTCATCCTAACTAACAATAGTACAAAATGGTTCATGAGTCATAACCCAATAAGGTCTCCTGTTCACCAGCTAAAACAGGACACAAAAATCTCAACCGTGATTACCATATACTAAAAAAAAACATCCCTTTAAGAAAACTCTTCTAATCTGATAAAGTGGCCAAAGATCCATCAGATACTCTGAATTTCAAACTGAAAAATACTAAACAACAAAATTCCAGGGCAACTCTCAATGCTAAGATGAAGGCAATATCAGCATAACAACTACAGAGTATTCGCAGGGTCCTCACATTTCCATCCAGGACGCTTAGAAATTAGTGCTTTCAGTATAAGATCATTCAAATGCTGAATATGGATAAAAATTTCCATGATCGATAACAATAGATCAGAATGTAAGTTTGCTACCAGAGCTCAAATATATCGTCAATCAAAACCTCGCAAACACATCAGGGATCTCATCCATAGCTTCAGAAATTCAGAATCAATAATAATACTAAAAAGATATTCATAGATTATAACAAAGATCCACAGACTGAATCCGAAACTCAAATCTAAACCCAAAAAAAAACACAAGAAATCAAAGATTGATACCAAGCGTACGAGATCGGCAAAGAATCACGGATCCCAACGATGGCTCTCTCTGACACCTCGAGCTATGGAGAAAAGAGAAGCTCATAGATATATTTATAGCCGAGAGAAGTGGCAGCTCGGTAAATAAGACGAAGATAGTACGGAACCCGAGTTTCCCGCTTCTTTTTGCCTTCGTCTTCATTGAAAGCAACTCCGGTTGCTACTACTGTACTGGCAAATGGCGGAACGGAACGAATTGAAAGTCGCGGGGTAACGGAAAGTAAGGGCAACGTGGCGATTTATGATTGGAGAAAAATCGGACGGTTGTGATTTGCCGTCTTGCCAATTAGGTTTCCCGGGAAGGCCGGCACGTCCTGAGGTAGTTGAGAGGGCAAACGCGCCAACTAGCGTTCGCTGGACGAGTGGAAGCAGCTCAGCCTGACCAGTTAGACTTCATGTCGAAGAATGGTATTTTTTAAATAAATATAAATAAAAAATAGTCACTAATAAATTTAGTACATTTGTTTGGAAAATCATTGATTTTTTTATCCGGGATATTAGATTAACTTTATAAGTGTGTTTTTTGAATTGATTGTAAATGTTGATGGAAAAAAGGTTGAATTTCATAGTGTTGATAAAGGAAAAAAATTATGATTTCTTTAAAAGAATAAGCTTTAGTTTTTAAAAAAATAATGTAAATAATTAAAAAAAATCCAAGTTGCACACTTATTGTCAGAATAAAATGTAAAAATGGCTTGTCACATTTCTCAAAAAAGACGTTTTTTTTAATAAAATTGTATTTTTGATTTAGACCATAATATTATATTTATTTTAACTGATTTTCAATTTTTTTAACCAAAAAATTCATGAACTATAATCTTTACACCAAAAGAAATATATATATATATATATATATATATATATATATTTAATACTAGAATGTATATCATAATATATAGGATAAATGGAATATACAATGTTTTCAAGACAAATTATGTGTTTTTTAAAAAATATTTATGATATTTCTTTCTTTACATTCCTTTGGTTGGATGTTGTTCATAATTTTTAAAGACAAAAACTGAAAGCGGTGCAAAGTTTGGTGCGAAGGAACCTTAAATTCTCTAGCAGCATGCTGTGATGGATTTATGAGGACGACACGGCAATAGATAGAGAGAGGATATAAGGCATCACTTACACATGATATCAGTATCTAATGTTTATTTTGTTTTTTATTTTCCCAATTAAGTATGATGTAATAGATATTTCATATTAATAAACTAAAACATGGTTTATTCATTTTAATATATATATATATATATATATATATATATATATATATATAAAATCTTGATACAATCAGGCCGCCCACATCAATGTGCAAGTAAGGTCTCCTTGTTTTGAAGCATTTGGAGAGTATTTATTTATTTTTTTTTAAATCCATCCGTATAGATGGAAAGATCATCGAAAAATAAGATAACATGTTGATTTTCATACAATTTGGTGAGGTGATGAGAGTATTCATCTTAAATGGTGAAATATTAATTTCACCATTTAAGATGAATGATCATCACCTCCCCAAATTGCATAAAAATCGACATGTTATCTTATTTTCCGATGTTCTTTCTATCCATACAGTTGAATTTGGAAAAAAAAAATACTCTTAAAATGCCTCAAAATGAAGCGACCGTAAATAAATAGTGATACAGTTGAATTTGGAAGAAAAAAAAACTCTTAAAATGCCTCAAAATGAGGCGACCGTAAATAAATAGTGACAAGGTCGGTCGGACTATATTATGACTATATACTCTTAAATCCATGCCTAATATTTGCACTTAGCAAAATTTATAATTTTGAAGATTATCAATGAGATTGGTCATGAATCTCAAAAATCACTTCATACAAATTATTTTTAATTAATAATGAGTGAGAATAGTTAATGCAGAGTATTAGAAATTTTGGAAAGTGAACTATAGACAAGTAACTGAAATTAGTTTGAAAATAACTTTAAATATCGAAAATATGTGAGCCCGAGCTAAAAAAAACAATATTCATATACTTCTAAATTTTATAATAAAAATTAAAATCTAAACATTTTTTATTATTCCTAGTAAAAACCAATAGATATAATAATATTAAAATATAACTAACCCGGTCCATCGCCGGAGAAAAATTCTAATCCACGCGAGCTGTCAGAAGACTCAGAACCGGAACCGGTCCAACCAGCTCCTCATAAAACCAGCATTTTTCTTCGTATTTTTTGTCTTTTTGTTCCCATGTTCACCGCCTGGTACGCTTACCGCCATTCCATCTCGCCGAAATGGATCATCTATTGTGATCTCTCTCTCTCCCTCTCTCTCTCTGCTCCCTCTTAGATCTGTTTATCATCTCTGATCGTCGCGTGCTCTGGTACTTTTTTCGGATTGACCCTCGAATTACTCGGTTTTTCACTTTCTCTGAAATTTTTGTAATTTGATCTCTTTTCAGGGACGGATCTGTGATTGTGTTGTATATGCTCGACAGTTACCCGTCCCATTGATCGCTTGATTTGCTTTCTTCTCATCGTCTACAATGGCTGCTCCACCGGCGAGGGCTCGGGCGGACTACGACTACCTCATAAAGCTCCTCCTCATCGGCGACAGTGGTAAACATTGGAATTCGATTCATTGTTTCCTCGTTTCCGTCGCACATGCAAATCGGAGCCTTTGGTTTGGATTTTGGTTGATTTCTGTGCATTTCCTTGTGTTTATTTTCTTTCGTTGATATGAGATTATCTGTGTGCTGGAATGCTTGTTTTGGTACTGAAATGGATGCTCTCATGGATCTGAAGCAGCTTTTGCTTCTACACAGTGCTTTAATAGGGATCATCTTTTAGGCATATGTTGTTTGTTCTCCATGTCAGTTGCATTAAAATGTGATTTTTTTTATGGGTGTTGGTACACCCATAAGTTTGCTTGTTCTTAGCTAGGTGTTTTGTTTTACTATCCTGAGATCTCATACCACTAAGAACATTGTGGACTGTGTTCCTGTTTTTATATGGAAATGTTAGAGTTTGTGATTTAGATTAGGACTCCAAAGTGCTTTGGTTGGTATGTTGGAGCAAGATTCTGCATCTGGTCTCTCACTAAAATTACTAATTTTGGTGTGTGTGTGGGACATCTAGATCCATCTCACAAAGTTGGTCTAGAGTCATGCAAGTTAGTAAGTATTAAGCATTTCACTTTGGTTTAGCCGATGACAAGATACATTCTAATGGAACATTGGGTAAAATAACAGGATAAAGCTGCAATGGAAGTTCCAATTGCAAGAGGAAATGGAATTTTTGAGTCCATACCTTTGCCTATGTCACTTAAAAGACGGGTTTCTCATCTTTTGTTTTCATTCCATTTTTATTGAAATATGGTGGTGTCCTTCTTGGGCTGAGGTGGAGTATGTGGGTGCCTGACTGTTCAAGTTTTAGAAACATGGTGAAAATCAAACATAAAAGGTGCTATCTAGAGTGTTCTCAATAGGGTTCTTCAAGAACAAGGTTCTCTGTTTGCTGAAATGTTGTCATTTATTTAATGGCAACCGCTTGATGCTTTTATGGTTGTAAACATTGCTCCATTTGCTTCTTCAAACTTATTGTACCATCTAGAAAGCAATAACTCATGTATCCCTTAGCAGTGGTCCCAACCATGGAGTACTGAGTATATGTCTCCACTCTCTCCTTCTTCCCTTTTTCCATTGTCAGCAATTATGGTTTATACATGTGCACCTGTCCCTGTGTTATATCCTTACATCAGTTGATTCTGTATGTTTCTTGCAAGAATATATGCTTAGTTCTTTATGATATTCTGCCAAGTAATTAATCAGGACTTTGATAATAAATTACAAACATTGGCAGATGGTTCTTTTGAATTCTAAGCCAACTGTTTCTGATATTTGCTTTGTTTTGAGATAACAAGTAAAAGACCTGCTGAGTCTCACACTGCTTATTTTTCTTATCCCTGTTATTATTCTAAAAGTAAAACAGATTATGCAGCTTGTTCCTCCTCTAAAATTTTAATGATTATGAATGGCAGTTCTATATTTATTATCTAGTCATGGAATCACATGAAATTTGAAAGTTCTTTTTCTTCGCATGTGTTTCCACATCTAGCAAGTGGTGTTCCTGGTGATGCTGGACTAGAAATTTTGCCTGCCAACCTGTCGGGTATCCAGGCTATCTTGTCTGGGATTATCTGAAAAAGGCTTGCTGAGATTATTTCCGGAAACTGTCTATCCACCTGAAATTATTATTATAAATATTATTTTCTATGCTAATGAACTGTTTCTTTAAATTTGTAACTCTCAGTTTGTGACTTTTTCTTTTCTTTCAAGTATGATCAATATCCAGTACTATTTTTCTTCTCTTCATGATGTCCTATGTTGTTGTTTGAGCTTCCCTCTAAATTTAATCTCTACAAGGACTATTATTGAAAATCATTTGTTTATTGATGAATAACTCAATACTCATGCTATGATCTATTGTTCAACTATATTCTTATGGGTTTCTCTGGATATTTTGCCAGTTAATATACATAATTTATCATAGGACTCATCTGCACATCCTGTAAATCCATTGATCAAGCAATTCCTCTGACTTTAGTCTGCTTAAATTAATGGATAACAAACAAGTTAGATCGAACCACCATAAGGATTCTAGTATAATGTCCCTATCAGAGTGACCATAGATCTAAGTACAGATAGTGTTTGAGAACTTTACCTGAAAATGACCCTGCACTTTTGCTGAGTACCCATCTATACAGGTAGATACTTCAGCAGATGGACAAACCTACCCATTAGTGATACACGTTCATTGTTCACAATCTGTAACCCCAATAAAACACATAATTCCAGTCATCACAACACAATGAAGAAGAAATTCCTCTCGGAGCTTCTGATGTAACAGCTGCTGATGGTGGTCCCTTGACATCCAATCTACTGTTTGTAGGTGTTGGAAAGAGTTGCCTTCTCTTGCGTTTCTCAGATGGGTCTTTCACTACCAGTTTCATTACTACTATTGGGTAAGTTCATTTTCAGGCTTTGAATCCCTATTCTCATTTGTGTGTGTATGTGTGTTGCCATTTTTGCTTTCATGCCACTGCTTTCTGCGTCAATCTGTTTATATATGGATAATTTCTGATTGCACAAACATGGACTCTATGCAGCATTGACTTTAAAATAAGAACTATTGAGTTAGATGGAAAACGGATCAAACTACAAATTTGGGACACAGCTGGTCAAGAACGGTTTCGAACTATCACAACTGGTAACTTTTGTACCTCTCTACCTAATTTTCCTATACTGGAATTTTGAACCAGCAGTTATTTTCACTCTACTGGAATTCTGACTCTTGCCCTTATATTTTATACAGCTTACTACCGGGGGGCCATGGGTATTTTACTTGTTTATGATGTTACTGATGAGTCATCATTTAACAGTAATTACCTATATGTTTTCTTTTGCCTCATTTTCTCCAAGTATTCCTTCATTGGATTCTCATAGTTCTGACTGCTTTATGTAGACATAAGGAATTGGATTAGGAACATTGAACAGCATGCTTCTGATAACGTGAACAAGATTTTGGTTGGCAATAAGGCTGATATGGATGAAAGCAAAAGGGTATTTTCAGCTAGAACAAGATTTGTTTCTTTCTTTCTTTAGTCCTTTTTTTCTTTTTTATTATTTTCTTGGGTTTCATTGATGGTTACAATAGGCCACACTACATTTGGTATTTTGCTAGTTCAATCTTGTTTGTAAATATTAATCACATAGGCCAATTTCATTACCTCAGGCTGTACCCACTGCGAAGGGACAAGCACTTGCAGATGAATATGGCATTAAGTTTTTTGAGACTGTGAGTAGTCCTTTTTCAAGATTTATGTGGTTTATATAGTGACAATGCTGACTTCATTTTCAACTGATGTATGGAGTTCATTTAAATCGGACATTGTGTGTTTCAGAGTGCGAAAACAAATCTGAATGTGGAGCAGGTTTTCTTTTCAATAGCTCGAGATATCAAGCAAAGACTTGCAGAGACTGATTCTAAAGCTGAGGTCGGAATATTTACAGTGTTAACAATATTTTACTCTCAACCAATTTATTTTTTATTTTCTTTTTTTTTTGACGTGCACTTCAATATTATTACCCCAGGATCGAACAATTAAGATCAACAGACCCGAGGCGACTGGTGACGCTAAAGCTCCCGAGCGATCAGCTTGCTGCGGTGGTACATGAAGACAATAATCTGAACATGGTTTGGGTGTTTGACTCCATTGGTAGCTAATTTGCTTCTATAGCTCATAATGTATTGGAGATAATGATAATACAGTGTGCTGCTCCTTGTACTTCTAATCCTATCATTCTTTTCAACTATTTAGAATCAAATGTAGAAGTTAAACCGACTACTTTTTATGTGTATGTTGCTTTTTTTTTTTATGGAACTTGCTTGGAGTTGCAAAACTACTTTGCATTTGCCTCCTACATTATCAGAGAAGTCTTTGTGTCTGGCCCTGCACATTGTCATTGGTAAGGTTGTTTGCTTGTACTTTGATATATCTTTATGAATGTTTCAGGAACCTATTTTGCTAAGTTTATTAGTCTTAATACCAACTGGACAGAGCTTGAAATTTGTTTAGTGTGTTGATTAATTAATTAATTTTCCTTGTAGGAAGTTTTTTCTCAATCCAACAGTAGCCATGTGAGAGATGAAATCAGTTAATCTGGATTAATTTCATTGTAAGATGTTGGCCTTTCTGCAACTCAAAGTCTAGGAATAAATAAGGGCAGCTTGGTGCTATAAAGCTTCTGCATGCGCGGGAACTGGGGGAAGAGTTGGACTATTGGGGTCTATTGCACGCAGTCTATTTTTTTTTGGTCTAAAGTCTCAAAATAAATACAAAACAAAAATATGATGACTAAAATGTGAACTGGTACAACCTCTAAATTAATTATTATTTTATTTTATTTTATTTTATTCGATATAGAAAAACAAAGTACAACCAGAAAAGCTTCTAGAAATATAATTTACACATTTTTTTTTTAAAAAAAAACCATTGGAATTCAATGAGCTGGTTCAAACAAGCTATGATTCCGCACTCATTACAATCTCACCGTCCATCTCCTTTTGATTAGATCTGAGCCGTCCACAGCGTAAAGGAGCGCCCAGACCACTTCCGAGAGGCCGAGAAGAATCCGAGAAAGAGAAATCTCGGCTCTCATCCGATCCCAAGTTTCATGTGCGTTCTCTTCACGATCTCCTTTGATTTCATCCATTCTTTTTTCACCATTTTGTTCGATTGCTATTGGGATTCATGGATTCCATTTGTATCCTATTTTTTCAGGAATTTTAATCTTCAGCTCGGATGCACAGTGGATTCATAGTCTCTAAGGTCTTGTAATCAGAGAAATTCGGTGTTTTTTGGTGGAAAATTCGATCAGGATGGTGTGGATTAGAGCGATGGCGGCATCAGTGGTTGCCCGATCGGCCCTGAGGAGAACCCTAGCTCAACGGCCTCATCGGAGCCCCCCCTTCCGGGCATTCCACTCGACGGCTCTCCGTCGGAATGCTGCCCCGGTTCCCCGCCCGGTCCCGCTCTCGCGACTCACCGACAGCTTTCTTGATGGCACGAGTAGCGTTTATCTCGAGGAGCTCCAGCGCGCATGGGAGGCCGATCCCACCAGCGTCGACGAGTCCTGGGACAACTTCTTCCGCAACTTCGTCGGTCAGGCCGCCACCTCCCCCGGTATCTCCGGCCAGACCATCCAAGAGAGCATGCGCCTCCTCCTCCTTGTCCGCGCCTACCAGGTGAATGGCCATATGAAAGCTAAGCTAGATCCATTAGGGTTAGAGGAGCGTGAGATCCCTGACGATCTTGATCTCGCCTCTTATGGCTTCACTGAGGCCGATCTCGATCGAGAGTTCTTTCTCGGAGTATGGAGGATGTCTGGGTTTTTGTCAGAGAACCGCCCGGTCCAAACCCTAAGAGAGATTCTTACCCGGCTTGAGCAAGCGTATTGCGGGAGTATTGGCTACGAGTATATGCACATCGCTGACCGGGAGCAGTGCAATTGGTTAAGGGATAAGATCGAGACAGTGAAGCCCAGGTCATATACCTTGGATCGTCGTGAGGTTATCCTTGATAGGCTTATTTGGAGTACTCAGTTTGAGAATTTTCTTGCCACTAAGTGGACAGCAGCCAAAAGGTTTGGTCTTGAAGGTGCAGAGACATTGATTCCAGGCATGAAGGAGATGTTCGATCGGGCAGCCGATCTTGGTGTGGAGAGTATTGTCATTGGAATGTCTCATCGTGGCAGGTTGAATGTTTTGGGCAATGTTGTGAGAAAGCCATTGAGGCAGATTTTCAGTGAGTTCAGTGGCGGTACGAAGCCTGTGGATGAGGTTGGGTTGTATACAGGAACCGGCGATGTGAAGTACCACTTGGGCACTTCTTATGATAGGCCAACTAGAGGAGGGAAGAGGATTCATCTATCTCTTGTTGCAAATCCGAGCCATTTGGAGGCTGTTGATCCAGTTGTGGTTGGAAAGACTCGTGCGAAGCAGTTCTATTCTAATGACATGAACAGGACCAAGAACCTTGGAGTGTTGATTCATGGAGATGGAAGCTTTGCAGGACAGGGAGTTGTGTATGAGACACTGCATCTTAGTGCCCTTCCCAACTATACCACCGGTGGGACGATTCATATTGTGGTCAACAATCAAGTTGCATTCACAACTGATCCAAGGGCTGGGAGGTCTTCACAGTACTGTACAGATGTTGCAAAAGCCCTAAATGCTCCGATTTTCCATGTGAATGGTGATGATGTGGAGGCGGTGGTTCATGTCTGTGAGCTTGCTTCTGAGTGGCGCCAAACTTTCCATTCTGATGTGGTTGTGGACATTGTGTGTTACCGTCGATTTGGTCATAATGAGATTGATGAGCCCTCTTTCACCCAGCCTAAAATGTACCAGGTGAGTTCTCACTTCTCATATGTATTTTATGACTCCAATTAAGGGTTATTCCTGGACGAATGCTTAACATATGTATATTTATTTGCTTATTTAGCATTCTATGTTGTACAAATGTATAGTATCCGGCAATTCTTTTTCCAATTTTTTGAGATTCACTTCAATTTCAAAGCATTAGAGAACATTCAACTATTAGAGAAAGGGCATGAACTATATGCAATGAAGCTTCCTTTCCTGAAAAGGAGAAACCTCCTTGTGGGATGAAGTCAATACTGGAAACCTATAGAGATTATAAATCATTGTTCTAGTTCAGTAGTGCTATAGGGTTTTTATCATAGTTATCATTGAATTGTTATTGGTATGGTATTTACGAATCTGACTACTCTTGTGCTGAATAGATAATTAGGAACCATCCAAGAGCACTTGATATTTACCAAGGAAAACTTCTAGAGTCAGGACAGATTTCTAAAGAAGAAATTGAGCGGATTAATAAAAAGGTTGATACTATCCTGAATGAAGAGTTCATTAACAGCAAAGATTATGTGCCAAGAAGAAGAGACTGGCTTTCTGCATATTGGGCTGGTTTCAAATCACCTGAGCAGATTTCCCGCATTAGAAATACTGGGTATGCTAACCTCTTTTCCTATTCGAGTTTTCATTCTAACATGCTTCTACCATGCCACCTGTATTTGCATGGCATTTTAATTAACACTTGTCATATTTCAGTGTCAATCCAGAGATATTGAAGCGTGTTGGCCAGGCAATTACTGCTATCCCTGAGAATTTCAAACCTCACAGAGCGGTAAAGAAGATTTTTGATCAGCGTGCTCAGATGATTGAGACTGGAGAAGGCATTGATTGGGCAGTTGGAGAAGCACTTGCTTTCGCTACCCTTTTAGTGGAAGGTAATCATGTGAGGTTGAGCGGCCAGGATGTTGAAAGAGGTACATTCAGTCATAGACATGCAGTCATTCATGATCAGGAGACTGGTCAGCAATACTGTCCTCTGGATCATGTTACCATGAACCAAAATGAAGAATTATTTACTGTGAGCAACAGGTATGCGGATTTTAATTTTCCCATCTCCTTTGATCTTGAATGATTTTTTTTCTAATTATGTTGCATACTTTTTCTGTTAAGGAAAGGTCTTCTGATCAAAATGTTCCGCTGCTTTTTTTTTCCCTTGTGTATATCCTGAACCTCCTTTTTCTAAATGATAAGGGTTCTTAGGAACAGATACTCCTTGCATGGGTGACTGATCTTGTAAACTTCTATTATAATCAATCTTGGAATCACAACTTATTATTATTATTTTTTCCCTCATGGATGAATTCTTTATTTATTTTTATTTTTTTCTTTTAATATTATTTTCTTGCATTATCACCTTTGTTTTTGTTTTTTTGAAGAACTCACCCTTTTAGGGATATATATGGAATTGTTTGTCTTTTGAGCTTTGTCATTCACTGTGTTGTTTCTATGCTTTTTTCCTTCTCTGATTGACATATGTTAGGTTTATCATGTTCTGCACACATGAACATTTGTTAGTTTTCTACTTTTCTCTACTTTCATGAGTTTACCCAACTCCTATTTAGCTCACTATCCCATCTTTGCTTTGCACATCCTCGTATTCCTTCATTGTTATAAGTCTCTTTGTTTCTTTGTTTTGGAAGTTCCTGTATCTCTTTTCTGAACATTCTTGTGCTTCCATGGTTTAAACTCTAATCATAGATGAAGACAAGTTTAAGCTGGTGTTTTTTTTTCTTTTCTTCTCACAGCTCTCTTTCAGAGTTTGGTGTACTTGGATTTGAGTTGGGTTACTCAATGGAGAATCCTAATTCATTGGTACTTTGGGAAGCTCAGTTTGGTGATTTTGCAAATGGTGCTCAAGTCATATTTGATCAATTCTTGAGCAGTGGAGAGTCAAAGTGGCTTCGCCAAACAGGGCTTGTTGTTTTGCTCCCTCATGGCTATGATGGTCAAGGTCCGGAACATTCAAGTGCACGATTAGAGCGTTTCCTTCAGGTAATTTATGTCAGCTACTTACTCTTATCTTTGAACCTCCAGCAGTATTGTCTGTGATTCATTTTCTAATTGAGCGGTTGAATTATTCTTTTCAATTGTTAAGTACATTCCAAAATCCAATTGTTTTTTGGCAAACTTGTTATACTAGTATGAATATAAAAAGAGAATTTTTTTTCCTGTTTGTTAGTAGGTTAGTTATATGCATACCTTCTTGTTGACCTCTCAAGTGAGTACTTTATTGCTTTTTACTGTTATAACTTATGGGCCATTGTTACATTGACTGTTACACCATAGTATTTTCATCATTTGCTCTGAAATCTGCAAATTATTGATGAATTCTGTGTTCCTTTGTTTTCTGCCTCTTCTTCTACTCCCATTGCAACATCATATTTTCCTAGTGCATTTTTTTTCTTGTTACATTTGATGTAAGTCATTGATAGCTTATCGGTAAGTCCGTGGCTTTAGTCGTCTGAATCCCTTCTTATAGCAAATAATTGGAAATAATCGGTATATTTTCTAAAATCTGCAGCCTGTTAATGGTGCTTATTCTTATAATAGTGATCCCTAAGTCAGCACACCACAAAGTAGGGATGCTATTTATTAACATGGCCCTCACCACTTACTTAACTAGGTTTTCATTAATATTTAGAAGCAGGATCAGGTGTTAGTCTTGATATTATTATGCTCTGTTTCATGTGTTTTTGGCAAATGAAAATTTCCCTTTCATCACACCAGTTTTCTGGACCCATAGGTGGGACATATTCATTCAGGTTCTCATTTGTGGGCTTCTTTCTTTACTTCTAGTATTTTTGTGTTGTATAGTTAGTCTTGTGTATTTATTGGCAATTGTCATATTAATATGTGAAAAAAAAATGCTATCGCAGATGAGTGATGATAATCCATATGTCATCCCTGAGATGGAACCAACTTTGCGGAAACAAATCCAGGAATGCAATTGGCAAGTAGTCAATGTCACAACTCCTGCAAATTACTTCCATGTCCTGCGGCGTCAGGTTGGTATACATGTGTATACGTAGGCTCTTGGTACTTTTGAGATTTTTTGCTTTTGCTCAAATTTTGTTTTCTATCCAGATTCACAGGGAATTCCGGAAACCTCTAATTGTTATGTCTCCCAAGAATCTGCTTCGGCACAAGGACTGCAAATCAAATCTATCCGAATTTGATGATGTTGTAGGCCACCCAGGATTTGATAAGCAAGGGACACGCTTCAAACGCCTAATTAAAGACCAGAATGACCACAGAGATCTTGAGGAGGGTATCAATCGTCTGGTCTTGTGTTCTGGAAAGGTATGGATTTTCTTTGTATCTATATTCTCTCCTTGATTTAATCTGACGAAAAATAATTCTTTTATCAGAATTCATGAGGAAGATTTGTAACTGACTCTATATTGCAGGTTTATTACGAGCTTGATGAAGAAAGGAAGAAAACAGATCGCAAGGATGTCGCAATATGTAGAGTTGAACAACTTTGCCCATTCCCCTATGATCTTGTCCAGCGGGAGTTGAAGCGATATCCAAGTACAACAAATTAGCCATATAATTATTTCTTAAGTCACTTAGCTGCATACACTTGCACACACAAATATGATGATGGGTTAAAGTGCCGGTGTGCCAGGATCTTCTGATGTTCTATTTCATAGAATTATTAAAATTTATTGCTTCAAGTTATCTATAACCTTTTTATCCAAAAAAAAAAAAAGTTAGTCATGAATAGTATATCCTAAAAGATATGAAAGTTGGAAAATTAGTAGACACAAATTGGAATAAGATGCTCAGAATTGCAATTTGCATTGGTAAACTTATTACTACATTAGTATCTACAGTACATAAATATTGAGAAAACACACATTAGTATATACAGTACATAAATATTGAGAAAACACACATTAGTCTACAATAGAATACTTGAGGTTAGCTACATTTATCTTTTGTTGGTTTTCTTTTGCTCATCATCACACATTACACGTTGAGAACATGCAAGTCGAACACTTTGAAAGAAAGTGGTTAGACATTGTTCAGTCTATTCAGGGAGAATTTGCAAATTATAGATTAAATTGAATGTGCAGAAATACTATTTTCCATTTATGAATGAGATGTTCATGCAAACATTGCCTACTGGTTTGCAGATAGTATGAGATGTTTATCTAAGTGTCATTTATTTCTGTGCTTCAGATGCGGAGATTGCATGGTGCCAGGAAGAGCCTATGAACATGGGTGCATACAGTTATATTAACCCCCGCCTATATACTGCGATGAAGGCTGTGGGCAGAGGGACAACAATAGAGGACATCAAGTATGTCGGTAGGGGACCATCTGCTGCCACAGCCACTGGTTTCTATTCAGTTCATGTCCAAGAACAAACTGAGCTTGTCAAAAAGGCATTGCAACAAGAACCAATCCAGTTCTAATGTAACCATCTTGTTCATGCATCACTACTTTATATGGAAATAAGGATGAGAACATGTTACATTCTTCAAGCTTTTTCAAGGTTGAGGCTGTTCAACCATTAAAGAGTTGTTTACCAATATTTTGATGTATTCTAATTTTCTCAGCACTTGTATCTAGCAGTAAATAATACTTGCACATGTCGGCATGCTGTATGAACTGGTTTGAAATTTTGTTCCCAGTTTGTATGTGTGACATCCCAGAATTCCATGAAATGCAACTCAATTCAAACTGGCAGATGTACAAAATGCTTGGTTTTACCTTTTGTTTGATCAAAACAGGTCAAGACAGAAAATTTGACCAAAAAATAACCCCACCCACTTAACTTCTCTTCAAAATGAACTATATTATAGCATTATGCTTCAGTGAACTGCTTCCATTCTGTCATTCAAATCCTTATACAGTCATACTCTTGAATTAATTACGATAAAATGTATCAGTGGGCTATATAAATAACCAAAGACCTAAAAAAATAATAAGATTATTATAAAAATGAAAGTCAGCATATGGGAGTAGTTTTGTAGCACTGGACTGGACTGCCTTTTTTTCATCGTTTAAAATGAAAGTCAACATTTTTTTTTTTCTTTGCCTCATTTAGGAAATATGAACAGGTAGTTGGCAATAAAGCAGTGCTAGTTTTACGGATTAAGTTTTTTGAAAATGATTCCCAAAATCATCAATGGTGGCTTAGGATTAACACACACGTCTCGAGACATCATCAACGATTTCGAAAAATAAGAATATCATTTTTGTTGCCGATTGCTAGTAATTACACACTTGCCAACCATATAAGAAGTAAAAAACATCCCAATTCTGTCAAAAATGTAATCCTTTATATACTAATAAATTATGATCACAAAAGAAAAAGGAAAAAAAAAATGTATATCAACAACAACATGCATCCCTCATCTCCACTCCACAAGTATATATTTTCTTTTCTACATTAAAAAAAAAAAGAAGTAATCAAAGAACAAATGGAATGGATGATCATCAAATCAAACAATCCACCATACTACCATGCAGTCCCAATCTTCAACCAGTCATGATCATCTCCATGATCCCCAGGCGGCATGTTCAAATCCAAGCACAAAACCCTCCTCCCATGAGACTTCTTCTCCACCATCAACTGATGCCCAAACCCTTCCGTCATGGCCCTGTGCCTCCTCATATGCCCTCCCAACGCCTGCCCAATCGCAAACTCCAGCCCACAAATCGAGCACTCATGCACCTTCGCCTTCACCTGCCCCGCGCCTCCGTTCTGCCCCGCGCCCTCGCTCCCCGCCGTCTTCGGCTTCTTATGACTCGCCCCGCGCCCTCGCTCCCCGCCGTCTTTGTGCAATGTGGCTTACAAGATAATCTCCAAAATATTGACCAATAGGCTTAAGAATGTTATTCATAAGCTTATAGGACCTGAACAAAGTGGCTTTCTTGAGGGCAGATCAACTTTTGATAATATTATAGCAGTCCAAGAGATTGTTCATTCTCTGGACTATGACCCCCAAGCACTCCCTAGGATGATACTCAAGTTAGACATAGAAAAGGCATATGATGCCATGGAGTGGAACTCTATCCTTGCCACACTTAAAAGGATGAACTTCTCCAACACTTGGATATCCTGGATCAAGGCTTGTATCACTTCCCCTACCTTTTCCTTCTTGATTAATGGGCAGCCTACAGAGTGGTTCCCAAGCCATAGAGGAATTAGACAAGGGGACCCTTTGTCTCCATATCTCTTTATTTTGGTATCTCAAAACCTCACAGCAATCCTCAATCATGCTATGGGTTTGGGGCTGATACCAGGGTATGATAGCAGACTCACTAATAATTTCAATCACTTACTCTATGCAGATGATGCAATTTTGGTAACCAGAGCTACTAGGAGTGTAGCAAGAAACTGTAGAATGTGCCTTGACATTTATCATCACTTAACTGGTCAGAGAGTGAACCTGACCAAATCCTCCATCATTCTTCCTAGTAGATTCAACAGAACCCTTAGAACCTCCATCACCAATATTCTAGGAATGAACATTGGGTCCCTCCCTTTTCAGTACCTTGGAGCCATGATTACATCCAAAAGAGTTACAGTTAATCAATGGCAAAAACTAGTAGACAGAACTAGGAAAAACCTTAGCTCCTGGAATCAGAAATCTATATCCCTAGCCGGGAGAGCTACCTTGGTAAATTCTTCTCTCATGTCCATACCAGTTTACTCCATGTCCCAGATCCTGCTCCCCGACCAATCCCTTTGATCGATATCTAAGCTGGCTGGGTGAACTTCCCTTTGGAGCAGGGCATCACGGTAGGGGTTTCCACTCCATAAACTGGGACACTACTACACTTGATAAAACTGAGGGAGGATTGGGGATAAGAAATCTAAAGTTTGCTAAAACTGCTTGCATGGCAAAAAATGTTTTCTCTGTCTTGAATAATGAGAATAAGATTTGGGTACAAATAGCTAAACTCAAATATGGGGCTCTGAATCCCTGGCAGGACTCTAGTAGAGGACCAAGGTCATGGTTTTACCACATGTTGTGCAAAACTGCTATATCCCTAAGAGCTTATTTAGATCTCAGTAGATGTAACCATGTTAACTCATGTTTCCTCAATGATCCTTGGGCTTTTGACACTCCAATTGCATTCAAACCTACATATATTAACATGGAATTTCCTCTTGAGACCTTACACATATCTGATTTCATAGATGAAACTGGTATTAGGCATCAAGAGGTATTAAATTGTTTTGGATCTCAGTATAATCTGACCAGAATCAGCAACATAACCTTTGTGGAGGGCACCAATAACCACTGGATTTGGGCAATTGGTAGCCCCACAAAGAGCTTGGTTAAAAGAGTGTATGATAATCTTAGACACCAACAAATATCTGATGAAGAGAAGTGGGCTGGATGGCACAAAATATGGAGACTCCCTGTTTCTCCAAGAGTCAAAACTTTCATATGGAGACTACTTCATAGAAGAATTCCCACCTTTGAGTTACTATATATGTTGAATATAGGGCCTCAGACTGCATGCCCAAATTGTGGTTTAACGAATGAAACTATCAATCATATAATGTTTGACTGTAGAATTGCAGCACAGTGTTGGAATAACATTGCAGGGAGAACAGGTATGGACATTAGCTCATTGCAGAACATAGCAGATGGGGAATGGATTTTAAGCAGTGAAGAGCAGGGAAGACTCAACAAAATGTCCAACAAAGCATTGATAGCAAACTGTGCTTGGGGAATATGGAAAGCCAGGTGTGAGAAGGTGTTCAGTAACACTGTAGCTCAACCAACAAGGATAGTGCAGAAGGCAATACAGGATACACAGGATCATATCTGGAGGATCAGAGGACAAATCAGGGAGTACCTTAGTACTGCTGTCTATAACAATTCCATAACTATTATGAGTGATGCATCATGGGTTTCTGACTCTTCTTTGGCAGGAATAGGATTTATAATCATCAAGGGATCAAACCTGATTATGGCTGCTGGATGCTCAGCAGTGGAAGTGGAGGACAGCATACTTGCTGAAATTAAAGCCATTGGAAGCTCACTGGAGCACAGCAGGAATCTGAATTTGAAGCCAGAAAGACTGTGTACAGACTGCATACAAGCTTTGGAACTAATCAATTCACAAGCACCTCAAATCAACATGGAGTATAGAAGAGGCATTGAGTATGTGAAGGAACAGTTAAATTGGGTACCAATGATTGAAATGAATTACTGTCCAAGGGACATTAATATGGTAGCTGATAAACTAGCAAATGAGGGAAGAAGAAATCCGGAGCTGTCGCTGTACCATCGAGGATCAGACAAACCTAGATGGTTGGAAGACATAATCAGTGTGGCTGGCTTAACCTTTGCTGCTGACTTTGAGTATATGTAGTTTAATTTGAAGTTGTTTGTTTTCTTGTTTTTAAGGTAGCTCTTGGAGCTCTTTTAATGTCAAAAAAAAAAAAGAGAGAGAGAGAGGGAAACGTCAAACGTGGGTGTTTGGAGATGTTTCCACACGTGAGAGGATTAATGGAAATGCTTTTTGGTATTGAAGGGAGAATGCATCTAGAAGTGAAACACTGTTTGGTCTTTGTGTTGGCTTATTACCATACATGTGGTTTCACACATAATTTGCATGCATGTTTTACATTAGTTTGTTATCAAAAATGGAGACTTTTATTGCTTTTGCCTACTAAAGCATGGGAGATTTGTGATTATCATGTGTTTCATTTTTCCTATATACTAAATTAATTTTTTTTTATGTTATATATATATATATATATATATATATATATATATATATATATATATATATATATATAGTGTAATACCCAAATTAGTCTTTCCATTATACCGAATTGGCCTTTTTGATCCTATTTGAGTCCAGATTTTCTCTATTTTTACGATTGAGAAATGTTGGTACTAAAAAATAGAGAGACCAAAAAGATCGATTCGGTATAATAGAGGGACTAATTTTGGGTATTAGACCGACTATATAGTGTATATATATATATATATATATATATATATATAAACTGCTAATTGATTTTATGCTTTCTGAATTCAAAAACTCTCCTAACAATATTTAATTTGTATATATTTTAAAATGTGTAAACTAAACACACTTAACTTTAGTTGAATAAAAAAATATTTTTAAGTTTTATGAATCTTGGTGTGATGGGAGTTTTTAAGAGATAAAGCTTTATCTCAAGGCACAAGGTAAGGATCAAAAGCTAAGTGATAAAAAAGATAAATTAGTACTTTGTTGAGTGTGGGAAGTTCTTGTTAACCTTATCATGTATAGTAGATGCTAATTGGACCAAGTTCGTGTACATCTCCCAATCATATACATGCATCCAATTCCTTGCGTTTCACTTAAATAGATGCATTTTACTTATCCACGTAAGTGATCATTCACCTAAACCCACCCTTCTAGCTGTGTGATACCAAGTTACATTACTTTAGATATGTTTGACATTGGATTGGAAGAGCTGAATTCAAAGCAAGACTTTGAAAAAGTGCTTCTCAGACCAAACAACTTTTCTATTATTTTTATTTTTATTATTTTTCTTAGTTTTTAATATTTGAAAGTCCTTTTTCAATAATTATTATTATATAATCAAAGAGTTTTTAATGAATGAAATGGTTTTTGTAGGAATTTGATACGCAATTAGGATAGGTTTAACACTACACTAAAGAACTTTTTTAAAACAAAGTTTATGATAAAAACTTCTACTAAAAGTTACCATTCATCAAATATAATTAAAAAGTTTTAAACGATCCAAACTTTGCTTTAGTGAAACTAGCATAATAAATTATAAACTAGAGAAAAAACCTCAACAATAATTTTTAGTTTTACCTAACATAGTTAATATGTAACCAACGACCAAGTGGTCTATTGGTATCTCGGTCCCCGCAAAAATTCCAATGACCAAGAGGTCTCGGGTTCAATTCACGGGAGAGAGCACATTTTTGGGAGTGTGAACAGTAATTGTGACGGGTGGTCCCAACGTCCACGTGCGTGGGCCCGCCCTCATGTCTGCTCTACCGAGACTTGTGCACACTCTTGGTTTCTTAGCGGTTTACCGCTCATATTACCAAAAAAACATAGTTAACATGTAAAACCCTTCATTTTCAGAACAAAGCCAATGACCACCTTTTCTAATAGAAGAACTTTGAGGAAACTTCTTGTTAATTTCTAGCATATAAATGTCTTTGACTCTGTGTTACATACTTACATGGATAGGCTTTGAGCCACGTGGCATCTAGATAACTTCAACAAAGAAAAACACTTGCTCAAGTTTCCAACTATTAATTAGGCTAATAGAAAAAGCACTTACTATATACAAAGAGGAAAGAATTAATTCATTGTATAAGATATAGTAGTTGAATAGAACTAACAACTGTTGCTTCAAAGAGGACTTGAGAAATATTGATTCATAGAAAGAGTCACGTAATGTGTTATCATTAATTAGACATGAGAGTTTATATGCATTCTAAGTCAATTAAGTAGGTATCAAGTTAGATGCTTCTTCTAAGTCAAAAGCAGTGACTTGAGTTTCTATAATATTTCATCATCTCTTCCGTGGCTTGAGTTAATATACATCCACATCCACATCCAAGTGATTTGGAATCAACCTAGTAGTTCTAGATCCTTTTAATTATATTAATTATAGTTTGTATTAGTTTGTATTAATAGAAATTTGATATTTTGTTCATCAAATGTAGTACATATATATTTTGGACCGATTTATTTTAAGATACAAATTTTGACTCATTAAAGTCAAACGTTCAAACGTAACGAAATGTTTTGGGTTCGGATTTACTACATAAATATATTTAAACCATTGTATGTTAAGATTCAACTTTCAATCCCCATACTATGAAAGTATGCATTGAAGAAAAGTTTTAAGTACACACCCTTTTGTGTCTCAATGGAAAGTCTAACTAGGAAATGTCAGCATGTGTAAATGTTGGCATATATAGGTTGAATTCAATTCATAGATTACAACTACACAGGGTTCACACACAAAAAGTGCCGCCCTTGTGCTAATTAATTGCTAACTTATCATCTCTGCTTGGCAAATAACTACCATTGGACTTGTCAATGCTTAATCACATGCTACAAAACCTAAGAAATGTCTTTCTTTTTTTCTTTTTTGTCATGTATATATACCTGTATGTGTACCTCTAAATTCTCAATTTTTTCTATGTAAATTCACACATATACACACACACACTAATTCAATTTGGGTCACTTGATTGTACAACTACAACAACAACAACTAAGCCTTAATCTCATACTAGATGGGGTCAGCTATAAGAATTCTTTGTCTCCATATCCCTTTGTCAAATGCAACATCCGGCTTAATATCTAATATACATAGATCCTTAGACGCAATCTCTCTCCACGTAATCCTAGGCCTACCTCTATCCTTCTTACCTTCTATTACTAAACTTGAATGTACAACTGTTAAAGGTAAAAAACTTTTATAGATCTCAAACACACACATCATCACAATGATAATAAATCATATGAGATAAAGACCCAAAAGGGAGGGAAAACATTTTTACTAATCATTTTTACTGAAAATTACAATATGTGTAGGCATTCAAGCCTATTTAATAGTTAAGAAATCAGAGAAAGTAATTATAACCATGAAAGAGATAAAAATTGGCCCACTTTTGTAGGCTGTAACAAATAGATTTTAACCATTCAAGTTATTTCCCAAAAAAAACTTAAATTGAATCAATCATTTGGAAAACATATTTATAAATTTACTATGTACAAATAGTATCACTCTTTCTCTTTATAATTTACATGTTTTTATTCACGGCATCGTGGTTTATCCATTTCTGAATTCTAAGATGGAATTCAATTCAAAATTAAACTAAATGGTCTTAGATTCATCAAGATAACAATCTTGAAATTCAAGTAAAAGTGTATGATTATCCCCTGCAATGTTGAGTCTGTGTTGTGGATTAGAACTATTCTACTCTAGAATTATATGTTATCGTAATGTATGACTAGTGTTATTTCTTTGCTATGAATTGAAGGTTTAGAATGAGAAACTGGACCTAAAAAGGTCTTCTTTTTCCATCTATATTCCCCTGCATGAAAATCTTGGTTTTGGAGGGGCAAACAAGAAATAAAGTTTTACAAGGGTATACATAAATATAGGATTCAATGGTGAAGGGTTAGTTTATAAAAAGGGCAACCCGGTGCTACACCCGCTATGCGCAATTTGGGGAAAGGTCGGACCACTTGGGTCCATTGTACGCAGTCCTACACTACATTTTTTGCAAGAGGTTGTTTCCAGACTCAAACCTGTGACCTCTATGTCACATGGCGACAACTTTACCATTGCGCCAAGACTCCTCATTCAATGGTGAATGGTTAGTTTATAATATTTTAAATTCAAAAATCTAAAACATAAAAACACTCTTGATACATTCATGTAATTTAGAATAAATATTCTAATCCATCAAATATTTTTCAAGATGGTTCCTAAACTAAACAATGCAGTAACATAATCTAATAATTATGAGATATATATTTATGATAAAGCATTCAAATTGGAAATCCATACATTTCTTATCTACGCATTCTAAAACATGATGCCATTGTCTTTCAACCTCATTTGATGATGTAATTTAATACTTAAAACGATGTGCTAGACCTTGGGAAAACCTAAATCTAGTTTAATTTCTGAAAGACTTGTATAAGTGCCAACTGAAGGTGATCACACTTTTGGAAGAAAGTTATAATAGTAGTAAAACACTGAAAACTTAGAAGTGTCAACTGTTACTTTATCTCATCCTTATCATCTTTGCTTACTTTTGTTCTCCAGAAGCTCTGATTTAAAGCATTTGTGGAAAACTCAAAGCTTCTAGCAAAACTCAAAGCTTGTCCAAACTTCAAATCAAAACCATTGTGGACTAAATTTCTTTCTTAAAAACAGAATTCAAAGCTTTGAATTTTGATAATTCAGAAGCAGACGCAACTAACTATATTCAAGAATGCATAAAACTGATCTATGTTCAAATGTTACAGTATGGTATCCTTGACACACAAAAGACCGATGATGAATATAGAAACATACAAGAAATCAATTCATGAATAAATTTTATACTTGAAATGAAAATCCTAGAAAGATAAATGGCATTGACCTCCAAGGCAAGGCGCTCAAGAAGAAATGAGGAAAAAGATGACACCATCAAGAAGATACAGATTGCCAATGTAAGTACATAAAAAGAAAATACCTCAAGGTGTGTAAGCCGCTTCACCAATTAAATGAGGCTATTACCTTACTGATAATACAAAAGGCTTGTAACCAGAATGCTTTAGCAACCCATTATTGCACAGTTGTAAACAAAAGCCCCTGCTCTTTCCCTGACAGCAAGCACATCCCATTCGGGCCCAGTGTTTCCTTCCTCCGGGCACCATGAGTGTAGCACAATGACTTCGCCTTGAGGCCCTCGATGGCCACCAATTACCAGTAACTTGTCACCACAAGCCTTGAACGCAAGACCCCAGCCATTATATGAATCAGCCCTAACAGGCAGTGGCTTTATGACATTCCAAGTATTATTTACCTTATCATACTTCTTAACTACATTTATAGCTTGATCAGCAGCATACAGTTGATTATTTACAACTGCCACCAATGGGGGAGACTGAGTGGCCCTGTTGCCCCCTGGATACATATTTTGAATTCTCTTCCACATCCTAGTTTCAAGATTATACTCCTCACCACAAGTTAAGGAATCTGTATGGCTTGACATACCACCTATAACATAAAACTTTTCGTCCATAAAGAAACCAGAACACATTTTCCGTGGCAAGTTCATATCTGGTAAAGTTTCCCATGTACCCAATTCTGAATTATACAACTCGGCACATTTTAGAACATGGCCATTCTTATTGCTTCCCCCAGCAACAATAGCGATTTCTCCAGAGCTTCCTGATCCAAACAAACAGCGGGATAAGTTCATTGATGGGCATCTAGACCAATCGCGCCTCACTAAACAATACATCCAAATAGCAAAACCTGTCAACTCCCGACCAAAAACAAGAAGCTGAGTTCCTACAGCAAGAGATTCCTTGTCCGCATAAGAAAAACACTCATCACATGGCATTCGCGGTAGCCGCATCCATCTCTGCCTATCAGGATCAAATGCTTCCCATGGCATCAAGCTGCATGCTAAGTAAACCCAGTGCTCAATTATACCAAGTTGTCTTCTTAATTTGTATAGATATCCACTACCAATCAACAAGTTGAATCTTTTACTCAGGCAAGCCAGTGAAGGATAATCAGACCTACGTGCCCAAGCCAGACAATCTAGTGCAATATCATCATGAAGGCCTGGAAGAATAGAATCCTCGGAACTTTGTCCTTTGTAATCACTTCCTGATTGTGTCTTAACTGCAGGATACTTTTTCTTCTGTCCGATCAAATGCAAACCAGATCGATAGAGCTCTCTGCACATGCTTTCTATTAATTTCTTCAATATTTGTCCGTTCCTAGATAACAGGACATAAGCTAATATGTATTTATGAAAAGGACCGGAGTTTTGATCAAAGGATCTGAAAAATTGTGTAAACAAACATCCCTGAGCATCAACCATGGTTTCTGACTTGCTATCTAGCACATTGTTCTTTATCTTGTATTCACAAAATAACAGATAAAAGTATCAGTCTTTGCAGTCACATAAGAGCTGCTGGATAGAGAACAAATAAGGAAACAAGTCTTATATTAGCTTAGCATTAAACAAAGAATCACCCGACTATTAAACAATTGCAAGGAGTAGTAGACAGGCTTAGTAATTCATTCAAAGAGTAATTAGGATGTATTGATCATCAGCTCAGGTGACACCTCCCAACATTTTAGTCAAAGAAGGTATTGAAGGAATATTTACCACTCACCCACAAACTTGGACTAGGGGAATAACAATAATTGAGCACATTCAAGAAGTGGCATCTCGTAGTGATAATACAAAGTGATATCACTAGACAATAATGCAGGCACTAGCTCCATGGAATTCAGCAACAAAGGGAAAGAAAAACACTGAGTATATCAATCAGGAAGATCAATCATTTGTGTATTCAAATGATAGAGGACAATGTCTCAAAGGGACATCGATCAATCTACAACTAGGTCATATCGGGACAATATCAGATCATATGCGTGCTACTATGGTAGAATATTGACCACCCACAGTGAAGCACACGGCACTATCATGTAACCCATATATTGATACTACAAGCCATACACAGTATGATTTCACTCAAAAACATTACAGAAACATGCTGATCATAAATCACAAGTATTATTATTCAAGGACATCCTCCAAGCATATACAATGCCGGTGCCAAGACATAATGGTAACTATAACCCAGCAATTAACAAATGTGATCATAAAACACAATTAAAACTTCCGCATTGACAATATTTACAGAATATAAAGTATTTCATACATTTCTTGATTTCGGCGACCTCTTCCTCATTTAGGTGACACAAAAGTTATGAGATCTAAAGGAAGCATCTTTATCTAGAAACAAAGTAGTTATAATTTCTATTACGCAATCAAGGAGTTTCTAAATATTATGGAATAAAAACAAGTAAATTCAACGCCACAGCAATAAAAATTTGCATTTTGAATATACATCCTATTTAGAAGCAAGGGAAAAGAGCTCTGCAACATCAGCACAACTCTATTAACAACACACAAGGTTACAATAAAAACATAAATTAGCTAAAAAAAATTAAAAAAAAAACAAAAAGATAAGATATTTCACCTCGGGCAAACATCTGCAGAGAAAATCAAGCGATTTCGCACCAAA
This sequence comes from Dioscorea zingiberensis, assembly GCA_026586065.1. Classification (NCBI taxonomy): domain Eukaryota; kingdom Viridiplantae; phylum Streptophyta; class Magnoliopsida; order Dioscoreales; family Dioscoreaceae; genus Dioscorea; species Dioscorea zingiberensis. Next base: position 1,752,458 of record CM048818.1, on the reverse strand, counting down.
GATCCAATCACGGAAGACCTAGCCTTGACTCCACATACTATCCACCCATCGACCGAGATCCAAGGAGGAACCTCCTGGGAGGACGAGAAAGCACCAGATCTACCATCGTGGAGCAATCCCGGCCATTCTTCCCCCAATAACACAGATCTAACAAAACAAAGAACAAAGAACAATTCGAGACCGCAATCCCTACCCTCCCGCCGGAACTCTCAAAGAAACAGGTGGATTGCACCACCAACGGCCAAGTCCCGGCCGTCCTCCGATTTATCGCCTTGAAAACTCTTCCGTTCCCTTTCTCTCGCCGGATACCCTCTTCCGGTGAGCGGATCAGCCCGCCGGCGCCGCCGGATCCACCCTCACGGATCCAAGTGGCCCAGAACCCCAATCCAGTTAGAGAGAGAGAGAGTGTGAGTGAGTGTGTGTGGAGTTGGGGGAACGAGAGAGGAGGGTTGAATTCCCGCGGGAGGGGCAATAAGGTAAATTACAATGAAATAAAATTATTCAAATAACCTGAAAAAGAAATAATATCTCCCCAGCTGTCTGTCCGACGACTCCACGCCGCACGTGAATTCTGCCAGCCTTTTAGTTTTATTAGTAACGTTAAAGCTAAACGTACCCTTTGCTTGCACCCTAATCCATGACTTATTTCTATGAAATTTTATATTATTAGATAATTGTTTAAAACTAGTTGAGTTTTTATTATAATTTTTTTTTTGTTTTGACGAAAAGAAACTAATAAAGAGTTTTAATTAAAGAGGAATGGGTCGGTTTTGGGGTCACTTTTGAGGGTGGTACTGGTACTGGTACTGGTACAGAATTCATGATATTGTAGTTTTTTTCTTTTTTAAAAATTAAAAGGACAAAGTGTGGATAAGGGTTTAAAAGTCATTTCAAAGCCCGTCGGGGACGGTCAACAGCGAGTTACGGTTTTTTACCCGAAATGGAAAGGGCTTGCAGTAATGGGTCTGCTTTTTGCTGTTTAATTACGAAAAAGCCACTGTTCCCGTGTTGTTCCGTAAAGGATCTACTGCAGGGAAGATGGACGGTGAGATCAGCTATTGACACGACTGACAAATCCGTCCGTGGCCATCAATCACAGCCGTGCGATTGTTCAAAGATTGTGATGCAATCATGGAACTCATGATTGCTTTGAGATTCGTGTCCTCAACGACCTTGATAAATGAATTCAAAGCCAAGAAATATTATTTTGGTGTAAATTGCTTACTTGGACTTTGTGTAAATAAATTACCAATTCAAAGAAATTGAAAAACTCTAAAATTCCTTGCCAATTATATTTAATGACGTGATTAAGGAATGAGTAACAATGTCGGTATACAAACATCTAACAAAGAAATCGATTCTTTTTTTTTTTCAAAAGGGAACTTGAATATGACAAGATCCAACAATGACATTTATCACACGTGGTCCAATTTTCATAAGAATTTTTTTTTTGTTGTTGAAAAAGTGGATAAACTATATTTATTTAGATAATTTAAAAAAACAATACAAAAATAGAACGTTAATAAAATAAAACAAGGGTGGTTGTAACAGAGAAATGACCACATGAGACCGGAAATCACAACCATAAATCTATCTCGAGGCAGATCTGTGGTTGTGATTACTAATCTCATGTGAAACCGGTCTCATGTGATCATTTCTTTGTTGTAACATAGTTGCTCTTAAATGCCCCTAACGGTTCTCCTCTCCCCTCCATTGGTACAGCTTTTTCTGTAAAACAGAGGTTCTTTTGAATAACACATGTGCTACTTCCAGTTCTGTCTTCTTTGACGAATGAGCTGTATCAAATCAAAACAAAAGAAGGGATTAAAGGTTTGAACCATGTTTGTGTCATGTTTTTAGTGATTTGTTCACATTTATCCAAATAATAAAAAAAAAAACATTGATCGCATATGTGGTGAACCCAAACTAAGTTTGTTTGGATGGAAATGAAATGAAGTCAAACAATACTTGATAGCCATCCACTGAGAGAAGCATAGAGATAGGGAGGTAGTGAAAAACTGGGACATTTCCACAAAAGGAGATAAAGAGGGGGCCTCTCAAGTTCTATCTCCTCTTCCTTCCTGCCTATTGATGCCATGAGACATGAAAAAGTTGGAAGCCCCAACAAACAGAAGGAGAAAGGAGCAAATGGCGTACAATTTTAGTGAGGGCCTCAACGAGGGCATGAAGATAAAAAGGCCCAGCTGGTGGATTGCCCACAAATTGGTGCCCTCCAACTCATCAATGTTTTATCTTTTCTTGCTATATTTGCATTTATATATATATTTTAATATTTATTCCACTTAAAAAGGTTTTGGATAAAGTTACTGTTTGAATCATTGGTAGCCATTGGATGGTCCTCAGGATCATCAACACGACCATCTTGAGATAAATCCAATGACTACCAATGATTCAGATAGCTTGTTCGAATAATATATATTTACTCGTATACTTTTTATTTTCTCACAAACAAACAAGATGGAGAAAGTTATTCATGAGTCAATTGTTCAAGAACATTAGTAACTTACCAACTTTTACAAGGAATATTGGTTAATCCATTCCTTTTCACAAGAAAAAGATGAGTTCAAACCACATAACGTGCTTCTAGTGAGAAATTAATAAGTTATCAATAGATAAATCTTTGTTAATAGAATGTATTTGTATACTAATATGGAAACCAAGGTCCTTTTGATAGGCAAGCACCTTGCGTTTGATTGATTGATTGGTTAAAGAAAGGACATAAATGTAGGTAATTCTTGAAAAAGGTCTGTTTGAAATGCAAGTTTTCCATTCCTTTCTTCCTCTTGATTTTTAATACATTGAAGCTAATTTGAATATAAATATTACCTTATTTACATTTCACTCATTGATAATAATTGAGATAGTCATACGTCCAATGTATTAAATATATATATATATATATATATATATATATATATATATATATCCTGGAATTCGGTGTTTAGTCTTGTTTTTCCAAATTATTCTAGGCTCTACAATAAAAAAAATAAATTAAAATAATAATAGTTTTTTTTAAAATAGTTAAAGAAATATAATTTGTACTTTATTAAAACATTAATATTAATAAATATTGAAAATTAACTAAAAAGTAAAATTTCAATTACACAGTATTTATTTTTATTAGTTTTAACTAATAAAAATATAAGTGTTGTAATTTATTGATTTTATAAAAAAAAAAAACATGAATGGATGGCCTCCATTAAGAATAGAAAATATGAATAAATCAATGATAGAAGAAAGGCAGGACCCTGAATATGCAATGCCAACCTTATCTTAGGATAAAATTATATAAAATAACAATCTAAATAAAAAATAATATAATCAATATATGCAAAATAATACAGTAATATATTTAATGATCTCAAGCATGATTCAAGAAAGCCCCATACAGTGGACTAAACCACACAATCACTCAATAAATAGTTCATCTTCCATGCCTATATAAGTGACAATATATAGTACTCAAACTTCAAAAGAGAGTAAGAGGGAGGGATGGAGATGAAACAAGAGAAGAGAAGAGGGCCCTGGACAGAGGAAGAAGACATACAACTGAAATGGTACGTGAGATTGTTCGGTGAACGGCGATGGGATTTCTTAGCACAAGCATCAGGTTTGAAAATCGTAAGGGTGTCAAGTTTATGAACTTCAAACTATAACTACTCTTCTGTTGTTTTTGGTTTTCATTCTATGTGTCTATAGGCCTCAACAGAACTGGGAAGAGTTGCAGGCTAAGATGGCTCAACTATCTTCACCCAGGACTCAAGCATGGCCGCATGACTCCACAGGAGGAGCACCTGGTCCTACAACTCCACTCCCATTGGGGAAACAGGTACAAATGTCACATGTCACATGAGCTAGTTATTTTCGCTAAAAGTTCAGATTTTGAAACTAGTATATATTTGCAAGGTGGTCTTGTATAGCAAGGAAACTACCAGGGCGAACAGATAATGAGATCAAGAACTACTGGAGGACTCAAATGAGAAAGAAGGCTCAAGAGAGGAAAAGGGACTCATCTTCAACATCCTCGGATAACAATGATATTTCACTAGATTTTAATGAACCTCCATTAAGGACTGAAAGGGGAGGGAAGGAAGAGGAAGACATGGAAGGGTACCCTATGGATCAAATATGGAACATGGACAGTGTTAGTGAACTGAGCTTTGAGGGTTGCAGTGATGAAATTTGTGATGGTTCTTGGAATCAAATGCCTTGTACTGTGGAGGAGTGCTACTTGGATTCACTATGGAAGATAGAGGATGAAGAGCTACTAAGTTAAGTTGTGTAAATTTCTAGTTTATTTACTATATTTATAATGAAGTATAAGTTATAAGTACTGCCAGCAAGCGTAAAAGTTACAGATAATTTCCATGCATGAATTCCTCAACTACAGGTGAAGTACAACAAACAGAAATGGAACATGTTTTGCATATGATAAATATAGTTGAAAAACAAGATTTCTTACTGATTGAATTTGAGCAGAGCTAAATAGGGATGGATCCATAGAACACTGCCTCAGCTGGTCCTGTCATGTAGACAAGATTGTCCTCTTCACTCCATTCGATTTCTAATGGACCTCCAGGCAAATCAACAGTGCATGACTGGAGTTCAAGGTTTTGTAGGATCATAGTTAGGCAAAGCAAAAGAAAAATAGCTGGAAGGAGACTAAATCAAGAAACATTACCCTTTCTGCGCGACCTTCAAGCACTGCAGCTACTACCACTGCACAAGCTCCTGTTCCACATGCTAGAGTAGCTCCTACAATTGCAATGCAAAGTAATGATGTAACTATTTCATCCAATATCCACAGGCACACAAACACACATGAAAAAAAAAGGGAATTTGAGTAGATAATAGATCATCACTATATAAATGTGTAAGCTTAATTTTGATGTCTAAATGAATATATGCTTCTAAGAACTCTTGGAAGGTCAAGGATGTAAACAACAAATCAAGTGTGCTTCAAGTAGTATAGAGAAAGAAAATGCAGAAACTAAAAAGAAATATTATACAATAAGCATACTGTAGAGTTGTACCTGCACCACGTTCCCACACACGCATTTTTAGGTGTGTTCTTGAGATGACTTCCACAAATTCTGCACATATATGAGAAGAACTGAGCTTAGGAAAATCAAAGTATTGTTAGCAAGTAAAACCAGAACATTGAATAACGCTAGAATGCATACACCAATAATCTTTTATGATTACTTACCAATGGTATCATATGGAATGATTCTAATTTATCAAACAAAAACACAAAACAGAAACATCCATGTCAACATTCACATGTATAAATTTACTTCACAATTTTTTTTTGAAAATGCAGCGGAAACCAGTTAAATAAATACAAATATAAGAAATAACATGTATAAGCTAGAATACAGATAAAAAAACCTGTGTTAGTTCGAGATGGGAACATTTCATGGTGCTCAAATCTTGGGCCAATTTCTCTAAGATTTAAGTCATCAACCTGCAGAGCCTGTCCAAGTTGATTCCAAAAACTATAATTAAAAGGCTGAAAGATATACTCAACCTTGTAAATCTAACAAGGACCATCGTATGATTCCAAATTTCCAATAGATGCTAACTTAATGAACTTCAAAATCTTAATGAATTTCAGAAGGGCAACTTTTTTCAACTAAATTCAGACTAGAAATTTCACAAGCGAACAAGAAACAGGATGAGTGCAACCAAGAATAGGCAAGATTGTCAGAAAATAACTATTTAAGCCAAGTTATAAGTGAGAGATTATGACAGCCTCATTTGGAAATTACCTCAGAATGTTCTGTTCCAAAAGTAACACAATGAGGATTCCCCATGCTAACACAGGTCACTTTCCATGAAATGCCATCAACTACCAATTTCTCTTGAACAACAACACCATTTTTCGTATCTGGAAGCTTAGTAGGAATATCTGCAGCAGTAAGTATAGGCTGGCCCATATTGACTTTTACCTGTAAAAGAGAGTGTACAATTTTCATCCCAAATGTCCAAAATCATTATATTATGCCACATGTATAGATTGAGCAGTAACTAGCTGCCTACAAAACAATGAACATCATTTTTTTTTGGAAAGAAAAAATAAACTGCTTCAAAGCTCCCATCATGATTGAGGATTAAAAAGAGTAGCATCTCATAATTTGCTAGAAAAGAAGAGCCTTAGAATCCATACTTGTCACACTTTTGCTTTAATCAATAAATACATCACTTTGTTATACAAAACGTTTCACCTCAAATAATAAAAGAGAAGATAGTAGATCAACAAATGTTTGAACAATCAAATCAGTGAATTAAAATTCACTATAGAGTACTGAGGAAAAAATCATAAAATTGGGGAATACCTTCCCATCTTCCCGGATTTCAGGCACGATAAGACCAGCACCAGTGTGAATAGTAAAACTGTCAGATAAACAAAGTAATGGGTGAACGTTGAAATCCCACTGAGCTATCAAAAAATAAGTCCAAAAACAACCACTTCACATCAAAGAAAAAGAGATGGATTTTCTGATATATTTAATGATAGGGAATCATTTCCCATGTTTTGGCAGCACAAAACGGGCATAAATCCAATCAAGAAGAGAACTTCAGATCAATTGATATGGTGTTAGGACTTGATTGTTCACAACTTACAAAAGATGATAAAAAAACAAAAAACTTGATCTCAGATATTTAAAACAAGAGCTTGGCCTAAACCAATCTTATACTACATGCTTATTTGCATGTATCTCAAGAAAATTATCTGCATCTTTTGTACAGAAAATGACTCGTATTAGATTGCACAAGTATTTCACGTCTCGGCAATTATTGATTGAAACAATTATCTGAAGTGGGATCCTCAGCAGGATGGCAATTGGCAAGGCAATTCAAACGAGTGAAGAAAATATAAATGTGTATGCTTCTAAAGGATATATAGACGAGAATAATATCAACCAAAAATCACTAGTAACAGCACCTCTGTGTACCATGAAGATTTTCAAGGTCAGCAACAAAACGAGCAAAGCATCGGACTCCATTGCCACACATCTGAGTACACAATAACAAATAGATAACATAAGAAATGCAATGACCAAGAAACAGCTATTTCACTTTAATAAAAATTATTAAAAAAATCCCATTTTGGAGTTCTTAACAAAAGACTAGTTCTGAAGACAGTTTGAAATCTACTTAGAAGAGCAAAGGCATTTCAGAATCAAGCTCCGGGAACAGAACATAAATCACCTCCGGCTCGCTACCATCCGAGTTGAAGATCCGCATGGAGTAATCAGTGCCATTGATCCCCGGCATTGCGAAGATCACACCATCAGCGCCAATGCCGAAATTGCGATCGCACAGCTTCACTGCCTGCTCAGGTGTGACCCTCGGCTCCAAAGAACTCCTATTATCTACCTACAACCCAACAAATCTCCATGAAACAAACGGAAAAGCACAAATCAAAGAAAAGGTTTCAAGTAAGAGATGGAGTGCCAATACCAGGATGAAATCGTTGCCGAGGCCATGGTACTTGACGAAATGGAGGACGCCGGACTCCTTGCGATCCAAAAAGGAAGTTTTCTGGGATTTCTCGGGGGCTTCAACGCTCATCCTGAAAGTAGAGAATCGGAAGCTAGGTCTGTAGAGAAACCGCACAGAGCTAGAGGAATAGAAATCGGGGGAGAAGCGGCGAGAAGATAGCGAGGCGAGAGGGCGGCGAGTAGGGTTAGAGAGGGCGATGGAGATTGAAGTGCCGGCCATGGCCGTCCTCGAAGGCAGCAGCCAAAAACTTTGATTGGGGGTTTAGGGGGAGAGAAAACTCGCGCAATTTCTATTTTCCAAGCTTATTTTGCACTTAGACCCAGCATAAACTAATATTGGGATTTTAGACCTTGTGATATACAGGGAAAAACAAAAAGATTGGCCCATGCAGGTCTCGAACCTGCGACCTTCGCGTTATTAGCACGACGCTCTAACCAACTGAGCTAATAGGCCATTTGATGACTTGTAAGTTCAAAGTTTTTTTAATTTATAAATACAATATTTGAAATGCAAGCCAATCTAGTCTAAATGGTGTCTCTCCTGTACTACAGTTAGAAATCAGCAATGGAAGTAGTAGCAGCACATCACAAAAAAGTAGAGATTATTTACTTCTATAATTCTATTTCAATTTTCAGTTTTTCACAAAAACAATTTTCACTCATATGTCAAAATCTAAGTTGAAGATGAGAACTCAGGTCTTCTCAAACAAAAACAGTTACATGTGTTGATCAGAAACATATAACTGCTGCATTGAATGTCTAGGAGGTTCTGCTCACATTTCAAGTTACATGCTAAAATTAGAGCTTCAATATACTTGCAGAAAAGAACTTGGAACTAGTTTCCATTAATTACCTCTGATGCATTCAATTATAATTCATCCTGCACAGTGCAGTGCATACCATGCTTGTTCAAAGTCCAATAGTTGTATGCATATAAAAACAAATGGACATTAAAATCCAATACATGCTGTATTAAACATTGATACATATCAATCCACAAACACGAAGATCTATTCAAGTTGTATGGCGGTGCTGTAAGAGGTGAACAATGGAAATTCAAGCTTGTTATCTAGTATTAAAACAATTAAAACAACCAATTTTCCTGTGTAGCTGCTGAGAAGTAACAGAAACAAAATGATTAAGCCTTATCTTCCTTTTGGATCCATCAACTGAGAGAACAATCTGCTTGATGTTGCTGTATCAGATACATCAGCATTGACATTACTGAAGCTGTCATACTCTGTGTGCCTTACTGGAGGAATCCATTCCGGTAACTCGGGTATACAATTTGAACTGCTCTCATTCCTAACTTCTCTTGTGAAAGACTCCTGCAGCTGAAGAGCATACTCCAAGTTCCACAAAACATCCCCCATTGTCGGTCTCTCAATGCCATGCTCTCCCAAACACTTTTCTGCTGTTTCACCATACTTCTTTAAAGAATCAACGCTTACACTATCGACAAGATGGGGATCAATTATTCGTTCCAACTGGCCTCTTTTTTGCCAATGCATTGCCCATTCTACAATGTTAACCTGTTCTCTTGGTAGTGTTGGATTGATTGCAGGCCTAGCACATAGAACCTCCATTAGGACAACCCCGAAAGAATATACATCAGATTTCTGTGTCAGTTGTTGCCTCCTAAAGTATTCTGGATCAAGGTAGCCAAAGCTTCCCTTCACTACAGTGCTTACATGGGTCTGATCAAGGGTAGGACCCAACCTAGACAGGCCGAAATCAGCAACCTTGGCAGTTAGATTCTCATCAAGCAGAATGTTAGTTGTCTTCACATCTCTGTGGATGATCATCTCAGCGGTACCGGTATGAAGATAATGCAAACCTTTTGCAGCTCCAATGCAAATCTCAAGCCTCTGTTTCCAAGAGAGAGCAGGGAGGTCTGAGCCATATAAGTGCTTCCTGAGGGGTCCCCCGGCCATGAATTCATATACAAGAACCATCTCATTAGGCTCCTGGCAGTAGCCAATGAGAGAGACTAAATGCCGGTGCCGAAGCTTGGATAGCATTTCAATCTCCGTCCTGAACTCTACCAGCCCTTGCTGTGATCGGGGATTGCCCCGTTTCACCGCCACCACGACACCGTTCTCTAGCACTCCTTTGTACACCTTACCAAATCCACCAACACCTAGAATCAAACTCTCATCAAAATTCTTCGTCGCCTCTCGTATCTCCGAGAATGCTAGTACCTGGCTGAAAACATGAGAAGGCACTGATGAAGCAAAACTACCAGCAGACACCCTTGTTTCCGAGTTACCAACATTGATAGAAATCGGCATTGGAGAAGCCAACCATGTTGCATTGCCCTGAGTTGCCTTCTTTCTCCAAATTCTAAAGCATAGCAAGAATGCTGCTGCCACTAAGAACCCTAATACTAAAACTCCCCCCAAACAAGCCACAATGGCAATCACTTTCCTTTTGCTCTTCTTCCCCTCCATCACAATCACAGAACTTTCATCACTTGATGCATCAAGATTGCCCTCAGAGTCACTGATCTTGAAAATCTCAAGTCCATTAAGGATAGCATTTGGTGGTGTGCTCGAAATCTCTGGAGGTCCAATCTGAACCAGAACCTTCCCAAACTCAGCGTTCACTAAGAAATCCACAAAGTATACAGTTGACAGCCTCATTGTTTTGCTAGACAAATCAAATGAGTTCAGAGCTGATTGGTTGTTAATGTAGACATTGAAGATCAAATGGTGCAAGGCTATGCTCACAAAATCACAAAAATGGAGTCTCACAAGATAATCAAAGCCAGAATCCACATCAAACAGCCAGGACACATTGAATTTCTGGTTTCCAACATTAGCATCAGCCATCTCCTGCGCAGTGGCATAAACCAAACCAGGAGCTGCCTCCTCAGAAACTCCAGAAGGGTAAACAATGGCATTAGGATCAGTGGAGACATTGCGAGCTGAAGAAGGAATCACCAAGAACTCTTGATCATTCAACCAAACTCTCCATAAACTGTCATTCCTGGAATCCAGAACAGGGCCACCAGCATTGATCCGGTAAAAAGTCTCGAGCACTGCTCCAATAGGGGCATCAATGGCTGGTCCTTGAGGTACAGGAAAGGCAGTGGAAGGAAACAAGAGGTCAGGGAGAGAGATCACCTCCACAGCATTGATGAACGCAATCGAACCATGAGAAGGAGAGAAAGCCAGCACCATTGTCAATGACCCCAAACCAACTTCAACCACATACTCCTTCACAACACCCCTCGAGCAAGAGAAGTTGTGAAGGAGAGTGAACCCATCAGCCGTAACTGAAAAAGCTGCAAACTTCAGATTGAACAAAGAGCTAGAAAGTGGGTGGAAGTGAAGCCTGAGGAAATGCCTGCCATTGTTGCCAACTTTGAGCTTGTACTCTGTGGGCTGAGTGAAGACACGAACAGTGCCATAGAGTTGAGAAGAGTTGGAGCTGAGAACATTGTTGGAGGATGGAGTGAAGGAGAAGGAGGAGTGTGGAGCTTGGGAATCAGGGAGGAAGGAGCGGCCATCAGGTAGCTGCAAGGGTGTATTGGCTCCACAGTTGATGAAGAGGTTGTGAGAAGGTGGAAGGGCAGTAATGGCGAGAAGCTTGTGGATGGAGAGGATGAAGAAGTAGGCTTTGAAGGTGGTGAGCATTTGGGAAAGTTGGTCTTGGAGTTGGAGAATGGTTGAATGCTTGAGTACTACTAGTAGTAGTACAGTGAGAGAAAGAAAGAGAGGAGAATGGGCCAATGAGGTGCAGTGCAGGTGTGAAGTATATGAGAGCTGGGTGGTAAAATAGTGATGCCTTCTAAGGTTGCACATAAAACACCAGCTAAGAAAAAATATCAAAAATAAAATAAAACACCAGCAAAGGAAATGAAGGAGAGGTTGAGAGAAGCTGATCAGAGAGGTTGAGAGAAGGTTTGCAACCAGAGGGGTTGTCTCCCTTATTTTTGGATAAAAGTTAATCAGATTTTAAAAGAAGTTTAAAAATAATGAAACTCCATCATATTGCTAATTATTTCATTTTATTACAGTTTTTAGCTTGATATTTGGTATTAAAAATTCAGAAAAATATATAGTAAGTAGTTCATGGGCACCTTCTCATTGTGAAAAAATATTTAGAAATAAAGAAAACAATACCCTTACTTTACATAACCTCCATAGACGGAAATTGAGAGGAGGGTGCACACAATACTATCTTTGTGACTCAAAAGATGAATCGGTGGCACACCTTTTCATCAAAACAACTTGCAAGACATAAAAAACACTAAATGACTAAAATGATCTACTTTAAGGTGGTCAAAATACTATGATAGAGATGCATGGGACATTAGAAAAATGGCCATCACATAAAACATATTAGAGAAATAAAACATACGATGTTTTTAAGACAAATAATATGTTTTAAAAGTTATTTGTGATATTTGTTTTCTCGTAGATGTAACTTCCAATTCTAAGAGATCAAAACATGAGATGGTCCAGAGTTTGGTGAAGTAAAGTCTAAAATTCTCCAAAGAGATGCTTGGACAAGTCGATGAGCCCTTTAAGGATAACACGCTTGTAAGGATAACACGGTTGTGGAGTGACTCAATTATAATAACAACACCAAAAAAATTTATTATTTTTTAAAATTGAGCATGATGTAATAGATTTTTCAAATTAATAACATAAAATGTGATTTATTTATTTTTATAAAAAAAAAGTTAGAATCCGTGATATAACCCTCAATACTATTATAAATATATATTTACTAAAAAAACATAATAATAAATAATAAATAAATAGTTCATGGACCATATTTCCGGTACAAACTGACATATCTGCTTGAAACTATGATAAAATAAGAGCAGACCCTTTGATTAATCTTAAATTAAACTGTCAGACAACAAAGTGGAAATGGGCCATCAAAGGATCTTTGTTTACTTTCCAAGCTTTATTTCAAATATAACAAATATTATGTCTTAAATTTATATTACAGCAGATTCACTAACTTCTCTCTTTTTGCATTGAAGTTCTCACATTTTAATATGCAGCCACAGCATTGACCAAGATTTATGATGATGAGTCCATTCCATTGTGAACTGGAAAAGCTATAAAAACAGTGAGAACAGAAGGCACTTTTATCAAGCCTAAGACCACTTACACAGCTCCACCTCAATTGTCTGGACAAGAATTGTTACAGCAATTCACACATCTTTAAAAAAAAACTTACAACCCAAACCTTAAATTTTTGAAACAATTACTATTTAAAAAATTTTATTATATATTTTTAGTTGATTAAATGCTAGTTTTTATTTGTAATAAACTTAATAAAAATAAATAATATTAATTAAAACAAAACAAGTATATTAATTAAAATAAAAAAATTATATTAATTAAAATTAAAAAAAAAATATTACTTAAACATGATAATCTAAACAAGTAAAAATACATCTAATCATACCAATTTGTGGATGTATGATATTCATCCATATTCCTAGAGGTGCCTTCATTCACATTGCTAGGGGTGCCTTCATTCATGTTGCTAGGGCTGCTTTCATTAAAAAGCATTCGTCTCCTTATAATATTCATACGTTCTACTTTTCAAAACTTTTTCATTTCCGGAGTATATGCCGAGCAATTCATAGCCATAATTTTTCGATCCCTTTGATCTTGTTGTAGTTGATGGGCATATTCTTTATCCTTTTGGAGTGTCTCAAATTTATGTCTTTCAAATGCATCTTTTTCTCTATTTCTTTCACTGTTGAGTTTACCCATTGTAGTTAATTCCTCAAGATACTTAACCGTGTCTGGATTATATGAACTGACGGCTTGCTTCTACTTCTTTCTTCCAGTCAGTCTAGCCACTCCATCGGATTGTGACGCCCTCCTACATACGAATGGTGATGTTGTAGCAGTATCAGTTGGTGTCCCCTCACCACCAGGGGAATTAAATGTTGTTGTCTCTTGAGATGTTGGCGCCTATTCAGTCGGTGTCACGTGTTCAGGCTAAAATTATTGGATAATCATGAATCTTGGATAACTCTTAACAACTTTCCAACATTGAAAATGTACGAATTCCTTCTTTGTCGTAGCATTGTACCAACGTTGTGCTTGAATTTGCTAATACAAATAAGTAAATTAAATAAGTATATCAAATAAAAAAATTGAAGTTACAATTTTAAAAAAATAAAGCATGTTAAAAAAATATTAAATTACTTCATCTCCAAGATTGGTGCCACTTTGATAATTTTCCGACGCCTTTTTCAAAACATCCCTCCAATATCCTAGCGATCTATTCAACATTTTCCATCTAAGTAGAAATGCTCATTTAGGTGCGAGGAGAATTCGGTGCATTCGATATGAAGCTTTCATTAATGAGGTTCCACAATTTTGCATTTTTCATCTCTTTCTCCGTCACCGGATTATGAGCAACTTCGCCCCAACATCGACACAACAATACATCTTCTGCGGTGGACCATGAGCTACCCGAAGACGCCATCGAAAAAACTATATATTTCTCGAATATAAAGGAAAAATAAGAATGAGAGTGCAAGATGAGTTTTTGTTGATGTGAATGTGTGGGAAAGTTATGAAGTGGTGTGGGATATTTATAGAAAATTTTTCTGAATTTAAAAAAAAAAATCATTTTTTTCTATTATTATTATATTTCATAAAAAACTATCTGTTAAAAAACTATCAATTGTTTTATTTTTTCTGAAATTAAATGTTGCTTAAGTTGAGAAACAAATTTGTAAATTTTAAAAAATTATAAAGTGGGCCTGACTATCTCATCCGCCCGGGCAGTCTTTAGCCGTGCATTTGCTGGGGGAGTGGCCCAGGGGTGTATTCGAGCCGAGCCGAGCCGAGCTTTTGTGTGTTTAGGCTCGGCTCATGATTAAAAGGAAGAGCTCAAGCTCAGCTCGTTTATTAATCGAGCTTAAAATTCAATAAACGAGCCGAGCTTTCCTCTTCTCAAGCTTGGCTCGTTTATTAATCGAGCTTAAAATTGAAGCTCAAGCTTGACTCGTTTTCAATACGAGTTGAACACGAACGAGCTCTTATCGAGCCGCTCATGAACGGCTCGGCTCGAATAAACCCCTAGAAAGAACTAGGGGGAGAGAGAGAGAGGCCCAAATATCTTATAAGTTATATATATATATACATCCACCCAAATTATATATCTCACCCTACATTATAACCTAATTAATTATTATATATCTTATAACTTATAAGTTATATATATACATCCACCCAAATATTTTAGTATATATATATATAAACGAGCTCACAAACGAGCTATAAACGAGTTTGTTCATGAGCTTGTTTGCGAGCTGTGTTCACGAGCTTGTTCGTGAGCTGTGTTCACGAGGTTGTTCACAAGCTTGTTCGCGAGCTATGTTCGCGAGTCAAAATGAGCCGAGCTTTCCTCTGCTCAAGCTTGACTCGTTTATTAATCGAGCTTGAAATTGAAGCTCAAGCTTGACTCGTTTTCAATACGAGTTGAACACGAACGAGCTCTTGGCCACTCATGAACGGTTCGGCTGGAATACACCCCTAGGAGTGGGGCTGACCATTCACCCTAGCAAATATACTCGTAGTGTAATTTTTTTTTTGTTAAAAAGGTCAAATGCAGCACATTGCCCTGCCATCAGGTGTAACTTGTAAGTTCTCTAGCAATAGTAACTCCCTGGGATGATGGGCTCTAATTGTTGGCTCTTGTCAAGCCTACCAATGCATGTATTGTATTGTAATCTAGGTTAATTATAATTCCATCAAATGAAGAAAATATCACACTATAAAAGGGAACTTTTATGGAAATTCCTTGGTTATTTTTTTTTTAAAAAAAAACTTGTCAAATTATGAGTTTATTTTAATTTATTAAAAAAATGTTTACATAACAATTTTATATATATAACTCTTGAATAGCACCCGTTGAAGAATCTAATGAATCATTTTTCTATTGGTATATGTTCTGGAGATGTTGTGGATGAATATTACCAACAGTAGAGAGAAATGTTGGAGGGTCTTAATGAGAATGGACACCTTGACTGATCATGGTTTTCTTTCTACGTTGTCAAAGGTTGGAATTAACTACTTTATGAACAAATCTTTGATGAGGGGTGCTACCAGGTCTTCATCAATTTCTACGATGTCATTATTTATGCTTTGTTGGGAGTGCAAACATAGTCCCACATCGGATAATTTGAGAAAAAAATACTGTTGCTAGTGTAAAATGTGGGTTGCCCCTGGACGGTCCTAACAATTGGTATCAAAGCCATGACAGTCTTAACAATTGGTATCAGAGCCATGTCTCTCCAAGTAGTGTGGGTGGGCGGATACCATGTGAAGTGCATCCCCAATATGATGATCCTCGGTGCCAAACAAAAAAAGAAAAAAAGCCGGAAGAAAGTTCCCCAAATATAGTGGTGTGATCTACGAGCTCAGGTGATTCACGTAAGGCGTGCGCTCCCCTCAAACTAAACTTTGTTTTTTTCTTTTTTGGCTTTTATTGGATTTTTACCCCTTGTTTGGTTGGAGGTTTTTGGAAGGGTGAGGAGAGATGTGGAGTTTTTCTTGTGTTTGGTTGGAGGTGTGAGGAAGGGTGAGGGGAACCCCTCCTCACCCCTCATTTTCCACCCCCCAAATCGGGGTTTTTTGGAGGGTTGAAAATATATATATTTTTTAACTAAAAAAACCACTTGAAAATACCATCTTGCCCTCCACTTATTTTCAAAATTTCATTTATGTCTTAAATTTTATATAATTAATATTAATTAGTTTAACTTTAGTTTTTTTACTAATATAATTAATAATAATTACATTAATACTAGTTTTTATACTAATATAATTAATTGTAATAAAATTTGTATTGATTTAATAATTAAAATTAATTAAAATTAAATTAATATAATTAATATTAATTAGTTTAATATTAACTTTTATACTAATATAATTAATAGTAATAAAATTTATATTGGTTTAATAATTACTATTAATTATAATTGAATTAATATAATTAATAACTTTATTATAATTAATTTTAATTAGGTTAATACTAGCTTTTATACTAATATAATTAATAGTAATAAAATTTGTATTTGTTTAATAATTAATATTAATTATACTTAAATTAATATAATTAATAGCTTTAATATAATTAATATTAATTAGTATTAAATTAATAGTAATAATACACATTACACTTTCCTCACTCTCAATTCTCATAACCAAATATTATCATTATCTATTTTAAACTAAAGAGTAAATTGGTCAAATACACATTACACTATTTCTCACTCCTAGTCACCACCAAACAAAAAAATATTCACTCTCTTCACTCACCCATTGAACAAAACATAAAATTTTTCAAAACCCTCTAAACTTCCCCTCACCCCTCTCCTCCAAATTCTTCCTTTAAACCAAACAAGGGATTAGTGATTTTGGTATTGGTGATCTGTCTTCATACAAATTTTTTTTTTTGTTCTAATTCCTTGTTTGTTTGTCCATTTATTTGAAGAATATTCAATTCTGTAGGGTAAAAATATTGTGATTTGAAATTACAATAGTAGAGAGATAGGTGATAGGATTAAACTAGTTCCATGGAAATGATCTTTTAATTTTGATGCCCAATTTAAATCGTTTATAGATGGTTCTGGTTTTCCCCTGCTTCTTTTAGAGTACTTTGAAGATTTAGTATAAAAATTTAGGGAAAGAGTTGGCATCGGGTTAAGCTTGGATTGTGATACTAGTTTTCTTTTGTGATGGATTATATGAATGAGCTATGTAATAATTTCTGCATCCGCCTTTTGCAAACATGATATTGGTATGGATTTGAGGTTTGCATAGAAAATGTAGTGAACCATATGATAAAATCGGAAAACAAGTCAAGAAGAGAATCCAATGTGGATGTAATTATATTGCCAGCGAGCCGCTCCTTACTGAAGCATACACTTTGGCAGCAAAGAGAATCATATGTGCAAAATTAGGTGTTCAGATGACCATATTCTCACTCCTAGCAATGCTTTCATGCTCTTCCTATATGTATGAGATTTACATAGAAGCATAAAAGAGATAGCGTAGAAATTGATGAAGACCTGGTAGAATAGAGACCATCATCAAAGATTTGTTAACAACGTAGAAAGACAACCACGATCAGTCAAGGTGTCCATTTCAGTAAAACCCTCTAGCATTTCTCCCTGTGTTGATAATATTCAGCCACATCATCTAAAAAACCTAGAACCTACGATGCTTATTATATAACTCTTGAATAGCATATGTTGAAGAATCTATTGAATCATTTTTCTATTGGTATAGATTGTAGAGATGTTGTGGCTGAATATTATCAACAATAGAGAGAAATGTTGGAGGGTCTTAATGAAAATGGATACCTTGAATAATCGTGGTTTTCTTTCTACGTTGTCAAAGGTTGGAATTGACTACTTTATGAACAAATGAGGGCCTACATAGTCTGAAGATAATCGCGTGAGGATAATTTGAGAAGAGTGAAAAGGCATATATATGATTGAAATAAATAAGGTTTTTGAGTTAAGCGAAAAAATAAATGTTTCCGGTACCATGCAAATATTGTTGTTAGTTTGGAGTACGGCGTGCACTCCGCTCAAGCTATGAAAAAAACACTAAATTTTTTTTTTTATCAAAAACTTAATCATTTTTATCGGCCACAATGCACTGTTGTTTCATGATGCTATGTCAATATGACCGAATAAAAACCTACAAACATGATTTGATGGAAGAGAATTCATTTTTCCAATTAATCATATAATTCATATCAATTCATAGGCCTAAATACTAACTTCAAAATCAGGTCGATTTCTTAAAATCCAATAAAGTCAATATAGAATTAAAAAAAAAAGGGAAGAAAAACTCTAACCACACAAGTGACATCCATGCAAATCACACCCAAATAATATATAACAACGAGACAAATCAAGTGAATGCAATATATCACAAACATGACAAATTAAGTAATTTCAGTACACCTTGGAAAAAGACATGCTATTAAATGAATATTGTTGATAAAAATCAAAAGAAAAGTTGGTTATATTATAGCCATACAATTGGACCCATCCATATATCAATCAAGCTCTGCATTCTAACTTCATTCAATTATTGAGAGAAAAGTGAAGGGAAACTCAACTCCCAACTACTTACTAGGTTGAATCCAGTGGCAATGGGCGGCTCCCAGTTGTAGGAATGGATTCGATGACGTGGCAATCAATTCATTGGTGGGTCCCACATTTGGCCTTCGTCTGTGGGACCCAACCGCATCTGCGGTTGTACTCGGATCTCGGGACTATCGCAGCACCACAGCGCAATCAGAGCCGTACACGCGTACATCATGATCCGTGACCTTCGCTTTCTTGCCCCACTTCATCGCCTGCCGAGGAGAGAGAAACCATGCAGCCCTCTCTCACGGGCTTGGAGCTCCTCTCACTGTCTTTCTCTCTCTCTTAGGGTTTTGAGAGGATTCTAGAGCGGTGATCGGGAAGGATGGCGGAGCCGGAGAGGGGCGGAGAGGAGTTGGAAGGATCGGAGCTGCTGTTGCTGGGATCGGGCGAGCGGGAGCGGTCGTGGCGGTTGAACTTTGATGGGTTTCGGCGGTCGGAGCACCGGGAGAAACCGCCGCGCGGGTTCCATGATTGTCTCGGCGTATTAGGTTTGTTTCTGTCTGGAGTTTGTTTTTTTATTCATCTCTGATCATATTCTTTAGTTTTTTTTTTTGGATTTTATTGGGTTTTTTTTTGTGATTTTGGTGATGGTGATCTGTCTTTAAGTACAATATTTTTTTGTTCTGATTCCTTTAGTGTTTTGTCTATTTATTCGAAGAATTTTTTATTCTGTAGTGTAAGAATCTGGTGATTTGAAATTACTGCAGTATAGAAATAGGAGATAGGATGAAAGGATCTCTCAGTTTTGATGCCCAATTTGAATGGTTTATAGATGGTTTTGGTTTTCCCCTGCTTTTTTTTAGAGTACTTTGAAGATTTAGTATGAGAATTTGGGGAAAGAGTTGGCACGGGGTTAAACTTGGATCGTGATGCTGGTTTTCTTTTGTGATGGTTTATATGGATGAACTATGTAATTGTTATTTATTTATTTATCTTAGGTGTGGTTCTACTGATTGTGCTGACCATATTTATCAGAAAATCTAGTACTTTTTTATTGTGCAATAAGCAGAGGAGACATGTTTTAAATCATTAGTTTGATTTGTTTGTGGATCAGTAGTTGTCAACAGCTTTCCTCACGTCCTCTTGCTAGGCTGTTTCCTTCTCATGTTTACTTCATTCGGTGCTAATTTATATTAGAATAATATGGTGTTCGGGCTCTAATCTCAACAAGAAAATTTTGTTGTATAGTGGGAGTTTCACTGTATTGCTTTGGAGTCGTTCTATTTTCTTAATTCCTAGTGGGAAATACAAGTATTTTCACTCATTAGACAATATAAGCAAATAACTAGATTCGGCATCCTATCTAAGCGGCGGCACATGAATTACATGTTTTCTTTGGAAAAAAAAGTACTTACTAATTCATATATTAATCACCGTGGTTCATGCTTTTAACTGAATGCTTTCATGATTTACTACATTAGAAGACCATGACGCATCTCTCCATCAAAGCTCTAACATCCCTCATGCTGGTATCATGAAGATCAACGCTCCACTCTTTTGAGTTCTTCATATGATTGAAATTCCTGTTGATGAAGTTACAGAGCAGATGCATGATCATATAACCTTCAGTATTATCAATTGCTGATTCTTTCTTGCTTAATTTGGTTAGATCTCCAGATATGGTTTCTACATATATGCCAAATAACGCGAGCATATCAGTTGACCTGCAGCCTAATACTTTATTTACATGAAGGAATAGAATAAAACAGTTCAATATTAAGAAGGAGCTTCTTGGTCTTCATTCTTTCTCTCAACAAAGTTATTCATGAGTTTTTACATGATAAGCAATTCCTCTGTAAATATTTTTTTTAATCAATCAGCTATAAATATGGATAATAGCCGGTATTATCTCTTTGATTCCATTCACCACATGATTAAATTACTTAACTACTTGGGATATGAGACTTCCTACGATGCTTATTATTTGACTCTTGAATAGCATCTGTTGAACAATCTTATGAATCATTTTTCTATTGTTATAGGTTCTGGAGATGATGTGGCCGAATATTATCAACAACAGGGAGAAATGCTGGAGGGTTTTAATGAAATGGACACCTTGACTGATCGTGGTTTTCTTCCTACATTGTCAAAGGTTGGAATTGACTACTTTATGAACAAATCATTATGAGGGCCTTTATGCTACCCAGTCTACATCAATTTCGCCGATATCCTTATTTATGCTTTTATGGAAATCTCATACATACAGGAAGAGCGTGAAAGCATTGCTAGGAGTGAGAAGATGGCCATCCGAATATCTAATTTTGCAAATATGATTCTCTTTGCTGCCAAAGTGTATGCTTCAGTAAGGAGCGGCTCGTTGGCGATAATTGCATCCACATTGGATTCTCTTCTTGACTTGTTATCCGGTTTTATCCTATGGTTCACTGCATTTTCTATGCAAACCCCCAATCCATACCAATATCCTATTGGCAAAAGGCGGATGCAGCCACTGGTGAGTTGCTAAAAGTGGTCATTTCTGTTGTGCCAAATACAAGGTGTTCAAGATGCATGGAAAGGTTTCATTTTATTTTATTTTTCTGTCATGATAATAGTTACCCACAACACCTTACTTCTTTCTGTTTAATTGCTTTCTTCTTTCCGAATTTGCACCTACTAGAAGCATATTGAATTCCTATCTTCTTTGGGGATTCACACCTGTTAGAAGCATATTCATAAAGGGTATTAGGCCAGGTTATGTGTAAGTTCATGGGGATAATAGTTTATAAATTGCCTTGTAGTGTGGTCATACTTGTAAAACTGGTGGAGAAATTAATACCTTGGGGTGTCTACAATCGATTATGAAGAACTAACATTGGTTTCTTGATGGTCTCTCTAATAATTAGAAATGTTTTTGTTTATTGTTTTCACAAGCTCATTTGTTCTCTGTCAAATACATGCAGGGAATACTCGTCTTTGCATCCGTTATGGCCACATTAGGTCTCCAGATAATCATTGAGTCTACACGCTCTCTAATATCTGATGTAAGTCACATATTCTTCCAGATACTAACTATGATGACTTTCTTTATCTTGAATATGGTTGTTCCTCTCATTAATGACATGAAAGTGTCTGACCTGTTTTTGTTGAATGTTGTTTTGATTATTAATAGACACCATGGTGCTTCTCCTTTTGAAATAGTATTTCTTGGGAAGAAATGTTTTATAGGTAATTTATCATAATCACGAGAGGAGGCTTTAAAAATTATATTTTTTTATTTTAAATGTAAAAAATTTCCAATATAATCCTTCACTTCCCTGATTTTCTAAGTTGTTTGGACCCACTGAATCTCATACTCATACACCGCTTTCTGTTTATTTCTCTATCAAACAAATTTTCTCTTAATGTATTGTAGTGAGATCACCTCTCATCTCCATTTCTGTGATTGTGATCTCCTGTCTCAAGTCATCATGCATTCTGCAGTTGCAATGCGCAATAAAATAGAAATTCTAACCAAGGTGTTCAATGTAGAAAAAAATATTCAGCTTGACCGAGGAACAAGAGAAATGGGTTGTGGACATCATGCTATCAGTTACACTTGTGAAGCTTGTTCTTGTTGTCTACTGCCGCTCATTCACAAATGAGATAGTCAAGGCTTATGCTCAAGATCATTTCTTTGATGTCATCACCAATATCATCGGTCTTGTGGCAGCACTCCTGGCTAACTACACAAAAGATTGGATTGACCCTGTTGGAGCTATAATTGTGAGTGCTGCACCCTTTTCATATCTTTATGCTATATGGTTGTGATTATTATATGCAAAAAAAGACCTGTTCAACAGTTACAGAATAGCATCCGCCTACAAAGTGTCATCTATCTGCAGAATGGAATTTGAATTTTTTGGCTAAGATTCTTCAACGACCTTCCATTGTCATCTGTAGTTGTATAATATGATTGCTTTGTTTATACTTCTGAACTTGGAACCTTGTGGCGCAGTTGGCACTGTACACTATACGGACATGGTCAATGACTGTCCTGGAGAATGTGAACTCCTTGGTTGGCCGTGCTGCAGCGCCAGAATTCCTGCAGAAACTGACATACTTGTGTTGGAACCATCACAAGGCCATAAGGCACATCGACACTGTCCGAGCCTATACATTTGGCTCTCACTACTTTGTGGAGGTGGACATTGTACTGCCATCGGAGATGCCTCTGAGAGAAGCTCATGACATCGGGGAGGCCCTGCAGGAAAAGCTGGAACTATTACCTGAGATTGAACGAGCCTTTGTTCACCTTGACTATGAATTCACTCATCGGCCCGAACATGCCCAAGCACATGACATATAGCACATTTATGAAGGTACCTCACCTTTTAAGTATTTGTTTGGGTTTGTTTGCTTGGTGCGGTACTGAGGAAACAGGTAGATACCTTTGCATTGTATGGGGACACTGCCTCTTAAACTTCAAGCAAACTGTGAATATCGCTTCACTGTAAAAGCAGGGTTTCCAATTGTAACTGTAGGCTGTTGTGCATCATGAGATTGTTGATTTATTTGTAATAGAGATTAGTTGTGGACCTTATAATCTATCGATCAAAGACAGAGGGCTAGTGATAGAATCTCATTTTTAATTATTTTACTTAGTTTTGAACATTTTAAAGAGCATATCTTCTGAACAATCTGCAATTAGGGGGTTTTGGATGGGGGGATATCCAGAGATGCAAGTTTTTATTGTTATGTTTGGAGGGATAGAAAAAAGAGGATTGAGTTATTTTCTTAAATATAATTAATTACATTAATTTTTAATAATATTATAATTAAAAAATATATTATTAATATTAATCAATTTTTAAAATATAACATTATCAGTCCTTAGATCGAATAAAGTGGGCTACGTCACATAAACGGCTCACTAGGCCGTCCACTTGAACTACAGAGCAAATAGAACTATAAAAGCGGATATGCTGAAAGAAAAGGCATTGTCATTTTACAAATCACAGCAACAACAACAAAGATTGGCAAGGAAAAGCTTTCCTTAGCCATAAAGCACATAAAACACATTACATACTGGTTACCAAACTATAATAATAGCTCATAGTTCTCACAACAAATATTGCACCACAGTGACGCAAAAACTGCCTGAAAAATAACCAAACTACCAGTCTCATCATCTCAGAAACATTTCCGGTGCACAATTGATGGACCTGATTCATCGTACTCTCCCTTTGAAATCCACATCTACAGATTTAGACAAGGATCAAATTAGATGGCAAGTTTTGACAGATAGAAACATGAGATGTAAAAGAAGTGAAGTATGCATAGTTACCTGCTGGAATGTGCTCAGAGAAGCAAGGATGGAACCTCCAATCCAAACACTGTACTTGCGTTCAGGTGGGGCTACAACCTTGATCTTCATGCTGCTTGGAGCAAGGGCTGTGATTTCCTTGCTCATACGATCCGCGATCCCTGGGAACATGGTTGAGCCACCACTGAGCACTATGTTGCCATACAAATCCTTCCTGATATCCACATCACACTTCATGATGGAGTTGTATGTGGTTTCGTGAATTCCAGCAGCTTCCATGCCTATCAAGGATGGCTGGAAGAGGACTTCTGGGCACCTGAATCTTTCAGCTCCAATTGTGATAACCTGTCCATCAGGCAGCTCATAACTCTTTTCAACAGAAGAGCTACTCTTGGCGGTTTCCAGCTCCTGTTCATAATCAAGGGCGACATAAGCAAGCTTTTCTTTGATGTCCCTTACAATTTCCCGTTCTGCGGTAGTAGTGAATGAATAGCCTCTCTCCGTAAGGATCTTCATCAAGGCATCTGTGAGATCACGACCTGCAAGGTCCAAACGAAGAATGGCATGTGGGAGGGCATACCCTTCATAGATTGGGACAGTGTGACTGACACCATCACCAGAATCCAGCACAATACCTGTACATAAACAGCTTAAACGATTAGAGAAGCATATACAGAAGACTAATTAGATTACGCATGATACGAACCGGTTGTACGGCCACTGGCATATAAGGAGAGCACAGCTTGAATTGCAACATACATAGCAGGCACATTGAAAGTCTCAAACATGATCTGTGTCATTTTCTCTCTATTTGCTTTGGGGTTGAGGGGAGCTTCAGTGAGCAGCACAGGATGTTCTTCAGGAGCAACTCGAAGCTCATTATAGAAGGTATGGTGCCAAATCTTCTCCATGTCATCCCAATTGCTAACAATGCCATGCTCAATAGGATACTTCAAAGTGAGGATACCTCTTTTGGACTGAGCTTCATCACCCACATAAGCATCCTTTTGGCCCATACCGACCATAACGCCAGTGTGACGTGGTCGGCCTACAATACTAGGAAACACTGCTCTCGGTGCATCATCACCAGCAAATCCAGCCTGAACAATTAAGGTAGGAGAGACATACTTGTTCAACAAGGATGCAGAAGAAGAATTTTATCACAGTTACCCTCAAAAAATAGGTATCAGCTTACCTTGACCATTCCAGTTCCATTATCGCAAACAAGAGGCTGGATATCCTCCTCAGCCATTTCCTATAAAGCTGTAAAACATATGAGATATATGATATACATAACTCTAACAGTAAAACAATATAATGTGAAAACCATCACATGATGCACAAATTAATGATTGTTGTAAAGAATAAAAAAACAACAGCTAAGTCACATTAAGCCTATTACACCTTTGAGCATGCATTTCACCTATAATTATAAATTTAAGTCCAGAATACTATTGCAGAATATACAAGTCAATGGTAGGAGATCAAACAAGAGCACTGCGAATCATAATAATAAATATTAAAATAAAAACTTGAATGGATCACCATAAGCAAAGGTGATCCAGGACAATGCATTTAATTTATCTCCTATCACTTGTTCTCTTGACCAGGAAGACGCTCACAGAAAATGATCCAAGTTCCCCTGCAGTAAATCTAACTCCTTCCTTGGGACTCAAAGGACATCAACAAGAAATTCAATGAGAACCCATGCAACGAAAGAGATAGCCATCCACACCCACCCAACCACCAGACTCTTCAACTCTGTATTACCTCCCTCTACTACAATGTGTTCCTTCACTGAGCATTGGCTATGGTTGAGAAGGTTTAACATGTAACACAAAGTGGTCGAGAAGAAATTTATAGATGCTTAATGCTCAGAAAAA
This sequence comes from Dioscorea zingiberensis, assembly GCA_026586065.1. Classification (NCBI taxonomy): domain Eukaryota; kingdom Viridiplantae; phylum Streptophyta; class Magnoliopsida; order Dioscoreales; family Dioscoreaceae; genus Dioscorea; species Dioscorea zingiberensis. The sequence continues at coordinate 1,726,646 of CM048818.1, read as the reverse complement.
GGAGTAGATTCAGAAAAATTAAAAAAATTAAAAAAAAAAGTTTTACTTGGGACACAATTATTCAGCAATTTAGAATCATATGAAAACACAACCAAGTAAACCATTTCGAGATATGTGATCTTTCAGAGCTGCCTCCACGCTTCAAGTGTGTGTGTTGAAATCCTAAAAACTTATCCCATTGGGGAAGCATCATACTTCTTTTCAACCCTCGCTGAAAAGAGCCAATATTCACCACACTTTGAGGACTAAAACATTACCATCTTTCATCTAAACAAAGAGTTCAATCTATATCTACAAGCATTATAAAGCTTGATGAATCACGGAAGAAGAAAATTGGTGGAGATTTATAGTCAAGTAGACAAAAACTATCAGAAATCCATTCTAAATAATCAATAGATCTACGATCCAAAAACAGATCCAGCAAAATACCAACAGATCGCCAGCCATCAAAAGGATTCCTCAATTATCCATCAACTATCCCCACAAATTTAACGATCTGAAGATCAGATCCAGAAAAAAAAAAAAAACTAGATCCTTCACAACAGCTTGAAAACCGATCATCAAGCTCAAGAACCCTGAGATCTAAGCATCGTCTAACCGAAAAAAATAGTTTTCCCCGATAATTTCATCGTTTCCCCAACCAAAGAACACAATTTTTGCATCAAAAGAATCAGATGGAAAAGCACAACAAAATGACCAGGATCTACGCGAAAAATCACAAAAAAAAGGACCAATCGAAGAGAGCTGACAGATCAAGGTGAAACCTTAAGAAAAGTCGAGGCGCTGGAGTTGGTGATGGCCTCCCTTAGTTCAGAGGCAGCAACCGAGCAACCGAGAAACCGAGCAATCGAGAGGAATGAATGGCGGAGAGAAAGGGCCAGAGGCAATGCTCCCTTATATACGGGATAAGAAAATAGCCTTCTTTTGTAACGTTTTTCCGTTTCCCCCTTACATTCTTAAAAATTCTTATTGTCCCTTGAGTTTTCAAAAATAATAATAATAATAATAACCCTCTTTATTAAGAAAATGGTTAAAATTTTATATATTTTTTTAATGAATTCTAGGACTTATCATATGTAGGATCCGAGCATGATCCGGTTGGGCCTAGTTAATGCTCGGCTCAAAATTGCTTAGTTTGTGCTTAAAATTAACTCAAATAAGTTTACTCTTTAATCATAGCTTTTGCGCTACCTTCCTTCATGACGACTAAGATTGTTCACCTCGAGCTTGGTTATATTTTAATTTTGAACGTTCAAATTTTTCTCAATTTAGCTTGAAATTAAAAGCTAGATTATAATTTTGAAGCTCCAACTCGCCTCGATTAACTCAAAATTAAAAATTTATTTATAAGTTAATTTTTTCTATTCTTCTAGTTTTATACGATTAAAAAATATATAAATTAGATAGTATTTTTCTATTGATAAAATTTATATTTCATAAGATTTCAACCTATTTATTATATATGATATATTATAATGTATGTTAATATTTATCAATATTTATATTATAAAATTAATAAATCAATATTGAATGTCGAGCTTTCGAGTTCAATTGAGCTCAACTCATCTCAAGCTTGGCTGAAAATTGAAGCTCGAACTCAACACGAAAGTTTGGAATTTCAAGCTGAGCTCGAGGTTTAGCTGTATCTTGAGCTGTTCACGAACAATTTGATCATTTGACTACACTAATCACATGCAATGGTGTATGTTTAGGTTGAGATATTAATACCTCATGTTAATCCAAATTTATATTAATAAGGTTTCTTTGAGTTTTTTTTATCCATATGTGCACTATTTTTTATACTTAGAAAATAAACTTTAAGACCAATCCATATGACTATTTTTTATTCTTTTAAAATAATAAACTAAAAAATATATATGCTTCCAATAAATAAATATATATATGGTCATCATACAGTGAGGCCGGCATTACTACTATTCAAATAAGGTCGCCCCATTTTCACCAATTTTGAGAGTACTTTTTTACAAATCCAACCGTATATTTTTTTTTTGAAAAGGTGGATAAACCACATTTATTTATTAAAAATATTAGAAATAGTAATAAGACAGTACCGGCCATAGGCCTTGTGGTTACAAGTGGTTCCTAGTTGAACCAGATAGATAACAATGTTCCTCCGTTGTCCTTCATCCAGGCTCCACCTCCTCGAGATTCGTATCCTCGAAGTCTGTATCCTGTGTTCTGTGTGCCCATTCCTCCCTGGTGAGGGTGAGACTATGCCTGACGATGGTAAGCATCTCCTGGAGCTGATTTCGCCTGGTGGCGCTTGTCGTGTCGACCTATGATAGGTAAAGGAAATCAATTTGGTAGAGTAGATTCGTATAAACACGGTGTTTATCTTGAAAGCACCGCCTGTTCCTTTCTAGCCAGATGCACCATGTGGCGGCCATGACGAGGAGGTTCCAGCAGTTTCGGATTGTTTTCCCCAGTTGTTTGGAGATGGTAGCGCGGCCCCAGAGATCTTGTATCTGGTTGAGGGGAGGCGCTCCGCCCATAAGTCTGCTATAATGGGACCATAAATCCAACCGTATTGATGGAAAGAACATCGAAAAATAAAATAACATGTCGATTTTCATACAATTTAGTGAGGTAATAATCATTCATCTTATAGGGTAAAAATAAGGCAACCTAATTTAAATAACAGTAAAGTCGGCCTCACTATATCATGACTATATATATATATATATATATATATATATATATATATAATCAATTCCAATAAAATCTACAACATATTTATACTATATTCTATCATCTTAAATTTTAAGTGTATTTATTTTTTTGATAAAGTGGATAAACCACATTCATTTATTGAGAAAATATAAAAGTAATACAATCATATAGGGGTCCCTTGTTGGACTTTGTGTTACATTAGATCCCTGTCGGTGTGAAGAGTGGCTGGAGACCCTTGCTGGGGTGCTCTGTCGGGATCATCGTCCTCAAAGTCTGCTCCTGGGCGGTTCAGCCATGGGTCCTTGCTTGTGAGAGTGAGGCTACGCTTGATAAAGGGAACCATAGGCTGTATCGGGGTCTGTTGAGAGGCATGTCACTATCGAACCACGAGAGGAATATGAAATCTATGTAGCAGATGAGTCACTTACAAACGCGACATTTGTCGTTGAAGGATTTTAAGTGTATTGAAATGGTGTAATACCCAAATCAATCCCTCTATTGTACCAAATCGGGCTTTTTGATTCCTCTATTATAATATATTGAGAAATGAAATATGGCTCTTAACTCGTAAGTTAACTAAGGAATGATTGACATTTCTCAATAAGAGGAACTCAAAGGCTTAAATCATAATAGAGAGATCAAACTGATCTATTTGGTACAATAAGAGGGACTAATCTGACTATGAGACCTATTGAAATCCCAAAATAAGAAAGCAAAAAAAAGGGAAAAAAAAATCAAATGATCATCACTGTGTGAACAACCTAATGAACTAAACTATTTTACAACTTAAACTATCACCAAGACCCAAAGCACCCGGTGAAATAAGAGAAACGACGGTGGTGGCGCCGCCGCTGAGTCTCGTCGCAGCTGCCGTAATCGCCGGCGATGACGGCAAGAACGCTGTGGAAGCGCTCGACGCCACACAAGAAGGTGATGGGACCCTGCTGCTCAAACCCGAACTCCTCCTCCACCTCGCGGAAAAGGGCAGCGAACAGCGGGTGCCTCAGATAATCCACCGGCACCTCGAATCTCTGCTTCTCCTCCCCGTCGCCGCCAACGCGAATCCCTATATGCCCCTTTCGCGGCATCACTTCCATCTCAATCCTAGGGTTTCGATGGTGATTGTGGCGGCGATCTACGGCTGAAACTATTGATATCAGAGTCGATGGGAAGAGGAAAAGGAGAAGAAGAGGGGATCGATCAAAAGGAGAAGAAAGGCCATGAGGAGATAGAAAGGAGGAAGAGGGTGAGAGAGGAGTCAAGGAGAGAGCTCGGAAGGTTGGCCATGGCGATGGAGAAGTCGACAGAGGGTTCGATGGTGGAGATCGCGGGGTATATATAGACTCGTGGCGGTTTCGTAATTAGAGGCGTGATTGAATCGAGATCCGGATCCTGATCAAGATGAAATCGGCAGAATGACCGTCCACGTGGTACGGATGAAGGATATCACCATTTTTTAAAATTTTATTTATTTTTAACAAACTCGTAAGATATATTCCGGATTATTAAAATTTAAAACCCATCTTGGGAAATATATCATCTATGATTTAAGTCATTTGAAGGTTTATAATGAATGATCATCAAAGTAGTAATTTGATGAGATTATTTACTGACATAAATTCATAATGTTGTCAATTTATAACAATCTTGCATATAGTATAGTGTTACACTACTATTTGATTTAATTATGCAGCGTTTGGACGTTCATATTTCCTTATATAGTCTTTGGTACTTATCGTTCTTTGTGATTGCTTTATATATGGTCAATCATACATTTGAAGAAAATTCTCCATTTTCTAAATTTTCCCTTGTATTTTTTTATTTTTTTATTTTTACCTAATGTTATGGGGTGAAGACACAAAATGAATTCCAAAAGGCGTTGAAAACTAACGGACTATAAAAAGAGGTCCTTGGCTCATGAAAAAGGCAAATGATGGTATGTGGTATCTTGTCGCATATTCTACTAAAATTGAGCGCTAACATTTCTCTATGAAAACTTGAGCATCAACAATTCTTTGAGTATAAGCACTTAGATCACATTTTTTATGGTTTTCTTTCCTTGTATGGTCCGATCCCTAAAGGCTAATCTCAAAAGAAGGAGTTGATTCTACAGAGTTGAAGGAACGAAGCAAAGAATTTGTTGATCACAACCGATCTTTCTCTTAAAATAATAAATCACATAAAACACTTTAATCTTTATTGACCTCTCTAACCATTGATCCCTAATCCCTACAAGGAGCATATCTCTGCATCCCGGGCAATATTTTTTAATTTTCAAATCTCTCACATACTCAATAAAAATCACATGTTTTCATGTTTTATAAAATTGAGATTCCTTAGGAGGTGGTCACACAATTTATTAAATTTAATTTAATTTGGGGTTAATAGTTCAATCCCATTAATTCAGGTAAATAAAAAAAACAAACCTATCAACCAGAGCCACGTGTCCCAGCATCCCTTTTGAAACCTTCTAATTCCCGCGCTCGTTCTCGCTCCGTCCCTATAAATATCATCGTAGTAGAGGAATGCCCTAGAAACCAGATCCAGAGTCCATGCCGCCATTGAAGAACCTAGAGGCGGGCTTCCCGATCATCAATGCCGTTTTCCAGCGCTTTTGCGCCTCGCACGGCATATTCTCAGGTCCTGATCTCCATCTAGTTTCTCTTTTCGATCTTCTTTTATAAAATTATCATGCATCTCTTTGCTATTTCCTTCTCATCTCAGCGATTTTTATGTGATATTCGAGGTTAAATTAGGTTAAAATGGCATTAATCGACACTTTCCGTCTTCCGATTCTTGCTATTTGCTTTGATTGTCGTGATTTCAAAGTCTTATAATCCAAAAAACTTGTTTCAGTAGTGTAGATCGTGTTTTCTTGACGAAGGAAATGTAGATTTAGAATTAGAACGAAGGACTCATGTTGAATATATGCTGTCACGGACAATGGGGATGCTTTTAAAATTTATGTGAACTTATGGGTTCTTTGATTCTTTGTAAAACTGGTGCATCTTATCTCATTCTCATTTAATTGTGCTGCAATTTCGTAAGTGTTTTAAGATTGAGTTTATAAATCTTCAGGATGGGTTTGTTTAAGTTTTTCTTAAAATTTTCCAAATTTTAAACCTGATTATGCCCCTAATACAAGATTCTCCTAGTTTATTATGTAATTTTATACATTTGTTGTTATTTTGGCTATCACTGGCATTTTTTTTGAAGGCATTTGTCTTTGAGATTAATCCCTAGACCCTGAAGGGATAAAATCAAGTGTTTTTTCTTCTTTTTAAGATGTGTGCTTTGAAATTAGAACTATTAGGTCAATTTATCTCAAGGTTTCTCAATTTGTTTCATTTACTCTTTACTGTTATATAAATTTTAGTCCCATGTGAAGCATGCACCAGTAATCTGCTTGTACAATTGGTATTTTTTGCTAAATCCTTTTTTTTTAAAAATCTCATCTTGTCCAGTGGAAGACTTTCTTGTGCATGATCTCTCTGTATTATCTGCATTCACTGAGAGTGAGTCACATCCGGAAGTTCTGAAGCAGGTTAATCCAAGTGCTAGATTTGGCTTTATGTCTTTTTTTGTTGTTTTCCCCTTCAACGACTTTGTTGGTAACCTCCTTCACTCATAACCGGTATGATGCTGCTAACTTGTTTATTCCCAAACTATTAATTTTGATTGAGTAGCGCAAATTGTTAAATAATGTTTCAATGAAAATACATGGATTTTAGTTGAGTACAATATAATATAACAGCCTTTTCTTTGATGAATGTTATTCAGCAAAAATAGCGGAGATATATTGACGGTGATTCTTTTCACAAAATTCCACTAGCTGCTTTCATTCCCTTTTTTATTTTCACTCTCTCTCTCTTGCAAATTTAAAATCCATGAAAAGGTCTGCTGTTACAATTGAAATCAAATCTTAATATCATGTTATGCATGCCAAAAAAATGCTTAGTTGAACTGGTACTTTGTCAATAGGGAATTGAGCAAGTCCTGTCTATCATAGACTATCTGCATCAGCCGTGGTTGAATGGACTGGAGTTACTCAAAGATGATCGAAATAATTTTCTGTCCACTGGTTCTGCAGGGTATTTAATTCTATTTTCTTGCAGTGAAACTCTTGTTTTATAGCTTTTGTTAATAGGAAGCAAAATAATGTATATGTTATTGTGTACTAATGGACAGGATAGACAAACTTCTTGGAGGAGGATTGCGTCGGGGGCAGTTGACTGAAATAGTTGGTCCATCTTCTTCTGGCAAAACACAAGTAATGATTTACATTTAAGTGGGAATCCACTTGCCTTGGACATATTTTTGTTTCAATGTTAGATTGATGGCCAAAGATCTCAAATATAGTTAGATGTATGCTCTGAAAGATGAGTGATCTCATTCACCATATGAGTGTGCAGGTTTGCCTATATACTGCTTTGCATGTTGCAGACAAGAATTTGGGAGCTGTTATGTTCTTGGATACATGCAATTCTTTCTCTCCAAAACGGATAGCCGGCATGATAAGTCAATATTCTGACCATTCAGTGTCAGAGGTAACTCTTGTCCAACTTATATTGAGCTGTCATTCTCTTGACATGATAGTTTTGTTAGTCATAACACAAATTTAAAATTTGATGTTCAACTCATTTTGCTTATTTGTAGTGTAGGTTATTTGATTGTTGGCTGTTACTTTTAGGGTAATGAAAGAAGGCGTAATAGGATTATGACGGGTATAATATGTAGATCAGTTTTTGACATCTTTGAGCTATTGGGCGTACTGCATGAACTTTCATCTGCCTCAAAACGTCAGGTTACTTACTAAACAAAAATTCTGGTTATAACTTATTTTGTATTATTGAATACCTCGAACTTCTTTGATGATTATCTCAGGTGAAAAACCAAGACCCCAGGCCTTGTTTACTAATTATTGACTCGATATCTTTTCTTATAACACCTATTCTCGGTGGGAAAGATTCACAAGGTATACCGGTTTTATTTTTGTTGTTTTTTATTGGTTACCGCTGTATATTCTATGAATTTACTAGAACTGATTTTCAATTACACTTAATCAGCATGACTTTTGAATTTACCACGTTGCTTTTCTGAATTTTGTTCATCTATTGCACTCAAAAAACCGTGGGTGCTCTGTCTATATGCTTAATTCCTATTAATAATGGCCAAGGACACATCTGGTCTATGATAGCTTTCTTTCATCATTTGTGTAAAAAATAATTTGCATTCATCCGCCTTTGAATGAGTTAATTCAGTTATGGCTAACACCTAAAAAATACTCATGAACTTTCTGATCTTTTTTATATATTTATACAGTATTAGTGTAGATATTGCCATCTTGGTTAGTTGTTCTTGAGCTAGGAATCTACTTCTTAGGTGGTGCAAGTTTTAGAAGTTAAAAGGTGTATAGTCAAACAAATAGTTATATTATATGGTAATAATGCAGGCACAACCCCACCATTAAATACAGTGGCCAATTGTGACTATTTAGATGATCTTTACAAAATTCTGCCACAATTTTAAGAGTTAAGTTTGGAAGTAGTTCGAAGGGAAAGAGTGGTGTTCAGATAGAATCTTTGGGAGTTGCCCTCACCAAATAGTAGCAGGAAGAAATAATTAAGAGGACAGTAGAAATGGGAAAGGGGCATGTGGTTTGACTGGGGAAGAGGGAAACGTGATGAGTATGAGCGTTTGACACGTATCTTACCAACTGTAAGTTTCTAGCTTTGTGCTGTGGGCAGCTGAAGAACAGACAATTTGAGATGGTTGTAGAATTTGTACTTTGGGAATGGTTTCCTTTTGAGCCTTTGGGTGCTTCTATAAGTTTGAAGGCCGACAGCTTATCTGCAGTTTTAATTCTTCTGTTAGATTGTATATTTTAACATCAATAAAGCTACACAGTAGGGACTGGTTTAGACACTGTTGTTTCAAGGATTATGTATGTGTGGTACTATTTGTTTATTTGTTTTTAATGAAGTATGTTTGGTACTATAAAAAGTTTGAATTCCCACAAATTTTGGAGTTACAGTCTAAATGCATTCAAGTGTAAATGCTGAATTCATCTATAACCTTTCACTTGTACAAAATTGTTTAGTTAATTATAAGTATAAAATGTCTTAAAATCAATCATTGGATGAAAAAATTGCAGGACGGATGTTGATGGTATCCTGTGGAACTCTTTTAAAGAAATTAGCGAATGAACACAATATCTCTATACTGGTAAGTGCTCATGTGAAATCTTTCATATAACAGGTATTTCTAAATACATTTTAGTTAAACTCGTGTAAAATTATGCTTATGTGCTTTTGCACTTGTTATTTTCTGGTCAATGTCTTATTCCTGAATTATCATTTCAAGTAAAAACTTAATTTCAATTCCTGCTTGATTAAATAGATATCCGGTGATCCCTTGCTCTTTCCGACTTACACCCACTTAAAGCATCTCTTTTTAGAGAAAATCACATCATCCAACTTGGCCATCACCCAATTTCTGAATCTAATTTCCTTGTATGAGGATGATTATAGCACTTGTATAACAGGTGAGAATGGCCTGTGTCTAATAGAACACATATCACTTTTGTCTCCTTTCCATTCACAGTAAATTAAATGACTCATGAATTCTTTTCATCATCAAGTTTATATGGTTTTAGTTGGCCTGCTTATAATGCTGTGCAATTGCTAATCTTCTTGATGTCTATGAAGGTGACCAATCATATGGTCGGTGGTGAAGGAGGGGTTCCTAAGCCTGCACTTGGAGAGAGCTGGAAGAGCATTCCTCATGTACGGCTGCAACTATCTAGGGATCCGGCGTGTAACATTTGCCATGCATCAGTACTAAAACACACTCTTTTGGTTAGTTCCTTTACCCTTTTTTGTGTCATTTTTTGCTATTATGTCTGTTGCATAATTATATACCTTAGGCTCTAATCTCAAGAATGATGTTGTTAAACCACCGGTCCACCCCACCTTGATGCAATTGAAGATCATCTGCTATTTCTATCTTTATATCATACACACACATTGTTATAATTACAAGGCACATTGTTAGATATAAGAGTGAAAAAGAGTGATTGCTTGATGCTTGATTTTGGTATGCTTTTATGTTATTAAAGTTCATTACAAGAGATGCACTGACCTAAAATTACTTAAATCTTAAAACTTCCTCTGGATGCTCTGAAACTTATAGTTAGACACAAACACTAATACACGTCTAAGTCCAGGCATGAGTCACTGGATTTGGAAATCCATCTCCAAAGCCCTCCAACATACACCTAAATTGATGAATATAGTCAGAACAAGAGATTAAGCCCTATTTTACAGATAGTACACTTGCTTACATTTAAATTGATGATTATAGTCAGAACAAGATATTAAGCCCCATTTTACAGATAGTACACTTGCTTGAATTGTTATCCATTTATTACCTCGCAGGCTTCCTGCATTGCCGCGGAATTTGCCATCCCTGAATGATGGGAGGATTTTAACAGGTTTTCCTCCAGAATCCAGGCCAAAGAAAAGATTAGGTACACGTCCATTCTTTTCACGTTCACAAAATGGATTCATTCCTCTTGTCTGAACGCACAAGCTCTTTGGTTCTTGTGGCTCTACGTGTTTCACGGGCTTTGATGCTTCTGTACGCACAGGCACAGGCACAGGCAAGGTTAATCAGGAAAGCTTTGAAAGATTGGATTCCTTGTGATAAGGAATCCACAGCACCCGCCAAAGGTAATTAGGAACCCTTCCTTTTGTCTTTTAGCTGCATTCTTGAATGTGGTCTTCCTGAGGACGGCATCTAGGCTTGTGATAGATACCTTCTTTGGCCGCATGCCATTGGTGTAGGGTTTATGAAAATATAATTTGTTGCAAAAGAATTCGCAAACATTTCTTTTAATCTTTTTATAGTTTTGGTTTCATTTTTTTAAAAGTAATACTAGTTATACCAATTTACTAAATTAACTTTGCAAATCAATTATAATCTTTGTTATTTACAGGATTCACAACACTATATTTTGATATGATTTGGATGGTTATTGATATTAAAAAAATAAAGAGTATTTGATACAATTATCTACACTCTTTTACCCATTTTTTCCAGCATTTCTCTTCTTTTGACCATTCATTATCATTCCCTAAAAACAACAACAACAACAACAACAACAACTAAGCCTTGATCCCATACTAGATGGGGTTGGTTATATGGATTCTCTGTCTTTATGTCGCTCTCAAATATGAAATAAAAAAATAAAAATAAAATGAAATAAACTGAAATACAATGAAATAAAATTAAAAATAAAAATATAAAAATAAATAAATAATAATAACAACAAATAATTTTATGAGAGATTGAGATGTTAGAAGTAGAACAGTATCCCAACAAACAAAGTTAAGATAATGAAGGAAAATATTTTAGCCGACTTATTGGTAATCCTATACTAGGCGGGGTTTTTTTTGTCTCTATGTTGCTCTGTTAAAAGCAAGATTCGGCTCAATATCTAACATACGTAGGTCCTTAGACACCACCTCTCTCCACGTAATCCTAGGCCTACCTCTATCCCTCTTCTTACCTTCTACAACTAAACTATCACATTTTCGAACTGGAGCACCTGGGGGTCTCCGGCGTACGTGTCCAAACCATCTTAAACGCCCTTCTCGTATTTTATCTTCAATTGGTGCAACATGCACCTTCTATCGGATGTGTTCATTTCTAATCTTGTCCAATTTTGTATGATCACTCATCCATCTTAACATTCTCATTTCGATCACATTCATCTTATGCATAAATTGAACTTTAGTTGCCCAACACTCGCTCCTGTATATCATGGCTGGTCTAACTGCCGTTCTATAAAATTTTCTTTTTATTTTGTTAGGCATCTTTTTATTATATAACACCCCCGTGGCACTTCTCCATTTCAACCATCTAGCTTTGATTCTATGGGTTACATCTTCATCTATTATCCCATCATCCTGAAAAATGGAACCTAAATAACTAAAATGGTTAACTTTAGGCACTACCACCCCTCTAGTTTAACTTCTCCTTCATTTCTCATACTTAGACTAAAATTACAGTGCATATATTCTATTTTACTTCTACTTAACCTAAAGCCTTTACTTTCTAAAGTGTTTTTTCATAATTCTAGCTTTTGATTTACTTCATCTCTAGTCTCATCCACTAGGACAACATCATCTGCAAACAACATACATCATGAGATGTCATCTTGGATACAACTAGTTAATTCATCCATTACTAGGGTAAACAAGTATGGGCTTAAGGCCGATCCCTGATGTAGACCCACTGTTATAGGAAACTCCTCCGTATCGCCTCCTACTGTTCTCACACTTGTAACCGCTTCCTCATACATATCCTTAATAATATTTATATATTTTACATGAATGTTTTTCCTCTCCAATACCGACCAAAGGACTTGTCTTGGTACCCTATCATATGCTTTCTCCAGGTCAATAAAAACCATATGGAGATCTTTCTTCTTTTCTCTGTAGATCTCCATCAAGTTTCTTAATAGGAAAATGACTTCTGTCGTGGATCTACCTGGCATAAAACCAAATTGGTTTTCTAACACCTTCGTGATATACCTGAGTCGATGCTCAATTACCCTTTCCCAGAGTTTCATTGTATGACTCATTAACTTAATACCACGGTAGCTGGCGCAATTTTGAATATCTCTTATTCTTCTGTATAAGAACCAAAATGCTCTTTCTCCAGTCATCTGGCATTTTCCCCCCTTTTAGGATAAAGTTGAAGAGTTTGGTTAACCACTCTACCCCTACTTTTGCAAGGCACTTCCAAACTTCAATCGGGATGCCATCTGGGCCACCAGAAACTTTTTCAGTCTTCATTTTTCCCAATGCCTCCTTGACTTCGCTAGGCCTGATCTGACGTGTATAACTAAAGTTCCTTTCTATTGTTGATGCATAAAAATCTGTAAAGTTATCCTCATGACTTGCATTGAACAAGTGATCAAAGTAGTTTCTCCATCTCTCCTTGATTTCCTTATCTCCTGTCAAGACCTGTTGAGACTCATCCTTAATACACTTGATTTGGTTCAAGTCTTTCCATTTTTTATCTCTTAGCCTTGCTATCTTGTATATTTCCTTTAACCCTTCTCGTGTTCCTAACTTTTGGTATAAATCAGCTAGGGATTTACCTCCGGCCTCGCTAACCGTTTTCTTGGCCTTCTTTTTTGCCTTTTTATACTTTTCAAAGACTTCTCCATCCTCAGCTGTAGGTAATTTCTTATACCAATATCTTTTCTCTTTAATAGCCTTTTGAACCTCTTCATTTCACCACCATGATTCTTGTAGTCGAGGTCCCAGTCCCTTAGAGACCCCTAGGAGCTCACTTCCTATTTTCTCAATACGATTCGACATCTCATTCCATAAGGTGTTTGCATCATCTTTCACATTTGCGTCTCTTTCTTCCCATATTTTATTTTTAAATGCTAATTGGTTGGTTCCTTTTAACGCCCACCATCTAATCCTACTTTGCTTAACCCCCCCTTTATGTTTTTACTATACTTTTTTTCTTCACATCCAACACCACCAACCTATGTTGTGTGGTTAATGCTTCCCCAGGTACAACCTTGCAATCTTTACAAATAGATTTATCCTTTCTTCTTGTAACAAGAAAGTCAATTTGGCTACAATTACCCCCTTTAATCAAGTGTGATTCCCTTTTCTTAAAACAAGTGTTGGTCAACACCAAATCATGAGCCAAAGCAAAATCTAATATAGATTTTCCTTTATTATTCCTATTGTCATATCCATAACCTCCATGCACTTGCTCGTAGCAATCACTAAATCTACCTACATGTCTATTAAGATCACCCCCAATAAAAAACTCTTGTTCACTTAGAATTCCTAGAACTACCATATACAAATTTTCCCAAAACTTGACCTTATCTTCTTCTCCTAAGCCTACTTGAGGGGCATACACACTCACTATGTTAATTATTTCTTTTTCCAACACTAGATTCAAATGTATAATCCTATCTCCTACCCTTTTCACTTCAACCACTTTGTCCTTCATTTTTGTTCCACAATTATACCCACCCCATTTCTATGTTTATCCCCTCCATAATACCATAATTTATACCATGTGTTACCAATCTCTTTAGCCTTGTTTCCTATCCACCTAGTCTCTTGCAAATATACTATATCTATCCTCCTCCTTTTTAGAGTGTCAACTAACTCCAAAGATTTTCCTGTCAAAGATCTTATATTCCAACTACCAATTCTAATCCTACTCTCATGGACTAACTTATTTACCCGCACCCGTCCACTAAGATGCGAGAACCCTTGCTCATTTAACACCACATCTGGGCGCCGATGTGGCGGGACTTACTTCTTTACCCACACCCGTCCATGATGTGGGAACCCTTGCCTATACTCCATCACATCCTACATGTGATGAAACCCTCGCTTCATTTAACACTACATCCGGGTGCCGATGTAGCGCGTGCCTAGGTGAGCACGTCCCAACGGTATATATTAGAGAATCCGTATCATAAGAGTGACAAAGTTTTACGCTGGCAGTCAACCTACCACAATCCTCCTCCTTTATCCGGGCTTGGGACCGGCTATGCTCGCATAGACGGAGTTATTATCATTCCCTACCCAAAAAATAATTTTATAATCAGGAAATTACAAAACAACGTTGTGCTAAGAGCACTTACACCCCCTTAATTGCCCGGGCAAGAATAGCCATGGCAACTCATCCATCCAAAAAAAATTTACACCTCAAACCTTCAATTGCCCGGGCAATTACTATTTATAAATATTTTTTTTATATTTTTTAGGTGGTTAAATATTAGTTTTTATTAATAATTAATGTCTTATTTGTATTGCAATTAAGGGCATTATTTAAAACAAAGTAATTACATTAATTAAAATAGAAATATATTAATTATAATTGTAAAAAACATGATAATTTAAAAACTAGGAAGATATATAAAATATGTGGTTAGAAATATTCAATTATATACTTAATTATCCATATCTCAATTATATACTTAATTTTAAAATAGAGAAATTAAAAAAAAAAACTAATTCATAACAATTTTGTCAAAAACCTTATCCATTATTTTAATTTTTTTTTAAATAATTAATGCTAACTAATCTAACTAATTTATTGAAAAATATTTTTTTAAAATAAAATAACATGGACCCCAGCCACTAATCTAACTCATGTAACTAATTCATGCTAACTTTTTTTTTTTTAAACATTGCTTCATTTTATCTGATGGTGTAACTAATTTTAAAATGTTAAAATATAGATTTTGTGGGCCCCACACCCCTGTTTGCCCGATTCAGCGCCCGGGCGCAGCTTGCCCGGGCGCTTGCCCGGTTGCGTGGGTCCCACTAATCGCCAGGGTGAAATCAATGGCGCTGCAATTTTTTTTCTTCAAATGGACTACAATCGCACATTGCCCTGCCTTTGCCTGTTGCGGTAGAAGTGCTCTAAGATCTTTGGTGCTCGTCATCAGGATTTCTTTTTGGCTTTTATGATGCGTTTTTGACATTAGTATCATTGTATCAAGTAGTAGCACTTACATTACATCTAAGCAGTGCAGATATTCACGTGGAGCACGTGTTTGCAAGTCTTGAAGTTCAAAAGGTGTTACCCTTGAGATGTCGATCTGGTGTTTAACAGATACAGCTCTGGGAAACACCAGTAACTAATGCATTGGTACGTACCATTCTTTGATAGTCACAAGCTGATTTTGTTATTTTATTTATAATAATTAAAGTAAATAATTTTAATATGAATAATGATAAAAAAAAATAATTTTAGTTTATTAAATTTAAAATATAATTTTAAAGAGAGATATCCGTTTAAACCAGTTAAAAGCTGATCGTAAGTCCAGGAAAAAAAATTTCCCGAGATTTTGTAATGGGGAGCCAACGGCAAGAAAACATTTGGATGTGTATTTGACCGTGTAAGTCATAAAAATTACCCTTTTGTGCCATTAACCTTAGCCTCACTTTGCGTGCCGGCTTTATATAATACGGGCCACGTACTTCGCTGAAAGTTGCCTTGCCCAAGATCTCCTTACTCTCGCTCTCTCCCTCTATCCTTTCTATTTGTCTGCCTAGATCCCTGAGTATTCCCACATCTCCAATCAAACACTCAAATTGGGTGATTTTTTATTTTTATTTTTTGTGAAACTTAATTAATCAACACTAAACATTATGATGTTTAATAATTAATTGTATAATTTTAATTAAATATTTATTTTTACTAAAATTAAGTCAAATTAGCAATAATCAAATTTAAAAATTTCTTGCCAGACCAAATTAATACCCAAATCCACTCAATCATCCCCTAACACATTCCAACAACACCATGCAATGATATTGACTATCCAACAAAGAAAATGAACGTCTAACCACTAGAATAATTCTCTTTTTTTTCCTTTTATTTTGACAAAAGTGACAAATATCTTCTAGTCAGGGATGGACAACGTGTCGAACGCACGTGCCCTTATCTTGCAATCGCGGGGTGTTAAACCTGAAATTTTTCCCAACCAACAATGCCATGTGTAAAAAACCCAATACCACTAAGAGAACGTTGGTTTCGAATGTGTCAAATGCATGTTCCCCCTCTTTTGTTTTTACTTTTTACCCAATCCAAACACTTAGGCGGTGTTTAATTAAATGAATCAATACTAATTGTTATATTTATTTAATTAAATCATGTAAAAACAACAGTTACTACTCCAAACACACCCTCACTACATACGATAACCGGCCCATCCCTGACCAGTCTCTACAGCGGGGCCACGTGTAAGATCATCTCCCGTCCAATGGCCTCCTAGCTCCCACGTGACACCCACCCCTGGCCCTCGTATGTCTGTCCCCCGCCTCGGTCTTTCTCCCTATTTTATAGTCTCCCTCCTTATCACTCCCTGACCATGCTATATATCCCCCTCATCTGTACTCCTTGCTTGTCTGCATCACACAACCCACAACAACATTGATCATGGTCGACTCCTCAGCTTCATACATCCGAATGGTTGCTTCTCTCTCTCTCTCTCTCTCTCTCTCTCTCTCTCTCTCTCTCTCTCTCTCTCTCTCTGTCTCTCTCTCGTTTACTGATTTGTGCATGCTCTTGTGTTATATTAGGTGCAACACCTAATAGAGAAGTGTCTGCAATTCAACTTGAACAAGCAGGAGTGTGTGGAAACCCTCTCCAAGCACGCAAACTTAAATCCTATCATCACTTCCACAGGTTTCTTTTCTCCTCTACCACTACCCAAACGCTAGAGTGCAAGTTAAAAAAAAAATAATAATGCTTAGGCTAATGTTATGGTGCTCTGTGTGTGTGTGTGTGTGTGTGTGAACAGTGTGGAACGAGCTCGAAAAAGAGAACAGGGAGTTCTTCGAAGAATACATACGTGCGAGGGAGAGGCTGGCAGGGACAGAATCACTGCAAGGTATACAGGCCGAGTCCAGCACCACGTCTGACTGAACAAGGCCAGTGACATGAGCTCTTGGTTTCCAGTTTCCACTCTGAGCTGAATTATTTATGGAGTAAAGCTTGCGGAGATGAAGATGTAGGTCGTATACTATATTACTATCTACTGCTAGTGCTATGCAAGTACAAGATGGGGTTATGGAAATATATGTTTGGTGGGCCCTGATGACGTGTATAATGCCAAACATTCTTTGTATTGTTTATGTGTGTGCTCATCTATGTGTGTGCGCGTGTGGATGTATGCCGTGTGCGTGACAACCTTGTCCTAGTTGTTATTCAACCAATTACCAACATCTGATAAGGCTTTCATAACAAGGAAAGGATGCATGCACAAGAGAACACAAAATAGGATTAGAGAAGCATACCAGCAATATATATGAGTAGCTGCATAGGAAGGTAGGCAACCAGAAGTACATGACTAACAACCATATGGTTTTATTACCTAGTATCTTAGCTTTCATAGGAAATGACTTCAGGCATTAACTTTGGGGGCCCAGCCTGCAATCAAATGTTCCTTTGTAGGTTTGGTCTTCATGAATGACTCCCTGTTAAACAGTAACTGCAACAAAAGAGCAGAGAGAAGGAATGTTTCTGATGCATAGTTTAGAAATATGATTTTCAATAATCTATAATCAGAACTAGTGTACAATTTACAGCCACATAATATGAGTAATTTATCACCTAGATCATGTTGGGCATTCATGTAAAGCTTTAGATATGACACTGATAAGACTCTATCAGACTGACAATTTCTATCAAAAACAAGGCTAGTGGACTCAATAATAGCAACAAGGCTGTGAACCAGAATAATTGGAGATCCTATTATCACAGGTCATAAAAAAATTGGCAAGTAAACCTTCTAGGACAATGAGGCAGGATTTCCAATATTCCATGCACGATTTCATTGAACAAAGAAAGGGCAACCATTACCTTCATATATTCATGGACATGAGTCAGATCTTCTGGGACTTTCCATCCTTTAAAATGACCGAGGGCAATCTCCAGATGGAACAACTTAGGTGCTAGACTCAGATCTGATGCAGAAATGTTTTCTCCATTGATGAAGGGGCCCTGTGAAACATAATCAGATCCATGAGTGCCTTTATGTGCATCTTAAATGGTTTGATTTTGGAATGCAGGACTATCGTCTCTTTTTAATTTGTGCTGGCTTTGCCAATTGGTTCACTAGAATGCTACATGGCTAACTAACATGCCACCAAAGGCATGTTTAGTATTCTCATAAAAGGATCAAGCATGAAAGCCTATCTATGGTGCATGCACATACATGTTCTTTGAGATGCTCATCCAAAACACGCAATTCATCCACCAAGGCCTGTTCCGAGCCATCACTGGGATCATTGCTTTTTAGAAACTTCACAAAGGAAGGAAAAATCTTTGATCCACTGTAAAGAAGCAATAGAAGTCAGATGATTGGATATCAATTTGTTGCACCAATTTAAAACAGTTCATGTGGACCATATTTTCTATAAAAAAAATTGGCAAGTAACTTGTGTTTGATTTCAGGGAATTGTTGAATTTAATTCAAGAATGAAAATTGGAGCCAGACGTAGCTCTTCTGAACGCATCATTGGTATGACTTATGGCCTTTCATTTATTTCATTCTATTGTTTCTATTGTTTCCACTTGATAACATCGTGGTAGCATCCCTTACCATTGGAACAGATACCTGATGTTTTCACCATTCTAGCAGCAGCTCATAAAGCACTTTTAGATAAATCAAGAGAGTCACTGAAAACACATACACTTCATTCTGAGCTTGTTTATAATTACTCGGGATCCAAACATGTATAAAGCTTTTGGTTAATCTTGATGCAGTTAAATTTGGACTTCATGAAAACCATGCCATGAACATGGAATTGGTTAGTCATGCTAAAACAAATGGATTCAAAATCACTGGGCCCTTAAGTTTTCCAAAGGTGCTTTCATTTCAGGTAATAAGAACAATCATTACTTTCAAAAGACTAATCCAACAATAATATCACACAAACTTCTTTAGTTTTGAGGGAAAAAAGAACCATTAACATCCAAGGTGGATAAGACTACATAGGAAGTTATACTATTCAAAAAAGCAAGTAGAAACAGAGATCTTAAGTTGCTGATTGAAAATTAAGATTCAGCTCTATGTTAAATTACTCAGTCGTGAAACTACTAACACTACTCACCACATATTTCATGGTCAGCCTCTCTACTTAGGTATAACATGCTTCAGCACATTTGAGGCATCAGAGGATGAAGTTTAACTCCATGAAGTAAAATGCAAACATATTTTCTCATGGCTTTATTTCATCATCTATCTCAGTTTACAATTAAGTTTACAGAATAAACACAACATTTGCAATTAATATGAAGAGCTGAGCTCATTGTGAAAATAAGTGAGACCATGATCACCAATTAAGTCAGATCATTATAAAAAGTACACAATCGCATCTTCAAACAGGATGATTCTCTCATTAGAAAAACTTCATCTCTATGCACATCATTCAACAGATACATTCAATAGTACTTAGATCATCTAAAAGTATGCTCACAGACACAACCAAAAGCAATCTCTAATATATGTGAATATCAAAAGATTCAACCAAAATAAGCAAAACCTAAATAAGCACGTACACTGAAGCATACTCCGGCGGGGTCACCAGAGAAGGGGTCGGGTACTTCTCTTCGATGATCTGAGTGATCACATCGGAATCAGGCACACACTTGGAATCATCGGTCTGGAGCACCGGCACCTTACCCTCGGGGCTGATCTCTAAAAACCTAAAAAAAAAAGACCCAAAATCCCCAAACCCCATGAAGATCAAAGATCAACCAAGCAAACACCTACGAAATCGGAAAATATCTCACCACTGGGGTCTGTTGCTGATGTCAATGAGCTTCATCTCGTAGAGGACCTTCTTCTCCTCCAGCGTGAGGAGAACCCTTTGGCTAAACGGACCTGAAAGAGTACTAATTAGAAAAAGAAGAAACCAGGAGATCCATGAGAGGAGGGTTCAGGAGGATTACAGTCTCCGAGAGTGTCTGGGGCGCCGACGGCGGCCTTGACGCAGACCTGGATGGGTGGCGGAGGAGCGGTGGCAGCCATTGGGGATCTCGACGTCACCGGCGTGGGTTTCAGGGGAGAGAAGATGAAGAAATGAAATAGATGGGCGGGCGTTGGCTACTTGGCTCCCTATTTATCGCGGTTCATTGCTTCAAATGGTTCCGCGAAATTAAAAGGAGAAAAAAATAGAATAATATTTAATATTCCAAATATTAGTAGGAAATATATTATATATTTTTAGGGAATTTTAAATAATAAGATATATTTCATTTGATTTGGTCCCTGAAAGGGAAGGGTAACCGTATCTTCCTTTTTAAACTTTACAAAAGCTTGAAGATTCTCCACTTTATAAAAGTTTGAATTATGGTTGATATAAAATTGATGCCTCGTACAAGTGGGGCCAAATAAGGGGGATGAAATCATGACTCTGAAATATGTCGATAACTCAACCTTCTGAGGCTAATCCTTTACCTTTATAAGTGATGCATAAGGCTCCGAGTAAATTATGACAAAAGTGTTGTAATCCTAATCAAGAATGGAAGTGCTGACTCCCAAGTTATCACCCAACTCTTGAATTACAGACTAGCTACACTCCCTTTCACCTATCTGGGCATGCCCATCTCAGGAGCTAAGCCTAAGGAGGATGACTGGAAACAACTTACAAATAAAATTAAGGAAAGGCTGGACGGTTGGAAAGAAATGTTACTCTCAACATGTGGTCGGATTACTCTCCTGAACTCGGTGCTCTTAACCATTTCAATCTACTGGATGACCGTCTACGAACTCTCAAAGTGGATGATTCGGGACATAAAGGAGATCCGTAGAGACTTTATGTAGAGAGGGGTCAACTAGTCTCCAAACGCATACCGGCTAATAAACTATGACTGCCTATGTAAGGACCAAGATGGCTAGGGAATTATCAACATCATGTGCCTAAATGAAGCCCTCCTAAGTAAATGATAGTGAAGACTCTTACAAGGGGAGGTAGGCATTTGCCGAAAAATAATTGGGCAAGTCTACTTCTTAGGTGGTAGGATAATGCCACTAACGCGTCCCTCGAGGCGAGCTTCATGTTTCTGGAAAGGTATCCTGAATTCGAGAGACATCGTCATGGCTAACATCAACGTCACGTCGTCACCATAGGCAATGGCCTTTCCACGAGCTGCTGGCATGAACGATGGTTGGAGAGCCAAGCACTGCTCAATCTGTGCTCGCATTTATGGCCCATGGTACACATGATTCGACAACTGTAGCGGTGGCAAGCCAACAACTGAGGGAAAGGCAACCCCTACTTAAACCGAATAACCAGAATGGCGGAGAAACAACCGAGGAGCCTATACCACCAGTTACATCTTCCTCTTTTCAAAACTACAGACTCTAAGGCATGGAGACTCACCCCGAACAACAAATTCAGTGTAAAGGCGTTGTACCACTTCAAGGTTGATGGAGGCATGTGAAGCCCCCTCCCGATTGCCTTCTGGAAGGTTCTATGTCTAACTAAGGTCAACCTCATTGGCTAGCTTGTATGGGATAACAAATCTGGCAAAAAGAAATTGGAGGGGCGACCGCACCATGTGCCACCTCTGCAACGAAGTAGAGAAGTCAACAACACATCTGCTCCTCCATTGTACTTATACACACCAAATATGGGCCCATTTCTACGGACTCTTCACACCCATTCTCCCTATCCTACTACAGGACCTGCAGGGATATGACATGTTTGCCAAACGAATGGCGCCAGATGTCCACACATGATGGAACTTGGTGGTAATGGCGGTAACCTATAGTGTATGTCTGGAAAGGAACATGAGAAGCTTCCTAGATAAACAACACGTTTGCACAAAACTGATTTGGTATATTGATTTCGTCATACTCTCTTGGTGCCATGTAATGCAACGACGAAGCCAAAGTCACTGGACATGGAGACCATTGCCAAACGGAATTTATCTTACTCATGAGGAGGCCGTAGGATAGTGGCCAAGCAGAGGGATCCAACTACCAACCAAGGTGGCTCGACAACCATTGGCCCACATGACCCTGACATCTCACTTGTATACCCCCCACACTATGTATACATGCTCTTAATTTCAATGAATGTGGTTGTATCCACTTATCCAATAATAATAAGAGGCAGCCGCGGCCTAACAAACATTGCTCTTATTTTGATTGTAATATTTATCCCAACATAATTTCTTATGGAATGGGACAAGTTCAAATTTAACTTAAAATATAAATATGCTTTGTTAACCTTTGTTTTTTTTTGTGAAGGGAGATGCAAACGAACAGAGAACATGATCCCTAGTTAATACTCGCTATAAACAACTAGTAATGTATAATAATCAAGTAAGAACATAACAGGAGGCAGGCACAAAGATAAGTTTAGAATTATGTTTTGTAGGGTTTTTCTTTAAAACCCTCCAAAAATAGGCGTATGCTGCTTGTTGTGGCGGGCACACGGTATTCTTTAGTAAAAGGCGAAAGAATAGTTCGCTTTGTGCTCACCACGCAGCTGCGTGATTAGAACGAGTGAATGCAAGTCCAATTATAGAGCATTGCATTGCTTTCGTCACCTCTACTTACCGATGTGGGACTAATCTCCAGAATCAAACAACTTTAGTCAAAACGAATTCAAATCAAGCACCCAAGATTTATTCACTTGTTCAGTTTTTAAATCAAATCAAATCTTACCTATATATATATATATATATGAAATTTGAAATCCCTATTCACATGAATGCCATTGTGAACCTGTGATAAAATCATGTCGATAAAATGAGAAACTAGATTTTAAAAAATTAATCAAAACAGGTAGAAGCTGAAGGCAAAAGACATTGGACGTATGTAAATAAAATATGGAAAATTCTCCATTTATGTTGTAGTTTTATACGATAAAACGAGAGAAGTGAAGATATAATATCAATTATGATCTTTATTTTGTAAAAACTACACATTTGTCACTTCCCTCCATTTCAGAATACTATGGTTGAGCGAACAAAAAAAAAAGAGAAGTGAAAATATAAAACTTATTTTGTTGCCTCAAACAACCAAGTGAAGTGGGGAAAATCAGCGCTCTAAAATAATTATAAAACACACCATAAATCAGATACTCAAAAAAAAAATTTCAACATTGGACACAGTTGATATTCATTAGTAGAAAGGAATAGTTTCTTTTCTTTCACTCTTGGAGAATCAGCCATTAAACTACATTAAAATAGATTTAGAGCTACAAAGTTTACACAAATGCAAAAAAGCACAAGTTGTATGAAAAATCATAAGACCTCCCAGCTGAGATTTTTAGGTTGTCAGGAGAAAATACAAAAAACATTTTCTTGAATTTCTGATTCCATCCCATACGCTCAGACTCGCAACCAAAAGATAATCTAATGAAACTGCGAGCAAGAAACACACTTCAAACCAGCCCAGAGGCGTCAGCAAGGGAAAAGAAGACTCCCAGCTGATGCTGCTAGGCATAGGTTCTCCATCAAGGGTTGCATCATATGTGGCAGTTCAGTTCATTCCAGAACTTGCACAGGAGGTCTAAATCAAGATATGTATCTATCCTGTTGTTCTTGGAGAAGCCTTGCAGAAGATTTTGCATCCAGATACAGAGTATTTACTTCCTCTATATCAGCCTGATAATGAGGAATAATGAATCATGGTCAAGGAAAACACAGAATATGGAGTGATTCACAGTATTATACACAATGAAACTTCAAGTGAACAGGTTAACATCATACTGAAAACATGGAGTTGTAAATACCTTGCATATTTTATCCCTTCCATTCATCCTGGCCACAACGTTAGCAGGTGATAATAACTGCATTGCATGCCTGAATCATATGTACAACATTTTTAATGAGAAAATTACAAATAGAAATGAACCAGGTACTTTGACATGGAGATGTACAACCATATATTCAGTAAAGGCACCTATACTTTGGCATGGTACACATGTCTATAATATGGAAATATGAATACAATTGGAGTAAGAAAGCATTAGCATGTATATAATTGGAGCCAGGAAGGCCAATGATGAATCCAACATGTCATCATACTATCAGAATGCAATCATGACATTGATTTCGTGTAGACAAAGTCAATAACTACAAATATCATCAGCAGACAGCAGGCCAGAGAAATGCAAAAAAAGCATCTCAAAAGAAGGAAATAACAAGTAGACCTTAAAGATGCTTGCTGCCCAATCTCTCCAAGATAAGCCAAACTTTCTTCATCAATGACCAGTTCTTCAACCTGCGCCCTAATTGCCAATATCTGCATGCCATAGCAACAGTCTCGGTCAACAGGCCAATTTAAATTAGAGTATAACATTTCAACTTTCAACTTTTCATTGTGGAGGGGCGCAAGTGAAAAATAAAGGCACGAACCTGGATCATCTCGGTGGGACCATATGTTTCTGTCCTTATAATCACCAACCGATCTAACAAATCCACAGGTATACCATGTGGGCTGGTCATATCAGTTCCCCTGAAAAGAAACAGTCAAATGGTTTAAATAAAACCCAAAGCAATATGTTAGCAAGATGTGAAGAAGTTGTGGCAATTCCTACTAGCAGATAAAGCTAAGTTTGTGTGTAGAGCTAATTGGTGTAGCAGCGTATTATTAAAACACTTTACTTTGACCCCTAGTGATAAAAGAATACAGCTACGTTTGGCGACTAAATTGAAGAGAAGTATATCATAATCGGTTTCAGCAAGGAACTATAAGTGGTTTCCATTCAGCTGCCAAGAGTAATAAATGAGGAAGTTAAGAACATGTCAAGGCATGCATCAAGTTGCTAAAAAACAACTGAGTTACCTACAAAAGTTCATCATGAGCAACTATTCTCCACTTTACTCCACCATGCCTTTTCTCAAAAGCTAACAACCGAGTTGGTGTTTGTCTAAATCTAACACCACTTTTAATGCTTGAACTGAATGTAAAGTTTGTCATTAGCAATCACTCACCAATTTACTCCACCATCCCTTTTCTCAAAAACTAGCAAGAAAGTTGCTTGTTTATCTAAAACTAACACCACTGTTTATAGTTGAGCTGAATGTGGATGTCTTGATTTCTTTTCAAGCTCTGGGCAATGGTATCCTTGAGCACAAATGCTAAAATTAACACTCCTATGAACCAGTGATACAAAGGCTAAATGCAGAGATGAACTTTGATTTACATATGACAGATAATTCAATACTATATCAAATGGTCTAAAATAAATGATTAAACAGCTGAAGTACATAAAATATCAGATTTCATTTACAATCTCAAGTATATGTGAGACATGGAGCTGGAGTCAAGTTACTTTTTCCAAGGTAGGCACTCAAAGTCTGAGTTTCTTCCAAATGCATACCTTACATTGCATATTCCTCTATTTGTAGCAAGTATTACTATTGGTGATATAGAGCTTTCTAATGCACGATTGAGGTAAGAAAAGCATTCCATGTCCAGCATATGAACCTGCAGAAAGATGGTGTTATAGACTGAAAATTTTCCACCATAGACAATATAAGGGTTGACTATTGAAGAGGAAAAATCACCTCATCAATAAACAACACTCCAGGAACAAGCTCTGCAACCCCCTCATCAATATACCTATTAACCACCTGCCATCATAGCAC
The DNA here is from genome assembly GCA_026586065.1 of Dioscorea zingiberensis. Lineage (NCBI taxonomy): Eukaryota > Viridiplantae > Streptophyta > Magnoliopsida > Dioscoreales > Dioscoreaceae > Dioscorea > Dioscorea zingiberensis. The sequence goes on along the minus strand of CM048818.1, from coordinate 1,700,777 downwards.
TTCTCTTGTTAAAGTTATGCATACAAGGTACCCAATAAAAGACACTAATAAGCAGCTCGATTATTAAAATATTGTTATTTTCATGTAAAGTATGAAGATAAAAGGTTTGTCAATAGATAAAGAACGAAACATATTTATATAAGCACACTCATCAGCACACCTTATTAATTTCTTGTCGGAGCTTGTCAGTGATTTCAGTCTTCCGAGGTTTCATCATCTGGCCCATTAGAGAGAGTATATCCTGCCCACCTTGTGGACGAGCATTTGCAGCATCAAGATCATGTAATGTTACATCCTAACAAAAGAGGTGAACATCAGTTACCTTCAAGCTAATAAATGAGGGGTTCAGAATGGCCTTTGGGAAAAAATTGAGGTTCCTTTGGTCTAGTTAATTATAAATGATGAGAGGCTACAACCAAATCAAGACAGGCATTTAACCAATTCAAAAACTCGTTTCAGAAAATACAAAGTTCTATTGCACAATCAAACACCAAATTGCAATTGTCAACAAACTTCTGTATCCAAAGAACACACAATGAACTTTTATGGTAACTCAATGTAAGGGGTAATCAAGACACTCATGTGCAAAACTCAAAAAACAATGTAATGCAACCACAAGAACAAGGGCATTTTAAATTAAGCTAGCTTCACAACGAAAAATGTGTTAAATATTGGTTATAATGAGGTACCTGCACTATCTCTTTTTTCTTATGCACTTCTCCTTTAGGAAGTGGCACATACTCTTCTGCTTCAAGATCAAACTCTGTAGCAAAACTATCACTTCTACCAACCCTCTTGACAGCACCACTATTTGCTTCAACGTAAATGACATCACCTACAGCAACCTGCAGCTCATATTAGCAACCATAAAATGTAGTTACCAAACCAGGTACAGCTCATTCACTACGCAGCCTATTCCAGGATATGTAAATCTTATAAAGATAAACCTATGGAAATCTTAGCAAGTGATAAAATGCAAGATGGAATAATCATGTAAGAAGAAAATAGGCAATACCACCACGAACAAATAAGAGAGGAGTTCTCATAAATATTTAGATAGAGATAATAGAATGATATGTACTACATAGACTCTAAACGTTTCGGAAGAATGACACCTCTGAAGACATGGAAGAAATGTCTAATCAAATGAAGTATAACTCTCAAATAAATTTCACTATGATAAAAGGTTATACCTTTTCCTTGATCAGAGCATCATAAATAGTTGGATCTAACTTCAGCTGCTTCGTTCCTTTAACAGTCTTTAACCCAACAATTACATGGCCAATGCTTTTCCCATAGCCGCCATTTGTGCTCTCAGTTTCTTCTGGTGATAGCTCAGTAACCTGCAATTAAAGGAAATCTATCATGGGAAGTGAAAGCAATATAGAATAAGAATAAAACAATAAAAATAACATCCATCCATAACATCATCCCAAAGTAGAAACAAACACAAACATGACAAAGCAAGTCACTATGAGGGGAAGAAAAAATAAATTACCTCTCCTTCATACACTTCCTTATTTTCCTTGATTCTTAGCCCAATAGCTCTTCGAAAATTTTCCATAAGTACCTCAGTCTTCTTCACCTCCGATGAGTACACTTCCGAGCCAACCATTGGGCAGAAAGGAACCTACAACACAAAACATATCCCCATTTTACTAACAAGAAGGGATGAGCCATGAAAACTTCAGGCACAAAACATGACACTGAATGAAAGATTAAAAGAAGAAGCAGTTTAGCTGTTGCAATAACATATGCTCCAGAAAACCAATGAAAGTAATGGATTTTTTTGTTCATCTGAAAGACATTACTTTGAACCACTATAATCCAAGCAGAAGACAAGATACGAAGACCACACCTTGCTTCCAAGCTCTTGACAAATCCCAAGAGCCAGAGCAGTCTTCCCAGTGCTCGGAGGCCCGGCAAGCAGCAACGCCCGCCCAGCCATCTTCTTCTGTCGGATCATATCAACCACAAGCCCAGAGGCCTCTCTAGCCGCAACCTGACCGACAAACCCAGCCGCCATCGCAAGCGCGTTGCCATTAGCCTAACGATCAAACGAAAACCAAAAATCAATTCAAAAAACAACAAACCAAACCATCAACAATACCTAGAACACCTTAAAACACCAAACATCAATGCAAAAGATGGAAAGATTCGAAAGACAAAATCTAAAACCCTAAACCCTAGAAGCGAGAAAGGAACGAACGTCGAGGCCGAGGCCCTTGATGTGGGTGTGGGTGGCTATGCGCTGCTTCTTAGTGGTCGATTGGACCTCTTCGATCCTCATCTCCTTCTCCGTCGAGCTCCCAAGCTCGAGCTCCCTTCGCTGTTGGCCGGGCGTCGCGAGGGTGTGCGAGAGGCTTCGAAGGGTTCGGTTTGGAAAGGGCGGTCATCAGAACTTTCTAAAAGAAACGCAAACGGGTTAGCGGGTTTGGACTTCGATGCATTACTTGGATCCGGATCCACAACCATCCGGGTCTAGGTCTCTTTTTGTAAATTTTATTTCAGTTGGAGGTCAAAAAGGACATAATGCTCATGCAGAGCTTGACTCGGGTTCCGCCAAATGTTGGTCAAAGCTTTGACCAAGCAAGGGTGGATAGATAACCAAAAGCCTAAAACCCACGCCATAGCCGCAAAAGGCTTCAGCTTTGAAGCACCACCATTGCTCGCGCTAGAGTGCTGGAAAAGCTGATGCTTTCTCCGTCCAAGTTCATTGAAGGACTTCCCCTGATTCCACTCGCCATTAGAGACCTTGCGCACTGGTAATCTATCACTCTATCTTCAATCCCCCTTCCATTATGTTTTCCTTCTTTTTTCATAGCTCTTTATCAAGAGAAAGCTATATATATGTCCATGTTTAGATGCCCATTCTTTTGTTTGGATTGAAGGAAAAGATAGAGGAAAAGATGGAGTGGAAAGAGGAGATAAAGAAAAATTTTATCATTAGTTTTATCAATTCTCTAAATTTTCCTTTCCTGTTTCATTAGTTGATTTGTACTAAAGGTAGTGCCTTTTTCTTTCTAATTTCTCATTGACTTAGATACTGAGTTTGTGAAACCTCTGTCAGGTGCCCTACTAGATCTGGGAATCTTACTGTTCTGCAAAATAGAAGGAGATTTGGTGGTGGTCTCTGGAGGCATATGAGTCTGAATTTGAAGCAATGTGAGATGGGCTATCAAACTAAGGCGGGTATTGTCCTCGAGGCATCGGAGGATCACCTTGAAGAAGCAATCAGTGCTATCAAAGATGGGAAAGTTATTGCAGTTCCTACAGACACTCTTTATGGGTTTGCTTGTGATGCTTGGTGAGTGACTATTTAATATAAATATGTAATTTTATTGATGAATGTTTCAACCAGTTGGTTACTAGGATTTCTGGAAGATACTATTTGAAATTTGAGATACAATGTTTGGAAGTTTGAAATTTATCATGTAGGTTTGCATTAGGAACAATGGTATGCTATTTATAGTAAAGTGACAAATTGTAAGTTCTTAGTTTAATGGAAATTATCACCATCAATGTTCAGCAAGAACTTAAGGAGAATTCATGAAGTAATTTACCAGAAAAACAAAGAAGAGATTAAAAGTGTTTCGAAAACTCTATGGTTGCTTTCTTTTGTTGGAGCTGATGAGGCTGTGATTGTTCAAGTGAATTCAAGAGTTTTGCACTGTGAATTTGGTCAGGGGATTGTCCTCTTAATTTTTCCTGATCCTCAAATGATGTTTCGAAATTTTGGCACTACTGAGAACATTGGAAAAAGTTTCTCTAGAGAAAATTCAGGTACTTTAGCTTGTGGCTTATGGAATAATGTTGTTACAGAGGTCTGCATTTGACTTTTTAGCTTTAGCATGTTTTGTCACTATATTTGTGAATGAACATTGTCTATAATTCCTTTCATTTCTGTTGCTTCTTTGCTTGGGACATCACCACGATTTTCTAAACTCATGGTTGTTATTATATATCAACTTATAAGATATAGTGATGCTGTCTTATAAGTGAGCTTATTGTGGCAGTTCTGCACAAGCTGTTAATCGGATTTATGAGATAAAAGGACGCAATCAAACAAGTCCTCTGGCAATTAGTGTTGCTGATGTATCAGATATATCACGCTTTGCCATTGTGGATCACTTACCTCCGGGACTGCTTGATTGTCTCCTTCCAGGACCTGTTACTGTTGTTCTAAGTCGAGGTCTGTCTGTATAAAACTTCATATGCTTTTATTAGCTAGGATAATTATGATATTTTCACTATAGATTCTTAGAATGATATTTACATCAGGTGATTCTAGTGATTTGGAGAAATCCCTAAATCCCGGGTTAGACAGCATTGGAGTTCGTGTGCCAGACTCTAACTTCATTCGGGCAATTGCTCGTGGCTCTAGAAGTGCACTGGCTCTCACTAGTGCCAATCTTAGCGGACAGCCGAGCAGCGTCATCACTACTGATTTTCAGAACCTCTGGGAACATTGTGCGTATATCTATGATGGTGGTTTGCTTCCTGCTGGTCGTGCTGGCTCCACAGTGGTTGATCTCACAAAACCAGGAACATACAAGATTCTAAGACCGGGAAGGTATGTCTAAGAGTATTATGCTTTACAAGAGCCCTTGCCCTTATTGATCTCTTGCTATCCACTAGATTCTCATCTACTGTAGCAAATATTGATGCTTCCAAAGTGATTGGGTCTATGTGTTTCAATTGATTGACAGATTTGTCCAAACACGTTGATCATGAAATTTTCTTTTTCTTTTCCTTGGGCAGCTGGGAATGTACCATTGTTGTTCTGAATTTGAAGTATTCAGCATGCAATGTCTCAATTTCTTCATTTTTTGATCCTCGTCATTCCTTTTCCGTATTCGATACATGAAAGGACAATCTAGAATTGCTTGAAGGCATTAACTTGGAATTCAAAGTATTGAGAATATCGGTTGTATTTAATGATACCTGAATTCTGAAAATTGAACCCTCCAAAGCCAGTAGGTCTTATGTGCATGTGATTATCTAGCCTTATTAGAAACTAGCACGCTTCTGCCAAGTTCTTTGTGCATAATATCTTGATATCAAATTGCTTTCACCATAAAGGTCTATTGTCAACTTTGACTAGACAATATGTAGGTCGGATGAGTGTGTTGGAATCGAAGGGATCTCTTAATTGTACTGTCGATGTGATGGATTCATCTTACTCACAACTTTACATATCACTATTAAGATGATAATATTCTTCTTTCTAACATTGCAGTGCGAGAGATGCAACAACAGCAATCTTGGAAAAATTCTGCCTAGAAGAATCTTCTTGAGGACGAGCTCGAGGAACCATCCGCTATTGTTTTTAAGCTCTTTGAATGTCTCCTTTTACCGTTACTCATTTAACTAATATTGATGATTTGAAGAGACTCATCTCTAGTAAGATGAATTGCAAGAGTTTCATTTTTTCAGGAGATAAGATTGTAGTTGGAGTATCAGTGGAGTTGGTTGATGATGTTTAGTTAGTATGTGTTTTAGTTTGGAAATAAATCTCTCAAACTCTGTTAACCACTCCATTTGTTATCACATTAGAAACAGGTATCACCACCCAAACTCAAGACATGAAGGCCATGAAGCATGGAATTCATGTATACTTTCATGCCCAAGCTGCTTGGTTTATCTTCTCCATTCTCACCGCCATCAGTTCATCAATTTCAGCTCCGTCACCTGATACCGATCAAACAATCATCTTGTTCATGAATGATGTTCTAGGGAACCAAGGCCTGTCTGAAGCTCCACTATCATCAAACAGTGGCCATCATCGGTACTCTCCAGATCCCGCAAACTTCTCATCCCCCAAAAGTAGAGTTCCTTTCCATCATCCAACTGCAGGCAGAGCTAGTGGTAGCTCCTCGGCAAGCTGGCTGCCGTTCCTGGGGAGGCTACAGGCATTAGAACCAGGCAAGGTGATAGTAATCGACGAGGAATTAATTGGTGGGTCGCAATTGAAAGGCAAGGTTCAGGGAGTTTTTGTGATGAGTTCCGAGAACAACAGCAGCAGCATGGTGGCAATGAAGGCAACATTCAATGGCATTAACGAGGAGTCGTCAACGGATAGCCTTCGGTTCTTCGGTCTCTATCAACCAAGCCTCAACGAGTCTCACATTGCGGTGATCGGAGGAACTGGGAGGTATCAAGATGCAAATGGCTTTGCTGTTTTTAGATCAGTGCCTGGTCCTCCAAGCCATATTAGCAGAAAAGTCCTCTTATTCACTGTCTATCTTAAATAACATTAGCAGTATCTTGCAAGAACTTGATGTCCTTGTAATTTGAACTTCTAACATAAACTTAGAACATGAGAATTGAGAATTGAGAATTGAGAATTGTGATCTTAGTCTTGTGACAGAGAGAACTGCTGGTCCTGCTTGGACTTAAGCGCCATCTCTGAATCAATGTTGATGGTGATTGACCTCTCATCAAGCCACGCAACGATGTTGGAAAATACGAGCTCGATGTTCTCCGGTGGCTCGCCGGAGGTGAGAGCATGCCACATCCCTGGATACAACTTTAGGGTCTTGTCCTTGCTAGAGGCTGATTCATGGAGGAGTTTGCTCACTGATGGGTCTGTCACCTTGTCTTCTTCTCCATGGACTATCAAGAATGGCAGTGACACCTAACAATTCAAGTTTCATGTTATCAAACTGTTATTGAGTTTGGATTATCTTATGAAATAATTATTTAGATCATTTGATATAAATATAGCGCAAGTATTGAGATAATCATTTACATACATACCGACACAAAATCGAATGCAAACATTTCTTGTGTATAAGAAAACCAATTTAGATATGTAAATGTGAAAATTGAATTAATTTGTCATGATGTTAATATTGGCAATATGGCAGTGACCATAAGATGAAATTGGATAAACAAGTGGCACCATTGAACTTTGGTTTTACTGGCCTATTCAAGCAAATGAGCAGACACAAGATGTAGACATAAGGTTTGTTGTGATGGAGACCCAAACCTTTGACTGGTTATTATTCAGAACATTAATTATATTTTTATTTTTTATACAAATTAGTTGTATAAAAAAAAAAACTTTGATTGATGATGATATTTGGTTCACCTTGTCAAGGTTTTCTTCAATGTCCAAGCTTACTTGGAGAAGCTCAACAGCAGTCTTCAGCCTTGGTCTCCCTTTGTAGCAATAAGGATTACTTCTTATCTTTAAAATAAAAGAATCAGAGGAAAACTAAAATTAAAACTACTTTTATTTATTAAGCGATGAATTCATCGATGAATTATTATTTTTACCTCCTCTCTGAGTTCGGGACTTTTGACAGCAACATCCACAATATCTTGTGTTGGTGTTATTCTCCAAGTCGGGATGATGTTAGCCAACTTTCTTAAAAAGTTCACCACAATGGGATGTGGCTTGATCTCTTCGGCAATCTACAACGAAAAAAAAATACGAAATTTTATAGTACTGGTTCTGATACCATGTTAAATGAATTTAATCTAACTCGCAAACCTTGCACATAGGGGCAACAAGAACAGCGCCGTCCCAAAACACGGGATCCTTTCTATGCAGTAAAAGTGCCACTGCTCCTCCCATAGACTCTCCAAGCAAGAACCTCTTCTTCTGCTTGTTCTCTGCTCTCTCTGAACATCAAGAACAAAAGTACATAACCGATAAAAATATCGAAAACAAGTGTACCTACTTATATATTCATCTTGCTTAGAGTTTCAATGGCTCTTATATATATACCACAAACACTAGTGAAATAATCAGAACAATCATCAACAATGTTATCGAAATTCGGTATGTATCCTTGCAGTCCTGATGACTTTCCATGGCCCTCATAATCCAATCCATGAACTTCAAACCCAGCTCTTGCAAGCTGTTCTCCTGTGCCTGAACACAATAATAAACATTAATTAGCTCTTCTCCATCTTCACAACATGAGAAACAAAAATAAAATTAAACAAAAAGATTACCTACCTCTCATTGATATGCTACACTCCATGGCATAACCTGACAAATCACAAGAAAGGGATGAGGATTTGAAAAGAGATTTGACAATTGATATGAAGATTGGATTCAAGTACCATGGCAAATGAATATAAGAGCTTTTGGCTCTTGGTTTACAGGAAGCCATCTGCATGTAAAGAGCTTTGTTGCTCTGTGATTCACTATGAACTCCTGAAGAAGAACACTCTCAAGATCAATCACTCTAAAAAACAGATTGTAAAAAAACTAAAACATAACTGAAATCAAAGTTCTACCTCTTCATATCTGCAGTTTTGATGATCATCACTTTGAGCCTGTAAATCAAATTTAGATTGAAATTAATACAATTGTTTTGAGTTTGAGAAAAGAAAGAGTGAGGTGAATGAACATACATACCATGAGAAAGAAGGGAAAAAGAAGCAGGGTGTGCAGTGTGGTGATGGAATTGCTTGGTATATATAGAGTATATGATCTTTTTTCAATTAGACAAATTGATTTCCTTTTAATTATCATTAATTACAGCATGAGATTATTCACATAATGACAAGCTCTTCACCTAACGTGTAAGAATTAAATTAATGGAATTTTGTTTTTTTTCTACAAACATATTCATTGGTTTTTGAAAATTTTATGTGCTTTATTTAGTAGTATAGTCAAATGATCAGCATGATTTTCTCAGTGTCTAAAAGTCATGATTAAAGTATCTTTATAAAAAAGTTAAACCTTTATAATATTTCTAAATTAAATTATTTTTTGATTTATGAGTTCGTCAACTGAAATATTTAATTAATTAATTATATTTTATAATATAAATAAATAATTGACTCGTTGTATGTGTATGTATTTTTATATCAAAATAATGTCTAGACTCTAGAGGTTTATATATATATATATATTGATAAAGTGGATAAACCATATTCTTTTATTTAGTAAAATTTACAAATAGAGAGAATACAGTACAAACTACAAACCATGAGAGGTTTGTGGGTTACATTGGGTCCATAGTTGGATCTGAGGTGTGGACAAGATTTCAGGGTGTTTGCCCTGCATGAGGTGGTTCTCTAGTGATGTCGTCCGGGTTCGCCTCCTCAAAGTCTGCCTCCGGAGGTCTCGACGCCTATTTTTCCTTGGCGGATGAGTCGCTTGTTTGGTTTTGAAACATGCCAAACATGCCAAACAAATATATCTGCTTGTTTGTTTATATTTATTAAGAATACATATATTCCAAACATGCCAAACAAATATCTAACTTGTGAATAAAACTTGTTTGGTTTTGAAAATGAAATTTTTGTCTGAATTATTGTAACATTTTGTATTTCAAATTCAAATTTCCATGGTTTGTAAATTTTTATTGTCAAAATCAATGGTCCAATGGTCTATTGGTATCAGGTCTCTACGTAGAAAGTTCATTCAGTTGAAAAAAAAACCCATACTCAAATCTCCCTTGTATAAGGTGATGGCACAAACATATGAATGCGCTGAGCATGAGTTTATGGGTGCTCTGCTAGCACATGGACCCTTGTTCCATGTAACGCATGAGCTTTTGGGTGCTCTACGTTACGTGGCACGCCCCCTTGAAGTCCCACAGGTGCTTGTCACTTTATTCAAAAAAAAAAAAACATTGTCAAATTAGATATTTGCATTAAATTAATAATAATTAATCATTTTATTATTTTATGTTTGCACACCCTCACCTGCTTTGGCATTTACAAATACAAGGGGCGAACGAAGTCTGACGAAGACAATGACGTCGTAGTGGGTTTTATTTATATTTTTATTCTTTAATAAAATTTATGATTTATCTATTTTAATTTTATTTTAGAAATTAGACATAAAATTTCCAAAAAAAGGGACCACTTTAAATCTCAATCTACACCGGAAGAATTTTCTCGTTATTATATTCAAATTTTATTATTACACATTATATTCTTATAAACTTTTGTGTTATTTTAATAAAGTACTAATTCTTAGTTTTAATTTTTTTCTAAATAATTTGATTAGAGGTAAAAATATAGATAATTGTACAAATATTTTTTATAATATAATTTATTTTTTCATTAGTTATTTGAATATAAAAATAATCGAAATAGTCAAGTGAAAATTTAACCTATAAGGAATGGATAAGTGTGGGTATAAATAACATCTCATATATTTTTCATTTTTTTAAAAAAAAATATATATGAAGGGAAAATTTTATATAGTGGTAATAACCATAATTTCAAGACTATTATTTCATATGTCGATGTAGAGATCTACTCCAGAGCAGATCTTGATCAACAGGTAAGAGAGGTCGATGAAAGTTGAAGTGCTTTTAGTTGATTTTGAGAGTGAGATCAACTGTGATCGATGACTTCTCTGGTTCATTCTTTCAATTTTATAAGATCAACGTACCCCTTGTCCTGCTTCCAGGGATCGTATCTTATCGGGAGAAGAAATTACAGAGAGAGGAGATTCGAGCGCTCATGTTTGTGGAGCCTCTAACGCTAAAGTTAGGGACTTGAAAATGAGAGGAGAGAGAGTGAGAGAGTGATGCTCCAAGTTGGCGCCTATAAGAGGGTGGCCACCACATATATGTGGGCTACATCTTCTTTAATTAGTTGATGTGCGACTAAATCGTTACAATACGCCACCATTGAGAGCTGACGCCCTCGTTAGCCGGGACTTTAAAGTATGTCCCGCTCAGCACCCTCAGGTCCGACTCCGAGACTCACCCTACTCCGCGAACCCACTCCGACGCCTAACCACAGGGGCCAACACCGACCATGGCCCACCTGGGCAAGCGAGTCCTCACATCAACTATCTCAATAGGAGCATCATTTGTAACACATATGTGATGGGTAGAACTCACTTTTAAAAGTTAGCCGTTAAGAGAAGGGTGTCCATCACATATTTGTGGGTATATCTTCTTTAATTAATCGATGTGGGACTAAATCGTGACAACATCCTATGTGTTTTTAGATATTTTTCTCATAACATAATATATATATATATATATATATATAATTTTATTTTATTTTATTTTCACAACCTTCTCAAAGTTAAGTTTGTCCTCTTTGGGCCAAGTCTTACTTCATATAGTTGAAATCTCCACAAAACCACGAATATCTTTTCATCGGTGGGACCCCCCATATTCATTAACAATTGAAGAAATGTGCACAAAAAACTTTCTATATTTGACCTGAATTTTATGACAGAGGAATAATATATCTCCACACGACAAAGCTAACAGCTCCATTCATGGGCAGGGCACTAATACAACCACCCATTTCTTATCCCTTAAAAAAAAACATCACATGACTACCATGCAAATATACAATTATATCTTTTTACATCAATTTGAACTTTTAAGTTGAATCGAACTCATCTAACATTGCATCGGTCATTTTCTTGTTCTCCGTCACAAATGGTAGCATGTCATGCATGGACTTCTTTTCAATCTCCGAGCTCGAATTCGTGATCGACACCGATCTCTCATCTAGCCACGCGATGATGTCAGAGAATACGAGATCAATGTTCTCTTTAGGCTCGCCGGAGGTGAGGGCATGCCACATTCCGGGATAGAGCTTGAAAGTCTTGTCTTTGCTACTGGCCTTATCATATAAAGCTTGGCTCACTGCCGGGTCTGTTACAGTATCAGCTCCTCCATGCACAATCATAAATGGCAAAGAAACCTAAAAAATTGAACTCATTAATTAAATCTGAAATCAGGGGGATCAAAAAATACAATTTGAATATGAACTAAGTTAGGAAAACATGGTTTAATTAAATTTTGTATTTTCTTATTTTCTCCGATTGGATTACATGTAATAAGATTTACTTAAGTGATAAATAAAAACGCGGTTTATTTAAGTTAGAGATTAAAATAAAATACCTTATCTAAGTTGTGTTCAATGTCTAGGCTGACCATGAGAAGTTCATGGCCTGTTCTCAAGCGAGGCCTTCCCTTGTAACAGTAAGAATTGTTCCTAACCTGTGAAACATAAGAGTTAATTAACAGTTAAACGATGAAGTTTAAGTGAAAAGTAATTTAAAATTAGTGTTTTTCATGAAAAATCTCTCTATATATATATACCACATCTCTCCATTCTGGATTCTTTATGGCGGTATCGATGATGTCTTGGGTGGGGATTATCCTCCAAGTCGGGATGATTCGGCATAGTTTTGTCAGGACATTGATGACTATGGGATGAGGTCTCATCTCTTCGGCAATCTGTCATATGCAAAAATATAAGTAGTGTGTTAATGTACAATTCGACCAAACCATGTGAGGAATTGTCCGTTTTGACTTGCTTAGTAGTTAACCTTGCACATGGGAGCAACCAAAACCGCGCCATCCCAATAAGTTGGTTTCTTTCTGTGAATTTGGAGCGCGACAGCTCCTCCCATTGATTCTCCGAGCAGATATCTCTTCTTCGTTTTGTTTTCTTTTCTCTCTGAAAATAAATAAAAGAAGAAAAAAAAAAGTTATATATATTAGTTCGAAAAAAATGAATTAATTAAGTAAATGAAGTTAACTAATTAATTACCACAAATGGTAGTGAAATGATCTGAACAATCAGTGACAAGATCTTCAAAGCTTGGGATGTAACCCTGCAAACCAGAGGACTTCCCATGGCCTTCATAATCAATGCCATGAACATCATAACCAGCTTTTGCAAGCTGCATCCCTGTGCCTTCCATTGAAATGCTGCACTCCATTGCATACCCTTCAATTCAGAACCAAAACAGAACATATATATATCAGAAATGAATTAGATCATGATAACATGATAACAAGTCTATGTTTCAATGAATAAACAATATGCACCATGGCAGATAAAGATCAAAGCCTTGGGATCTTGGTTTTCTGCAACCCATCTACATGTAAACAGCTTCAGTCCATGAGAATTCAGTATAAACTCCTGCAGAAAAGAAAAAAAATTAAAACATAGTTTTTGTTAACTTGATTTGATTCACAAACAGAAACTAAAGTAAGTCATGATGCAGTGGAATGATGCTCACCTCTTCATATCTGACATTAGTCTGAGAAGAAGACATTTTGAGGGAGAGTTGTTTGAAGTGGTTTGGTTTGAGAAGTTTGATTGAGAGAAATATAAGAGTGAACTGATCAATATTTGGGATATCCTTTAAATAGGAGAAGGATTGTTGAAGGGTTTTGGTCAGAGATAGCATTCAACACTGTTTGTGGGGTTCTTTGAGTAGGGACCAAACTCCATATAGATGATAATGAAAACGTGAGAAATGGTCTCCCTTCAACTTAATTTGGATGGACTCTGACTTTGTCTGTTTCTCTAGAAACTTATCCTCAAGACACATGAATCGTTCTAGAATGGCTGCCGACCGTCAGATTGTACTCTAATCTTTATAAAATTATATACACTGTTGACGTTGAAACCAGTTCACCCTCGGGATATTTATTGAGTTGGAACCGTGATGACCACCCGAGAAAACGACCGCAATTTACAAAAAAACAAGGAAGATGTGCATGAGCGACCCCATCGTCCGGGGAGCTCCGACCCTCAAATTAGTGGAGATGAGAAGGATCGGAGATGATGAGAGTAGGTTCTCGAAATGGCGTTCCTTTCATCCTCCTTTTATCCATGGTAGTGGAGATGTTTTTCGATCCCGGATCCAACCATATATGCATGCCTGAGATCTCTCCGCCATTTCCCCACATATTTTGGTTGATACAACGAAGAGATAGTAAAATTATGCTATAAACTGCTATCCCCAAGTGTTTTCTTATTGTTGGGGTTGGTGGTCTCTTGTTTTTTTTTTCTTTTTATTGGAAAATGGATGAACCATATTTAATTTTAAGATATTAAAAGTTTGCATGGTACACGATACATGAGATAGTCCCGGAGCCCTGATTGGTTATGAAATTTTACACTATCACCCCGTATTTTTTTATGGACCCATCCCAGTCATCACTTGTAGGATATTAAAAGTTTACATGATACATGAGATAGAGTCCCAGAGCCATGGTTGGTTCTAGAATTTTACACTATCACCTCGTATCTTGAATGGACCCATCCTAGTCATCAATTGTAGGAGGGGTTGTGTCCTTAAAGTCATCTCCTGGAGGCGATTCCAATTCTTCTCAAGTGAACATCAAGCAACTTCTTTTTACAATAGACTTCACCGTCATCAACTTTGGCCTCACATATGCGCTGCATTAAACTAGGAAAATATTAGGAAATCAATGTTTCAGATAATTTCTACGAAAAAATATTGTTAATTTGTCGTGAAAACATCTCTAGTTCCTTGGGTAAATTACACAGATAGTCCCTCAACTATACTCTCTCTCCCACTTGGGTCCCTCATCTTCAATTTGTAACACAAAACCCCTCCAACTTTGAAATCGTAACTTAAAAGTCCCTCGGGCCGGTTATCGGTTAAAGAGAAGTTGACGTGGAGGTTATAATTAAGGCTGACTCACTTCAACTTATGGATTGTTTATAATTATTTTTAAATAAAAATAAGTTTTATGATTATTTCCCTCATCTCTTTCCTCTCCCTCTCCCTCTCCGTAGCCCTCGAACCCTCATTGGCGTCCCTTCTCTTTTCCTCTCCTCCCACCGCCTCCTCCCCTCCTCCTCCTCGAAACCAACCCTTTTCATATTTCGTTCTACACGCTTCATTCTTTTTCCCTCCCGATCGGTCCCCAAATCCTCTGCTTTCGCGCTATAGGGTTTTTGTTTCGGTCCTCGATTAGGGTTTCTTGGTACGAATCGATCTTTGTTTCTTTCTTTGGTCTCTAATTCCTTCTTTCCTCTAACAGTGAATCTCGGTTCCCCCAAATTTTTCGTTGTTTTGGTATTGTATTTGAAGTCATCTTAAGAGAATGAAGAACATCAATCCAACCTAGGTTGTTTGTAACAATGGTTCTCTGTATTTGCATTTACATATAAGCACTATAATTAATATGCAGAAAAAATAATCTAAAAATGAATGCTACCAAAGCTTCCCATACAATTTCTTTGCTTCTTTTCACAATTTTATCAATGAAAACAAAGAATCCGCAAATGAGATAATAAACATATCACATGAATACAGAGGATTGCTGAGGATTGTATGCTTTACAATTCCCATTATGTAAAGGATTTACAGATAATGAACATTTCACAATTTGCAGATCAACAAAACTGGTTTGAAGAAAAACTGAAATCCAAGACCAAGACAAAAGATTCATAGCATTTTTATGCACAATCAGTTAGAGATCTCGAGCAGCTTCAAAACTCCAGCAATCAATAAAACAAAGCAACAAATAATTCCTAAAAAGGTGAACTTTTTCGAAGATCCAGCACCAATAATCAAAGCTTTCGTCCTTCCTTAGCTCGATTTCTCAATAAACAACCAAAGATCGGTCTGATCTCACAAAAGAAACCTTCGTTTTTGCTACTTTTTCATGCGTTGATTGCCGTCTAAAGAAGGAAAGAAATTTTTTGTGTTACAAATTGAAGATGAAGGATCCGATTGGGAAGACGCTTAAGTTGATGAACTTCCTGTGTAATTTATACCCCTAGTTCCTTTCTCTCTGTATATATGCTCCAAATAAGATTGGTCGAGTAGTGAAAATAGAAAAATCATTCTAATTAGAAAAATCATGGTCTCCTCCTGCCTTGTGGAATGCCGGGAGCATTTTGTCTCCTAGGTTTGGTTTGGTGTATATATTTCTATATCTTCGTAAATGATCCTTGAGATGTAAACCATGAAGTTTGGATTTATATTTTAAAGAAGTGATTGGTTTGGATTTAGTTTTTATGCTCATTAGAGCGCAAGAGTTGTTAGTTTAATTTCATGGTTTATTTTTGTATTAAAGAATGGTTAGGAGATCTAGACAATGAGATAAAACTGCATGTATAAGTGTGAAGTTTAGAGTGTGGAAATTAGTGATTCTTGTCTGGATGATTATGTGCATTGGAAGTCCAATTGTGGACTTTTCCTTTTGAATGGACGACAGTGTTATGTTTTGTTTTTTTTTGACAAGGACAGTGTTATGTTTTGAGTGCATGGAATTTTATGATCATAAGGGTTTCTAGATGTGGTGCAGTTGAAGACATTTTTTTGTGCATTTTTTATTTAATTGTTTAATTATCACATTTTATTTTTAAAGTAATAAAAAAAATATAGGTGTGTATGAATGATTTTTTTTAATGTTAAAAATCTAGATAATTTACATAAAAAAAAAACAACCCAGATGTTACAAAGTTCCCTAATTGTGTGGGGTCTGGGGACCAAAAAACTCAAAGCCGTTAACAGAAGACAGATATTCATGAACTACCCGCCTATAGAAAGAAAGAAAGAGAAGAAGAATAAGAGCATACCGTCTGTGAAGAAGAGCCCGCTACCTATGAAAGCAGGCTCTATTCCTCCAGTCTCTCTCATGGGAATATAGGGCAGGGGTCTTAAGCCACTTGGGTCTAATGTATGCAGCCTTGCTTTAAAACAAAAAATTGTTTCTATGGTTCGAACCAATGACCTCTAGATATAAAACAACCACAAATAAAAAATAATAATATTATATATGTTAATTTTAGATCTCAACATGGAAAACTTTTTTTTTATGTATAAGAATACAAACAAATAAGAGAGCTAGAGAAGTGTTAATTATTATAATGGGAATTGTATGCTTTACAATTCCCATTATGTAAAGGATTTCCAGATAATGAACATTTCACAATTCGCAGATCAACAAAACTGCTTTGAAGAAAAACTGAAATCCAAGACCAAGACAAAAGATTCATAGCATTTTTATGCACAATCAGTTAGAGATCTCGAGCAGCTTCAAAACTCCAGCAATCAATAAAACAAAGCAACAAATAATTCCTAAAAAGGTGAGCTTTTTCCAAGATCCAGCACCAATGATCAAAGCTCTCGTCCTTCCTTAGCTCGATTTCTCAATAAACAACCAAAGATCGGTCGGATCTCACAAAAGAAACCTTCGTTTTTGCTACTTTTTCATGTGTTGATTGCTGTCTAAAGAAGGAAAGAAATTTTTCGTGCGAGGAAGGCGGAACAAGGACACAACGGAGAGCGAGGCGGCGGGACAACTATGAGATTTGAGGATTTTAAAACCTAAACCGACGGTGGAGAGTGAGGGTGGAGGAGGAGGTTAGGAGGAAGGGGGAGGATGAGGGGAGGAGACGGAGGGAGGAGAGGAAAAGGCGGTGGTGATTGAAAAGGACACCGGTGAGGGATTCGCCGGCTAGGAAGAGGGAGAGGGAGGAAAAGGGAGAAGAAGGAGATGATGAAATAATAATAAAATAATAATAAAACTTATTTAAAAAAATAATTATAAAATAATCCATAAGTTGGAGTGAGTCAGCATCTTCACCGTCATGTCAGCTTCTTTTTAACCGGCAATCAGCCCGAAGGACTATTAAGTTACAGTTTTAAAGTTGGGGGGAGAGGGGTTTGTGTTACAAATTGAAGATGAAGGATCCGATTGGGAAGATACTTAAATTGAGGGACTTCTTGTGTAATTTATACCCCTAGTTCCTTTCTCTCTATATATATGCTCCAAGTAAGATTGGTCGAGTAGTGAAAATAGAAACATCATTCTAATTAGAAAAATCATGGTCTCCTCCTGCGTTGTGGAATGTCGGGAGTATTTTGTCTCCTAGGTTTGGTTTGGTGTATATATTTCTATATCTTCGTAAATGATCCTTGAGATGTAAACCATGAAGTTTGGATTTATATTTTAAAGAATTGATTGGTTTGGATTTAGTTTTTATGCTCATTAGAGAGCAAGAGTTAGTTTAATTCCATGGTTTATTTTTGTATTAAAGAATGGTTAGGAGATCTAGACAATAAGATATAGCTGCATGTATAAGTATGAAGTTTAGAGTGTGGAAATTAGTGATTCTTGTCTGGATGATTATGTGCATTGGACTTTTCCTTTTGAATGGACGACAGTGTTATGTTTTGTTTTTTTTGACAAGGACAGTGTTATGTTTTGAGTGCATGGAATTTTATGATCATAAGGGTTTCTAGATGTGGTGTAGTTGAAGAAATTTTTTTTGTGCATTTTTTATTTAATTGTTTAATTATCACATTTTATTTTTAAAATAATAAAAAATATATAGGTATGTATGAATGATTTTTTTTAATGTTACAAAGTTCCCGTATTGTGTGGGGTCTGGGGACCGAAAAACTCAAAGCCATTAACAGAAGACAGATATTCATGAACTACCCGCCTATAGAGAGAAAGAAAGAGAAGAAGAATAAGAGCATACTGTCTGTGAAGAAGAGCCCGCTACCTATGAAAGCAGGCTTTATTCCTCCAGTCTCTCTCAAGGTAGTAAATGAGAATATAGGGCAGGGGTCTTAAATCACTTGGGTCTAATGTATGCAGTATTGCTTTAAAGCAAAAAACTGTTTCCACGATTCGAACCAATGACCTCTATATCATAAAACAACCACAAATAAAATAAAAGTTATTATATATGTTAATTTTAGATCTCAACGTGGAAAACTTTTTTTTTTATGTATAAGAATACAAACAAATAAGAGGGCTAGAGAAGTGTGAACATTGACAACCTTGATTGAAATCACACCATACAATACAACGAGACAATTGCAGTATTTATTATTGATGAGACATGATACTGGTTTTTCAAAGATTGGGATCCCGGCTTAAACATGTTTCACGTTTCCATTTTATCTATAATTTTGTTTAACTTTAATTTTGTGTATTTTTTATATAATTTGATTTGACAATTATTGAGATTTTTTAAATAAATTCTCTTTTGATGTATATATATATATATCTATATGTCTGTGTGTGATTATAACGATTTATGTTTGCATTAATATGATTTTTATTACTCAAACCGAAAATAAAAAAATTGGTACTACAATATTGTGAAAATTGTTTGTGTACTCCTTAAAACTATTTTAATTGTCTATATATCTCTGAAAAAATCATTATTATAGGAATAATCTCAAGTTTCTCATTTGATTGAGTGTATATCCTCGGCTGTTAAAATTTGTGAACGGTTGGCAATTTAAAGGACCAATAAAATACCTCTTATACCACTAAGAGAAATTTTAATTATTTTAAATTTCATATTTTTCAGGGACGTGTTTATAAATTTTTGGTAAAATAAATTTTTCATGGGTATATTTACTAAGGATAGAATAGTCCTGTGAAGTGTGAACCATTCCTAGTATGATAAACCTAGAGATATACCCGTAATTATGAATTTTTTTCAAAGATATATTTATGTAAAATAGATATTTTTTGGGGGTAAAACATTCAACCTAATTTATTTATTTTTCTAAATACATAATATTTTCCCATAAAAATATAATATGGTTACAAAGAGTTTTAGTCTTCAAAAGCTCAGGGAAGGATCGCACTTTGGTGTATTGTACGCACTACCTTACCCTATTTTTAACAGCAAGAGGTGGTTTCCACAACTCAAACCCATGATCTCCAGTTCACAACGCAACAACCTTACCGTTGCGCCAAGGCTATAATATAGTAACAACCTACTTAATTCAGCCCATTAGACCCATCTAAAAACATAGTTCTACAAATTCTATTCATAATTTGAAGCTTAGACAAACAATCAAGTGCATCTTTCTTTATACTCTCAGTACTTCCGAATGGAGTTCAATGGATGATCATAAATTCTTATCGTTTTATTATGAGAAATTCAATGATCGAGAACATAGATACTAAAATGATGATCACAATAGATTAAAATCAAACATATATAATAATATAATAAAATTATAATGAGAAATCAATCCGACTAAATCTTCGGTTTAATTAGTCTAATTGTGGCCTTGGAACATCCTGCCATCCTGCACACATTTGGATGGTTTCTTTCAGTGCTAGTGATGCAGGTTGCACACTCCATGCAGTGTAATGCTCATCAACTTTGAAACAATCAACCTCACTCTTTAAACATGCTTGTGACCCATTCAGAAACAAGTCCCCTTCAGACCTTATTGATCCACAACTCCCTTCTTCTCTATCTCCTGCCTTCAATTACCAACATCAAATTCATTTAACACTATGTCAGAACCAATACGACAAATCAACTTTCACAAGAAAAATTGTCTGAAGTTGAGGGTTTGAACCATGTCTATGGCCTGCTTTTAGTGGCTTGTCGAAAAATTAATGCCACAAGATTGAAAAATTAATTACCTTCTCCGTAAGGTATTTGAAGACCAACTTCTTATCTCCAGCTTCATATATGTTGCATTCAGAAACAATCTAAATATTGAGAAAACGACGACAGTTAATTAATACGTCATGAAATTTATATATATGTATGAAACTAGAAAGATACCTGAGATTCAACACTGGCACAGACAGCATAAATGCCCCAATTTGTCGTGTAATTGTTGTAGAGATGAACTTTCGCAAATCTAACTCGAGGGTGCCTCTGTTTTGTGCCATCAAAGAAACAATGGTGGATTGTTACTTTGATGCATCTATCCATGTAATGACTGCTATCTGCTCCAATTAGCATTGCTTTATCATGCCTTAAGAAGTGACATCTGTTTACATATATATATATATATATTAGTAGTAGTTTCAATGTATATACATATACAGTAAAAGAAAGATTGAAGCAAATTAATTAACCTGGAAACAGTGATATGTGTGCTTTGGCAAGTGATATCAATCAAGCCATCAGAAAAATCTTCGAAAGTACAACGATCAATCCAAATGTGCTTAGATTTGGGTTTGATCTGAATCGCATCGACATCGTGTCCTCGTCCTCCTTCAAACTCTAAATTACACACAATCACATGCTCACACTCCTTCAGATGCAACCCCTTCCCCATCAACCTCACCTTCTTCCCTCTTCCATCGATCGTCTTGTAAGAACTCACTCTCACACTTGTTGACAACTCGATCATTCCCGATACCTCAAACACTATCCACAATGCCTCCTTTCTCCGACATCCCTCCCGTAATGTTCCACAACCGTCGTCTGTTAATAAATAAATGTCAGTCCTTTTTCTATCCATTGTAAGAAGAAGAATAGTCGAAAGTTTTAATGATCATATATTAGCTTTGTGAGAGTATATATATACCCTGTACAACCTAAATTGCGACATTCTTTATATTAACTTAAATTTTATATTATAATTTACAATTAAAAAATAAAGATAAAACTATGTTAAGTTGAATTACCAACTTTCACAAGAAAAGAAAAGAAAAGAGTTTAAACTGAAACTATGTTAACGCACCGGCGAGGGATGTGACACAATAAACATCTCCATGGAGACCACCGATTGCATGATGGCCGAAGCCTTCGGCTTTTCCAGCAAGCCCTCGGAGGCTTTCGTCGATGTTCGAATAAGGCAGAATGGCCATGTCAGTGTATGTCCTTCTCAGCAAGCTCAAGAGTTTTAATGGTGGAAATCTTCACTATTTTGGGAACATGGTGGTTGTTTAGCTGAAAAGGAAAACTCTCATCCCAGCACTTGGAAACTGATTTCAGTTCTTCAACTTTGTTAAATGTATGGTGAGGAGTGCATGAGAAACTGAAAGCCTAGATCTTCATGGTGTTGTTACAAAAGTTCCTTCAATTGAAAGCCTTCAATTGCATGAATAACCTTCTGAGTTATTTATATACCCTCTAAAATTAGATTTTTTCGAATTATATAATAAAAACATATATTTTCACAAATACAGCTCAAACTGATTTTTAACCATTGATTATTAAATTGCAGGATTTCGACTTCCACTCAACTCAAATTCCCTAATGTGAAAATTCCTCTAACCAAACACTACCTAAACATGGATCATGTGTATATAAAAGAGATCAAAAGAGAAGACGATCGATAGATGAAAATCAGGATAAGAACATGCATAATGGAGGTCAGACAAGATTGGTGGAGGAAAAGGAGCTCAACATTATCAATGTGGATTGCTCTGCTGCTTCTTTTGGCCTTTTATCAAAAAAGTCTCTGCCAAATATTTTACTGACATTGTCACTTAGTTTAAGGTGTGTTTGTCTGCAACTTTTCATAATATATAACCAATGAATCAACCAATTTGATAATTTATGACCACTATATATATATATAAGCTTAGTTCATTCAAACATCAAAACTAAAAGATATCTGAATTCCTGAGGAAAATGATTGCCTGAATTGTGAATGCTGTGGTGTGGTCACAGGCTTGTGTCCTTCTGTGCATCTTTAGGTACTGCAACTGCACACAAATGGACAATCTATATGTGTTGTCTCCATTGATTCCATGGCCATTTTCATTTTAGAGGACACCAGGAACTTGAAGTCACTGAATGCTTATCTATTTCTTTCTTTGTCCAAGATATTCTCCTTCTTCAATGCCATTTAGCCATACAAATGCTGTAATTGAAAAAGGGGTCATCTCGGCAAATCAACGAGGGCAATGAGACCTTCGAAGATGATCACCCCTCAAGCAACACGACATAGAGAGTTGATGCATGCAACCAGGGAACCTCGAGCTTATGTTTCCTTACTACTCTACTTTGTAGTCTGTTTGTGTAATATGCACTTAAACTTCCATATATTTTTTTTTTAAAAAAGAAGACATACAAAACTAAGCACACATTTTGAGAACAATCACAGCCATTCTTTCTGCTCATCATCTACAGAAATCCTTGAAGCCCACTTCACTCACACTCTTCCTTGCAGAAACCAACTGCTGAGACTTCTTACAGTAAGCAATGGCTCCTTGGATGGAGATCTCCACCTCAGAGTTAACACTACTGCTTCTCTTCAACATTGGTGTTGCGTTGGAAGAAGAACAAGATGATGATGATGTTGATGATGTTGATGAGGACTTGCTGGATGTGTGCCATTTAATGGCACTGGAAAAAGACCTTCTATGAGAGCAAACCTCATTTGTAATCTTATCATGAGGCACTGCAGTAGACTCATCTGAACATCTAGATTTGGAGAAGAGAGACTTGAGATAAGACAATGAGGAATGCTTGATTAACTTCAGCTTCTTAGACCAAGACTTCTTCTGAGTAGATTGAACTAAACTCACTGAACATTCATCAGAGAAGTAGTCATTAGGATTCAACTCTCCACTTACATAGCAAGAAGTGGAAGGGGAGATGTTGCAAGACTGAAATGGAGTGTTGTTGTTGTTGTTGTTGTTGATGATGTTGTTTTCCAAGAGAGTTTGAACCATTTTCAAGCGTGGTGGCAGGTGGAGGGGCAGGAGCTTTCCTTTGTAGAAGAGTTCATCTGCCGGAGAAGTTATCGGGTTTCGGTCAAGAGAGGTGGAAGAAGACATATGGAACTCAAAGTCTCTTGAATGAGGAGGAGAAGACAAGGTGTAGCAGATGAAGGTGGTGGAGCTTATGTCCATGTCTATGTAATCTTCATCTACTGCTTGATCATATGGAGGGAGGTTTTTGGCCATGGTTTGATGTTTGTCTTGAGGAAGGAGAGGGAGATGGAGATGAAGGGGAGAATTCATTTCAAGCAGTGAGAGGAAGAGGTATGAAGATAAAAGAGTTGGGAGGACTAGGTGTACTACTGCCACTCTGATACCATACCAAGTTTTTGTTTTGTTTGACACAGGGATAAACCCCTCCATAGAGCGACGTCAAGGGACGTGGTCTTAGATGATAAACACCCTTGACCTTTTACTGTGTGCGTATAGATGTGGGGACTTAAACCTGGGAGTTTTGTGCTCACCAAGCGAATTACACAAACTACTCCCCTCATTTACTGGAGCAGGGACTCGAACATGAGAGCATGCTAATCAAGTAAATTACCCAACGCACGAGACCCGAGATACCACTAGACTAATGGTCCTTTGGTATACCATACCAAGTTGGATAATTCAATTATATCTAACAAAATTAAATTAAATTAAAGATGATGTCAGTTATTTGGTTGTTTGGGGGGTATGCAAAATGAGAAAAAGAAGCAAGTTTAGAAGTTGTTTGTCTTGTGTCCTTGTCTCTATGTAATGTGAGACAGCTTCATTTGAATTTGAACAAAGAGGCCAGGTCCCCAAAACCTGGAGATTGTGATTACCAAAGCTAATAAAACCTTGGCAAGGTCACGCTTCTTTATTGTTTTGTTTAAGGAGTTGTGCCACCGATCAAGACACAAAAACTAGTATTATATGTGCAATCACATAGGTGAGAGGACCACTAACTTTGTCATCCTTCTTCTTCTCTATGACCTGTTCATTCTATTCAGAATTTCAGCAACTTCACTGTAAAGCCTATTATATAACTCTCAACAGTTTGACCAGGGCTGTAGATAGACACCACATCAGGATAAGAATGGAAAGCCAATCATACATCAAACACCATGTGATATATGAATTTCTATATAATTACACATGGTATTATCTAGTGCTTTATATATAGTAGTCATAAAGGAGGATATTAATGCTTTAAACTTAATATATGTTATAAACTATATAATTTTAGAAAACAAAAACAGTGAGGTCCTATACAAGACAGTACCATGCAGAGAGCTTAACAATTACTCAAAAGGCCTGACCGACAGATGAAGGTGGATAAGAAACAGAGGTGAATAAAAGATTGCAATGCAGAGCTCGAGGACTTGCTTTGTTCACACGAGGAAATGAAATGAAAGCACATAATACCTTTTTATGTTAAGCTACTAGTATCAAGGATTGAGAAAGGAGTGCTTTTGCTTTAAAGCTTTTCCAGTCATGCTCACTGGAGAACACTGCCTAGAGAGGCATGTGAGGATGACTCCTTTCACAGTAGGATCTCAGCCAGGCTTTTTGGCAGCAAGAGCAGATGCAGCAGTAGATGAAGAAAGCTTTTTTGTAATGGAGAACAAGGCTCAGGCTCTCTTCAACCCACAAATGGTTCTTTCTTACTTTTGGAGAAAGTCTATGGGGTCCCATTCCCCCACAAAACATGCTGCACTTCCATGTGGTTCTAATCCACATGCTACTTTTAAACCATCATTTATGACAAAAAGAAAAACTTCATCTGTAACTAATAATCTGATACAATCAATTACTATGTTGAATTCAGAAAACGAAGAAGCTCGATATCGTTTACAACAAAAGGATAAAACCAAACTATGATCAGACCTGCACTTAATACTGCTACTTTGGCACATTGATCCTTGATTGTGAGGATCAATCACAAGTGACCTTATGTAGTAACAACAATAAATAGCAACCAGGATTTAAAAAGATGGGAGTAGAGCAAGTCAGGAGCATACGTGTTGAGGAATGAAACACTTATTCTACAAATGAGTACCTCCGCAGTGTGCAAGGAGCAAACTAATGGCCGCACAAATCTTTAACCTCCTACCATTGGGGATTGACAATTTACATATGGAGAGAAGCCCAATTATCAACTAGAAGAACAGGAATAAACATCCTGGATTTGAATTCCTGTAAAAAAATTTGAATTACCACCAGGTTAAAAGCCTACCAACTGACTTTGGGGTCTCCGAAGACTTCTGCATCAACTTGTTTGGTGTTAGCAGTCAATGTTAGGCAATGGCATCTTCCAGTAGTTCCAAGAGTTAAAATCCTCCTGCAAGGGTATCAAGATTTTATAAATACTCTGTTTCCGAGGAAAAAAATTAAAGTTTCTAATGACATCAATTGAACATGCATATAGATAAGTAGCATTTTTGAAACCTGCAATGGAATTTCTAAACATTGTTGTGAAAGAGTTTGATAATTTAAATGGATATTCCAGTTGCCATCCTTTAGCATATGGTTTACTTCTGAAAAAGCAAGGATAAGGTTCTTTCTCTAAAGATAAAGAGTGCCATTTCAATAGCTATATAAAGTTCATAAAAATGAGGAACAGGGTTATGGCTAGATGAGTGAACATAATTAAGTATTGCATGTGTCTGCTCGTCTTGGTAGAAATACAAACCTGCTCAACCAAGGAGGTAGGTGGGAACATGTCATTGACGAGGGTATGCAAAGAGGTGTATGATTTCACATCAATGCAGTGATTAATCGCTACTTCACCCTGCACATGTGTAACAAGATCAGATGGATCACTGGTTATGTAGTAATGTCTCTATGTCAGCATGCAAGCTGAATGACCAGAAACATACTTTTGGGTTGATGATAAATATCTTCCCCTTTGGTATTCCAATCTTTTTGTAACTAAGCTCATCAGTGTCTCTATTTCCAAAGCCAGCATAGAATGGATTGTAATCAGAAGGAAAAAGTGCTCTGATGTCCTATCACAGAAAATAATAAAAGAAAATTAGTGTGAAATTTTGAAACATGATTTTAACAAACAAAAAACTTATCCCCACTTTATGAATGTGACCTTGGTGCAACAACCAATGCTACCGGGAACCATGTGTACTAGGTTAGTCCACCACTGGTTCTAATGGAGAGTTTATTCCATGGAAATTATTTTGGATTGGCATTACTGATGGAGGCCTTCCCCACAAAAAAGAAAGACCACCACCTTCTATCCATCTAACCAGGCATAAGCAACACCTTCAGCAACTAAGTTGAATCACTAGAATAACGGAAAGTAAGTTGAATCACAGATCACAGCAGATAGGGGAAATGGCTTAGTATTTACCATATTGATAACCATGTTTTAATTTACATATGGTTAAAAAATCCAATTGTTTGTAGTATGCCCTGTGTGCGCTTAAGAAGCTTGAGAGGTGAAATAACTGAAACTCTCAGTTCCAACCATCAAAGAGTCAGCAGGTACTGCTGGTTCTCCAGTTTATTGTATCCAACATGGTGAACAATATTCTTAGCAAATTCAGGTTGAATTCAACACCTAATTCAACAAATTCGTAAAAATTACCTCTAGACATGCAATCTTGAACTCATGGGGTGCTCGTCGTATAACTGTGGAAATAAAGAAATCACCCCTTATTAGTACTCCGACAAATCTCTAATTTTCAAGAAAATTAGCGAGACAAATAAATCTGAAACAGCAGAAGCGCAGACAAACTTCTTTTCTACTTTCATAGCATGGCTTTGCTTTTCACAAAGATGTTAGTAGCAAAACTTCCTCAACAGCATTTCTAATAATCTTATAAAGGGCAAGCCTTTTCAATTACAAAATTATAGATTTCCCATTCATCCCTATTCTCAAAAAGAATCATGACAAGAAAATAAACAAACACCTTTCCACTTAGAAGTTAGAATACAGGCACTCACAACCAATTTTTAAACTGGAGGAACATAATAGATGTCAGTATCGAAGTAACATCAACTAAAATTAAAAACGATCATATAAGACTAACATAAACATGGATGTCAAATGAAGACATAGTACAGAACTAGTACATGAAAAGAACCCAAAGATCCAGATCTGGACCTGGCATATTGATAGACATCACCTTGGTCCCTAGATCTGGATTATACGATTGTCCTCAAACTGGGTGTATGTGTGTGAAAATTTTCTAGGTGAACACGACTTTATAACTTCCTCAGCCCAATTGAAAAATATCAGTAAAATTAAATTCTTCCAAAAGGACAAACTGTTGAACACTGATCCCACAGTTAGCACAAAAACACAAAAATTGTCTTGGTTAGTTTTATATAGCATAAAAAATCACACATTACCTTCTCTATAGAGTGAAGGGAATAGCCCATCAGGTGAAATTACTACAGGCCCACTAGGTAGTGCTTTACCATCCTGCAAACATTAAAGACATGTGAGTTTAAACCTAGAAAGACTTGGAAAATTACATTTGACAAATAGAAGGCAAAGGATGTAGTTTTTCACATAAGAACTCTGTGTATATCATACATACACATACATATACATTTATATAAACTGAATAGTGTTTTGACATCAGCAAGGTCATCCAAAACATATGCTCAGGTGCCTCCCAACACCTATGTTGCAAATTTGAATGCCAAGTGCCTAATGTACTGGAAAGTCTCTAAGGAACTGAATCGTTCCAAACTTACTACCATTTGAGGGCAGGATCAAAGTCAGAAGGTAAGCACACAATTAGGGATATGTCTACCTGTTTCAAATTAAGGAGAAAGCTTCTAGTAAGATATGCCTGGACAATAGCTCGAGCACTCAGGAATAATAGCTGATAACCATTTTCCTGAAAACAAATTGCAATGTGATATTCACTGTCAGACCCACAAGAACAACAAAATAACAATTTCAACATAAACCAAGAAATTAGGAAAGGACTCCTTGTAGGTATAATCCATGCTTTTGGATTATAATAAATATAAAAGGCAGAACTCTCCACATGGTGATAATATCTAATTAATAGAGGGAACAAAGATGCAAATCAACATCAAGAAATCCTTCCATCTAAACCATAACATCTGGTGCTCTCCAAAAGGAGTAAACCAATGGGAATGGAAACTATCATAAATGGTGCTTTATCAGCATAGCATATTACAGTACTATTTCAGCAAAAGCAATTCCCTAAATAACTCAAGAATAGTCTGAAAGGAAAATAATCCAGTCAGTGCAATGAAAAAGTGATTCTTGCCCGGCAATAAATTGGAATATTGATTACTTTTGGTTGTTAGGGCAAGACAAGTAATTAATAACTAGAGGAAGACAAAACACTGTAAAAAAACAACATATTTTTAGCCAAATAATGATAACCTACCCTGATTGCGGAGAAAAGTCGAGCTACCCCAGACTGAGTCCAATCTCTGCCTACTAAAGGCATAAACTGGCCGAGGACATCAGACCTATTCACAGAATACAACTTCGGTTATTAACCATATTCTTCCCAATACACAGGAATCCATAAGCAAGAATACAAGTAACCAAACATCTGATTCAGTGACAAGAAAAAATAGATTAATTCTCAGAAAGCCATTGAAGCCAACAAGATCAGTGCAGAACTGATGTTTGGTCCAGTATTGAGCCATGCCACAAGCAATATTATTTCATAAATTACAAACAAGTCAACTAAACCCCTACACTAATTATTTAGAAATTGAACTCCCCAGTCAAAGGCTTACTTTGTAATGGTTCCATCAACATCAGAAATGACAATTCGTGCATTCCATTTCCACAAGTATATATGTGCATCAACCTGTTAAAAGAGCTTAATTTAGGGGCATAAAACAGCAATCTTTATTACAAA
The DNA here is from genome assembly GCA_026586065.1 of Dioscorea zingiberensis. Lineage (NCBI taxonomy): Eukaryota > Viridiplantae > Streptophyta > Magnoliopsida > Dioscoreales > Dioscoreaceae > Dioscorea > Dioscorea zingiberensis. The sequence continues at coordinate 1,671,751 of CM048818.1, read as the reverse complement.
TAATTGACATTAACTGATATCAAATGACCTGTTGCTTCCCCAGAACTCTCGTGGAGAAACTGAAGGCTATCATATTTTGACCATCCTTCAGATTCAAAGATGCAATCTGCTCAGTGGTAGGAATTTTTGTTCGCAAAAATTGCTTGCAGGTAGTTGGACTATAATGGGCACGTGGACTTTGATCTACATTTTGTTCCTGCAAGCCAGATTCTGAATCGAGAAAAAGATCCTCATTTGAAGAGCCACCATCACTATGTTGAATGGATTTCACCCTTCTAAATGGGATTGGCCACAGCCTCCATCTGCGGCTGGAAGATGGTGAGGCTGCAACTGCATCTTCTCTGTCCTTTAATGTAACTTCATTTTCAACAGGGATTGAATCCTTTGGATCAACCACAAACTCAGCACCAAACACTGCCATCCCAAGAACAATATGAGCAGCTTTTTCCCATGGTACATATCTATCTTTCAATTTGACAATAAGATTCCCACTTTTAACAAAAGTTGCTCCAGATGCCTCGAACTGTTCCTTGGAAATTCGATGGGCTTCAAAGGCTTCTTCAGCAGTCTTGCGTACCATACCAGAATGCAGTAAGTTTCCACACATTGAAATCTCTAGACCTGTTAAAATTATAAGCAGTGACTAAACTGGGAAGAATATACATAAAACTTTAAAAAGACCTCAATTCCACAAGAGATAGGTCAGGCAAAATTCATCTGGAGTTGAAATGCAGTCTAGTGAACTTACCCAAAACAGAGATGTTCTTATTATATTCTGAAGTTTTACTGCATTCTTCAACAGGGAAATGCTTTCCAGTTATATTCTCCACGACTTTGTCATTTTCTTCTGGATCCTTATTGGTTAAATTGACAGAAGCACTACCAGTATCTGCATTGCCATTGGCCATGTCATAGTCCACCTTGGTGTTCCTCTCTGATGGTCCATTAGAAATAGGTCCCACAAGATGTTGAATTGCACTAAGTTGATCCTCTTTTGGTTTGGAATCACTGCAGACATTAGTTTTAGAAACCACAATGTCAATGCTTACCGATAGTGTTTTTTTATCAAGTGGAAGATCAAAATCTGAAAGTGGCAAAGATGAACCACTTCTGAAGTTAGGACTGTCCCTGGTTCCTTCCTCAACAGTTTGATCACTGAAAGAAGAAACTCTTGGTGAATGTACAAAGCTATCTTTGGTCTCTGATCCAATAGATGGAGAACCTACACCTTCTGAATCACCCTCCTGCCCATGTGATGTTAAGTCAAGACAACTTTGAAACTTGTCGTCTCTATTCATATCCACCATCTCCTCCACGCTATTACCAGTATCAATATTCCTAATGATGTTACCCTGTTTTTCCGTTTCAAAAATTGAAACTACTCTGGTGTCCTTGAAACTTTCTAATTGACAACCTGAGTAGTTTGAGTTCTTGGGTGAGGAGACATCAAGATCGCAATACAAACCACCATCCCATGCATCTCTGTTGGAACAAAATTCATCACCAGAACCCTCACCAGGTCCCAGATGAAACTGTGGGGTATTTAGCTGCACATTATCTGTATTCTCCTCATTCGAAGAGATTGGAGCTGTGAGAACATGCCCGTCAACACTCACTAAAACCATTTCCGAATTAGTGTCTTCAGAAGAGTCGACCACACTCTCCACATCATCCAAGCTCCCATAATGGTAGCTGCCATAATCAGCAGCCTCGCCACCATTTTCTTGAGAAACTCCATCTTGTAAACTGTACTCATTGTTTTCACTTGCCTCCTTGCTTTCATCAAAAGAACCGCGGTTGCCATCACCATTTCTGCCCAGCTCATCACCTTCTATGAAGCTTGATTCATTCATATCCTGCTCATTGTTTTCATCCTTACTACCCGGCACGACTTCTCTCATGAAATAGGCCTCACCGGAGTTATCAAGATACATATGAAGATTAGCCTCTGCTCCATTGACAGATATGGTGACCATTTTCTCAGCTCCTTTGAGAACACCTTGAAACTTTCCAAACCGAACATACCATGGAGTGCTGCGATAGGTCCCATCCTCCTGCTCAACAACTATGATATCAACAGCCCCACCAAAAGGGTGGAAGGGGGTTGCAACAGAGTAAACGCCTTGCGATATCAGGCTCCCCACTTTGCCTACCACATTCATCTTGCCAGCCAAGCTAATTATTTCCTAATTCCCTATCTCCTGTTCTACATTTAGTGATACCAAAATAGCTATAAATTCAGCTGTAAAGACTAAAAATGATGAAATAAAACCACAAGCGCCCAACTTTAAATTATCACAGGGATTTCTATAAAACAAAAAAATGAAGGAAGAGAAACACTGTCAGCAATACTATAAGGCCCTAATTCATGAACAAAACCCATTAATGCCACCAGAATCACCAAGTACACGCAATTTACTCATCTAGATCATCAGAAATCGCAAAAGTACATAGAAAATCAAGAAATCAAGAAAATCATGCCTTTTTTCTTCCTCAGCTGGGATCCAGCATCAAGAAAGAGGGGTACAACAAGAAAATCATAGAAAATACGGAACCCTAGCAAGATCCTATAGCCTAATCACCGCCATCGAAGTCACAACCTCTTGAAAACAAAAATTCAATGATCTGAACTAAACAGAACTCCGAGATTCAAAATTCCCGAAATGGCAGCTGAAATGGCAATCAAACACTGGGAAAGCAAATACAACTCCGAGATTTCAAGAAATTGGACGCAAACGAAGGAGGGAGAGGGCAAACAAGACTCACCTGGCAGCTGAGAGAGGGAAGAAGAGAAAGAGCACGGAGGATTTTAGGGCTCTCTCCTGGAGCAGTCACTGCCCTCGTCGTCAATATCGATGGCTTCGATTGAAGCGGAGACTCGTGGCTCTTCCCGCATTTATACCTACTCCTTCGCCATTACCGATGCTTCATTACCCTCCATTGCATTTGCGTCGTGATTAATTACATAAAAACACCCTTAACAATTATTACTTAGAAGTTTTTAATTGTTACCCCCTAAAAAATAGCAAAATCACTTATTTTTTTTACTAAGGCTGTAAAGACTCCACTCACAGGATAGTGAGGCTATGGGCTTTGAGGAGTAAACTCACTCGATCGCCCATGACCCCTCATTGTGCTCATACAAGTCTCGAGGAGTAAACTCTACTCAAGCTTGCTCACCCCATTTATGGGGTTGGGGATTCGATCCCAAGACCTTGCCCAAGAGAATGTCCCAACGCACGGGACCCAAGTGATATACCGCTAGGCTACTAGCCCTTTGGTAGCAAAATCACTTGTTATCCTCTTATTTTTCAATAATACCCCGTAACCCTCTATTTTTTTTTTCTATTTGCCACCCCTTGAATTTGTTTTCCCACCCCCATAAGGCCATAACCCTCTATTTTTATTCTACTTGTCTTTTTTTTTTTTTAAACTGTGGATAAACCACTTTTTATTTAAAGATTAAGCGATAGTTTTACATTGGACCAAACCATATACAGATTAGGATTGAGTTGAAAAAATAAAGACATGCTTGGTGCAACATATTCATGGAGCAAGATCCCGTGCCTTGGTTGACCGGTCCCTTGCTCCGTAGTAGGGTCTAGGTCTGGGGCTCCTCGTCTTCGAAATCCATACCAGCAGTTGTGGGCGAACCTCTTCCCTAGTAGCTTATAGGCTTCGCTTATCTCCTGTTTGCGGACGTCTAACCATGATAGCATGAGGAAGTCAATAAACCGGATAAGGTGCTTCAAAACAAGATATTTATCGTTGAAGCATCTTCGATTTCTCTCCAACCACATGCTACAGGTGATTGCCATGCCCAACAAGTCCCACCCCATTCTTTTTTTTTTTTTTTGCTACCTGCTTTGAGTAGATTGGCCTACCCCATATATCCTATGTGTTCTCAGGTTTGTTGCTCAGCCTATATATCCCACAGAAGTGTTCCCAGATGCTGGCCATATAGGGGCATTGGAACAATAGGTGGTTTGTCATTTCTGTAAGAGCATGTTTGGTCCCCCCTCCAACTCCTTTTTGCAAGGTTATGGAAGGTCAGGATCTTGTCATCCCAAGCCAGTCATGTAAATATTTCACCTTTGGGGGACACGGTGTCTTCTAGAAATTGTTGCCTAGCGGACATCGCTGTCCCCCATCCACTTTGAAGTTGTACAAGGATTTGATCGTGAATTCCCCATTCGTTGTGAGCTTCAACCGCCTTGTCTCTTGGTTATCCTCCTTCCCTATGATGTACTGCCTGAGGGTATTCATCTGTTGGCTTCCAACTTGTGTGAGCGGTCCTGATTTAAGGATCGGTATGGAGTAACAAATAAATTTATATTTAATTTATGAATAAATAAATAATTAGAATGAACTTTTTTATTTAATTTTTAATAACATGCATAAAAAACAAAACAAAAAAAGAAAGAAGGGGATTAATCTATATAAAAAGGTCAAAATAACATATATTGTAATATGAGATTTTACATATCAGATTAAAACATAAGAGTTTGGTCAGGGGTAGCAAGTAAAATAAAAATAAAATAGAGATTATGGGGTATTATTGAAAAAAAAAAGGAGTCACAAGTGATTTCCCTATTTTCGAGGAAGTGACAAATAAAAAAGGGGAAATGAATTATTTGTCCCTGGCACTGTTTGCCAGGGACCAAACCCTCCCACTATTTGCTACACCCCACCCAACACCACCCCAAGGACCCGATGGGATAAAGCAAACAGTGCCAGGGACCTTGAATTAATTATCCTAATAAAAAACTTTATTATTTATAACTCACAAATTTGTACATATATCTAGAAATCATTTATATTCTCATAAAACACCATTATTATTTAGATATAATCAACTTAAAAAAACATTTATCATATATTTTTATTATTATGTCATATTTTGCAGTAAGAAGAATGATAGCATAGATAAATTATTTTTTTTAAATGATAATATTAATGTTTATGGGACCGTATATACAATAATATGATTTTTTTGAAAAAATTGCTTGCATGCCCTACAAAAGTATGTATTTGTTTAAATGCCCATAAAAATGATAGTTATTTGCATGCCAAGATACCCTTATCCTTTGGTGCGTGCACATGAGAGAGTTTTCTTACCAACAAGGCCAATGGGTTGGTAGAATGAAACCATATATAAAAAGAGTGAAAGTTTTTTTTTTAAATTGGGGATAAACCACTTTTTCATTTAAGTATTAAGCGTAGGGTTTTACATTGGGCCAAGCCATATGCAGAATTAAGAATGTAAAATGCGTGCTTGGCTCAAAGACATATCGGTAGAGCTGTCTCCGTGCCTTGGTTGATCGGTCTTTTGCTCTCTGGTGGGGTCTCATTCCATGTCGAGGTCTGGTCATCCTCAAAGTCTGCGCCCGAGGTCTCGTCATCCTCAAAGTCTGCGCCCAATTATTGATGGCGTTCCTCTTCCCTTATAGATTCTAGACTTTGCTTAACTATTGTCACGGCCTTCTGTAGCGATTGTTTGCTATTTGCAAGGGCGCATCCTACCATGACAGAAATAGGAAGTCGATGGACCATATAAGATGCTTGAAAACAAGATGTTTATTATTGAAGCATCTCCGGCTTGCTTGGCGAAGAGTGCCTTGCCCCAAATGTCCTCCGTGTTCTCTAGTTTTCCCCTAATGCCGAATAAACTACAAAAGTGTTCCCATATGCTGATTGCGTATGGGTGAGAGTGAAAATTTTATGCATAGGTAATATGGGACTAAATACTTCAAAAGTCTTTGAATTTTTAAAACCAATCCTTTTAAAAACATTTTTATTATTATTATAACTTTGTTTTATATCATATTTGATCATTATTAATTATTATAAATTATTTTTTAATATTTTATTATTATCCTGGTTCAACCCCGGTTGAACCCTTGATCCATGACCCCTGGGCTTGGCCTGTTCAATGCCACAGGCCAGGTCTGACTACCTTGTCTAAAATATATTTTATTACTTATATATAGTCGTGTCATCATTCACAATTAGCTTATGTTCAAATTTTGAGTTTTAGTCATAGTTAAAAACTATCCATAGATATAAAATATTTAAATTATCCTTAACTTTTTTTAGGATCATTTAAATAATTTCAAACTTTTTTTGCAGAAATATAGTAGCAAAAACTCATCTAGATAGTTATATTAGCAAACTAATCTTGTAATTTCCCTCGTTCCATTCATTAATTTGACAACATCAAGTGTCAACTTAACCACACGGGTATATAAATAAAAATAAAATAGTCAATTTACAAATAAACATATTTTTATAGGCACATATCAAGAAATTATGAACTTTTACATGATATGAAGCAAAAACCCCATTTTGTATGGGGTACATATACAATTACGTTTTTTTCTAGGTATATATGCAAATTTGGCTGCATAATATTCAACCCTCTTAATTAAAAAAAAATACTAAAATTGTTTTTAAAAATTATTCCAATTATTCTTTTAATCGGTCAGTTAATGTCAACATTTAGAATAGTTAATATCTTATCTAAAAAATAAATATCAAAAATATAATATATATATATATATATATATATATATATATATATATAAGGATGAGGCTGACGGCAAATCCAGCCGCCTCATCCCAACACTATTTTTATATATATAATATATAATATAATATATATATATATATATATATATAATCTTAAATTTATTGATAAATCTATATATATATAAACAGATTATAAAATTATAATATATATATTATATATATAAAAACATTTATAGGATGAGACGGCCGCACTTACGACCGGCCTCATTCTATCAATTTTATATATATATATATATATATATATAATTAATAGGGGACATGTTAGTATGAGATCGGCCCACTACGTGAGACAACATATTGGGCCTGACATCCAGCCCGATAGTTCACTCACATTGCAGCCCGCCTCACACGAACATGACCCATATAAAGGAAGTCATAAGTTTGAACGGTAGCGGGTGGATACACAGCTCAACCACCAGGGTCGCAACATGTGCCCGCGCGCCAAACCACTAATCAAGACTAAACCCAACAACCACCAACTTTGCCCAAATAGGACTCCATAATTACTGACATGCCACCAATGCAATATGTAAATATCTAATGTTTGTTGTGTTAATTTCTAAAATACAAGTATAAATCTGTCTATTAAGTAAAAAAAATGAGGGGAATTTTTTTCTCGAAAATATAATTTATTTTCAAATTTAATCAACGTCACTATAACAGCTGCCTTTATATCTTGTATTTATCAATTTTCTCAAACTTATAAAATAAATTAATATTAGTTACAAACATTGATAATATAAAATGAATGTAAGAGTATAAAAATGTAGTTATCACTATTTATGATAATATAAAAAATATATATTTCCATCCTTTTTAATTCATATATTTGTACTATTATATGATATCGAGTAAATCTCCAATCTACACGTAGCACAATCTCAAGCGGTGAATTCCATATATATCGCAATAATGGCCAAGGTCACCGCCCACCATTTCAAAATAATGGTTGTTATCAACACCAACGCTCCCTCGAGGCTATAGAATGAACGAAGAAGCTACTTCACCAGAGACCGAATTTTTTTATCTTATATAATCCACCCAACAACTCTCCTATGTCTTCTTCTTTCTCATTATGCTCTCATTCATTAACTTGAGCATTGGAGTTATCTCTAGACACAAGCACCCATCACATTGCTTACTATTTCTACAGTGAGGATTAACATCTAATAACCTGATTCTAGAAAAAGACTACCATCTGAGACGTCCACAATATGAAGAATCTTTTCTCAATCATCAGTTCAACCAAACCTCATATCTAGAAAACTAGAAAAATCCTGTTTCTGATGGACGTGGCCCACGTGGGACAATTTTATTATTTATATTTTAATATTTAAATTTTAAGTTATTATTTATATAATATATTATAAATTAGTTTATAAGAATGGGATAAAATTTGTGAAGAAGATTAGAATCGTAGAATAACTCTTGCATACCAAACACCATATAATAGATTTAAGATAATAATCTAATCCAATCTCATATGTAATATGGTGTACCACACACAAGATAAAAGATTGCCATCCAACTTAATATTTTTTTTTAAAAAAAAATAATTAGTTAAAAATTCATAAGCATAAGATTAATCCATATTAATTTTTAATTTTAATCCACTCTTATTTTTGATGTATGATGTATATAATGTTCCTATAATTAATAAGATATCACTTTCTAAATTATTTTTAAAAATTGATTAAATATAAAACTATCTTAATTCTGATGTAAACTAGTGTCCTATCTTTACACGACTAGACTTCCCGAAATTCAGGGTTGTTTTCATAATTTTACAACTCTCGAGTCAAAGTGGCGTTTTTGTAATTTTGCGAAGAAATAGGGGGCGTCTTCAACTATCGGACTGAGTCGAGATGTACTCTGTTCTATTTAAACGTCGAAGCATTGGAAACAGGAATGCAGGATTGAAACCCGCTCCCCATCGTCGGCGAGAAGAGATGGGAGACAAGGCGGCGTCGATCGCGCCGGAGCTGGAGGTCGAAGGGTTCGTGTTCCCGGCGGTAGCCTCAATTCCGGGGTCCTCTGAGTCGCTGCTCCTCGGCGGTGCTGGTGAGAACTCTGAATTTGTTTGGGATCTGTGGATTTTGATTGAATTTTTTGGTCTGATTTTGAGGGGATTGATGGGGAATAGGGGTGAGAGGGATGCAGATCGGGGATAAGTTCATAAAGTTCACGGCCATTGGAGTGTATCTTGGAAAAGGGGCGGTGGCGTCGCTCGCTGGTAAGTGGAAGGGGAAGTCCGAAGAGGAGCTTTCCAACTCCGTGGATTTCTTCCGCGATATCATCACAGGTGAGGAATGAAATCCTCCATTTCCGCGAAATTTACTCTTTTTTTTTTCTTCTTCTTCTCACTTATGCCCATGTTTTGATTGGCGGTATTTTGGAATTCGAATTTTACTTGAGATATATAATAACTGGAACTACGATGTATATTTGTCCATAACCAATCAATCTAACACATCCTTAATTTTAACACAATATCTTTGTGAGGTTTGGAGTTATTAATTTTCAAAGTTGGGTGATATTTGGTCCCCAAAAAGTGATTTTTGACTTGTTATTCACTCTAAATTTTACATCATCTATATGTTGCAAAGTAAATAAATGAAAAAACTCATTAGGAACTGAAGCCTTTGTTGAAGTATTGAGCATTTGGTGTTTGAACCGTTTATGTTTGTTATTTATTGTTGTTATTATGGCTGAATATGTAAAATGAATCAAATCATGCGAATTTTATGATATAGACCGTGGTGGATGGTATTAACTAATAAGATTTTAACATATGGCAATATGTTATTTATGTGTGATCATGAAGGAAGAAAACATTCTGGACAATTAATGAAAGAAATATCAACTTTGACAAGGAAAGTTGGCTAGCTCACAAGGAGAGGTTGAAGTTCAAATCATGCTATTGGTGTGTTTCTGGTGGTTTTGTCCACATTTATTAAAAAAATATATATATTAATGAAAGAAATGCTCATAAATCTTTCTTTTCTTTTCTCTAATTTCCTTTGATTAAAAAGTTAAAGGAAACCTAACATGACGGGAATGACTTTATTAACATAATTGTTGTGTTTCCAACTCTTGACAGGGCCGTTTGAGAAGCTAACACAAGTGACCATGATCCTGCCATTGACTGGTCAACAGTACTCAGAGAAGGTGACAGAGAACTGCATCTCTGCTTGGAAAGCAGCTGGAGTCTACACTGAAGCAGAAGCTAAGGCTACGGACAACTTCAAAGAGATCTTTAATCCTGAGACCTTCCCTCATGCAGCCTCCATCATCTTCAACCACTCCCCTTCTGGCTCTCTCTCAGTGAGTCCCACAATCAACTCAATATAGACTAATACCATTTGTACAAAAGAAAGTTTTTCCAAATAGACTACCTGAATAATTGATAGACTAGACATACTAATTATCATAAAACAATGATTTTGATGTTCGTCTATTTGGTAAATCTCTTTTGTCAGGCTTTAAATTCATTACACGTGTTATTTAGGTAATTGACATTTTGTCTTTCTGATTTAGATTGCATTCTCAAAGGATAGTTCAATACCAAAAACCTGGAATACAGTGATTGAGAACAAGAAGATCTCTGAGGCAGTACTGGAATCCATAATTGGTGAACATGGTGTCTCTCCTGAAGCAAAGAAGAGCTTGGCTTCCTGGCTTTCTAAGAGTCTATTGGAGTCCAAGGATGTTTGAAGGAGTGTCTCATATATTTGCCAATGTATCTTGTGAGTTGAAATAAAACCATTTCTAATGTATTTTCAATGTTGAAGAATAAATGCAGAAAGTTATAAAATGAATATATTTCTTTCTTGTTTATTTTGTGAGTTATTTGCACCTCATCTCTATATTGGAATTCAGTTTTCCAGTGTGGTTGTGTTTTTCCAGTGACAAACTGGAAGAAAAAGTTGTGTTTATGACTTTGGACTTGAACATGAGATTACTTGTTAGAAAATTTTTGTTGGTTGTTGCCTTGCTAGGTGTTCTAATTGCCTTTTTATGTTTATAAATTTCCAGTGTGGTTGTGTGTTGACAGTGACAAACTAGAAGAAAAACTTGTGTTTATGACTTTGGACTTGAACATGAGATTACTTGTTAGAAATTTTTTGCTGGTTGTTGCCCTGTTAGGTGTTCTAATTGACATTTTTTGTTTATAAATTTCCAGTTGGTTAATCAATATATTCAAAGAAAATAGGGTATACCTAATCCTTTGACTTATGTAGATAAATAGGGAAGCCCGGTGCTTCAAAGCTCCTGCATTGTGCGGGGTTTGAGGAAGAGTTGGACTACTTGGGTCTATTGTACGCAGCCTTACCTTGCTTTTAAAACAAGAGGCTAGATGACCCTACTAATTGTATTCATGGATGATTGCCATGAGTGCATCTCTTAGTTCCAAGGGAAAATATAAGACCAGTTAAAATATTAAGTATAATAATTAGAGGATTTATTTCATAAAATACATAACATTATTGTTAATGTATTATTTCTAAGATCAGTTTAAACCAGTGCTGTAATATGGGCCATGCCTGAGTACATGGCACATTGGGACACAACACCTATATATGGGGGCCCAACTATTTGTATACTTTTATATCAAGTTTCTATATTCTTATAAATATATAGAAGTATTTTTATATTTTTATATTTCTAAAAATTGTTTTATTATCTATTTATATAGTTCTCTATATTAAGTTAGATTTTTTATTTTTATGTTTTTCTTAATGATCAAAATCAATGTTTTCCTTCCTCTTGATTAAGTACTAAGCTTTGTGAATAAACCACATTTTATTTTCATATTAGAAAGATTAGTACATGTATGGTTTCATCTGGGTTTACAAGGATCTAAAATTAAGAATTGTCGGGCATGCACTCCCTTGGTTCCGTTTGCCCCACTTTTTGGCATGGTTGCCCCATTGGACGGGTTTTTCTTCAAAGGCCGCATCCTCATCCCGCTCCCTAAGGGTAGGTGTGTCCTCAGCGAATTCCAAATTCCTTTTGATGAGGTTTTCTGCCACCAACAACTTTGGTCGTGAAGATGAGTGAGCTACTTCAAACTAGAATAGAATAAAACAAACGATTAGAATAACGTAAGATAATCAATTGTAGAGTTTTTGTTGTTGTGTCCTTGAGTACATTGTACCAATAAAGAAGAAGATGATCAATATCAACAATTACTTTAGATTGAGAGGGAATTGAAGTATTGGATATTATATATAAGTAGGACAATAGCCGGCCAGTCCCAACATTGACCATGCTCTTTGTTCATAATCTTTGTCTTTGTTTCCATTCCATTTGGAGCTCCTCCCATTCATGAAGCCACACTTGTTTGGATCTTTCTCTTGTTTACGTTCATTCAATTTGTATCTTAGCTGGATATGCCGGCCTTCAGTTCATCACCTTCTTTTCTTAATCCTTCTCAAATTCCCCTCTTTCATCTTTAATTTCATTGCATTCTTTCTATGCATTGTTTACTGTTTCTCTTTTTATATATCTTATCTCTTTGTTTATGCAACTAACAATTCTTAAATTCCAATGGGAATTAGAATGTATTTCTTTGTGTTTATGATTCTCTCTATGGAATGTGTCTTCTCTGCATTCATTCCTGCAGATAATTACCTCATAAACTGTGGTTCTTTGACTAACACAACTATAGACGGTCGAGTTTTCGCCTCCGATAGATTTTCACCGATGCTTTCGACCCCTAACGATATATCAGTGAACAGCACAGTAAACTTAGTCACCGCATCCGATGATTCAGCTCTCTACAACACTGCCCGGGTCTTCACCGGTCCCTCTTCGTACTTGTTTTCAATCCAAAAGAGCGGTAGACACTACATTCGGCTCTACTTCTTCGCCTTTGCACTACCAGACTACAACCTCGCCGCCGCAACATTCTCAGTTTCGACTCAATATCTCATCCTCTTGAACAACTTTCAGTCATCGAATTCTTCGGCTGCAGTGTTCAAAGAGTTTTCGGTGAACATAAATTCAGAGAAACTCATCCTTTTCTTCACACCATCAGGGAACTCTTCTCTGGCCTTTGTGAATGCAATTGAAGTTGTTTCAGTTCCTGATGATCTGATTGCAAACACTGCACAAATTCTCAATGCTGGAGGTAATTATTCTGCTTTATCATCACAAGCATTTGAAACTGTTTATAGGATCAATATGGGTGGTCCAAAGATAACCCCTAAAAATGATACTCTATGGAGAACATGGATTCCTGATGCTGAATTCTTAATCAATCCAAACCTTGCAACATTTGTGAGTTTTTCTAGACCAATTGACTACGTAGAGGGCGGCGCGACACGAGAAATCGCCCCAGATTTTGTTTATAACACCGCAACACGGCTAGCAGAATCATCGTCTATCTCCAATCCTATATTCAATGTGACATGGGAGTTCAGCGTGGATAAAAGTTCGACATACTTGATCAGGATGCATTTCTGTGACATTGTTAGCAATTCAACCAACCTTCTCTACTTCAGTGTGTACATTAATGCCATGTATGCAATTCAAAATCTTGATCTCTCTGAACGCACATTCAACTCTCTGGCAACACCGTATTATGTTGATTATATAGTTGTCAAATCAAACGATGCTTCGGAGAATTTTCGCATCAGTATTGGTCCTTCGGATATGCAGAATGTGTTGCATGATGGCATTCTCAATGGTCTTGAGATTATGAAGCTGAATTTCAACACCATTGATGCGGTTCAACCAAGTTCAAACAGCATCAAGGTTGGTATAATCTCTGGTACTGTTCTTGGAGCATGCTCCATTATAGCCATGGCTGGTCTCTGTATGGTGATCAAGAAGAAGAAGCTATTGAAGAAGCATAACTCAAGGACATGGGTGCCACTCTCATTCTATGGCGGCCGATCACACAGCACGACAAGCAAATCCTCTAATGGAACAAGTGCAAGCTATGGACAGTACTCAACCTCACAGCTTGCACTCCAATTCCCCCTCATTGTCATCAGAGAAGCAACAAACAACTTCAATGAAAACCGGGTTATCGGCATTGGAGGTTTTGGTAAGGTCTACAAGGGTATACTGAGAGATGAAACAAGAGTTGCAGTGAAGAGAGGCAATCCAAAGTCGCAGCAAGGGATCAAAGAGTTTCGTACTGAGATCGAAATGCTATCGAGGCTGCGCCACCGTCACCTTGTCTCACTAATGGGTTACTGCGACGAAGAAAAAGAGATGATCCTTGTCTATGAATTCATGGAGAAAGGGACACTCAAAAGCCATCTCTATGGTTCAGACCTTGTGCCCAATCTAAGCTGGAAGCAAAGGCTAGAGATATGCATTGGAGCTGCAAAGGGACTTCATTATCTTCACACAGGCCAAGCAAATGCTATAATTCACAGAGATGTTAAATCAGCAAACATTCTTCTTGATGAGAAGTTGTTAGCAAAGGTTTCCGACTTCGGTTTATCAAAGGCGGGACCGGAAATGGATCAAACACATGTGAGTACAGCAGTAAAAGGGAGCTTTGGATATCTTGATCCCGAGTACTTCAAGAGGCAACAACTCACAGAGAAATCAGATGTCTACTCATTTGGAGTGGTGTTGCTTGAAGTTCTATGTGCAAGGCCAGTGATAGACCCAACACTTACAAGAGACATGGTGAATTTAGCTGAATGGGCAGTGAAGTATGAGAAGAGAGGGGAGTTTGAGAAGATCATCGATCCCTGCATCGCCGGAAAAATAAAGCCTGACTCTCTGAGCAAGTTCAGGGAGACGACGATGAAATGCGTAGCGGAGTACAGTGTCGATAGGCCGACGATGGGCGATGTACTGTGGAACTTGGAGTATGCATTGCAGTTGCAAGAAGAAATTGCTAATGAGTTTGAGGATGAGAGTATTGATAGACTTGCACAACTTGCAGCTCAATCTAAGAAGAAGAATCAAAGTTTGGAGGAGTTTGATGTTTTTGGTGATCAGAACTTGCAAGATCCTTCCTTGAGCCAAACTTTCTCAGTGAGTAGGGTGTTCTCTCAGTTGATCAAGGCTGAAGGGAGGTGAAGTCATTGATTGATTCATTGATTCAGTCATGAGATTGAGCTTCAATGTTTGTTTGTTTGTTTTCATATCATTCAACATTATTGTTTGATGTTGTTAAGTTTGTGATTATGATGTTGATTGGAATAATTAAACGCAGATTAAACCTTTTTAAGAAAAACTCTAAACTCAATAAATTTTTATTTTAACAAGAGAGTTTGGAATTCTTGAGAGGAGGGAATTCTCAAGAGGAACCCCCGCCCTCCCAAGCACAGGTGGCAAAGCGAACAAAAATGGAGATGGCTCAAAACATGATGAAGAGACTTCTTGAGAGGAACCCCACATCCTATCAACGAAGGTGATGAGACCTTGACAATCTTATAAGCGGAGGGACTTGAAGGTTTAAGGACATAATCATGGGACCTCGAATTACTTGTTTTCTTTTCATCTTTGCATATAACCTAGTTGTGTATTAGGTGGTGGACGTACTTAATTTCCAAATCTAATGAAAATTATTGTGGTTTATCCACTTTATCAAATAATAATAAGAGTCTAGAAATTTTTTACTGTGATTTGATCATAAATTTAATGTTATTTGATTTTTATAAAAGCAATTCGAGATTGTAGTTGAGTCAAATTCCACCTCAACTCATGAGCTCAAATAAAGTACAGGGTTAGTCAAACCAATCTTAAGCTAAGCTCAAACTTAAATCGATTAGACCCTCTTAAGTCGATTAGATCCTCTTCTAACGATGACAAAGGTAACAATATCAATTTTTTTTTTTAAGGGAAATCACTCATCAGGAAGTGTCTTATATACTAAGGGAGGACAATACTGGGGTTGATCGCTTAACAAGATGGGTAAGATGTCAAACAAATACTTATACAATCATAAGCACTCAGAAAATACTGGGTTGGCTCGTTGGCTGAGAAAATTAGCAACATTTTATAGTTAAACAACAACTATATATATATATATATATATATATATATATATATAGGGATGAATCTTGTCTTGGTAGAATCTTTATTTATTCGATGGCCCCATTTTAGAGTATTTTTTTTATGGATGAGAAGATCTGCTAAAAATAAATTTACTGTCAATTTTCATCTGATTTGATAACCGTTTGGTCCTCCCACTTAACGGTTGAAATTCTGGACCGTTCAGATTCCTATAAGTTTTGATCCGTTAAAATGAAAACCCTATAAGTTCCCAAATTGTATGAAAATTGACAAGCTAACTTATTTTTTGATGATCTTTCCATCCATACAGTTGAAAATTATTCAAATACGCTCCGTGCCGGGATCATGTAGGAAATATACAATTTCCGGCCGGCCTGATGTAATCAAACCCCTATATATATATATATATATATATATATATATATATATATAATGAAATTTTTCATTAATATTGTGTAAATGAGTTGTGTCTATTTTCTAGAATAATCAATGCTCAAAATCAAAGTCAATCTAAAAATCAAAGCAAAGTTCTAGATGATCAGAGCCTTGGTCTTCAAACTACTTAATGAAGGTTGAAAATATTTTGGAAGTTCAAAGATCAAGCTTCCCTTTCAATATAATAGAGAGAGTGTGAGAAAGAGTTAGAAACCTTTTTACACTATTAATGAATTCATTCACACAAACAAAAGATTTCAAAGATATGAAGAAACAAATTTTATTAATTATAGTGATCTAGAATTAGCAGAGAAAGAGATTAGAGATTGTTCATTAATTCATGAAGATGAAGGATGATCCACAACATGAACAGTATTAGATCAACAAGACATAAGATGAATGAAAGAGACATACAATGCCATGAAGTAACAACCACCCTTGTGTCTCTTGCTATGAATACTTGGTTGTAAACTAGTTAAATTTTTTACTCCAATGGCACAACACCATCTTCTTGGTTTTGGCTATGCACTTCTTGGCTTTCATGATTATGCTCTCCTTCTCCTTTTTCTTCTCCATTGACAAAGGGTAGCTTCTTAGGTATCTTTGCCTTCCAGAGAAGTTCTCTAGCCTTGATGTCATCTCTTTTTCAGTATGATTAGAATTTCCACTATATAATAAAGAGAAAAAGTTTGCATGCATGTATATATATAACTAATTAGCCAAAGTTTACTCCTAATAAAACTCTAATTCTAATTCAGTTTGATCACGAAATATGAATAAAAAAAATCAATTCATAATGGTAAAATCATATTTACATCGATCATAAAACCCGAACCCCTCTGCTAATCTAATCGTAGCGCAAAACGGGAATCGGTAAATTAACTTTAGGCTCTCTCTGTTTATATAAGAACTTGGTAGCTTCACAATTAAGAGAAATTTAATTAGGTACTATATTCTTCTAATGCTTTGAGATAATTATTAGAAATATAATGATAACTATTAAAATTAATATAAGCAATTTTATGATGGTTATCCCAGAATTATGGATTTAAATGTTTTTAGAATTAATACTAATATTTCTATGAATTGTATATGAGTATCACTCTCCCAATACTGATACAAGAGGCCCACTAGCAGGGTAGGAGGCTTGGAGCTAATCTATCTATATCACTAAGTATGAGTAAATTAGTTGTAGATAATTTTGATTTAAAAAAAAACATATTTGTACTTTTGAAATTTTTTAGAAATTTGGATTTTTTTAATTTTAAAAATCATAACAACTACTCGAAACAACCTCATGGGGGCGCTTGTCAGTTTTGTCAAAAAAAAAAAAAAACCTACTTGAAACGACACGTTTTGATAGTTGTTTTGTTTTTTTACTAAGGTGACAAGCGCCCCCGAAGGATGTGTACGGGTTCGGCAGTGCAGGAGCACAGAGGCTCTATAGAGATCCGTTCACTTAATCCTCATTTTACAAGGGAGGAGATTTGAATCCGGGTCTTTCACAGGTTTATTACCCATCACTTAACAAAGAACCTTGGTACCAATAGACCTTTGTGACAGTTGGTACGTTCTAATAGTTGTTAATTGATGCAAATTATGATTATCTTATGTAATTATTATTTTTTTATAAATTGTTAACAATCGAAGAGACATTTGTTATTATATAACTATTGATTTTTAGAAAACCCCGAGCAATGCGATGGCGCCTTTCGACCCAATGACTTTGCTTCTACTATATTGATGCTTGCTCGCTACATCAAACTAAGATAGGTGAAGAAAATCAATGTCAATGTTTCGTATAAACTAAACATATTGTTTATTATCAAAATACTCTTATTTCGACTTAAGTGACTTTGCTTCTACCGAAGTGATGCTTGTGCTACATCAAACTAAGATAGGTGAATAAAATCAATGTGGATGATAAGTTTCATATAATTTATTTTCAAAATACTCCAATTTAGTTCTATCGACGAGATTGCAAGTGAGACCAAGTCCTAGCTAGCCACTCTTCTTACTTTCCACAAAGTGTGAACCAGTATGCCTCTCACAGGTCATTCAGCACATGGGATTTGCATTTGTTCCAAACATAAACAAAACCAACAAATCAGACAAGCTCTGCTGAATAAAATCAAACAAAAACTACTTTTCTAACACAAAAAGCAAACCTCAAAAATACATGATCAATTACCTTAACCATTAAGTACCAACTCTTTATCCAAACAACAATTCAATAAAACCAAATTAATATATATCTTGATGATCAAAACCTCTAAAAAACAGAAAAAATAAAACATAAATATTCAAACCACCCATTGCCATTGGTGGTATCCTCCTTGTAAAACAAGACTAGCAGATAAACATCTTCACCTAATTCCATTAACCCTTCCATACATAACCTTCTTTATTTACCAAAGAATTTGGCAGCCAAGCAAACCACCTTCATTATAATATTAATCCTATGAAAATCACTCATTCTAATAACCCACTTTTAGGGTTTCCCTTCTCTCTTTTCATTGGTCCATTTAACCACCATCACTTGTTTATTCCACTATATATATTCAAGTTCTAGGGTTTTGGCTCTCCATTCCAACTTCCTCTAAGACTACTACAATCCATGGATAAGCTTCCATTCTTCAAGAAGACTACTTCCATGGCTGGTAGGCTTCTCGGCCACCAAAAGCACGTCCACAACGAGAGCGAAACGCAAGTAATAGAGATCGGAACCATCGACGATACTCTCCCCATCTCCGGGGATGCCTTGCCGTCTTTTCTACTGTCTTTCACTGACCTTACTTACAGTGTCAAGAAGAAAAGGAAGTCACTAAATTTCTCACTCCTCCACCGCCGCTCGCCGGAGACACAGACAAAGAAGGTGGTGCTCGACTCGATATCCGGCGAGGCGAGAGACGGCGAGATTCTAGCCGTGTTTGGTGCCAGTGGCTCCGGCAAGTCCACACTCATCGACGCTTTAGCTAATCGGATATCACGCGAAAGCCTCAAGGGATCCATCACCCTCAACGGCGAGCCCCTCGCCGGATCTCTCCTGAGAACCATCTCGGCGTACGTCATGCAAGACGACCTCCTCTTTCCCATGCTCACCGTCGAGGAGACCTTGATGTACTCCGCCGAGTTCCGGCTGCCTCGGACCCTCTCCAAGTCCAAAAAGAAAGCCAGAGTTCAGTCCCTCATCGATCAACTCGGTCTCCAGGAAGCCGCCGGGACAATAATCGGAGACGAAGGTCACCGTGGAGTCTCCGGTGGCGAACGCCGCCGTGTCTCCATCGGCATCGACATCATTCACGACCCAATTCTCTTGTTCCTCGACGAGCCAACCTCCGGGCTGGACTCCACGTCGGCGTTCATGGTGGTGAATGTGTTGAAAAAGATAGCTCAGACCGGGAGCATAGTGGTCATGTCGGTGCACCAGCCAAGCTCTCGAATTCTCAGCCTTCTCGACCATGTCATCATCCTCTCCCACGGCCGCACCGCCTACAGTGGAACTCCCGGCCAAATGCCCACCTTCTTCTCCGACTTTGGCCGCCCCGTGCCGGAGAACGAGAACCCCTCCGAGTTCGCTCTCGATCTCATCCGAGAACTCAACCAAGCAGAAGCTCTCATAGAATTCAACAAGACATGGAATCACAAACACAAACAACAACCCATTCAATCGAGCTCCGAGACGACACCGATCTCCTTGCAAGCCGCCATCGCCGCCGCCAGCATCACTCGCGGCAAGCTCGTCTCCAAAGTGACCGAATTCGCCAACCCTTTCTACACCGAGACCGCCGTGCTAACAAAGAGATCATTCACAAACATCCGGCGAATGCCGGAGCTCTTCCTAATGCGCCTAGCCGCTGTGTTCATCACCGGATTCATTCTCGCCACCATCTTCTGGCGGCTCGATCAGTCACCGAAAGGAGCCCGTGAACGGCTCGGCTTCTTCGCCTTTGGCATGTCCACCATGTTCTACACCACCGCCGACGCTCTCCCCGTCTTCCTCCACGAGCGCTACATCTTCATGAGGGAAACAGCCTACAACGCCTACCGCCGCTCCTCCTACGTCTTATCCAACGCCATCTCTGCCTTTCCTGCACTAGTGTTCCTGTCGATTACTTTCGCCGTCACTACATTCTTCGCCGTGGGGCTCGCAGGAGGCTCCGGCGGGTTCTTCTTCTATTTCATCATGATCTTGGCTTCATTCTGGGCCGGGAGCTCCTTCGTCTCCCTCCTCTCCGGTCTTGTGTCTCAGGTGATTGTTGGATATGTGGCAGTGGTGGCGATTCTTTCCTATTTCCTTCTCTTCTGTGGGTTCTTCATCAACAGGAACAGAATTCCGAGGTATTGGATATGGTTTCATTACTTGTCACTGGTGAGGTATCCATACGAAGGAGTGATGCAGAGCGAGTTTGATGATCCTATGAAGTGTTTTGTTAGAGGGACTGAGATCTTTGAAGGGACGCCGCTGGTGGGGTTGACGGAGGCGATGAAGTTGAAGGTGTTGGGGGCGATGAGCAATGCGTTGATGGTGAATATAAGCAGTGAGACGTGTGTGACGAGCGGGAGGGATGTGCTTGAGATGCAGGGGATCACTCAGTTGAGTAAGTGGAGTTGCTTGTGGATCACTGTGGCTTGGGGGATCTTGTTTAGGGTTCTTTTCTATTTTGCTCTATTGTTGGGGAGCAAGAACAAGAGGAGGTAGAGGGAGGGAGTTCAGAGTTGGTTTGGTTGGTTCAACTTGTTTTTAGGGTTGTTTGATTGCTTGTGGGTTTTAAGAGTATTATGAATAAGTGAATAACTCCATTTGTTGAAGAGATAAGAGGATGGAGAAACACAAGTATAACTAGTGTTGTGTTTTGTTTTGTTTTTTATCTAATAGGATGTAAAAAAAAAGGGTGCATACCCATTTTTTTTATTATTTGGAGTAAAATGTAACACAAACACACACATTTACCAAGGATTATTATTATTATTTTCTGAGAAATTGTAGGATTGGTTTAATTAAATAAGTTTTTTTTTTTAAGTATACCATGAAAAATGTCACAAAAATGGGAGGAAGATGAGCATCATTCAGTGACAATGCTCCACGAGGTTATAAAAAGAATGAAAGAGCGAATATAAGAAAGACCGAATTCCTTTTGTCTAGTATAATCAACTCAAAACCCGCTTCTAATTTCTCCTTTCCTTGCTAACTTGAGCATCGAAGCTAATATTGAACACGAGCATTTGCCACCTTACATATTGTCTTTGCATATCCTGCTCCAGACAAGGGGTAACCTCAGACGACATGTTTCTAAGAGAAGATCGTTACTTTGAAAGAATAACACGCTCACAACTAGAAAATATTTTTTCTCAATCATAAGTTGAGTTCAACTAAAACTCATCTTACTAGATGATCATCATGATCGGTCCGGATCTCCATAAAAAAACATATCTCCAAATCAACACCTTTTATTATTTTGGAGTATAATTTAACACACATTTACTTGGGTTTTTTTTGTTCTAAAATATTGATATTGAATGTATACCCCATAAAAATTATAATTGTGGGTGTTAACCCACTGTAATCCTATGAAAATACCATTATATATTTTATAAATATACCCTAAAACATTCATTTAATTATGAATTTAAAAATATGGCCTTAAAAAATACATAATTTAAAATAATTGAAATTTGTTAGGTTTACAAGAGAGATTCTATTAGTCATACAAAAAAAAATTTGAGTTGACTACATTTCACACATTTTACAAAAAGAGATATGGACAAAAATAAACATAGGAATGCATCTAAAATTATAATTTTTTCAAGAATATATACCCTAATTTTGAAAGATATACATACAATTTTTTCTAAAATAAAATAACATGTTCATAATATTAAATTATCCATATTTCCTAAACAATATAGAACATATGGTGAATAATGTGAAAAACAACTCAAATTTAAAATAATAAGTTAATTAATCAATAGAAAACTATCATCACTAATTGTACTAAAACAAGTCAACCCAGCTGTTTAGGTGAAGCACCCATCAAACATATCTCAATATTCATGACTTGGAATATAGAGCATTGACATTGTGCTTCATAGTCACATCCAGAACCAGGAAAGAGTCTACATTGCCTTCCAACATTTAACATGCAACTTAGCCTGATTGGTGCAAGCATTATCAATGCCATCTAACAAGAAACCAACAACCACTATTTTTATCATAAATGTTGACAGGAACTATGAACACTAAGCAAAGACAAAGTGGAAGACAAAATTTCCACACTAATTGGAAATCCAGATTGCTTCAGAAGCTCTTTTCATATTATTGAATCTCAAGAAACATATGGCTGTTCATCAATCAAATCAAAGCAATTAAATGCATTTGATTCATGAGTTCTTACTTCAAACCAAAGCAAAGCAAATACTGTTCATCAATCAAAGCATAGCTATAAAGTCAGATTAGAACTTTGCAAGCATTGCCAACATTAACTAGTAGTTCATATAAATCATCCAAGCTCTAATTTTCTTCTAGAAATTCACATAAAATAGTTTTTTTCTGATAAACACTGCAATAGTTTCATAAAAGAACAGTAATTGCATACATAGATCAGTAGAAGTTGCAATTCTGAGAGCCAACAATCAAAAAGATGGAACCTTGAATCAAACCACATTGACACTTCTTGACAGCAAGACTTTCTCCCGATCGGAACTCTAACCACCGAAGCCGTAAAGAGTGCGGCCTTGGCGTTTCAGAGCGTAGACAACGTCCATGGCGGTGACCGTCTTCCTCCTCGCGTGCTCCGTGTACGTCACAGCGTCCCGGATCACATTCTCAAGGAAAATCTTCAGCACCCCACGAGTCTCCTCATAGATCAGACCGCTGATGCGCTTCACTCCGCCACGGCGAGCGAGGCGGCGAATCGCCGGCTTGGTGATGCCCTGGATGTTGTCACGAAGAACCTTGCGATGGCGCTTCGCCCCGCCCTTGCCTAAACCCTTGCCTCCCTTGCCACGGCCCGACATTGTTGATCTCCCAGTTGGGATTGGAAACCCGGAATCGAACAAGAAAGAGGAATTAGGGCTTTGATTTCGACTTGAAAGGGATGGGATTTGAAGGTATTTATTGGTGGGATGGAGAAGAGGATGATGGCGGGGAGGATCCGAGAGAGCTTCTGAAGCTGCTCCTCACCGTTCATCTTTACACAATGAACGGCTAATAAGCAGTGACACTATTCTCCCGGATTGATTACGTGGCAAGGAGATACGGGCCATGAATCATGTGCCACGGACATGATATATATATCTCTCTCTCTTAAATGGGGTAGTTAACTCTAATTTTTTTTTTCTTTAATATAAAAAAACACTGAAATTTTTGAGAAAAATAAGAGAGCTTTCTACTGACATGGATATATGTAAAATTACCTACATAATATATATCCATACAAACTTTTCTCTCTGTAAATTAAGTAATTAACAACTTCTCATCCAATTATTCTGATTATTTTCTCAACCATCCAAAAATTATGCAAAATTTTGGGATGATAAGATCAAATCCCCAAATTGAAATACATCTAAAACACATCAAACTCTGGAAACACAAACAAGAAAAAAAAATTATTCAGTGTTTGTTGCTGAAAGTCATTAGCAGTTTAAAAAGTGGGGAGAAAAGATGAAGGATTTAACAATGAATTTGATCAGCTTGAAAGGGTTTTGAGATCCTCATTTGCAAGAAGGGGAGGCACAACCAAGGCTGGCTGTACAATGAAACCAGCTTCTCTACATGCCTTTTCAAGAAGCTTGACTTGCTCTGGTCCATCAGGACAGAATGCAACTACAGCTCCACCACTGCCTGTAAACTTTGCAGCGGCTCCAACGCTACGGGCAGTCTCGATCATCTTGATGTTTAGGGAACCTAGGGCTTCATCTCCAAACATTAGCCTGGAGCAAATATAAAACATTGAACATCAATTGAAAATGAACATTGACCAACAAACATGTTAAATGTAGTAACAACGGTCCAATCAATGAATCTTGTATAATACATCACATCTATAATTCAGCATGGTTGGAATCGTTGGATAGATGCAAAAGGCCTCTTCTTTGATGAGGTTAGTGATCTCAGAAAAGGCATTTCAAAACTAATTTCATCTCTGTATTTCAAGCAAGGAATAAGGAATGTTATAGAATACAAAGATGATGCCCAATGAACTGTGCACCATTGTTTGTTTACCTCCGGAGATCAAAGTTGCGGTTCATTAGCTTCGTCAGTTCAGTATAATTTTGTGCAAGCAAAGCTTCTCGGCCATCCAGAGCTATCTCTGCAACTTCTTTCATAGATGATATTATAAATTCATCTCCTTCTAGCCACCTCTTCCGAACTGTGCTATGCACCTAGAATTAAAAGAAGGGAATGAAAAATACTGAAATTTACAATTTACACAAGTCTAAAAAGATTCTTGTACAAGCATTACATTATGGAAAATAGGGTCAGAAACCACACAATATTTTATGAATTTTTCTTCAGGATAAATCAAAATATTAATAGCTGTCAATCATGTACACCAATGGGCTTGCCAAAAAAACTGCTGCTTGAAAGGTTTAATGATCAGTTAAATATTCAAGAAGAAACTATCTGGCATCATTTTCAATAGGCAAGTTATTATCTAACATCTTGCGTATGCTAAAGCTGGATGATGGAAAATCTAGATTTCAAAAACTAATAACAGTTTGTGACCAGAGCTCTCATCAAACAGATCAATAAAAGTTTGGTCTCAGCTCACTAAAATGAATGATGGTCAATAGGAAGAAACTCTACGATTGTTGAAGAGATGTGAGGAATATCCACAGGCATAAGCTAATGTTGTTTGTCAAGAATCCCAATGCTAAATTTCTGGATTCTATAACCACATCTCCCCTCCATGATTCATTAACAAGCCTAATATTAACAATGGTTGCACTTAAGGTAACTAAATCGGTCTCATGAGAATTTCAAAGTGTTTCAGACTGCCTCAAAGCAATTTAGGGTTAACGTTTAGTTTCTTGGGTTTATGGAGATCTACGCAAAATTGAGAAGCAAAGATAAAGGGCAGTTAACCAACTTTCACAAGGAAAGTTGGCTAGCCCATTCTCTCTCACAAGGAGAAGTTGAGGGTTCGAACCACACATGTGGCATGCTTTCTAGTGGCTTATCAACATTTATAAAATAAAAAAAAGAAGAAGAAGAAGAAGAAGAAGAAGATAAAGGGCAGTTAAACTTTTGTAGATTGGAATGTAAAGTCAACACGGCCCATCAGATTCCAGCTCACTAACACCTCATCCACAATACAAAGCACCTCTATAGAAAAGGTTTTAAATCACCACAAGTTCATGCATGCCCAACTAATGAAGAAGAGAATCTAATGATGAAGAAATAATGTTTCTTTGACCAAAAGAGATTGCAAGAATGGCATGATTTAGGAAAAGATGAGCAAGAGTTTCATGGAAGACCAACCTTTCCTGAGTCACTTGGATTCTCTGCATAAATAAGATGGAGAGGAGGGAGAAGGCTGATATCCATAGGTGTGTACTTGCCATGTCCGAACTTATCCAAATATTCCTTGCTAAAATCCTGAAAGTATAGAACCTGATAAGTATACCAATCGAAGCATGAAGCTTTCCAACACAGAACTGAAGTAGCTCATGATAATGTGTTTCCCACTTAATAAGTCCAAAACTAAATACCATATAAACATAAGTCCAAAACTAAATACCATATAAACAAGACCACCATAGACTTGTGCAACCCGATCTTGAAGACCAGCAACAATCCCAAGTTCTTTCTCTGCACCTAGAATCAGTTCAGGCCTGATTTCAACTTTTATGAGGTGTCTGACTTTGTAGAAATCAAGAAGGCAGTTCAATGCAGCACAAACAATTGCACTAGAACCTGAAAGCCCTGTCTGAAAGGTCAAAACAAATCATTGCTTTAAGCAAATGCACATTGATTTTGTTAACTGCTAAACAAACTCATCATCATTTTGCCATGTGTAGCTCAATTAAGCAATCTTTACGAGTGATACAAAAATTTTACCTGGCGAGGAATATTGGTGTCATAAGAAAGTGTAAAATTTTCCTCCTTTAACTCAATGTTATGATCAGAACAATAATTGTAGAATACTTTACAAATCGCCATAAGCAAGCGGACACCACCATAATAACCTTCACTCTGTATACGCTTAACCTGCAGACTATCACTAGTCAGACAGTACATTTATACCGAAGAAGTGGGAGACTAATAGGTATATGTTCTGATTTTAAAACTTTTCACTAAACTATACAAAGCACACTTTATAAAATGGGAGATTAAATGCCACAGGTCCCTGTTGAACCAAAATTTTAAAATCATCACAACCACTTCTGCAATAATATTGTTCAGTCAATGCCTCAAATAGAATAGAACAAAAGCTTGTACAAAGGTATGAATCTATACATGTGCTTGTATAAAGGTATGAATCTATACATGTGCTTGTATAAAGGCATGGATCTATGAATTTGCGAACATTAATGAATATAAATACATCAGGCATTGTCACCAAGAACGATAAGATAATCAGAGAAACTTACAAATCCTAAAACACAGATCTCTACATAGAACAATCATCACAAAAAAAGGAGATCGGAAATAGAATAAAAATGAGAGAGCTCTGATCTACCACAGGTTTTAAGATGGGAGATCATACGGCTTGTCCGATGGAGGAGAAGGAGACGAGATCATGGACGGGGTGTGGTTGGATGACAAGATCCCGCGAGGGTTCCAACCGGACGGAGGCCCAGAAGTTGCCGAGGGAGAAGGAGATGGTCCGGCCGTAGTAGACATCGCTAGGGTTGCCAAGAAGCCCTATCCGCGCGTACGCCTTGTGCTCGATGGTCGTCGCCATTGGCGACGCCAAGGATACCTCGGGTTTGCTCCTCTTTGTCGCGCGCTCGCTTATGCCGGCGTCTCGGGCTTCTCGGCTCATCATCGACGCTTTGTCTCTTTCTATATTACCGAACACACGCAATGTAGGACCCACACTCAGTACTGACGTATATAAATTATAGGTCAAATATCCTATTTAGTCCCTCTATTATTACGATTTGTCCATTTGAGTCCCTCTAATATAAAACATGTTTTTTGATCCCTTTAATTTTACGTTTGTATCTTTTAAATCCCTCCCTTTGAAGTTTATAGGGACCAAAAAGACCTAAAAAACATAAATAAATGGACCAAAAAAGTTTGTGAAAGGATTTAAAAGACACAAACGTAAAATTAAAGGGATCAAAAAGGAATGTTTTATATTAGAGGGACCCAAATGGACAAATCGTAATAATAGAGGGACTAAATAGGATATTTGACCTAAATTATATTGATTCCAAAAACGATTTATTTATTGGCAAAAGCGAATATTTTGTTAAAATTTGACTAATTCTGACATCAGCATCATGACTGCAAAGTGCAAACTTATCCATTATGCATTATTTTTCGTAATTAATATTTTTTAAGCATTTCTCAAATTATAAATAAATAAATAAATATTAGCTTTAGAAATATGTTGTAAGAACAAAATTAATATTGTTAATTAGTAATTGATTAGAGAGTTGGTGCTATATAAATATCAAACAACATTTTTTATAATTTAAACTTACTGATCAATTTATCATATTATACAAATCTTCGAATAATTTCAATTTTTACATAAACTTCCAAAAAATCCTGTGAACATCCAATATCCTAACCAATTAAAATATAATAAAGATTTTTATTAAGAAAATCAATCTGTGGAAAACATGACTATATAACTAGTTAACTGAATAAACTTCTGTAATTTCATATTTATTTTAATTTATCTTTTAAAATTACTCCACCCAAATTCTAAAATGCAATGGTTAACACAAGTAAACAGTAGCAAAGAGAAGAGACCAATAAGGCCAAGCTTAACCAATGTCCAGGTAGAAAACTGTCCTTATAGAGTCACTGATAACAAGCAAAGTAACAACACAAATAAATACTAGAAACTCCATGCAAATTATATAGTCAATGAGACTTTCAGAATGCAAGATAGCAGCTGCAAGATTAAGTTGGTAATTTATTTTGTTCATGCAATTGTACTGCATGTCTTCAGAAAACAAGACTGAATGGATCAGTCCTGAGGAGACTCGCTTCCTCTGGGAGATGCCTGGTTGCCCTCGTCTCTATCATCCATTGGGCTGGCACCACGGCCATTGGTGTCGGGGCTGCGGTACCTCATCGGGCTCCGGCTGTTCTCCCTCCTAGGGCTCTCACTGTAATCAGACCCATTGCGCTCCACCTCAGGTTGTCTGTGGTCCTTGGCTGGTGGGCTAAGCCGCCCTCTTGGGCTCTGGCTGCCAACAGGTGAGGCGCTGCGGCTACGACTACGGCTAACACTCCGCCCCTTGGTTGGCGGTGGGCTCTTTTTCGGCACAGGGCTCCTGCTATCTCTTGGGCTTCTTGATCTTCTCTCATCTCTTTCAGTGCTGCGCCCAGATCTCTTCGGAGGAGGGGTCCTTGATCGGCTGCAAAACACCCAAAAAAAGAAGATATTTTGTAGTGTCAACCAATAATAATATGAACTCAAAACTGAACCAAGGGGTTTTTATTTCTGTATAAAAAAGACAGGGCAAATGATTGAAAATGTGCATTTTTGCCATCATTCACATCTACAACGAAAACCTTACCTGTAGCTACGGCTCCGACTGTAGCTTCTGCTTCGGCTCCTGCCACGGTATGGGGATGGTGAACGAGAATAACTCCTGCCACGCCTGCGAGCGAATGTTAATATGGCTGATAAAATGAATGCACTGGTTCAAAGTACTCTAAAAATGGGGTGCAGACATAAATGGGACTCTATGCAGGAAGAGTGCAATAAGATAGGCTCAACAAAAAAAAATATGGTTCAAAGATGAGGAAAACAGACTTGAGATTCTTTGGACTGTTCTGGCAGTTGCGCTCTATGTGTCCTCTTTCTCCACAGCGATAGCATTTGTTTTTCCAGTCTCCAGCTTTGCAATCTCGAGCCCAATGGCCATCAATCCCACAATTGAAGCAGCGACCTGATCCAGGAGGGGGCCCTCTTCCCAGATATTCACGGGAACCTCTTGGTCCCTACATCCCAATTACATTAGTGAAGTACACAGGGCAGAGAAACTAAAACATAATTGCTTGGAAATTCTAAAACAATTAAAGAAAAAAAATTCAATTATGAATGTAAAACTAAATTTCAGAGTAGGTCACATACCCCCCTAGCAAATTCCACAATAATGCGACTTCCATCGAATTCCCGGCCATCCAAGCTGTATCTTGCATCATCAGCATCCCTTGGATCGCTAAACTCCTATAGATGTGCAGAAAGGGAAAGAGAAACACAACACAATAGGATAAAACAGCAAAGAGAGAAAATCAATAACAAAATTATTCTGTCGCAAAAGAAATATGCAACAGCATCAAGGAGCCGATAAAAATAAAAGATGGTCCACAACAACAGAAAAACAATAATGAGAAAAGTGTAAGGAATACTTACAACAAAGGCAAAGTCATGCTTCATATCCACGTCTCGTACTCTGCGGAAATGGTTGCCAGAAATAGTAAGCCCATCATGACTTTAAGTTCCGAAGTGAATGATACTTCGCCCATCAGAGAATAAAACACCACTTCGTGATTGTTGCGATTTCCAATAAAAACATGCAATAACGTTACAGAAAGAATCGCCAAAGTCTATACATTGCAAGAATGGCCACCAATTGCACCAAGGGCACCCTCTCACCATATAGACCTCCAGGCTGGGCAAAAGCCCAACAACCTTCAACAAGATCATTCGAGTTAAAAACACAACACCCGGGGTCTATAAGATAATTTAAAAAAATAATGTGAACCCAAGCACAGAATGCTGGATTGGCAGCGAACCATTCATCGGTCGACCTAGTTACCCTAACACTTTCGCCCGGTCTAAGGTGCCCATTAAAAACAAGTTCACAGTAGAAAACCATGCTAACTGGTTTTAATAAGACATTTAGCTTTTGTTAGACTGACAAACATGATGAACAAGTAAAAGCCTCAAAACAACTATTTAATTACTTCACCCAATACTTTAAAAAAAAACAAAACAGTAACACAGTACCTTCCATATCTGCTGAAGAGGTGCTCTAGATCACGAGAGCGGGTGCGCGAGGACAAGCGCCCAACATACAATCTTGTGTTGCCATATCGATCATCATAGCGAGGCATTTCTGCACTGGAAAAAGTATAAAAATTAAATCAACGCAAAACCAGCAAATGATGAATAGAATACACTAACTGATACACAAAACTGAGCAAAGCAAACTGGCAGTAAAACCAAGGAAAAGAACATTGTCATATACAGTCGATCACTTGTTAGACAAAATCATAATAATCCCATCAAATTTCAAAAACCATAGCATAAGCTAGTAAAGTGAAAACTTCGCCGCACACAGGAAATATAAACTTGCACTATGATCAATAAGGTCAATTCACGAGAATAAATCATCAATCAAGTGAAATTAAAGCACTTCATCAATAAGACTCACATGTTCCTCTTGGAAATGTGTTCAAATTAAAGTTTGCAAACAGTGTGTGTGCTATACTTCAGCAAACACACAATTACAAAAGTTCACCAAGCAACTTTTGCAAAACCATTGGTTTAACATTTCATCACTATTCACAATAAAATCAGGACAAAAAAAAATGAGCAAGTTTAAGCTAAAGCCTGCTTATCCTGATATACGATCAGCTGAAGCTATACTACCATATAAAAAAGAACAGAAACCTACAGGATTGTTCAATTGCCAATCTATAAATGCCTTTTGAACTTCTCGGAAATTAATGAGACAAAGATGGTGCTTAAATTAAATCACCAAACTGGAACTAGAGAAGAAAACAAACAAACAGAAGGAAAAAGTATTATCAGGTCTAAAACCATTAGAATATACAGCAAACACAGTACAATAACATAATAAATATTGAGGAGTAACTCTGGAAGAATAGAAATGCTTCCGTTCAATTGTTGGGAAGAAAACATCAAAAAATAAATAAAAAAAGCATAGTGTAGAGCGTCTAACAACAACTTTTCTTGATAATTTCGTACAGAAATCATTCAAGCCTTCAACGATTCAGCAATTCAAAAATCATAAATTTTATTTTACAGAAGGACAAAAAGAAGGAATTAAAAAGAAAACCTCAATTTGGAATCCCTACCAAAAATAACGATATTAAAATGCCACTTCAACCACGAGATCTAACAACACCACATCAGATCCATAGGCGGGGATAATAAAAAAGTGGAAAACTTTTCAAAATCGCTCAAAACAAAGATAATTCAACATGATCCATCGAATTTCTCGCATAATTAAGCAATCAAGAAAAATAAAGAGAGAAGAACACAAGAACCAACCTCAAAGATAAGAATATTTGAGAATCAAAGAACTAGGGGTGTAGATCGAGGACAAGAAGCCATACCAGGGAGATCAAAAGTCGAAGGGAAACCCTAGACTCGCTTCAAGGCTGCGGAAACCGAAGGATGAATCCAGAACCCCCTTTTGTAGTTTATATAGTCATCTGAATATGTTTGGACGGCTGAGATTCCTCCTACCAAATCAACGGCTTTGATCACCCCGCTCTCGTTAGCCGTGAGTCTTATATAAAGAAGAAAACTATATGGTTATTAAACCATACGGTTTCGAATTTATATAAATATGATAATTTTTTAACATAATTGAGTGAACTCGTCTATTGATCTATTTAAATCTAACAGTGTTAATTATTTAATAATCTTTATTTTTTTTTAATTCATGAGTTATGAAGAATAAAATACAGGTATCAATGTCAAAATTGACATATGAAGTTGTTTTGTTCATACTATATAATAAAAAATATATCAAAATAATTTTTTTGGTTAACATTTATTTTTAAGTATTTTTTTGTCATATTTCTTATTATTTAGTGTGAACAAAACTCGTCTTTTGTATCTTGTCAATACTTTAAGCTTAAGGGTCCTCAGGATCCACACTCCACTCAGAGTTTAATTGATAAAATATAAAATGTGTGGTGGTTGCTAGATGATCAGATAGGAGACATCATGAGTTTGGTGCGCTCTCCGAAAGATGTTGTCCTAAGAGGCGACAAAGCGTCAGCTTTGGGGTCCTTTTTCTTATAAAGGAAGTGTGAGGATTTCTCCTTGGATTTTCTTTGCTTAAGTTAATGAGAGGTAATGACAAATGGAAGGAAAATGAAAGAAGATGAAAGTTACAAAGGTAGAGGATGAGAAGAGAGATCTCAATGTAAGAGATAAATTCCCCATGAGAGAGTGATCTGATATTTGTTAACCGATATCTGTTAAAACTTGACCCATAACTGGTGAACTAGTTTAATCATATCTTACAATTACAATTAATAAAAAAATACATATTAAAACTTCACTTATACAGCTCTTTATATTATATTTCATAACATAACTAAATTTTGTGTGTTTTATATTTATTTTAAATATTTGTTTGTCATTTTTTATATTTGATATAAACAAAATTTAACTATGACCTATTTGGTTCAGCTTTTGGGAAGTCCATAAGCAATTTTTTATAAGTTGAGCGGTTTTGAGAACAAAAAAAATCCTTTTTTTTGTCTTTTTAATAAGTAAAAGCTATAAAAAAACCCAAAAAAAATGGTTCTTTTGAGAAGCTAGTGGTTTAAAGCTTTTGGAAAAAATAGTTTTTTCAAAATTGTTTTGGGATCATACAATTACTAAAAACCTTTAGAAATATATATATATATATATATATATATATATATATATATATATATATATATTGAGATCATATCAAAACACCCTTATGATCATATAATTACTAAAACTTACAAACTATAAAAATATTTATGGATTAACATATCCAAACACAAAATATACAAAAGCCCTTAACTTATTATGAAATCCCCATTTTCCAAAAGCACTATCAATTTGACAAAAAAAAACACGCTAGTTCAAACGGGTTTGATGTATCTAACTTTTTTTTTTTATTGTAAGTGGATAAATCACAAATTATTTATCAAGATAGTATGAGTTCATTACATTGCTCGTACAAAGATAAAAGAAAAAACAACATTGGAGCTAATATTCCCCTATATGGGATGTTGTCTCCCTCTTTCTCGAGTCCCCCGTGTGCATGCCTCATGCCCTGCCTTGAGTTGGTGGAGAGATGTCCTCGAACGCATCCCTGCCCCTTATGTCTGCCCTGATGACACCGAGGTGAATTTCATACTTCGCTTCACTAAGTATCTCGCCTCCTCTAGTTTAAGTCGTTGGAGTTACATCCAAGCCAAATTGAGCGAGCCCATTCTTTCTTTTTCCAACACTAACTCTAAGAGTCATTAGCCTTGTCGCTAAGCCTTCATTCAAAAACCAACCAAGAGAGTATGAGAAAATAAATGTCACGTGTAATTTTTTAAAAAACACATTGTTTATCTTGAAAATACCTTCTATTTCTTTCACCTAAAATACTCAAAGTGATTGCCATAATGACAATATCACATCCGCCTCTCAAGGTATCCACACCCCCTAGGACGTGGCCCCAAAACCCCAAAGGACTTGCTCGACGGTTCCCATTGTTCAAATTTCAAATAGATTCCAGAAGTGAATATCCAGATTTAAGCTGTGTAGGGACATAAGATGAGTAGATGATTCACTAATTCATCCCCTATATCACACAAATAGCATCCTGTGCTGTCCTTTCTCTAGTTTCTTTTTATGCAGGTTGTCTAGGATAAGGATCCGATTTTCCTTTACCAACCAAGCAAAAAGTTTAACCTTCAAGGAGCATGGTTGCTTCCATAACATGTTACTGAGATTAGGGCCGACAAATGATCAAGTTGTTCGTGAGCAATCTGGGATTAGCTTGGTAAAAGCTTGAGATCGGCTCAAAATTTTGAGCTTTCGAACTGAGCTCGAGCTTCAATTTTGAGCCGAGCTCGAGCAGAGTCGAGCTCGATCAAGCTCAGCTTGAAAGCTCGAAATTCAATATTAATATATTAATATATAACATAAATATTAATAAATACTAATAAATAATATAATATATGAATAAAATATTTAATATTTAGTAAAATACATAATATATAATATAAATATTTAATTTATAAATATGTTTGTAATGTCGAGCTAAATTGAGCCAAGCTCGAGTTTTCAAAATCATAATTAAGTTCTTAATTTCGAGTTAAATCTAACTCGAGTTTTCGAAATTATAATCAAGCCGAGCTCGAGCAAATATATCTGAGCTAATTTCGAACTAGGATATTTCGAGCCGAATTCGAACTAGGCCCCTACCTCTATTATGAAACAGTACAATGACTTAACTTTGAATACTTTGACTTATGTATCTACTTGGCCTCCAATATTTATCAAGGGGGATTTATGATTGGTGTTGGGATTTATTAATGGTAAACTAACCACAATATATGGAATAACAAAACAATATTTTTAATAAAACAGATTTATTTAATCAGAATATTGTGAGTTTTTTTTTAAAAAAAGGCCGAAATTCCACGCAATGAAATATCATCTTCTTTTAATTTAGTTTTTTTATATTGAAAATAAATGAAAACACACACACGTTGATAATCGATTAAAGAAATTATTTGGATTATGAATTGAATTTAAAAATAGCCCAAAATATGTGGTAGTTTTCAAGTGGGTCCCTGGGTAGTTGCTTATTTACGAATGCGTAGCGCGATCGGATATCGTTATCATAACACGCAAACGCGTCACTGTGACGCGTGTCTAATAGCGGCCCCTCGTTCTCCTTTTCCCTATAAAAAGCAAATAAAAGAAACATATTCCTCGTATTTTTGGTTTCGTTCGCTCACCCAATTCCCCATCCGCCATCGTCGAAAAACCCAGTGAGGTCTTTCCCAATTTCTTCTCTTTGCTTGTTTGATCATTATTTGTTCTGATCTGATTGCATGCTACTGTTTTTTTTTTTTTTTCTGCGAGTTATTTTGGTGGATTTTACTTGTTTTGATGTGCATGATTTGGTAATTTCTTGGATAATTCTTGTTTGTAATTTGGAGCGTGAGTTTTCGTTAGGGATTCGACAATAGATGAATTATCTTCATCTTTATGGAGATGTTGAGGGGATAATTATATGGCACGTCTTGGTTCATTTAATTGGGATCATGAGTTTTGGTTTGGTATTCGACATATATGAATTATTTTGAGTTGTTTGATATTCAGTTTAAAAAGTGAAAGAAATGATCTTGAGCTGTATATGTGATGGGATAGGAAATGTTTGGTTTAATATTTAATATTGCTAAAGAATCAAGAAGGTTTGGATGTGAAGATCATAAGAATGCCTCAATGATAGTTTAATAGAACACATGCTTTTCTTACTCTTTTGCCAGATGGAAAGTCTAGGAGTTTCAACTTTAGTGGTAAGAATTAATTAGTGGCATGTATCGTTTTTCCACATTTATTCTGATGCTTATTTGAACTTTCCAGTAGTTGTTAATGTTGTTTTGCAAAGGAGAATCATGTTGTTCCTAGTGACTTTCAAATCAATTCGTGGCAAAAGAGATTATAGTAATATCCAGATAGTATATGTCATCTGAAGGCTAATGTGGAGCATATTTCAATGAAATGCATTCATGAATATGTGTGCTCATCTTGTTTGAACATTGAGATGGAATATCTAATTACTAATTCGTGAAATCGAAGATAGAGATTGG
The DNA here is from genome assembly GCA_026586065.1 of Dioscorea zingiberensis. Taxonomy (NCBI): domain Eukaryota; kingdom Viridiplantae; phylum Streptophyta; class Magnoliopsida; order Dioscoreales; family Dioscoreaceae; genus Dioscorea; species Dioscorea zingiberensis. The sequence continues at coordinate 1,635,984 of CM048818.1, read as the reverse complement.
CGTATAAAGAGTAAACTGTTAATTACCAATTGAAAGTAAGACACCATTTTGGCATTTGAGAAGATGAAAATAAAATTACGGTGAATGTGTGAAAAGCTAAAGGGAGAGATCTAGTCATTGATTGAATGAGAATCAAATACAAGCAAAGATGTAAACTGCTGGGTAACTGATTGGTATGCTTTATATGGTGCCATAGGATGCCTGGGTGAAGATACTTTTTTGATTTCTGTTCAAAACTATGACAGATCTCTTCAAAATAAAAATAAAAATAAAAAAACTATGACAGATAATTTTGGAAAATAGAGATGGAATATTTGAGGAAGTTTGTCTCATTACTGTTAGCAGTTCTTAACAGGAAAGAATGACTTGTAAAGGATTTCTTTGCCTGATGTTCAATTAATGGGATGTGCTGCAGTTGTCACGGTTTGCTAATTGTTTCTAGTTTTTATTTGGTAATTGAAGTTAATTGTTTATAGATACGATTTGACATTATATCTAATTGTATAATGGAGTTCCATTAGTTTGTGTAACATTGGCACTGGGTGAAGCAAAGTACTTAAACTGCAGGATAGCTTGGTCAGTGTAGTTCTAATGTTTTATACAGGTCTCCCAAGAAATAAGAATGTCGACTAAATTGATTCAGATAACTTGTATAGGTGCTTCTCTAATTGTAACATGATGATGTGGAGATACACTTGTTTGCCTTTCACTGTTGAGGAGTTATCCAAATACATTGCTTTGTTAATAGATTATTGACGATTTGCATCTTTCTAGTGATTGTATTTTGCTTAGTAGAATCTAATGTATGAGATGTTGAGACTATCATCAGGTTTAGGCTCACAACTTGTCAGACATTTATTCTTTGGTGCAGAATCCACTAGATAGACAAAATGGGAGGTGGCAAGGACAATCACGATGGGCCAGAGAGTAGCGACAAAGGCTTGCTTTCAAGTTTGGCGCATGGGCTTTCTGCATATGCCCCCGGACATTATCCACCCCCACCAGGGGCATATCCTCCACATGGATACCCTCCGGCACCTGGTGCATATCCTCCACAGGGCTATCCACCACAAGGATACCCCCCGGCACCTGGAGGCTATCCTCCACATGGATACCCACCATCTGGATATCCACCTTCTGGTGGTCATCCACCATATGGTTACCCACCTTCTGGTTACCCCCCAGCAAGCTACCCTGCTCCATCAGCTCCCCCACATCATGGTATGCACTAACAATAGTTCTCTGCTGATTGTGTAGTTTAGTTCATGGAAGCTTGAGTAGCATCATGAGTGCTACTGTGCTACATCCCATTTATCAAATCTATAAACTGATGTTACTTTTACCATGTTAGTATATGTATTGTAATTAATAATTTCTTCGTGGTAATTTTATCTCCAAGCCAGAACAATTAGTACTTGCCTTTGTCATCAACTCAGTAATTCCCCACTGAATTCTCCATTGCATTCTTACATATAGGAGCATCTCTATTCAATTACGCATGCTTTCATCTCTCCACCCCTTTGCAAGCCTGAATGGATTGAAACCTCAAACATAAGTGCACTTATAATTTATCCATGGTAACCTTATAACCAATGCAAAAACAACGATTATTTGCCTTGTTCATCAACTCAGTAGTTGCCCACTGAATTCTGCATTACATTCTTGCACATAGGAGCATCATCTTTATTCAACCATGTCTGCCTCCAGTTATTGGTTATGAATGCATGTCTGAAGAGATCCAAACATCAAACATAAGCATCTTGTGCTTGTTATGGTTAACTCACACAGAATGTATCATGTTTAATTCTCTAAATCTCTAGGTTCGGGTCATGGAGCTGGATACGGAGCATTGCTTGCTGGAGGTGCAGCTGCTGCAGCTGCTGCTTATGGGGCTCACCATTTGTCACATGGTCATATGGGACATGGAGCCTTCCATGGATACGGCCACCATGGCAAATTCAAGCATCATGGTAAATTCAAGCACGGGAAGTTCGGCAAACACATGTTTGGAGGGAAGCACAGGATGTTCGGTGGCAAGCATAAGATGTTTGGGGGCAAGTTTAGGAAATGGAAGTGATTACATGTTACTGCATACTCTGCAGTACTATTATTTGAGAGCTTGGACAGGATCCTTGTGACTCTATTTTGAGTTCTTATTTATTAAAACTCGATGTTGGATTTAGTAAAATTAAGTTGTTTTTTATAAACATCATGTAATGTACTTAGTTTATTGTTTTATCGGTCTGCTGTATTGAATTCAGCTAATTACATGAATGCAGTGGTGAATCTGGTAATGTTTGTTTGAAGCGGCTCAATTGAAGTTTCCCAAACTTTCCCACACTCAAAACCTTGTGAGCATTTTTAGCTGTGGAATATGCGTGGTTTGGTATAATGGTATTAGGTGACGATAATTAATATCAATATACAATTATAACTTTTTTTATTATTAAAATTTTACTGTTTTGTATTTAATTAGATTCTTTGTAGATTTTTGCATTAGTGATCTGGTTGATCTGAATTTTTTATATATAAATTTAATAAATAGGGAAGTGGGGAAAAATTAAAAGAAAAACATTTTTTGTAGATTTTACTTGTTTTGATGCCTGATTTTCATGAGTAATTTGTTAGCATGCTTTTATAAGATTTTCTTTTTTCATGATTTTCAGATGTACCTCTGTGAGATGGAAGACGTCATCTCATCATATCTTGCCCTTTTGTGAGATCGAATCATTTCGGGACCCTCTTTGGAGCACCAAGTGGGGACCTGGAGACACTTTGGGGAGTCAGGGGTTCCTCCTCAAGGGTGGACAATTCCCTACGAGAAGGGTGGGACATTCCCGTCATGGCAATCACTCGGAACATTTGGGGGGAGGTGAATAGACGATGTTTTCAAGATAAACTATGCGTTTTCTTAAAAATTATTCATAATATTTCATTTCTCATCTTATCCTGGTTGATTGCAGCTTCAATGCCAATGGTGAAAAGAGTAAAACTGGAGCCGACAACAAATCTGGTGAAATGGAACCTGGCTTTCTCTATTGACGCAACAGAGAGGGAGGAGGATGACGATGAAGAACCCATAGGGGGGATCCAGCTGAAGCATAAAGAAGGAAGGAATTGACTGGATTGTTGGCGGGATGAAGGAATGTTTTATAACTATGTATTTTTGGTATCTTTCTAGCCAAGCAATGTAATGAACAACTTTATCTAAATTAAATAAAAAATGATTTATCCATTTATTCAAAAAAAGTAATTCAATTATTACAGCTCAACAATTTCAAGACATCAGATGATTAAAATGGTACACTATCCTGCTTTAAATTCTTGCTTCTTCAGAATTTTGACCGGGAAGATGAAAGATTCTACGGAATCTGGTTTCATCCTTAACTCGCGCCGCTAACCAAGGCAATATTTCAATTGAACCAAACCATTGGTAATATTAATATGGAAATATAATACATTTTTTTGCACACAGACACATTCCCAGCCATTTGCAACGATTAACCTTTCTGTATAGTTCAGCAAATGAACCTGCTCAAGATGACTGGGGCTCAGTGAAAGAATTCGCAGGATGGCTGGGTTTCTGCCAAAGAACCTGCTCAAGATCAGTCGGGCTCAGCCAAAGAACCTGCTCAAGCTGACTGGGGTTCACGTTATAAAATGCCTGCTGCAATGGCTGGTCCTCAGCAAAAGATTCTGCAGAAGACGACCGGAGCTCAACCTGAGAAAATGGTGGGGCTCAGAGTTTAACTAATAAATGTTAGTTGGGGATCTTCAAATGTCACTGATCCAGAAGAATCATTAAAAAGAGAGAGATATAAAAAAGAGAAAGAGAGAAAATAAAAAGATTAATATATATATATTTATTACGACCTCCTTCTCTTTGCTTCTACGCCGCCGAGCCACCGACAACCTCACCGCATCTCTTTGCCGCCACCGCCGTCTGCCGTCACCGGAGAAGAAACACAAGCTATGAGGGTGGAGCCGCTCTACACCGCAGAGCAGACAATCGCCGTCCGCCGCCGCCGGAAAAGAAATTAAAGGCCACAAGCCCTCTGCCGAAATCCACCATCTTGCCGCCGCCGCAGAGATCATACCCCGCCGACGAGACGCCCGAGATCACCCCGTCGCCAAGCCCTCTTTTCCTCCGTCCGTTCCTGCCCCTACTGTACCCTCGCCGCCAGAAAGCCCTGATTGTTGAGGATCGGGTGCTATTTAACTGAATTAACCACGAAATATAAATAGTAACAGTGAGTGAATAGTAAATGAATAGTAAAATGAACAGTAAATGAAACCAGAGATTTAAGGTGGTTCGGCCTTGAAATAGCCTATGTCCACCGGCGGCAGAGGAGGAGTTTCACTATGACAAAAGGTGGGAATTATAAAATAGAGACACAACTCAAACACCCTGTCTCTCCCACACTCAAACAAAGAATTCTCACAAAAGAATTCTCACTCTCACACAATCACACACTCACAGTAGAGCTTGAAGCTTTTGGGTGTGCCATGAAGCAAAGGAGTGCATCTCCTTTTATAGGCTAGAGTAATGGGACAGCTCATGTATGAATGGATGTAAGAGAGTCAAGAATGGATGCAGCCACACTGACATAGCCATTTCTTTTGACAAAACACAGCTGCTATAGTTGACAAAAAATCAGCTGCCATTGTTGACCTCCTTTGTTCCATTGTCTAATAAAGACAAATCTCACAAATCTCCACTTTAGCTTTCATTAGACAAATCGACAAGTGAAACTCCTTTGCTTCCTCAACCGCCAAGAGGCAACTCATAAACTACGAACACTAATCAAGTCCAGGCAATATCTGAACTTGATAGTAGCAAGTGGCTTAGTTAACATGCCTGCTGGATTGTCTGCAGTAGCAATCTTCTCGATTGAAACAATACCTTGGCCAATGATCTCTCTGATGAAATGAAATCTGACATTGATATGTTTGGTCCTCTCATGGTGCATTTGATCTTTAGACAGATCAATAGTTCCCTAGTTATCACAAAATACAACAGTAGATTTCTGCTGTAAACCCAGATCACCTACCAAACCTTTCTACCGTGACAAATGCTTCCTTCATCGCTTCTCAGAAGAGCCACGCATGTACTCGGCTTGATTGTACCAGGAGCAGTAAATCGTGTTACATGTAATGTTGCTTTCCAACCGATAGCACAAATCCGAAATAGTGAACACATAACCCTCGTAAGAGATCTCAACTTATCCAAGTCACTGCGTAGACGAGAATCAAAGATATCCAACAACACCAATAGTAGAGCTAGAACTACCATCATATACCAAGCCAATATTAGAAGTGCCTCTTAGATACCGAAGTATCCATTTCACAGCTTTCCAATGTTCCTTGCCGGGATCAGACATATATCTGCTAACAACACTGACAGCTTGAGAAATATCAGGACGAGTACATACCATAGCATACATAATGCTCCCAACAGCGCTAGCATATGGACCATGTATCATGTACTCCTTCTCTTCCCGAGTTTGAGGTGAATGCTTCTTTGAAAGCTTAAAGTGTGCAGCCAATGGAGTGCTCACCGCTTTGCATTCCTGCATTCCAAAGCGTTCAAGTACTTTCTCAATGTACCTTTTCTGAGATAGGAATAATTTTCCTGCTTTTCCGATCTCTGTGAATCTCCATGCCCAAAATTTTCTTTGCTGCACCTAAGTCTTTCATCTCAAATTCACCATTCAGTTGAGTCTTTAACCTGTTGATCTCAAACATGCTTTTAGAAGCAATAAGCATGTCATCAACGTAGAGAAGCAAATAAATAAAAGAACCATCAGACAACTTTCTGTAATATACACAACTGTCATATTGGCTTCTATTAAAGCCATGTGTACCCATGAAAGTATCAAACCGCTTGTACCACTATCTTGGAGATTGCTTCAAGCCATATAATGATTTCTTTAACAAACAAACAATATCTTCTTTTCCAGCTTCAATAAAACCTTCAGGTTGACGCATGTAGATTTGTTCTTCGAGCTCACCATGTAGAAAAACAGTCTTAACATCAAGCTGCTCAAGCTCCAAATCCTGCAGTGCTACCATGGCAAGTAATACACGTATAGAGCTATATTTAACAACAGGAGAGAATAACTCATTGAAGTCTATGCCTTCTCTCTGACTATAGCCCTTGGCAACCAAACGTGCTTTGAACCTCGGTGCTTCAACCCCTTGAGTTCCTTCCTTTTTCTTGAAGACCCATTTCGCAACCAACAATCTTCCTCCGACCTTTTCGGCGGTTTTACCAGATCCCACGTATGGTTCTTTTGTGAAGAGACTCAATTTCTTCACCCATAGCGATAACTAATCGAGTTGCTTCATCAAACTAGAGACAAATTTCCGCGATAACGGTAGGTTCATCACCTTCAAGGTTATCTCCACGACCAAAGCATGAGTAGTAATATCGAATAATGCTCTGCAAAATCGCATATTTCGTGGTCTTCTAATGCATTGCCTTCTTTCTCTCGAAGAGTAAATCTTGTACGGTTGCTCCTCATAAGGCACATCTGAAACATCATCAGAAGAATCATGTACCTTTTCTGTTGATGCTTGTTCATCAGAAGTACTATCATGTACTTGTCTTGAGGGCTCCACCTCAAGCTCCACCTGCTTCATGACACCGTGGTCCTTTGCTCCGTCAGACATACTCCTTTGGTCTATGAGAGTAGACTCATCGAACTTGACATCTCTGCTGATAATCAAACCAGGGGATGATGGATCTGTACACCATAACCTGTAACCTTTAACCCCTGATGCATATCCCACAAATATGCATTTCTTTGCCCTAGGCTCAAGTTTACCATCATTAACATGAGCATAAGCAGGACAACCAAATACTTTTAGAAAAGTATAATCAGCAGGAGAACCAGACCATACCTCGAAAGGAGTTTTACTATCAATAGTAGTTGACGGAGACCTATTAATCAAATAGCAGCGGTATTAATAATTTCAAATTCCCCAAAAGGTTTTAGACAAACCTGAATTGGACAACATGCAACGAGCTCTTTCCAAAAGAGTCATGTTCATACGTTCTGCAACCCCATTTTGCTGTGGTGTATATCTCACAGTGCGGTGTCTCACTATACCTTCATTTTTGCAAAACTGATCAAATTCACCTTTGCAGTATTCCATACCATTATTGGTTCTGAGAAGTTTGATCTTCCTTCCAGTCTGCTACTCAATAAGCGTCTTCCACTGCTTAAAGGTGTCGAAAACTTCACTCTTTTGCTTCAGAAAGTACACCCAAGTCATGTTAGAGTAGTCATCAATAAAAGTTAACATATATCGAGAACTACCCTTTGACAGGACAGGTGCAGGACCCCAAACATCCGAATGGATGTAATCCAAAGTGCCCTTAGTCCTGTGCACAGCAGTACTAAACTTGACTCTAGTGTGTTTGCCATACACACAATGTTCACAGAAGTCAAGTTTGTTGGTTTTATGACCATTCAACAAACCTCGCTTGCTTAATATATTCATGCCTCGTTCACTCATGTGACCCAAGCGCATGTGCCATAAGCGAGTAGAATCTGTATCAGGATTTGATGAGGAAGTAGATCTTTGGATGCACTGTAATTGTCTTTGCCTTGAAGAATATAGAGTGTGTTGACCAACTTTCCTTTGATCACCACCAGCGCACCTTTGCTAACTTTTAACCGACCATCGATCACCATTGTATTTGGAAACCTATGCGGTCCAAAAAGACTCAAAGAAACAAGATTCTTTCTCATACCGTACATACCTAACATTGTTGAAAGTTACGATAATGCCATCATACATCCCGGGCCTTGCAGACGGAAACGATGCAACGGTTGGACGCCGGACATGAGGTATTGTTCCCCATTAAGATGTAACCACCTCCAGGTTTGCACGAAAAGTGGTGAACCAATCTCTCTGAAAGCATATATGGTAAGAGCAAGCGATTATCAAGTATCCAAGAATAATCGAGGAACTTGTGATAGTGGCGAGATAATGCTATATCTTGACCAAAGCTGTCATAACAATGTTAGCATTCATTGCAGAAGGAGTTTTCTCCTTATCTTGTTTTGCTTTAGCCTTGATGCGATCTTTCACCATGTGCCCTTTCTTCTTGCGGTAGAAACACGTTCTGACTTTGTTTCTAGATTTAGATCTAGATCTCTCTTTGTTGCTAGCCCTCTCTCACGAGGTCTACTTCGACAAGTAGGCCTTCACCGATATTCACCGATTCTCTGAAACCTTATTTTTCAATTCCTTGGAGTTAAGAGCACTTTTGACATCATCAATGGAGATCGTCTCTCTCCCATATAACATTGTGTCAACAAAATGCTCAAAAGAAGGGGTTAGTGAACATAATAAAATTAGGGCTTGATCCTCATCATCAATAGTACAATCTGTATTCTTGAGATCAATAATGATCCTATTGAACTCATTCAAATGGTCAGTAATTGCTGTACCTTCTTTCATATGAAATGTGTAGAGTCGTTGCTTCATCAATAATCGATTTGTGAGAGATTTTGTCATAAAGAGTGACTCCAGACGGAGCCATAAGCCTGCCGCGGATGTTTCATCCACGACCTCTCTTAGAACCTCATCTGCCAAAGCGGTGAATACAAATTGTGCGCCTGCTCCAAAATCTCCTCCTTTTCATGCGTCGATCTTCTTTGGCGGCCAAGATCTTTTCCTTGCAAGGCCTTTAACATACCTTACCTTGTTGCGCTAACAAAGCCAGCGTCTTGACTCTCCACGATCGAAGTCATTTTACGCTTGAACTTCTCAATCTCAATTACTTCGTGGTAGGCGTTACCGCGAAATTCAGTTAGATAACAAACAAACTAGCTCTGATACCAATTTGTTGAGGATCGGGTACTATTTAACTGAATTAACCACGAAATATGAATAGTGACAGTGAGTGAATAGTAAATAAATAGTAAAATGAACAGTAAATGACACCAGAGATTTAAGGTGGTTCGGCCTTGAAATAGCCTACGTCCACCGGCGGCAGAGGAGGAGTTTCACTATGACAAAAGGTGAGAATTATAAAATAGAGACACAACTCAAACACCCTGTCTCTCCCACACTCAAACAAAGAATTCTCACAAAAGAATTCTTACTCTCACACAATCACACACTCACATTAGAGCTTGAAGCTTTTGGGTGTGCCATGAAGCAAAGGAGTGCATCTCCTTTTATAGGCTAGAGTAATAGGACAGCTCATGTATGAATGGATGTAAGAGAGTCAAGAATGGATGCAGCCACACTGACATAGCGATTTCTTTTGACAAAACACAGCTGCTATAGTTGACAAAAAATCAGCTGCCATTGTTGACCTCCTTTGTTCCATTGTCTAATAAAGACAAATCTCACACTGATTTCCTTTTTCGGTCTTGAAAAGGAATTTGTGCCAGTTCAGGCCGTCAAGGTTATGGATCAAGTTCCGGTCTTTGTGACGCCGGAACCGTTTCTCGTCGATGTCCTTATTGTCCGATCAGATCTCGCCAAGTATGACCATCCGATCGGGATTGAATCCGGCCTGGATATCCAGCGTGAGATCCAAGAACTACAGAGGCTCTAGATCGCTGAGAATCACGGCCATGCCGTGTTCGAGCGCAAGGTTATATTATGGCCCACCGGGCCTTGCGTCGTGCTACGGCTTGCTCTATTGCATATGCAGAAGAAATCTCAAGTCCAATCCTCGTGCTCTTGTTCTGGAGGTCGCTGATTTGATGATGAAGATGAGTTTTTTTTTTTTTTTGGCATTGCTATGACCACCTGTAAGATATATATCATCCTGCTCTCATGTTCAAAAGTTCAAAGATTTACTGAATATTCTCCTGAAAGCACTTGAATGATCATGGTCAAAATGCATCCTATGAATTAATGCATAACCTTTTACAGTAATTAATATGTACCTGAGCTCTAATCTGGTGTGCTGCAGTTAATTATGAAAGAAATGAATGATTTCAGTGTTTGACTTGAGTTGTGAACTATTTGAATAGTCAACAATAACCACAAACTCTTTTTTATATTTTGAACTTGAACCATGTTTCCACATTACTTGATACCTTACGCATATAACTTTTTACACTAATATATCGTCTCTAGTTTGCTTAGTTTTTTTCAGTTGTTTTATCAAGAAATATGTGCCCTTGTTGCTTTGATGGATGGGTACTATTTGTTGGACAATAACCACAAAACTTCTATTTTCAGAATTCGAACCATGTTGCCACATTATTCAATGCATGGCTTTTACTTCAATTAGCCCTTATTTGGTTGGGAAATTGTGTTATCCCCAACACAATTTCCCATGAAAAAAGTTTTTCTGCCAAAGACTTTAATTAAGATTTAAAAATATAATTCACCAATACATAAAGGACACATCACCATCTTATCATTAATACTTTTAGTTTATAAACTCCCTCCAAAAAAATTCAAAATTTTCAAAATTTATTCTTATCCCCACTTGGGGATAACCCCCAACCAAACACAACCTAGTGTTTCAGTCTATCAAGAAAAACACGAATTTGCCAACAGTGTCAATGTAACTGTGGTAACTATTTCTCAACAGTAACTCGAAACTCATCTTTTCAGGTTTTGAACTATGTTTCCACATTACTTGAAATGCCTGAAAAGGAACAAAACAATGCCTAAATTTTCGTCTTACCTCTCTCTTCACGACACTTTCTTTCATTCATGTCTTTTTGGAAGGCCATTTCCTGTAAATTACACTGAGAAGGAAATCAAAAAATGGCGTGAAGCATGCAAGAAGAACTTCCCCACTGTTAGTGCAATGGCACTAGGATGGCATCATTTGACACAACAAATCAAGGTGGTCGATGTCCGTGACTCAAGTGATTTGGAGACCACATCAAGGTGCAGCCCAAGGAGATGCAAATTCGGGTCAAGCTATTGAGAGAATCAGGTGCATCAACATTAAAGGAGGCTGATTAGGCCATGCAGATTGAGAGGCTAATTGAAGGATGATGGGAAGATGCTATGCGGATTGAGAGAGATTGATTGAAGATTCATTGAAGATGCCATGCAGATAAAATAGGCAGCTTCATCAAAAGTGGCCATGCATTAGTGAGTTGTCATGCATGGGAATGCATGCAAATGGGCTACAAAATCTCAGCTGATTGGTGACTAATTAGAAACAAATGCAGCTGATTGATGCAGATTTGGCAATCAAGATTGATTCTCAAGGTGCTACATTGAAGCCAAATCAAGACCATTTGACAAAGCAAACATGGTGGATCGTGAAGGCTGAGTATGCGATGGAGAGGTGGATCGGCTAGTCGCGTGTCGAGGGATCGGGGAGGATCTGGCCTTGATGGGACTCGGGACTCAACCGGGAGGGTTGGAGGTATGCGCCGAAGTCGAAGGTGTCGCGATGGAGTCTTTGTAGCCCAGGTCAATTGAAATCTTACCGGTAGAATTAAGTATTTCTGACTTGTGTTACAACGGAGTTGCAACAGCGAATGGAAGGAGTCTAATTACGGAATCACGTGGAGAATCACGAAGGTGGAGGATGTCTTTGTGATGGCGTGAAGCGAGGTGGACACATTATATAAGGCCAGGAGACTCGAGGATTAGTGTGGTAGAGCGAGTAGTCCCATGGTAGGAAGGGTGATCGTGGTCACTTGTTGTAATCAAGGAGTGGAGGTGCTTATGTGGTGAGAGTGAGGGAACTCTTGTACCTCTGTCTTTCCTACACTTTTAGTGGATTGTCTTCTCAGGGCTTGGCCCCGGATGTAGGCTTGGTTGGCTTGGCGGGTTACCAACTTGCTTGTCTCCTTTGTGTGTGGTTTGCTTTGCTTGTGTCTCTCCTCTTGATGTATTTAAATGTTTCTTTGCTTGCAGAGAGAGTGTGAGATTACTTGTGTGTTCAATTCATTGAGAGGTTATAATTCTTAAAGCCACACAATCACTCTTGGTGGAACTAACAAGATTGCAATACTTGAAACTCTACAAGATACAGCCAGACAGCAAGTTGCAACAGAAGTTACAACACAAGATACAACACGCTGACAACCGAACCCGACGGAACTTTCAATTGGTATCAGAGCCAGTCGCCGGAGTACATCTTGGTTTCAAGGTTGGCGAAGTCCTGGAAGAAGTTTCGTCCATGGCACTGAAGGAAGAAGCTAGAAGACACAAGGAGGCTTCATATGAAGATAAAGATGATGTTGATATGATGTTCTTATCAAGAAGGCTCCATAAGATGCTCAAACAATACAAGAGTGGAAGAAAAACTCCTCAAATAGAAGATTCCAAAGTTGAAGATAGGAAAGAAGAACTAGACTCAATGAAACGGAGAAGCGGCATCAAGTGTAGAGAGTGTGGAGGCTTTGGACATGTACAAGCCGAGTGTGCCAACACACTCAAGAAATGCAAATTCCTCAACGCTACCTGGAGTGAAGGAGAATCCGAGGAGAGTCTGGTAGATGGAGAAGACAAAGGTATGATAAGTCACCATGTTACTTTTCCCTCTATGTTTATACAGACAGGAGGATCAAGCAAGATCAAGGGTGTTGCAAACCATGTTACAACATCCGTTGCAACATCTGGAGAAAGTGAAAGTGACTGTGAAGAAGTGACAAAACAAGACCTCCCCAAAGCCTATGAAGTCATGCTGAGAAGGTTAGACAAGATGATGTTGGAAAACAAGCACCTAGAAGGAGAGAAAGATGCCACCTTGAAGAAAATCCAGCAGCTAACCAAGGAGAAAGAAGACATGGTGCGGAGCTTGAACAAGATGATCCAAGAGAACACACATCTACAAGAAGAAAAAGAGAACATCCTGAAGAGGAATCAGCTCCTAGTAGAAGAGAAAGAAAGCATCTTGAAGGAGAAGGAAGATGCTGTGAGAAAACTAGATGAATGCCAACAAAAGCTAAGTCAAGCTGAGAAGACTTTGGGTTCCTTGAATAAAGGAAAAGCCAAGCTAGATGAGATACTAACAGTTGGCAGACCGGCTGGAAATCGACGAGGTCTGGGCTACATTGGTGAATCCTCAGGTGTGAAGAAAACACATACAAAAACTGCCTTTGTCAAGCCTCAAGCTCAACAAACTCAGAAGCAAGAGAAGCCCAAGGAAATTGTGTTTGTCAAGGCTCAAGGTCTACAAACTAAGACCATAAAGGAAGACAAGCCCAAAAGAAGAAGACAAAAAGCTGAAGATCTTACATGTTTCCACTGTGGAGAACTAGGTCACATAAGACCCAGGTGTGCCAAGTTGAAGGAAGACCTAGAATCTGGTAAGCTAGTTGGACATGCGCAGAAAATCTTCAGGAAGAAAGTCAAAGGGAAACACATATTCATCACAAAGGTATGGGTCCGAAAGGAAGATACAAGGAGAGTTGTTGCTGAGAAGAAGAAAACAGAAATTATGAAGAAGCAGTATGTTGCAACAACCTGTTACAACCAGAAGCTGACTGACAAAGGACCACCGGTAGCTGGAAAAACAGGTATGACTGGTCTAGTCATTGATCCAGGAATTCCTTGAGCTGCAAAAGATTCAAAAAAAAAAAAAATGAAAATAAAAAAAAATGAGAAGGAAGAAAAAGCAAAAACGAAAAAGAAAGAAGGGCATATATATTGGAGGGAAGCATTTTTTTCCTGAATCATTTTTGAGTTTCTTTGAATCATTCTTGAGTTTCTTTTTGTTTTTGAATTACTTTTGTAAAGAGGCAAAATGCAAATAGTTTTTGTGGTAGGTGTTCCTTTGTAATTTTTTTTTATAAGGCTCTAGGCAGTTGGTCTCTCCTTTGAAATTCAAAGAGGTTTTAAACTCATCCCCCATTCAAGAAGATCTTGTTCCAAGTTCTCCTATTGAAGAAGAAGAAGAAGGAGAAGAGCAACTCTTCCCCAAGAAGATGAAAGCAAAGGAGGCGCTCCAGTTGGCAAATATGGCGGAAGTAGCAAGTATTGAAGGAACAACCGAGCTCACCAAATTCTTCAACTGAGGAAGAAAGAGGTACAATGTCCTTGGTTTTGATTCTTTATGCTGCCCCTTGCAGAAGACATACCAGTTGCAACACCTATGATGTACAAGGAGATAGAACAAATCCAGTAGCAGGAGAACATGTTGCACCTAAATCCGGGACAGAAACGAAAAAGGAATAGAAGAAGTGCTCTAAAAGTCAGCAAGAAATGTCCAAGTCTCAAGCTCTGGAAAAAGAAAAGGAAATGACTACTGAAGATCAAGGAAAGTCTACTGACAGTGAGCCCCCAAGTGATGAAGTAGGTTTTGATGTTGTTCTGAAGAACACTATTGCAAAAATCAGCCACATGAAAGAAACAACACAAGAAGCAGAACATGTCGCATCTCTAGTTACAACACAGTTGCGACAACTGTCAGTTCAGAAAAAACAGAATACTCAAATGATGCTCCACTTGTGATTCAAATTGCTGAGAAGAAAAAGACTGAACCGTCTAAAGTCCAGAAGTTTAAGAGAAGTGCCAAGAAGCCAAGAAGAAGGTCGTTCCTTGATCTCAAAATTGATGAAGTAAAGAGTTTTGAAGCTCCTCCACAAAGGAAGACGAGATCAAGAAGCAAGGGGGAGACACTTTCTTCAGTTCCCAGAACATCTCCCGTACTGAGAAAAGTAGACCAAGAGGTACAATCCTTCATTTGTGCATGAATTTCATTGCAATCTAAGCTTTTCAGCTCAAGACTCAACTGCACAAAGTCGACCTCAAGTGTTGGTGAGAGGAAGGATGGTGAACTACTCTCCGAAAAACTGAATGAGTTCTTAGAGGTTACTTCTGCATATAAGGATGTTTATGAAGCAAGGGGGAGCCATAGACTTCAGTTCACAGAAAGTCAGTCCGGTCAACAACATTTTCTGAGTGAAGCAACATCTCCAAGCTTGTCTACAAGTTCTACACAAGGAAAAAAGTGGGGTTGCAACATAAGACGCAACAACTAGTGAAGTCAATTCCAGAGGAGTTGTCACATAAGCGGAGAATATGCATAAATTCAGGGGGAGTTGCTACCTACTGTGCAACATCAGAAGTCTTTGGCATCATGTGCCACAAAGGGGGAGAAGTAAGTCTGCCAGCCTTGTTTTGTTAAGTGACTGACTGTTTGTGTTCAGTGTTTATGCAGTTTATGTCTGCTCCAAGAGAGCAGCATGGCAGGCAGAAGAAGGTTGTGTCAAATAATGCCAAGGGGGAGATTGTTAGTGCAATGGCACTAGGATGGCATCATTTGACACAACAAATCAAGGTGGTCGATGTCCGTGACTCAAGTGATTTGGAGACCACATCAAGGTGCAACCCAAGGAGATGCAAATTCGGGTCAAGCTATTGAGAGAATCAGGTGCATCAACATTAAAGGAGGTTGATTAGGCCATGCAGATTGAGAGGCTAATTGAAGGATGATGGGAAGATGCTATGCGGATTGAGAGAGATTGATTGAAGATTCATTGAAGATGCCATGCAGATAAAATAGGCAGCTTCATCAAAAGTGGCCATGCATTAGTGAGTTGTCATGCATGGGAATGCATGCAAATGGGCTACAAAATCTCAGCTGATTGGTGACTAATTAGAAACAAATGCAGCTGATTGATGCAGATTTGGCAATCAAGATTGATTCTCAAGGTGCTACATTGAAGCCAAATCAAGACCATTTGACAAAGCAAACATGGTGGATCGTGAAATTTGAGTATCGCGATGGAGAGGTGGATCGGCTAGTCGTGTCGAGGATCGGGGAGGATCCGACGATGAGACTTCGGGACTCAACCAGGGAGGGTTGGAGGTCTTGTAGAAGTCGAAGGTGTGCGATGGGTCTTTGTAGCCTTGGTCAAGTATCGGTAGGGTCATTCTGCAACTTGTGTTACAAACGAGTTGCAACAACCCGGAATTGGAAGGAGTCTAGTGCGGAATGCGTGAGAGAATCCTGAAGGTGGAGGATGTGCTGTGATGGCGTGAAGGCAGGGTGGACACATTATATAAGACCGGAGACTCTGAGGATTAGGGTGAGCCGACGAGAGTAGTCCCTTGGTAGGAAGGGTGATCGTGGTCACTTGTTGTAATCAAGGAGTGGAGGTGCTTATGTGGTGAGAGAGTGAGGAACTCTTGTACCTCTGTCTTTCCTACACTTTTAGTGGATTGTCTTCTCCGGGCTTGGCCCCCCAGATGTAGGCTTGGTTAAGTAGCCCGGGTTCTACTAACTTCTTTGTCTCCTTTGTGTGTGGTTTGCTTTGCTTGTGTCTCCTCTTGATGTGTTAAATGTTTCCTTTGCTTGTGAGAGAGTGTGAGATTACTTGTGTGTTCAATTCATTGAGAGGTTATAATTCTTAAAGCCACACAATCACTCTTGGTGGAACTAACAAGATTGCAATACTTGAAACTCCACAAGATACAACCAGACAGCAAGTTGCAACAGAAGTTACAACACAAGATACAACACGCTGACAACCGAACCCGACGGAACTTTCACCCACCAATGCTAAACATAAACAAGGTTATTTTATTGTTGAACCACATTTTGAATTACCATTACAGTTGATTATAGCTGAATACTTGGTGCTTCAGAAGTTGGCAGGAAATGCTAAAATTCTTGAAGATAGTGATGATGCTAAACTGCGTCGACAGGTAAATCCTATATCTTTTCCTAATGGCGAAATTGCTCAGGTCATGTGGTGTAAATCCAGTGAAGTGTTTCTATTTCATTATCTTTCTTTTACCGTGTGGATGATATGTTCCCTTATTGTGTGAAAGTTGTACTTGGAGCACCGGTCATATTTTTTATTTTGATGATTTATTGTACTTATTGGGTGATATGATTAATTAAATAAAGGAAACTAATTCATACAAAAGTGTAGGAATGGTCAACCTGGCCGGATGTTACATAATTAACGGTGAACAAATTGATTTAGGTGTGGCTGTTGTATGCGGATGGCAAGCAGGTGTCGCCTATGTCAATGTGGGATGTTACTACCTTGTTGGGGTCCCTCTTGGTTGTCTGCTTGGCTTCAAGTTTGGGTTGGGAGCTAGGGGCGTTCACTTGGGGGTCGCCCAGATATTGTAAATGAAGTCATTGTTGCTATGTGAAATTTAGAGATGGATGTCAAAGACCTTTGGGTCAGTGAAAGCTCACTCCGCTGCACAGGGATGAGTAACTTTGTTCAAATCACTTGGTAATGAGGTGAAGTCTTGTGAATTTGGTAATCAGCGCAGGTGGGTCCGTACTTATGGCTAGTAATAGTCTCGCGTCTTGCATCCTACTTGGATGGAGACTAGAGTTTATCCCTTTAGCTCAAAAAAAAAAAGAAATTTAGAGATGGATTGGGAGGGTGAGATGCTGTCAGATAATAAAGATGGGGATCAGGTTGACCGTGATTCGGAAAACTCAAGAGAAGGATAATCTGGAGGAATAATCATGGGGAGCAGCAGGGGGGGACCTGTAATGGGGGTGGGGGGGGGGGGGGGGGGGGGGCCATGATGAGGCGCAAAGACAATCAAATCAACAAGAGGGACGAGGCGCAAAGACAAACAAATCAACAAGAGCCGGATGAAGGTAATCTTAACTCCACTTCAGTATCGGATTCAGGCAAGCCCAAACCCTGAACATGGGGAATAGAATCAGTTTGAATCTCTCTAAAATGACCCCAAGATACATGTATGGCTCCTGGCATCTCATTGAAAACTCGGCGTGGGATAGCATGAGGAAGGAGAAGAGACCGAGCGAGACACACCTAACATAGTACTTAACCCAGGTTCACAAGAGGGGCTTATAAGCAAGGATATAAAGCGGGCAACAGGAGATTCCACAAACATATGAGCAAAAGAGGATCAACTGTCAAAAGGGAACCAAGGACCCAATGAGAAGAAGCGGCATGCCCAAGAAATCATATGCTTCAAGGATGGCGAAGGAGGGCTTAATTGCACCCCCAACCATATCAAGGAAGCAAAAGGCAACTGCAAAATCTCCTCCACAAGGTATGACAACTAATCCTTCTTCTATGTCCCTAATTTTATCTGAATGGCCCGACGAAGAAATACACTCGAATGCACGGTTGGGATAGACATGGAAAAGTGAGAAACTAAGGTCACTTATCTGGCACATATTCCGAGGCGATATTAGATTTTTTATATTCACATATTTAATAATTTAAAAATAAAAAAAATTACATTTTTGTTAACTTAAATTTTAAAAGAAAATATTTTAAGATTTGATTTTTTAACATATTTTTCAAAAGGATTAGTGATTATAAATATTATTTTTTATGAATAAAAAAATTATTCTTTAATTTTTTAAAGTATTAAAAAATTTAAATTCAAAAAAATGATTTAGAATGAAAGGTTCCAATTATTTTTTTACATGCATGATATTTTATAAAGGTTTAAAGTATAAATCAAAATTTATGAAATATAATTATTAAATTTTATCTTTTAAATCATTTTAAAAGAATATTGATATGATTTGGGTAAAATAGTAGAAATTTATATTTTGTTTGATATAAAATTTAGATTCTAAGAGATAAATGTCGTAGGTCAAAGTTTTACTTTTAAAACAATAAAATTAAATTATCTTTGGTGAGAATATTAAGTGAGTAATCATATATTTAACAAATATATGATACATCTATACAAAATTATTCTTTTCCCAACATCAATAATAAAAAAAAGAAAAATAAATAAAAATAAGAGCATAAATAAAAAAAGAAACCCAAATATAGATGCTCTTTTCTATGGCTACAGTGCCCCCATAAACATCATTTATAAAGTCTTATATCAACAATCCCACGGGCCAATAAGAAAGGTCTCACAAACCCAAAAAGAGATTCCACCAATAGATTTAGAGAGTGATGATATGTGGCATAACCACATGATAAATATGAAACAATGTGATAGATATTTCAAAAAATTAAAATTAAGTTCTTGAAAAAAATAATATAAGATTTGATTTTTAAAGATTTTCTAAAGTGATTATTGATTTTAAGTATTAATTTTGATGAACAAAATATTAAATATTTAAAATTTTAATAGTGCTAGGGACCTATTAGGGATTATCTATAGGGATTATTGATATTGGCATATTTTGGTGGGTTAATATAATAGAAATTTATATTTATTTTGATGTTAAATTTAAATTTTCTTATTTGCATATTTTAATAGATTTTTTAAGAGATAATTATTTATTAGTCACTACACTATTTATGTACTATTTACCTTTTCAAAACATCCACACAAACCCCTATTTACACTACACCCCTACCCAAGGAACCCCTACCCAAGGACCCAGGGGGAAGAAGTAAATAGTGTTAGGGACCTATAGGGATTTTTGGCACTATTCAAGGGGCTAATAAATAATTACCTATTTTTTTTAAAAGAGATTAATAAAAAAATAAATAAATGAAGAGAATAGTGAACGATGGATTATTTTAACATGTTTAGTAATTTGAATATCATAATTAAATTACCTTGTGATAATTTGATCGGTTCCTAAAAAAATCTCTTTCTTCTCCTTCCTTCCACATGTCTTCATCCAGTTAAAAAGAATTTTCAGTCAAAATAATGATTTTGTGATAAAAATAGTGTATATTCTTCATATTTTCATCTTATGAAACATCTATAAAAAGTTAAAGAAAAATAAAAAAAATAAAACATTATCATATGAAACATCAAGTTAAAATTGAATGAAGCTTACCTTAACATTGAAATCTGCATCACGGTATAACCACCCGAATGTATAGGAAACAATGTGATCGTGCATTAAAATTTTTAAATTAAAAAATTCAAAAATTCAAAAATCTGAGAAATTTCAAATACGCCAATCTAATTTTCTCATATTTTAATTTTTCAAAAATTTAAAAACTTAGTAACCTCTTATTTCCGTCTAGTAATATGGATAGATTTCTTTCACAGTTAAAAGCATTATCAAAAAAGAATTTGTCACGCCCCGACCCAGATTCCAGGCCTCGAGCACGTGCACGGATTGGCCGTACCTGAGTGGAGTCGAGCTCTACTCGGATACAAGGCCTAAATAAGTACAACAGATAACATATAAATTCATAAAGTCTCAAATAACAATAATCAGAGTCACAACGAATGAATTATAGGGGCCCAAAAGCCCTACAATAATCAAGGCTCTATAAGGGTCCTACAAAGTAAACATCTCTCTCACAAGAAGAATGAGGTCCTCAAATCTCAACAAAGTCAACCCAACCCCTCGCAGCTCCCGAGTCTGAGTCACCTACTCCTCGGGACCTGAAAAAGAAAGAAGGGAAGCAAGTGCATGAGCTTTCGAAAGGAAAGCTCAATAAGTACCCTGTAGAGACCTCAATGAAATCCAAACCAGCACAGATGATATAAGAAAAGTAAAAAATGAACAAATCAAAGATATCAATTCACACAAACAGGGCCACGCCCCGCACAAATCAAAACCCTAGGAGTTTACCACAACAACAGTAGGGCTCCTAACCACAAGATCTCAACAAAGTACTCCTAAGAGTTCACAAGTCATCTCCCTAGTCGATTAAATGGCCCTAAGCTATTAATGACCCTCGGTCCATGGTCTAGTAGTGCTACTATCCAAAACATGGACGTATATTGTCAGCGTATCATCCCACTGACGGGAAAACAAAGAATACCAGCGTTTTACCCCATTGGCGGGAAACAAAGATTACCAGTATTACCCCACTAGCGGGAAACAATGATTTCCAGTATTACCCCCACTGGCGGGAAAACAAAGAATACGAGGACGGGAGAATCCTCAAATCAGCATGGTTGACATATACCTACCGGGCCAACGCACAAGCTCACGTGGTTCCACGGCCACGTGCCGGTCAACAGGTAGGCACACTCAACACTCTCAAATAAAGGGACTACATTCCTAAGAAAACAACTCCACCAACACACACCCACCTGACCAACACAAGCACCGTGTGTCTCTAGGGTCAAGTGCCAAACAGTGGGAGGCTATGCTCAATGAGTAAGCATACTCCTCTAACGCATACTTGCCCTGCCTGTACACAAGCACCACAAAGAAACAGGTATGTGTATGAAACCAACAACAAATCCTTATGAACCAAGCAAGTATGATAATAAATAGCAATATCAAAATCAAGAAACCCCAAAGATGGGAGGAATTCAAGCATGAGTAACTTACAAAAAAAAAAAAAAAATCATGCAGAAGCAAAGTCAACAAATCCCATATCTGGGTGGGAACTAAGCAAGTGTACTTACTCAAGTATCAAAGATCAAACAATGATAACGGTACTAGGCAGAAGTACTTACCTCTAACCAGAGCTGGAAACTTCCCTAGTTCTGATGTATCTCTAAGCCTCCACATTGTATCTGATAGTAAAGTCTCTATCAGAGTCAAAATAGTAACAAACCCTACATTTCTAGATGCACATGCATTACTCTCTCGCTTGGTGAGTTACACTTCAATTAACGAGTCCCGAGGTATCCCATTCGGTTACCGACTCATTTTCCTTAGTGTTCCTTCCCATGTTTAATCCTTAACCTCCACTTGGTTAACCAGTCCATCGTCCGCCCTTAGGTCATGTTTGGCAAGGGGGTGAAAAGGGGGTAAAAGGCTTGACACGGGTTCCGAAGCATTTGAATTGACGCCAAAAGTTAAATATGGGATTTGAGGGGTTAATGATGGTGTAAAGCATGTGTTTGAGTGAAAATTAAATGCTGACGTTCATAACTACTCACCTTTACAAATGACCAAGTTGCCCTTATTCTTGTTTTTAATTTGACTGGCCACATTAGCAAGTGCACTAATATTCACTTATGATTGCATTTGGATTAATACATTATTCACTTCAATTGCCATTAATCAGTTTTTAAGACGGATCACACTCCCAAATAAATTGGGAATTTGTCATTAATTAGCCCTTAAGATTATCACAATTCCCAATAAATATAGTTTAAATATGTTTATTTTAAAATATTTATTTATAAATATTTATAAATAGGCTATAAATATGGGCATTTTAAAATATATATTATAAATATGTTAAAAAATATGTTTATTTTAAAACATTTATATATAATATATTTATAAATATGTTTTAAATATGTTTATTTCAAAATTTTTATTTATAACATATTTATTAATATGTTTTAAATATGTTTATTTTACAAGAATTATTTATAAATATTTATAAATATGTTTTTTAAAATATTTATTAGTAAATATGTTATAAATATATGTTTATTTCAAAATATTTATTTACAACATATCTATTAATATGTTTTAAATATGTTTATTATACAATAATTATTTATAAATATTTATACATATGTTTTTTTAAAATATTTATTTATAAATATGTTTATTTTAAAATATTTATATATAACATATTTATCAATATGTTTATTTCAAAATACTTATAAATAGGTTATAAAATATGTTTATTTCAAAATATTTATTTATAAATATGTTTTAAATATATTTTTTTAATTATTTATAAAGATGTTATAAATATGTTATGCAAATGTTTATTTTTAAAATATTTATTTATAAATAATTTTAATTATAATTTAAATAACATATATTCTAAAATATTGGTTTATAAAATATTTATAAATATGTCTTAAATATTTTATTTTAGAATAATTATTTATAACATATTTATAAATATCTGTATTCTTAAAAATGTTATTTATAAATATGTTATAAATATTTTTAAAATATGTTTTATTTTAAAATAAATATTTATAAATATGTTTTAAATATTTTTTTATTTTAAAATATTTATTTATAACATATTTGTAGAAATTTATTTTAAATTAAATATGTTATAAATATTTATTTCACAATAAATATATTTAAAATACATATTTACATTAAAATTTATAATTCCATGGGGGTATTTTGGTAACTACACATAATAAAGGAGAATGAGGAATAAAAAACTAGTATTTTTAAAATGATTAAGCCTTTTGGTTTAATAGTTTCCCTCCATAAATTTAAAAAAATTTGAAAATTTTTTCCCTTGATTCTTTTACCCCTCATTTTCCTCTCCTTTGCCAAACATGGCCTTAATGACAGATCTTTCGTGTCCCAACACTTAACTTGACCTCGCTTGGTCACTTAGAGAAATTGGGCCCACTTAGCTAAACCCTAAGCTCTTTAGTCCTTACTCGGTCCAACTCTTTTTAACTTAAAAGAATCAAATTTTATCATGTGGCTAGCCATGTCCCCAAGGGTTAAGACCCAACCACTAGACTTAGGTGGTCTAGGGTTCGATTCACAACTTCTACAACCCCTTTTTCCTTTTTATCCTTTTATTTTCTTTATAACTTGGTTTTGCCCACCCAAGTTCTTTTAGTCCAACTTATTAAGTCCAACTTATCTTATCTAAGCTAACTTAATCAAATTCCATTTGATTAATTAACCAATTTATTCTAGATTTGGATTTAACCAATTACTAGTTGGCTAATCCTAGTCATCAAGCTTAGTTGGCCTAACCCAGTTCACTGAGCCATTTTCCTTAATCCCAATTAAATTGGATCCAACCCATGGATCCAATCCATTCACTTAACTACTTTAAATTGATTAAATACAATTGACTAACTTTTTACTCAGGCTCATACCTTAGTCCTTTAATTTAATCAATTTAATCCAATTAACCACCAACTTGGTTAGACTCAATTTATTTGTTTGATAAAATCAATCTAATTATCTTGATCAATTTAACCCAAAGTCAGGTCAACATGATCAAATTAGACTTAATCCACTTGAAATTGGCTAAGCCAACTTGTTGGGCCCTAATCCAAACCAATTATCAATTGGTTAGCCAACAACAATTGGTCTTAGTTAATTAATTGGATCTAACCCGATTAATAAAACAGGTTCTTCTAAATTGATTGAACCCAAACTAATCGATTAAACCGAGTCCAACCTTTAAAATTGGTTAACCCTAGTCTCATACTAAAAATTTTAATTAATTTAATTTAACCATGTTTTAATAGATTAATTAAACTTAATCTACTAATTAACTACTCATCTAATCCACTCTTCTTCTCCATCTCTCTTCTCAGCCCGTGCCTCACCGAAGCTGTCACAGGTGAGGAGACAACCCGCTAGTCTTGGCCTGCACGGGTCACCTGACCTCAGGTGAGTGACGAGCACGTCATCCACCACCCGGAAGAGTGGCTAGCTCCACCGTCAACTCTGAAGCACCACTGTCCCAGCCGAGCGCGACTCCACTCTGGCGAGCTCCTCTCTTCCTCGCCAGGGGTCCCTTTCGCCGGGAACTACCGCGACAAGCTTTCCTTCGAACGAAGAAGCTGTTTGCCCTAACCACCTGCCCCTAGCTCCTCTCCCCGGATCCAATCACTCTCGGCCATTACCCACCTCCGGTGAGCTCGAATCCATGTCGTAATGCATGCACACAGTACCCATACACCGTAGGGAAAGGAATGTACCTGTCAGAGCGACCTCCCGGTGGTGTTTGACGGCACTCCGGGCTCCCAACGCTCCTCCTGTCTTCTCCGATTAACCTTGCCGGCGACCACTGCGTTTTTACTCCCCACTAAGTCCCGGAAGGAGCCAGGGGGTGGTTTATATAGAGTGGAGTGCAACGAAGGTGATGGTGGCGTTCGCGAGCCGATCCACGGCAGTTAGCGGCCGAAGTTCTCCGCTATGCGATGCCGGGAAGATGGCGGGCGCCGGTAGAGCTTCATGCGGCTCGCTGGCCGGAGAAGCGGCTGGCGCTTCCTCGAGATGATCGGCACGTGACTTGATCCGACGGCTGGGATCATTGCATCATCTTCAACGGTAGATGGCTCGCCATAATGCCTTGTATCCGCCACTCGGGTGGATGAATGGTCCAGATCACATCAAGATCAACGGTCAGATTCATCCATCTTGTCTCGAGCTTGAGACAATCGTGAGATGGACGGCCCTTATTAGCCCGCACCATGAGGCCACCCTCACTACCTTCTTTCCCGGTGCCTCGAATCCAACACACTATCAGATGATCTAATCTGGGATTGCCACGTGGCCTCAAGGATGTCGTTATAATGCATCGCGATCAAGTGCAATCTGTGATCTTTTAATCTCGGTCGTTAATTCTCATCCTTAAGGGTTTTCATCTGGAAAACTTTCTAGAGGTCCCTTCACTTTTCTAGGTTTCAATTTAGTCCATCAACTGTGAGAGGGAACAATTCTTCTTAAGTCCTCATCACTTTTGAAAATTACCAAAAGGTCCTCAAACTCTCAATTATCCCTAATTGGACTCAAACTTATTTTAATTCCCTTTTTAAAGCTTTTTAATCTTCCATCCTTCAAACTTAAGGAACTAAATAAATTAAGAACTTATTTTATGGAATATAAGAAAAATTTTATTCCTAAAATTCGTGGATTTTACAGAATTATAGATTTCAAGAGATTTGATTAGATAGACGAGTCAATTATTAATTATTTTGATTTTTAAACAAATTTTCTAAATTGATTAATGATTTAAGAATTTGTTTAGATGAACTAAATAAATAAATATTTCAAATTTTAAAGTATCAAAAAATAAATTTTCAAATGAATAATTTAGTATGAAGGGTTAGATTATTTGGATGATATTTTTTGAACAACAACAACAACAACAACTAAGCCTTAATCCCATACTAGATGGGGTCGACTATATGGATTCTCTATTTTCATGTCGCTCTCAAATATGAAATAAAAATAAAATAAAATGAAATGAAATAAACTGCAATAAAATGAAATAAAATGAAAAATAAGAATACATAAAGAAATAATAATAACAACAAATAATTCTAAGAGAGATTGGGATGTTCGAAGCAGAACAGTATCCCTACAAACAAAGCTAAGCTAATAAAGGAAAACCTTTTAGCCGACTTATCGGTAATACTATACTAAGCGGGGTCGGCTATATGAATTCTTTGTCTCCATGTCGCTCTGTCAAAAGCAAGATCCGGCTCAATATCTAACATACGTAGGTCCTTAGACACCACCTCTCTCCACGTAATCCTAGGCCTACCGCCTCTTCTTACCTTCTACAACTAAACTATCACATTTTCAACCCGGAGGACCGCGGGGGTCTTAGACGTGTCAAACCATCTTAAACGCCCTTCTCAGATTTTTATCTTCAATTGGTGCAACATTCACCTTCTCATTTGATGTGTTCATTTCTCGATCTTGTCCAATCTTGTATGACCACTCATCCATCTTAACATCCTCATTTCGCCACATTCATCTTATGCATATGTTGAACTTTAGCTACCAACACTTCGCCCTCGATAGTAGCATGGCCGGTCTAACTACCGTCCTATAAAATTTTCCTTTTATTTTGTTAGGCATCTTTTTATCACATAATACCCCCCGTGACACTTCTCCATTTCAACCATCCAGCTTTGATTCTATGGGTTACATCTTCATCTATCATCCTATCATTCTGAAAAATGAAACCTAAATACCTAAAATGGTTAACCTTAGGCACTACCACCCCCCTAGTTTCACTTCTCCTTCATCTCTCCTACTTAGACTAAAATTACAGTGCATATATTCTGTTTTACTTCTACTTAACCTAAAGCCTTTACTTTATAAAGTATTTCTCCATAATTCTAGCTTTTGATTTACTCCATCTCTAGTCTCATCCACTAAGACAACATCATCTGCAAACAACATACACCATGGGATGTCATCTTGGATATAACTAGTTAATTCATCCATCACTAGGGTAAACAAGTATGGGCTCAAGGCCGATCCCTGATGTAGACCCACTGTTATAGGAAACTCCTCCGTATCGCCTCCTACTGTTCTCACACTTGTAATCTGTGAAATTTACATATTTTTTGAAGTTATGAAATTTATATATTAAATAATCTGTGTATTCTTTTTAAAAGGATTTTGATATGGTCTGAGAATTTTTAAAAGGACTTTGAAATTATTAAAAGCAGTTCTCAAACGGAGAGAGAAGTTTGAGGAAGATCGCATCCAAAAGTCCTCAAAATATAGCATAGGAGTTTGAATCATTAAAATAATCACAAATAGTACATGAGTTTTTTTAAAAAAAAACCCTTTCTCCTTACCAATTCCCCTTCCTTCCAGTTTGTGGCAGATTGCAAAAAAAAAAAAACCCTTCCTCCAGTTTGCGGTAGATCGCATCCAAAAGTTGTCAGAAAGGAGTCTACATCATTAAAAAGAAAAATCACAAATAATACAAGAGTTAGTTTGCATACTACTTGATTTGAAATTATGCGAGACGTGGGGGAAGTGATATCAAGCGGTTTAACAACCACTAAGAAACAACGTGATCGTGTTTTACAATTTTAAATTTTAAAAAATCAAAAATCTGAGAAAATTCCATTCTCCCAATCTAATTTTCTCCTTTTTTTGAGTTTTTTTAAAAAATAAAAAAAATCTTGCAACAGTTTCTTCCGCTTAGTAATATAGATAGATGTCTTACTAATTGATTAGACCCAATCAATTACTATTCAGCTTTCATTATTCAGTTGAGCCCAAGCCCAATTCTAGCTAGGTCCAATCCCCTTAACCAATTCCAATTAGTTAGTCAATGATTAATTAAACCTAGATTTAATTAATCTTCAATCATCTTTATCATTCTGTTTTGTTTTAGCATTAGATCCATATAGCTAATCCACTTGATTGAGCCCAAATCAATTTAGTATAAATTAGAGCTTGGAACCCAAATCTAATTAGCTATTCAATTGGCCCAACCCAACTACCACTTGACTAAACCTAGCCATGATTAAAACCAAGCCCGACCATGTCACTTGATCAAGACCAACCTGATTAACTTCAACCTTAGGTTTTATACTTGATTTGATCAAACAAAATAATTAAAATACTTAGAGTTTAATTATTCCATCTAATCCATTTTCTCATTTAAGCTTGGCCCAAGCCCAAACCGGTTGGGCCTAACCCTTAAATCAAATCAAACCCAATCAGTTTAGTTTAATTAATCTCTTACTAACTGACTTAGTTAACCTTTTAATCTATTCCAATTAAACCTTAATCCATCTTCTTCTACTTCGCGCCTGTAGGTCGTCGGAGTAGGGAAACGCCCAGCCCAGCATGGAGACCAGAGCCATCACCCACCCCTGGTCTTCGTCACTCGGAGTCGCCCATACGCCGCGAGTAGCTCCCGAGAAGGACCTGTCAAACTCCGGTCCTCTCCTCGTCGGAGTGAGTCCCTCCCTCAGTCGGCCTCCCTCTTCGAGAACACCCCACTCACTCTCTCTCGATCGCTCTATCATGCATGCGTGAGTAGCATCAGAAAGACAGGGAGAAGACGCGTCTTACCTTTGCGTCTGTTGGTTGACAGTGCAGTCGCGACAACTCCGGCGTCGCGTTCCTCTACGTGGATCTCCGGCGGCTTCTTCACACTCTCCAAAGGCCGCTAGCTCCGCTCCTTGGCCTGTCTCACTCGGCTGACAGTGATCTCCGGGAAGAAGGAGAAGGTGGAGAAGAGGGGAAGAGAAGGATGTGCTCTCTCTCTCGGTTCCTCCATCGGCTTTTATAAAGGGCCGAGGGTGCTCATGACGGGGTGATGATCCCTTTGATTGGGATTTGTATGCACAATCACCCCCCAGCCTTCCAAATCCGGCGACCTTCCTTAAACGGTGGCGAAGTTAGGGTTCTTCCCCGACACAGCGGCGCGCGCTGGCAACGGTGGAGAAAAGAGGGTGATGACGCCTCGAGATTGGATCACGCTCAGATGAACGATCACCATTGTTTTGGGTTGGACAGTTGGATTTATAATTATTTGCCTCGAACTTATCCGAGGGCCCTTGATGGACGGCCACGATTGGATCTAACCCTTCAGTGTGAGAGGTTGGGATTGCTTCTCATGCCTCGAACTTACTTACTATCTCTTGATAATATCTAATCTCCATCGTCCATCCTTTCCCTTTGCATGGCTTCATTGGATAATTTTCATTTAGTTCTTGGACTTTTGCATCTTTACATGCAGGTCCTTGACCTGTGAGAGCGGTATAATTCCTCTCAAGTCCTCGAACTTCTTGATTTTACTTCTAGGTCCCTGACAGCCTCAATTAACCCTAATTGAGAATTTAATCATTTTAAATATGGAATCTTATTCCATTATCCATCTTCCTCTCATTTAAATCAATTATTATGCTTTCCTTTAATTGATTTAATTAATTACCAATCAATTAACATGGAATTATCCCAATTTTATTTATTTCTTTTTAGGTTTGCCAATCAACCTTTATTTACCAAAATACCCTTGATACCCATTTTAATTCCAATTGGAGTCCTTACCAACTTAAATAAATAAATAAATCTATTCACCAAAATAAAAAAATTTATTTATTCTACCAAGATTAAAATCTCGGATTTTACACCCTCCCATTAAAAACACCAACCACCCCTCCCCGCCTTCCCCGTTGCCATTGTCACTACCAAGTAACCAAACCCTCACACTGTTCAGTCACAAATTAAGCCATGTTTCACCACCAGCAAGATCACAACAACAGCATGTTCTCGAGCTTCCTTGATGCCAACTACATTAATAACCCTCCATTGTTCACTACTCACTCACCACCTTCTTCATCTTCTTCAACTTCCTCTCTTTACTCCTCTTCACTCCCTTCTTCTTGTCATCTCCTCAGGAGCAGCAGCTCCCAGTCCTTCTCTCTCCAACACCACCACCACCTTACCATATTTCTATGTTGGAAAAAATTATATATCTTAATATATATATTTAATTTTGGGGCCACAAATGTAATAACTAATGTGTTAAGCCATTATTTAAATAGCCATTATAAAGTGATCAATGAGGAATAATATATTGGCTAAGGCATAATATTCATTAAATATCATGTGTAGATACCCATAAAGAAACCTTTCAAATTCAATGAGTTTTTTGGAATTTGAAACCTTGGAAACCTTTCAAATTCTATGAGGGGTGGAATTTGAAAGGTTAGTTACAATTACATAACTCTTAAGTAGAAGGGTTATATAAAAAGGGAATGGTCCCCAATTGTAGAGAAGTTTTGGAGAATTCTCTTCATCCCCATCGGAGGAGAAACTAAAGAACTACTCCAAGTCTCTACAAGTTGGAAGATCCATTGCCCAACGATATCTCAATCTCGTAGCAAGAACCGATGGATTCATCAGGTACGCTTCCGTTCTAATTTCATCATGAATCTTGCATGGTTTTGGATTGAATCCATAGGTTTATGTGGAATGAATTTGACATTCTCACCATCTTCATTTTCTCCACCTTCCTCCTATGACTTCCTTGACTTCCATGCAGAGCCTGTCAGAAGAGTCTACAGCACAGGAGACCTTCAGGTAATTATTCTATCTATCTATCTATCTATCCTTTGTAATTGTAACTCTAATGTTTTCATGTTGTGTGCATGCATGCAGGCATGGTTACTTTGTGTCTCTTTTGTTCAGGGGATGAATGTGCTGCAGGTTTTCGGCGAGACTGTCGGCCAAGAAGCCGGTGTTGTCGCCGGAAGAGTCGGGCAGTACTCTTCTGAGGAGCTCAAGGAGCGGATTGAAAGGGATTGTCACAAGCGTAATCAAAGAAATTTTCACAAAAAAGTCACGGTAACTTTTCATCCCGTACCATTTTTATATAATAAATACATTATAAACATGAAATAAGTTATCAATTTTTCTTGTGGAGATTATATATGTATGATAATTTTAAATTATGTATATTTCAATATGCATTCTGAAAGACATTAGCAGATAGTAGGGCGAGAGTGAGAGGACGGTTTGGGCAAAACAGAGAACCAGAAGTGGAAGAAGGGGAAGGAGATGTTGTGGAAAATGGGGTTTACAAATTGAAGAGTGAACAATGGCTTGGATGCAAAACAATCAAAGTATTTCTGTCCTTAAAGTGTTATTTGCCCCCACTATAAAAATATGTTGAAGGGTTTGAATGACAAATAACCTTCCAGGATTCATCAAAGCCAACCAAGAAAAAAGATCAACAATTTCTTTGTTCTTGCCAAAGAATACTCTAGAACAAATTTAAAGAAGGGAGAAAGGAATTAGAGAGTGATTGTATTTTCTTTGTCATTGGTTTTATGTTGTATTTATAGCCCAATGGTGTCATAAAACACATCCCTTTGGAAAAGGCACACACTCTTTCAAAGTGATAGAGAACAACCTTTGATGAAAAGATACACCCAATTTCAAAGAGAGCAACCTTTGGTGAAAATACACACCCACTTTCAAAGTGAAATAATACAATCTTTGACAAACTTGATTTCTCCATTATTTTTACTTAGTTTTTCAAGCTATCATGTCTTATAAGCATTATAAAAGTGCTTATTTTCCAACAGGAGAAGCAATTGATAGAATTTTCCAAAACTATGTAGAAGAATATGAAAATTGCAACAACAATAAGCATGAACATGGTCAAGATGGTGACGGAGATTGGTGGGTGCAGATGCAAAAAGTTCTTGGTGGTGCTGACGAGGAAGAAGAAAGCTACTACGATAATGACACATGTTGGATATTTTTATAATAAAATATAATGGTTTAATGAAAGGTTTTTATAAAAAGGTTTTATGAAAGGATGTAGAGAATGGAATGGGTGTTACCTATTGGAAGGGACACATCTCATCCCTTTGGATGCTACTTTTCATGATAGATTGTGTCTCATCCAATAAGGTGTTACCAAAAGACATGATTCATTTCATGATAGGTTGCTTCTCATCAAAAGGGGTGCATCATTGGCTATAAATAGAGCCTATGAGTATTCCAATTTTTACACAACAATTCTTTCTCAAGCATTCACTCTTCTTCTCTACACTCCTCTCTAAAGGCATTGCGTAGTTTTGGTGCTCCGTACAAAGCATCAAAATTTCGATTCACTTTCTTGTTTTTTCCTCTTTTCAAAGGTTTCACTTTCGATAGTACAAGCGCAGTTGAAAGGAAGTTCCGTTGTATCCTAAAGGAAATTAGCCGGTAACCCGTTGTACTACTGGATTGGTGGGGGCTAATTTACCCTTAAGGAGAGCGACATTGTAACGTGCCTCGAGACTTCATCTCTACTAATCCATCTTCCACCGGTACATTTTCTACAACATTCTTAAGGGTAAATTATTCATGATGGATTTGGCGACATTGAAGGAGATGGGCAATTTAGTCAAGTTGGAACAATTCAATGGGACGAACTTCAAGCGTTGGCAAAAGAGGATGCATCTACTACTTGCAACTTTGAAAGTGGTGTACGTGTTGTCTACTCCAAAGCCTATTGAACCCGATGATTCAGATCGAGAATCTTTGCATGCGGCTCGAAAAAGGCAAAAATGGGAGAACGATGATTTAATGTGCCGTGGACATATTCTCAATTCCATGTCCGATGCTTTGTTCGACTCATATCAACATCACACTACTGCAAAAGAGATATGGGATGCATTGGAGCAAAAATACATCCTTGAAGATGCTGCAAACAAGAAGTTCCTGGTCAGTAAATTTTTCAATTATAAAATGATAGATGGTAGATCTATCATTGAGCAATTTTATGAGATCGATAGGATTCTGCAACATTTAAAACAAAATAATATGAATATGGATGAAACCATCATAGTGACCTCTATCATAGATAAACTCCCTCCTTCTTGGAAAAATGTGAAACATAGTCTTAAACACAAGAAGGAAGATATTTCCCTGGAGGATTTGATTAATCATCTCCAAATTGAAGAGGAATATCGAAAGCAAGAGGATGGCATTCAAAAGATGGATGAAAAGTTCAAGGTCCTCTTGGCAGAGGAGGAAGTCTCATCCAAGCTCTCAAAAGGAAACAAGAAGAGACCCAATCATCCTACCAAAGAGCACGGCAAGAACAAGAAGAAGAAGGGTGCTTGCTATTATTGTGGCAAGCCGGGGCATTTCAAGAGAGATTGTCGGTCTCGTAAGAAGGATAAGGAGAATGAAAAAGCTCCAAAAGACAATTTTGCAGCCATGATCTTTGAGGCAAACATACTCGAAGATAACATTTCTTGGTGGGTTGATTCTGGGGCTACAAGACACGTCTGCAACAACAAGAGTTTATTCAAGAAATTTGAGCCTAATGTGGATGGAATTTCTCTCTTTATGGGAAACTCAGCTAGTATATCTGTTCAAGGCAAGGGAGTGGTGGAATTGGAATTCACATCCGGAAAATTTCTCACTCTAAATGATGTGCTGTATGCTCCCGAAGTTCGAAGGAACTTGGTGTCTGGAAGTTTGCTTAATAAGCATGGGTTTAAACTTGTATTTGAGGCAGATAATTTTGTACTATCTAAGGGTGGAGTCTTTGTTGGAAAGGGTCATTTGTATGATGGGCTCTTTAAGCTTAATGTTAAAAGTAAGAACTTTGTTTATGTGCTTGAGTCCTCTGATTTATGGCATAGTCGTTTAGGACATATTAATTATAAGAAATTGCATAATATGTCTAAAATGAAATTATTACCTCACTTAAATGATAATGGGAACAAATGCTTTACTTGCATGCAAACTACGATTGCTAGGAAGCCTTTTTCTACTGTTGAAAGGAATTTAAACTTGCTTGAATTAATACATAGTGATATATGTGATTTGCATGCTACTCCTACTATTGGTGGTAAAAAATATTTTGTGACATTTATAGATGATAGCTCTAGATTTTGTTATGTTTATCTTTTGTGTTATAAAGATGAAGCTACGAATAAATTTAATATCTTTAAAAATGAAGTTGAAAATCAATGTGGAACCAAGATTAAATGCTTAAGGACTGATAGGGGAGGGGAATACTATAGTCCTTCATATTTTGAATCTCATGGGATTATACATGAAGTGACAGCTCCGTATACACCACAACAAAATGGTGTGGCTGAGAGAAAGAATAGAACATTAATGGAGATGGTTAACTCCATGATGTCTATGTCCGGCCTATCAAATGGATATTGGGGTGAAGCATTATTAACTGCTTGTCATATTCTTAATAGGGTTCCTGCAAAAGGGAAACTTATGACTCCATATGAGGCATGGAAGCATAAAAAACCCAATCTCAATTATTTGAAAGTATGGGGTTGTCGTGCTATAGTAAAGGTACCCGAACCTAAAAGGAAAAAGTTGGGTGAAAGAGGAGTGGAATGTATATTTCTTGGGTATGCACAACATAGTAAGGCATACTGATTTATGGTTATAGAACCTAATGATTCAATTTCCATTAATACGGTGATTGAATCAAGGGATGCTATATTTGATGAATCAAGGTTCACCTCTTCACCTAAACAACACGAATTTAAGGAATCTTACATAGAGAAAGCAACTTCTAAGGAAGATTCCAATGAGCTTCGACGGAGTAAGCGACCAAGAATACCAAAAACATATGGATCTGACTTCTATATGTTTATGTTAGAAGGTACCAATGAAGATATTGTTGCACAGATTCCAATCTGTTTAAATATTGAGTCTGATCCCAATACCTTCAAGGAAGCTATGTCATCATCAGATACAGCTCTTTGGAAGGAAGCAATGAATGATGAAATGGACTCAATAACGGGCAACAATACTTGGATTCTAGTAAATCACCCACAAGGATCAAAACCAATTGGTTGTAAATGGATATTCAAGAAGAAAAAGAGAATTGATGGTACCATTGAAAAGTACAAAGCTAGATTGGTCGCTAAAGGCTATACTCAAAAAGAAGGAATAGACTTCTTTGATACTTATGCTCCTGTGGCTCGAATGGCTTCAATAAGAACTTTGATAGCATTGGCCTCTATTTATAAATTAGAAATTCACCAGATGGATGTAAAAACAGCATTCCTGAATGGTAAATTGGAAGAGGAAATTTATATGGAACAACCTGAAGGTTTTGTGGTACCGGGCAAAGAAAATAAAGTATGTAAATTGGTTAGGTCATTATATGGTTTGAAACAAGCCCCTAAACAATGGCATGAAAGATTCAATGAAGTGCTTTTATCAAATGAATTTACAATTAATCAATCAGATAAATGCGTATATAGTAGATTCTCTGGTGGCAAAGGAGTTATTATTTGTTTATATGTTGATGATATGCTCATATTTGGGACTGATTTAGAACAAGTAAATTCTACTAAGATGTTATTATCTAGTAATTTTGATATGAAAGACATGGGTGAAGCTAATGTCATTTTAGGAATCAAAATATTTAGAAGTTCTGATTGTATTATGCTTTCTCAATCTCATTACATTGAAAACATTCTTAAGAAATTTGAACACTTTAATTGTTCACCGGTATCTACTCCTTATGCATCAGGATGTAGATTGCTACCTAATACTGGTAGGCATATCTCTCAATTGGAATATGCGAGTAATTGGGTGTCTAATGTATGCAATGACAAGCACACTACGGCCGGATATAACATTGTACCGAGGAAAGCTTAGTGCAGATATACAAGCAATCCAGGACATCAACACTGGGATGCAGTTAAAAGAGTCCTCAAGTATCTGAGAGGAACAATGGATTATTGTATTTGTTACAATGGGAATCCAAGGGTGCTTGAAGGTTTTACTGATGCAAGCTGGATCACCAACTATGAAGATCATTCATCAACAAGTGGATGGGTCTTCACACTTGGTGGGGGAGCTATTTCTTGGGGATCCAAGAAGCAAACATGTATAACGGATTCCACAATGGCTTATTAGTTTGTGGCATTAGCTGCAACAGGTAAAGAAGCAGAGTGGCTAAGGTCTCTTTTATTAGAGTTACCATTATGACCTAAGCCTATGTCTCATATATCTATACATTGCGATAGTCAGGCAACTTTGGCTAGAGCGTATAGCAATACTTATAACGGAAAATCAAGACATATTGGTCTAAGACATAGTTATGTGAGACAGTTGATACAAGATGGAGTTATCACTGTGGATTTTATAAGATCTTGCCAAAATTTGGCTGATCCTTTTACAAAAGGTCTCTCAAGAGAGTTAGTTTACAAGACTTCCAAAGGGATGGGTTTAAAGTCAATATCTAAGATTCATCAGTGATGGAACCTCAACTCAATTCATGAAAACTTCATGTTTATGAGTTCAATGAGAAAAAGTACATCATAAGTATGAAGGCAAGCACCGATCATATTAACATCCCAAGTTTAAGGTGTTTGGTACCCGTAAAAGAAAAGGAAGGGTGAGCTCATGCTCTTAATGAATTCATGGACTATTTTTCAAGTATCATAACACGGGGATACTAATTGATTCACCTATATGAATGCAGAAGTGAGGCCGCTTCTAAGTTTTTAAGACTTTAATTCTAAGCATTCATGAAAGGATATGAGACACATGGCCATAATGGTGTCTGGTAGTAGATTGAAAAGATAGAAGATTTGAAGAAGTTTGTGTAGATTCAGTCCGGTTATCAAAATGAGATGCTAGTTCAAGGCAGTGTCCACTATGTATCTCTGCTTAACTTTGATTGAATTCTACTAAGTGAAGGTTCAAATCGTGAGATACCTTCATTTATGCAAATGACTTCCAAGAAAGTGAGAATGCCTAATGTCAAAAATATAATTTATTTATTTATCTATTTATTTTTATTTTAAAAATAGTGGGGGAATGTTGGATATTTTTATAATAAAATATAATGGTTTAATGAAAGGTTTTTATAAAAAGGTTTTATGAAAGGATGTAGAGAATGGAATGGGTGTTACCTATTGGAAGGGACACATCTCATCCCTTTGGATGCTACTTTTCATGATAGATTGTGTCTCATCCAATAAGGTGTTACCAAAAGACATGATTCATTTCATGATAGGTTGCTTCTCATCAAAAGGGGTGCATCATTGGCTATAAATA
Source organism: Dioscorea zingiberensis (assembly GCA_026586065.1). NCBI lineage: Eukaryota > Viridiplantae > Streptophyta > Magnoliopsida > Dioscoreales > Dioscoreaceae > Dioscorea > Dioscorea zingiberensis. Next base: position 1,599,239 of record CM048818.1, on the reverse strand, counting down.
GAGCCTATGAGTATTCCAATTTTCACATACCAATAACTTTTCTCAAGCATTCACTCTTCTTCTCTACACTCCTCTCTAAAGGCATTACGTAGTTTTGGTGCTCCGTACAAAGCATCAAAATTTCGATTCACTTTCTTGTTTTTCCTCTTTTCAAAGGTTTCACTTTCGATAGTACAAGCGCAGGTGAAAGGAAGTTCCGTTGTATCCTAAAGGAAATTAGCCGGTAACCCGTTGTACTACTGGATTGGTGGGGGCTAATTTACCCTTAAGGAGAGCGACATTGTAACGTGCCTCGAGACTTCATCTCTACTAATCCATCTTCCACCGGTACATTTTCTACAACAACACATGGGCTAACTATTTGGAGGATTTCTCAGTGAACCTTCTCTCTTGATAGATAACAATGGTGTCATATTGTGCTAGCTAGCTAGTAGTGTTAGTAATGGAATTAATGTTTGGGTGTTTTAGTTTCACTTTGCTTTCTCATCCCCACTTTTTATTTCTATTTTTAATCAGTGAAAATGGGGAGTTTGATTAATTGTGTGATTTAACAAGTGCTTTAGGAGGTGATTAATGAGATCTTTTAAATCGCTTTCCAATTGTGCGTTTAGACTTTGTTCTTTGTTTTTTGATACCACCCTCCCTCCATTGTCCTGGGGACTCTTAGGACTATGATTTGGAAAGGCACTTTGGTGGTGGGGATGGAGGAACATCAAGGACCCATTTGTTTATGTGAATGCACATACACACCTACAAAGGAGGACTATTAATTTTAAAAAGAAAAAAACACTTTTAGTTATACCCTAAAATTAAAATATACAACAATTTTAGTGAAATTCTTTCATTTATAACAGCATAGGCAAATTAGGACTCTCAAGAAAAAAAATTTTATATTTTTCAAAAAAACTGATAGTAACCCACGGATCAATTGGCAACTGAGTCCCTTGCTAAGATGGGGATTCTACCTAACTCTGAATCAAACAGCCACGCCTATGCACACCCTTGACTTGCCTTCAGAGGGTGTTTGTTGCCTTTGTTAATATATATATATATATGGTTAAACCCTAAAAATTTTGCATCAATATCATGAACATAAGTGTAGAATAATCAAATTCAAAGAACAGTGAGGAATTAGTGAGTAAACACTTAATCAAGACAATTAACTACAAAACAAAAATACCTTTTAAACCCTAATAAATTTTGCATTACATCTAGTGACTCGAAGTACAAAAAAAAAAAAAAAACATATGGTCAGCTGATTTTGTTCATGTACAAACATTCACACTGTAGATATGTTCAATTGAAAGACATTGTATCTGAAATCAATGCATTGGGTTTCTCATTGAATCTTTAGGATCATCTTGGAGGAAGAATTTCATATGGTCAGCTAAACAATCCAATACATTCAGGATCTCATTGAACTTCTTGTTCGAGCCATCTTCTGCTTTGAACCAGTAGACGGCATTGCCGATTTCGATCCAACTGTATCCCGGGATGGTTTTCAGACCCCTTTCTTTCATCAGTTTGCGAACTCTAGCTACTTGATTCCAGCACCCTACACTTGCATACAGTTTCGCCAGCTGAACATGAGTAGCAGCGCAACCTGGTTCTAGCAAAAGCCTGTTCTCAGCAGCCTGAATTCCAATACGAACATTTCCGTGAACCCTGCAAGACGAAAGAAGCGAGCCCCAGATAACCACATTCGGAGGCATTGGCATGTTTTCGATGAACTCTGATGCCTCTTCAATGAAGCCTGCGCGTCCTAGAAGATCTACAATGCATGAGTAGTGATCTAATTCCGGTTGGATGCCATGCTTCAGTATCGAATTAAAGCACCAGCGGCCAATTTCTACGAGACCTGTATGATGGCATGAAGAAAGAACACCTAGAAAAGAGATTGCATCTGGTTTAACATTCTCTCTATCCATAAATTTCAGCAAGTCTACAGCCTGTTCAGGAAGGCCATTGTGTGCAAATCCAAAAATCATGGAATTCCAGGAGATCAAATCCTTGTGCAACATCTTTTCAAAAACACAACCAGCTTCTTCAATGCTCCCGCATTTTGCATACATAGAAATCAATGCATTTGCAATATGTACATACGAATCGAATCCTATTCGAACTTCCAAGCAGTGAATACTGCTTCCAAGCCCAAGAGATGCAGTGCTGGTGCAAGCACTGAGAATGCCTGCAAATGTGAAATCATTTGGTTTCAACATAGAGCGTCTCATCTGGATGAACAAAGATTGGCATGTTTCGGTTTTGCAATGCTGCGCATAACTGGCAATGAGAGCTGTCCATGAGATTGCATTCCTCATAGGCGTCCATTGAAAAACTTGATAGGCATTGCATAGGTGTCCACACTTGGAATACAAACTGATCAATGAGCTCGCTACATGAACAGACATATCAAAGCCAAACTTTATTGACACGGCATGAAGCTGCATTCCCATAGTTAGAGACAAGTCAGCACCACTTGAACTCACGATATACGAAATGTTGGTTTCATCCATCTGAACTCCTCTTTTATGCAGTTCAAGGAACAACAAGAGCTCCTTCATTGTTTTACTTGTCTCCAGACCTTGAAAAATATCGGTACAGAAAATTTGCTCCGAGTTGGCTTTGAAATCACCAGCCGTAGACTTGTTCACATCTTGATTGCATTTACGACCGGCATCCAAAAGATCCTGCATGCACCACTGTATGAGTCGACGATGGCAATCAACTCTCAATGTTGTACTAGTTTTGGGGGTCACAATATCTGAAACCTTCAATGCCTTATCAAGACCTTCCCTCTCTCCCTTCACAGATTGCTTGCAAAACGCAAAGGTCCCAAATTGCAACACAGAAGTGAACTGCCTCTTTCTCCAAACATGGAGAAAGCAACAGTGGCGCATTCCAAAAGATTTTGATGGTCAAGAGCTCATTTTCCTCAACCTCACAAATTGCCCACTGGCTCAAACATAACATCAAACATCTTGCATGCATTCACCAAATATAAACTACACTGGCTTCTGAAGTTGTTATCTTCTGCAACTCTTTTAGACATTCTCACAAACATATGCTCGGCACTAATGGTTCTTTCCACAATGCATAGAACCACCCTGAAACATCCTGCAAACGAAGTATATATTTAATTTTTTTTTTACATATATAATCCAAAACTCCCTCGACAATGGAAACTTCTCTGATGCGCCTATTTTTTTTTTGCAGTGAATATACAATTTATAATTATTAGTTTTTTATATTAGATTATTAATTATTAGTTTCGCGCAATGTTTCAAATTTCCCGTGAGATCTTTGGGGTGTGTTATTTATTATTATTGGGTGTGCATATTTGACTTTAAGGTCTTTGGAAACGGTGGTTTCAGTTTTATCTATCAAGTGTTTTCATTTCATCACTTGAAAAAATAAATAAAAAAAATTCCATAAAAATTATATCCTACCATAATGTTATATATATATATATATATATATATATATATATATATATATATATATTACATGTGAAAACATATGGATTTTATATGTTCCTCAAATCGAACTTCCTTCCAATTCTCTAAGTCTTTGCTTGGTAAATGGGTAAGCATCAGCACCATAGTCCATGATGAGCTTTTTTAGTCTCCATCCCCGTGTAAAGCTATGTCCTGATCCCAATCGGTGGATTCCCACGAGAGGATAAGACTTAAAAGGTGTCTCCCAGTTCCCGAGATCCGGTTGGAAGTAATAGAGCACTAGCCATTTTCTCAAATCTTTATGATCGATTGCAAGAAGCCATGGCATGACTGAAAACATTTCAGTGAACAACTCTTGATTTAACATGAAGATCACCTCGAATGCGCTGTCCTTCTCTTTGATCTTTGGGTATATTTCAACGAGTTTGCGCTCGAATTCTCCAATTTCAAATGTCTCTAGAAGAAGGATGGTCCTGTCCTTGAGTTTTGATGCTGGAAACTTGGGTTTAAACAAACAAATTAATTAATTAATTAAAAGAAAAAGACCAAGTGTACTGAATGAAATGTATGTATTTTTTTAATTTGTCTATATATACCTACCTTGATACCATCTATGCCAAAAAGATAATCTCGTTGCCAAGAAATGAAAACAGACTCCGGTTTCATCATAATCCTTCTTTTGAGTGGCATGATAGAAGCAAAATTATAATTCTTCAAAGTAAATAGGCACCTTTCATCACTAAGAACCTCATGGATTTTCTCAAGAGTGAACGGGTATCCCTCATCACCAAGGTAATTCACAACAGTGAGAAAATCAGGTAAATAACTATTGTTCAAAATCATCCCCTGAGAGTCGATCACTATAAGGTTTGAGTTATTAAAAACATGGAAGTATCGGAATAGCCTCTCAATTGTTTCTTGATCATTCAATGGAACTGCCAACCAAGGCATTCCTTGGAATTCCTTGGGAGGATTGGGCATGTCTTTAGTGTGGAATACCGAGACTAGCTCGAATTTTTCACCTCTTTCCTTTAGCTTGAAATACATGTCTTTGAGTATTTGATAGGTTTTCTGCTCATATATATGCTTGTCAAGATATCTAAGATAAAGAGCTACTATTTTTCCTTGGAGCTCTGAAATGGGCACCTGATATTAAAAGGAAAAGAATTTGTTATATATATTTTTTTCATGTTCGTGCAAGTGTTGGGAATGAATCAATCAAAGTAGAGGAGAATGAATGATTCACCTTATCCCTATTGCTTGAAATCAAAAAGTCACGAGTGTTGGAACCTAGCAACTTATGAAGATTTTGTGGCTGCTTCTTAAGAATCTCATCTTCCTTCTTTACTTGATCGATCCTTTCATTAGTGAATGGATATGCCTCTGGCCCATAGTTCAATAAATCCCAAAATGTTGCTTGTGGTGTACAAATAATGTCGCCACTCCCATCACGGACCAGCAAATGTGGGAGGTCACCTCTCGTCTCATTGGGGAATTGATCCTTGAGCTTGTTGTGGGACTCGGTATCAGAGAACGGTAAAGCTAACCATGGCATCTTAGAGAAGTGTTGATTGAATTCATGCTCATCTTTATGAAACGAAACAAAGACAACCTCGAGGTCTTCACCCTTTGAGTGGAGTTCGTGGTACGCTTCAACCAAAAACTTGGTGCAGGTATTACAGTACCATACAGATTTGGCAGCTTCTGGAGCCAAGTAGAGAATAACACTTCTTCCTTGGAGATTGCTAATATTTACCTGCATAGCCAAATAAAATTATGTGAGCCAAATTAATCAAAATATAATTGAGTGGTTGAGCGTGATGAATGAATGAATGAATGAATGTGTACTTACTTTTACATCACCCTTTCCAATGACATAATCCCGATCAGCAGAAGAAAGAAGTGACTCTAGACTTTGTGATGGAAATTCTTGGTTGTCTTCACAGGTAATTAGATAATCATCGTATTGGCTTCGGTTTGCACCGATAATCATCAGATTATCTGGATAATCGGCTGAGTAAAATCGTCTGACAAGTCGCTTGCAGCAACGTTTATCACTGAGGGGGATAGAGAGGCAGGCTAGGTCTTTGAAAACATGCTGGAAATTCACCTTATTCATCTTCTCTTCATTATATGCAGCTTCAATTGGTACAATGACAAGCTCAAATTCCTCACTTGCAGCTTCCTTGATCTTTTCCAACTTTGTTTTCATGGATTGGATGAGCTCCTCACACCCATCATCATCATATTCAGGCAGAAAGAACACACCTACTTTCTTCCCTTCAAGCTCTGATAAAGGTACCTGAATTAATAAGGAATCTAAAAATTAAGTTCACATATATATATGTCCATCAAACATGTGACTGATTTAATTTATAATAAGAGTGATCAAAGGTACCTCAGTCCCATTGTATGCAATCAAGAAATCACGGGTCTCGGATCCAAGCAAGAACTGAAGAGGTTGTTCATCTTCCTTCAACTTCAATTCAGTGTGCTTCTCAGGAGTGAATGGATAAGCATCTGAGTCATAGTATTGGAAGGCTTCGTAGCCGTCAAAAGTAAGAAGACGACTTCTTCCGTCAAGTATTGGCAGTACAGGAGCATACGGCAAAGGTTTAAACTTGTCTCGGAGATGTTCTTGAATCTCAAGCTCCAAGGGCGGAATGGCAAGCCATGGCATCTTAGAGAAGCAGGCTTTGAATTCTTCTTCTTCATCTCCATATCCATGGTCTCCGATATATACAACCTCAAAATTTTCACCTTTGGAAGTCAGTTCAGTGTAAAGCTCAACCAGTTCTTGACCAAGCCATTCAAATCTGCCCATAGTGTAGCCCATATCAAAATAGAGAGCTACAATTTTTCCATCCAGATCGTTGATGCTGACCTGCAAATTAAGTTCCAATTAATAGATATAAATTTTCTATTTTGTTTGAAGAGTTCATCAGATCGATGAATTACAAAATTGGTAACTCATGCTGTTTCGCTGTTATGTTTTTAGGAAACAAAACTCATGAGTCATACATACATAGGACATGAGTATGACCATCAAAAGTACATGAAGAAAAAGATATATATAATATGACTTTAATGACCGGAAAAATACCCGTCTCTTAAATACCATCATGATACCGTCATCAGATATTGTCATCTCATCTCCAGGAATCAATATTAATCTTAGCATGTTCGTTCTATATATCTCATAATTAATTAACTTTCCCTGAGGTTTTAAAACTCATATTATTTACTACAAAGTATATATGACGTATTTGTCTATTCATGCAAAAGATAGGAACATTAAAAGGGATATCAAAGGAAAAGTACTTGCAGATGCATGGATCATATATATATATATATATATATATATATATAATGAGAAAGAAAAGAGAGAAAAAAACAAACCCGGTCGCCATTGTTGCGAATAAGGAACTCCAGCTCCTCTTCAATGAATAAAGACTTCAAATTGAACTCTTCAATGAATAAAGCCCTCAAATTGAAGTCGTCCTCGTTGGCAGCCATTAATGCTCCTCTCTCTCTCTCACTCTCTCTCTCTCTCTAGATATATGTCTAAATTCTGCAGCCAGAATATATAGACTCACACCCAACAAACTCCCAACAAACTCATGCTTCTCTCTCTCTCTCTCCTTATTTTATCCCAACTATGAGAATTACCATCTCAATATGATTTATATAAAAGTTCGGGACATTAGATTATTAATTATAGGTTTCAAAAAAATTTAAATTAAATTTTAACGATTTTAAAAATGTTGATATCAATTTCTAATACAAAAGATAAATTTGTTTTTAAAAAATATTGTAATCTCTTCTGCAAATCTTTTATTAAAAAAAATTTGAATTTTAATTGAAGTCTGCATCTAAAAATTTCTTAATAAAAAATTGCAATGCCAAAAGGTACCCAATAAGTTGATTATTACTTTAATTTTTTTTTTTAATTTCTCAATTTACTATAAACTTCTCGGGTTTTAAAAAAGGTTAGAATTTTTTCACCCTACAAACCGACACAGTTATGAGCATCAAGGGGGTATATTTGTGTATATATATATATATATATATATATATATATATATACAATTAAGTATAATAGCAAATAAGTATTCTAGAAAGTAGAAAGTAGTAGAGAGTACGGGTTAAGTGTAGAGGGAAGTGTATGATTTATGCTCTACTAAGTACTCACTTTTCAATTGTAATCCAAAATATGGGCTTTTTTCTTTTTTTAAACAGCTACAGTGTCACTACAGTGAAATTGTTACAACGATTTTTGATTTTTCAGATTTTTTGTTTACCCAATTTTTCTTAAAGAGATTGACAGGATTGCAAATAATAACAGATTTAATTCATTCAAGAAAGACCAGCAAAGCAAGAGCAAAGCCCGTTTCTAAGAACACCAAGAAAGACTGACAGGCAAGAGTCAGGAGTTTATATCTTGGCCTGGACTTCCACTTACCTCTTGGTTTTGCAAACTTAAGGTTTTAATTCTTTTGCAAGAATATAATCTATCTTGAAGTAACTAATCTGTAATAAATGTAATCTGATGTCTAATGAATTTTATATGTTGTGGATAAACATGAATTAGGGGTTGTACAAAGAAAATTAAGAACCTGTACAAAGAGAAGTAAAAATCATATTTTTGAGGCCATACCTTGAGATTAAATGAAAAGCTTTCCCCTTCAAGGGGCTGAAAGAGCTTAGAAACTTAAAGGAAGGACGAAGATCTTTAAAGCAAATTAAGAAAACTTCTTTATTCACAAGACTTGAAAAACACACTCATTTTTACAAGAAGGGGTGATGATAGGGGAAGAGATAGGAGAAGGATGATCGATTATCCTCAAGAAGAACCTAGGGTCTTCTTATAGAGGAGGAATCATTATCATCATTACATATACTAGGTGGCACACCTTTATTGTATATAAGAAGATAAAAAGGAATCCTTATCTATGAAGATAAATAAAACATGTATGGAATATTTCAAAAATATTCTCTTAAGAGCATTAAGTTAATTTTTTCTTTTGAAAATACCTGTGTACTTCAAAATTATTTAACTAGCATAGAGATATAGGCCCAATTGAAGTTTTTCTCCTATCCTTGAGCACTTCAAAGTTTTGCACAATCAAATCCGCCCTTTCCTTCCCCTACGCATGCACAATTGAAGCTTTCAATTGTTTTCTATCCCTCAACCCTATTTTCTATCCAACATTTTAAAACTAAACTCTAAATTAACTTCTAAAGAGTAAAATAGGTATTTCACAATCCTAGTTAAAAATAACTTTTAAAGAGCTCAATCATACGGGAGGAGATTTTGCAATAACTGCGAAGATTTCAGGGAAATATTTTTTTACCATGGAAAGAAAGAAAGTTTTTCACAAATATGCAAGAATTTAGGGAGCAATTGCAATCATCATCATCGTACTTTCATGAGCATTTGCTCAGGGTAGTACTTCTACCATTCTACCGAACTTTTGCTACCAAATTATGTTCAATTATACATGTTTACACTAACAACATCGAGTTACTTGTTTGGCATACTTTAATGTAGGATATCCTAGAAATTAAATCACATAGTTTCTATGCAATTGCACTCAAAGGATCTAAGTAGTCACACTTGTAAAAAGGCAATCACCCTTAAAATAATAGCATCAGCTAAAAAAAAGACATTGATCAATATTCATTAACTGATTAATTGGCATGAGTTTAATTAAAAATAGAATGACTTACCTAACTACAACTTATCTAGACTTCTACACTTATGGATAAACTTAACATAGAATAGAATTCAAAAAAATAAATCAACTAGATTTAGCTTGTAGGATAAAATCGAAAATTTCTTAAATTCCCCAACACGTAAATCCAAAAGAATAAAATAATCATGTTAGTCCCACAATTCTACATAACTCTCCCCAACTCAAAAAACCACAACTTCTCTTCCATCTCACCACATACTTTTGATGTTGGTTTGATAAAAGAACCAAATCATTAGCATGTTGCATCTAACACATAGATGGCAAGTCTTTTGGCAAATCAAGAAGAACCTGGATGATAACTACACCACTAATAAGATGCGCATGGTTATATAAAAGTCAGCCTCTTTCGAGGATTTATTTCATAGTTCTTTCTAATGCTCTTTTGTTAATCATATAGCAGTATGCATCAATGTGTGCATGTATAGCCTCAGTGCTAAACCTGGTTGCATTGTCAATAAATTTCAAAAAAGCTAGACCAGAGGGTTAAGATAACAAATGCAGGTTGGAAATAAAATAATAAATAGACAAGCCATTAGTAATTACATTACTTAATGTTGGAATATAATGTTCTTGATTCCTATTGGAAAAAGGTTTGAATAATACTGGAAAAAGGTTTGAAAACTTCATAGGATCATAAAATTTGAGAAACAATGAAGACTTGTGATGTCAGAAGATAGTTTCGTCATTCTCCCTATTGCAGAAGGACCAAAGAAAATGGTGAATTTGCCATCCGCATTAAAAAGAAAAAAAAAAGTTAAGCCTTCATATTTAGATTTGAACTAACATGACAAAGGAAAAAACCAAGCCTGGAATCAGATCAAGTCATGATATGAAAACAACTTTTTTCTACATGCTTCCCAAATAAGATGGATGGAGGTAATCCATTTCTAAAGAAAGAAATATAAATAAATTAAACATGCAGATTTTGATATGTTAATAGAATAATTCACATGTATTATAGATATGAAAATTGGTTTAAAAAAATCTAGCAAAAAGGACAAAGACAGAGCTATTTATGAAAAGGTTGTCAAATAAAGATCCATTGTGGGGATTAGGTACAGTAGCATGATGTCCTAAAGAAACTAAACTATGACTTCATTGTGAAGAGTGATATTAAAATGAATTTCAAGATGCATAATCTTGTGTTCATTAATGCTAAACTTTAAGAATTAATGCCCAACCAACCACCAATGAATAAATGAAACATATACTACGTGCATGCATACAAAATAGAATTAATGAATTTAACTGAATGTTGAACATGACTTACTAATAATAGAACACTTAATGATGCTCGCCCAGCAGATGCAAGGGTATCAATCTCCTTCTGCATCTCTGGATCTGTAGAAATTTAACCATAGTAAGGATACAAAAAGCAAGAAAAATGCCTTACCAAACTAAAAAATTAGTTGAAAATTTACTTTAACTTCAAGCTTAACAACTTTCAACATATATTATTCCCTGTTTTGATGTCTTAAATTATGAGAACAATAACAAACAGTATACATATTGTGTTTAGTTTTTCAAGAAGCAATTGAAACCCTAGTTAAGGACCAAGTCAGCAGTCAAAACAAATTTATGAAGACAAACTGCCAGATCTCTAATAATTCAAAAATTCAAGACTATTATGAGAGCATAATGATTGATTTATACAAGTTGTATCTATTATGCAATCTAAGGTGACAATCTAATTGTGGCTACAGATAGATCCTGATTTAGAAGAAAAGCTCAGATTTGATTCATAAGAAAACCATGAACATAGTTAAGCTGAAAAATGAGAAAGATAACATAAAGTCTCTAGCTTGAAATCACTAACATCTTCTAGTTACTTACCACAAGTTATTTTATTCTAGTTGTTTGCAAAGAGGCTCACCAATTCCCCGTAAAAAGGAAAAGAAAAGAGTAAGAAATTTAGAATTAAAATACAGATGTTTAACCTAAGCACTGATATCAATTACCTAAAACTATCATTAGGTTCAAGGTCCCGCAACAATCAAAGAAGGCAATCAACAGGAATGACTAGATAATTCCTACAATAATAAAATAAAAAGAAACAATACTAAAGAAATCAATAATCTGCCAAGTATGAATTGATTATGCCAAGTATATAATCAACAGAAGGAAAAAAATAAAAAAATAGTGAAGCATGAAAGAATTAGGATTCTAATTGGAAATTACTTTTCAAGGTTCTAACCAGGCTTTACCTAGATGTAGTTCCGCCGGATCACCAAAACACTTGGCCCTCATCAAACTGAAATGTGTACATAAAAGATGTATGCTTGTGAAGACACTGAGCTTGTAAACAAGTTCATCAAACATCATTCAGGATATAAAAGAAAAACATAACACAATAACTATAATGAAACTTGTAAATTTTTAAGAAACAGAAAAAGAACACGTCAACAGTTGTACATTCCATGATCAACAAGCCATCAAGTCAGTAACCATTTTGACATTTATAATGTTGTTAAATGGAATAGATTATTTACATAGAAACAAGATTTTGTAAAGAAATACCCTACCATGAATGCAAGCCAGGATCTTGCCAAGATCACTAGTTGGAGTGACCATAACATGAACACCCTTCCCAACCATGGGGCTTGCACATTACATACACAAACAGCAGAAATTAACAGAACTCAACTCTCAAAACCATGAAAAGTGCATCAAACTAACCTGATCACAAACAACTCTTGGGTACTTCAAATCTTCATCCCACGGACATTTAAACCAGAAGTTCTCAAAGTATTCCTACAAAGAATCAAGCAAAAATTAACAGTGACAACCTTTTCAATTAAATTCAAAATGTAATAGAAATAAAAGTGATCTAAAGCTAAAGCCTATTCTATAGAACTATAGTAATGAAAAGGTGAGAATACTCTTACTAAACTAACAAAATAACGGTAAAAATATAATCACTTTGTTACAAACATGACATCAATCATTCTCAAAACAATTTCATATCTTGAGCTTAAATCTCTTAATCACTAAGAGAAAATGTGATCATCATCCCCTGAAATTAAATCCCTTAATTCAGTGTCTACCAATTCCATGTCTGCCAATATCACCTTTTCCCTGCACATGAAACCAGAAAATATAAAATCTACATAAGTATATAAAAGAACTTTAAGGATCTTCAAATGATCCTATTAAGACCAATCATGAAATTTGAGATTCTGCTTTAATTTATTCAATAATTTGATATCATTTATAAAAAGACTTAAACTCCATCAGTTTGCCAATGTTGCTTTAAGCTCATGTCTCACTAAAATTTTTATAGATTTCTCAGAGCATGTCTGGAACCAATAATATCTTCACAAGCCACCAATACTCTGAAAGGAACATGCAGGACTAAAATATACATCTTATCCAGAATCTATTATCTGTTTACACATATGAATATCCTTTCTTCACACAAAATTAATCTTTTTCTTGAGATGTTTGCCCCAAGGTGGCACCTTTATACTTAGTAAAAAAAAACTTTCAAGTAGACAAATATCCAAAGAAAGCTTTCATTTACTTTTAAGAAACTGTTTCATGTACCACTACTAGTTGGTAATATCATGTACATTAGCATCAAATTACACTAGCAAAGTAAATATTAAGAGTGAAGAAAAGTGAAAACATAAGAATCATATCACACCTCAATGACATCGGGTTCAAATCCATAATTTTCATCCTCCCCAGAAGCTACAGATAAATTGAAAATTTTCATCAAAACTCAAGATAACAAAAGGAGGGAAAAAAAAGCCTGATAACACTCTTGAAACCAGTAAGACAAGAATGAACCTTTTTCTTTTTATTGGAGACCCCCTTCTCTTTCTGCTGAGTGTCTTACTCCTCCCCATCCGAATCTGAATCATTTTTCTTCTTCACTCCTGTGTTCACAGCCGTCTCATCGTTCTTAGCATCATCCTGCAAAAAAAGAACAACATAAACAACCCACTCACCAAACATCAGTTTCTCAAAATTCACAAAAAAAAAATAATAATAATAATAAAGAAAAATAAACACATACCTCTACTCCAACAGAAGCATCATGACCAGTGAACTTCACCAAAACATGCTTGAACACCTCTATCAAGTCATCATCGATCTCCGCCTTCTCTGGAACGCACTCAATCTCCATCGCAACGTCAACCTACAAAACATAAAAAACAAACACCCCACATTTAGCTATGAAACCCTAATTTTCCAGCGCTTAAGGCACGAATCACCCAAAACCAACGCGATTAGAGATCCAAACTTCTCATAATTTATCAAGGACTCGCAAAGGCTATAGGGTGGAAATACATGGAGTTTCTCATCAGAGCTTTCATTAGCTTCGTCATCTGAACCATGACCTATCCAGTCGGTACTTCTCTCCTCTTCTTTTGTCTCAGTCTGGATCAATGCTCAAAAACCCTAAAATTGGTGCTAGAGGGAGTGCGAGCGGGAGTAAGAGAAAAGAAGGAAATGAGATTAGCAAGGGATTTTTCCCTTGCTAAAGTCCATGAGATTCGCGACAGACAAATCCGTCGCTAATATCATATAGAAAAAATGGTACATCACAAAATTAGCGACGGAAATATCAGTCGCTAATCTCATATATAATTCACAATGTTATACAACGATATTAGCGAGAGAAAAATCCATCGCTAATATCATATATAAAACAATGGATTATAACAAAATTAGCGACGAACAAATCCATCGCTAATCTAATAAACAACAAAATATTATATAACGAGATTAGCGACAGAATAATCCGTCGAGATACGAATCGTGAATCGAATTCTCAAGTTTGCGAATCGAGAATCGTGAATCGAATCGAATCGAATCGTAAGATTCGGTACAACCTTTCATATATATATATATATATATATATTCTATCAAATTAAATTTAAAAAAATAAATTCTAAGTCATGCATTAAATATAAAATTAAAGACAACCAAGTTCAAAAAACGATAATGGACAGCATGCTAGGGATTTCAGACCAATCTAGCTGGAATCATACATATATGTTTAAATATAATAAAGTTATATCTAAAATAATTTGTTTGTAGATATTGGCTGAGTTTGAGCTGCCATAATTCTTTAAGGTGTCTTGGTGTGGAATTGATATTTTTTATATAAAAATATGAATAAATATTATACCTTCATATTAAAAAATAGTATTATGTTAAAAAACTTAAAAATAATTACCTTTTATATTTAACATATATTTTAAAATCTGAAAATTATTTAAGATAATTTATTAAATTCAAAGTTTTTAACAAACTTTATATCAATCTTTTAATATGAACGGCTAATCTTCAAATTTAAAAAAAAAAAAAAAACTAAAGTGATAGAATTAGTTATAAAAATAAATTTTAGAAAATAAAAACTGAATCGTTGATCTGCACGATTCATATCGAATCTATCGATTCGGGATCAATTCACACGATTCATTAACGATTATTGATCAATCTCGATTCTCCTATAAGATTCGAACCGTTGGGTATGAAAAACGATACGAATAGTACGATTCGTACCGAGAATTGTACGATTCTAACTACAATGGATATACCATTTTTTTATATATGATATTAGCGATGGATTTGTCCGTCGCGAATCTCGTGATATATCATTGTTTGATATATGAGATTAGCGACAGAAGTATCCGTCACTAATCTAATATATGATACAATGTTATATAACGATATTAGCGACAGAAAAATCCACCGCTAATATTATACATGAAACAATATGTCACGGGGTGACAAATTGCTAGTTGTGTAGTTGTATGGGCTTTGGTTACTTGGCCAATGGGACAGTGACACGTGTGCAAAGAATGATATTTTATGGGGAATGCCATGAGACTTGAATGGGGAGCTGTCGTGATACTTAACTTTTGAAGCTAAGATATTTGGAGCATGCCATGTTGGCAATTCTGAAGTGTCAGGATGTTGAACACTTAGTTTGATAAGCTAAGTGTGTTTGTATGTGTGTTTTGTGGGAGTCTTGGGATTGGTGTGCAACATGAGAACAGGTTGGCAATCCTTGTGCAGATTGGACACTTGTATGGCAAAGATGAGTCCATGTGTGTGTCTTTGTATTGTATGCATAATATGATCTAGGAGTTCTAGAAGGTATAGTAATTGGTGGTAGTCTTTGACTGGTTTGTATGTATAACCGGAGTGTTGTAAAAGAGAAAGCTAGTGAATGTTGGTGAGGGATTAGTGAATAAGAAATATTCATTCACTCAAACCGGCTCTTCTCTTTGTCTATATTTTTGCTCCCTAATTCATCTTTGGCTTGTTAATAGAAGGGGATTTCTTGATTGAATTCTCGCTTCTATCTTCTCTATTTTCTTGTTCACATCCGGTTCCATGTTGGTCTGCAATTGGCTTGCTTGAGCATCGCGAGGTTAAATTACGGAATCTACGTTCGAGCGCCATCCCGCACGAACTTATTTGTTCATTCTCGGCCGGGCTTGGCTAGCGTCTTTGCTTGAGCTTGGAGTGCGTGCTTTGGCAGAGTCTGGATATTGAGTTGGACCGTGAGGGTGTAGTAGGGTGCAAACCTCGCGCCATTATGCGTCTTGGCGTTCTTCTTGGCCCGTGTGCGATGAGTGGTATCAAAGCCAACAACGCCATAGACGTGATATTGGTGTTGATTGATCTTGGGGAGAAGCCAACATTCGGGACATCTTTGTTGCTGATTCCCTTGAAGAAGAAGCGAAGTGGTGATTTTCGGCACTGCGAGGAGACCTGGCAAGTCTTCGTGTTGATTCTTAAAGGGGATGCTCAGTGGTGAAGGTGTTTGAGTTGTGAACAAGAGAAGTCAAGAGATGAAGCCTTTGATGGACAGTCAGCCTGGTGAGTGTGCATTGGTATGGGACGGTGTACACCCAGCGTAGGGGTAGCCTTGTGATCGTGATTGAGAACTTGGCTGTCTGACTGGAGGAGACAAGAAATAGGTGGGGGAGCCTATCTTGATTCTCGGCTCGAAGTTGGTTGTTCTTAGCGTAGGCGAGCGTGAGCTTGAGCCAAGAAAGCAAGTGTCTTTGCATTCTGAGAACTCGGTACATGGGCGTGTAACTTGTCATCGAGGAGCTGATTTGATGCAGTTGAATGCAAAGCTAGTGTGAGACGTGAAGCACTAGACTGATGTATGATTGCAAGGCTGACGTAAGACATGATGCGCTAGACCTTCGCATGGATGTGTTGGTGTGCAAGACTTGTGTGCACAACTGAAGTATGTGATGCTAAGTTGGGACACAAGGTATTGGTGTTTGGGGTGGCATGATACATGGGTGTGCAGCACATTACTTCAACACAAGGCATGAATGCAATTGCACAAAGCTGGAAGATGGCTAGAGTGCATGGCGTTGGCGTACGCACGCTTGAGGGTGCAAGGTCGAGGGACTGACTGGAGCACGAAGCAAAAGTGCAAGATGCTTGGCGCAGGACACAAGTTGAATCACAAAGCTAAGGTGCAAGGTGTGTAACATGACTTGTGTGTGAGGTATGTGAGCGACTCCATGTAATTGCAGAAACCTCAACAGTGACGGGCAAGGTCAGGCCATGAAGTTCTTCACACCTACAACCAGAAGTTCTGGACCAACTAGTTGCAATGAGGGCATTGCAAAGGTTGGTGGGGGAGAATTGTCACGGGGTGACAAATTGCTAGCTGTGTAGTTCTATGGGCTTTGGTTTCTTGGCCAATGGGACAGTGACACGTGTGCAAAGAATGATATTTTATGGGGAATGCCATGAGACTTGAATGGGGAGCTGTCGTGATACTTAACTTTTGAAGCTAAGATATTTGGAGCATGTCATGTTGGCAATTATGAAGTGTCAGGATGTTGAACACTTAGTTTGATAAGCTAAGTGTGTTTGTATGTGTGTTTTGTGGGAGTCTTGGGATTGGTGTGCAACATGAGAACAGGTTGGCAATCCTTGTGCAGATGGGACACTTGTATGGCAAAGATGAGTCCATGTGTGTGTCTTTGTATTGTATGCATAGTATGATCTAGGAGTTCTAGAAGGTATAATAATTGGTGGTAGTCTTTGACTGGTTTGTATGTATAACCGGAGTGTTGTAAAAGAGAAAGCTAGTGAATGTTGGTGAATGATTAGTGAATAAGAAATATTCATTTACTCAAATCGGCTCTTCTTTTTATCTATATTTTTGCTCCCTAATTCATCTTTGGCTTGTTAATAGAAGGGGATTTCTTGATTGAATTCTCGCTTCTATCTTCTCTATTTTCTTGTTCATATCCGGTTCCATGTTGGTTGGCAATTGGCTTGCTTGGAAAGTACGCAGTGTCGATTCTAATCTCTGTTCAGGCGCCATCACGGGCTTCACTGTTCATTCTCAGCGGGCTTGACTGCGCTTCTGCGGGCTTGGGTCTGTGCTTTAGCGGAGTCTGGATGTTGAGCTGGACCGTGAGGGTGTAGTCGGTTGCAAACCTCGCCATGTGCGTGCGCGTTGCTGCCGGCCCGTGATAGATAGCTTAGAATTAAATTGGCGACGGAACAATCCGTCGCTACCCTCATATAAAAACTATGATGCATCACGAGATTAGCGACAGAAATATCCGTCGCTAATCTCATATATAATACTATGTTATATAATGATATTAGCGACGGTTAAATCCATCGCTAATATCTTATATAAAACAATAGCTAAGAATAAAATTAGCGACGGAAACATCCGTCGCTAATATTATATATAAAAGTATGATATATCACGAGATTAGCGACGGAAACATCCGTCACTAATCTCATATAAATACTACGGCATGTAATGAGTGTAGCGACGGAAATGCCCGTCGCTAATCCCTTGCAAACCGACGCGCCAACATCTTCCCGCCCAACTTTTGCAACGGATGTCTGTGTCCCTCGCTATTCCCTAGCTAATTATAAATCCGTCGCAAAGTTCTAGTTGTTTTGCAATGAATTTCGTCCCTCGCTAATTTCCGTCACTATTTAGCTGTTTTCTTGTAGTGAATTCGATCTTGCTAAGAAAAGAAGCAGAAGAAGTCCTTGGAAGTCAAAGCCGATTCTCTTTGCTAAAGCTCAATGGGCTCCTTAATTGATATTCAATTGTTAAGGATGTTCCCTACATCTATTGTCATATTCTGAGATTCACAAGAAATTTTAAGGCTGTTGTTAACAAGAGAGATGCTTCAAGTTGTACTCATGGTGATGATGGTGTCGTGCAATTAGAATTGTAACATGGTGAATTGATATCATCCCAGTTGAAATGAAGGACATAAACAGGAAACTTTTAATGATGTTTAAAATCATGGCTGCCCAAAAACTAGATAATAGATAGATTAATATTTTAAGTGAGTTGGTCTTAGAAAAAATACTTTGGTTGGTGGAGAATTCAAAGAGAGTGGAAATGTTCTTAAATCTTTGGCTTAAAGATTATGTTGAGTTGAAACTAATAGTAATTTTGTCATTCAAAGGACTTGTTAGTGGGATATGAGAGGTGTTAAAGCCTATAAATATCACCCTTTCACTCAATTAATCCATCAAAGCTTACAAATCAAGTTTTCATCATGAATTGGAAAATTTCACTTTTTGTTTTTTTGGCTGTTGTAGGTCTTGGTGCTGGAGCTTACGATTATTTCATGTTTTCTGTTTATGTACGGCATATATTTTAAACTATTTTATATTGATTAAATATATTTTTACACTAAAAGTTTTTATTATTATTTTTTTATTTACAGTGGCCAAGCGGTTTCTGTGCAAGCAATTCATGCAATTCTCATATTCCTTATTTTACGATACATGGACTATGGCCTCAGGATTCGAAAACACATCATGGAGTTAATCTCAAACATTGTCGAAAGATTTGGTATCGGAAATCAATCATGGTAAAAGTTTTTTATTATATTTTTTAAAACTTTTAGTTTAAATTTAATATATTAATCTTTCTTTTTTTTAGAGCCCCTCTGATGTCCAAACTTTGAACTTGAGCTGGCCGAATTTATTGAAGCCACGTGATCATCATGGATTTTGGAGCCATGAATGGGACAAACATGGCCGTTGTTCAATTCCAGTATTCCATCAAAAGTCATACTTCAAGAAGGCTGTAGATCTGCTTAATTCTTTGGATCTTTTGAAAACTTTAAAAATAGTTCCATCCACAAATACCTACAAACTTGAAAATTTGGAGGAAAAAGTACTCGAAGGCTTCAATGTACTTCCCTTATTTATGTGTGCAGGACCAAAGTTTACAACAATAACTGAAGTTAGAGTGTGTGTTGATAAGAGCGGTACAGATTTCATCAATTGCACACATAATAAAGGTACATGCGACGTCTCTGTTTTGCTGCCGCCATGATTGAAGGAAACCTTTAGTTTATAACTTTATATAATTATCAGTATTATTTATCATGTATTTTTTTTTAATATATATTTGATGTAAGCAAACTGATGAATAAAAGAAAAAGAGTTACTTTAGTATACTGTGGGGTTGCTTTCAGGCTTTGTTCATTTTTTAGTCTCCAGGCCAGCATCCATCCGCTCAAAAGCATGCTACCAAATTGCAATTTAAGCTACAGGTCTATTACCATACTGTTATCAAATAATTCATGAAATAACTCGGTTAGATTAATTTGGATCATGAGTTATCATGAGTTATTTTTATGAGTTATTTGTTACCATACTGATTATGGTGGATTTTATTTATCTTCTCTGAAAGGAGATTTGCATGGCATGATTTGGTCGTTTCTTGGATAATTCTTCTTTGTAATTTGGAGCGTGAGTTTTCGTTAGGGATTCGACGATAGATGAATTATCTTTATCTTTATGGAGATGTTGAGGGGATAATTTTATGGCACGTCTCGGATAGATTAATTTGGATCATGAGTTTTGGTTTGGTATTCGACATATATGAATTATTTGAGTTGTTAGGGGGGAAGTAGTTTGATATTCAGCTTAAAAAGTGAAAGAATCTTGGGCTGTATATGTGATGGGATACCAAATGTTTGGTTTAATATTTAATATTGCTAAAGAATCAATAAGGTTTGGATGTGAAGATCATAAGAATGCCTCAATGATTGTTTAATAGATCACATGCTTTTCTTACTCTTTTGAGAGATGGAAATGTGCTGTTTTGCAAAGGAGAATCATGTTGTCGCAAGTGACGTTCAAATCAATCTGTGGCAGAAGAGATCATAGTAATATACAGATAGTATATGTCATCTGAAGGCTGATGTGGAGCATATTTGGATGAAATGCATTCATGAATTAATATGTGTGCTCATCTTGCATATTTGAACATTGAGATGGAATATCTAATTATTAATTCATGAAATTGAAGATATAGATTGGTGTATAAAGTGTAAACTGGTAATTACCAACTGAAAGTAAGACACCATTTTGGCATTTGAGAAGATGAAAATAAAATTATGGTGAATGTGTGAAAAGCTAAAGGGGGAGATCTAGTCATTTGATTGAATGAGAATTAAATATAAACAAAGATGTAAACAGCTGGGTAACTGACTGGTATGCTTTATATGGTGCCATAGGATGCATGGGTGAAGATATTTTTTTTTTTTTTTTGAATAAGCGATAAATCGCTTGAGATAGAACAGCAGCGAGCGGGACTATCATTGGGCCCGTATAGTGCAGGGACCTTAGGAGTATTCCAAATCCTGCTTGTGATGACTTTCCGTCAAGAGGATTGAACTGGGTTCTACTACTAGAGAGTGCGGAGGGGCGCTTTCTTCGACCATGAGTCTTTGGCGCATGGGTGAAGATATGTTTTGGATTTCTGTTCAAAACTATGACAGATAATTTTGGAAAATAGAGATGGAATATTTGGGGAAGTTTGTCTCATTACTGTAGCAGTTCTCAACGGGAAAGAATGACTTGTTAAGATTTCTTTGCCTGTTGTTCAATTAATGGGAAGTGCTGCAGTTGTCACGGTTTGCTAATTGTTTCTAGTTTTTATTTGGTAATCCAAGTTAATTGTTTGTAGATACGATTTGACGTTATATCTATGATGAGAACCCACCCAGGAGAAGCCAACGTTGATGGGTAGCACGCAGGCGTCACGGAGTGGATGGCTAGCTGCCGAGTCTCCGGGAAGGGTTGGCCTGGGCTGGAGAAGTTTAAATCATATCAACCGGTCAATGGTGTTATAACACCATGTTTAATTAGTAACACAGTAATGGCATTATTGTAATAAGGTAGGAGGTCTCATATATAAGGTCTCTCTTAGGTTTAGTAGTTTTTTGTCTTTTGGTATTTTGCTGGCAAGAGGGAGAGCGGCGGCCGCTGCGATCCATCATCGGCGGAGCAAGGTTTCGGTCTTGCGAAGCTTGGGCCACTCTGACAAAGTACACGGCGTCGGATTGGAGGCAAGATCCCGAAGTTCGACGAGGGAGCGACCCACGTCATCCGGGCTGACCTGCAGTCTTTCCAGAGGGGCTATTTAGTTGTTGTGGAATCGTGTTCTATCTTGATTTGGTGTGTCAAAGGTGTGGTGGGCCAGCCAGCTTAAGTTTGGGTGTTAGTGCTGGCTTAGTTGTTTGTTTAGCTTCTTATATTTTGGGTTCCTTAATGAACTTGTATGTTTGAAGAATTTCATTGATGTTAAAGAGCAATTGGAAGTCTTGGATGCAGTTTGTCAAGCTTGTATGTGAGTATTAATGCATGTAAAATCTAGGTTTTTTTTTTACAGGATTTAGCTTGAACATAAGCTAACATGGGAAAGAAAACAAAAAGATATCAGAGAGATTAGATAGAACTAGCCAAAAGCTAAACCAAAAAGTATCATTGTGTCTTCGATCCATCTTGGACGATCAGTTCCCATGTGGAATAAGGATAATCCTGGATTCCTAATTGCATGCTTAGCGAGCACATCAGCCATTTGATTGAGTTCCCTTGGACAGTATTTCAGCATCACATCCGGTTGTCTCCTCCTAAAATTCTTAATGGCTAACAGATTGCTCTGGATACTGGGAGAGCTTGCATCAGTTTCATTCTCAATGAGGTGTATAGCTTGTAAGCAGTCAGTGAATATGGTGTCAATTTGTCCCTCAATGTGGCTGCTCTGTTCCATTGCCAGCTGGATTGCTTGTAATTCAGCTTGAACGCTTGACTCAGCCAATCTGGATGCACTTCCAGCTAAGATTACAGTGTCCATGCCTTTGATAACAGCAAAACCTACACCACAAAAAGAGGAATCGCTGAGCCAAGCAGCATCACACATTACTGTAAAAGTTTGTTTAAAAATGGAAGTATGTAGAATCTCCCTGAATTGTCCCTGAAATTTGAAGAAGTGCTCCCTTGTTGTTTGCAGTGCCTGCAAGAATATAGTGTCAGCATGGTGCCTCTTATTGTTGAAAATGATATCACACCTAGCCTTCCACAAACTCCATGCGCAAGTTGCGATTAAGGATCTGGTGAACTTTGAATTCTTCTTCCCCAATCCAGTACTAGTGTACAGCCATTCCCCTGTCAAAATATTTGCAGTAATACTGGGATAGCAACCCACTTCCACCACAAGGTAATTCCAGCAGAATTTTGCAGTCCTACATGTGACCATAATGTGTTCAAGAGATTCATTAACTAGGCCACAGAAAGGACAAGAGTTTTGAGGTCCAATGCCTATAGCATACAAATACTCAGCAGTGGGCAATCTTCCATGCATTAATCGCCACACAAAGGTTCTCACCCTTGGAGCAGCAGCTAACTGCCAGATCAATTGCCAGCCCTGCCAATTCTCATTTTCCGCTACAGATTTCCTGTTAAGTAGTCCATACATTTCCCTGGAAATGTTCACACAAGAACCAGAAGGGGACAGGATCCACTGTTTATCTATCCCTTCCATGTAAACATTTCTGGATGCTTTAGGCCAATTCAAATCAGTACCAAAACATTCAGTCATGCATACAGAATTAAGTCTATTATCTTGGATAAGATTATGCATGGACATTTCCTCCAATGAGATTAACATGTTTATAGGGGTAGGTTTAAAAGCTAAAGGTATGTCAAATAACCATGGGTCTTTCAACAAATCAACATTATTAGGATCACAATTAGTAATACAAAGATGAGGTTTTATATGCTGAACAGTTTTACACAATTGCTTATAGAACCAAGATGTATTTCCTCTAATTTGGTCAGTCCAAGGCTTCAAAATCCCATATTTTAACTTAGCTATTTGCACCCAAAATTTATCTTCCTCATTTAATAAAGCAAGGATATGCTTTGACATTAATGCCAATTTAGAAATTCTAAGGTTTTTTATTCCTAATCCTCCCTCAGATCGAGCAAGTGTAGTAGTAGACCATCCAATGGTTTGAATGGAGCCTCCAGCAGTGCCACCTGCCCATAGAAATTTCCTTGATAATTTGGAAATCTCATCAAGAATAGTATCTGGAATTGGATAATAGGTTAGAGGGTACACTGGGATAGACATCAAAGAGGTGTTTACCAGAATAGATCTGCCTGCCAATGATATTGAAGTTGGACACCAAGCTTTAAGGCTACAATTTACTCTATTGATCAGTGGATTCCACTGAGCCACAGGGATTCTTTTTGGTGAAATGAGGGCTCCCAGATACTTAAAAGGAACAGTTCCAAGTTTCATCCCAAGGATTCTCAGGATGGAGTTTCTAACTCTATGATTGAACCATGAAGGGAAATGAACAGAAGATTTTTCCAAATTGACTCTCTGTCCTGTCATTCTATGATATAAATTCAGGCATAATTGACAGTTTCTGGCCACAGCTCTAGTAGCTCTGGAGATGATCAGGGCATCATCAGCAAATAGCAGATGATTGAAATTACATGGAAGCCTATTATCAAAACCTGGGATATGATTTGAAATCAGAGCATGGTTGAGCAAAGTAGACAAGTTCTGTGACACTAGGAGGAAGAGATAAGGGGATAAAGGGTCCCCTTGTCTAATACCCCTAGAACTATGTATCCATTTGGTTGGCCTACCATTGATTAGAAAGGAGAAGGATGGAGATGTGATACAAGTTTTAATCCAAGAAATCCAAATTTCAGGAAACTTCATGACATGCAAAGTGGCAAGGATGGCTTTCCATTCTAAAGCATCATAAGCCTTTTCTATATCCAGCTTAAGGATCATCCTAGGGAGGGCATGATGTTCATACTCAAGGGAATGCACAACCTCTTGAATGGCAAGAATGTTATCAAATGTGGATCTCCCATTTATAAATCCAGCCTGTTCAGGACCTATAAGTTTAGTAATTACTCCCTTCAGTCTATTAGATAGTATTTTTGAAAGGAGCTTGTAAGCAACATCTAGGTTTGAAGGGGGACTGTTTGAGCTATAGAGAGGCTGGGATTCAAGGCGCCCGCAACATGTTTGACAAAATGCCTGTAGCTTAATTGTTACTCCACTTGGGACTTCAGCGATCCTGAACCATCCAGAGGGACTTCCGAGCCAGGGGTGACAGTTTCCTATCAATCTAATTGTATAATGGAGTTCCATTAGTTTGTGTAACATTGGCACTGGGTGAAGCAAAGTACTCAAACTGCAGGATAACTTGGGTCTTTTTTTTCTTTTTTTTTTTATGATAAAAGTGGCTCAACCACGGTCTGTTATTGATAGAAACTCAGGTCATTGTAGTTCTAATCACGATGATGTGGAGCTACACTTGTTTGACTTTCACTGTTGAGGAGTTATCCAAATACATTGCTTTGTTAATAGATAATTGACTTTTTGCATCTTTTTAGTGATTGTATTTTGCTTAGTAGAATATAATGTATGAGATGTTGAGACTATCATCAGGTTTAGGCTCACAACTTGTTAGACATTTATTCTTTGTTGCAGAATCCACTAGATAGACAAAATGGGAGGTGGCAAGGACAATCACGATGGGCCAGAGAGTAGCGACAAAGGCTTGCTTTCAAGTTTGGCGCATGGAGGTCGACGGTGGAGAAACCCTCCTGCCCCTCGGCTTAGATCTGGTGAGACCGCCCCTCACGGAGATCGTGACTCAGCATCCTCTCTTCCGATTGATGTTGCAGTACTGGAGAAGCTAAAGAAAGTCGTTATTGACTCTGTTCGTGTGGACGAAGAGTGCAAGCGAAGAGCTCGAGCAAGGTTTCAACATGCTCTCTATGGCAAGCTTCTTGGTAAAGCTCCTCCGTTCGAGATTGTTCGTTCTACCCTCCTGGCTTTGTGGAAAGAGATCGGTACCAACATCTACCTCTCCGACTTGCCGAATGGCTTCCTCCTCATTCGGTGCGATTCGGAGGGAGTTAAGGAGCAGTTGCTTTTTGGAGGTCCTTGGGCGGTACATGGGGTCACCCTTCAGCTCACTCCCTGGCAACCTGGTTTCGAGCCAGCTTTCTCGAAGCTAACCAAGGCTTTGGTATGGGTACAACTTCACAATTTGCCAGTGGATTACTGGGATGTTGAATCACTGAAAGCTCACTCGGCGTTCATCGGCAAACTCGTCAAGGTCGATGATTACACGTCTTCCCTCTCTCGGACAAAGTTCGCGAGGGTGTGCTTAGAGATCGATTTGGCAGTGCCATTGAAGCGTGGCTTCTGGCTGGAGGATGGGGATAAACGCACCTTCGTGATGGTGCTGTATGAAAGGGCCCCTACCTTCTGCTACACCTGTGGAGTTATTGGTCATGAAGTCAGCTCTTGTACTAACCGACGAGAGCAAGCCTCTGAAAATCCATCTGTGATCGGCCTGGCAAATGGTGGTGCTGATGGCTCTGTTCAACGATCACCGGTTCAACGGACTGATTTGGAGGTAGAGCATGGTGATCATGTTCCTCCTGTGGAGTTGGTGCAGATGGAGGACCCTGGCTTCGGACTGATACGCCCCTCCCGCCGGCGTGGACGAGGGCGTGGTCGCGGTGGAGATGGGGGTTTGGCAGCACGTGAGCTGCACGCGCCCCCTGTTGCTCCACGACGAGAACAGTTGACACTGGAGCGGAGTCCCCATCACGAGGCGCGTGTTGGTCGAGAGCTGGAGATGGGGCGCCACGTGGAGCATGGTGATCGTGCGAAGGCAACAGGTGGCCATCCCCGTTGCATGGGTCAAGGGTCTTACCAGCCGGGCGCTCGTTTCGAACCGTCATCATCACGATGCAACCCAGACGACACCGACACGATCCATGGGATAGGGGCAAATGGCCGAGGCGACAGTACTGATATGATACATGGGATGGGGACAGGTGGCCAGGGCGAGTGTTTGTATCGAGGCGGGTCTTATCCGTTTGACATCCACAGTGCGCCTTCATCATCACGCCGAGCTGCAGTGGACTCTGATCCGTGTCTTGCTCTCTCTCTTCCCGGTTCCTGCCCTCCTGTTGTTGATCGAACCGGTGGTTCGGACGACGAAGATCTGGACGGGAACGCTATTGGGAAGCGCAAGGTAGTCTCCTCCCCCCCTCTGTTGATGTCCTCACTGGATCAGCGAACTATACCTCAGGATGATGAACACCGGAGGCTGGTGGCAAGGGTTCAGCATGCTTTTCATGCTAACATGGAGAGCTTCGAAGATGACTCGGAGATGGAGGGATCGGATGATGATCGTCCTCTATGGGAGCTCCATAAAAGTGTGAGAAAAGAGTCTCGTGCTCGAAAAGGGATCCAAATCATGGGTGGAGTCCAAAAGAAGAAAGGAAAGAAGATAGGCGGCGGGAAGAGATCATGAATTCCTCCCCCTCTGTTTCACTGAGTTTTCAGTTATGTTTAATTGTGCTTTACTTTCTGTTAGTATTTTGAATGCCTGGATCGGCTGGGGTTTGATGATGTAATCTTTAGTTATTTTCTCTTTTTAATCCATAACTACTTCGTAGCTCCTTTTAACAAAAAAAAAAAAAAGTTTGGCGCATGGACTTTCTGCATATGCCCCCGGACATTATCCACCCCTACCAGGGGCATACCCTCCACATGGGTACCCCCGGCACCTGGCGCATATCCTCCACAGGGCTATCCACCACTAGGGCTGTAAACGGGCCGAGCTCGATCGGGTTGAGCCCAGCTCGAATTCGGCTCGAAATAGCCTAGCTCGAGCTCGAGTTCGGCTCAAGCTCGAAATTAGCTCGAATAAATTTGCTCGAGCTCGGCTCGATTTTAATTTCGAAAGCTCGAGTTCGGCTCGAAAGCTCGAAATTAAGAATTTAATTATAATTTTTAAATCTCAAAATTAGTTTGAAATTAAAAACCTATTTATAAATTAATTTTTTTATATTATATATTATATGTCAATACTAAATATTAAATATTTTATTCATATATTATAATATTTATTAGTTTTTACTAATTTTATTAAATTTTATTAATTTTTTTAATAATATTTATATTATATAGGGAAAATTTCAAAAAAAACCCATGTGTTTTCACCGATTTGTAAAATAGGGAATGTGGTATTTTTTTTTTTCGAAAAAAACCCTGTGGTTTCTCCGATTTGCAAAAAAAGAAAAAACCGTTAACTCTCACTAACACCGTTAAGTTGGCAAGGGTATTTTTGTCAAATTTTGTAAAATAAATGCCAAAAATTATAAAAAAATTGCCCTAAATTGAATTTTTTTCAAATCTCCATCGGTTTGAGAGATCGAAACCAAAAAAATGGACAAAAATGCCCCTGCCAACTAAGCATAAGTTAACACCGTTAATGGGAGTTAACGGTTTTTCCCTTTTTTGCAAATCGGAGAAACCACAGGTTTTTTTTCGAAAAAAAAATACCACATTCCCTATTTTGCAAATCGGTGAAACCACATGGGTTTTTTTTGAAATTTTCCCTATTATATATTAATATATTATTATTAAATTTCGAGCTTTCGAGCTGAGCTCGATCGAGCTCGACTCGGCTCGAGCTCGGCTCAAAATTAATTTCGAGCTTGAAATTAAAGCTCGAGCTCGGCTCGAAAGTTCGAAATTCCGAGCCGAACTCGAGCTTTTATCGAGTCGATCTCGAGCTGCTCACGAACAGCTTGATCGTTTAACAGCCCTATCCACCACAAGGATACCCCCCGGCACCTGGAGGCTATCCTCCACATGGATACCCACCATCTGGATATCCACCTTCTGGTGGTCATCCACCATATGGTTACCCACCTTCTGGTTACCCCCCAGCAAGCTACCCCGCTCCATCAGCTCCCCCACATCATGGTATGCAACAATATTAGTTCTCTGCTGATTGTGTAGTTTAGTTCATGGAAGCTTGAGTAGCATCATGAGTGCTACTGTGCTACATCCCATTTATCAAATCTATAAACTGATGTTAATTTTACCATGTTAGTATATGTATTGTAATTAATAATTTCTTCGTGGTAATTTTATCTCCAAGCCAGAACAATTAGTACTTGCCTTTGTCATCAACTCAGTAATTCCCCACTGAATTCTCCATTGCATTCTTACATATAGGAGCATCTCTATTCAATTACGCATGCTTTCATCTCTCCACCCCTTTGCAAGCCTGAATGGATTGAAACCTCAAACATAAGTGTAATTAATAATTTATCCATGGTAATTTTATCTCCAATGCAAAACAATTAGTACTTGCCTTTGTCATCAACTCAGTAATTGCCCACTGAATTCTCCATTGCATTCTTACATATAGGAGCATCTCTATTCAATTACGCATGCTTTCATCTCTCCACCCCTTTGCAAGCCTGAATGGATTGAAACCTCAAACATAAGTGCACTTATAATTTATCCATGGTAACCTTATAACCAATGCAAAAACAACGATTATTTGCCTTGGTCATCAACTCAGTAGTTGCCCACTGAATTCTGCATTACATTCTTGCACATAGGAGCATCATCTATCTTGTGCTTGTTATGGTTAACTCACACAGAATGTATCATGTTTAATTCTCTAAATCTCTAGGTTCGGGTCATGGAGCTGGATACGGAGCATTGCTTGCTGGAGGTGCAGCTGCTGCAGCTGCTGCTTATGGGGCTCACCATTTGTCACATGGTCATATGGGACATGGAGCCTTCCATGGATATGGTCACCACGGCAAATTCAAGCATCATGGTAAATTCAAGCACGGGAAGTTCGGCAAACACATGTTTGGAGGGAAGCACAGGATGTTCGGTGGCAAGCATAAGATGTTCGGGGGCAAGTTTAGGAAATGGAAGTGATTACATGTTACTGCATTTTCTACAATACTATTATTTGAGAGCTTGGACAGGATCCTTGTGACTCTATTTCGAGTTCTTATTTGTTAAAACTCGATGTTGGATTTAGTAAAGTTAAGTTGTTTTTATAAACATCATGTCATGTACTTGGTTTATTGTTTTATTGGTCTGCTCAGCTGTATTGAATTCAGCTAATTACATGAATGCAGCGGTGAATCTGGTAATATTTGTTTGAAGTGGCTCAATTGAAGTTTCCCAAACTTTCCCACACTCAAAACCTTGTGAGCATTTTTAGCTGTGGAATATGCTTGGCTTGGTATAATGGTATCAGGTGACAGTAATTAATATCAATATACAATTATAACTTTTTTATTATTAAAATTTTACTGTTTTGTATTTAATTAGATTCTTTGTAGATTTATTTTGCATTAGTGATCTGGTTGATCTGAATTTTTTATATAAATTTAGCATTAGATGGGATTGGATTGGATTATTATCCAAAATCCAATATCTAGTGTTTGGTATATAAATATTATCCTCGGATTATAATCCTAGGATACGGTTGCTTCAATAATCTTATCCCATCTATCTTGTGAGGATTACACCGGATAATGTCTGACCATCAATAAAAATTAAAAAGACTTTTTTTAAATTTATTTATTTTATTAAACTTTTTTACTTGCATAATATTTTTAATATCTCCTTTCAGAGAAGACAACAAATAACTCATGAAAATCAGGCATCAAAACAAGTAAAATCCACCAAAATAACTCGCAGAAAAAAGAAAAAAAACACAGTAGCATGCGATCAAATCGGAACAAATGATGATCAAACAAGCAAAGAGAAGGAATTGGGAAAGGCCTCACTAGGTTCTTGGACGATGGTAGATGGGGAATCGGGTGAGAGAACGAAGTCAAAAAAACCCGAGAAAGATGTTTCTTTTATTTTCTTTTTATAGGAAAAGGAGAACGAGGGGTCGCTATATATATAGAGACACGCATTTGCGTGTTATGATAACGATATCCGATCGCGCTTCGGCTTCGTAAATAAGCAACTACCCAGGGACCCACTTGAAAACTACCACATATTTTGGCCTATTTTTAAATTCAATTCATAATCCAAATAATTTCTTTAATCAATTATCAAGGTGTGTGTGTGTTTTTTTCCATTTATTTTTAATAATGAATTATGATATAAAGAACCCCATGGGTGAAGTTTTAATATGGGTTTTATTATTATTATTATTGTAAAATATGAATAAATGAGTTCACTAGAGACATGATAAGTGGTTCTGAGACTTCCAGGTAGATATATTATATGGAAAAATAGGCTTTTCGCTTGGTATGATCCGGTTCGTCAAGAGTGACTTGACCATATAATAAGTCGCAGGGGCGGAGCTAGGATTTAGGTAAAAGGGGGGCCGAGATTAAAAAGATTATGTAATATAGTTTAAAACTAAGCCATTCAAGATTAATGATTCCATAAAGAACATACACAAGCGTTGAAAGTAAAAGTTTCTAATTGGCAAGTTATTTTTATGTTAGTGCCATTGAAAAATTAAACAATAGAAGATGCAACACTTACCAAAGTCCTTGCGAGGGCGACTATGTCAATACGGATGCGGTATCATTCTTGCTTCATGGCATGATACCTAAAGTTAAAGAAAATTGGGTAACTAAAAAAATTGCAAAAGACATTTTCATTTAATCAATTTGAAATAAAAATGTCCAAGGATTGAATGAAAAGGTAATATAGAAATTGACAATTAAAGAAAAATTCAAACATATATACCTCATTTCTTAAGTTGTGCTCGTCGATGTTTCATTGCATAAAAATCATCAATTATCATATATGTGGTAAATTTTTCGGCAATCTCCCTCTCAATATAAACAATCATATAATTAGTGAGAAAATCATCTTCCATCTTGTTGCGAAGCCTTGTTTTAATAATTTTCATAGCTAAAAAAGCCCGCTCTGTGGTTGCCGTTGATACTGGAAGAGTCAAGACAAGCCGTAATAATCTGTCAACCAAAGGATAAAAACTACCCTTTCCAATCTCTGCAAACTTTTGACATAATTCACCAATAGTAGACAAGTTCTAAAATTTGAATCTCTGGCCACATCAAGCTCATAATGTTGCAATTCATATTCTAATTGAATCTTTTCTTGCTTAGAAAAATCTGAAGAGTAAAATTTCTCAACAAGATTGCAAATGTCCCTAGCATTAAATAACTTGAATGCATCCTTGGGATCTAAAGCTGTGCTCAATATAAGAAGCTCTGTTGCTTGCTCACTGAATGTACTATTTAATTCTTTTAACTGATAATCCAAAAAGCAGTAAATATATCAACACGGTAATGATGCTCTACTGTCACAAAATCTTTGTGCCGACGAGATCGAATTATGTCTGAGTAAACACCATTCATATCAGGAATTTGAATTGCTTGTCTACTACAAAAAGAAGTAACTTTTTCTAAAAGAGGATTCCAACCACAACTCTTAGGGGGCGTTTGGTTCGAGATATGAGATATGACCACGGTAATGTGATATGCTTGGGAATAAAGTTGGGAATGCTATATGCCTGGGAATGTTGTAGTAATGTGATATGACCATGTTTGGTTCATGTTTGGTTGGTCAAGGTAATCAACTTAGTAATGTTTCAAATTTCCCAAAATACCCTTCTATATTAAATTAATTTTGAGTAAATTTAAATTTAAATTAAAACAAAGTTTTAATTAAAATTAATGAAATTTTAATACCAAAAATTAATTATAATACATTTTTCTGAAATAAACTTGCATCTAAAATTTTGATCAAATATCAAATAATAATAATAATAATAATTATTATTATTATTATTATTATTAATATGGTAAAAGGATGGAGGGCAAAATGGGGATCCACATTACCATCAACTTGGTAATGTGGATAGACACCTATTTTGGTGGTAATCCATATTACCACCAATGTGGTAATGTGGAGTAAGTTGGTAATGTGGATTACCAACTTATTCCCACTACCATCTTTGCCAAACGTGGTAATGTTGTCACATTACCGCCTCATTCCTGGGAATGTGAAAACATTACCCCCAACCAAACGCCCCCTTAATTTTTGAATCAATGATTTTGTAGTAGAGACTAAGCACATAGCATTCAAAATATCTTGAGATTTTTGTTGCAATGCTTGACAAAGTTTGTCAGTAATTCCCATAATTGCTTCCAACACATGTAAAATGAAAACAAAATCAAATGACAATATTAATGCTTTGAGAGCGTATGTGGCATCACCTCGTTTAGAATAAGTAGATCCTTTAACAGCTAAATCTTCAAGAACTGAAGCGGTTGCACTATACATGCGTAAAAGGCTGCATATAGAATTGAAATGAGAACTTCATCTAGTATCACCAGGTCTTTGTAATGTGCCAATTTGGTTAGCTCCCCTCCTAGTCTCAATCTCACCATTTGCAATTAAAGTAGCAATTTCAGATGCATAAACAGCTTGCAACTCATCATTGCGTTTACAAGAAGAACACACAACATTAACAATCAAATTCAGATTTTGAAAGAAAGAATGAACATCAACCGCTTCTGAGCTGGTTGTAATTGATGAGCTAAACAATGGACATAATATGCATAAGGACATTCTTGAAGAATTAAAGCTTGTAAACCATTCCACTCACCACGGATATTACTAGCTCCATCATATCCTTGGCCTCGAACATTTTGAATGTTAAGATTATGATGAGATAACACTGAACAAATCTCTTTCTTAAGAGTGGGTGCAACAGTATCTTTAACATGTACTATATCAAGAAAACACTCCTTGACATATCCATGCTTATCAACAAATCTAATAACAAGAGCCATTTGTTCTCTTCTAGATTCATCTCGAGCTTCATCAATAATCAAACAAAATTTTGCATCACTAATCTCTTCTCGAATTTCCCTCTGTACTTTCTAGCAAAGGCATGTAAAATCTCTTTTTGAATAGTAGGTGAAGTGTATTTTGCATTTTGAGGGGCATTCTCCAACACAACCTCATCTACTTCTTTATTATAAGAAGCCAAAAGCTTTATCATTTCAAGAAAATTACCTTGGTTCTTCGACCCCAAACTTTCATCATGCCCTCTAAAAGCACAAGCCTGAAATGTCAACCATCTAACAGCATCTACTGAGGCTTTAAGGCGGAGGCGATTACTCAAAATTTGTTGTGAAGTTTGTTTAGCCAACACTTTGTCAATATGGCATGATTGATTCTTCAAATCTTCAAAGCATTGAAGAGCAATATTGTGAGGAGAATTAGGACCCTTTCCCACATGAGATAGAAATGCACAATCTTTGCCACTATTAACTTTTTTCCAATTTCTAAACCCTTTCAAAGTGAATGAACTGGATGATCTTTTAGAGAATAAATAACATGGAAAGCAAAAAGCAGCACCTTCTTCTGGTGAATACTCTAACCAAGGAAAAATTTAAATGAATGAGCTTGAAATCGACGAGGATGATCATCTTGACCAGAAAGTGGATATGCATCCATTATAAATTGGTATGGCCCAAACTTTATGTATGCCCTACGAATTTCATCATATTGATTGACAGGATAATCCCAAATTTGTGGGCGTTTCCCAGGATCATGAATTAAAGTATCAATATTAACTTTTTCTTCTCCAATCCTCATAAATTTGGAAGGAGATTGTTGGACATCCTCCAATGTTGGTATTGTAGGTTGTTGATCAACAATTTCTTTGTCAACATTAGTTCCTAAGGCTAAATTTGAAGTTACATTTTGTGCACTAGAGATAGGTTGTGTTTCTTCATCATTTCTCTCTTTCCTCTTGAAAAATGAGTCAATAGTCTTGTTCTTGAATATCTTTCAATCCTAGAAGCAACAACTAACAAGCATATACGAAATTCATATTATTATTAACACACCATATAAATCAACAAACAACAACAAAAGTTACCTATTTACCTCTCAAGGAGTGAAGAAACACTGAAATTTGGATGTGGTCCTGTGGAGAATCTGGAGATGAAGACTGAAATTCTTTGTTTTTTTTTTCTTCAGCAGTTCAGCTCTCTCTAACTCCAAGTGTGGAGAATCTGAAGATGAAGATTGAAGTCTGAAATTCTTTGGTTTTTTTTCTTCAGCACTCAGCAGTTCAGGCTTCACTTCAGCACTCCTTTTCTTTTCCTTGACTGACACTCCACCTTCAAGTCTTTTTAATTATATATATATATATATATATATATATATAACATGCTTTCTTTAAAAAAAAAATTGACTTGAATTTTGTGGGGGGTGGGGGGGGGGGCATGGCCCCTGCTGGCCCCCCTGCCTCCGCCACTGATAAGTCGTTTCTCTACTGAGAAAGCCACATGGAGATTCTCCCACGACCCACTTTCAAGGGAGCGCGCACTTGAGACAACACTCAGTTTGGATATGGACGTGCATTTGTATTGGCATCAGAGATGACACCCACGATCATCCGCCGGGTAGGGAATCCTTGTAAGGTTTTGTCTACCCTAGTGTCAGAGAGGACACCCCACTACTAACTATTTGATAGTGACTTGAAGGATATATATTAAATGAGGAAAAGCGAGAAAAATATATGACTTCCTTCGAATTGCTCTCCAATCTCTCTAAGTAGGAATTCATCCCCTACATTGAAACCTCTTCTCCTTCCATTCTCTATCTCCACAACCTTCTACTCCATTCTTCTTCGCTCATTTCAGTTAGGGTTGAAACTCTAAACCGCCAAACCGCTCCAAACCAATCCACCGAAAACCATTAAGGCCTTGTTTGGTTCAAAGGGGGGGGGGATTTGGAGGGTTTTGAAAAATTTTATGTTTGGTTCAATGCGGGGGTTAAGGAGGGGTGAGGAGGGGTGATCTATGTTTTTTGTTTGGTTGTGGGGAGGAGTGAGGAGGGGTGAGGAGGAGTTTAATGTATATTTGACTATTTTGCCCTTTAATAATGCATAATAATATTTATATAGAGAGATGTAGAATAAGAACACCAAAATCAATTAGTCTCTTCAAATTAAGCAAGTTTAATTTATTTATTTTAAAAATTATTTATCAATTGGTCTCTTTTTCCATCTTTTCTCACCACCAATATTAGTCCTACTAAGAGGAACAAGAACACCCATTCATCTTTCTTTTCATTATCCCGACATTATATATATATATATATATATATGGGACTCAAATGGAAATGATAAATTAGGTTAAGGGTATTTTCATAGTTTCATATTATATGGGACTCAAATGGAAATGATAAATTAGGTTAAGGGTATTTTAGTAGTTTCATATTATTTTTTTAGTTTAAATAAAAGGGTTAAATTCCACCCCCCAAAAAACTCCGATTTGGGGGGGTGGAAATGAGGGGTTTGGAGGGATTTGTCACCCTCCCTCACCCCTCCTCACCCCCCCAACCAAACACAAAAAAAACCCCAAACCCCTCCTCACCCCTCCAAAAACTTCCAACCAAACAAGGCCTTAGTTTTTCAAACCATTGAAACCGAAAATAAATTGGTTTTGTTTGGTTTGAAATCGATTAATATTCGGTTTGACTTAAAATTTCATAAATGTGGTTTGAACTGAACCAAACGGCATATTCCTACTTTTAATGTGCGACTTAACCTTGTAGGAATTGATATATGATAAAAGGAGATAATCATAATTTGATTATGATTTGATATTTGAATTAGAATCAAATCAATATTCATCTCATAAGGATAATTATAAAAAATTTATGATTTATCTCACACTCTATCTATATAATTAGAGAGATAATGAGCAAATAAATATGTAATTATGATTTATTTTTCAAATTGTGGTTCAAACCAAATCGAACTAATTTGGTTTTGTTTCATTTTTTATATTGTTCGGTCCGGTTTGGTTTGATTTTTTTCAAACCGAAAAATACTGGTTTGGTTTGGAAATTTGTCAAAACCGGCCTAAACTAAACCGATTTCACCCCCTAATTCCAGTTATCTATTACTAACTTAAGCGTTGGAGAGTCGAGTGAAAAACCCTCAAATTTCTTTTAAAGGAAGAAGGATCCTAAAGTCAGCGCTCCATTGGATTTCAGGACAACATCTCACAGAGACCGTCACCAAGTTCACGATGTCCCTTCTCCGATCATCCAACAACCACCACACACTTTATATTCTCTATTGAACTCTAAGCGAAGTGCTCATCTCAAGAGCCCTCCTGTTTAGCGTATCAACAAGATAAAACATACAAGTTTTGTTTATACTAAATAATAAAAAATATGTCAAATAAATACTTAAATAAAACTTAATTTTATTTATTTATTATTATATATCATGAACAAAACAACTTCATATGTGAATTTTGACATTGATATCGTGTATTTTATTCTTTATAACCCATGAATTAAAAAAAATCAGTGATGATTAAATAATTAATACTGTTAGATTTAAATAGATCAATAGACGAGTTAACTCAATTATGTTAAAAATTTCTCATATATTAACTAAATCAATTAAATATGAAATATAATTATATAAATTCAAAACCATCTAGTTAATAACCATATAATTTTCTTCTTTATATAAGACTCACGGCTAACGAGAGCGGGGTGATCAAAGCTGTTGATTTGGTGGGAGGAATCTCAGCCGTCCAAACACATTCAGATGACTACATAAACTACAAAAGGGTGTTTTGGATTCCCCCGCCAGTTTCCGCGGACTTGAAGCGAGTCTAGGGTTTCCTCTGCGAATTTGGATTTCGCTGGTATGGCTCCTTGTCCTCGATCTACACCACTAGTTCTTTGATTCTCAAATTATTCTTATCTTTGTGGTTGGATCTGATGTTCTCTTTTTCCTGATTGCTTAATTATGCGAAAAATTCGACGGATCATGTCGAATTATCTTTGTTTTGCCCGATTTTGAGAAGGTTTCCACTTTTTTATTCTCCCCGCAAATGGATCTGATGCGTTGTTATTAGATCTCGTGTTAGAAGGGCCATTTTTTCCCGTTATTTTCGGTATAGATTCGCAATTGAGGTTTTCTTGTTAATTCCTTATTCTTTTTTCTTCCGTAAGATGTAATTTGTGATTTTGAATAGCTGAATCGTTGAGATTTTGAATGGTTACTCGGTTCTGATATCTGTACGAAATTATATAGAAAAGTTGTTGTTAGACCCTCTTCATTATGTATTTTTTTTTTTTTGCTGTTCTCTTCCTACCCGGTCACGATCGTGATACCCGAATCCGCTAAGCAGCCTCTTATTGGATCCACCCCACGATGTGAATCGCCGCCGCGAAGCTCTCTTTTCATTCCCGGCTTCAATGGCCGCCTTCTTCGATCTCCGCATCCCCTATCTCGAGGTCGATGGCTCGCCTGCACCGGAGATCAAGGCCAGGAAGGACACACGCCTCCGCTCTGTCGTCATGGCTATGGAGCTCGGCTTCGCCGGCGTTGCCTACGACCGCTGCTTCCGCGGCGTCCTCTCCGAGCGTGACCGCTGTAAGATCCCTCCGTTCCCCCTCTCATCCCTCGTCGCCGCCTCCCCTGCGCTCCACTCCACCGTCTCCTTCCACCGCAACCTCGTCGGTTCTCCCCTCTCGTCCCCCTTCCGCCAGTACACCCGGCTCACTGTTTTCGTTGATAGCCAAGCCTCTGTCGCCGCTCTTCGCGCCGGGAACCCGTTGCTCCGTTCTTATGACATTGTTGCAGCCAGACCTCTCAACCAGGCTGTGTTCGAGCAGGCATGCCAGACCTCGGAGGTGCTTTATCCACACACTCTTTCTTTGATTTCACTAGTTGATGTTTCTTATACGATCCTTTGATCTCTTAGCTAAATAAGTTTCGGAATAAGTGTTGCCTTTGCTGTGATTTACTCGCTCATCCTAGTTATTTAACTTCCTGGACGATGGTAGTGTTGCTTTCAAGCATATGTAAGAGGTCTTTGCATTATTAGTTCTTTTGAAGTTGGTAGTATTGCTTTTGTGTGCAAGTAATGCTCAAAATATTACAATGAGAATCAATGAGTGGTTTGTGTTGTAAAACTTTAACCTGTGATGCATGCTCAAGCAGAAACTAGAACTTATGAACTTTGCGCAGCCTGTTGAAAGACTCCTTGCTCCATTAAACTTAGGCTTGTTAAGCACCTTTGATTATGTGCAAACCGTTTTGTATTCTTGTTATTTTAGTGATATGTTCTACTTATATTAACATCTAAGGCATCTAATTATTTGTGCATATTTTATTTTTATCTCATCCAGGTTGACTTGATATCTATAGACTTCTCACAGAAACTTCCTTTTCGTTTGAAACTTCCAATGATTGAAGCTGCCATCAAGGTGCTGAAGAGACACCCTAGTATATTTATTGCAAATGCTTTTGTGCGAGAAATTGTATCTTTAAATTTGGAAATTTATCTTCTTATTTATGCCAATGATGTTTGTATGCAGCGTGGTATATATTTTGAGGTCACATACGCTGATCTGATTGTTGATGTTCATAGGAGGCAAATGCTATCAGAAGCTAAGGTAAGTTTTGGCTCCTTTTCTTTCCTAGTTTTTAAGTGAACTTGGTGTATTGCATCAATATGCATGATTATCCGACTTTTGCCCATCCCTTTCTTGAATGTGTTTGAGGATTTGTTCTAGTGGTAGTTCTAGAGAGATCTTTTCAAGGATGATGAGGGATACTAACTTCATTTTTGTTACTAGATTAGTGCAGATGAGAGCTTGTGAGGGTTAAAAACTAAATTCCTTGTTCCTACTTCCTACAGACTGCAAAAGTATAGAACACAAGATGAATAAAATGCCTGTCGTGGGTATAATTTTAAGCCAGAAACTGGGCCCAAAGATTGCCAAGGGTATACCCGTTACTAGTGGGTTTCCAACAACTTTACACTTCCCTTTGCATGGTTACTCTTTTATTGCCATACAAAAAGAACATCTGCACATTTTTTTCCTTTTTTAAATCAAGTTCTTTAATTTCATCCTTTTTTTATGAGATATAAACTTAGGCACTAATTTTTATTTTAGTGTGTGTTCTTGTAATTGGATGCTTGACAAGAATGATTCTAGAGAATGTTTTAATCTTTTCATTTGGATGAGAACTTTCATGTAATCTAACTTAATCTCCTCAAGTCTATTAAAACTTGTGATTCCCTCCCATCCTTCTCTCTTTCTGTATCTTTTAAATGCTATCTTAACTTTAGATTTCATTACATTTATTTGGGTGGTAAGGGTGGTATGAGAAATGATTTATTATGTCTGAGAGTTAATGCCACTCCTCTCATGGCATCAAAATAACCTACTTGCTCTTCTGGAGATTACAACTCCTTTTTACACCTCATATTTGTTTTAATGGTGTTGCCACTTTTTTTTTCTGCTTATATTTTAAACTATGAAATAAAGATAATTTATCTTTACACTCTTTTTTTTTTTTGTTTATTACTCCTGAGATTTGCGGCAATTTTATGTTTGTATTATTGAACTTAGGTTCTTTTTGAATAATTGCATTTTAAACTACTTCACTAATTAATCTTATTTTTCATCTTCATCTTTTCAGATTTTACTTTTAGCGGACAGTAGTTTCAATTTGATGTCATCATTCATTCCCTATTTCTGACTTCTCTTTTGGCATTAGAATCTATAGTTTGAGATTTGGATAAATTTGAGCTCTTCAATTTATGACATCTTCCATCTTGTATAATTTATTTGTTTAATATACTTTCTTTTAAATTCATATACATCATCAAGAACCAAGCTATTCCAGCTTTGGCATGTAGAACCCTTCAATTTGTTGAATTTTACATTTTTCATAATCACAATTTATTAACAGTATATTTACTTCACTTGGCTATGTAATTCAAAAAAAATCTTCTTTTGTATTTCCAGCTGCTAGTTAATTGGACACGGGGGAGGAATATTATTATTTCAAGTGCTGCACCAAATGTAAATGTGCTTAGAGGACCATTTGATGTGATTAACTTATCTGTAGTTTTACTTGGCTTTTCTGTGGAAAAGGCCAAGGCAGCTATTTCTAGGAACTGCAGGTCTTTTATACTTGGAACCCTTTTACTTTTCTGGTCGGTTGATGCACTGAGGTGGCCATGCATCATGCTACTGCATGTTTTTTGAGTGTGCTTTATTGGTATATATACAGGTCACTACTGGAAAATGCACTAAGAAAGAAACACTTTTATAAAGAAGCTATTCGAATTGAAAGAATACCTGACACACAAAAAGACCTCAAGAGTGGTTGGTTTGGTGACTGGAATGATTGGGATCCTATTTCTAGTGGTGAAAATGATTTGCCACCATTGGATGATATTGCAAAATTTTTCTCTGCTGCCAGTAATCTACCAAGAAGTTCTGCAATTGATTTCAAATCCCCTGTTGGTGTAAAAGTAGACTCACTTCTGCCATGTAATGATTCATCAAATTTGCCTTCTAAGAAGCCAAGTTCATCTGATGCTGCCTATGAATTCCCCTCTCCTACTGATGAAACCTATCAGCAAGCTAGTATTGAGCAATTTCCACTTGTGGACAGCCTGTCCATGACCATGAGACCTTTAGAACAGCACTCTGTGTCTGAACATGCTTTGACTACTGAAGGTGATATGGAAACGATAATGACTGATGCGGAGGAATGTGATATGGCAGTTGCATCAAGGGATCAAAGCGTTGCTACTGAAGGCTGCCCAATATCACCAGATGATAATATGATGCATTCTGTCAGTTCTAAGAACACCAAGCCATCTGTTGCATCCACTGAAATCTGTGAAAGTGCTGATGAGCCTGATGCCATCTTAATTTCAGATGAGAGACAGAATGATGCCATGGAATTAGAGGATGGCATCCCTTATCTTTCCAATGATAGGATTTCATCTAATGACATAGAGAAATGTATCATTTTTACTCAGGAAAAATATTCTGCCAGTGAGCAAGTTGAGAAAAAACTAGAACAGGAAGAACAGAACGATAATACTTTTGACATAGTGCTGCAATCAGGCACACTGGTAGAGAGTGCAATTCCATCAGTAGATCATGTGATTCCTGTGGATGCTTTCAAGAAAACGGAAGAACTGAGTGCAATTTCATCAGCAGATCATGTGATTCCTGAGGACGCTTTCAAGAAAACAGAAGAACCAAGTGCAATTTCATCAGCAGATCTTGTGAATGCCAAGGATGCTATCAAGAACACTGAGGAGCTGACTGCAATTTCATCAGCAGGTCATGTGATTCAGAAGGAGGCTTCCAAGAAGTCCAGCGAGCTGTGGGAAGAGGTTCCTTTGGCTGAAAAAGATGATCTAGTAATGGGAGTTTTGGCCAGGATTGAGAAGCAGAAACAAAACCTTCCTGCTGCCAATCCCGATAACAATCCACCTCACAAACTCAAATCAGGTAGGAAGGTGATATCATTTATTTCTTCATATAAGTTCAGTTCTATGGAGCAATATTTTCTGTTTTGTTTAATAAAGCAAAGTCCTGATCTTCTAATTGTTTTGAAATACTATCCTGCATAATGTTGAGCAAACCAAAAATTTGCTTCAATTTTGCATGGATTTCTATCATCCCTGTGTGACTGACAATGGTTTTTTACCTTCAACTTATTCATATATATGATCAGATCATCAACAATGTAATAGAGGATCGTTTCCCATTGTTCTTATGATACAAAATATGTGAATTAGATGCATGTCTCCATCTAAGTAATTAATTTTAATGGAAAACCTCTATCTGGAGAGTTTTAAAAGGGCCACCTGTTAACCTGTATACCTTGAGTTCTGATGGAGCATGATTTGGATGTCTTGCCTTTGTTATCCAATGGGTGTACATATGCACTGATATTCTTAATGGAAATTTTGTGGTTATACTTTTAACCTTCTTATTATTCTAATATCTCAGATAATCAGAAATCAATGGCTTTTTTGCTTTTGCTTCCCCTTCACGTTATGGACATGGATAATGCAAACTTTACTTTGTATGTTATGCTGTTTTTTTTTTTTTTTTAAATGGCATATCCTTGTTTTACAGGTAAAGGAAGACAAAAGGAAAGGATTCTTCATCCAGCTTTCCCATTGCCTTTCAAGACTCTGTTTAAGCCTCTATCTTTTAGAAAGAGATTATCGCGATTAAGAAGAACTGCAAAACATACTTGAGGATATGTAATGCTATTACCTTCTTACAAGAATATGACTCTCTTCCTCCTTTCACTATGTATTTTTTTTCTTTCTCACATTCTTATCTTCTTTTTTTAATGTTTCACTAATGATAATTTTAGTTGTTATTTCAATGCATTAATTGTTTAACTATAAAATAGACCATGCCTGGAGGCTTCAGTAAACTTTTTCTCTGAAATTAGCATTCCTCAACAGTTTCCATGCAATTTATTTGACAAATAGCTTTTGTTGAATGTGGAATTTTATTTACCTTGCCTGCTCACAAAATACAGTAAATATTTCCTTCTGTCTGTTCTCTATTCAATTCATAATTCAATCTTCATGTAGCTTTGTTTTAAGAACTGCATTTTAAACCTGGCCTCTGATTGATGCCAAAATTGAGTTGCTTTCTTTCTGTGATGACTTAGTTTCTAGCATCCCCATTACTGCAATGTCCTGATTCTACTGCTTGTACATCTCCTTTATATATCTCAATTTCCTGTGAAACTTGGATAATTACCAGTACACACATACATTTCTGAATGTCTTCAATATCCTCTATCAAAGGGAGATAACTAAAATACAATATAATGCAACTCGTTTGATCTTTATCGATTGCAGAGTAGCTGAGGATAGGTCTAATCAAGAGCAGTTTCTCCTTTTTGCCTACCCAGAACTGTGGCACTTGTTTGATGCTGAATTATAATATGCCCAAGATAAAGAAATTGGTGAGCACATGCATCTTTATGGCAAGACATAGAGGAACCTTCAGAAAGCCAAAGAGAAATGATAATTAGTCGGTGCTTTATGCTTGACTTCATGAATAGCATTTCAATAGACCAGGTTGACTAAGCTATAGGAAAACATCAGTGAGTGATATAAAATGCCATCTAATCTTTTATCAGCACAGTATCCATGTTGTTTCTATTTTGTTTTTATCTCATTCTGGGGTCAGGCTGACTAGTTACCATGAGTTCATGTTTAATAAGTTGTTTCGGGTGGCCTTTCAGCAGTTATGCCAATTTTTTCTGCTAAGCAGACATTTGATTCAGTTGTCAATTTTTTTGGCAATGATCTATTGGCTTCATTAGCAAGTATTTGAAACTTCAACTTATAGATGAT
Organism: Dioscorea zingiberensis; assembly: GCA_026586065.1. NCBI lineage: Eukaryota > Viridiplantae > Streptophyta > Magnoliopsida > Dioscoreales > Dioscoreaceae > Dioscorea > Dioscorea zingiberensis. The sequence continues at coordinate 1,555,681 of CM048818.1, read as the reverse complement.
GTTCTTAAAGCTCACAAATTTTCATCTTCCTCTTTCTTTGTGAGACAATTCACACGAATTTCCAACGTAGTCTGATTTTCTAATGAGAAAAAAGGACATGATTCATAATGGTGTGATCTATGGCTCAATTTTCATATTTTCATACAATCTAATTTGCCTCTTAGCATATGTTTAACTGTGCGAGTTACATTAGATGGAAAAGTAACAATTGAGAAGTTGCTTCTGTTTTCAAGTTCTGGTAGATTTCTAAAGACTTATTTGAAGATCTTGGGAAACAGCTGGTAAGTGCATTTTGTCCATCAGTTTCCCTCTTGCTTCTACAGTATGGTGTTTGTCCTTTTGATATCTTAGACTTATTTAAGATAGTACATAATTGAACTGGTTTCCAAGGATAGATTCTGAGACATCTATTCATATCACATATCACTGCTGAGGGGCATTTTTTTTTCCTTTATTTGCTCCTTTTTATTTTACTTTTATCAATGTTATATTTATCATATTATTGTTTTTTTTTCTGGGGAAATAAAAGGGGTCATATGTGATACCAGGGATGCAAGACATTATATGAAACTGAAACACCTAAGGAAAAAAAGACTTTCCAACTCATTTTTAAAAAAAGAATGATGAAAAGTAAAGCTCCTTGAAGTGCATTTAGGTTGAGAAAAGTAAATGACTATTGGATTATTAAACGAAAGCAGTATAATTACTACATCACTACCTGTTGGTCACATTTTGAATATTTATATCATGTTAAGAAAGTAATTCAAGGTCTGGGAAAGGAAAAAAACAATAGGTAAAGTGTTGCATTTAAGTTTTTAAATATGATGGTAATGAGCTTTTTCTCAACTTTACTAGGTGGGGTAAAAGGGAGAGTTAATTCCATTATCAATGCATTGCACAAACTTGTAAAAGATATTTCAGTTGATATATAAAAGTAATCATAAAGAACATTGAATGTTAATCCCATTAGTTCATTGAGTTGTGGGTATTTCAGTATACTAATGAGATATATCTGAATTTTATGTTACTTCTTGTTTTAGAATGATTATCATGTTCATCTTGCACAAGTTGTTCTATCTTGTTCCTTACCACCTAGATGTTTTATCGCATGGCTTTTTATTTATTTATTTATTTGTAAATGTGAACAAGCCACAGGTGTGGTTTGAACTCACAACCACAACCTCTCTTTGAGAGAAGGAATGTGTTAACCAACTTTTCTTGTGAAAGTTGGTTCATTGCATGGTATTTAACCAATTTTGCTCCTAGGTTTACAAATGAATGGAATCTGTGACCCCATTAATGTTATGATTAGATTCAAATTCTACTTGGTTCAGTGGCTTGGTCATATGAGAAGAAAACCCACAATCATTCTTTAATCGTGAATTCCTGATCTGAGTTTTATCATGTTAATCATTCTCAGTTTTTTCTTTCATGAAGCAGAAAAGTTTGATTTCTAAGAGTGCTGTATAAATGATAGAACTTCTAAGCTAGTACTTGAGTGATCATATTTCGGTCAAGCAATTAGTGGGTGTTTTTATTCGCATCTTCTTAGTCAAAGTTAGCATCCAAGGATTACTTTCTATTGTTATACAGTTATACTCTGAACCTTAACACATCAGCTGATTCTTTCTTCCACCACTGGGAAGACCTCACTCCTAGGCACTCTTGACAAAGCACAAATATTTCAGTTATAGAATAATCATCCTCATCATTGTGTAGCTAGCTTAACTTTTTGCCATTACAGCTGGTTAAATAATCCGCTAATAGTGCTTTGCAATTAATGTTTGTTTGTACCTTGATGAAGCTTTTCCAATTGTGTCGGCACTCGCAGTTGAGGTATGATTTGATGAAGTTCTCATGATTGGTGGTACACCAACAACTCTAATCGTGGTAGTGCGCCGAGCTAGATTGTTCTCTGGGAGTATTTGCTCGCATTAATTATAATGTTTACTAATTCAACTTTTCACACCAATCCAGCGACATGCAGGCTCTAGGGAACCCTCAAGGCTCCCTCCAAGACCTTGTAGCCTTTGCCTAAAGTGAGATTCTCTAAAAACAATATGATGGTATGCTCTACTCTTTCCATTCTCTTGTTTCTCTAAAATATGGTTTTGTCCTGCTGTTTCTTTATGTTTGTCGATAAATTCTTGTTTGATGAATTGCAAAGGCTCATAGGGAGGCATAGTAGTCATTACCTGTCCTAATGCCATTGTACTTGGAATTTAGAAAGCAGTGTGCAAGTGGCCTTCATGTGGAAAGAGCTCTCTTGTCTTCTTTTTGTTGATGCACTAGAACAAGACCATATATTACAACATCAGTGGACAGTAGTGTGCTTTCTTTTGACAGTCTCATAATGGTGCAAGTATAAGGCCTTTCTTTTTTAGCTCAAAGTTGGAAGCTTCCTCATTGCTTCTTTTGTTGTCTCCTTGTAAATTTAATACTTGTTTGACCTACCCTATTTGGAATCCCATCAGATCCGTCCATTTATGAACAGCTAGCCAACAGTTCAATTTCTGGCAACTTCTCTAAAAATTTCATGCAATTGATTCCGTGTATATTATTGCGCTCTCTCTCACTCTTTCTAGAAGTTTCTAGTAGTTAAACGTGCTCGGACAAAAACAGTGCTTGGTTGATCTCCAAGGAAATCTTTGGATTGCCACTTCATCTCTGTCTTAACCTTCTACTTCCTCTCTCTGAGGGAGACAAGGAAGACATAATGAAGATAGTGAATCCTAACCTACAACTGAAAGTGGGTCCTCTAGAACCAAGGTGGTTTTTTTTCTTTTTTTTCTCCAATATATTTTGACACTCTGGAGTGAAGTGCTGCTATTAATTATAGTTGTAAACTTGTCGTATTGTGCCTCAATGTTTGAAAGTGTGTATGAATAGGCAGGCTTCTTTGATTGCCTCCCCTGTTTCTTAGTTAAACTAATGTTGTAGCAATGATGATCAATTCTTAGTCTTGCTTAAGTGCTCACTACTCTCCTTTTTTGAGGTGCATGTGGCTTCCATATTAACTCATGGGTCCATCTTGTCTTTCTTCATCACTCACTCTACAGAACAAACTCTGATATATTGGTTGTATTTTTTTTGTTCTTTTTTTTTTTCCTTTTTTTATACTTGATATAGAACATAACTTGATTTTCATGGTTTTATGGAGTCACTAGATTTAATGCAAAATTTATTAGGGTTTAAAAGGTATTTTTGTTTTGTAGTTAATATTCTTGATCAAGTGGTTACTCACTAATTACTAATGACCTCTTGGTCTATTGGTATCGGGTCCCTTGTGTAAGATGTAGATGGTTGGGAATAACCCATGATCAAACCTCTACGATCATAAGGTGAGGATGCGTGTACAAGGAACCACGCTGCCCACTCTTGATTTTCACATGGGGGTTGTCAAAAAAAACAAAGGGTTACTTACAGTTCTTTGAATTTGATTATTCTACACTTATTTTCATGAAATTGATGCAAAATTTTTAGAGTTTACTATCGGTTTTTTGAAAAATATAAAACAATTTTTTTCTAATAGTCCTAATTTTACTATGCTCTCATAAATGAAAGAATTTCACTAAAATGGTTGTAGATTTTTTAGGGTCTAAAACCAAAAGTGTGTTTTTTTTTATCATTTTAAAATTAATAGTCCTCCTTTGTTGGTGTGCATGTGCATTCACATAAACAAATGGGTCCTTGATGTTCCTCCATCCCCACCACCAAAGTGCCTTTCCAAATCATAGTCCTAGAGAGAGTCCCAAAGACAATGGAGGGTGGTATCTAAAAACAAAGAACAAAGTCTAAAGACTCTAAACGCACGAGTGGAAAGCGATTTAAAAGATCTCATTAATCACCTCCTAAACACTTGTTAAATCAAACTCTCCATTTTCATTAATTAAAAATAAATAAAAAAGTGGGGGAAGAGAAAGCAAATTGAAACTAAAACACCCAAGCATTAATTCCATTACTAACACTACTAGCACAATTTGACACCACTCTATCTATCTATCTATCAAGATAGAAGGTTCACTGAGAAATCCTCCAAATAGTTAGCCCACGTGTCATTGTCGTAGTAGCATTCTTCTTCCTCGTCAGCACCACCGAGAACTTTTTGCATCTGCCCCCACCAATCTCCGCCACCATCTTGACCATGTTCGTGGTTATTATTGTTGCAATTTTCGTATTCTTCTTGATAGTTTTGGTAAATTCTCTCAATTATTGCTTCTCCTTCCCCTTCTTCCACTTCTGGTTCTCCGTTTCGCGCAAACCGTCCTCTCACTCTTGGTCTGCTATCCGCTAACGTCTTTCTGCATGCGTACTGAAATATACATAAATTCATAAGAAAAATTGATAACTCATTTTCTGTTCATATTTATCACAAAAATAAAAATAAAAATAATATGGTATGAAAAGATACCGTGATTTTTTTGTGAAAATTTCTTTGATTACGCTTGTGACGATACCTCTCAATCCGCTCCTTGCGCTCCTCGGCGGAGTACCGCCCGACTCTTCCGGCGACCATCCCGGCTTCTTGGCCGACAGTCTCGCCGGAAACCTGCAGCACATTCATCCCCTGAACAAAAGAGACAGAGTAAGTAACCATGCATGCATGCACATAATATGAAAACATATATAGAGTTACAATTACAAAGTATGTATATATATATATATATATAGAACCTGAAGGTCTCCTGTGCTGTAGACTCTTCTGACTGCAGGTTCTGCATGGAAGTCAAGGAAGTCATAGGAGGAAGGTGGAGAAGATGAAGATGGTGAGAAGTATGGTAAGGTGGTGGTGGTGTTGTGGAGAGAGAAAGACTGGGAGCTAGTGCTCCTGAGGAGATGACAAGAAGGGAGTGAGGAGGAGTAAAGAGAGGAAGTTGAAGAAGATGAAGAAGGTGGTGAGTGAGTGGTGAACAATGGAGGGTTATTGTAGTTGCCATCAAGGAAGCTTGAGAACATGCTGTTGTTGTTGTTGTTGTTGTTGTTGTGATCTTGGTGGTGGTGAAACATGGCTTAATTTGTGACTGAACAGTAGTGAAGTGGAGAGAGGGTTGGCTTGGTTACTTGGTAGTGGGAATGGCAATGGGGAAGGGGGAGAGCGGGTGGTTGGTGTTTTTAATGGGGAGAGGGGGTGTGGGACCCTTGGTTGTATAGGTGGATGCTGATGTCATCATTTCATGGAGGGTTGACTATGAAGTGGGACCTACATCAGTGTGTGGGACCCATTGTTTTTTATATTACAGAATTGCTTGAATGAAAACACCATATTACATGGCATAATAATAACCAACGGCGCGTTGATCTATTGATAGTGAGTCACTTGTATAAGACGGAAATAGTTGGGAAGAACTCATAATTAAACCCTCAAAATTACTTGAATAAAAACATCACATTATAGAGATCCGTGTTGTCCGTCCCTGACTTACCTCAAAAAGAAAAGGCAATTATCATTTTTGTCAAATATATATATATATATATAGATAGATTGATAGATAGATAATATTTATAAAAAATCATTATAATTATATACCCCTATGTTTATAGTGTCATTACATATATATCCCAGGGTCTGTTAGACTGTAGCCTTAGCCTTGTGATAAGACCTTTATACCTTCTATAAATATATTCCTAAAAAAATTGGTTTCATTATATGAATTTACAAATATAACCTTAAAAATTATATAAAAATTAAAATAATTCAAATTTATTTAAGTGGTATAAGAGGTATATTTTTTATCTATGTTTATATTTAACCACGGTTAAAACCTTTGGGTTGATGACTATAGGAATATTATATGCAATCAAATGAAAAACTTTGAGGCATACTTATATTTATGATTTTTTCAAGGATATATAAGATAGTTTTGAGGGATAGACATGCAATTTTATCTAATATATACCATGCAATGTTTGATGTGATCTCATCTTAAATATGATATGCTTGCTAAAATAATAGGGAGATTTTACAAATACAACCCAAATACATTTATTAATATATTTAATAATATATAGTATATAATAATAATAATAATAATAATAATAATAATAATAATAATAATAATAATAATAATAATAAGGGGAAATTGGTTATATATCCCTCAAAAGTCCCATAATTGTATATTTATCTCTGAAAAAACTATAAATACCCCTGAAAAATCCATTGAGTTCCAGGGATAAATATGCAATTTTGATATTATTCAAGGATATACCTGCAAAAACCCCTAATAATAATAGGTTTATGAAAAAGAAAAGATCGAGTTAGATCTTATTTATTTATAATTTTTAATAAAATGAATAAAGCACATTCATTCACGAGGTTATCAGATTTTAAAACATGTAAATATATACGACAAGTAATTAAATTAGGAAAATCAAGCCATTGGTTCATTTTGTGATGTAATTAATATTAATTTTGTTATTAACTTATTTAAAATGGTGATCGAGCTTGGTCTGATACATTGGAATATAGTTTAATTATTAGAAGAAAATGTTGGTTTAGATAATTTTGATTTTGTTTGTAAGAATCTACAACACATTGATGAGCTTTTTTTAGGTTCCAAAGGAATGGGTACGGAGGGGACCCTATCTTCTTTTCTAATTATAAATAAAGCTTTAAGACTTAAAACACTTGCTTTGAGGTTAATCATGTTTATTAATTAAAAGCTTTCCTTTAATGGTCTTCAATCTCAAGACTCAAATTGGAATCACTTGACTTGACAATTGAAGGTATAACCTTTACATATAATAACTTTCTTTTAAGATTTTTTGAAGGTATATATATGTTCCCCTTTTAACTAGTTTAATTACATGTTTGTACAAAGGTTACCATTTCTTTTATCATCATATATATTTTCATCTATAAAAATCACATAATTGTACTAATTCCTTGTAAGTATCATGGAATTTGTGATATTTTTTATATGAGGAAGGAGATTTAAAAGTTTATTTTACATATTTTCTCCTCTGGAAAAAGAGTTTAGTTTTCATCGTCTTATATACTTGTACTCAAATATTATTATTATTTAAATATCTCTCTTTTTTATACATATAAATATCTCATCATTCAACACTTCAAAATACATACGATACACCGAATGTTTTTTTTACGGGTAAATTTTTCAAGTGGGTATTGTACTATGGCTGAATTTCATTTTGAGAATCAAACTTCAATTTGTATCTTTTCGGATACTTTGAATTTGTTTTCACCGGACGGGTACCCGAGGGTTTATGGCAATCAAATGTTAACATTTATGCCGGAATTGCCACATAATTCATGGGGAAACCTAATTTCACATTTTTATTGTGTTTCATATCAGCATATTCCGGCGTAAACATGCCACGCCAGTGCGTAATCCATGGGGACTAATGTATCACGTTAACGATTATGTGCATATCAGACATATTCCGTCGTAATCCACAGGGACTAACGTGCCACGCTAGCGATTACGTGGCAATTCCAGTGTAAATATCATCATCTAATTGCCGGAAACCCTCAGATACCCACCCGGTGAAAGCAAATTGATTCAAAGTACCCAAAAAGATATAAATTAAAGTTTAATGCTCAAAATGAAATTCGGCCATAGTACGGTACCTAGCTGAAAAATTTACCCCTCTTGGTATATATACACTATTTCATAAGAAAGCTCTTAAGAGTTAATACCAAAACACAAACTTATGTGAGACGATATTATTCCGCGAAGAGAGATTAAGAGTTAATACCAAGACCTAATTAGCTCAGAGAGAGGGAGAGAGAGATGGAATATTTTGTGTAGGCCAGGCCACCCATGAAACATATATATATATATATTCTCCAACCAAGAGTTGACAGATCTAATAAGTGAAAACATGCAACACTATAGCATAGGTCAAAAATGTCAATACATGGTCAACTCCATGATTTCATCTGATTTGACAAGACCCTTTTAAAGTCAATAATCAATACACACATCACATGAGATCTTCTTTGCATGTCTCTCCATTTTCATAGTTTGACATGCATGCACCCTCCCCCTCCTTCCAATTCTCCATTCTCACACTTCTCTCCATTTGTGAAACTTTACTTCAAGTGCACAATTTGGTAATAAAAAAAAGGTTGAGTTTCCACACCATTCTGCAAATCCATGTCATTCTATCAAGACTAACTTTATGTCTTCAAAAATTAATTAGCATGAGAGACAGAAAGAGTTGGAGGTTGGTGGAGTAGCATTACTAATTAGCAGCCTCAACTCAAACCTTCTTCTGTCTTCTTAAGTTGGAAAAAGAAAAGAAAACTCATTAAATTCTTTTCAACACTGGAATGATCATGAAGTCATTTATCTTTCATTAATCTTCAAGTAGATCTATGTGAGGTGATTTAAAAACAAAACACGGTTTTAAAGTTTTTTTATTATGCAACTCTCCTTAAAAAAATTGGATGTATTTGATTGATGACCATGTATAGCATATATACTTATCAAAGTAAAGATCGGATATATTTACATATTTGACAACAACAACGACAACAAGAATAAAGCCTTAATCCCAAACTAGATGGGGCTTATATTTAATTCTCTGCTCCTCAGAAATTTCGCCAAAAGATAAAGATCTGGATCAATATATTTACATATTTCACATGACTATCAATATCTAAAATTTCGATCGTTTCACACAGCTCCATTACTTCTCGAACAAAAACTTATATAAACCTAAACTACAAAGTATATAAACACAAGATCATCCCTCCTTGCCTTCAAGTACATAGGAAAATGACTTTATTATGACATTACTAATTCAATTGACATAGATAGATCTACTTGTTGCTAATAAATCCTTAAGTGTATTGTCCTGATAGATAAATAACTCTTCTATAGAGTCCATTAATATCAGAACTCATTAATTTATCTCTATCTATCTGAATGATTGGTCTCAACTCGGGAGGAAGGTATCATCCATAAATGTTAGGCTATAGTACTGCTCAATGGTATTATTATCTAATATAATTATATTGTCACAAACGTTTTATGTGTGTATATATACACCATAAAGAAAACAAAAACTATAATTATAAGAAAGAATCAATAGATAGTTACTTGAAAGGACCTACAACCTTTAGAAAGTAAGGATGGACACAAGCAAAGAGAGATCGATTGGTCCAAGAGTCCATTGATGATCAACTTTTGAGTGGGAGAAAATGATTCCAAGTTTGAAGAAACCCAATAGTACTGTAATATACATAGGACTACAACCATGAACAAAGTCTTGTGTTTTGGTCCCTGATTGGTTGTCAACTGTCTTGTGTTTCATTTTCCCATTTGTTGCCAATAGGGACACCATTAGAGATCTTCATATATATATATATATATATATATATATATATATATATATGAAATATATATAGAGAGTGACAACTCTAATAAAAAGAAAGAACAAGGGAATCACATTGACATAACTCAACAATGCAAGGCAAGATCAGCAACTTGGGAACAAAGTGGAGATGGTCATCATCCCAACATGAAGAGGTCCCATATGTTCACTCACTCCCAAGGACAAGTTGATGTCATGCAAGGCATTGTGCATCCCATTTACTCACACAACAAGGGCTATGCTCAATAATGTCATCTCCAAATGCCTTCTCACACTTTTTTTTTTTAATAAGGTGAATAAATCACTTCACTAATATGGTTTAATAAGGGTACAAATATATTGATAATAGCATTAGTTGCCTTTATGACATACATGAGTTCAATGCCCAAATTCCAAGAAGAGTTCCTGCAATGATCACGATGCTGGTCCGCCCTTGTTGGCTTTCACCTCCTTAGGAGTTAGGACTATGCTTAATTTGAGGTCTTTTCATCTTCAAAGTCTGCATCTGGTGGATGTTGCTGCTCTTCTTCCGCTTCTCTTGTGAATTGTAGACATCGTTATAGCAATTAGTTCCACGGATAACATTTTTGGTCTTTTGGAATGATGAGCTGCATCAAACCATAAAAATATGAGGAAATCTATAACACGGATTAGTTTCTTAAAAATAATATGTTTATCTTGAAAACATCTTATATTTTTTTTTCCATTCATACATTTCATGTGATTGCCACCTTCTCACACTTCTTCATATTCACTTTTTTTAAAACATATTAACTTGCATGCTTTTTTTATAAACTTCGATCGGATTTTTTTAATATCATTTCGATATCTCATAAACAAACATGTTACTATACTCACAATAGTCAAAAATGAAATCTTGTTACATGTATAATTTGTGAAAAATTAATCATTGTACAAATGTATGTGAATGGAGAGGTTTAATATAGTAGTTCAAATAAAATGTGTGGCGGCGTAGGTCAACTTCTAGCACATGGAAAAGGAACAAGTGGGGAAGATCATAGGGATTAGGATAGGGTCTTTCAATGCTCATAATTATTAGGTCAACAGGGAAAATAGTCTCACCACTAGGGCTAGTGAGTGGGCATGCAATGATTGGTCCATGAACACACCAAACTAGAGATTCTAATTTCTAAGTACATAAGTTGTTTAGCATGGGATGTTACAACCTAGGGTTTGGAATTGACTTCATTCATTCATTCATTCATTCATTCATTCTTCTCTATTAGGGCATCCGACCATCAACTATATGTTGACATGCAACATTCAAGATAATATTTGGTGTCCTTTCTTGTTTGATTTGTGGGTCATAGTGAATAATCTAAATTATTATTTAATCGGTCATGGTTTCACTATCAATAGGGCTATAAACAGGTCGAGCTTGATCAGACTGGGACCACCTCAAATTCAACTCAAAATAGACTAGCTCGAGCTCAAAAATTAGTTCGAATAAGCTTGCTCAAGCTCGCCTCGATTTTAATTTTGAAAGCTTGAGTTCGACTCGATTTAACTCAATGATAATTTTGAAATCTCGAGCTCGGCTTAATTTAGTTTGAAATTAATAACTTATTTATAATTTATTTTTTATATTATATATTATATTAATATTAAATATTAAATATTTTATTAATATATTAATATATTAATATTAAATTTCGAGTTTTCGAGCTAAACTCGACCTCGGCTCGAAAGCTCGAAATTCCGAGCCGCGTTTGAGTTTTTACGGAGCCGATTTTGAGTTGCTCACGAACAACTTGATCGTTTGACAACCCTAACTATCAATAAACTTTATCTTATACATTCTTAAACTTTCACATAAAAATAAAAGAAAATAAAAAATAAAAAATAAGTGTGAGAAATGATAGAAAAAAGAAGAAAAAAATGTATAAAAAGGTCAAAATGGTCACTTTTGTGAGATTTTAAATCTAACTCAGATTAAAACATAAAAATTTGGTTTAAAGAGTAGCAAGTAAAATAAAAATAAAAGAGGAATTATAGGGTATTATTAGAAAATGAAGGGTTGAAAAGTAATTTTACTATTTTTTCAGGGGTTGTAAGTAAAAACTCTTGATTTTTTTAATTAAATAATTATTTAAGCAAGAAAAATTGGGCCTTGGAGGCCTGTTAACCAAACCACCATACTTGCGGCACAGCAGGGTGATACTAGAACGCCTCGTTGTAGACTAGGCCGATGATGTGTTTGTGAGAATGTCTGAAAGAGGTTCATAAGCAACAAACACCTTTGTCAGCAGGATGTTTGAGGGTTCTATACATTGTGGAAAGAACCATTGATGCCGATCATATATATGTATGTGAGAATGTGAAGATGAGGTTCATAAACAACAATCTCCTTCGTCAGCAGGATGTTTCAGGGTGGTTATACGCATTGTGGAAAGAACCATTGGTGCCGATCATATGTTTGTGAGAATGTCTAAAAGAGTTTCATAAGCTCCTGTTTATATTTGGTGAATGCATGCAAGATGTTTGATTTTATGTTTGAGCCAGTGGGCATTTTGTGAGGTTGAGGAAAATGAATTTGACCATCAAAATCTTTGGGAATGCGCCGCTGTTGTTTTGTCCATGTTTGGACAAAGAGGCAGTTCACTTCTGTGTTGCAATTTGGGACCTTTGCGTTTTGCAAGCAATCTGTGAAGGGAGAGAGGGAAGGTCTTGATGAGGCATTGAAGGTTTCAGATATTATGACCCCCAAAACTAGTACAACATTGAGAATTGATTGCCATCGTCGTCTCATACAGTGGTGCATGCAGGATCTTTTGGATGTCAGTCGACAGAAATGCACTGAAGATGTAAAAAAGTCTGCGGCTGGTAATTTCAAAGCCAACTCAGAGCAAATTTTTTGCACCGATGATTTTCAAGGTCTGGAGACAAGTAAAACAATGAAGGTGGATTCTCTCTTGCTGTTCCTTGAACTGCATAAAAGAGGAGTTCAGATGGATGAAACCAACATTTCGTGTATCATGAGTTCATGTGGCACTGAATTGTCTCTTACTATGGGAATGCAGCTTCATGCCCTGTCAATAAAGTTTGGCTTTGATATGTCTGTTCATGTAGCGAGCTCGTTGATCAGTTTGTATTCTAAGTGTGGTCAGCTATGCAATGCCTATCAAGTTTTTCAATGGATGCCTGTGAGGAATGCAATCTCATGGACAGCTCTCATTGCCAGTTATGCACAGCATTGCGAAACCGAAACATGCCTATCCTTGTTTATCCAGATGAGACGCTCTATGTTGAAACCAAATGATTTCACATTTGCAAGCATTCTCAGTGCCTGCACCAGCACTGCATCTCTTGGGCTTGGAAGAAGTATTCACTGCTTGGAAGTGCGAATAGGATTCGATTCTTATGTACATATTGCAAATGCATTGATTTCTATGTATGCAAAATGCGGGAGCATCGAAGAAGCTCGTTGTGTTTTCGAAAAGATGTTGCACAGGGATTTGATCTCCTGGAATTCGATGATTTTTGGATTTGCACACAACGGCCTTGCTAAACAGGCTGTAGACTTGCTGAAATGTATGGATAGAGAGAATGTTAAACCAGATGCGATCTCTTTTCTAGGTGTTCTTTCTTCATGCCGTCATACAGGTCTTGTAGAAATTGGCCGCTGGTGCTTTAATTCTATACAGAAGCATGGCATCCAACCGGAATTAGATCACTACTCATGCATTGTAGATCTTCTAGGACGTGCAGGGTTCATTGAAGAGGCATCGGGGTTCATCGAAAACATGCCAATGCCTCCAAATGCAGTTATCTGGGGCTCACTTCTTTCGTCTTGCAGGGTCCATGGAAATGTTCGGATTGGAATTCAGGCGGCTGAGAACAGGCTTTTACTAGAACCAAGTTGCGCTGCCACTCATGTTCAGCTGGCGAAACTGTATGCAAGTGTAGGATGCTGGCATCAAGTAGCTAGAGTTCGCAAACTGATGAAAGAAAGGGGTCTGAAAACCGTCCCGGGATACAGTTGGATCGAAATCGGCAGTGCCGTCTACCGGTTTAAAGCAGAAGATGGCTCGAACAAGAAGTTCAATGAGATCCTCAATGTATTGGATTGTTTAGCTGACCATATGAAATTCTTTCTCCAAGATGATCCTAAAGATTCAATGAGAAACCCAATGCATTGATTTCAGATACAATGTCTTTTAATTGAACATATCTACAGTCTGAATGTTTGTACATGAACAAAAGAATGGCTCTACAAAGTTATGGTACAATGATTCACTTCATGTTGGATGATTACAAACAGAAATTTGCAATTGCGAGTGTTCTTCTGGAACAACATGATATGGTACAATGATTCACTTCATGTTGGATGATTACAAACAGCAATTTGCAATTGTGAGTGTTCTTCTGGAACAACATGATGCCTGATAAAAGCTCTTCTCCACCATACTTTAAATGCCTTTTGGATGTTGGGGCAGTCGTCGCCTTTGTTCAGGAAGTGATCGAACCATCTCAACAAGATCACTTGTTGCTGTGCCATTGAAAGAGTGAGGATTGTTTCACTCAGTCCATCTTCTACCATTTTCTTGTCAAAAGACCTGCTGGTTCTCCTCATCCAGCCATAGTCTTCATAGAGAGCTTCGAGCCATGTCTGCAGTACAGAAGACCTTGCATCTCCAGACACCAAGACCTGCCCCTGCCCGAGTGCAACACAAAGCAGAGCAGTGATCCTACTGATCTCAAACCGGTACATACATGGGATCTTTGAGTGCAGGCTAGCAAGTTCCTTCTGATCAGCCCACAGAGTCACAAACTCATCGGCCATTTTCCTGCTAATGAGCATCTCCAAAAGCCATTGCATGTTATCAGCTTCACGAGCTATTTCTCCCATGAGAGCCCCTCGATCTCGCTGGCCCTCGTCCATGTTTGCAGCCTCTGACAGTAAAAGACGAAGCAAATTCAGGCATTTGTGGCAGAGATGGAAGAGGGTCTCTCTAGTCACGTCAAACTGATCAATGTCTTCTCCAAGCAATCTAGCTAACAAAGCTTTCATCTCTCGCCGGGCTTTCTCATCCTTGGCTTGCAGTACACCGGACAAAAGCCGAACTAGAACACCATCAGCCCTTGTAGAAGTGGATGGTTCTGCGTAGACTCTTTGCAGAACCATTGTCTCAGGATCATGCAGGCGAAGCTGCCTGAGAACTGATACAACTGTCTGCTCCTCATCTTCCGACCATGGAGTGGCTTCCAGGAACTCCAGGCACGATTTGACTCCGGCATCAAACAGGAATTCTACACAAACCTGCACAAGATAACTTGGAAATTCATGTATGATGTTACTGAATTCATCTACATTTCAGCTTATGATCAGCATTTTGAACAATTGATTCAGCTCATGTACATCATTCTGTTTATTTTTCAATTGATTGGGAATAAAATCTATAATCCATAAGAAGACATAAACATCAATTGGAAGCCTCTTTTACAACTTTAGTGAGCTAATTTTCTGCCAAATTCAAAGGCAATGAACTTCAAGAACTCTGCTTTTACATCCAGAAATGATTCCCAACACCAGTGTTTGTTCAATTATCCTCAAAATTGGATGCAAGAGAACACCAAGAACCCTCCTTTATCTCTATTTACTTGTGATGCAATCCAGGAGAAGACATCAAGATCAATTGGAAGCTACTTTTTCAGCTCCATAATTTTCCATCAAATTTAAAGACATTGAACTTCAAGAACTCTACTTTACATCCAAAAATGATTCTCCAGGCCAGTGCTTGTCCAATTATCCTCAAAATGCAAATCCAAAGAACTCCAAAAACTCTCCTTTAATCTCTAATTACTAGTTACTGGTTTATGGAATCCAAGAAATTCAAGCAAGAAGCTTCTTTGCGTACCTTGAGAAATTCAAGGACCCTACCGACCTCCTCCAAAGCCAGCCTCTTCTTGAGATCCCGGCAGTACATCATGGCTACGACCTCAACGTAGACCTCCACGTCGTCACAGTCACAGATCTCCACGGCCACCCGAGCCCCAATGCCGCCGCCGCCCAGCTTCTCCTCGAAGAATCTGCTCCGGCCCGCGAGTACCCGGCGGTGTACTTCCATCGAGACACTGAGCCCCTCCCGGGAGCTAACGGAGAGGTCGACGTCACCGGGTCCCCAGATTGGGCTTACCTCGCTGGCGAGGCTGGAGACCAGGGCGCGGAGGCGGTGGTGATTGTAGGAGAGGGGAGGAGGCGGAGGAGGGGGGCGGGAGAGGGAGTCTTCGTGAGACATCATCTCGAAGAGGGTGGCCGGCATGGGCGACGATGGGTGGGCGGCGGCGGCGGCGGCGGAAGACGGCGGCGAGAAGGTTGGGGTTGGAGAGCGAGGAGAGTAGGTCGGGGAGAGGAAGCCGTGCTTGATCATGGCGGATACCTCACCGGATCTGAGGAGTTTCTCAGCAGCGGCCATTGGCGACTCAGCGCTCCGTCGTTCACACAAAATAAACAAAAAGACTGAACTTTTTGTCATTTTTGCAGAAAAACCAAATAAAAATAATATTAAAAGATATCGGCATTTTTTGAAAAACACCCTCTAATAAATAAAAGTTATTACGAGGGTGTTGTGTAAATACGAATATTTCCCGAAAAGCCGCCAATTTTAATTTTTTTTGGTAAACACTCAAACAAATTAAAATTTTTACCAAAAAAAATTAAAATTATTATAAGGATGTTTGGGTAAAGTTACTGTCAGTTTTCAGCTACTCAAATATATCCGGATTTGCAGCCGGCCCATTGTATCACTACCTAGATGAGTAGTGGTTTTTATAGGTTTTTAATTGCTTTGTTCGGTGGGTGTTAGTATGGATCGGCCGTATACTAATATAATTATATATATCATTTATTTTTTTTTTTATATTACCATAAAGACTTTTCAATTAGGATCAAATGGGCATACGACAGGAGCTCGATTCACACTAGATTTCATACAGTGCTTATTTTATCGCTAAAGATTCAATACAACATACATTTATTTTACCGTCCGGTCACTTGCTTGCGTGGGCTAACCACTAGGTGGCCCATGCCCTGCACCCTCACCTCTTGCAGCAGGGATTCAACACCTGATCTTTCGGATATCAAACTTTTTATAAAAGAGATCATGGCGCTCGGCCAAGAGGTCTTTGGCATATATATCATTTATCATTAGTCAAACTTTTCACCATCACATGGCCAATCACACAAGACACAAGTAACACACTGATCATTAAATATCCAAGTAAAAGATCTTGTTAGAATTCAAACTTGAATGGGGCCAAAGTAGTTGAGACAGACTAGTTACAAGAATCCAATAGTCAACGACAATTGTGACAATGATGATTGTGATCGATGACAAGCTTGTGTGACTTGAAGAAAATGGTGAACAATTGGAATTCGAAATACAAGCTAATCTGGTCTGGTTCCATTCATCTTTGAAAACCATATAACATTGCCAAATTATTTTTTTTAAAGAAAATAGTCATATACCCACAATATATGGATTTAACTTGTAGATGTGCCACAACTCACATGTACAGTATAACAACCATAAACTGTATACATTACAAAATTTGATCTCCGGGCGCTCCGCACTGAACTTTGAAGCAACATGGAATGTTCTCGCTCGCTCACTCTCTTTTGTGAAAGACCAGAGTTGATGGTGTCTAAAGAGCGGAGAGGTCACTGCGAGCTTTCCAACTAGTTCCAATGTGTTCTACTTTGGTGGTCTTTGCTCACTTTCATCAGAACTTTGTTCGGGTTTCTTACCATTGTCTTTTGTTGTTTGAATCCGAACAGGATGGTTTTCGGGATCGTATTTCTGGGAAGCAAGGAAATTGAGAGCTGTAAGAACATCTCTTATTGCAGGCCTCAAGATAGGTTCCTCCTGAACACACATTGCAGCTACAGCAAGTGCTTGGTATAACCCTCTCATTGGATACTGTCCTTGAAGCACTGGGTCAGCCATTTGTGCGAATTTCCTCCGATCTTTGAATAATGGCCTTGCCTGAAAACAAAGACAAAATAGATGTTCACAAAAGGGATAATAGTGTTAACGTGAAAGAGAAAAGGTTGGCAACACTTTTAAGGACGCGTTAGGATTGAGGGAAAATAGAGGAAAAGAGAATTTCACCGATGCATTTGCTTATTTCATTCAACCAAACACATGAAAAAAAGTTTTCCTTCTGGTTTTCTTTTTCTCTATTTCCCCCAATCCAAACACACATTCTAAGGTTTTCCTCTTTCTGCGACAACAGATGATAGATTTGTAAATAAAATAAACTAATTTAAAGTGTGTAACTGAAGACAAAAGGTCTCCTGATGTGATAAATTCCATGGTGAAGTAACTTTAAAAAGTTCATGGAAAGATTTACTTGAACTGAGGAATGAAAATTGACCTTGGAAACAGATATATCCTTCGTGGGCACATCAAAGTTCATGTGTGCTCCCCTTGGCCTTGAAGTTAGATAAAAAAGATTAGACTATTTTCATGAATAGCTGGAAAATAGTTCATTTCTAACATAATGCATAGCATCTGAGAGTGATAGCCATAGCAAACAGTTCAACTATTGCGATTATATCTATTATATAACGCATGCAAGGAATAAAAAGCAAAATTGAACCCAGAAACCAGAGCCTTACCCATGCAACCAGGTTTTGCTCTGCAGCAGCTCTAGAATTATCAATAGCTCTCCTTCCGGTGATAAGCTCCAAAAGAACAACCCCAAAGCTAAACAGATCTGATTTTAGTGTAAGTTGCCCGGTCCTTGCATACTCAGGTGCACAGTATCCATATGTGCCCATCACCCTGGTTGAAACATGAGAGTTATCTCCAACAGGACCGAGCTTTGCCAAGCCAAAATCAGACAACTTTGTGTAATATCCCTCTCCAAGCAAAATGTTAGAGCATTTCAAATCTCGGTATATAACAGGGGGATTGACTTTGTCATGCAAATATTCCAATCCTTTGGCTGCACCAGCAGCTATTTTCATCCTTGTATTCCAGTCAAGCCTTTTTCTTCTTTCAGAATTAAGATCTGTTGCAAGAGGATGTGAACATCAGAAACATTAACCAGAACAACCTGCAGAAAATACCTACAGAAGAAGAGTAACATAAAGCCAATATTTACACAATACCGTAAAGATGGTCTTCCAGCGATCCTAATGGCATGTATTCATAAACCAAGAGCCTCTGGTCACCATCAGCACAATAGCCAATTAGATTAACAAGGTTAGGGTGGTGGAGAAGACTTAGCATCAACACTTCAACAAGAAATTCCCTATTTCCTTGCAATCCATTTCGATCAAGCTGCTTTATGGCAACAACCTAGTCAAACGCAACAAACATAGAACTTCAAAAAGTCAGCATGAATGAAATATAATCTTTATCAAACAAAATAAATTATCACTAATCATGAGTTTTATTAGAGATCTTCAAAATCTGGATGCAGCAACTAAATCTTTACTAGGGTCATCATTAACAAGAGCCCTGAGACATAGTCTTTATCAGAAACTTACATTAATGATGAACCTAAACATGAGCAAGTCTCCAAGAACCAAAACTCAGAAATGAAAGACATCTAAATGAGAAGATAAGCGGAGAAAGTTGGAGTCAAAGAACCAGAATCTATGGCATATTATATCACTAAGATGTGTTAATGGCCTCATTGCCAACATCTGGAATATACAACTATGGTGGAAACATACCTCGTTGATACTCTCCAAATAGCCTTTGTAAACCCTTCCAAATCCTCCCTCTCCCAACATGCAATCAGCTTGGAAATTATGGGCGGCAATCTCCAATTCACGAAATGTGAAGGTACGTGCAGAAGTTTGCTGAGAACTACTAACCGAAGCATCCTTCTTCCTGTCTATTGAACTTTGCTTCTTTAAATCCACCAAGGGATTAGAATTTGACTTCTCTAGTAAATATGATGAAACAAAAGTAAAGGTCAAACATCTACAGCAATAAGGAAACAACTCAAAGATGAAAAGAAGTTAAATCCTCATAAACTCAGAGTCTACAACCTCCCACAAGGTAACTTAAAAGTAAACCTTTAATCCATAAACTCATTGTGTTATAGGAGCCAATAAAGAGAAAGTCCATAAGCACCTTATCAACAAATAAAATAAGTGGAGAACTCTGGATCATTCTTCACAACATGCACCAATAGGCATAACTCCCCAAGCAAACAGGTTTATACCATGGAAAAAAGAACAACTTTGCAAGGCAGTCCAGACAATCAATCTCAAACCCACTAGAGATACATATATCAATCTAATAGGACACCATTAATTCCAGGAAGCTTAGTTGAGCAAGAAATCAAAACCTAAAGCACAACAACAACAAAAACGTTTAAAAAAAGGTGATCATTTTCTATGCAAATGGGCAACCAATAAATACGTCAATAAATCCATCAAAAACCAATCTTTCAGATCAAATCACACACCATCCAAACAAATCTAAAAACCCATAACAGAAAATCTGATTTTTAAAAACCACCGAAACAACACACAATCTCTTATCATTTTTGTTATGAAGTTCACAAATTCGGAGTACCTGATGATGCCGACCCCTGATCTTTTATGTCAACCTCCTTGCAAGGATTCCCCAAACAAAGAAACCACCCCATTTCGCTCTTTCCCACCGTGGTCTGATGAGAAGTGAGAGAAGAGGAGACAAGAAGACAGATAAATAGAACAGAAAGAAGCCAGAGTTCAGACTTCAGAGAACAAGAATATAATATAATAAACATAATAAAAAATAAAATAACAATAAAATATTTTAAAAAACAAGAAATAAAGAAATAGAGAAAGGCGTGTTTGTTATCTGGTCAGCAACATCGGGTTCGGAGTTCAAGACCTGGAGATTTGTTCGTGGAGGCGTGGCCGCACGTGTGGAGCAATGGTTAGACCACCATCTTAAATTACGCAGGGGCGGGCAAAAGACAGCACCAAACATTGGATTTGTTTCATGATATTATACAAAGTGCGTGATTAATTTGCAGTTGGAAATAAAGAGTGATTATAAAAAAAAAAAAAAAAAGAGAGAGAGAGAGAGAGAGAGAGATGGATGCTTCTAGAAGACTCAAACTTGTGCATTCGATGCAAACAAAAAGTTTTAATATAAGAACATATATATTGATGAATTAAACTAAAACAAGATTAAATTCAAGCTTCTGTATGCGTACCTAATCCTGGAGTTTGGTCAGTGTTGAGTGTTTGACAGGTGTGGCTTCTGGTATACCTGTCTGTCTTTTCAGAAGGTCAACAACTAAACTCAAGCTGGTTTTATCCCTAGTAAGCCAAAACTTAGCTGTTCTTTGATGCATGAGTAGGTAAAAAGGGGCAATCCATCAAATTGCAAACTTTGAGGTTCTAAGTGAGCAATTCTATCAGTTCTAGCAATAAGTAATAAGCTTGAGAAAAAGCTGAAATTAAATAATAATAAAAAGCAGATCAAACAGTAGATTACCACTAAGTAGTAGGAACGCTTAAAATAATAAAATGTAGATAGGCCTACCCAGCCAGATGTGCTGTTCTTTGATGAAAGTTGGTCAAAGGGGAAAGGCAATCAAATTGCCAACTTTTGAGGTTCCAAGTGAGCAATTCTATCAGTTCTAGCAATAAGTACAAAGCTTGAGAAAAAGCTAAAATTAAATCAGGGAAAGATCATACAAAGCTTACCAGTACTAGGAAGGGTTGAATGTGCATAGGCTTATCCCGAGTTGCAGAAGAACCGATGATTGATCTCACTAAAATTGTCAGAAATAACTTAATGCTAGAGCAAACCACAGACCAATACACACAGAACAAATTTCTTACACCTTTATTAGCATAGCTGAAGGTCACTGCCCCTTCAAGGACTAGCGCCTTTTGTGCTAGTATCATCAAGAAGTCAGCAAAGAAACACACATCCCAAGTCTTGTTAAGCACACACAACTCTAAGTATGAATTGTCCTTAATTCTAGTCATGTGTTATTCATTAAAGAACTCCTTGTTGTCAAGAAAGTGATAACCTCCTACTTTGCTGAACCTTATGTACTTGAACAGACATCCCCCTGAAAGGGGTCAGCTTTCTGTTTCCCGGTGCATGTGTTCGCAAACAATTTTCCGCACAAATTGCCCGCGTATGCGTGGCCGCCGCTCAGCTAGCCTCTTCCTGCTTTCATATCGGACCTGAAAACCAAAGACAGCAAAAGAAACGCCAGTTCTGTCCAAATCTTGCACAAATTTGAATACTGCAAAAGTAAAAAATAAGAGAGAGAGAATGAAAAACCTATGACAAAAACCTTCTACCTTCTTTTCAAAGTTCCGCTCTTTTCTTTTCTGCCGGAATTTGTTCAATGCGGCCTCTCTTTGGGCAGAAAGATTCTGATCAACCCTTCCTCCGCTTCCACCCCCACCACTCCCACTGGCACCATAGACGCTACTTTTACCTGCAATCCCATTCTCACTACTCATGTTAACTCCCCCATCTTTTACTGCCATTCTGCTTCCATTCTGGCCATTGCTCCTGTGGTTGCTGCCTGATATACTCCCATTTAAGCTTAAGTGGGCAGCATTACCTTCCATACGCATGGCAAACAATTTGGATGATCCACACTGCAAAGCATCTGCTTCCATGTTCTTAAATGACAAGTCATCATGGTCTGCCGGTGGTTGCTCTTGTTGCATGCTGTGGACATGGTGGTGGTGATTATAGTGGTGATGGTGGTGTTGGAAATGGCCCTGAATGTGGACTCCTCTAGGTTGTGATCTCATTGCAGCTGTTCCCACATCATTAATTTTCTCTTTCACCACAAGCGGAGTGGCCAAAGTTCGGTTTTGCACCGGATGGAAGGCTGAGGTAGGGTTGATAAACTTCACCATTGATGAGGATGCCAACTTTTCCTTGAGTGCTGCTGGTTTGGTGAAGGCATTCTTTGTGGTTGACCCCATGTCATTTTTGTCAGCATTGCCATTAGAATTATGCTTCAAAGGAGAGCCATTAGAATCAGATAACATGTTGTATGTAGAAGCTGTCTTCAGTGCCTTTGAGCTATTATCAAGGGGAAGAGAAGAACTTCCCTGGTCTCCTATGGGAGCCTGAGCAGATACGGCAGAAGTGTTGTATCTGCACAATAATAAAATTACTGTAAGGCTCAAACATCCCCAACATCAAAGTTAAAAATGATGTTTACTATGTACTTTGATAATTGTTTTTCCTGCACCTAGAGAATGCTGACTGATCAGAATGTCTCAAGAAATTGTGGTCATCATGAATGGCAGTTCCATCATCTTCACTTGAGTGCAGCCTTTTCAAACTCAGCTCAAGGGATGGCCATTCATTAGAATCAATGATGGTTTTATTTACGGTTTCTGAAATGTTGGGAAAGCTATGAGGATCTTTCTCAGATCGGGTTCCCAGCTGAAAATCAGTACTTTTGGCTATTCCACCAATCAAATCAACAGTTTGTCTGCATGGTTCACCAGAATTATCATTGCTCTCCAGTTCCAAAATATTATCCTTTATTTCTTTCTTAGGCTCATTTTCATGCAACTTCTCCATATTGGAGTTGGGCTGGATCATAGAAACCTTCTCCCATGGATGAGATTCAGGGTGTGGGTGCGCATATGGACTTCCAGGCACTACTATTTCCAAGTCTTTGCCCATGGAAGTGTTATCTGCAATAAAATCATAAAATTTGTCAAAAGCCAGGAAGGATGAAATTCTTTGTCTCAATTCGTACCAGTAAGTTCCTTCTGTTCTTGGCAGTTCCTGGTAGTAGTCATAGGCATCAAACTGTAGAAGTATGTTTCAGGCTTTGGATGGATGACCTGTGCACAAGTACTGTCATGTGGATCAGGTAACCAATCGGATGGAGACATTGGTTGGGGGCTGTCAACTCCAACAGCCCGCTTCGTCCAGGAACTCTGCAATATTAAAGATGAATAATCTGATGGGTGACCTGTGCACAAGTACCATCAACTTCTACTGCAAAGGAGCTGTATTTAGTTGAAAAATAATTGATTTGGGTTCCATTGTGGTTCAGTCAATAGACTGACCATCAGTAGAGCACTACTACCAAACCAGAAACCTACTGAAAAAGTATCGTACTTGGTTCGAAGAAAATTGATTTGGGTTCTGTTATGGTAGTGCTTAATTCATGCTTTTGAAAATTATCCATTAGCTAAATTTTGGACAGATATTGGGGATAGGTGTAGTTGATGCTCCTCTGGCCATCAAGTGCCCCAAATTATATGAGCTAGCTAGTGATAGTATGTGCAATGTTTAGGGAGGTCATTACAGCTGATCTTTGATTTTCAATACAACTATTCTGCATGACTATTATCTAAACAATTTAACTGATGAGAGATGTTGGAGACCCATAACTCCAATCAATTTCTGTGAAACACTTTTGTAAGTTCCAATTGTAGGTGGTACTAAAAGACTGATGGTTAAAGTGTCCAATGGTAATCACACTATTAAAGATTATGATGCTCTAGTGGCTGCTCGTAACAAACAAAATTTTGACGACATATAATTTTGTTAAAAGGGGTTGGACTGGCATCAATCAAAATGATATGCCATGTGATTCAAAGACCAAGTCCATGGTGCATATTTCCCATCATTGCCACTTTCTAAGGTTCTTCAAGTGCCATTAAAAGTACCTATTCAAGTCTAGAGGAAAGCCATGTGTTTTGTGATCTTTGTATTCATGGAGAAAAACTAGAATCAAGAAGAATTTTAGGATAATTTAAAGACAACAATTATAGAGAATCGGGCTTGTTCATTAGCAAACAGCATGAAAATGATTTGACGCAAGTAACCAGTCTCTCCATATATAGAGATAAAGCTATCTGCATCATTCGCTTCCCAGGTACCACTAAGAAGAGCCTCAAGGACAAGAGTGTGCTTTATTGGATACCAATGATATTGCAGTATGTGTTAGATAATTTGAAAGGAATGTAATACATTAATCATTATCAAGAGATCATCTACAACCGAGGTGCTCGACAAAATCCACTTCCTTTAAATGATTGACAGGTCTCATCTGGGAAAGAAAAAAAGAGAAGGCCTTAATGTTGGACCCAACTTATGCAGGAAAAGGAAAATTGAGGAATGGTACTTCTTCTTTTTAAGTTTGGAGTGTACTTCTGATAAATATACAGGTCAAGGTCTGCACCAAATCCTGTCACCTCAAAATGGTTCCCCTCAATATGTCTATGTATAGTCTTTTCTTTCTTTCACAAGTTCCTTCTTTTTCTATCTTTTTTTTTATTTTTTATTTATTTTTGCTAAACACACCTACTTATAACTTGGAAAATACACTTAAATATTTTGCCAAAATTTAACGCATCTTTTACCATTTACCATTCCTCAAGTATTGTGCAAGTGATAGAAGTTGAATTGCACTTAGTAATAGTCAAGTCACATTTTTGTTTACCAGTAAAGCTTGGTGTGCAATTAAGGAGGAAAGTTATTAAAACTTTTCTTCAGAGATTTAACATTTTGTGAGTAGTCAACTGTGCTTCTGCATGTATATGTATGCCATTAGTGTAACAAATTAGTGAAGAAGGTAGTAGAAGGCTAAGCTCAATAGCTAATCAAGTAAGATTTGGTAGGCCATACTCACCATAGTAATGGTCAAGCTTCTATACAAAACACATATGCAAAAATGTACTGACATACCTGAGTTCCATTTCCACTATCACTGCCATCCCGTGCATTCAAGCCAATGCTTCTATTGTCGTCCTCATCATTACTTCCACTTTGATTATCCGAATCATTAACACACTTTGACTTGGGAGATTTTTGAGTTTGTATGCCCCTTTCACTTCCATTTGCACTACCACTAGACTGGGAAATTCAACAATACATGTAAAGGAGAAGAGGAACAAAGTCAAATGCTTCGCAAGACACTAGGCAACAATAAACCAAGATAAGAGGATCAAAAGAATACGGATAAAGATAACCATGATAAGTTGTGTCAGAAATTAATTAGATAAAAATATCTTAAGGATGACACTCAAGAAACAAAGAAAACCTTTTTTCACCACAGATATTCACATTAAAGGAAGTCCATGAATATTTGTAAGTAGGGTAAATCTGATCTGAGTGATGAGTGATAGCAACTTACACTGTGGCATCTCCTCCATACATGTTGCCAGAGGTTTTTTAGCTCATTCTTACGAATAGGCTTAACTAGAAAATCAACCGCACCTTTTGATAAACATTTAAAGACTGTACCCATAGAGTCATTTGATGACATCACTACAAACAAAGCTCACCAGGTGAAGCAATTAAAAGTATCAAAAGTCAAAAATAGAAAAACCAATAACTTGAAAGAAAATCATTTTGAGCCTGAGTATAGGAAGGATACTCACTAATCACAGGAATTGGCTTGCAAGTTTTATGGCTCATTATCTTGTGTAATAGGCCGACGCCAGATAAGCAAGGCATTACTACCTCAGTCAAGACAAGATCAATGCGATTTCTTAGGTCTTCTAAGATTTTCCAAGCTTGTAGACCATTTGCAGCAGCAGTAACTGCAAGGAATTGATCTATCATCAAGCAGGATGTAACCATCTGAAGATGGGGTGAAGCACAAGGTATTTTTGTGGAATTAAACATTAGTGACCATCTAGGCATATGAATATCAACTGATTTACTCATTTGATAAAAGCCATCTATGAGCAAGAAAAGCATTAATGGCACACCACTAGCACTTGAGAAAATTGTGCAAAAGTTGCTTTATAATATTGATAAACTGAATAAGTATAATTAAAATAACAAATTCCTAGTAAAAGGCTAGAGGATTAGGATAAAGGGATAAAGGAAGAAGCCTTAATAACTAAAAAGATATTATATGAGTAATCATGTTTGAAGTTATAAAGGTATTGAACTCATGTGAAACTGGTCAAATTCTCTCTAGGATCGATTGCTTGGCTCCTCTAAACGAACTATCAAGGGGCAACCACCCAATACCCCCAACTAATGACTTACAAGGATTAGATTATGTTGGAAAATAAAAATTAGTCCCACATCAGGAGTTTGAAAGAATGTGAACATGCTTAAATAGAAAGGGGGCCCACCATGAAATACCTAAGTGCTTGGGTTTTATAAGTGGTGGTTACCCTAATATTTCATGCATGATATCAAAATTCCAACATATTAAAGTTTATGAATGTCAATCAATAAGAAGAAGGAATTTAAGATACAACACAAATCAAACATAAAAATCAATTACTTACAAAAATAAAAAATAAAATAAAATAAAACTGACATTTGAATTCAGTTATGTTATCAGAATACTTTCAGACAGTTAACAAGTTAAAAACTTAAGATGCTACCTATGTTAAGAAGAATCGCCTTGATTAAACATAAAAAGCAGCAATTATAAGGGATATTGAATGCCTAACAACTCAAAAGTGTAATCAAGGAGTATCAACAATCATAACAGATATTAATCTAGGATCCACTGCATGGCTCCTCTAAAAGATTTATCAAAATGAATTGATTAGGTCAAAGCTTCTGACCAAATATCAATATGAAGAAGCAATTAAGAACAAAACAAATCAAATATAATAGTCAACTGCTTACAGAAAACTCTTTTTCAATTCACTTTACTATTGGAGTGCTATCAACTACAATTGTTTTAAGCAGAATCAGCTAGATTAAACATAAGAAACCAACAATTATAAGAAACATTAAAGGTCATA
This sequence comes from Dioscorea zingiberensis, assembly GCA_026586065.1. Taxonomy (NCBI): domain Eukaryota; kingdom Viridiplantae; phylum Streptophyta; class Magnoliopsida; order Dioscoreales; family Dioscoreaceae; genus Dioscorea; species Dioscorea zingiberensis. The sequence continues at coordinate 1,528,638 of CM048818.1, read as the reverse complement.
ACAACTCAAAATTCTAATCAAAGAGGTAGCAATAATTAAAAGAACTGCAGCATGGCATTAAGTCCGGATATATTGAGGAATAAAGAACATAAATATATGCAAAATATAACAGCTAAAAATGGTCGAAAACAATCTTAGAATTGGTGCAGACAACATAGAGGTCAAGTTCTTCATACTTAGTATGAAGATGTACAATTCAAAGAAAAAGCAAGAAAGTAAACAATATCCGAACAAGAATATAACACATAAAGAATCTGCAAGTAAAACAAAGAGAAGAACAAAAGAAGTAAAAAACCAAACTATATAACCTTCGTATCTACAACTACAGAGCAAGGCACTGAGGACTTGGCGAGTCGAATCATCATTTTCCACCAGCAAAACCTTGATAGTTCTGACAGGGAGGAACCTCTCCCAGAGCACCTGCGCATCATTCTGATTGGCCACAGGGGCCAACCCATCTTCTCTACATCTCTCAATCACATCTTCAGCCACTTCCTTAACCCTGGACTCATCCACCACACCATCTCCAACCTCCTGAGCAACGCCTCCCATCAACCGGATTCAGAAACACACAACACTGAGCAACCCGCTCGATTGAAACTCCACCAAACTGCAGAACTCCCGCATTCCTTTCCCACCAAGAACTCCTCCTATTCAATCACGAACACCAAAAATCAACAACAAAAACCCTAATTACATACAAAATTCCACTAAAAAACGATCAAGAAACAAAAAGATAAGGAAATCAAAAGGATGCTGAGAGTAATGAATGATTCAAGAGATCAAAAGAGGAAACACTGAAACAAGGCTATACCGACGGCGAGAAACCGTGCAAGCGGCCTCCAATCTTCAACAGAGGCTCAAAGCAAGAACTTGAAAAGAATGGAGGCGCTCGGAGATCCACGAAGAACTCGAGGATTGGGGGTTTTAGGTTTATATAGTGTGTGATTGGAGCGAAGGAGAAAGAGGAGCATGGGTTTGTAGAAGAAGGTGCTGACGTGGAGGTATGTGAGCTGTAGATTCTTCCACGTGGCATAAAATCACAGGGTGGGACCATACTTACGTGGACAAAATCTAAAGCCCCAACCTCATGAACTGTCGCCGTATCGGCCCGCGCTATCGTGGCCTTAGCTTTAAAATTAATGGGATTTTTCATGTACACCCCTGAAAAATAGCTTGATTGTATTAAAAATTTAAAACTAGTGGTTTTTTTTTGCATCTACATCCCTACAAGTTTTCTTTATTACCGAAACTTCTACATCTGTACTTTATAATTGGATTTTTTTTTTGGAGTATTTTCTCTAAACTGGTTTTAATAAACAACTTCGAATAAAATTTATCAAAGTTTTCAGTTTTTTATTTAGTTGATATCAAATTTTAATAATTGGATTGATGAGTGTGAGCGAGTTTGGTGTTGCTTCTACAATTTAAATAAATATCAAATCTCTAAGTTTTTTTAGTGTAAATGGCAGGAAAATCAAAAATGTCAAAAATACTAAAGCAAAAAACACTACCCAATGGAAGACTCTGTTTTTTTTAAAAAAAAAAATACGAATAAAAAGAGGCTTAAAAACACAAAACTCAAATTCACACCCGATCTCTTTTATGGGTACAAAAATCAGGTGAAGTTTTGAGTTATGGTTTACATAGAGTAATGCAAGAAAGGTAATGCAAAGGTAATGAAAGAAAGGGGCTCGGGTGGTAAGCAATGCCTCAGTACATCATAGCATCTCATTTCCTTTCCTTTTCTTTTCTTTTCTTTTCTTTTTTTCTTCTTTCTTTCTTTATTTATTTTCCCATTTAGATTGAATTTCATAATAAAAAAGTTTGTGTTTTCAAGTCATTAATCAAAACTTATGACAACATTTAACACCAAATGAATAATCTCGAAAAAACGATTACTTATCAATTAACCGAAGGACTTTTACTGCAATGAGAGTTAGATTAATCAATAAAATTATCTAAATTATAATCCTTATTACAGAGAGAGAGAGAGAGAGAGAGAGAGAGAGAGAGAGAGAGGGGGAAGAACACCAATGTCACCAGCCTCTAGTTTATTATTTATTTACTATATTTATATTTTAAAATTTTCTAATTGGTTAACTTTGAATCTCCTTTAGAAGTGAGAGGCCTCAATTGACCCTCTTTTTCCCTATCGCCTTTGCCATGATTCTTTGTTCTCCCATACAACTTTTTTAGGGTTTGAGGCATTGAGGAAACTTCTCAAGCATATCTACTTTTCACCACATACTGCCATGCATGTCTAATCTTTGATTGAAGCAAAGAGATCAATATTCATTCTAGTGGTTAGGGTTTGTGCCACTTATTCAATTTGATAGAATATCTTGAATCTATTGACCACTTTGGATCAACAAATTATGTGAAAAATTCACTATTATATTTATAATAACATGATTCACCTGGATTCTTAGTTATAAGCAACAGGCTTTCACAATGTCCTTGATGTCTGGATCATCCCCAGCTTCTTTATCCTGCAAAGAAGAGAAATAAATAAAAACAATTGAAATTTGATGATTCTTTAATGGAACTTGGTTGAAAAATAATCTGCAAAAAGGATATAATTGAGGACACTGTATGGAAGAAACTGGGGTTTGAGATATGCTTCTTTCCATTAATTGATAAGTGACAAAAGGTACCGGTCCCCATGTAGATCCTTCAACCCGTATCGGCATCTTAAGGGATAGGTTATTGTTAAAGTGATATGCTGCCAACATTTACAAAAGTGCCAAATCTCCAAGGCAATACAAACATTAAACAGGGTTAAAGTTAAGCATTGGTGTGAAGACAAGCCGTATGATCATGTCTTTAGGCAATGTTCCTTGCAAGATCTGTTATGCAGGTGGCAAGTAATTAATATTTCCTATACAGTTCTTGGACAGAAATCTTGAAGGACAATAGCCTAATTAAAAGATCAGGTGTAACTATCACATTAGCAGTTTGTCATATAGATCACAATTGTAGCAAGTTATTTTGTAAAACTACAGCTGACTACAATACATTCATTCAAAATGTTTGTCCAAAAAAGTAAGGGTGAATCAACATTTATTGCTTTCGGCATGCTTGTTGTTTAGGGTTTATCGCCCTACAGCGAGAATTATGTTCTCAGACTCCCAGTGATGCATCTGATTGAACATGATTCTTCTTGATAAAAGAATCCATATAAGGATATATACTTTAGTGAGATGTGAAAATTAAAAATCTCAGAGAATATAGAACGTAATGCAGTTATTAAGCAATCATCAGGGTGAATTGCTTGTATGATTACTGATGAAATAGGAAAAGAAAAACAAATCTAACCTTGTGAAGATATGAGATGTTACTAACTCCTGGACCTGCAACAAGTATTCCTCCTTGCTGCCTGTAAATACAGAAGATGAAATAAATAGATCGATCAGAACAGCAAGAATAAAATTCAATTCTTAGTATTGATTATATGTGCTTAGTGTGAAAACCATTTAAAGTCAAAGGTTGGCCGGCGCTTGCATTATATTGGATTGTAAAGTAATTTCCATGTAATGAGGGGAAGAAAGCTGATGAAAGATACCCATTTCCTTGCTAATATATTCATTGATAATCATTCTCGTACATGTCTTTACATTCCATGAAGGATCCAATTTAACAAATTGGAGCTTTAACACACTGAAGCTCATAGAAATTTTTCATAATAAATGCATTTCACTCTAATTTCTAATGCCATTTATGAAGGTCTAACATGCGCACAAGGCACAAAAATGATCAGTGCATATACCATTATCAAAATCCACTTGCTTCTTCTGAACTAATGAAAAACAAAATAAATGACCCACTAATTATGCCAATATAGACATTTGTTAGAATATAAAGTTGATATATTTATGGGAAAAGCAGGCCATAGCTTTTAATGGTTTTTCCATGGCCAAGGAGAGACTTTCTTCTGGTTCATGTTGAAGTATAAAGATACCATGATATAACTTTGAGAATAATCAACTCACCAGCCACCTCTGGTCCTGGTATCTTTTTCAAATGAGAGGCTCCAGTCTTGCCTGTATCCTTCCATGTATAACTGTATAATCTTCAAACCAGCCTATGATGCAGCATTTGGAACTTAGTTTTGTGAACCAAATAACTCAAAAATGAATCTTGTATTGAAAAAACATCATGTTAAAACCATATTTTGAGAAAATATAAAGTTAGGGTACTTGCTAAATACCAAGGGAGTGAATGTGCTCAGTACTCCAGAAACAAAATTAAGTGCATTATATGATGAATGGTTTGGATCTGCATATACTTCTGCAAGAAAACAAAAGTTGCATCAAAAGCCATAAACAAAGGAAACATATTAATCAAACACCACAGTAGCAAATATGTGTGTAATTATAACCTAAACTCTCCGGAATAAAAAGGCAATTAACACAATGGTAAGGGTTATCCCTGGTGGAATAAGACACCAACTCGAATAACTTTAAAAAAAAAAATTTGAATTTTTTTGGAGGGAAATCTTAAACCAAGGCTTTTAATGATGGTATAACTTTTAAACCAAGTTGGTGGCTTTTAATTCAGCTATTATTGCACGTAAGGATGCATGCTTTGAAACAACATTAACCCCTAAATCTCTATTATATGTTTTGGCGAGATTCACTATTCATAGGGAAACGTGTAAAAGGGTTATCCCGCAAGTAAACTGAACACCGTGATTGATAAGTGGGTTACGTGCACCTCTCGCCCAGTGGGAAGTCATGAGGCTAGTCCCCCCCTAAATGAAGAAGTAATGGGACCCCCTTCCAGCGCATACATATGTATGCGCCTTTATTTAGATTCTCAATATTAGACTTTATCCGGATAATCTTTCAAAAGCAAAACGCAATTCGTTGATTTCAATCCAAGGTGCACCTTGTCTTTTTTCAGGTAGCTGCTTTATTACGCCTATTCAGCTAGGTGGGTGGGGTAGGAAGGACAGCAAGCGCATATGAATGAAGATAAGCATCTACTCCATCAATCACTTCTTAAGACCCTTAATCGGTCACATCCTTCCGCATTGATTGAATGAACCCGTCAATGCATTATCAGAAACACCCGAAGAAGACTGCAGGCTGGTCTTGTCAAATAAATCACTTTTGAAAGAGATAGCTTCTTGCTACTGGCTACCCTTACCTAATAGCAAAGATAGGAAACAACCTTCTGCCCAGAGATAACAGGTCTCTGTTCCAATCGAGGAAAGCATCTTCGCTCCCTAGTCGCCTCGGGCGCACTTACCGGCCAAGCTCACGGGTCACGTGTAGGCGCAACCATTTGATTTGACACAAGCAATCAACTATATATGATATGCAAATAGAAGTCGGAATGCCAATCGTGCAAATCTGGGGGGATTCCCATTAACGATATATCTCCTGACCGCTTTCGGTTCTATGGTCTGTCACTCCTCCCATCTCCAAAGCAATTTTTGACTGGGCCTCGGGTATCTATCAAAAGAAGAATCCGCTTTTCATGTAACTTTGCTTGTGAATATGCCTCTCTATAGAACAAGCATCTGTTACGTACAAAGAGAAGCATTGGCTCACCCCTTCCCTAGCATTATTGCCAAAACCACTTTTTCGTTTTCTTCTTTCGATAGCTCTGGCGACCTTTTTCAGAAAATAATAATAATAATAATAATTAGTATTGGCGACGAGACGCCATTGCTCAAAAAAGAGCGGAGGGTTATCCCCCGGGATAGCCCTTTATCAAACACCACCAATGTGATCTGATTCAACATTCCTAGCATCCATTAGGACCTTAGTCTTATCTCCTACCTTCTCATGATCTTTCTATGAAAATGATGGTTGTAAACCTACAGCCAATAGATGTAGCAACACTAGCAGATTACTCCTACTACTAGTAAGTGTGGCTGATTTCAGAATAGCAACTAGCTTAGAATGGCTTTCTCCAAGAAAGAAAAAGCTAAATAATGAACATTGAACAAAGCTAGAAAAAATCATACAACAGACGGTACCTATTAGAATTTACTAAAATGGTAGAGTATCACTAATATAACAGTGATACTAGTTATTCATAAACACGGTATAACAGCAGTCCATTTTATAGGAAATTAAAGCTTATCATCAGTATACAATGCCACACTATCAGATAAATACTCTTCTAAGGTAGCATACCTCCTTTGAATTTGGTTTGTTCAACAAATTTCCTTGCCTATAAAATGAACATCCGCAATTGTTAGAACACTGAAAATCTGCTAAAGAACAGAAAAATAGTTATTGATTTTTTGTTCGTAAAACAAAGCTATGTGATTGAATATATAAACCAGTCCATTTGATATCCTTTCTGGGAGCTTGAGGAAATGCATCACAGCTACACTAATTAGTAGGTATGAGAGGACTAATGTCAGATCATCAAGGACAAATGGTTGATTTATTCATTCAGAGCAACTTACACAAGATTTTCTTTGATGGATATCCAAGAAATGCAGACAGACACTGCCTCTTACATATCAATTATATTCCCAAAATAAAACTAAGAAAAGGAATTCTCTGCCCTAAAAAAAATTGGCCACAATTTACTTAATGACAGAGGAGTACTTCCTAAATTCTAAAATTTCTCACAAACACCCATAAACAAGATTAGCATTTAGAGAATCTTAATTTGACACACCTGATCAATGCTACCAGGCCCAATCAAAACAAGTGCAACACCAGCTGCATCCATTAGCTCCTAAATACAAACAGAAAACAATAACTACCATGGAAGCACACAATCAGCCCATAAGAAACAAACTAATCAGTTTTTTTCCTATTCTAAATTAAATCAAACATCAAAAACACAATTTGTGAGGCTTACCATGATGCAATTTGGAATTATAAACTTCAGGAACTCAGAGAATGTCATACTATGCAAAGCTTTTATATGAACTTCAACAAAATTACATACATCTGCTTCAAACTATATGCCTCAGTTTACGTCGTCTATAGACAACATATATAGACAATAATATGATGCAGGGTCATTCAAGGAATACATGTATGAACTATTGATTCATGTTTAATGAGTAAGTTCATTGTGATACATTGTTCATACAATTTCTTCTTGTGGTTTTCATGTAACAAAACATATTAGAAGAAAAAAGGGAAAACCTTTTCAGAAGCAAGAAGATCAGCTCGTTTACGGCACAAAACACATCTGAAACAAACAAGAGAACTCTGGAGAAATTTATAAGAAAATTCTCTAAAAAATTTTACAAATCTCAAAAGAATTTTCTATTTCTTAAAAAAGTAGCAAATTACCCAAAATGGCGAGCAAATGCCACTACAGCTTTCCTATCTCTCCACAAATCAAATATAGGAACGGCATTTCCATTTAAATCATAAACTTCCACCTTTTCCAGAGAACTCGTCAAACTATCAGAAGCAACCACAGAAGCGCTTCCTGTTCATAATAACCCAAAATAGTGAAATTATGCATCCTTGAAAATTTTCGCTTATGATTCCAAGAACCCTAATCGAAGAGTCGGATATGCCCACCAGAAGAGGCGGCCCGAGGGTTGATCATAGCCAGGCGGAAGGAGAAGCAAGGGATCCGGCGAGGGCTAGGGCTCATCGAAGAGCAGGCAATCGAGGGACGATCGCGGTTCATGCCACACAAGGGTGAGGAGAGGGAAGGGATCGCGTGGAGTGTGGTCGCCATAGAGACTGGAAATGGGAGCTTCGAGTTCGAACTTCTTGATTTTTTTCTATTTTTGGTTTTTTTTTAAAAAAAAATCCTGATTTGCGGTGGAGTTGGCGCCCGCGGGAAGTTGTTCGTGTGAAGGGGCACAAGGACACGTGGCCTGATGCTGATCACGAGGCAGATTAGCTAATAGATCTGCGTACTATGATGTATAAATAAAAATATATAATATATATATAAATTCATACTTATTACCCTGTAGAAAAGTTCAAATATAAAGGAAATAAAATGAAAAGCAAAAAATAAAGAAAAAAAAGTAATTATCACTCAATGAAAACAGTATAAATAAGTTTTCTTTTTTTATTACTTTTTTTAAATGTCTGGAAAAAGGCAAGTCTGGTGAAGATCAAATGTGCTTGGTGAGAATAGTCTCGACAACACTTTGAGCAATTGGATGATAGGACTGGCGAGCCTCCATGAAGATCCTCTTGGCGAGCATCTTCTCTTCCTCAGCGGTGCCTTTCACCAGAGCAGTGTAAAGCGGGCGGAGATATTTCATCCTTCCGACGTGCTTCAATGCCTTCTCAACCTCGTTGAAGTAAGCTTTGCATCCTGATGAAATGGCTAGTTGGAGGAATGAAACTTTTACCTCCCAATCTTTGCTTTCTGCTAGTCGGTAACGAGCATCAAGAGCTGCAATCTGTGTGACAGAAGAATGAGAGAATAAGTGAAGAGGCAGCTCGGAGAACAGAAATGAAATTCCTAATGAATCAAGTTTAATTCCATCAGCCATGTTGATCCCCAAAACAAGCATGTGACTACAGCCACAGGGCCATCATCTATAATAGCCATTTTGGATAACTAGTCGTACTAAGCATTGCATTAATCATCTCTGACTGCATAAATCGATGTTTTATAAAGTGGGACCTTTCCAATGAAAGCTTTGAAGATTATTCCTCCCTGGGCCCTCCATCCTTGGACAAACATCCACCTTTCCTTTCCCCACTTGACCCTTCAAAGCTTTCATTCAATTCAACTACCTAATCCACTCATTGAAGAACAGAGACATTTTAACCCCCACCAATCCACATCCTCTCCTAAAAAAGAAGAAATCCACAATGGCCCTACTCCTTGTTACTAATTTGTCACCAACAACCTACACTATAGTGATGACCAAGCATTTGCAGAACAGTTCACCATCACAAGCTCTCTAGGGCAGTTAATTTTTCACTCCAACATCATCCTCAAAACAGTAACTCAATACTTAGCAAGGATAAACAATGAAGGCCATCTTGCCAAATCCTTATCCAAAATATTTATTGCCAGTATCATATTAGGTGATGATCACAAGCACAGCTATTATTAGATTACAATGTCCAAAGAAAATGTGGACAGCTCATTTAACAAACTTAATCAAGATGATCTAAATTGCATACAAGGGAGAAAGAGGTATCCCCAATCCATGGATGATAAATGAAGGACCAAATTGCAGTGTTCTTTTCAATCCACCACATAATTGTAACATTTCATTGCAAAATCAAGACTACCACCACAACATGTTCATTCAAGTATCATAAACTCTCAGTGATAGGTAGATTACTCAATGAGGTTGAATACTAAACAAGATAGATGTGCAGATGAATTCATAATGATGACATTGTGCAGGAAGACAATTTCCAACTTTCAAATATAATAATAAAGCACAAATTCATCACAAGGTCAAAATTTTCATGTGTTAAAAGAATGACAGAATGTTAACTTCCCACCACTAAAACTCCTGTCAGTGGACCGCAAGCATAAACTGACCAATCACAGAGCACCACTCTAACAATTAGTTTCGGACCGGCTAGCTAAGCAAGGGTGAAGCATGATTGTGATTGTACATGAATCAATTCAATAGATAAAACACTTGTTAATAGAAAACAAACAGATAAGACACCTGTGAAGCTTCAGCAGGCTTGGGGAGATTTTCCAAGTAAAGCTCCCACTCCTGTCCATTCCAGTCAGCCACCTCATCTTCTCTTGGCATCCTTCCTTGCTTAAATTCATTTGCCAAAGCCACAATCTTTGTATAGATGGCTGAAACTGGTGCAAGGGCATCTGGAGGTATCCCAGTCCCCTCGGTCCAGAGCTTTAGATCAACTTGATTCTCAATTCCAGGCACATTTTCTTGAAGGAAATCAAGAAAAGTCTCTGTGTCTATTGACTGAAACTTAAATTTGGCTATATACTTCTTCAGAAACACATCAAATGCTTGACGCCCAATCTACAACTCAAGCATACTACATAAGAAACAGAGTTCATCAACAAGAACAGAAAATATCATTCAATTTCCAGGATTATACCTGACGTTCAATGCGCCAAAGAAATTGGAATCCTTTCTCATAAGGCACTTGAGAGTATAAATCATCTGGATCAATCCCATCCTGCTTAGTCTTCAGCTTAGTGAACTCCATGTTATCCTTGAACCTCTCCATCTCCTCATTCAAACCTCTCCACCCTATCCCAATATTCAGAGCAGCAACGTCCTCCCCTTGCACCACCTCCACAATCCTCCTCTCCGCATATGTGGTGAAACCCTAAACAAACAACATAATCCACAACTGAATTGATAGAAGAACATAGAACCAATCAAGGGAGCTCACCTCGTTGAGCCAAAAATCCTCGTTGGTCTTGTTGGTGATGAGATTCCCCGTCCAGCTATGAGCGAGCTCATGTGCCACCACCTGCGCTCCAGTGGCATCCCCTTTGATCACCGTCGGCGTCAAGAACACCATCCTAGGGTTCTCCATCCCTCCGTAAGGAAAGCTCGGCGGGAGCACCAGCAAATCAAACCGCTCCCATTCATAGGGCCCGAAAAGCGCCTCCCCGGCCTTGATCATCTCCTCCACCCCGGCAAACTCTGTCGCCGCAGCATCCAGAACCTCCACCCCGCCCTCGGCGTACACCCTTGTCCTCGGACCAACATCGCGCGACCCGATCTCGCCGGCAGCGAACGCGAAGAGGTAAGGCGGGATGGGCTGCTCCATGGAGAACTCCTCCACAACGCGGCCGTCAGCGCACCAGGCGGACGCGGGGCAGAGAGGGTGCAGCGCAGGGAGGTCGGTCGGGGCGGGGTCCCTCCGGGCAAGCCGTGCGGCGGACATGACGGCGGAGAGTGGCGAGGGAAGGTTGAGCCTCGCCGAGTAGATGATGCGCGCGGCGGGGGTGTCCTGGCAGGGGAACACGGATCGGGCGTGGATGGCCTGGCACTGCGTGTACACAAAGGGATTGATCCCCGATGAGGTCTGCGGCGGCGTCAGCCATTGGAGCGCCGAAGAGGACGGGGAAGTCGAGAAGAGAATCAAGAAAGAGGAATTGGAGGAAAGGGTGATGCTGAGGGCCTGGCCGAGGATGGGGTTGATGGACTCGGAGAGAGAGAATGGGAGAGGAGAGAGGGATAAGGAGTCAAGGACGGAGTGGATGGAAAGGGAGCGAGAGTCGAGGGTGATGTCGCCGGAATGGAGAGCGGGGAGGGAGAGGAGAGCGGAGCCATGGATGATGGAAGTGGAGAAGTCGAGGTACAAAGTGAGGGAGGCATGAATGGCGAATGGATGGGTGGAGTCAGTGAAGGAGTGCGGATCGACAGGTGCCATTGGCGAGCCTTTCGGGCTTTCTAGGGTTAGGGTTAGGGTTTTGGGGATTGGGAGGGAGGAGAAGAGAGGACGTCGGCAGAGTCGAGGGAGTGATATTGGCCGGCGAAAGCTGTGACCCTGTGCGTTGTTTGTCAGATTTATTTATTTATTTATTTATTTATTTATTTATTTATTGACATTAACACCTAAAAAGCGTCTAAGTACTTGCCACCATGTTCATATTGTTTCTAATGATGCCGAAATTTGCTCCACTTAAGAGTCGATGGAGTAATAAGGATAGTATGAAATGGGGATAGCAGGGGTATCCCTCTGATGAAAGTTTGACACCTTTGACCAATAGGGTCCACTTCTCCACGAAATTCACAACATCCTCTTGAAAAAAATTATCTCATTATTAACTCATGCAGCCATGAGGAACGTTGTGGAAGGTGGTGCGACGAGTGATGTCATAGACAACGAGGACACCGATGTTATGGTGCGGAACCGCTCTTGGCTGGTGGTGTCCCAAATATGGGCCTTGACCTCCTTGCCATCGATTTTCATGCTCTCGGTCTGGAACTCCACACCAATTGTGGCCTTGGGGTGTGGATGGAACTCCATGCTGATTGTATGAAACGGGGATACCAAGTTAGTTGGTATCCCCTCATCCTAATCGTTCACTCCTCCTCGAGATTCACAACATCCTCTTAAAAACTTTTACAAGGGTTTGAGTGCATAAAGCCTCTAGAGCTTCATCATTGAAAAAAAGAACAAAGAGCTCGTAGTCCATCGAAGGATGAGGAATGGGAGAGATGACGATGACGGAGAGGGCAAAGAGGAGTGTCTCTTCAAGGTGGTGATCATTGGCGACTCGGCAGTGGGAAAGTCCAACCTGCTCTCGAGGTACGCGAGGAATGAGTTTAATTAATCCACACCCGAAGGCCACAATCAACGTGGAGTTCCAGACCCAGAGCATGGAAATCGATTGCAAGGAGGTCAAGGCCCAGATTTGGGACACTGCCAGCCAGGAGAGGTTCTGTGTCATCACATCGGTGCCCTGGTTGTCTACGACATCATCCATCACACCACCTCCGACAACGTTCCTGATAATTGCATGAGTTAATAGTGAGATAATTTTTTTTAAGAGGATGTGAATTTCGAGGAGTGGACCCTGTTGGTCTAAGGTGTCAAAATTTTATTGAAGGGGGTACCAACTGACTTGGTTTCCCCGTTTCATACAATCCTTACTCCCTCTTTTGATCAATGGGTAAAAGGAAAGTGACGGTTGCAAAGCTTCAATTCATTTGAATGAGAGATCAGCTATGTGAGAGACTTCTTGAATGAACTGTTTTGTATTCACATGAATTGGATAAACCACCTTTATTAAGTTGAGATAAATTGTCCTTTGATGGACTGCATTACATGACTCCTCGGTCTAGTCTGATCCAGGGGATATTACACGGATGAGTATGTGGATTGAGGAGGTCTTCATTCCAAACCTTGCCCTGTGAAGCCTCGTCCTTGAATTCCAAGTTGTTATCTGGTGGTCTTTATGGCTCGTCGTCTCAAGTCAATGCAAGACTACTCTTGATTTGGGACTCCAGCGTCAATAATTTTATCTTCCTTGTTTTGTGTGCTGCATTTAACCATGAGAGTAAAAGAATGCCTATATCACGGATCAACTGTATATAAACACGTTGTTTAGCATGAAAGCATCTCATGTTGGATTCCAACCATATACTCCATGTTATTGTCATTACCACCATATTCCGACCCTTTTGATGTTCCCATGCTACTTGTCTAGCCATTGTGTCATTTCCCCACATATCTTGTATCTAGGTGAGGAGATGACCAAGGGCGAAGAGGCTAGAGACGTGCTCCCAAATGTGTCTCGAGTGATTGCGTTGTAATAGGAGATGTGTTGTTGTCTCCTATGTTTCGTCACATATATAGCATTTCATTTGTTTTCATTTCCACCATCTCTTGGCCAAATTTTGTAATGTGAGAATCTTGTCATCTCATGCTAGCCAAACGAAAAGTTTGATCTTAGTGGGCTACAAGGTCTTCTAGAATGCATTTGATAGTGAGTTTCTTATTCCCCTATCAACCTTGAAGAGATATAGTGATTTAACACTAAATTAGTTGCCATTTCCTTTCGTCGGCTCTTGAGTGAGGTCGCATTGTAGGTGTTCAATTATTTGATCAATCTCCTCATTCATCTCTAAAGTTAGTGGCCCTAATCTAAGAAGGGATTCCCCTTCCTCCCACCATTGGTGTACGTGCCTCTGTCACCGTGAGGTTCACCTCAATGATCATCTCTTGTAGGTCATGGAAGAGGTTGTGGGGTGCCCTGTCTCCCATCCATCTTCCATACCATCGATCAATGGATTGACTATTGCCCACTGTTAGAGTCATGTTGGCCATGGTTACATCCTTTTGCTCTAGAACCCCTTTCCAGAAGTACGAGGAGTTCCTTGGGGGTTGGCGTTGCGGCATGATTGGACCATGTTGATAGTAGTTCTGCATGATAAGTTTCCTACATATCCTAGCTTTATCCTTTAATAACCTTCACCACCATTTGCCTTATTTTTTTGGTTGGTATAACCGTTCAGATTTTAAGTTTACTAGTTTATAAATAAATAAATAAATAAATAAATAAATAAATAAATAAATAAAAATATATATATATATATATATATATATATATATTAAATATATGGGAAAAAATTGAGAGTATAGGAATTTAAAACTTGCAAAATTAATGCCTTGATTAAAGAGTGAAGTAAATTATTAAGAATCTCACCTTTTTCTTAAAAAAATATAAAAGTGGATGAGAATCTCACTTTCATGGGATTATACATGAATAGAAAAGAGAAAACTGGAATAAGTGTAATTCCAGAGTTTTAGAGGGTGTACCGGTAAAAAACGCTTTATAGCTTCTCATGGAACACGAAATTCTTAGTTTTACAGGGGTGTAGTTGCAAAACTAAAACGCTACATAAAGATTCAGTACCAAAACCCGCGTCCCATCTCTCGTGCTTTGATGTTGATTAGTTTTTTATTTCCTTAAATTTAGTTAAATTTTCAATCTTTTTCATAAGAATAGAATATTTTAGGGTTTATTCGCTGGATTCATCTCCGTATTGGCTACGGCTGATCTTCTTTGGATCCAGCGATCCATCCGTTTTTCAGGATTTGTGGAAATTTCGTGACTAATTTGATTTATCCTCTTCGTCGGGGGAGGATTCGATCGAGATCGCGCGCTTTTATGGTCAGGATTCAGTGGCGATGAGGAGGATTTCTTGCATTTCGCGATCGTTCTGCGCGATTTGTTGAGGTAACTGGGCGATTAGGGTTTTGTGGAGGTGTTGTTTCTTGGGGATTTGGGATCAGGGTTTGGATTTGTTGATCGTATATTTTCTGGTTAGTTTGTTGTTGAATTGCGGTATAGATTTCTTGCGACGGGATCCTTGCATTTCGATCTTTATATGGGTGATTTTTGAGGTGGTTTGGGAAATTAGGGTTTTGGGGAGGTGCCCTATCTAGAATTTGGGATTAAGGTTTTGATTAATTGATTGGTTTATTTATTTTTTTTCTTTCTTTTTGGTTGTTGGATCGCGGTGGAATTTCTTTTGATGGGATTCTCCCATTTGGTTCTCTTTCAGGCGGTTTTTTTTGGGTGATTTGGGCAACTAGGGCTGGGGGAAGTTTCCATTCCAGGAGATTGAGGATTTGTGCTTTGATCAATTGTTCAGCTCTTTTTTTTTCAGTTGCTGAATTATGGCATAGATTTCTCGGGATGGATTCACAATTGTTTGTATTCCATTTGGTCCAATTTTGCTCTAAAGGAGATCCATTTAAGGTCTCTCTGGGGAATTTCTTCAATAAAGGTTTTTTTTTTGCTTATGCAATTGAGTCAACACGGTTGATGTTCCTCATGTATTGATTATATTTTTAGCCATTGTTGATTTCTGGAAGCCTTTTGGCTTCTCAAATGTTGAGAAAAGCTTATGAAACTTTGTTTTTTGTTTTTTTTTTCTTTTTCTTGAAAGGTATTTAATAGTTAAAGCTGTGGAAGCTCAATGGCCTTGGTTTCTACTACGTGATATTTATGCACTTGCTTGGTTGATATATCTCATGCTTGTGCAAAGGCTCGATCCGGTGCTTATTCATGGATATGGATTATATTGAACTCTTTGATATCTAGTCAGAATGATGTTATAGCTATTACCACATGCACAAGGACTGCATTTGTAGATAGTGGATTTAATTGAACAGATGGCTTCAAGTTTCAGGTCCTTCCTGTTCATTCTCTTGGTTTTTATATTATTTCATGGTTTGACTGCGGAGTCTGAGAATGACATCACTCAGAAGGTTCGGACAGCTCCTCACAGGAACTTAGGCAGTGTAGTTATTGATGGATCTGGGAAAGAGGCCAGTCTTGATGGTTCCAAAGATAGTTTCCAGGGGTTTAATGAGAGGAGGATTGGTAGTGGTAAGGTGTCAGTGTCAGCAGTTCTGTGGCTTACACTTGCAATGGCTGCAGCAACAGGTTTAGGTGCAGTGCCATTCTTCTTTGTTGAGTTAGAACCACAATGGGCTGGTGTTTGCAATGGCCTGGCTGCTGGGGTGATGTTGGCTGCAAGCTTTGATCTGATACAGGAAGGACAGACCTATGGGAGTGGAAATTGGGTTGTGCTTGGCATATTGAGTGGAGGGATATTCATCTTGCTCTGTAAAAAGGTACTCAGAATATCTTTTTTATTTTGTTTCTTTCTTTGTATTACTGAAATCATGTGTATGCTACATATTTTTATGCGATTTTGATGATGTTTGTGTATTGAATCTCAAACATTTCTTAGTTTGCAATTATCTGTACTTCCTCACCTCGCCATCCTTTATAGCTGCATTAATTTACCACTGAAGAAAGATTTGGTAAAATTCTGCAATTTTTTAAAGTAATAGCAGCTAAATAATCTATACAATTTTCATCCAGTTGATTTTGTTCCTTCAGAAGAATTAGATGATCAATACATATGTAACAGGAACTAATGGAAATGTGTGCAATTCAAATATGCATTATGTACACGAAACTATTTATGAAATTGCTTGGCCTATAGATTTGCAAGATTATTTTTTATTTTTTTGCCTTGGCAAATACCAATTTGATGTATGATACACAAATGATTGTTTTTGTATGCAGTTCCTTGAGCAATTTGGGGAATTAAGCATGTTGGACATAAAGGGTGCCGATGCAAGTAAAGTTGTTCTTGTCATTGGCATAATGACTCTTCATTCTTTTGGGGAGGGATCAGGCGTTGGGGTGTCCTTTGCTGGCCCAAAAGGTCTTTCTCAAGGCCTTCTGGTGACAATTGCTATTGCTGTACACAACATACCTGAAGGCTTAGCTGTTAGTATGGTTCTCGCATCTCGAGGGGTTTCTCCACAAAATGCAATGCTATGGAGTGTGATTACATCTTTGCCACAGGTAAATATTGCTTAGTGTGTAACAAGCGTTTAGTGAGGCTGTTCTTGATACAATGTTATGATTAAGAATGGCAAGACTGCCAAGACATTTGGAAAATGTTTCAATTCATAGAAGATACACCCAACTGGTTTAAGCAACACTTTTGTTGGGGTGGCTTAGTTGCCTAAAAATTTCATCATCAAGATTCTTTAGATTTTGCATTTCTTTAAGTTAATGACATCTATATTGCAAATTTCACATTTCCTTTACATCCTTCTTCTTTGGGATCCATTAAAGTCACATAGAGATATCTTCCTAAAGATTATTGGTCAACTTTGGCATACCTTGCACTGTTCTAGGGCAAGATTGTGATACTGCACTGGTGCGTCTAATGGAGATTCTACTTTTCATAAACCAATTTATGCAAGGTGCCTTTGATAATTGATATGATCCTCCCTTGTTCGGTCACTTGTCAATTGCCACGAACAGAGTTGGTACTCACCTAGTATGGTTTCTACATGGTGTGGATTCAATCATTCTTGTTGTGAACTTAGTTTGCACCAAAATTCTTGACAATTCACAGAGATGCTGGACTTCTTTGCTTTTCATGTTTTTCTGCTCTTGATAAAAACAAAAGCCTTTTTATTATCCTTGTAATATGCAGTGTGCAAACGTGCCTAGCATGAATTTACCTATGGCAAGAAATTGATTGAAGGTTTATTTCTGGGTTCAATCACTGTTTTAAGTTTTCGAATTTGGTCCCTGAATGCTGCCAATTTAGTTTTTCTTGCCATGCTTTGATATGTCCTTGATTTATGCGTCCTTGAAAAAACATTTAAGCTTTTAAACTTCTTTGCTTGTTTCTGCTTTTTAATTCTTCTTAACTGCAAATCAAATTCTTGTGGCTTTGTAGCCCATTGTAGCTGTCCCCTCATTTCTTTGTGCGGATACATTCCACAAGTTTCTGCCTTTCTGCACGGGCTTTGCTGCCGGATGCATGATATGGATGGTAATTGCAGAGGTTCTGCCTGATGCTTTTAAGGTAATACTCTGCTGAAGAGTGTTTGCACATTTATTCCCTCTTTCTCAGGAAGAAATAATGGCTGTTGAGTTCTGGACTCTTGTTTTTATGTACCCAGAGTTTTCTGCTATATTGAAACTGGAGATTACCAGTTCTTCTTAGTCCAGCATTTTTGGGGAATTCTTTCTTAATTTACTTAGCCAAGGATTTTTTTGTTTTTCAGGAAGCTACTCCTTCTCAGGTTGCTTCTGCAGGCACCATTGCAGTAGCTTTCATGGAAACCCTGAGCACCGTTCTTGAGACTCTAGGACATGGACACAGGTAAACACTTGCTGTACTTCTTCAATCAAATTTTACTTGTTTCTCCATGTTCTTGTAATCTTAAGATCAGTGTTTTATTCTATGAATCAGAAACAAAACTTTTCCATTTCCCAATAATGATTTTTTGGTTATTTGCTACTTCCTCTGTCTGACAACCTGTAGCAAACTATTTTGGTCATTTTTGCAGTTCAGATGATGCCTCCGGTTTCTTGGTTTCCTTACTATTTGGTCTTGGGCCATTGTTTGGTGGCATCATCCTGGTTGCTTTTGCACTTGCCTTCAATTTACAGCACTCTCTCCTTACTGGTGTGGCCTCTGGCATTGCCTTTCTTCTAGCTGCATGGCGGCCTCTACAACTTGTCTCCTCTTCCAAAATGGGATTTTTAACCCTTTCAGGGCTGCTCACCAGTGGCACTGCTTTGTATCATGTCTCCACATCTAACATCTTGAAACTATCACATCGCAAAAAGGCCTCTGTTAATGCTCTGTCCCATTCTCCAGATCTCCCAAGTGCCCTCACTCTCCAGTCTTTCTTTGCTTGTGGTGCCATCGCCCTGCATGCTTTGGCAGAGGGTCTAGCACTAGGAGTGGCAGCTCCGAAGGCCTATGGGCTTGGCAGGCATATGGTCCTTCCTGTTTCTCTTCACGGACTCCCACGAGGTGCAGCAGTGGCAAGCTGCATCTTTGGTGCTACAGACAGCTGGAGGGCTGCTCTTGCAGCTTCTGCCCTCATTGGTTTTGCAGGTCCTGTCTCCGCAATTGGGGCTATACTTGCTGGTATTGACTATAGTGGACTTGACTATTGGATGGTCCTGGCATGTGGGACATTGATCCCCAGTTTTGGCAGTGTGTTTAGACGGTCACTGAGGTTACATGCTCGAAGAAGCCTTTATGGGCTTCTGATGGGGCTTGCTCTTGCCAGTGTGTGTTTGACATCCACCAGACTGGTTTGCTTACACACCCCTTACTGCAATTCAGCTCCAGAAGCTGTTACATGAGTTTGTTTGTTTGTTGTGGATTACCATCCATGTTTTATTGATAATATTTGTACCCCGAGTTCAAAAGCCTCAGATTCATTAGACAAGCTCAATGTGGCTGGAAACAGAGATACTCAGATACAAGACTCCTGTAAATAAATCGGTAAAAAAAAGCACACTTAATGTTACTAGTAATTTTCCATTATTTTTCTTATTTCATACAAGCTGGTTGTTGTATTGTTTTCATAAAATTACAAAACAAGCCATCTGTCTACAAATTTGATGAACAGTATAGCTTCTTGTCATTGCTGGCTGGCTATAACACTGACACAAGTTCTTGTAGTCCAGTTATCATTGATGCTTGATAGGAGTTATGAAAGACCTGGGCTCATGGGAAGCCATTCTTTTTGTCAAAAGCTCTTACATGGATTCTAACCAAAAGACAAGCAGGGCATCCCTTTTTCCCTTTTATTTATTTATTTATTATGGAGTAGTTTAGTTGTTGCTTGTTTACAGCTTAGATTCCCAAAGAAAAGAGAAGATATTTTTGACAATATCTTCTTTTTTTAGTCTAATAATGCATTCACTTTGATTCAATGATATAGAAGTTTTTAGCTCCAGATTCTTGACTCCACTCTTCAGGTGCCAAATGATAGTTTGTTTGGGGAGGATTACTACCATGTGTTTTTCAAGAAGCATGAAAATCATCTCTATGGATTCTACTTGTTCTTTAGACCACTGCACTCACTCTAAAGTAATCCTTGAATGTTCTCTTTCTGAATTCACCCAGATGCTTTAGTTTCAATGGTTGCAAGTGTTGTTACCCTACATTAGAACATGCACTTTCAAAGATGCTCTTATGCTTGTCTTTAGGCTTTTGAATAGAGGTATTGCAATGGCTTATAAATACACCACCTTCTCATTGGCATTCACTTCAAGAGAAAATAGAAAAACATTTGTTTCTTAGTGTTACACTACCTGAAAAACTACAATCAATGGCTTATGTGGTTACTGATCAGTCTGAGAAGAAATCAAAGCCTTTGCCAAGGAGAGGTCAGGTCATGGCAAGGATCATAACAATGGTTGGATCAGTCATTACAAACACACAGAAGAGAGAAGGCAAAACCCGGGGAGACGGCCGCTTCCCTTTGACTGGATCGCCGCCGTTGAGTCGATACAACTCACAAATTGTTTTTAGGACCTGATCAGTGTATTGCAAACATTGATCTTCTCTTTTCTTTTTCTTTTTATTTTTCTGAATTTTTAGTCTTTGGAATGATCTATGTATGAATAAAGATTCTCAGATGTTTCTGTTCTTTTTAAGCTTCATCTGTATATAGTTCAGTGCTTGAAGTCTTCTGAAATATTGATTCAGTCTCAGTAGAAATATCAAAAGTGATTCAATCATTCAATATGTTTAGTAGATTGCATCCCAATATGTAAAAATCATGCATTAAAAAAAAATCTTCATTTATACTTGTAAGATGAATTTCATGTTAAATAAATAAAACTTGAGGGGTTAAAAGTTAAAACTAAATTTTGATAATATAAATATATTTACATTTCATTATTTGATACTCGGGTCAGCACGCATGGGTACCAGTGGCCGCTTCCTCGTCGTCAATGGCGCCGCCCTTGCTGGCGACGTGCCGCCGGTCACCGCCTTTCTCGAATCCTTGTCCGGTGCCTACACTACCACCCGCACGCACGCCAATGCTTCGCTTCTTCTCTTCTGGGATCGCCACCTCCGCCGCCTCGCCGAATCTTCACGGATCCTCGCTGATTCCAAGCCGGAATTCTTCAACTCCGTCAGTGATCGAGTTATGGTCCTCGCACAGAACTCGGCGATCGAATCCTTCGTCCACGAATCGATGCGCGTGGGGCTGGGGCTGGCGCTGAGCGAGCGAAGTCGGGTAGCGTCGAGGGACGAGCTAGCTATCACGGCGCTCGTCCGAGATCGAGACGATGGTGTTGGAAATCTTGATGTTTACCTGCATATAGGATTTTACGTTCCGCCGGCTTTCGGCATCGGGGCGCACCTGGTAGTTGCCGGACCGGGGAGGGAGGTCGCTGAGGCGAAGTATTCGGATTGGGCTCGGTGTGTTGTTACTCTGTGATTGGAATTTCGGTGCTTTGATTACTGAACAAAGATTTTGTTTTAGTTTGCTTATGTTTGTTTGTTCTTTCAGGATTCGGAAGAGATTGGAGAGGATGAGGCCTCCTTCGGCGACAGAGCTCTTGTTGTCCAATGATGGAGATCATATTCTGGAAGGTAGTCTGACGAATTTCTTTGTTGTGCGTCGCAGAGTAAGCATGGATGCAAACTTTTTCTCTTTTCATATCAATTGCCTGTGGATTTCATGTAATTTTGGAGTAGCAAACTGTAAATTGGACCCTCTCTTGTTGACCATTACTTTGATAAGTTGACTTGATGTATCACTTTCTAAGGTGGAACATAGAAAATGTGTTTCCACTTGGTTTTGGAATGTACATTGATCTTTTGACTGGTGTTTTGTATCTGATAGCATATTAGCAATGTATTTTTTCTGTTTCAAGCCAGTGAACTTTCAATTTACTTGTGCCCATACAGTTGGTAAATGATGCTAGGGATCCGTCTCAAATTGATTTAGAGAGAGATTGTATGTTTGAAGTACAAACAGCTCCTATCGGTGATGGGATACTTCCAGGAGTGATTCGTCAATTGGTAATTGAGTGAGTTCTTAGTTTGACTCAATTTTTTTTTCCTTTTGTGTACATTTTTCTCTTCATTGTGTGTCTAAACAGTCATGTTCTTGCAAGTCCTCAGTTTTTTTTTTTAATCTTCACCTGTTGTTTCTTTCATAGATTGCTCTAAGAATTGTTAGAATGGCTGCACATCAGAAAATTTTTGCATGAGAAATTCAGTGGGTTTGTATGATAAAAACATAAACCTAAATACTAAATAAATTATCCCTATTGTAAGAAGAAATAACTATTTTTTGCTTGACGGTTCATTTAATGAATCAATTAAACTACTCTTGTTTTAATAATGATGAATTGATTTGATGGTATCCAAAGCGAGTTGAGCCAGTAATGAAGTGCAACACTATCATTCCTGACAGTCAGCTTAATTTTATAGGGTTTGCTCGGATATCGGAATCCCAGTGAAAGAAGTTGCACCATCATGGTCAGAACATAAGCTTTGGCAGGAGGCATTTGTTACAAGTACCCCTTCTTTTTCTCTCTAACCATTTATTTTCCTTTCAGGTTTAGTTATCTGCATGAAAACTTTTGTTCTTGGTTTTTTCCCACCAATTGTTTGGGAAAATTATGAGTGAAATGTTTTTTCATGATCTGTATGTCAGTTATACGTCTATCTTGCCTACTAGTAAAACTTTAGAACAACCTTTTCATCTGAGCCGTAGATTGATGGTTTGCCTCCCCAATTTAATCCAATATTCTTCTAAATTAAGCCCTCTTTATTTTGTTTGGATTTGAACTTAGTGATGCACATTGTAAGGAATATTAAAATTTTCTTTAAGCATAATAATCCTTTTTCCCAATCTGGAGCATGACTCTCTGCCTTAGGAGTTAAACTGCCATGTTAGCAACCACCTTTTTGATGTAATTAAAGTGATATTTTTTTTTAACTATGTGTTTTGCATTATTATGAATTTACAATTCCTTCATGTGCAGCCCCATTTTGCTGTAGTCTTTAAGCTTTTCAGAGGATTGATCTATTATATTTTTTTGCATTTCTGCTCTCCAAGTATCCAAGGCAATTGTTCTCCAATTTTCTTTTTAATTTGGATGTGTCAACCAATGCCAATATTGCTTTTGGATCTTTCCATTATTGAAAAGATTCTAAATCTCTTGCATGTATGATTTTGAGTAATCCAAAACCTTGTGAAAATACAATTAGGATTAATGTATCTATGGGATGGGGATCCTTAGAGCAAGGTGCTTTTTGATTTGCAAAGACTGATTTACTTCCTAGGACATAAAAATCCTTTTGAAGTAGGTTTAGATCTATGTTAGGTAGCTTGAGGTTGGTACAGTTTGTTGAGACAATTCAAGCTCCAACCATATGTGAAGATTTGCAATTAAGAACCTGGAAGGACATATCATGGGTTCAAAAACGATTTGAGGTGTGTACACTTCTTTCTCCATGCTTCATGGTAAAATATGATGTTCTAACAAGACAATCCTATTGCAATTCACATCAGGGTGCAGGGATCATCACCACACAAATACAGGTATGAAATGGACTGTTACAGCTATCTATTCTTCTTTTCAGATTATAGTATATAATTTTTTTCAACTACATGATATGCTAAAAGATTTTCATTTTTTGGAATGCACTGCGCTTGTATGTTAAGCTTAGCTTTCCAAGCCTCTGTCTAGTGGGCCTTTATCATCCA
The DNA here is from genome assembly GCA_026586065.1 of Dioscorea zingiberensis. NCBI lineage: Eukaryota > Viridiplantae > Streptophyta > Magnoliopsida > Dioscoreales > Dioscoreaceae > Dioscorea > Dioscorea zingiberensis. Next base: position 1,505,182 of record CM048818.1, on the reverse strand, counting down.
AAACTCTTCATCAAAGTAAAATATCATTATAGATCAGGCTTCTTGTGAGTGACTCACACAAGGAGTTTACAACACAGTCTAGTACAACTTATTAGATATTGTTTTGTTCTTGCAACAATGTGATAGTGAACAAATGTGAGAGAGAAACATGATCCAGGACACTGATTTGGTTCAAGCTTTTGGTAAAAGCTCATATGAGCAAGTGTATTAAATAAGCCGCATGCTACTCTTATTGATATGGTTTTATTCAAATGTAGTGGGTTTTACAAAATAATAGTCAGTTATATCCTTGGGAGTACCCCCACTTTATTGTTACAAGTGATCTTGGATATGAAATACCATATGACTTCAATCAGATTCCTTCCCTCATAAAAAAATGAGCTTTCCCAAGTAACTGTGAATCCAACATGATCTAATAAAGATTTCACTTTCTACGAGGTCTCTATTCTGGCTGTTGATGAAAATCTTTGTCTGGTTTGGTTTGCTTGTACTTAAATTAGAAAAGTGCTTGAGCAAATCATGGGCACAATTCACATTACAGAAACCTTGCCTTCCAAGAACTGCTGACTGCCTCATGTATCGGCTCTTTTTCATAGAAATTTTGACTAACCAAGTACTTGAGCTTGATGTACTTGGTTGGATGCATTTTTATATTTACCTGTACTTCTTACCTAATGGGATCATTATGTTGGATTATGATTGATCATCTTAAAAGTGTATTGATTTGCCATCTTGGTACTGCTTTTCTCTTATCTTGGAATGACCTGCCTTTGAAAAGAAATCATGGTGAAAACAGTGATTGCTTATGCCTTTGCCATGTGAAATAACCAGCCTTCTTATGACCAGTTATTTCATTTCATTTTTCATGTGAACATCCATCTGAGAAGCTCCTTTATATCTCTCTAATAAGCTAGTTTTGCAGAGGGAGATAATGAAAAGAGCTGGAACCAGTAGTTACCAAACAAACGATATTCTCTGAAGATGTGTAATGTTTGGCATTTGTTTTTGCGTTGCAGTATGATAAATCTTAAGTTGTTCGTTCATCAATGTCTCTCATTTTCATTGTTTCATTTGAACAGATAAAATGGAAAGAACTGTGCACTCTCAAAACCAACACCTGTAGTTTATTTGGTTGCTAATGCGCCTGCCACTTATTACTCCATGGCGAAGTTTGTATTCCTCTCAAATTATTCACTGTTGAATATATATATATTTATGGGGATATTGTCACATTGTTTTTCCAGTTAGCAACCCTGTCAGATGTACAGTCTTGTTCATCCCTTGTCTGGCATGATAGCCAAACTTCATGCGTCCTGAACACCTATCATCAGAACCATTTCATGCTGCAAACCAGGCTTGACCACTCAACTGGTAAGCTTCTGGAATTTTTTTTTTCTATTTTTTCAAATTCAAAAATAAAAATAAAAAAGTGATAAACGTGATTCACATTGTAGAAATTTCTTCAAAAAAAAAAAAAAAATCATGTAATATTTTCCAGTTATTTTTCCTTATTCTACAGAAATGGGGTTATATTTAATTCATGCATGTTTTAAGATGCACAGATCAAAATTAAATATGTAAAGATTCACACTTCCTCGTTGCCTACATCTATTTTTTTTTGTTATTTTTAGCACAATGGTAAAGTTGTTGTCATGTGACCAGGAGGTCACGGGTTCGAGTCGTGAAAACAGCCTCTTGTAAAAAAAAAGCAGGGTAAAACTGCGTATAATAGACCTAAGTGATCCGACCTTTTCCCGGACCCCACGCGCACGCGGGAGCTTTGTTGCACCGGGCTGCCTTTTTTTTTTAATTTAAAGTCAAATATAAATTTTAGGTGTAATATTCAAATTAGTCTTACTATTATATTGAATCGGCTTTTTTGATCTTTTTAAACATTTTTTAATAATAAAAATATAGATGAAAATAGAGATATCTACGACACAAATTATAATAAAGGGATCAAAAAGATTGATTCGGTACAATAGATAGATAGATGGATTAATTTGGGTATTAGAATTAAATTTTATTTCTCAAATTGATGGAGAAAGCTTAATTGAAATGATAATTAAAAAAAGAATATTTTGAAGGTGCCATTCCAGTCCAAGTATCAGCCAGGGTCACTGACTCACTGTTGTTCAATTGCTTTCAAGCAACGGATCGTACTACTCTCTCTTTTTATCTCTCTCAAGTGCAAACCCATCTCAAATGTGTCAGCCATTTGAATGCAATTGCTTTAATATATTTATATATATATATATTTATTCTAATTATTAAAATTTCAAATATCCCCTTCCTGTTCTTTGTGCTTCGTGCCCAAAATCTCCAACCCAAACCCCGACAGCACTCAGCCTCTTTCATTCCACTTCTCAGATGTTCCACACACTGCCCGATATTCACGCAATTCCTCGTACTTTGGAAATCAATATAAAAATAAATAAATTATTTTTCTAATATCATGTGATTAAAAGGAACAAGTTTAATTAATCGCTCATTATTTATTTATTTATTTAAAGAAAGAAAAAGGAAATCGGAGAACAAAGTATGATTCTTATGATCGGAATCTGATGCCTTGTCAGAGAGACCAGAAAGCGGCTCCGTTCGCAGATCGCGAGGCGAAATCGACGGTGGTTGTTCATTCACTCCTATTGGGCCGACAAGCTCCCGACCGCGCGAAACCCTAAATATTCCGGGCTGGGCCTCGGCCCGCGGCCACATCGCCACGTCAGCGGAATCTGACGAGCGGGGCCCACCTCCTCCCACCGACAAACGCCTGCCATTGGCCGCAGATGCCGGTGGGCCCCGCGGGCGGTTATTCCTTATTCCTTGCTTTGCTTCCCCGCCTCGAATTGGTTGGCGCGTGCGGCGGTGAGCTCACCCTGGCGGTGATAGTAACTTGTGCGGGCGGTGGCGTCTGGACCCTTTCTATAGAGAGTTATTCCCGACCGTACGATGGATGGGGGGCGTCGATGTCAACCGAGGGTCATCAACCACCGTCCATACGATCGTTGTTGCTCCGCTCGTATTCTTTGACTGGTCAACGTCCATATCAATTTCGTCCTTTTATATATATATATATATAATTATAATTTTACATAAACACCCCTCTAATACTTTGAAATATATATATATCTTCCTAGAAATCTCAACTTTTATATGTGTATAATTTTATAATTTTATAAGGATATGTATGTATTTTTTTTTTTGGGGGGGTTGTGTTGTGAATACGTTCATTTCGTGACGTGGTTTTAGTAATTTATTTATATTTATCAAAAAATAAATAAAATTGTGTTGTGAATTGTTGTTCGCACATTAGAACATTTTACTATTATTATAGTTTTATTTGTAATAGCATTTATGTCTTTCTTTTATTACTTTGTGAAGCATTTATAATTTATCCAAATTTCTTCAAAGTTTATTTTGTAAAAAAAAAATAAACTAATTATTATTACTTAGAGGAGACATGGATGAGGGCATTAATTAAACTTCTACTTTTGACTTGATTGTCCCATCTTATGTTGAAGATTAGGTAACCAATTGTTATTATAGCCATCAAGTACACTCCCATACACAATACCATACTAACACAACTCAACTGAAACATCATAAACTCAAGCTTTGACTATATAATCTCCAATAATACTAACATTCATAAAAAAAAAACAACAACATTAATCTAATTTTTTACTGATTAAAAATTGAAACTATGTACTATATATAAATCAGTGTCAAATTGAACTATAATGCATTTCTTCCATCTCTTATTCTCTTATATAGTTGATAAATTTATAGATGCCAATCAAATAAAAACCTCCACATTAATATTTTTATATTCACATGCATGCATTTCACTTATAAAATCATCTTCTTATTAAATTATAATTTCCATTTCTCTCAAACTCTTCCATTTTTAATAGCTACTCATCCTCCAAAAACAAAACTTCTATTGAGAGTCTGAGACTAAAACAGTACTGATGATGGTGGGACCCACATGGTGGCGGTGTTGCTGTCCACGCATGCGTGGGCCCCTACCTCTCTCTCTTCTTCTTCTTCTCTTCTTCTCTTCTTGATCTCTCTATATACTTCAGAACGTCATCTGTCTATCTCTCCTTTGTAACAAGAACAACAACAAGAAGAAGCCAATACATACACCACTACCTCTTTCTGTTTGCATGGATGGAGATCTCCACTAATCCCTACAACCAGGTGAGCTTCAATCCTCTCTCTATATGTTGTTCTTCATCATCCTCATCATATTCCACAATCTCTAATCATATACATATATACAAATTAAGCAGGCCAACATGATCTTCAATGCTTGTTCCAATGGAGATCATCATCAACAACAGCAGCAACAACAGCAACAGCAAGAGAAGAAGCCAAGGCCACAACAAGAGCAAGCTTTGAAATGTCCAAGGTGTGACTCCATCAACACCAAGTTCTGCTACTACAACAACTACAGCCTGTCTCAGCCAAGATACTTCTGCAAGGGATGCAGGAGGTACTGGACTCAAGGTGGATCTCTCAGGAATGTACCTGTTGGTGGTGGTTGTAGGAAGAACAAGAGGTCTTCTTCTTCTTCTTCTTCATCCTCCACTTCATCATCATCCTCTTCCTCACCATCATCTTCTAATTCTTCTTCAAAGATGAGAAACAATATGCCAGTACCACTACTGCTACCCCCTCCCCCTACCCAACCACCTTCTTCTCACTATGACTCTTTCCTTCTTTCAAACCCTAACCCTAGTCATGGCTTTCTTGACATTCTTAATGGAGGTGGTAATGGTAATGCTAATGGTTACTTTGGCAATGTGCAAGAGATGGAGAATATGGTGTTGCCATTTGAAGGAGGGTTCATGGGTTCAGATCATTATAATAAGTCTTGCAAGGGTTTTGATGGAGAAGAGAACAACAACAACAACAACAACAACAACAACAAGGTCTTGATGGGGCTTCCATGGCAGCTTGGTAGTGGAGATGTGAGCATGGGGTTGGACTATGGTTCATGGCATGGACTCATCAACAGCTCTCTCATGTAGAAGAGGTACATTAATTGGTTTTTAATTAGCTTAATTATGGTGTTGGTGTAGTAGTGATCTCTCTCTGGTTTTCCCATTTGGAAACCTTTTAATTTCTATCCTTTGTAATGCTTAAGAGCTTTTCTAGCTAGATTGTTTTTCTTCTCCTTCTCCTTCTTCTCTTTATGTGAGTGGTTATCAATTATATACTATAATGAAAGACTTGGATTTAGGCCTTTGGATCAATATATGGGTAATTTGAGCCTTGAGGGAATGAATGTTGTGAAGTCTTTATATATATCAAATTATGTGAGAGATGGTCATCAATTATCTTCATCAAATGGTTCTAGTGATGTAGGATTAATGTGCTTTTTTTTTTTGTATGTATTATCTCTAGTCTTTCTTATCAATAAATAACCTTTGTACTCCAAAAGTTGGAGAGAACTCTCCATGTTCTTCAATTCCTCTGATAAAATTATTAACCTTGTAATTCATGATGAAGGGAACCAAATTTCTCTCTCTCTCTCTCACACACACACACACATGATCAATAAGCTAATTTGTATGTTTTAGAGAAAAACAAAAACAGATGATACATATGTCCAGTGATGATGATGATGATGATGATGATGGGAATTGAAGGTGAAAGGAAATAATAGCTCTCAATTGATGTTGTTTGAGAGACATACATTGGTGGATGAAATGAAGTTAATTAATCAATTGGTCTTCCCAAGAAATTCTCTTCATGATTGCTCCACTGTGGAGTCTTTGTTTGGCACTGTCTACACTTAAAAGAGATTAATAAAAAAAAAAGCAAGAAAGAAAACATTAATTAATAAACAAAAGGAAAAAGAAAGAGAAGTAGTGATCATCTATATTAGTAATTAAAAATTTAAAATATAGATATGAATTATTAATAAAGAAAGAGGATGGAAGAGAATGTTTGGTTTCTCCAGTCCAGTGACTCAGTCCAGTCCAGCAAGGAAATCTTAGATGAGATATTTGGATGTTTGTTCTTTGAATTTTGGGTGAGAGTGAAGTGAAGAAGCTGAGATGAGTCAGTACTGTAGTGGCTTAGCATGTGCAGGCCACTGCTGACTACTGCTGAGGAGAATATAACACCATGTGCTTGCCAACCCCCACTTGCATGCCCTGCACGTGTCCTCCTCCTTATCTAATTCATCTCATCTCATCTCATCTCATCTTCTTCTCAGACCTCTCTCAGAAGTTAAGTATTTGTACATCTTTTTTTAAATATTAATGTTCTAGTTTCAGAAAAAAAGAGAGTAGATTACGGAGATAATTATTTATAGGTCCTGTAAACAGTACACACAGACCTCCTTTCATACTGTAGCTACATCCTCAACACTCACCTACCCCTAGGATCAAGTAGGAAGTTGGGCACTGTAACATGGACTTATAGTTAATTACCCTTTATATTAAAAAATTAAAAATGTTTAACTTAAATAATATTTTAAAAACATTTAAAATAGCACATTGTTGAAAGAACATTAATTTATTCTTTTTATAAACCTTAATGAGAGGTAGAGGGAAAACATTAATATTTCTTTTTGATAAACCTTAATGGAAGAATTTTTTTATTGAATTTATAGTTTATTTATAAGGTACCTTAATGAGAGAACCTCTCTCTCTCTCTCCCTCATATGCATTAATTGGTGGACATGACATATACTATATATATAGAGAGAGAGTATCCCATAGTACCTACCGTCATTTTATGTACAACACCAAACAATGTTAAAACAATACTTATATACAATAACTAATAATAAATCTGAACATTTCATATACAAGTAATAGCCATTAGATAATGATCTAACGGCTATCATCAAACGTTCTTAGAGAACAGTATTTTAGGATGTCCCTGGTTGACATTTACCCGTGTGTATATATATATATATATATATATATATATATATATATAAGAATGTAGTGTATGTTAGCATATATATATATATATATATATATATATATATATATATGAATGTAGTGTATGTTAGCTGTGAAAATTTCATCTTAAACTTAAATGGTAACAACTCAAAAACAAGATACAGTGAGTAGACCAAAAAACTCCCAAACCAACATTCTTTAAAGCCATTTTACATGGAAACAAAGAAACAAGATAAAATGGCACACATTACCTTATTGATATATGAAAGAAGATGATGAAGCAATGAGAGCTTAATACATAAGAAACCTGAATGAATTGGGTTTTTTCTTTGTATTGATTTAAAGGTTGAATGTTTTGTCATTGGTCCTATATATCTAACCACCCAAATGAAAGCCTATTGAATCATTATCATCAAGCTCAATTCAATTGTCATTACATGGAAAGTCTCCATTTTTCCATGTAAAGATGGAACATCTCTTTTTAGTACTACCACCAATCTTGCACTGAGCTGTCTCCTCTCTAATTCATTGTTGTGGGGACATAGGCAAAGACACCAAAGATTGAATTGTCCAGACAACAATGCAAGTAAGTCAAAGTCTTCATGCATGGTGGTCATGCAAGGTCTTGTGATGCCATTAACGTCAACACACAACTGATGATGATAGGCTTTAATTGAGCTCTAGGACATATGATATTAAAACAAGATGGATTAGGATTAGGGTTTGATGAGGAGCAAGCATGATGCAATGCAGTTGGTGGTTGAACTCAACTGTCCAAAATATTTAAGTATGGTTTTTTGTTTATTTCATATCTATTATCATTTACATGAAGTTCAGGGTTTGTGTTTCATAATAATTCATGTTAGGTAGACTAACTTTGGTTTGAAAGTTAGGGTTAGAACTTAGAATAATTATTTTGAAATTTGAAGACCAGGTCAGCATAATTTTCTTACAATGAAACAAACATCACATTAAAAAAACAACTCAATCAAAGCATTGAAGGTTCTGGGGGCTCTAATAAAGCTGAATTTTGAGAATGTTGACCAGAGAGTTAAGGGTATACTTATGAATACACATGGAATCCTGCACACACTCTAATTGTCGTTAATACTAGAGTCGTTAAATGTCGAACATTTTAATTGACTTTTTAAACCAAATTTAAATGCAAGAGTATAAGACTTATCATGATTAAATATAATTTTTGATTTAAAGACATCTACAAAGTTTTAGCCAGAAAACCTTAATCCAGAATCATAACATTCAATGCTCATTCAGGTCTAACATTAAAAAAAAAAAGAAAAAAGGATATACATTGTAGCTGATAAGAGGTAATCAATAATACATTTAAAAAGAGCCACATAACAATAAGGTCCATGGTACACATCAAAGGGTTTGGTTTTGAATGTCAAGAGGGAGAAAAAAAGAGAAATATCTTACATTGATTAATCAACGAGGATTGGAACTAAAACCGACTCAAGCTGAACTCTATAACAAAGAATTGCAGGCATATAATCCTTGCATGATAAATTCGTGGCAAGTATCGCCATAATAAGGAAAAAAAATAAAGCCATTGTAGTTTATGGAAATTACCTTTTACTTCCTAATCACTACTTGGTCCCTCTTGGTACAGGCAGGGACAGTTTGGGATCTCCAGCAAAAGTATTGTGCACAACAAATGCACAGGTATGCAGGACTGCCAACTCCAGAGCTCGGAGAAGTTAGCGCACCTGAGAATTTGGTGGCAGAAAGCAGAACATAGGAAATGTTCATTTGTTGCGTTTCTTGGCTTCACTATAAAGAATGACACCTACAACTGTCATACTATAACCAAGCATTCCTGTTACAGATACAGGGTTCTTGAATATGAGAATCGACACCACAACAGCCACAGCACCTTTTGCGTTCCCCAGAACCTAGAATCAGAAAAACTCATCATGTCCTCATAACCATAAGGGCGTTGGAAGATAAATCAATAGCCATAATTTGAGGCTATGCTGATGGTCATCTGATTGATTCTCCAAAATTGAGGGAATTAAAACTCATGTTACTTTAATTAATTAATACAGAATTTTAAGGTAAAACTCTTGGTTTGATTCTCATATAAAAGGTTTCTTCATATATAACCCTCATGAGCTTGTTTCTCTACATATACTATGGCAAAAATTTGTTGTGTACTTGTCCTAACAAAATGAGATGATATTTGAACTAGTGCCTTACCGTCACCCACCGTCACCATCATATGAAAACCTACTCTGATGGGAACAAGCACAAACACATTGACTTATAATAGCATAGATAATAGCGGACTTTATATGTGATTGACCTATTTAGTGGGGTACATATGCAAAGCACAAGATAATTCAATTCTTCTTTTGTTAGCATGTTTCATTTTCGAAACCTTCCCTTCTGATTGCATTCTTTAGTTTCTCAAGCTTAACATTACAATCCTTTCAAAATCCACTAGGTGCCATGTAATTGATAATGTCAGCTAGGAAAGAGATGGACTTTGAGGGACAAAATGATGACAGGCATTGCTATGGTACTTTTAAGTGCCAATGGTAGTATGAGAGGGAAAGACATGCATCCATATAATGCCCAAGGGCCTACTTCATGATCCTAGGGACCCATTATGGGGCCAAACAACTAGATATACCAGCTTCTATGAACATCAAATAATAACATCATACGGCTATTGACATATTTGGTAAGATCATGCCATGAATACAAAACCAATTTGTAAGAAACAGGGACCGGTCATCACAGTGTTCAACTGCTATTACTTTAGAATATAGAACAAATCTTGAATTGCTGCATTAAATCTCACCATGGAAATAAGGTGTGATCAATATAGGTAAGAATATGTACATGGAGGTGAAGTAATAGGTAATACATGAGTTAAGCAGGATATCAACGAATAAAATCATAAACAAAGTTCAATAATGAGATCCAAAACAATATAAACAATTTTAAGTCAAGCAAAAGAGAAAGAAAAAAAGAGGCTATGATCATGCTTGAAGGATGTAGATGGAAATATATCAAAAACAGGAAACAAAGAGAAGCAAATTTCAGATGGGTATATACCTGGAGAGTCAATGCACTTGTGTGCTTAGTGACCAAGAAATTGGTCAAATTCACAAAATATGCCAGAGCAGAATTAAATAATAGGTACCAAACAATTCTGATATCTTCTCTAGCAAGGGCAAGTGTGATGCCAACAACATTTTCCTCCATAATAAGTGTGGCAGGAAGTAAGAGAACCACTGCTATTGGAGCCATGTACAGAAGGAGGTTCATAGAATTGAGCTTTTCCCTGATCATAAATATATTAAGAGTGCAGATCAATTTTATCAAAACATTTATGAACAAACTTCCGAGTTAAAAAGAACAGACAACAGTTTTAACAAAGAACAAACAGCAGATGCTTATGATAGAAGGAAATGAATGAGATCATTACCCCTCAGAAGACAACAAAATTCCTTGCAGCACAGATTTGAGTGCCCTAGCAGCAGTTGCGGCAACACATACAATAAAACCAAATAAATGAAAACTTGGTTCCCCCTAGAAGAGCAGAATGATATAATGTCAATAGATGCTTATGGCAATCTTTAATATTGTGAAAAATGGCAAGACATAAATAAAAATGCAGTCTGAATGTAACAAATAGTTTCACTTTACAACAAGAAGAATACAAATAACATAAAAACACCTTCCATTCAACAATCAACTAGTCATTATAGGTATCAGTACAATAGTATCTCATAGAATAACATCTCAGATTTACCCCAACAAAACCTAGAAAAGGCAATAATAATGGTACCCGATATTCACGTTCTAGGAGCTATCTTAACAATGGTAACAATCTAAAACATCCGGAGCAAATTACTCATGTATTCAAAATAAACAGATAGAAACCTACAAACAGAAAATAAAAATAGATGCCACATAATCAAACAGTCAAATTATCAACAAGTGCCACAGAATGGTAGCTCAATAATGATGCAGAATAATACCCACAAAAAAAAAATAATAACAAAAAAAATGCGCAGAAATAGAGAAATTCATGCAATCCCAACAATGAAACAACAAAAGGATAGTTCTCTAATCAATAAATAGAATATACACATAAGGAGCATTACCAACACGCTCAAATCAGACCAAAGTGATGCCACCAAAACATTTGACATAAAAATAACCAACAGTCCGCAGCATTATGCTATAACATGATGCATTTGTTGGAAATATACAATAGAATAGCTAGGCCACAAATAAAAATAAGCAAAAGCAGAACTATTAAATATTAAATAAAGTAGATATGTTTTCAGGTGTGTAGTGCTTGAGGATGCTTGATAATTTCTTATAATCAATCATGCTTCCTCCATCAAAGGTTGAAATTTCAAGACTTGCTTCTTCACTTTAGTAGTCAACCAAATCTAATACCTCTGGTGCAAGTTAGCCTTCTAAGATGTCTTATTCCTCCAGGATGGTTTGGCAAGGGTACTTTGGCCTTTCCATGACTGTGGCTGAAGTGGGCTCCGGATCATTAAAAAGTTTCATAATGTTAGCTAATTTTCTCAATGGAAAGTTTCATATTTAACATGAACTTCAACATTTGCCTACTCTTGCCTAGCGCATATACGTCCTTTCTATCATTTCTTCTTTCCTTACAGCCCATGATAACTCTGAAAGTCTATTTGTTTAAATCTTAGAAGTTTACTACAAAGGAATGAAGAATGCACAAAGAAGAAATAGATTTCCTCTCTTACTTGATCATCCTTTATTTCAGATACCAACCTTTCAGTTTAATCCAATAGGGCTCTGTAACATCTAGTCAGATTTTTGGTTCAGGTCTTAAATGATTGTGATGTGTCTAAATAGCTCCACACAAGGTATAGCCGACTTTTTATATGCCTAGTTATGTCATCTGTCACTGTATCTACAAAAGGTTTCTTCACAATCGTTGTATCATATGATGAGTGATATGCAAGTTTACTAACAATGTACATACAGGAAAACATTAATGATTGTATGATGTGCAAATATCTCCCCCAAAAGACAAGGTACAACATATTGCACAGTCAAATTTTTATATGCTTCGAGCCTGGATATATCTCCTTTTGTGTTGTATTGGCAAAAGGCTTTATTGCAACTGTGGTACTATATGATGAACAATATGCAAATTCTCTAGCAATGCACACGTAAGCAAATTGAGAAAGATTATTTCTTTCATAAAATAAGTTACATTACTAAACAAATTATAGGTGGACACAGCTCCAATTTCAATCCAATCAATGCATCCAACATGCTACGAACAATCCAATGGTACGATTCAGTAGCAACAGATACAACACATCCAATTCAACCAATTATAATAAGAAAGCTAGAAATGCTAGAGATACTAACCCCGCTGGCGATGATGACACCGGTGACCACCGGAATGAGCGTAACATACGTGATCCACGCCTCCCGCTTGACAGTCATGAGATACGCGAAGACCGCCGTGAAGAAGGGCGTGGTGGCACCGACGGCCTGGTTGAACGAGACCGGCAAATACCTAAGCGAGATGTTCCCGCTGACCACCGAGCCACAGAAGACGAGGCTAAGGGCGGAGATCTTGAGGAGCTGGAGCCGCGAGCGCACGGTCTGCATGGGCACAATCCGGAGCCAAGCGATCGCGATGTAGCTGAGCAGCGAGCAGGCGGTCATATGGCACATCGTGAGGAAGATCGGGTACTTGAATCCGTAGTTGCTGAGCAAGTACTTGTTGAGGAGGAGTACGCCGATGTTTGAGGAGTACCAGGAGGCGACGAGCCCGATGGTGAAGAACCTGCCGCTGAGCTGCGGCGCCGCCGGCGGGCCGCCCATGGCTCGCCGATCTGGAGGAGAACGGATCGAGGGAGTGGATGGGATGAGGGATCGGAGAACTAGGGTTAGGGTTCGGGGGGAGGAGACGAGGGAATCTGGGAGGGTTCCATGAGATCTGGGGAATGGGAGGGAGGTCGGAAGGGGGAGGAGACTTTGTCCGCAGGGAGATGGGGCCCGTCCATTTCGGGAACGGACCGGAGAATGTGGGCCCGTTTACGTTTTATCTTCGTTTCTGGCCCATGGGCCTCGCCCTTCTTCTTTGGGCCTGTGAGCTATTTGCAAATAAAAACGATCACGAGGACTAATATGTAAAAGTCAATCGATTACTCGTAATAATAACACAAGTTAAGGACTTCTACGCAAAGAACACAATCATTAAATCACAGCCGTTGATTCTTCCGATCAGGATTCAGGTCACTTGAACTTCTATAAATAGCAGAGAGTGCGCTTCCCAACAATGCCCTAAAACCCTCGCCGTCTTCTCCTCTGTTTCGTCGCTCCGAGAAGGGATCACTCATCCAAGGCGACAATGGGGTAAGATCCGTCTTCTCCTTTGGAGAACTGTCTTTCAATCGATTAGGGTTCTTGATTCGCTTGAAAGTAGAAAAATTGCACGAATCGTAAACCTTTTTTGATGCTCCATGGATCGTTGGGAACCACCGTTTTTCGATTCATTAGGTTTTTTGGCCTGCTGAAAAGTAGATGAATCTTTAACGTTTTTTCAGTATTATAACACTGTTGTTGACTGTCGGGTGATGATCGGAGATAGTGCTTCCATGGATCCTGCTAGACTGCCTTTTGATTCACTCGGGTTATTGTTTTGGTCGAAAATTGGAAAATCACACTAGTTTTTGCATCTTTTGTCAGTCTTATAACATGTTCATTGATGTTGTGGTACGGATCAAATAGTCACTGCTTCCATGGACTGAACTAAAGTGTTTTTAATTGATTAGATTTCTTGATAGGAAAATTACTGGAATTTCCAACCTGACTAGTATTTTGAAATGCTTATTGACGGTCCGGTGCTGATTTAATTCTATTGTTAGCACCTAACATTATCATAAGCTAAATCAACTGTAAGTCACTGTGGTCTTTCATGGCTCTCTTCCTTGGCTGGATTTGGGCTGGTCCATGGTGGCTTACATTTCAAGTAAGGTTTCTCAGGATTTTAGGCATAGCCTTTTTGCCTGGTTAGTTTGATTGGCACTCAAGAACAGCATCTTGTCTGATGGTAATGACTCTTGGTAATGTGTTTTAGGATAACATCTTTTGAATCAAGTTCATTATTAAGCCAGTGTGTGGGATGTGATTTTTTGCGGACAATGTAAAATCTTAATTTATTTTTTATCTTTGTTTTTATTTTTGGGTGATGCATGTAGATTTGCATGATAAATGATTATTTGGAGGAATAGTTTTATTCCCTTCTTTCTAGAAAGTAGAAAATCATGTTAGTCTTTGCAATTTCTGTTATTTTTATGACGTATATTTATGGTCTGGTGCTGATCAGATAGTTTCTATTTCCATGGGAATATTTTTTTGGAGTATTTTTTCTTTTTATTATTGATTAGAATCCTTTATAAGAAATCAATTGAATCTCCAGCTATACCAATTGTCGTGCTTATTGACAGTCCAGTGCAGATTCGATTCTTCCATTAGCACCTAACATTATCATAAGCTAAATCAACCACAAACCATTGTGGTCTTTCATGGTCTTCCTCGACATGTTTGGATTGGGTCTGAGCCATGGTGGCTTAAATTTTAGTTAATGTTTCTTGAAATAGTGCCTAAGACCTACATATATTAGATATTGAGCTACATTTTTATCTTTGACAGAGCTGCATGGACACGGAAAATTCATATAGTCGACCCTATCTAGTATGGAATTAAGGCTTAGTTGTTGTTGTTTCTTCTTAGGATTTCAGGAGTAGCCATGTTCTCATTTGATTTGATGGACAATCGAGGATGGCTTCTTGTCTAATGGTAATAAGGACTCTGTGTTTGGTTGGGGGTTATCCCACTTGGGAATAAGAATAAAATTTTTGAATTTTTTTGGGGTGAATTTTTAAACAAAAGGTATTAATGATAAGATAGTGATGTGTCTTCTATGCATTGGTAGGTTATATGTTTAAATCTTAATTAAAGGTTTTGGCGGGAAAAACATTTTTATGGGGAATTGTGTTGGGGATAACCCCCAACCAAACACGGCTTGGGGGCGTTGTCTATGATATTATGTTTTTATTTGAGTTTATTTATCCCGTTTGGGATAGGAATAGTTTTTGCAACTCATAAAATCTTTTTAATATATGTGTTCTTTGTTTTTATTCTATTTGGTGTAGGAGTTAGATTCACAAATAAATGATAATTTGGAACAATGTCTTTTATGATGGTTCTTAAGATGAGAAATTGGTTACATATATATGTATGTATATTAAGCACATTTGGGATCCTATTAGTGGTTGAAATGTGAACTAATTTTTTAGAAGGGAATCATTTTGGGGACTACTATAAGCATGGAATAAACCTTTTCAAGTTCATTTTTGTGGTAAATTTTTCAATACTTATGTAATTTGAGAATCTGATGTTGGGGAAAATTGTTTCTTTTATATTTTGTCATTGCATGGTGTTGTTTACATTATTTTTTTCTTGTATTCAATTATTCTCATATGTATTCCTCTGTTATGATCGAAATTTTATGCTTGTACTGAACATTCTTTTCCCGTGTAATTTCTCCTCTCTCTCTCTATATATATATTGAAGGGTTAAAACTGTCTTGGTTTTTCTTCTTAATGTCATTTTGTTTTTCTCTTTGGCTACCCAAGGCTCAAATTCTAGTTTGCTTCTTGCTTAATTTCTTTGTAGTATCCTCCAAAATTATGCATTTACCTTGCACCAGTTGTAGAACCTGGTTTAAGTAGCTCAGATACATCTCAAAGGGGGATGGAACAAAGCATATTTTTTGAGGATGTGGTCTTGTTTCCTTTATTTTTTGTGCCTTTGTCTGTCCAGCACTGCTACTTCCTTTGTAGTGTGATTTCCTGCATAGTTTTTCCCCTGATGATTGTGCTGATTTACTTTTCAGATCTCTTAATTTGTTGATGTCTGTACACATATTTGCTGCTATGTTGTTGTTGGTTGCTCCATTTGCATTTAGTTTTGTGGCAACTAAACTTTTTGTCTATAAAACATAGAGGTTACAATTAACAACTAATACTCTACATCTTATTATGACATCAAATTTTGAATTGCAATTGAATTATCATGACAGGAAGACCAGGGGTATGGGAGCTGGGCGCAAGCTCAAGACCCATAGAAGAAACCAGCGGTGGGCTGATAAAGCATACAAGAAAAGTCACCTTGGCAATGAATGGAAGAAGCCCTTTGCTGGCTCTTCTCATGCCAAAGGAATTGTTCTTGAAAAAATGTGAGCATCTATCATTGCCTTCTGTTTTTTTTATTCTTTTAAGAGTTACATTCATCTCACAAGTGGTAAATTATTGACAATCAGAGGCATTGAGGCAAAGCAGCCGAACTCTGCCATCCGTAAGTGTGCCCGAGTGCAGTTGATCAAGAACGGAAAGAAGATTGCTGCGTTTGTTCCCAATGACGGTTGCTTAAACTATATTGAGGAAAATGTGAGTTAGCTACCAAAACAAGGATAAAATCACTCTCTATGTGCGTCTTTACTATTTTGATGAACTAACTATTCATGTTTTGGTCATTTGCACTTTTGCAGGACGAAGTGTTGATCGCTGGATTCGGTCGGAAGGGCCATGCTGTCGGAGATATCCCTGGAGTCAGGTTCAAGGTTGTGAAGGTCTCTGGTGTATCTCTGCTGGCACTTTTCAAGGAGAAGAAAGAGAAGCCTAGGTCTTAAGAACAAAGCGCTTGTCTTCATTTTTCTTCTTAAATTCAAGTTATGCAGGTCTAGTGTTTTTAACATTGAAGAAACTGAACTCTTGTTCTAGTTTTGATCCCGTGACATTCATAATTTTTGTCCTTTGTTGCACGCACCTTCATGTCTTTTGTTCAAACACCACCCTCCATTTTATTATCCACAAATTGTGTTATAGTGAGTTCCTTTCAATTTCTCTTAAAAGATGTTTATTTGTAAGCTTTTTTAATTTCCTTAAAAAGAAGGGAGTATTATTATTATATCCAAAACATTAATAAAAAAAATCAAGCAAGAAATTCAGATATTTACGTTTGAAATACAGCAACAAACACCTGGTTGATATAGTGCCACGCTGTTCTTCAAAGTTTCAAACAATAAGAAAAGAGAAAAATATCTACGTGACTATAAACCACCCTAGAAAAAAAAAGACATGCAAGAACCAACTGGATAAGGCTGATATCTCGAACTGGAAGAAGAAGAAGATGAAGATGATGATGATGCAGCAGCAACCTCCATCAATGAACTCCATCATCCCATCTCCTCCTCCCTTTCAGTTCATTCCCTCCTCCAAACCCCCAGACCTATCCTCCCATATCTCCAGGAAACCAACTCATCACCAGCACCGCCCACTCAAATCCTCTTCTTCATCATCACCTCCCGTTCCCGCCACCCCCACCGGTAAACCCACCGCGGTCTCCGAAGAAGCCCACCTCCTCTTCCTCCTCCGCCAGCGCAAAACCGACGAAGCCTACTCGGCCTACCTCCAGTGCTCTCGCCTCCCCGGCCCCACCCCTCTCAGCCGCCTCCTCGCCCAGCTCTCCTACCAGGGCTCCTCCTCCTCCCTCGCCCGCGCCCGCGCCCTCCTCCGCCGCCTCCGCGATGAGCGCCAGCTCCACCGCCTCGACGCCAACTCCCTCGGCCTCCTCGCCGCCGCCTCCGCCCGCGCCGGCGCACTCCCCTTCGCCCTCTCCGTCATCCGTTCCATGCTCCGCTCCGGATACCTCCCCCACGTCAAGGCCTGGAGCGCCGTCGTCGCCCGCCTCGCCTCCTCCCCCGACGACGGCCCCACCACTGCCCTCCACCTCTTCGACTCCATCCTCCGCCGTTTACGCCGCCTCCCCTCCCCCCTCTCCTCCGACGCCCGCCCCGACACCGCCGCCTTCAACGCCGCCCTCAACGCCTGCGCCAACCTCGGCGACGTCCCCAGGTTCCTCCACCTGTTCGATGAAATGCCCCAGTTCGGCGCCGACCCGGACGTCCTCACGCACAACGTGCTGATCAAGCTTTGCGCGCGCGCCGAGCGGAGAGACCTCTTGGCGCCTGTCTTGGACCGGATCATACGTGCCGGGCTCGTGCCTTGCATCACGACGCTGCACTCTCTCGTCGCGGCCTACGTCGGTCTTGGCGACCTCGAGACCGCCGAGAAGCTCGTCCAGGCGATGCGCGAAGGCCGTGATGATATCCCCCTGATTCTCAGGTCCACGAATCATGCCGACAACGTGTTCGACGAATTTCCCGGTGAAGTTCACCGGCTTCTCGAGAAGCTAGTAATGAAGCTCAATGACAGTGATGATCCCCCATTGATGCCCAAGACTTACAAGCCCGATTCCCGCATATACACGACATTGATGAAAGGCTACATGAACGAAGGCCGTGTCGACGATGTTGTCCGAATGATCTCTGCAATGCGGCGGGAGGAGGACCCAGCGAGCCTCCCTGACCATGTCACATACACCACCGTGATCTCGGCGCTTGTCAAGGCTGGGGCGATGGATCGAGCACGTAGAGTGCTCGATGAAATGTCACTTGCCGGAGTTCCTGCCAATCGGATTACCTACAATGTGCTCCTCAAAGGATACTGTCAGAGACTTCAGCTCAATGAGGCCAAGGAGTTGGCCCGGGAGATGGCAGAGAACAAGGAGATAGAGCCCAATGTAGTTTCTTATAATATTTTGATCGACGGGTGCATTCTCTTCGATGATAGTACCGGAGCATTGGCGTACTTCAATGAAATGCGAGAGCGGGGGATAGCTCCGACGAAGGTTAGCTACACGACGCTGATGAAGGCTTTTGCGCTCTCCGGCCAGCCGAAGTTAGCACATCAAGTGTTTGAAGAAATGGAGAAGGACCCCAGAGTGAAGGTGGATAGAGTGGCATGGAACATGCTGGTTGAGGGGTACTGCAGGCTGGGATTGTTAGAGGAAGGTAAGAAAGTTGTGGAGAAGATGAAGGAGAGTGGATTGCAACCCGATGTCGCGACATACGGGAGCCTGGCTAATGGCATTGCGCTGGCAAGGAAGCCCGGTGAGGCATTGTTACTATGGAATGAGGTGCAGGAGCGGCGAGAGGGATCACCGCCATTGAAGCCAGATGAAGGATTGCTTGATGCTCTGGCTGATGTTTGTGTGAGAGCTGCATTCTTTAGGAAGGCATTGGAGATAGTTGCATGCATGGAGGAATGCGGGATATCGCCGAACAGAGCCAAGTATAAGAGGATATATGTGGAGATGCATTCGAGGATGTTTACGAGTAAGCATGCATCGAGGGCGAGGCAGGACAGGCGGGTGGAGAGGAAGAGGGCGGCGGAGGCATTTAAGTTCTGGCTCGGGTTGCCGAATGAATACTATGGGAGTGAATGGAGGCTTGAGCCACTGGATGGAGCTGGAGCTGGAGATGAGTTTGATTATGATGACTCATAGTCAATAGGTTTGTTCTTGTCCTCTTGATCATTCTTGGATGTTCATTGATGATGAGCAGAACACTGCTGCACATACAAGTGAGATGCATTGTTTGTGTAGCATTATTTCCTTGAAAACAAGCTCAAACTTGTATTTTATTGCCTAATAACTTTTCCAAAAGAAAATTGGATAGAATTGAGAAGGATGGACCTATAGATTGTATCCATCCAATGATTGAATGCGTTCGATTCAGAACTCAGCTGTTTCAACACTATATTATCTGCATTGAATAGAAATGGATTCTGGAGCTCCTTGTCTTTTCCTTCAAGAGTGTAAACATATGTTTGATTCAACACTATATTATCTGTTTCAACACTATATCAAATGGTGATATATACAAAAACTGCAGCACCAGTAAGTATAATTCTTACAGATATGCTGCTGTTCCCATTGCATTGTATGAATCCACAAAACAAGGGAAAACGTCTACACATTCAATACCTTTGTTCCTTCAAAAGTCGGGAAATGTTGATCTTTGGTGTGCAGCAAGACTTTCATGGGGCCATGTAGAAATTAAGCAGATGGTTATACTGCATTTAGCATGAAAATCTAGAAAGATGAATGGAGAAATCCTTGGCAGGTTCATCCTTCTTTTAGTTTCTTGACCTTGATGATTGACTGTGAGAGTAAGACGAGGACAAGACCTACAGAATATGTATCATATGATGAGACACTAACCAAATATGTTCAGTATGGGCATTGTTTTATATAAACAGTTCTTCAAATACCAAACTTTCACTTGATATACATAAGGTGAGAGGGAAATATGATGAAACCTTGCTAACTAAGATTTCATTGCGACTCTAGAAGCTGGCATGAGCTTGCAGTGAGACAATAACGGGAACAGCTCCATTTTTCACTTTCAGAAGGGTATTCTAACGGTTCTTTTCTTATGGAAATCTTAATGATTGACTATTACTTCAAGGAAATGTTAAATTTTAATTGTTTCTTTCATTCAATAAACAGTGTTTTTTTTTTTCTCATTTGCTATGAGCAGTTTTCAGTATAACAATTAATGGCAAACAAATAGAGATGTAGTTTATTCGTGCATACCTGGTACATCTTCGGTCCTTTCTTTAGCAGATGGCCAACACTGTTCAAGTTTTCCACTAAAGTATCAATATCTGGAACTCGGAGGCTAATTTTATCAGCCAAACTGTATATCTCCTGACACAGAAATAAACAGAGATGATAAGATCAAAGGTCTCTTAATCTTTTGTGCAAATTGGATAACTAATTGCAATGCATAACTGAGCCTGGATAAGATTTATGAATAGTAAAATCTGTTCAATCTAATTTATGAAATTACAATAAAGAAATACTGCAGTTTGATAACAAGTTAATGAAAATGAGCGAATAGAAAGGGTACTTGCCGAAATTGAAAAGCAATCCTTTTGCTGCAATTCAGATTGCTTATGGAGGGCACTTAGAAATCTTTTGGCTTCTTTCTGTTGACTCATCCCACCACTCCTCGCAAAATCTACATGGCCATGTTCATCTACATATTTGTCATACAACGATTCTTTCATTATCTCAATCACCTCCTGTAAACCACAAAGCATTGCGCAAAAAAAACAAAAGATTAAAACACAAGATTCGGCCAGTAATTTTGCATCTCAGCAGTAGAGATTAGCTACAATGAACCAAGCATGATCCCCAGGAATTTATGTAGCTTAAAACAATAAGTAACAAATAATCAGAATAAACAGCATCAACTGCAATTGCATTATATAAAATAGTTATCATTACCATAGCATCTTGGGTGGTTATTTCTTCTCTCAAATCCAATCGAGCACGAGCCTCCGCCAACCTCACTAGACTTTCCAACTGCCGTGCTGTAATAGGTGTCCCATCAGCAGAAGTATTATGGTCTCTTAACCGCAAATAAAATTTCTGTAAAATCTCAGCTGCTGGTCTTGACATCCTAAAAAGGTAGTTTATTAGACAGCCTGCCACATCAATTCTAAGAGCTAATATCTACGGTATTAAAAAATATAACCACCTAGGGAAAACAAAGTTTCTTGCGTAGGCGATATACTTGCGAAGAAGAGAACCAGGTAAGGGAACAAAGTCTTTATCTTTCTCAGGATTGAGTCTCAGTTTTGAAGCTAGAGAACCTTTCGCCAGTCCAACATCCACATCTCTATCATGTTGAAACACTACAAATGCACATAAAGAAATCTGTATCTTCTTACAAGAAAAAACTTCTCTGTTAAATAATTATATTCAATAATACATATTAAGAGAACCTGTTCGAAGCTTCCTGGCATGCAACTGATGTTTTTGGTTTCCTGAATGAAACTGCAAGAGATTAATTATAGTTAAAACTATCACCAAGTTAAGATAGCCATTGATCAAAATCTGGGCTGTTACGGCTGTATGAAGGTATCAGTAGCATGCACATGCTACTGAAATAAATAGGGCAATAATGGTGACGGTTTTTAATACATCACAGTTAGACGACAGTATACAAACTTAAACTAGAATGATAACTTACTGCCATGATATGATCAGATAGTCGCTTATCCAGCAATTCATCTGGCTTATCGACCAAAATGAAAACCAAATCAAATCGCGAGAGAAGAGCAGCATTCATTTTCAGGTTTTCGTTCACAGTTTTTGCACGGCTGCAGAACAATTTCTAGTCATAATTTATATATCCAAGAAAAAAACAAAAAAAAAAAACTAACTTCATTAAATTCTGTTAAAACATGTCTAAATCCAGCTTCATATAATTCTTTGAAAAATAGAATGGTACATTCAACAAGAATGATGGAGATAGAAATTTGCATGCATCAAACGAAGAAAAAAGTTTGACGAATTAAATATGAAAAAGGAGAACAGCTTCATAAAAAAAGAAAATTGCGTCAAACAATCCAGGGCAATTAGCTCTCTGGATATTTCCACACTTTGTAGATGAAACGGACTACAAGAATTTGAGATAAAATTTGTTAAAGGACTTTGTGAAAAAAAAAATGAAGGGGCACGTAAACCATGAAGTTTTAGTTATAAGATATAAAACTTTGATGAAATGATATCTTGGAGACCGTAGCAATGCTTAACCTAGCACACTTTGTAGATGAAAGTATGGAACGGACTACAAGAATTTAAGATAAAATTTGTTGAAGGACTTTGTGAAAAAAAATTAAGGGGTGCGTGAAGTTTTAGTTATAAGATATAAAACTTTGATGAAAGGATATCTTGGAGACCATAGCAATGCTTAACCTAGCATGTAAGTATTCATACAAAGGACCTGGTGAATAAGGCCGGTCCATGCAGTTAACCTGCTCTGGTATAGGCATGACCATCCTAGGTCACTGGGTTGATTTTTCGACCACTTATGTTCCTTAACCTTGAAAAATAGCATACTACCATGCTGTCAATCGACCTACTATTGTGACATAATAAAAGAATTATGTTTAATGCAAATACTTATAATGCCCGCCAACAGGATTTGCTGCTGCCAATACAGAAGTACGTGCTGATAAACTAGCAACTAGTCCAGCCTTTGCGACAGAGACGCATTGTTGTTCCATGGCTTCTAGCAGGGCCTGTGTAACTTTAATCAGTCCAGAATCCAGATTTGAGAAATCAGTTTGAAGCTAATGATGGAAGTTTTTACTGCCGGTCAAACGCTACATACCTGATGTTCTGCAGACATTTTGTCAAACTCATCAATACAGCACAACCCACGATCTGCAAGCACCATGGCACCTGTTGCAAACCCATTGAAAATTATCTTCTAACAACATGACATCATATTATGCTTGGTTATTAAAGATATGGCTCATGTCAACAAAAAAAAACACAAACAGCACAGGATAAAAAGAGACCCTACACCAATCATGCCAAATTGAAAATTAGAAGTATGACAAAATAGAGTTCAATAGTTGGTGCTTTGAGCATTTTAAACTGAAATCCTCATTGTCAGATATGATGACAATAAAAGAGAAAGTAATGTCAGTTAGGATCTAACAAAAAAACCCATAGAATACAATATATTATGAGACACTGTGTAAATCTTACACCAAGCAAAGAACTTAAAGACTCCATACTTCTAACCATTACAACTGGAGAGGGGATTATGCATGCATGAATTGCACCACTAGCTTCTCACATTTCAATATCTTATTCCTCATTAGAAACTATTATAACAAATTGATGAGGATATAAGCTGCATATTAAAAATGTCATAAACTCCACAGAGATATTATATTTAAGGGGTTAAATGTCATAAACTTGTAGGTTGAAATAGTTCAAGTATGTTGCAATCAGTACCTGCCTCAAAAGCATAATCACTGGTCATAGAGTCCTTGACAACAGCAACTGTTAGGCCAGCATTTGTGGTTGCATTGCCACAAACATATATTCCCCTAGGGGAAACAGCTGCAGCTGCTTGTAGAAGCTGACTCTTACCTAATCCAGGATCACCTAAAACAAGCATACAGCAATCAGTTGTGGTTGTATAGAACCAGACAGAGGCCCTATCTATGCATGATGACATCATTAACAAAATGTACTTTGGCAACTAATGACAGTAAGCATAAACATTTAACTGGAGTGAACTTTTTCAGTAGACAAAAGAATGCATTATTACCAACAATGATGACATGAATGTCTCCTCGAACAGGAACTTTGTTTTGATCCATTGAATACTTTTGGACACCTCCAAACAGTGCAAGTGTGATCCCAGCTGCAGTCAAAGACCACCAATTAGCAAAGTTTCCAGAGTCTGGTACAATACAGCAATCAGATTGGCATGCCTCCATGAAACAAATAATTTGAACCAGTTCACTGGATGTTATTAGGAAATGCAAACCATTAATAATGGAGAATATTCACAATAAATTGGCTAACAACAATTGTTCCATCGGCACAATTAGCTCGGTATACCGGATATTGGAGATGTGAGATCAAAATAATCCAGATGTATGGACATATTGAAATTGTTTTCTTCCAGAACTTCATGGAAATAATTCTCTAGGTGTACTTCTAAAGCTCAAAGGAAACATCTGATTATCTTGGTAAATCAGCTAATTCACCCAAGTGTAGGTCAAAGTAGACTATCTGAGAAGCTTTTCTAGCATGCCATATTATTTGCAGAAATGAAGAACAACCTTTTACAAGTTCATGTCCATATATGGAGGGACAAAAGGAGTGAAGTATTTGACGGAATATGTCAGAACCATGCTCCTCAGAGAACTTGACGATAAATTCCAAATCCTTTGGTGAAAATGAAAGAAAATCAAAGAGCAGTTTTGCTCTAGCTTCAGAATTGGTAGCTTGCATATCTTCAACAGCAGATTGGGATTTTGAGTTCCGAACAGAAACTGCCTCCAGGTACAAGTAATACAGACCCTGATTCTTGTTTTTGGACTTACCTGGAAACAAAGAATTTGATTGAGTTAATCCTTTCAAAGCTTTCATGGAAGAATGGAAATGTTTTAAAGAAAGAAATCATTTTCATGTGTAAGAACACTTGAAAGAAGAACATAGGTCGCTCTGACGTGATTGTGCCCCAAAATATAGATTAGTCTGCATACTATACCATCATCTAGGAAAAACTATGGCATAATTGACGTTTATTCTTCACACCAAATGAAGGCTATGGCTTAAAAGTAATATAGCCAACAAAAGGTTAAACTATACAATGCATCATAAATTTGTGTAAAATTTCATAAGTAATGGTGCGAAAGGACAGAATTTCTTCTTGTAAAATCAAAAGCTTGTACAGAATCTCGTGATTTGTTCAACAAGAAAAAAATGAAAGGTATGGTAAACGGTATGTGAATTCTATAGGGAGAAGCAATCCTATGGATTTAATATGATTCTTAAATTGATTATTTCTTTTGATCTAATATGATCCCCTCCAGTAGATTTAGAGAGCAGGAAGAGTTACTGTCTATGATTTCCCGTGTAGCAGTCCTACACTCCAGCACTCTCTAATCTAAATGACAATCCTATCACTAATTTTAGTTCATTGGATCTTCATGAACTAATAGTAAAAATCACCAATTGGTTCAAAAGTTTCATTTGAAATCACACAAATCACAGATCACCAATAGTCCATAAGATTCTTGCAAGCAGACAACAAGCTACTTGGGAAAATTGAGCACATATGAGTCTGTCTGATAATATCAAAATTCAGATCAGCAGTGGAGCCACCGCACATACCAGTCAGATATAGAACTTAAAAAGGGAAATATGGATGTTGTGATCAAAACACTCTGCCAACATACCAGCCATATATATATATACATATATAGGAGAATATTGATTACAAACCTCCGCCAACATCCATGTAATTGTTGATAACTTTTACAATCCCAGTAACAGTCACAACATCACCAGGGATGCATGAATCAACAAGGTCTTCAGTCAGTTCACACTCCACAGTTCGAGGCACCCGACCTTCTTCATGGCTCTCTGATTTAAGTATCTCCTGAAGCCTAAATAGAGTGCCATAGATGGTTTTATGTTCTATAAAGCTGGAATATTGCAATCAAAATGAAATATAAAGCTACATGCCTTATTTTTTGAAAATCAATTGGTTTTGCAGTAGATCTTATCGGTGTAAAAGTCCTACTTTTACAACCTTGAACACTGCAGACCATTGGTGGTGAAAATTTTCCATCAGGAAATATGCGCGTAATTATAGCTCCACACTTTGCACATGTAAAATTCATTTGCATCACCAGAGGCTTGACAGTGCTCACTTTGACTACAGTACCACGCACTGAAACAAGCCTGCCTGCCATATGACAAACTTAGTCATGATCTACTTTACTAAATTTCTTGCAAACTAATGAGAATGATAAACACAGTAAAAATAAAAAAGTTTAAATACAACCAATATATGCAGCTTTCAAATTTTTCAAAGTGATCATCGCATCGGAGTGGTTATATAAGCGAATGTTCATCTTCTCTGTGTCCTCCAATGGGCAATTCTTTTCCGCTATCAACAGGGACTGTTTACAGTACAAAGGATCAGAATATCAGCAAGCATTATAGAAATGCTGGTAAAAATTAGTCAAAGATGTACCATGTGAACTGCTGCACCCATGCATAGCAGTGCTTCTTTAGGTGCAACCTCTAAAGCCGCATAAAATTCTTCAACTCCACATACTTTTCGGAATTGTTGGATGTCAACTTGTAGAAAGAAGAGACCACAGTCCTCTTGAACCTAATATACGAAACAAAATCTAACAACTAATCATCAACAGAACAGCAAGCTTGGCCTCCTAAACTTTCACTACTGAGAGATGAACATCAAGTCTACTAATTTAAAACTTAAAATAAAAAACTATTTTAATGAGATTCAATGATTGAATATTGAAAAAAAACATCATAGAAAAAGTGAAGAAGTTGACAAAACCATGTTCATTCTCCAAACAAGATTGACAGAAGAATGGACAAAAATAGAAATGTTTATGCTTTCACGCACGATAAGTTAAATAGATAAAATCTAGTTCATACCTGTGGATAAGAATCCACATTTTTCATGCTTCGAATTTGGAAAATATTCCAAAAGATTAAGCTCATTGCAAGAGAACAAAAAAACTGAAATTTGAAATTAGGACAGAGATTTCTACATTACTCGAAAGAATTCCAGAAAGAAAACATATCATAAACCCTAATCTTCAAAGCAAAACAATGCGAGGAAACCCTTACCTGGGAGAGGAGATGGTTGGCTTGGGGAGACGAGAAGAAACCCGCGAGCTCAGCGACCAGCTTGAACCTCCGATCATCCATGGAGAACTCCACATCGGGGAAGTAACTCGGCCATACCCTTGCCACCTCTCCGGTCACCGCCGACGACGTCGACGCGCCGCTCTTCTCTCCCGGCAACCTGTACATCCAACTCCGTTTCGCCGTAAAAGTTATCGTTTTTCACAGAAATAACCCTCAATTTATCAAAATCACATTAAAGTCCTTCTATCATAATGGAGAAATAAAGTATAATAAAGTGATGATGTGCAAAATTTTGAGCAGTGGAACAAATAAATAATTTATTAGAATATAATTTTTAAAAAATGAAACTGAATTTTTTATTAGTTTTTTCTTTTATAAAACTTAATATTTTTTTTATAATATGAATAAACCACTCTCATTAATAATAATAATCTTGGAAGTTATGAAACTTAGCATTTTAGTTTCCATGCATTTCTCTCGTGTTACTGTTAGGCTTCACATTCTTATTTTCATAAGTCAACCAATAAATTTTTATTTATTTATTTTTCTTCATTTTAAAATCAAATCATTGTTTTTTCTAAGCTCTCACATGCAAATTTTTACTCCTATAACACTGAATTTTACACGTGCAATATCTCAAATCGTGTTTGTTATGGAATCGGAATTCTCATTAAAATTCTCTATAAAAAAAATAATTAGCCGACCTTATCTAATATGAGATTAAGGCTTAATTGTTGTTGTTTGAATTGGTTCTTTGTTATGAAAAAAATCAAAACGAGTGAGAAAGCAAAATTTATGGCAGGCTTGACTCCATTGACAACACACCACAAGCAAGTTTCATGCTTAACTTAATGGCTAGAAAATCAAAGGATTTGCACTATTAATTGCAAGTGGCATTGAAGACATGTTACATTTGTTTATCATAACCAAAGAAACAAGTCAAACATTTTCTTCAATGTTTGAAATAATGCCATTAGAAGTACTACTGAAAAGCCTTTGACTCTATTATTTATGTGTGTGTGTGTGAACAATGTCATTAGTCCAAGATTTGTAGCTTTAATCCTTCTAGTTCATTGTTAGGCAAGCATTTTTTGGTTCTCTTGTGGTTTAGTACCAGTCAATGGGTTTTATTTAGGGTTAAAGCCATTTTTGGTCCCTGAGAACGGGACCAATGTTCATTTCCATCCCAAAATTCAAAATTTGTTCAATATAGTCCCTATGTATTTATTCTTATGAATAATTTAGTTATGTAATGAATTATCCTTACAAGATGAAAGAAGTTTGATACAACCAAATCTCGCCACATATATGTCGCCACTCCCGCATTCTCTACAAAGCCCACACAGGTTCCCAATAGCCGCCATATTGCCCCATGGCAGAGTAAGGTCGCCATCATCTCTTGGACGAAGGGGATGCCCGCACATTCCTCATCATGATGACCGACAAGATGGAAAATGGTGATATGATTGGGCCCAAATCCCAAGGCACTCCAAAAGCACAAAAAACGAGAGATCTCGGAGAAAAGAGAGTAAGCTCATTTTCAACAAGGGGCTCCTTCCACTTTCCTCCACTCTTCTTCTCCGGCGAACTCTCACTGTTCGTCGGAGCAGGATTTGGATATACAGGTCCTTCCCTCTCTAGAAGACACCTTCGATTGGTCCTTCAATTATGAAAGACTTCATCATGTTGTCTAGATCAGAAGCAACTCCAAGTGGAACCAGTTTTTCGGCTAACAATGTTGTATGTATAAATTCGGTGATACATGAGTTCTTTGAGGTATATATTACACACACACACAAAAAAATACTTATATTAATGAGTACATAAAAATTCGGCGAGAAAATGTTTTAAAAAGTTGAAAACTAACAAATATAGATTAGAAAAGTAAGTCGGTCTTTTGAAATGACATGAGAAAAGACAATCTAAACAACGGAAATGTGTTACTAGTGAAAGTGATTTCTATTAGTTTAAGATTTTTATATTATACATATTCTTATTCAATGATTGCCTTTGGTGTTCACATTTATAAAGTTTAACATATGTATAATTTGACCTAACCAAGAGAAGAACACTTTTAATTAGATGTATGGATAAATATATTCCAAAGTAGTCTAATTAAAACAGCTGTTTCTTTGATGAAAAATTAGGTATAAATGATCAAGCAAGCAGGCATGAGAATATATGCCAAACAAAGTGTCTGAAAGGAAAGTTCAAGTGGTCAATGCCTTCCTAGCTAGCAATCTTTGTAGTGACTTTGAAATATCAAAGAAGAACAACAATGAAGTCACATGGTTTCAGGCTTTACAGTTCTTACTTGTCTCTCCATTCATCCTCACTTAGTACAATCAAAAAACTCAATCTTTATTTAATTAACCCGATGTGAGACTATGTAAATCAAACAATACATATATATATAGAATCAGTAACATATATAACTTATCAATTATTCCGGATCCTGTGCATAACGGGAGCTTTGTAGCACCGGATTAACTTTTTTAATTATTAATAATCTGTATAGCAATTCAATTAGCTTGACTCTTGAGTGGTGTTCTTCATGTCCAGAGACTAATATCATCAGCAAGGAAACAACAAGCATCATCCTCAAAGCTTTGATGAGTTGTAGCCATGGAGTTTGGGAGGAAGGGTTGTTGAGACTTGTTCATCTCCATGCACACCATTGCAATGAGGTTTGCTTGTTGGTTTTGCATGCTAATAATCTCAGCTTGAGCTTTGGCCAGTTGAGCTTGAAGATCACTCACTTCCCTTTGGAGATGACAAATCACTCCTGCACATCCATACACCGGATCTCGTATTCTCGCCTGTATATATGTTCGCGGTAGATTAATTATAATATAATTTGATATAATACGAGTGTATAAAATTAATATATGAATATGTCTAACACACCTTTGATTCATAGACCATGCTAGCGACGGCATCTGCCCTCTGGCTTTCTGGAAGATCCTGTGTGATACATTTTTTAATTCAACATGGTATCAGAGCCAATGAACTGTGACTAGCACATATGATTAAATAGCGGAAGTTACCTGGAGAAGTTTGATGATGTTGCTAGCGCCAAAGATACGGTGAGCGGTGGTGAACTTGAGGGGATCGGTGGGAGGGAAGTACGGCGCGAGGATGCATTTGTCGGCGCATCTCCGGCGGAGGATCTTGCAAGCGGCGCAAGGACTTAGTATGATCGGAGGAGGTGGAGGTGGAGAGGTGGTTGGAGAAGGAGAGGAAGAGGAGGGAGTGTAGAATGTTGTGGTGGTTTCATTGGAGTCCATTGAAGATGAGAAGGAGATAGATGTAGTGTTTGTTGAGGACCAGTGGGGAGGGATTTATAGAGGGACGGAAGGGAAACGGGAGAAAGAGACGTTGATGATTTGATGGTGTGGGGGAAACGCGTTTCCGTAGTCCACGGAAATTTCTTTTCTAGTCCCTTATTTATTTTATTTTTTTAGCCCCTTTAAGGATTTAAAATTGGATTTGGGTTAGCAATATGGGATGAGACTAAAAGTGGTGAGTCACCAACCAAATGTGGTTCATGGGTCAAAGTGTTGGTGCAAAGACGGTCCGCTCGTTGGGCACGAGAAAGCAACATTTCTTCATCTACTACTACTCTTCATCTTCTAATCTTCCTAACTTTTAGCTCCATCTCTTTCAAGTTTGATTGAGTGACAATTAACTAATAATGCACTAGTGTTTCAATTTTGAGTGACAATTAACTCATGTTGCGCTAGTGTTGTGTTTCTCAAGTCAAAGGACACACTCTTTTCTTACTCTTTTCTCACTATTAAGAACGTTGTGAAGGACCACAAAGACCTATTGATATCAAGATTCTTGTTAAATAATAGATAATAAACCTGTGGATAACCTTAAAGTGAGGGTCAGGTTAACAGATCTCTACCGAATCTCTGTGCTCCTGCATTGCCGAATTTATTAATTAGATATTCCATCAACTTTTATGAAATCAATCAAATTATATTTGAAGCATGACAAAGTAAAATATTGTAGTATCTTTGATTTTTAATTTTTTTAATTAAATAATATACTTCTAAATTTAATTATAATGTGAGCATTCAATCTAATTTACTATTAACCAACCATCAAATTACTATCTGAAAAATACTAATTGACAATAAAATTAGCTAATTCATTAGTGTAAGAATTTTTCTTTTATGGTTTTAATTGAATGAGTAATTGCTGATAAATTAAATAAAAGATTCACATTACCGTTAAAGTCTATACTCGAAATAAATAATATAATTTTTAAATTTCAATAAAAATTAAAAAATATATTAGTATATCTGTATTGGTGTGCTAGCTATCTGGAGATCATTATCAAAGAGGCCCCTCCAATTCTAATATATTCCATCTTGCCGTGTGGACCTTGGAATCTGGAAAAGTTTTGAGGCCGTCTAGACTCAGGACTCATCCATTCACCAGACAAGAGAGACGTTATGATTCTCTTGGACAGTGAGTGTTTCAATAAAATTCATAATAATAAAAAAAGAACAATATTAATTTTGTTAATAACAAAAAGAGAAATTATGCTATCTAGTAATTATAAGAGATAATTAAACATGTATTATTTGCAAATAAATAGATTAAAGACACCCTAAATTTTAAGTTTATCAATCAAAGTTATCCAGATGCATGCAAGGCCCCCACACGCACACTAGTGCTTACTAGTTTCCCACTCTATCTGGGTACCATGCTATCCCATCCATGCCTAGTAGGGCTTATAAACGTCATGTGAATGGATCCAGCCAGCTAACAAAAGGGCCCAACCTATCTCTATCGAACTAAGCTCAAGAGTCCAACTTTTAATCATTCCAAGAGGCCACCTGTAACACCTATATATTTTCCTTCTATCTGTTACTTGAAAAAGAAAGGACTAGGTTTCATGATTACAAAATACAAAGACAGCAGGTAAATATTCACAATAAATGAGAAATGTATGCTGAAATGCAGGGTTATCTGTACAAAGATGAAAAGATTTAAACAAATGAAATGATAATCCAAACATTGCCTCTGCTTCTGAAGAGGCAGAGAAGGAAAATTTTTGTTGGAAAAGGGAAGAAAAGAAAATTGCCAGGATTGAGGGTACAAAATTAGAAGCCATATTGACACCATGACTTCCAAGGGGAACTAAGTATTAACATTTTTTTTTCCGAGACTGTATCACTAGAGCTGAAAAAAAGGGATTAGTTGAACAGCCTCTAATTCATGAATAAAGAAGCATCACCTGGAACTGGCCATCCTTTTCTCCTGCAACTGATCGGCAGCTATAGTCTCGCTCTTGTCCATTGCCTTCCTTGCTAGCTCATAACCGGCAAAATTCATTGCACCGAGAGGAGCAATCCAGAAAAATCTGGGCACAGCCCCCTTGAAGAGACCGAGGGGCCCCTCTTGACGGAGAATGGAGAATGCGATCATTTCCATTGATACTGGCAAGCCCTGAGGAGCTGTCATCATCCGCGTTTTCATCACGTCGAAAGGAGTTGTTACAACTGCAGCAAGCCCACCAGACAATGCTCCCACGGTAATAGTTTCCCATGGCTCTAACTCCCGGTTCAGAAGGTTCTGGGCAGCCTTGAACAACAATAAAAAAAAAAGGTTTATTACAATGGATATATTCCAAAAAAAAGCAAATCTACCATAGTAGTTCACCATAATTGGAAGGATGATAATTGGAATATAGCAAGGATAGATCATGCACTTGTAATTAACCTGAGAAAGCAACAAAGTGTAACAAAATACCTTTTTTGCTTCTGCATAAAGTCCCATGCCAGCAACATAGAATGGAACCTCACGGCAAAGTGTGGCACCGGTTCCCCGAAAGAAACCTTTTAAACCATCTTGATGCAGGGTGCCAATGATTGCTTCACCAACATTGTCAAATAAACCTGCCTGCAATCTTTGCTTCAATACTTCACATGGAATTCTGACTGCTGTACCAAGAATTGTGCTGCAGAATGATGCCAAGGATTGAACCTACAAATGTTATGAGCATATCATTCGTGGTCTGTGCTACGCTAATACAAAGATATACACCAGATGAGATTTTCAGGAGAAATTCTACTGCAAGGAACAGAGCAACTGGTAATGTCATATATATAGTTCACAAGGGTTGAAATGATCTATTACTGAAAAAAGATGGTTGAGAAAAAAGAGATGCAAGTATCTAGGTAATACCTGCCCATACCATATAAGGGCAAAACAAAGCAAAAACTCATGTAATTAATCAATATATATATATATATATATATATATATATATATATATATATATATATAGTCCTCATATTATAAGGCCGGCCGCAAAACTATTCATTTACGGTCACCTCCCATTTGGCCACTTGGAGCATGTTTAAAGGATTTTCAACCATACAGATGGGAAGATCATCAAAAAGTAAGCTAGCATGTCCATTTTCATACAATTTGGTGACCGTTTGGTCCTCCCACTTAACGGTTCTTATTTCACGACTTAAGACCAAACGGTCACCAAATTGTATAAAAATGGACATGCTAGCTTATTTTTTGATGATCTTCCCATCCGTACGGTTGGAAATCCTTCAAACATGCTCCAGGTGGCCAAATGGGAGGCAACCGTAAATGAATAGTGTTTTCGACCGGCCTGATCTTATCAAATCTATATATATATATAGAAGATAAATACCTGAATATCTGGGAGATTAGGAGCAAAATTTATCAAGACAAGCTTGCTTGCTTCAAAGATGCCAGTGCGCACTCCATGACTATTGATGAAACAAAAGACAATAAAAAATTTAGCACTACCGAAGTTCAGCTATCACAGTAATGAGAAAAGAAAAGAACCTTGAGAATTGCCCGAGGATAGCTGGGATGGAGCCCCTATACAATCCACGAATTCCAATTTGTGGAAGTCTTGACACAAGTTCTGGAAATGAAAGTGTTGATGCTTGGACACGTGTCTGGAAAATGAAGACAAAACATCAAAAAGGCTGCAGCAAGGACAACAGAGGAAAATCAAATGAGAAACATAGTGCTTCGAAGAAAGAGAGATTGATTCATATTTCAAACAAGAAATAATGAAATAGATGCTCCTTCCATACAGACTTATAGAGAAACCCTGGCAGAAGAACCATAAGTTGTGAGAAATATTAAAACCTGGTTTTGTGTAAAATAGCATGCATGCCAACTCCATCTTCGCATACCAATGACTTATTAAAGCATGAAGTTATTGGAAAGGATGTTGTCAATTGGTGCAAACATGTTCCGCACGGGAAAAAGGAATATACTGATCTACGACCATGGGTCCATGTATTCACCATTATTCATGTTGAGAATACCAAAAAAAATCTTGCAACTTCCGCACAAGATCTATGATGTCTTACCCTACCTCCTAGACAATATAATAATTTAAAGTAACACCCATATTTTGATCAAAGTATTCCTGAAGTCACCAACATAGCTGGATTTTTGAAAATATCAAACTCTGAGATCGCATTTGAAAAACTGAATATAAAACAAAAATATTCACAATTGCTTCTTTACTACGGTGTATCAGAAACAGATTTAGATTAAAAAAGAAAAATGTTTTGGCTGAGGTTGCTTTAGGGAGAAAAAAAAAAAGAATCTCCTTTGATCACAGTCCCATCTTTGATGCAGTTTGTGGGACTATAGTCTGCAAATTAGTTTGAGCATCAGTATGACAGACAGCTGAATCTGGATAAAAAAAACATAAGGTTGGGTATGTTTAAATCTAAATCATGTAGTAATTACAATGGCATAATCACCTTAAGTCTTTTACCGAAATTCTAACGCATTTACAAACAAAAAGCAGCACCAAAATTTTCAATTATTTAACTTCTCAATTAACTGTTATTTAGTCAAAGTAGGAGGGAAGAAGGGGAGGTGACACTAGGTGGGTAGTAGTGCCTAAGTGTAACCATTTTAAGTATTTAAGTTCCATTTTACAGAAGGATGGGATGATTGATGAAGATATAGCCCATAGAATCAGAACATGATGGTTGAAATGAAAAAGTGCTACGGATGTGTTATGTGATAAGAAGATGCCTAATAAAGTGAAGGGAAAGTTTTATAGAATAGCAGTTAAACCGGCCATGTTATACGGGAGCGAGTGTTGGGCAACTAAAATTCAACATATTCATAAAATGAATGTGGCAGAAATGAGGATGTTAAGGTGGATGTGTGGTCATACAAGATTGGATAAGATTAGAAATGAATACATCTGATAAAAGGTGCATATTGCACCAATTGAAGATAAAATTAAAGAAGAGCCTTTAAGACGGTTTGGACACATGCGTCGTAGACCCCTAGGTGCCCCGGTTTGAAAATATGATAGTTTGATAATAGAATGTAATAAAAAGGGTAGAGGTAGACCGAGAATTACATGGAGAGAGATAGTGTCTAAGGACCTATGTTTATTAGATGTTAATCCGGATCTTGAATTTGACAGAGCTACATAGAGGCAGAGAATTCATATAGCCGACCCCATCTAGTATGGGATTAAGGCTTTGTTGTTGTTGTTTAGCTTTAAATGGGAAAAAAAACTCAAGTGGTTTTCAGCAGAATAAACAAATAAATAATCCACTCACCATATGGCATTTACTACTACAGGCAGTATTCAACAAAGCACAACCATGCAATTGAACTTAATGATCAAGTTTAAAATAATAGTAATACATAATGCCATGGTGCCACATATATCCAAGAAACTTGTCCTTGCAACAAAGACCAAAGAAAAATCTCTTGTGAAACGCCTAGATTAGCAGTTTCATAGATCACAGAAAAGAATGAACCACAGACAATAATGGACCGGTCTTATCAAGAACAAATGAGAGAGTTAAATGAGATCCTTACCTTCATTGAATCAATAGGATGCAACAAAGAAGTGGAAAGTGCACTTGCAAGACCTCCTGCCAAAGCAGATTTTAGAACACTTTCAGCAGATATCTCCACAGGTGGAGGAACAGCAACAACAGTTGCAGCTTCAAACCAGATACTCCTGTTAAAGTTTGATCAGAAAATAACCATACTAATGATTGTTCCACTAATAAGCAGCATAAGTGTTCAAAATCTACACATGCCAACTTTATGATTAGAAAAATATGAAACATGGGACCAAGAAATTGAGTTAAGTTGTCTCTGAGTTGTTTCAAGCCAGACTTAGGAAAATGAACTGAAGTCATGCAATCCAGAGTCATGCAATCCAGAGCTTTACTAGTAGAACTAAATGAGAGATGTACCTAGAATAACCAACCATCTATCTGATAGAACTTAAATTATCTCAAATCATGCAGAAATTCAATTTTCCAAGCTTAGCATGATAGTAAGAATGTGATAGTGGCATTTCAGTTGAGCTACTACAACATCAAGTAGTCCTAGCATACCGAGGATCATCTTGAAGGCGTTCAGAAGGAAGAAGCAGCATAAAATTGCGAAAATGACTATAGGAGATAGACCCTCCTGTATCTGCATTTAGGTAACGGATCATAGCAGCAGCGTTATCCTCACTGGCAGGAAGGCCTGCACTTTTGAGAGATGTCAAAATTTGATTTTTTTGAAGTGTGCCAGACTTGCTCAAACAGAGGGTTGTATAGGCTCGAAGAATGGTTGGCTCCTTTTGCTCCATCAAGGACAAAAACTGTCTCCACCCAATTGACTTAGAAAACAAGTGGCCCCTCGTACGGCGTAAAAGATCCTTTGCATACCTCCTTGGCAGTCTTCTCTTTCTCATTGCAATTTCAAGATCTTCAAGTGTTACTTGGCCATCACCATCTCTATCTAACTCCTCAAAAAATCGTCTTCCTGTATCAGTAAAACATAGTGGTGATGCTAATAATTGTAGAGAAGGAATCCAACCTAACCTAATGGTCCAGTTCTGCTTGGGCATATAAACGTCAATCATCCTTTAGACGAATCAAAAACATTTCATAAAAAATGATACTTTTATTTGTAAGTCCTACAAATACCAAAGGCTTGACATAATTTTGTAGCTGATGATCATTAAATCATTTTTATATGTGTTTCTGTGTTGTTAAATTGAGGTATACATTGTCAATATATTTTAGGAACTTCTGCATCACTTCACAAAGGTTATGGAACTTCAAGTATCTACCAAACTTTTCCAATCAATTAAAGGTATTCAACAACCTCAAATCCACTGGAGCACATTGAAACATGCACAAGTTATTATTCAACTGAAGAGCAATGCAACTCAGATACAAGTTCATAGCAGCAAGAGAAATGCATACCTTCAGCCTCAGCATACCGGAAGAAGTCCTGAACTGAGAACAGCTTCTTCTTATCGGGATGGTCAGCAGATGACCTCCCCAACTGAGGAATAAACTCAATCAATTCCGTCAGGGAGACAGTAGACAATGTTGACCGCAGGCGCTCCACATTCGATAAAGGAATGTTCAGCAACCCACTAGCAAGCTTTTGAGGGGTATTATTCTCCATCTCCTCCCTATCACCACTCGGCACACGCTCCTCACCATCATCCTTAACTGCAGAAGCTGCCCCTACCAAACTTGGGGGCGTCCCTCCCACCCGGGCAAACATCAAGTTCGAGAAGAACCCATCAACATCCGCCTTCTTCCCTTTGATAATGCTATTGATTATCTTCAAATGATCCAAATGAGAGGGTTGTTCGCCATCCACCAGACCCGCTTCTCCGCAAAAAAACTGAACAGTTTTCACTGCGTTATAGAACAGACAGCTTAGCAGCAATTCAATCGACAAGGCTTCCCCTATTCCCAAACCCGAGCTCCGAACCTTCTCCGGCGAGCTCCGGGCGCTGCCCTTCCGGTCAGATCTTCTCCTACCCGACTTAAAACGCGAGGAATGATCGGAGGGCATGTCATCGTCTTGAGCGCAATGGTTCTTGAAGCACCTCGCGGCAGACTTGAACGGGCTGGGGAAAGCTTGAACGAATCTATTGATATGAAGGGACAAAACGGTGGCGAACCCATCCCGATCCTCTTCCTCGTTCTCCGACCTCTTCTCCAGCTCATTCTTGCGCGAATTCGGGAAAAACGATTCGAAAAAGGACCTAATCGGAACCCTAATTACAAACGACCCCTTCCTCTTCCCTTCATCGCCGACCAAAACAAAGGCCGGGTCACTCCCGGGCTTCTCCTTCGCCGATCCATTGAGCTTGTTGAAGAACTCGAGATTCTTAGATTCGATATCCTTCGCGGCGTGCAAGAGCCCTGATTCAATGGGAGAGATCACATCCTTCACTGCGCGGAGGAAGTTCTCCACTGGATCGGAGCCGGAAACCATCGATTGAGATCTCAGACGAGAGGGAACAATCTCCAAATCCCGCTCTCAGGCGACGGTTCTCATTGCTCGGAGGGGAAAACCCTAGAAAAGCTTCAGACGACGCCAATGGCGAAGGGTTTCACAGTCGATAGAGCGGCGGAGAAATGGCTAAAAAGAGTGCACGGAAGCGGAGGAGATGGGGTTATATTTATCTTAGATCTTATCGGAACTCAAAAAGTTACCTAAAAAGATACCACAAGTGGGACCCACGTCGATGAATAGAAGAGGCGGAGCTAGCCTCGTGGATTGCTACTCAAGTTAGTTTCTTTTTGGGTGAGTTTACTGGTTGCTTTTCTCTTATCGGGTCGGATCTTGTATAGGGCTTCATGTAGGGAGACAGGGACTGGAACGGATAACGAAGAGAGTTATTAGGGACGGGTGCCACGTCATACATTGTATGGAACGATACTCGTGCCTATCCAAAGGCTACGCTAAAGTTTTCTCATAAACCCCCTGAAAAATATATAAATTTTTTTCACCTCTCACATTTCCAGAATTGGTGTAAAATGATAAATATTTATAAACTTTTAAAATTAAAATTATTATCAATTATATATTTTAAACAAATTATTAAAATAATTAATGACATAAATGTTTGAATTGAATTGGATTAAATAAGTAATTATTTTTTTTCTATCTTAGAGCAAAGAGATGAACATATATTCCTCTTATTTAAATTGTTCATGAGTTTCAAAGATGAAGGACGATGACAACTTCAAATTTTAATCAAATTCGGGAAATGTTTGATATGGTCTGCATGCTGTTTGTTTGCCTGAATTAAACACAAGAAAGTACATTTATTTATTGGCAGATAGATTATGTTGGGGTTGAATTTATGTTTTAGATAAAAGTTGCATGAATGTCCCTCGAAACTATGTTGTTTATATATGGATTAAAGTCATTTTTAGTTCTTGTATTATAACTAAATATTTATTTTCATCCCTGTATTTTAAAAATATTTGATATGATCCCTGTACTTTAAGATTTTTGTTTGAATACATTCCGGTATTGATGTGGCAGCACATGTGGCTAGTATTTCTGACAGGGCAGTTGAGGTGGCAGGGTTTGGATAGCGTGGCATGCTAACACGACATGATAAAATAGATTTTAAATAAGATAATTTTTTAAAATAATGACTTGGCATGCTGATGTGGTATACCCCTTGGAATAAAAAATTAACTATATTCATCTTGTATGCCACCTATGCTGTCACATCAGCATCAGGGACGTATTCGAATAAAAACCCCAAAGTATAAGGACCATATTGAAGATTTTTAAAGTATAAGGACAAAAATAAACATTGGATCAAAATACAGGGACCAAAAAATGGCTTTAATCCTTTATATATCTCTGGAAAAACCATAAATGTAGATATACCTCCAAGTTTTTTATTAAATTATTTATACATTTATGTTGTTAAATTTTGTAATTAACTGATGTCAATTCAAAGGCTTTAACCATGTTAAATTTGCCTGGCTAGCATGGCTACAAGACGGATGATGAAACCACTTTATATCTACTCCTATAATATCTTTTTTTGTTTCAAGTTTAGGATCATTTCTGCGGTCTCTTCACAATTGGTCTTCACCCCAATTAGATATAAGATTTATGAGAAAATGACTCAATAGCCAAATAAAGGGTGGAGGACAACCGAAAATGACGGAACATGGTGATAATGGCAACATCATGGAGTATCTAGCTCGAACGGAATAAGAGATATTCTCAAGCTAAACAACATGTTTGCAGAGAACTAGTCCGCTAAGCGCAAAATAGATTTTCAAATATTCTGTTGATTCAGTGTAGTGCATACAACTAAAAAACCGTAGCTGTGGAATATGGTATCGTTCGTCAAAAAGAGCCTCGAGCTCACAAGGGAGGAGGAGCGACAACGACCACTAGACCCATAAACAAATAGATCCGTGAATAAAAGGCAGATTCATTTCTATCTAGAGAAGCACCTAGTAGTTTTTTTAGTACATCTCATTTCTTATACCATGTAACACCCTTAGACTGTCACCCTAATTTAATGAACGTGATTTATCTATTTTTTTTTTTAATGTTAAATTTAAATATATATCAAAATAATATTTTTAATTTTTTATAAATTAATCAACTTTTTAAAGATATATATGTAAAAGATATAATATATATTATTTTTTTTCGGTTACTTTTGTCAACTTGTGCATCCATGTTAATACCAAGGTATATATACGCAATAAAAAAAAAACACGAGGGTTAACTTTTGTTTATTAAAAGTGAATGGATTAAAGTTTCTCAAAAAAAAAATAAAAAATATATATATATATATATATATATATATATATATATGAATAAGTCCTCAAAATTCAGCTGAACACGTCAGCATGCGATGGAAAGATGGTCCCACCATGATCATCAAAGTGCTTTAGGTGTCTTTGCCTCTTGACACCCACTAAATCACAATATCATTCTAGAGGGACATCTACTTTAATAGTTAATCAATTTCTTATTAGAGAACCTTACATGCATATCCTACATAAATATATAATTATATTTATACATGATAAAAATTATAATCATTTATATATATGTAATTATATTTATATTTATGAAATGATTTCAATACAAACACTAGCCAATTTTACGCGAGTTAAGGTGCTCATTTCATCAAAAATACGGAAAAGTCACTAAAATGGGCTGACTTCCTCTATTTTAATTGTTTATTTATTATGAAATGAGGAAGTATTATTTTCTTCATTTTGACATTTTTCTCATTTTGATTTAAATTCATTTTAATTATTTTATTATCAAAAATAAAAAATTTATATAACCGACCCATCTAGTATAGGACTAAGACTTAGTTGTTGTTGTCGTTGTTGTATCATCGAAATTTGTGAAATGGGCATTAACATATAAAAACTCATTTAATTTTTACTTATTTCATTATCCTCTTATTTCAATGAAAAAAATAATAGAAAAAAACATCCGCCCACTTTTTCACCTCCCAACACTTTGAATGAAATGAAAGTTCATAAATCAAAATCATGAAAGTGACAAGTTGAGTGAAATAACACTTGCTCCACTCCATGATAAATGAACCTCGGGGACGGCCCACTTTAATGATTTTATCATCATTTTTTAAATCAACATTCTAAATAGTTTTTATTAAGTCTTAAGGTGATAATCAACTAGCAAAAGTTAGTTACCAACAACCAAGTCATCTATTGATATCTCAATTTTCATAAAAAATTTAACAATCAAGAGGTCTTAGTAGCGGCTCGTCACTCATATTATCCAAAAAAAAAAAAAAAACTAACAAAAGTTAATGAAATATTTATATTATATGTTCGTGCTGATAACCGGTCTTCCTTCGGGATCAGATCTGATTT
The DNA here is from genome assembly GCA_026586065.1 of Dioscorea zingiberensis. Classification (NCBI taxonomy): domain Eukaryota; kingdom Viridiplantae; phylum Streptophyta; class Magnoliopsida; order Dioscoreales; family Dioscoreaceae; genus Dioscorea; species Dioscorea zingiberensis. The sequence continues at coordinate 1,463,368 of CM048818.1, read as the reverse complement.
AAATCAACGGTTGAGATTTATATTTGTTTTGGTGTAGACGCTTACAACCGATGGTGGAGAATGATTTTGCTCTTCTGGATGGTAGGAGTTGCACAAGAGAGGAAAAATGATTGGAGTGGGTCAACTCCGACGGTCAAGTTAGTAGAGTGTTTTTGGAAAGAAGAGGGGAGAGTTGTTGTGTGATTTTTTTCTTACCCTTGGGTCTTTCACCTCCCTTTTTTATATAGTGGTAATATCTTGCTCACTGGTAGGGCAAGTGAGGAAAGGGGAATTGTCAAAGCAAGTGAGATGGTTGTTTTTCAACTGGCGTCCCATCCGGTATCAGGTGGAGTTATGACGTTTAGTCGTCTAAGCTAGATTTTTTGCTCAGCAAAGATATATATCATGTACTTTATTCCCTTGTCATTTATATTTCATGCATGCTTTTGTCTTTCTGATCAAGGGGAAAGGTTTCAGTCGGGTTTTGGGTCGATTATGTGGAGGGTTGAGATGATGACGGGTGTATGGCCCATACTTTGTCGAGCGGATGTCAGAGATTTTGCTAAGTGACATATTTAGATTTCAGGTCTCTTATATGAGATTTATGACATGTACGTTAGATTTATACTCAGCACCCTGATTTTTGCAAAAATTAAATGTGAAAACTTGGTCCAACCAGGGCCGTGAGCCGTGGAGACTCCGTCATTATACTTAGGAAAAGAGACAGCCTTCAATCGGTTGTCAAAGTTTGGGCGGGGGAGGGGTTTTGCTTTTTGACAACCCCGGGGAGGTGGGCCCCAGCTCTCCCTAATCCCTTTGGTCCCTCGTGGGGCCCAACAGAGAAAGGAGAGAGAGAGGAGGAACAGTTGCCCCAGCCGCTCAAATCCCCCGGCGTCCCACCAATCGGGAACAAGGATCGGTCTCTGACCACCATATCCCCACCTTCTATCTCTTTTGATTGTTCTTCTTGGATTCAGAGACCCATAAAGCTGTGTGCTTTGGAGGATTTATTGATTGTTTTAACCATCTGGGACTCTGGTATGGACCTTTCAATCAATCCTTTTTAATTTTGTTTTTTTCTTGTTTATTTCGTGGATTTAAGGTTGCTTTTTCTTTTTTTCTTTTGCTTTTCTTTCTTTCATTCTTTTGTATTCATTCTTCTCTTTGGCAAAGTTGTGTTTGATGAAAAAGTTCTGATTGTTCTTGGTGAGAGGGAAGAGCCTCTGAGTTTTTTCTTATTTTCTTTTAATTTGGGGGTGGAATTATTTTCTTTTGAGGGAATTGTGATGGGAAAGGTCTGATTTTTATGATGCTATGATTTTTTTTTTCTCTGCAGATTTAAAAGTATTTGAAGATGGGAAAAAGGGCCAAGTTGTTGATTGCTGTGAAGAAGGTATTCAGCTGTGAATCCAAAGAGAATAAGAACAAGGTTTGGACTTGTTTCCATTGTTGTGATTTCTTATATTAAAACTATAATTTTCTTGATAAAAATCTCATCTTTGTTTATCTTATACATAGAAATCAAGCAAATGGAGGAAGGGGTGTTGTGGAAAGGGTTTTGATGAGTCTTCTCATGGTACTGCTCAAGAGACATCTATCCCTCCACCTCCTAACCCTCCACCCGCATCAACTCAGGAGATTAAAATAGCAAGCAATGGACAGGACCAGAACCAGCATGCCTACTCTGTTGCACTTGCCAGTGCTGTTGCGGCGGAGGCTGCTGCTGTCGCTGCTCAGGCAGCAGCGGAGGTTGTCCGCCTCACCAATTCAGTGAAGATCTCTGGTAGCTCAAAGGAGGAGTTGGCCGCAATTAAGATCCAAACTGCCTTTCGCGCATACTTGGTATACACTTCCATCAATTGTTCTAGATTCTCTTCATGTCCACATGTTATATTGATTATGCCTAGTAGGTGTGTGTGTTTTCTATACTTTTAGCATTTGCTGATTGGTCTCTGGTTTGGCATTTACTGCTTGGAAGTGTAATTAATATAATCAGCATCCAATTTGTTAAGTTTCTTTATAAGATTTGGGTATGAAGAGTTAGGTGGTGTCTGTCTCCCTTGGGAATATTAGAAGGGAAACCCTTCTAGACATCTAATGTATTTTGTTTTGCATGAAAAGGCCTTTTTTATGATCTTACTTGAGTTTTCAGGTGGAATTTAATATTTGGACGTAGAAGTGCAGGAATGCTTAATTCTAAATGTTTTTGAACTCTCAAGTTAAACTTGGTGAATGTTTAGGACCATAGCAAGTGCTTTTATCACTTGTTTCGGTTGATGTATATTAGGTCACTTTGAGATGGTATTGTTTGAAATTTACATGGGTTGATTATTGATGTTGTTATTCTGTTATTGAACAACAGACAAATTACTTCAGTATTAAATCGAGTGCACATCTTTGGTTGCAGTTGTGCTGATAAATTTAGTGTTTTATAATATTTTTACCCGAGTATATTTTCTATATCTGCATAAATCCTAATATTGGCATTCAATTTAGGCACGAAAAGCATTGCGGTCCTTGAGAGGACTAGTTAGGCTGAAGTCATTGATTCAAGGGAATGCTATCAAGCGTCAAACAGCCAATACCTTACATTGCACGCAGACAATGGCACGGATTCAATCACAAATCCATACAAGAAGGAAGCAAATGTTCGAGGAAAAGCAGGCTTCTCTGAAGCAACTCCGGATGAACCGAGAAAAAGAGCTTGAGAAATTAAGGGTACACTTGTCACCGTTGTCTTTAATTCGTCCAGCTTGTAGAACAATAAAATAGTTTTCTTGGTGAAAAGTTTAGGTTGCAAAGAAGATCCCTTTTCACTTATCTAGTCAAGCAAGCTCAATTTATTATTATACCCAAATATACTGCCTCATTGAATACGAAAGGGAGATCAAATGAATGTAGTAAGCATTTAGTGAGCTTTTGACATCACAATTGATGTGAATGCGTGTCAAATACATCGACTTCTTGTATTGCTTATTGGTATCTGCTGATAATGAAAATTTTCTTTCTTGCTCCATGTTCTCAAGGAACTCCTTTGACCTTTCCAACATTGATGTGATGTTGATATTCATTTATTATTAGGCGGGTGAGGAATGGGATGACAGCATACTATCCAAAGAGAAAATCGAAGCTGGTTTGATGGATAAGCAAGAAGCTGCTATAAGAAGAGAGAGAGCAATGGCGTATGCATTTTCTCATCAGGTACTGACATTCATGAAAATATGCAGTAATCTTTCTTCTTTCAATCAGGGATTGCCATTCATGAAATGCCATATTCAGCATTATTTGTAAATTGGAATATATGGATAGCAGTTTCCTATAAGCCTAACTAAAATTGTTGTTAATGCAGTGGAAGACAGCATCCAGAACCGTAAAATCTACATTTTCAGATCCTAGTAATCCAAACTGGGGATGGAGCTGGACGGAACGATGGATGGCTGCAAGGCCATGGGAAAGCCGGAGTGTAATGGACAAGGAAGTAAACAGTGACATTGCCTCAACTAAAAGTGCAGTCCGCCCTTCCAGTCGCCAGTCACCTTCTACTCCTGCCTCCAGGGCATCATCAATTGTGGGCAGGAAAACAAAGCCAGCAAGCCCGAGAGGCAGCTTGAGAACTCCGGACGATGATTCAAGGAGTGTTGTCAGCATAAACTCAGAGCGCCATAGACGATACTGCTTAACAGCATCCTCTGTGAGGGATGATGAGAGTCTGGCAAGCTCTTCATCAGTGCCAAGCTACATGGCATCCACTGAATCAACAAAAGCCAGGTCCAGGCTCCAGAGCCCGTTGGCCAAGCCCGCATCTCCAGATATGAAGTCCGTGATGTCAGCAAAAAAGCGTCTATCTTTCAGTGCCTCAGAAAAGCAAAATGTATCACCGGCACGGGCAAGGCGGCACTCCGGTCCTCCTAAGATAGATATCAACACCTTGAAGAAGGACTCACCAACTCGCTCACAAGCATGACGCAAGCAATAACAGCAGCTAGATGGAATGTTTTTGTGCCTGGAGCTGTTAGACCATGAAAATTATAATCATCACAGTTATTATTTGTATGGAGGTTTGAGTTTGAGAGCCATGATTCAGTATCAACTGAGTCTGGAGAGCTTGGGGTTTGTTGAATAAGGTCTCTTTTGTGTGTGTTTGTGTGTCTTGATGCTTTCAACAGTGGATTGCAAAGGAAGCTGACTTTTCTTCGTTTAATATACATCTCCATACTTTCATTAAATGCTTGGAATTGCCTGTTGGTGCCATTCAAGAATTTTTTTTTTTGTTTTGCAATGTGTTAATAACTGAGAACTGGATCTTATTTCTGAAACAAATACATTGATTCATATACCTGCATTTCATTGAAGAAATACAGACTTTGCATTATTTCCAGGTCTTAGTCATCAATTTACAAGGTTGAAAGTGTTTATTTAGTTCGAGTCTTATTGAGATTTGCTGTATGTGGCCTATAAAAACATATTATATGTAAATATTAATAGTTAGAGGGACCACTTCTCAGGGTGTGAGTTTTTTTCTCAATTGAGAGCTTTTGTTTTGACTGCTTGTTTTTATTAATTATATATTATATTTTAGGTATTTGGTCTCTTGCTCCTGTTATTTCCCTTTCTTCCAACAATGGAATTCCCAACCAAAATGGTTGCAATTTAACATGAATGATTTTATTTTTGGTATGCATAACTAATGGGAATTTCAAACAATCTCCAAAGTAAGCAGTAAGCACATTTTAATGTCACAGGCTAATAAAGTGATTTCAAATTTTTTTTAATAACTAAAATGTAACATGAAATCCAAAATCTTTAAGTTAGTCATCTCATTAAACGAATAATCTAATAAAATCAAAACGACAATCCATGGAACTTCTGCATCATTAATATTGGTTTATCTGCATTTACTTAAAAAAGGTAAAAATAAAAATACTAATCATACCAAGACCCAAGTAATTTTACATATAATAAAATTAAAATGTTCAAAAGATCTTTGTAAATACATGTGCTTTTCTATTCAAACATTCGACACTACATTGCAAATTTGCAAATGGTTAGAAATCAAACACATCCAATACGACAACTAAAAACATGCCAACAATTGAAGTTTTCCCCACAAACAACAGAATAAAATCCCTGAGACTCGTATGATGGGAGACACATTGGGATCATCTCTGCATGAGTTGTGAAGATGGAAAAATGAAAATTCTTCTGTTTCTGAATCTTGGCTGATACTCGAGTTAATCAAGATTCACTTCATTACATCTTGATAAATTTATCTGACCATCAAAATGGAGATTCACCACTTTTGCTCTTCCCAAGCATCACATCTTTTGCTTCATTGATTTTAGAAGCAAGATAATGGCTTCCTCCTGCATCTGGATGGTTGGCCACCATCACCTTCTTGTGTGCTTCTTTCACCTTGATCAGGTTAGCACCCTCCCTGTCCAACAGATCAGAAGGCACAAGAGCTTGGTTAAAATTATGAAAAATACTCATCTAAGCTCACAAGCATCAACATACAGACAAAATAAATAAGCCAAATCAGCCAAGAATTAGGCACTAAGTCATTGTATTATCTTTGTCACAGAATAGATGTTCATTGAAAGCATGACATGCTCAACTGCGAGAGATGTGCTTTCCATGAAGCAACTTGTCTTTAAATAAAATCAATCAGCCTGGTTACTACATGGAGCATCTAACTGCTCCAGTGAGTAAACAACCTCCCTAAGCACCGAAAATGAGCATGAACAGCTGGTGTAACTGTTGGATGGTGAATGGAGGAGCACCACCCATCATATAACACTAAAAAGATAATATAGCATAGCATCTTAAAGCCAAATGTCTTCCCTTGATAGACTACATACATAATGGAATTTGGTTGGTAGCTTCATTCAGTTATTACCTTATTGGAAAAATTTAATACCTGATTCCAAGAATAAGAGCAGCTTCTCTTCTTGTCATAGTTGGCTGGAAGCCACCTTCATAAAATTTCCTCATTCGAGGAACAACTGGTCTTGCTTTGTATGCATTCCAAGCTTGGATTCCATATCTACTAGCATAGGCGGCAGCAGCAACTGCAAGTCCCGCAATTATTGGTGAGACCTAGGGACACATCCAAAAATCTAGATGAAACGAAATTACTATAGGTAGCTGTTGTAAATAATTGCCCTAGATTAATTAAACATCAAGAGGAGTAGAAAAATAATGACATGAATAGAACACCCTCCTAAATTCAAAAATGGCAAATTTAAGCAAAGTAAAAAATTCTTAGATGGGCATTCATACATGAACACTCAATATATGCTATGTCTTAGCAGCACAAGTAACTCAGAACTTAGGTTCTTTGTTTTTTGTTTCTTGGACAAATTTATAGGGAACATGCCCCAAACATTCCATACATTTAAATTCTATTAAATATGAAGTTTTAACTCCCTGATTTTTCAAATTTCAAAATTATATTTTTTTAATGAATGCATGTGAACATGCTCCAATTAAGATCATATGATCTTACAAGTGATGCTCATATAATCATGGATTTTACAAGTTCATTTGAAGACTATCAGATATAGGAAGAGAACAACTCATATGATAAATCTGACATGTACAATATAATTGAAAAGCCTGGAATTCACCAACATACACCACCAAGAACTAAATTTACAACAAGGCAATGCCAAAAGGGATAAGAAATATTCACTAATTTTTATGACACATACCTAAACCATGATCATATGACAATAGATACTGGAAAATAAAGCAAATTCAATAACCTCCCCATTGACATTAAAAGTGTTAAGGATCTAACTAAATAGTACCAGAATCTAATAGGACTATGACCTCTTTTTAAGCATCAAGCATGTAGCATGGCTACTGCTGCTACTAATCTTGTGTTCGTATTCTTATCATGCCATCACCATAGTTAATCTTTTCATTTAGAAGATAGAACACCAAATAAATCTATAAACGCATGTGACTTTTCTATTCAAACATCCACACAACATTGCACATCTAAATAAGGTGATTTTAATAGAAAACACAGAAACTCAAAGAACATTTTGTTCAGAGATCCACAAACACATTAAGCAAAACTGAAACCTAGATCCGATGGGCAAAAGAAAAACCAAAAACAAAGTGAAAAAAGAGCAACTTTTGCCCACTAATTCATCAAATCAAGCATGAAATCGAGATTTTAAATTTAATTTGAAACTATCTAGAAACAATGGAGATCACAGCAAGAATAAAAATTAACACATAGCATCAACGATATTGGGAATTCACCATCGGATCTCTCTTCGCAGTGGACTAGCAACGCGCCTATCACCCATACAAACACTAGGGTTTATCGGGTTCGCCGATCACCCATACAAAACCCACTCATTTTTAGTTCAGTCCCTGAACAATGATAAAATTAATTCTAACTCCTTATCGACGTGGCAACATCCAAGTCGTCATATTTCTAATCGATGGTAAGATGATGTCCCCATGTTCATGACCGTCCGATTTGAATCCGACGGCGAAGAGACAATCCTTATATATTGCACCCCCGAGAGAAGCCCTTGTCTAAGCCCCCTCTCTCTCCGGTTCAAATCGCGATCGTTCCACAGTGAGATCCCTCTTCTTTCCTTCCTTTTGCTTGGCGTCTTTGTTCCTTGAATTCTCTTTGTATTTTGTTTTTTTTATGCTTTTCAAGTTGCATATGTGATTCGTTGGTGGTTTTGCTTTTGAATTTCGTTGATCGTTGATGTTTATCTTGTCAACTGTTGGAATTCATTGCTTTGAATGGATCTGACGGGATGTTATTAGATTTTGTCGTGAAAATTGAATGGGAATCATGCATTTTCTAATGGGAAAGTCGGCGGTGATTGAATCCTTTAGTATAGGTAAAAATTCTTTTTCGATTGAAGTTCCTGGTTTTGGAGGTGTTGTGCTGAAGTTTTGAATGCCACTTTGTCGAGAAGTTGACGGCTGGCTTGTTGAAAAATCAGGGATATAAATGAATAAATGGCATCATATATAGCTTCCCAATTTAAACTATTTTGCATACTCAAAATATAATAATCAATAAAACCTTGAAACGTAAAAGATAATACATGATAAATAAAATCCAACAACATCTTCCACGTTGGATAATCAAAACATTCTGACGTTAGCTGTGGATAGATGGTAAATAGATAAAGTATGCAAGAATATTTATTAAAGAACCTCGATTTGTATGTTCTTTTGTAAATTTAAATCATGATAAGAAATTATATATTTAAATATCATACAAATAGGATATGTAATGATATTATAAGTTAAATACCTATGACATTACCGATATTCATATTCAAAACATATAATGGATAATAATATATTTAAACATGATATTCATGAGATAGAGATAACCAATAGTATACTAATGGTGCATTTAAGTCATGATAATTAGTAGCACATTTAAAGATGAGATCAATAAGATTTGTGATAAAATTATAAATTGGATCTAACAACATGCTAGTTTTAGATTTAAAATATATGATAATAGTCAAAACCTAAATATGAAATAAGTCTGTGGATAGGTAGAAAATCGTAAATCGAAATCTTACCGCAGGATGCTTGCGAAATCGATTCATCAGAGGCGCGTGGGTACGGGCCCTGTTAAGAACTATTATAGTGCAAGGCTTCATGGTGATGTTCAATCTGAGATATCTCCTCTCCTGCACGTCCACTGAAGGGTTCGAGGATGGTATTAGATGCGGCAACACAAAATGATGATTTCAAAGAGAATGAGGAGAAAAGAAAAGAGGAAAAAAAGGAAAGAGATGATCTCTCTTCCTGTTTTATCAAAAGAAAACCCTATTTATATTTCTGGATCGTGCCCTTTCACTTCTCGTTATAACGGATAGCGCCTGCTCGCGCTTTATTAACGGGACGTGACCCCGGTTCAACAGGCATCACGAGGAGTTTAAACATTTTCACAAAAGTCCCCAATATGTTATAAAACCCAAATTAAATATGTTTTGCAAAATAGTCCCCGTATTTATAAATAATAACTTCCCAAAATAACATAAAGGTTTTTTGCAAAACAAACCCCATAAATTTTGTATTTTTGCATAACATGGCTAAGGTTTTAGTTCAACTCTCTTGTTTGATTGCTTATGTATATTAGATATTAGTAGGATTTGGTTTTATAAATTGGCATGAAGATGAGGATAATTCATATAACCAACCTTTATCTAAAAGTATGGGATTAAGGCACAGGTTATTTGTTGTTGTCGTCTCTTGTTTGATTGTCATCCTTGTTCATCTTGGAATGTCTTTTCTTTTCTTTTCTTTTGGTTCATTTTTCTGACATCAGATGTGGCAGCCTGGTGCTTGCCTTGTGATGGCACACCAGAGCTTTACCCTAACTTTGCAAAGATTGTTAACCTTGTGTATAATAGTATATCTTTTTGACATTGGATTGTGGACAATGCAGTAGCCTTTGGTTGCTTTGCGATATTTATTAAAATCCTAGCTTTTATTAGATCATGGCCATAATTGGACTTTTGTTTAATTTTTCAAATTGGTGTCAATCTCATGAATTTCCTCCTTTTAACATATGGGGGATGATAACAATTTGTCACACTATTGACAGCCTAAATTTTCAGTTCATGATAACACATGGGCTAAATGAAGTTTTGATTTGCTCCAGTTCTTATTATTCTGGTGCTAATGCCCATTTATGTGCACCTGATCATTTTATGGGTCTTAAGTTTTCTTGAATCATGGTTCAAGAATTAGATGAAGTTATTTTTTGAATTGGAGCACTTGATATGTACAAAATTGATTGTTCATCTTGTAGCAATGCTGTTATTATCATGCTGCATGATACAAAATTCAAGTTATTGATTATACATTTATTTACAGTTTGATTTTATGTTAATTATACTGTTGCGAGTGTGTTTGATTGTCTAATGTGAGCTGTTACTAACTTCAGTGGCTGGCTGTAACTCTCTTCCCTCTATTTTGGTTCAAGAACATGATCAGGGTACCTCTCAGGCTGACTGTGTTGTCCTTATTAGGGCATTTTTAATGGTTTTTAACTTTTTATCAAGGGGCTCAATGAATCCTCATCAGAAATGTGACTAATTAAGAGTGGTTGGTAGCGCTTAGTGGCCACCAACCGCTCAAAAGTGGGACCCATCTCATTTTTTTCTTCCTCAAAATGATCTTTTTTTAAAAAAAAATTAACCGTTACTTAAATAAACATTGCATTGCAACTGTCATTTATTTATTTATTAATTTTTATTTTAAAATTTAAACTTCTATAAATACACCACATTCTTTTTTAATCTTCCATCACCAGTTTATTCTCTTTCTTCCACTTCTTTTTCATTTTCTTTCAATCTCCTACTCATGGATATAAATACTTCCTCATTCTTCTTCTTCCACTTCTTTTTCATTTTCTTTCAATCTTCCACTCATGGATTGAAATATTTTTTCATCCTCATAAAATCCAAATTTTGTGAACTAGTAGGGGAAGATTGAAAGAGAATGTGGGTGTATTTATAGAAGTTTAAATTTTAAATAATAAATAAATAAATAAATGATTGTTGCAATGCAACGTTCATTAGTAATGTTTCATTTTTTTTCTAAAATAGATCAGTTTGAAAAAAGAAAACGTGGGATGGGTCCCATTTTTGAGTGGTTTTGTAGGGCAATCGACGCTCACTGCCGCGAACCGCTCTTAATAAGTTTAACTTCCAATTTGAAATACATCATGCTTCTTTGATAAAGACTATCAAAAATGCCCTTATGAGGAATAGTTTGATGAATAATAGTTTAATGGGTTGATGAGGTGGCATGAGTATCAATAGCTTGGATAGTCTAACGATTAAAGATGTCCTTATAGACTCGACTGCTGGTGGTTTTGAAGCAGGTATCTCAAAAGATGGTCAGACCGGTGAGCATGCATTGCTTGCCTTCACTCTTGGTGTTAAGCAAATGATTTGCTGTTGCAATAAGGTAAATACATTGACTCAACATTTGTTTGAATATAATTCTTTATCCATTTTTCGCACTTATATTGCAATCTTTTGACTTTTCATGGCTAGTTTGGTTTTACTTTTTATGATCGATGGAAGCAGCTAGCCTTTACCCATGGCATGTTTTATTCGCTTTTATCTGCCAATGCAAAATTTGTTCAAATGATCTTATCCAGCCACACAACAAAAGTATCTTTAGTTTCTTAAGCTTTGATAATTCCTGAGCTGGTTGCTATGCTTATTAACTCAGTAAAAAGTTTTTCTTTGTTAAGATTTAGGAAGCATTTGAATTCCCATTTGTTCTTCTATCTTATGTATATAGATGGATGCAACCACACCCAAGTATTCCAAGGCCAGGTATGATGAAATTGTTAAAAAGAGGTCTCCTCATATCTGAAAGGTGCGCTACAATCCGGACAAGATTCCCTTTGTTCTCATATCTATAGATGTCAATTGGGCCCACCCTGCACCGGTGGCCGGGCCCAGCCTGGTATGGGCACTGTTTGTGCCCCTGCCGGCATGGCATGCGACCCCGGTGGGATCGGCCCAACACGAGGCACATCCCAGCACCGTTGGGCTCATGCTGTGCCGCCGGTTGGCCCGATTTTATAATATATTATATTATATATATTAAAATTTTGAATTTAATTTAAGAATCTGATTAGTAATTTAATTATCACATTTCTTCAATCACCTTGGCTTGGCTTGGAATATTGAAAATTGGAATAACTAAGAAAAGATGAGAAAAAAACATCAATACTTCATACATACATTTCTTCAATCTAAGAAAATTTGGAACATCAAAAATTTAGAAAAACAATGAACTATAACTCAAAGAAAGACCCCGCCAATCTCTTAAAAGCATGTTGCTGTTAAGAATGTTGCTTTAAGGACCTCAAGCAAGGGTTTGTTGCCTCCAACTCAAAGGAAGAACCTGCCAAGGAGGCAGCCAACTTCACCTCACAAGTTATAGGTCAGATTGGCAACGGACACGCTCCAGTCTTTAACTGCCACACCTACCACATTGCAGTCAAGTTTGCTGAGATCCTCACCAAGATAGACAGACTCTGGAAAGGAACTCGAGAAGGTGCCCAAGTTCTTGAAGAATGGAGATGCTGGTTTCGTGAAGATGATCCCCACAAAGCCTATGGTTTTGAGACCTTCTCTGAGTACCCACCCCTTGGTATTTTTGCAGTGAGGGACATGCGACAGACTGTGGCTGTTGAATTGTAATCAAGAGTATTGAGAAGAAGGATCCAGTGGTGCCAAAATCTCCAAGAGTGCTACCAAGAAGTGAAGACACTTTGTAGTCTTCTTTGAAATCCTTTTATGGTTTTATTACTCATCTTTCCATTGCTGTGATTCATGCAGCTCTTCATGTTTTTGGTTTTTTGGTCTAGAGAGTCAAATTTTGTCAATCTTAGAAGGATTTTCAGCGTTGTTGCTTTTGTTGAGTGAACAATGTTTTATTGATTGATTTGTGGGTAGTTTAGTTCAAAAATATATATTGTTATGTGTTGCTAGTGGTCTCAAGACTCTCAACTAAAAAAATATTTGATAATGCTCCAAATGTGTCTGTATCACCAAGTTTTTGTCATGTAAATATAAAGAGCAGGTGGAACACTTAGCATTGGTGCAATGCCAGACAACATTATTTGGTATTTTTACTTTGTCCCTAATTTTTATTTTCTAATTCTGATTTCTTATTTATTTCCCCCCTCTCTTGCCTGTTTGATTCACTAGATTAACATAAGTGTATAATGTACGACGAAATTAAGAAAAGGCTTTTTGTTGTAGAGCCAATCATAACAAGTGGTTTATCTTGCACGGTCACACCCCATAATTAAGCACTCAAACCCTGAATGGAATACAAACAAAACAACAACAAACATGGGCTGTAGTTAAGAGTCATATGCCAAACAAACAAACTGGTTTTTATTTCCGCTACTCCGAGTCTAGCATACATATGTATACATTCATACCGAGTCCAGCATACATATGTATACATTCATATCTCATGGAGATAAAAGTTTTCAGGCTCCACGTCCCATGTTCTGCTCCATTGGAGGCATCATAACCAGAACAGGCCGGCCATTGAACCCAGGATGAGGCAACCTGCTGCGCAGTTCTCGGCCTTCCTGGCAGAGGGCACATGGATGACAGAGGAGGTGGGTTGCAAGATCGCATACTGATTCCAATTGTTCACGTGTCACTTCATCCTCGAAATTGTGCCCGCGGCAGCATCCAAATGATCTTGAACATGCTTCACAGCTACCCTGCTCATTCAAAAATATGATGTGTAGAAATTTAGGAAATTCCATATTTTCTAGCAATTTTTAAAAATCGATGTACAATGTGCACAAATAGACTAAGAATTGGACATCATAGTAGGTACATGACCAAAGCAATCACTTGATCCATGATCTCAGTGCAGTCATGTGAATGCATGTGTTGGGTGTTCAATTGAAGATCTTTACAATTAAACCGTATCCAACAAATCCTCATTACCACACCATGAATAGAAGATTAGGTAAAAATGGTAGAAAAATAGAATTTAATGAAATTAAATAATAGTTGAAACGGACTTGTGGTGTGTTATATAACCATCGGAAACTCCAAGCCCCATCATGCTGCATAGCCTGTGAAATGCATCAAAGCTACAATAGATGGCAAGCCCCTAAAAAAACTACTCCTACACAAGCTGCTATTCTAGGCAGAGACTTCTTCAAGAGACTATTTCAAAAACTATTCGGCTCTAGTGTCCCATCATACATAATTAGTCTTACACTGTTTGTTATGAGCTTCACTCATGAATCAAAAACATATAAATTTCACTGTTCATCACATGAATCAAATTATAAAGATTCACAAGGAAAAATGTCAAGCATATGCCATGTCTTTTTGATTAATGCATGTCGTACAGAGCATGAACATGAATCCAGAAAGAAATATGCAAGACCAAGTACAACAACGAAACGAATGACGAATCGACTCCATTGAATACAAAAAAACAAGAAGACAGAGGGCATACTACAATATAAACAGCTACAAGTGCTTACTTCAAGATTGAATTTTCGGCGAATAGCAGTACGGCTAGTATAAGAGAACCATGGCGCAAGACAGTTCCACCCAAAGAAAGAATTCCCAAGCATGTACAACCCAGTATATGGCAAGCAGTTATTTGCAAAAGACCCTGGACCTCCTCTAAGTCCAAGCCTCTCCGCGTTAGTGCCATACAGAACACAAGGAGCAACACTTCCAAGAAGACCTAATCATCACCATTGTACATCAATTATAATCACAGAATAATGCATGTCACATATAGCAATTGTGAGACTAATCAAAAGGATACTTCATGATAAGGATTTGCTAGATGATGTTTGCCACAAAACCTTAGTAAATCAACACCCAAAACACATGAAACCATACAAACAAATAAATAACTAAGCCTCGAATCCTATGCTAGATGAGGTTGGCTATATAGATTCTGTCTCTATATCCAAATTTCAATATCTAATATAGGTAGGTCCTGACACTAACCTACCTCTACCTTTCTCCTCCTTCTATTATTAAATTATCATATTTTCAACCGACTCTTGAGGGTCTACTGACGCGGTGTCAAACCATCTACAAGAAACCATACAACCAAATAGCAAAATTTGATCCAAAGCATGAAGAGGTCTTATGAATCCTACATAAAAAGATATTTCACATAAACTACAAGTGATCTCCATCACCACAGTTCCATATGCAACATCATCTCTTGCATTTTTGGCATCTATAGCGCTTCTCATCACATAGTTCCATATTTCTTTAGTTCTTCATATTATTGTTTAGGCAAGAAACATATCTTGAATCTCTCACCATCCAAAATAGCCCACCTTAATCTTCAAAAGAAGATACCATTAATTTTATCATAATCATTTCATTCTAATCAAATCACTTTCAACAAAATGGTTCGCAATTCAATTTATACATTAGATTAGAGTCTGTAGAATCAAACAATCTAATATAAGAGGTCAAAATATAGAGAGGGCAAAAGGTGATTGATTCGTCTAAAAATCGCTTGCATTTTAGAACAGATCCAATTGAATTTTCCATCAATGATCTCAGGATCTAATTTAAAGAATTCAAAGTACTGACCACAGAATAGATCTAGAATCAAATAGATCTGCAAGGGAGTGTAGAAAACGTACAGACTTCAAGATCGCTACTGCAAAACTCATCGTTGCGCCCAAGGCAAGCGAAAAGGCTCGAGTCCCACTGCGCGCGGGCGGCAGGCTCGCCGACGACGCTCCCGTGCGACACTGGCATCCCATCGGCTGTCCATATCGCGGGGTTCGCTTTCGCCGGCGGAGCAGAGGCGGTGACGGGTGCCCTAGGCTGGGGGATCTTCTCCTCGGCAGCGGGAGCGAGGGTTTCGTGGAGAAGGGGGCAAGCCTCCTCTTCTTGGTTCGCCATTGGAATTTGGATCTCGGAGTGATTGACGAGAATAAAAGGCCGAGAAATTTAGAGAAATTTGATGAAAGAGATAGTCTCGCGCTGAAGGAAACGCGTGAAAACGGAACGAGAGAAGCGGGACTTCGTCAATACGAAACTACGGGGGTTTGTGGGTCATCTTCGCCCGCATGTTCTACAAGGCCCACATGTTCTCAATTTAGGCCTTTTGTTTCATTTTCTCTATTTTATTTATTTATGTTTTTAATTATAGTTTTTTTTTAATTTTATAATATGATGTGCTCTTATCCTCGAATCTAATGAAATAAAAAATAAATAAATAAGGAAGAAATTAAAAAAAAACATGAAAAACCGCAGGGTAGCCGGTATAGTGTAGTCCATGTGTCAGTCCTCAGCGAATTATCTAAAATGCTTTCAAGTGCTGCAATGATCATCTCCCGAGGGGTTAGACGTATAGCGACTAAGCACGCTCCGCGGCCATAGGGAGATATCTCGGCCTCGTAGCACCGACTAGATACATCAAAGATCCTATGATCGACTATATCTCGATTGATCGCTTTGCGCCCAAAGATTTTTACACAACCTTAGAGTAGATCATGGGGTGTGGATGTAGTGCCTCTGATGCCATGAGTCAAGACCTTTTCCACATAATGGGATTGTGATAGTGTGATCCCATTCTCACCCTTGATGAGCTTGATATTCAGGATTACATTTGCTTCTCCAAGATCCTTCATATCGAAGTTCTTGGATAAAAATGACTTAACGCCATTTATTGCATCGATGTTAGTCCCAAGCGGCAAAGATGTCATCCACATATAAACAAAGCATCACCCCTAACGGTCCCATTGAATCATGAGTATACACACTTGTCGGCCTCGTTTCACACAAAGCTCGCTGATGTCAAAGTTACGTAGAACTTCTACGCGTTGCTTTGGGGGCTTCTGCTTTCTGCATATAAGGACTTTAGTAACTGTGCATACCTTCTTCTCATGTCCCCGGAACCACAAATCCCTCAGGTTGCTCCATATAGATCTCCTCTTCCAACTCCATTAAGAAAAGCATTTTTTACATCCATCTCGATGGATAAAGCGAGACCCGTATGAAGCTGACCCGAATGCAATAAACACTTCGATTGTAGTGGTCACGCCACCGAGGAGAATAGGTATCAAAGTAGTCCCTTCGCCTTCCGAGGTGAACCCCTTAGCCACAAGTCCGGGCCTTCAACTTGTCAATAGTTCCATCAGGCCGTAACTTCTTTTTGAAGATCCACTTGCAACCCTCTGCTTCACCCGGCGGAAGATCGGTGACCTCCATAAATATGCATTGGCGATGATAGAATCCATCTCGCTTCTGGTGCCCTTCCAAAGATTACTGCAGATTCACGGTGATGCATATGCCTCTGGAAGGTTTCTAGGCATGTCATCCACTAAGTATATCACAAAAATCATCACCAAAGGATTTTGTAGTCCTCATCTCTTACTCCTTTTGAGCTCAGGCTCTGAGAAATATCCTCTAGAACAAATACATGGGGTGTGGTATTCGGCTCATTACGAGCAATTGCATTATTGTCTTTCATAGGAAAGACTGTCTCAAAAAATGAAGTATCCCGAGACTCTATCATCAATCAGCGGCAATTTCTCCAGGTCTGAACCCACTACCAAAAATCTATAGGCTACACCTATTATATGCATATCCCGGAAAAACACAATCAACGGTTTTGGGTCCTAGTTTTCTCTTTTTACATTTGTGGTATGTTGACCTTAGCCAAACATCCCCATGCAGTAAAAAGAGAGTGGGTCTTCTTCCCTTCCATCCTTCATAGGGGGTAATCTGCACTATTTTTAGTGGGGACCACCTTTCGGGCCGAAGCACCGCTTGTGAAGGGCTTTCCCACCATTCCTCAGGGTAAACCTGAACTACTTTCATGCATCAATTGACCAAGCCCGTTAAAGTTGGTTTTCCTTTTCTGCCACCCCATTTTGATTGGGGTGAGTAGGAGCCGTGCCTCATGAATTATTCCATGAGTCTCGAATTGGATGAATTCCTCGAGAGGTATACTCCCACCCGCATCGCATCTTAGCGTTTGATTTTTCTTTCTAGTTGGTTCTCAACCTCTTGTAGATTTTAAAGTAGTTTAGTGCTTCATCTTTAGTTTTTAACAAGTATGGCTAACTTATATCGTGGTGGCATCATCAATAAGAGTCATAAAATATCTCTTGCCTCCTTTTTTAACACTCCATTCATTTCACACAAATAAGAATGGATGAGTTCTAATAATTGAAGTGCTTCTCCCCTCAATACTCTTAAAGGGTTTGCGGGTTTGCTTTGCTTGCACACACTTCACCTAGAACCTTTAACCACATCGGGGATCAATTTAAGTTTCCCAAAGTCGAAAGTGATGCAATCATAATTAACATGACCTGTCGAGAATGCCAAATGATAGAATTATTATCAATAGCGCAAGAAAGAGCATAAGAGTTATTAATTTTCGAGAATAGAAAGTGCGAACAAGCCTCTCACTCATAACCTTACCAACAAAGTTTTCAAATTTAGTTCATACAACTTTATTGGACTCCAACATAAGCCTAAAACCTTTTTTGCACAAAAGTGATCGATTTATCAAGTTCCGCTTTATATCCAGCAGCACACATTCTTCGTGAGGAGAGTCTTTCTGAAGTAAGCTTCAGGTTGACTAAACCCGTCCCCTCGATCGATGCAACCGTTCCGCTCCCCATTAGGGCGGTGGAACTTCTTGTGGCTGATAAAAGAGAAAAAGAGACATTTCGAACAAATATGACATTAGCTCCCGTATCAACCCGATCGGTGGATTGACATACCAAGAAAACAACGGAGTATTTACATACCCTGAAGCACCGGCCTCGCAAATGGTCACATTAGCCTCTTTCTTAGGCTTGTCCTTCGTGGAGATGCAAGCGAGCCCAATGGCCCTTCTTGCCACACACATAACATGCTTTCTTTCTTCAAGTCGTGGGCTTTGCTTGGGCCCTTGGTTTTGACTACGGAATTTGCTCTTTGTCTTGGCTTCCTGACGATTGCCCTTATGTTTTGCCTCGACCGGGTTGGTTGGCCTTGGTGGTACTCTTGTGTCTGCGGTCGGCTATCCTTCGCCTTCTCCCTCGAACATCAAGGGAGGCAATCAAGTCCTCAATAGACATGACCACCCTCACGGTGTTTAAGAGTATGCAAAATCCCTCCACGAGGGAGGAGCTTGGCAATGATAGCTCCGAGCACGGAATCTTCCAAATGGTACACCCAAAGCGTCCAGGAAGTTGGCCGACAATGAGTTGGAGCTCATGAGCTTGCTCAGCATCTACGTAACTCCTCGGAGACCATTAGGAAATCATTGTACTTCTCAACCAAGTACAATTCTTGACAAAGATCGCATTACAACATACTTTTCTCCTCCCATAAGTCCTTTCATGATGTAATGCATGTACACATCAAATAAATCGGTCAGAAGGACGTGAGAATCCTCCCAAGTCGAAACATTCATCCAAGATCTCTCTTCATCCTTATTCAAGGGTTCTCAAGAGGGAGTAAGTGATGATCCAGAACATTAGAGATTCCCAAAGCTTAACTTTTGCCGCCACCTCTTAAAAATTCTCGCCAAGAAATCGGTTAGGCCTCATCACATCATTGTTAACGTGGGAAGTAGAAGATGCCATTACAAAGTAAATAGTTCTTCTGGATTGTTGAAAAATCAGGGATATAAATGAATAAATGGCATCATATATAGCTTCCCAATTTAAACTATTTTGCATACTCAAAATATAATAATCAATAAAACCTTGAGGCATCAAACATATAACATGATAAATAAAATCCAACAACATGCTACATTGGATAATCAAAACATTACAGGCAGTGATAATGGATAGATGTAAATGATAAAGTATGCAGTAACATTATTAAAGAAACAATCAGTATGTTCTTTTTGTAAATTTAAATCATGATAAGAAATTATATATTTAAATATCATACAAATAGGATATGTAATGATATTATAAGTTAAACCTATACAATCTGATATTCATATTCAAAACATAATGGATAATAATATATTTAAACAATGATATTCATGAGATAAGAGACAACCAATAGTATACTAATTTGTGTGATTTAAGTCATGATAATTAGTAGCACATTTAAAGATAGAGATCAATAAGATTTGTGATAAAATTATAAATTGGATCTAACAACATGCTAGTTTTTAGATTTAAAATATGATAATAGTCAAAACCTAACATGAAATGTCGTGGATAGTTAGAAAAATCCGAAATCGAAATCTTACGGATGCTTACGAGAATCAATTAATGAAGCGCTGCGGGTACGTGGCCCCGGAAGAACTATTCCACGCCTCGTCGCAAGGCTTCACGATGTTCAACGGAGATACTTCTCCTACGGTGCACGTCCACGAGAAGGGTTCGGAGGATGGCGTAGATGCGCACAACCACAAAATGTGGATTTCAAAAAGACATGAGCAGAGAAAGAAAAGAGGAAAAAGGAAAGAGATGATCTCTTCTGCTTTTATCAAAAAGAAAACCCTATTTATATTTACGAGGCTCCTTTCACTTCTCGTTATAACGGATAGCGCCTGCTCGCGCTTTATTAACGGGACGTGACCCCGGTTCAACAGGCATCACGAGGAGTTTAAACATTTTCACAAAAGTCCCCAATATGTTATAAAACCCAAATTAAATATGTTTTGCAAAATAGTCCCCGTATTTATAAATAATAACTTCCCAAAATAACATAAAGGTTTTTTGCAAAACAAACCCCATAAATTTTGTATTTTTGCATAACATGGCTAAGGTTTTAGTTCAACTCTCTTGTTTGATTGCTTATGTATATTAGATATTGAGCCAGATTTGGTTTTTGACATAGTGACATGAAGACAGAGAATTCATATAACCAACCTTATCTAGTATGGGATTAAGGCTTAGGTTGTTGTTGTTGTCGTCTCTTGTTTGATTGTCATCCTTGTTCATCTTGGAATGTCTTTTCTTTTCTTTTCTTTTGGTTCATTTTTCTGACATCAGATGTGGCAGCCTGGTGCTTGCCTTGTGATGGCACACCAGAGCTTTACCCTAACTTTGCAAAGATTGTTAACCTTGTGTATAATAGTATATCTTTTTGACATTGGATTGTGGACAATGCAGTAGCCTTTGGTTGCTTTGCGATATTTATTAAAATCCTAGCTTTTATTAGATCATGGCCATAATTGGACTTTTGTTTAATTTTTCAAATCAGTGTCAATCTCATGAATTTCCTCCTTTTAACATATGGGGGATGATAACAATTTGTTACACTATTGACAGCCTAAATTTTCAGTTCATGATAACGCATGGGCTAAATGAAGTTTTGATTTGCTCCAGTTCTTATTATTCTGGTGCTAATGCCCATTTATGTGCACCTGATCATTTTATGGGTTTTAAGTTTTCTTGAATCATGGTTCAAGAATTAGATGAAGTTATTTTTTGAATTGGAGTACTTGATCTGTACAAAATTGATTGTTCATCTTGTAGCAATGCTGTTATTATCATGCTGCATGATACAAAATTCAAGTTATTGATTATACATTTATTTACAGTTTGATTTTATGTTAATTATACTGTTGTGAGTGTGTTTGATTGTCTAATGTGAGCTGTTACTAACTTCAGTGGCTGGCTGTAACTCTCTTCCCTCTATTTTGGTTCAAGAACATGATCAGGGTACCTCTCAGGCTGACTGTGCTGTCCTTATTAGGGCATCTTTAACGGTCTTTATCAAGGGGCTCAATGAATGCTCATTAGAAATGTGACTAATTAAGAGCGGTTGGTAGCGCTCAAAAGTGGGACCCATCTCTTTTTTTTTCCCCTCAAAATGATCTTTTTTTCATAAAAAAGTTAACCGTTAAATAAACATTGCATTGCAACAGTCATTTATTTATTAATTAATTTTTATTTTAAAATTTAAACTTCTATAAATACACCACATTTTTTTTTTAATCTTGCATCACTTGTTTATTCTCTTTCTTCCACTTCTTTTTCATTTTCTTTCAATCTCCTACTCATGGATATAAATACTTCCTCATTCTTGTTCTTCCACTTCTTTTTCATTTTCTTTCAATCTTCCACTCATGGATTGAAATAGTTCTCCATCCTCACAAAATCCAAATTTTGTGAACTAGTGGTGGAAGATTGAAAGAGAATGTGCGTGTATTTATAGAAGTTTAAATTTTAAAATAATAAATAAATAAATAAATAAATGACTGTTGCAATGAACGTAATGTTTCATTTTTTTTTCTGAAATAGATCATTTTTGAGTGGTTGGTGGCCACTGACTGCTACCGCTCTTAATAAGTTTCACTTCCATTGAGCGCTCATTGAGCTCTTTGATAAAGAACATTAAAAATGCCCTTATGAGGAATAGTTTGATGAATAAGAGTTTAATGGGTTAATGAGGTGGCATGAGTATCAAACACTTGGATAGTCTAACGATTAAAGATGTCCTTATAGACTCGACTGCTGGTGGTTTTGAAGCAGGTATCTCAAAAGATGGTCAGACCGGTGAGCATGCATTGCTTGCCTTCACTCTTGATGTTAAGCAAATGATTCGCTCTTGCAATAAGGTAAATACATTGACTCAACATTTGTTTGAATATAATTCTTTATCCATTTTTTGCACTTATATTGCAATCTTTTGACTTTTCATTGCTAGTTTGATTTTTATGATCGATGGAAGCAGCTAGCCTTTACCCATGGCATGTTTTATTCGCTTTTATCTGCCAATGCAAAATTTGTTAATGATCTTATCCAGCCACACAACAAAAGTATCTTTAGTTTCTTAAGCTTTGATAATTCCTGAGCTGGTTGCTATTCTTATTAACTCAGTAAAAAGTTTTTCTTTGTTGGGATTTAGGAAGCATTTGAATTCCCATTTGTTTCTTCTATCTTATTTATATAGATGGATGCAACCACACCCAAGTATTCCAAGGCCAGGTATGATGAAATTGTTAAAGAGGTCTCCTCATATCTGAAAGGTGCGCTACAATCCGGACAAGATTCCCTTTGTTCTCATATCTATAGATGTCAATTGGGCCCGCCCTGCACAGGCGGCTGGGCCCAGCCTGGTATGGGCACTGTTTGTGCCCCTGCCAGCATGGCATGCGACCCTGGTGGGATCGGCACAACACGGGGCACGTCCCAGCACCGTTGGGCTCATGCTGTGCCGCCTGTTGGCCCGATTTTATAATATATTATATTATATATATATATATATATATATATATATATATATATATATATATATTAAAAAACAATAAAATATAATAAATTCAAACAAATATAAAACATCCCAAAAATCTGTAAAAAATTAGAAAAAGGTTAGATTTTTATCCTAATTAAATTTTGAATTTAATTTAAGAATCTGATTAGTAATTTAATTATCACATTTCTTCAATCACCTTGGCTTGGCTTGGAATATTGAAAATTGGAATAACTAGGAAAAGATGAGAAAAAAAATCAATACTTCATACATACATTTCTTCAATCTAAGAAAGTTTGGAACATGAAAAATTTAGAAAAACAATGAACTATAACTCAAAGAAAGACCCTGCCAATCTCTTAAAAGCATTTTGCTGTTAAGAATGTTGCTGTTAAGGACCTCAAGCAAGGGTTTGTTGCCTCCAACTCAAAGGAAGAACCTGCCAAGGAGGCAGCCAACTTCACCTCACAAGTTATAGGTCAGATTGGCAACGGACACGCTCCAGTCGTTAACTGCCACACCTACCACATTGCAGTCAAGTTTGCTGAGATCCTCACCAAGATAGACAGACTCTGGAAAGGAACTCGAGAAGGTGCCCAAGTTCTTGAAGAATGGAGATGCTGGTTTCGTGAAGATGATACCCACAAAGCCTATGGTTTTGAGACCTTCTCTGAGTACCCACCCCTTGGTATTTTTGCAGTGAGGGACATGCGACAGACTGTGGCTGTTGGTGTAATCAAGAGTGTTGAGAAGAAGGATCCCAGTGGTGCCAAAATCTCCAAGAGTGCTACCAAGAAGTGAAGACACTTTGTAGTCTTCTTTGAAATCCTTTTATGGTTTTATTACTCATCTTTCCATTGCTGTGATTCATGCAGCTCTTCATGTTTTTGGTTTTTTGGTCTAGAGAGTCAAATTTTGTCAATCTTAGAAGGATTTTCAGCGTTGTTGCTTTTGTTGAGTGAACAATGTTTTATTGATTGATTTGTGGGTAGTTTAGTTCAAAAATATATATTGTTATGTGTTGCTAGTGGTCTCAAGACTCTCAACTAAAAAAATATTTGATAATGCTCCAAATGTGTCTGTATCACCAAGTTTTTGTCATGTAAATATAAAGAGCAGGTGGAACACTTAGCATTGGTGCAATGCCAGACAACATTATTTGGTATTTTTACTTTGTCCCTAATTTTTATTTTCTAATTCTGATTTCTTATTTATTTCCCCCCTCTCTTGCCTGTTTGATTCACTAGATTAACATAAGTGTATAATGTACGACGAAATTAAGAAAAGGCTTTTTGTTGTAGAGCCAATCATAACAAGTGGTTTATCTTGCACGGTCACACCCCATAATTAAGCACTCAAACCCTGAATGGAATACAAACAAAACAACAACAAACATGGGCTGTAGTTAAGAGTCATATGCCAAACAAACAAACTGGTTTTTATTTCCGCTACTCCGAGTCTAGCATACATATGTATACATTCATACCGAGTCCAGCATACATATGTATACATTCATATCTCATGGAGATAAAAGTTTTCAGGCTCCACGTCCCATGTTCTGCTCCATTGGAGGCATCATAACCAGAACAGGCCGGCCATTGAACCCAGGATGAGGCAACCTGCGGCGCAGTTCTCGGCCTTCCTGGCAGAGGGCACATGGATGACAGAGGAGGTGGGTTGCAAGATCGCATACTGATTCCAATTGTTCACGTGTCACTTCATCCTCGAGTGTGCCACGGCAGCATCCAAATGATCTTGAACATGCTTCACAGCTACCCTGCTCATTCAAAAATATGATGTGTAGAAATTTAGGAAATTCCATATTTTCTAGCAATTTTTTTTTTTAAAAAAAAAATCGATGTACAATGTGCACAAATAGACTAAGAATTGGACATCATAGTAGGTACATGACCAAAGCAATCACTTGATCCATGATCTCAGTGCAGTCATGTGAATGCATGTGTTGGGTGTTCAATTGAAGATCTTTACAATTAAACCATATCCAACAAATCCTCATTACCCACCATGAATAGAAGATTAGGTAAAAATGATAGAAAAATGAATTTAATGAAATTAAATAATAGTTGAAACGGACTTGTGGTGTGTTATATAACCATCGGAAACTCCAAGCCCCATCATGCTGCGTACAGCCTGTGAAATGCATCAAAGCTACAATAGATGGCAAGCCCCTAAAAAAACTACTCCTACACAAGCTGCTATTCTAGGCAGAGACTTCTTCAAGAGACTATTTCAAAAACTATTCGGCTCTAGTGTCCCATCATACATAATTAGTCTTACACTGTTTGTTATGAGCTTCACTCATGAATCAAAAACATATAAATTTCACTGTTCATCACATGAATCAAATTATAAAGATTCACAAGGAAAAATGTCAAGCATATGCCATGTCTTTTTGATTAATGCATGTCGTACAGAGCATGAACATGAATCCAGAAAGAAATATGCAAGACCAAGTACAACAACGAAACGAATCGACTCCATTGAATACAAAAAAACAAGAAGACAGAGGGCATACTACAATATAAACAACTACAAGTGCTTACTTCAAGATTGAATTTTCGGCGAATAGCAGTACGGCTAGTATAAGAGAACCATGGCGCAAGACAGTTCCACCCAAAGAAAGAATTCCCAAGCATGTACAACCCAGTATATGGCAAGCAGTTATTTGCAAAAGACCCTGGACCTCCTCTAAGTCCAAGCCTCTCCGCGTTAGTGCCATACAGAACACAAGGAGCAACACTTCCAAGAAGACCTAATCATCACCATTGTACATCAGTTATAATCACAGAATAATGCATGTCACATATAGCAATTGTGAGACTAATCAAAAGGATACTTCATGATAAGGATTTGCTAGATGATGTTTGCCACAAAACCTTAGTAAATCAACACCCAAAACACATGAAACCATACAAACAACAACAACTAAGCCTTAATCCTATGCTAGATGAGGTTGGCTATATAGATTCTGTCTCTATATCCAGCTCAATATCTAATATAGGTAGGTCCTTAGACACTAACCTACCTCTACCTTTCTCCTTGCCTTCTATTATTAAATTATCATATTTTCGAACCGGGACTCTTGAGGGTCTACGACGCACGTGTCCAAACCATCTACAAGAAACCATACAACCAAATAGCAAAATTTGATCCCAAAGCATGAAGAGGTCTTATGAATCCTACATAAAAAGATATTTCACATAAACTACAAGTGATCTCCATCACCACAGTTCCATATGCAACATCATCTCTTGCATTTTTGGCATCTATAGCGTTTCTCATCACATAGTTCCATATTTCTTTAGTTCTTCGTATTATTGTTTAGGCAAGAAACACATCTTGAATCTCTCACCATCCAAAATAGCCCACCTTAATCTTCAAACGAAGATACCATTAATTTTATCATAATCATTTCATTCTAATCAAATCACTTTCACCAAAATGGCTCGCAATTCAATTTATACATCAGATTAGAGTCTGTAGAATCAAACAATCTAATATAAGAGATCAAAATATAGAGAGGGCAAAAGGTGATTGATTCGTCCAAAAATCGCTTGCATTTTACAACAGATCCAATTGAATTTTCCATCAATGATCTCAGGATCTAATTTAAAGAATTCAAAGTACTGACCAGAGAATAGATCTAGAATCAAATAGATCTGCAAGGGAGTGTAGAAAACGTACAGACTTCAAGATCGCTGCTGCAAAACTCATCGTTGCGCCCAAGGCAAGCGAAGAGGCTCGAGTCCCACTGCGCGCGGGCGGCAGGCTCGCCGACGACGCTCCCGTGCGACACTGGCATCCCATCGGCTGTCCATATCGCGGGGTTCGCTTTCACCGGCGGGGCAGAGGCGGCGACGGGTGCCCTAGGCTGGGGGATCTTCTCCTCGGCAGCGGGAGCGAGGGTTTCGTGGAGAAGGGGGCAAGCCTCCTCTTCTTGGTTCGCCATTGGATCTCGGAGTGATTGACGAGAATACAAGGCCGAGAAATTTAATGAAAGAGATAGTCTCGCGGTGAAGGAAACGCGTGAAAATGGAACGAGAGAAGCGGGGCTTCGTCAATACGAAACTTCGGGGGTTTGTGGGCCATCTTCGCCCGCATGTTCTACAAGGCCCACATGTTCTCAATTTAGGCCATTTGTTTCATTTTCTCTATTTTATTTATTTATGTTTTTAATTATAGTTTTTTTAAATTTTATAATATGATGTGCTCTTATCCTCGAATCTAATGAAATAAAAAATAAATAAATAAGGAAGAAATAAAAAAACACATGAAAAAAAACAAATGACATAGAAAGTCTTGTCAAAATAAATACTTAACGACAAACACCGAAGAACATCAATTAAGATTTTGTGTGCTTGTAAACAAAAAATGTCATGGCTTTAGGGTGTTGTGGGAGCCGCTGAAAAGCCTCCACCAATGGATGAAAGATGATGGATTATTGGAGCACATCACAAGGGCAAGGGTAATTGTTTTAACTTTTGAGGATATATGCAAGTGAGTTGATAGTTTGTGATTGGGCAAAAACGGGTGAAAATATATGATATTTTTTATTATTAAGTTTTGATCTCTTGGTCGTTGGAATTCTTACGGAGACCGAGATACCAATAGACTACTTGGTTGTTGGTAATTATAGTTTTTTACTTGCTACCATTGAGTGAAAAATAACTAAATCAATTGTCATCTCCTAATTTCTCAATACTACCCCATAACTCTCTCTTTTATTTTTATTTTCCTTGCCACCTCTTGAGTTAATTCTCCCAATTAAAGGTTTTTAATATTTCTTAAAAACCACCTAAAAATCCACATAAAAGACAAAAATATCATCTTTTTATGGTTAATATCTACCTCAAAAACAATTAAAAATATTCTAAAAGAGGTTAAAAGAAAATATAAGATTAACCTATATATTTTAAAAAATTTTAATGGCATGTATTAAAAAATTATTTATAAATTATTCAAAGTAAAACAAAATAATTATATTCCCAAAAATAAAATATAAAATACATCATAAACTAAAATTGAGTACCATTTTTAAGTTGCTAAACTTCACCTGAGAATATGAAGTGAATCAATTGAAAAAGATATAATACAAATTGTTTACAAGTCTTGACTTGAGAGACGATGCATTTCTTATCCTCCACTTTCCTATGCAACCAATATGTATATGTCGGTGCAACGTGGTTCACCATGAACCATAACAACTCTGTACTAGAGGTTCAATCAGGAACCTCCTTCATTTTCATTATCAATGAATGTGGTTTATCCATCTTATCAAAACAAAAGAAAAAGATATGATACATAAATAATTAAAATAGTCACTTTACATAGGGGTAGTAAGTAAAATAAAAATAATTTATTATTTTTTAGGAGTTATCAAGTAAAAAACTCTTTTACTTATATATATATGGGCAAATTTATATTAGTCCCGGGCACTATTTAACACTATTTCATACACAAAACACACACACTCAAAATACTATTACACTACACCCCTACACCTCCTCAAGGACCTATAATTAATTTGAGCACTATTCAAAAGACCTATTATCTATTACCTAATATATATATATATATATATATATATATATATATATATATAATATCATTGTGCCTTAAAATATTTTTTTTAAGTGATTTTCAACCACAAAGTATCATTGTGCCTTAAAATATTTTTTTAAGTGATTTTTAAGGCACACTGATATATATAAATAATATCATTGTGCCTTAAAATAATTTTTTTAAGTGATTTTCAACCACAAAGTATATATACAAATATGGGTAATTTGTGGTTTTTTTAAAATGAAATTATTATGGGTTTTCAAGCATCATTAAGCATCATTAGGTGTAAGCTTAAGCTGTATATTTATATATATATTTTTTTAAAGATAATTAATTCAAGGTCTTTGGTATGACAATGTTTGCTTTATCCCATGAGATCCCTGGTATGGTGTTGGGTGGAAAGTAGTAAATAATGAGAGGGTTTGATAGTTGGCAAACAGTATCAGGGACCAATAATTTATTTGTTTTTTTATTATTTAAACTTGTTGTTCATTTCATTCAGAAAATAGAAACAGAAAACAGAAAATTGTTTTTCTGATTTTTTTAAGAAATAATTATTATTTTCAAGTAATTATTAATAAAATAGTGAATTTCTCACTAATAAAAGCCATCGATCTCGCAAAGTCCTCTCTTTCTTGAGATGGAGCCCTCGCCGTCGGACCGGCTACCAGAGGCGGACTCCTTGCCGGACGGCTTCGTTGAGAGCTCCGGCGAGCCATCGCCGATGGCTACTCGTCCCGAGGAATCCGACTACAAGGTCTCGCTATTCGATGTCGGTGATGCCGTCCCTCCCGCAGTCTTGCAAGGAGCCCCATCTCCTGACGTCGTATCAGAGAGCGCGGAGAAGCTTAGAACTCTTAGCGACTTCGCGGAGCCCGCCAATGCTCTTCAAGAGGCCTCAAAAGATAGCGCTGGAAACCATTCTCGAAACCCGGGTAGAGGTTTTGCTTTTTGGTTTTGGTTATTTGCTTTAGATTCTCAAGTTTTTCATCTTGATCAGCATTCAAAATCTTGTTTTTGGTCACATTTTATGTGAATCGGAGCATGAATTTTACAGTAAATCTAGGTTGGTTCGTTTTTTTGGGTAGCGCTGGCGAATGGACTCAGTGATTTTTATATGAAAATGCATTTGTGATGTTCCTATCACTAGATTATTTTAGGTGATGGTG
This sequence comes from Dioscorea zingiberensis, assembly GCA_026586065.1. Classification (NCBI taxonomy): domain Eukaryota; kingdom Viridiplantae; phylum Streptophyta; class Magnoliopsida; order Dioscoreales; family Dioscoreaceae; genus Dioscorea; species Dioscorea zingiberensis. The sequence continues at coordinate 1,433,916 of CM048818.1, read as the reverse complement.
AATTAATTTCAGGAAAAATATTTGTAGCAAGAATCTATTTACTCTTGTTTGGGTTAGGATTTATGATAAAGAGTAGAACTTGGTAAGTCTATGTAGTTAACTGGAAACCTTTTTGTAGAGGTTTGGTATAAATTTTAGATGAAAGAATTGCTGGCTGGAGTGCGGTGCTGTTGTTTGCTTTTCCATCATGAACCACTGTGAATAAACCCTGCTTTATTCCTGACTTGCTGTTTTTAAGTGTCGAGCTAGTGAAAGGACTACTGTGATTCTTAGAAGATGATTCCTCTGCACTTGACTGTTAGAAGATAACATCCCCCTTTTTTCTTAAAAGATATAAGCGCAAGGCATATTTTTCCTTCACAATGTTGATACTTAACAGTGATATTTATAGGACTTATCTCACTTCAACAGCATTTCAAAGAGTGGAAGTCTTCAAATTTGGACCTAGGATTGCTGTTTAGTTCATACTATATTTATATATGTGTATGCATATATCTTTTTTTGTATTTTTCACCTATCTTTATTCTTTTTTAGCATGTGGCACTTATTAACAGTCTTATCTGCAAGTTTTCATGAAGATCAAATTATTAGCTCTGGGCACTGAACTTCGCCCTGAATTCTCAGCTTTATGATATTTTTCTCTCACGCCTTTTGCAGAAACAGAAGGCTTCTCAGAGTTAAATATCACCAATCCAGTGGAAGGATCCATAACTCAAAAACCTGTCAGTATAATTTATGGTTCTAAAATTTAACTTAAGTTGATCTTTATTGCATCCCACAAAATGAAGATAAACTACCATATTGGGAACTATTTGCATTTTCTTTTCTTCTGTTTTTTCAATGCAAAACTGATATTTCCTGACTAGTCAAGGTAAATGGTTTTGTGTGATTTTTAGGTCATCATTACAACAACAACAACAACAACTAAGCCTTAATCCCATACTAGATGGGGTTGGCTATATGAATTTTTAGGTCATCATTACAACAACAACAACAACTAAGCCTTAATCCCATACTAGACGGGGTCGGCTATACTGATTCTCCTGCCTTCACGTCAGCTTCCTCAAATACGAAATAAAAAATAAAATAAAATAAAATGAAATAAACTGAAATAAAATGAAATAAAAATAAAAATAAAAATAAAACTACATAAATAAATAAAAATACCTAACAAATAATTCTACGGAGATCGAGACGTTAGAAGATAACAAAGATCCCTACAAACAAAGTTCCTTAACGGCTTAAAACCTTTTAATGAATTTATTAGTAATCTTATACTAGGGCCTGCTTATATGAATTTTTTGGTTCTCCATGTCGCTCATTAAAAGCAAGATCCGGCTTTCAATATCTAATATACGTAAGTCCTTATAGACACTACCTCTCTCCAATGAATCCGGCGCCACCTCTACCCCCTCTTCTTACCTTCTACAACTAAACTATCATATTTTCACGACCTGAGCACTCGTGGTCTCCTACAGACGCGGTCCAAACCATCTTAAACGCCTCTTCAGTGATTTTTATCTTCAATCGGCTACAATGCACCTTCATTTGGATGTTTCATTTCCAATCTTGTATTTAATTACTCATCCATCTTAACATATTCTCTATTTCGGCCTACATATCATCTTATATGTTGATTAACTTTAGTCGCCTTAACACTCAGCCCTCAGATATCACTACGGCCTAACTGCCGCCCTATAAAATTTTTCCTTTATTTTGTATAAGTGATCTTTTATCACATAACACTCTCGCAAGACTTCTCCATTTCAACCATCCAAATTTTCGATTCTACGGGTTAGCATCTCTTCATCTATCATCCCATCATCCTGTAAAATCTAACCTAAATACCTAAAATCTGCTAACCTTAGGCACTACCACCCCCCATGCATTCACTTCTCCTTCATCTCTCCTACTTAGACTAAAATTACAAATGTGCATATATTCTCGTTTTTACTTCTACTTAACCTAAAACATTTACTTTCTAAAAGTTGCTTTCTCCATAATTCTAAATTTTGATTTACTCCATCTCTAGTCTCATCCACTCAGTGACAACATCATCTACAAACAACATATTAAATGGACGCCATCTTGGATACAACTAAGTTAATTCATTCATTACTGCAGGTAAACAAAGTATGTACTTTGCCGATCCCCGATGTAGACCGAATTGCATATAGAACTCCTCCTCAGATCGCCTCCTACCGTTTCTCACACTTCAGAATCAGCCCTCATACATATCCTTAATAATATTTATACATTTAATGTTTTTCCTCTCCAATACGTAATTAAAGGATCTTTCGTAGACTCTATCATATGCTTTCCGCGCCAATAAAACCATATACGTAAGATCCTTCTTCTTTCTTTTCTATGTAGATCCCCATCAAGTTTCTTAATGTGAAACTGGCTTCACAAGTGATCTATCCCAAGATAAAACCAAATTTGGTTTCTTCATTGACACCTTCGCGATATACCTCGAAGCCGACGCTTCTATTACTCCTCTCCTGTAGTTTCCATCAGATTTACCTTATTAACTTAATATCACTGTAGAATGTACAAGTAATTTGAATATCTCCCTTATTCTTATAAATAGAACCAAAAACGCTTCTTTCTCCAAAGTTGCCCAGATTTTCCCCTCTTTTTAGGATAGAGTCAAGAATTTGCTTAATCCACTCTACCCCTACTTCTCCAAAACATTTCTAAACTTCAATCTGGGATACCATCCTAGCTACAAGTTCTTTCTAGCCTTCATTTTTCCTGCTTCTCCTCGGACTTCGCAGTACCGACCGACGCCAGATAAATTTAAAAGTTCCTTTCTATCGCTGACATAAAAATCAGAAAGTTATCCTCATGACTTGTATCAATGCTTGGATCAAAGTAGCTTCTCCATCTCTCCTCGATTCTTATCTCCGCCACAAGCATATTGCTGAGACTCATCCTTAATACACTTGATTTGCTTCAAAGCCTTTTCCTTTTTATCTCTTTTTAGCTATATTCAGACGCTTTTTTTTCCTTCTCGTGTCCCTAACTTTGGTATAAATCACCAGGTGGATTTATCTCTGGGCTCCTCGCTTAACCGCTTTTAAATTTTTTGCGCTTTTTATACTTTTCAAAGACCTCTCCATCCTCACCGCAGAATTGCTATACCAATATCTTTTCTCTTTAATAAATTTTTGAACCTCTTCATTCCACCACCTACTACGATTCCTTCGCTATCGAGGTCCCAAATTCCTTTAGAGCACTCTCTAGAGCTCACTTCCTATTTTCTTAATACGATTCGATATCTCCTTCCATAAGGTGTTTGCATCATCTTTCACATTTGCGCCTCTTTCTTCCCATATTTTATCCTTAAATGCTAATTGGTTGGTTCCTTTTAACACCCACCATCTAAAGGTCATCATTCATAAAACAAAATGGAATTGTTAATTCTGGTGAGTAGTGACCAAACAAGTCTAATGTTTTAAACTTTAAATCTGAATGCATGAACTGCAAGGTTGATGTAGTGCCTTCTTTCTAACTGTATATTTGATGACCTTATTGACTCCTTTTGATTTTGTTCAAGAAGTTTGCAAATTTAAGATTCCTCTGAATATTCGATGTTTTGGGTCCTCTAATAGTATAAAGGATATGTGAAGTTGAATTAGAAAATTCATTTATTTAAATGAGTGGGGCTAACCTAATCCACCTTATCATATGCAAGCATTTACATTTTTGTCTTTTCTTTGTTAAAAGTAATTTAGTTGTTTATTATTAATGTGAGTTGTTTTTTGTCATCTTTGTGGAAATTTTAGGAAAGTTCTGAAGTGAAAAGAAAAGTAATTAAGCGCAATACAAAGTCAGAGAAAGAGTTGATAGAACTAACATTCAAGTATCAGAAGGTCATAGCAGAAAGAGATGCAAGTAAGTAGAAATTGGTTTGCGATCCAATAGCAAGGCTGAGTAATTTCAAGTGGTGATTCTTTATAACAGTAGAGTTGATTGGACATTGAGTGCCTCTCTGGCTATATTTGATTATCTTATATTTTGGGTTTCTTACATATAGTCCCTATCTTATTCATTTCTTGCGATTTCGGACCTACCTTATTGGTATTTAATAAATAATACCTTCCATTGTCCACATATGTTGCAAATGACCCCCTTTGTCATTCCCCATCATCATCAAAGGAATATTTTGAGGGTTTTTTTTTGTTAATCCATATATTATTATTATTCTAGATACCCGAGGTCCCAAACTACCATTTATTATTAGACATATTAGGGTTTTTCACCAAAGTTAAAAAGATGGACCAAAAGAGAGAAATTTAAAGAGATGATGAATTAGGGGCTTTCATAGAAGTTTAGAGTCAAAGGAAGAAAATATTAATTTACCAAGTGCTCTAGCACAAAAGAGAGAGTGATGGAATAGATATTTTGGATAGAAGTACTAGGTTTTAGTGGACAAGGAAATTATTTAAGAAACAAAGATGGGATTATTTTGGTTATTTCACACATCTCTATTAGTTAATCAAGGAGGAATTATTTGCAATAAAAGTGGATAACATGAGATGTTTTTATTAAATATGATAAGATAGGTCTAAAATCACAATAAATGAATAACAACAAGAAACCCTTTTCTTATTTATGCAGCTAGTCATCTTCATGGAAGGGATATACATTCTTTAAGAGTAGATCCTTTGTACATTTTCACCTTGTCACCGTGCCTTAGTATTTTCTTGTGTTGACTTTTTACTCTTGTCATGAAGCTGTTGCGGTTAAAGAGAAGCTTGAATCTCTTTGTCGGGAACTTCAGCGTCAGAATAAAGTCCTCATGGTACTTTCTCTAAAGTCAAGATGTTGTAGTGCTATTTTTTGCTCACACCTTTGTAAATCATTCACCTGCCATCAGCTTAATTTTTCACAATTGTGTTTGCTGAGCATTCAAGTAGTTTGGTTCCTTCAAAGCTAAGGAATATGTTTGGTTTCCTTGCTAAATAGTTTTCTTTATATAGTAAAAATGGAGGAAATGGTTGCTTTCCTACATACTAAATTTATCAGGAGTTGCTGTCTTCATTGGAAATTATTGTAAACAAGTTAAATGTGTGATTTTTTATTTTAAAATTATTTTTCCTTTTAATGCAGGTTTTTTATGGTAGATAGGAGCATGAGAGTAATTGGTCAAAAGCTTATTAAATATTGTTAAAATAAAACCTAAACATCAAATGCATAGTCCGTAAATTCCCAGGTGCAATGCTGTTTAAATTGAGTAGTTCCTCTGAATCAACAAATTCACTACATATTTTTTATTGTCATGTCTTGATGAGAAGAACTTCGTTTTGCTGATGTGATTCTTGGCAGTTTTTTTTCCCACATATTTATGATATTATTTATACATAGAAGTTTTAAGGTGCTAATTGCTTCTACTTGATGCATACCTTGCTAGAGTGAATGTCAAAGGGTTGCAGAAGAGGGTCAGAATTTAAGAGTGGAGCTATCTACAAAATTTACTGATGCAATCAAGGTATTCATTTTATTTTTATGATTAATAGAATTAATGCTTATTTTTCTTCCATTTCCTAATCAAAATATCAAATGCTACAGAGTCAACTTCATTGTGCACTTATGATGAAATTTGGCCTTGGACATGCTATTCACATGTTGAACCACTTTATGCATTTAGGTGTTTTTTTGGTTGGGGGATAAGCTGGAATAAACTGGGTAATCCCAATTTATTTTTGAATAGGCAGCCAAATGAAATAAACTGGAATAGGGATAAAACCATAATCAACTCTTTTATACAACATTATTAATTAGACTAAGATAACAATTAATTAGTATTCAAATCATTAATCATTAATTAGACTAATACAACTTGAATTGAAAAATACTTGTTTTAATTAGTATATTCAAATCCAAACTTTTAATTCCAACCACAACCAAACACACCTTAGTGCTTAAAAGCAGACTCTGTTCCATCAAATATCAAATGTTGCTCAAAATGTAATTGTTGTTGTCATCATCTTAAATGGCTGAGAAAGACACTTTACATCATGGTCTTCTGAGTAGAAAGTAAAAAGGAGAAAGAAAGTGAGGGCAATTCACTTATAATTATGGTGATGACTTGTAGAAAAATCTGATGTGTGAGAAGGGTTAGCAGAGTTGAGAATTTGATCTTTACATGTTCTACTACTTCCAGTCTTTTCTTGACAGATTTTAGCATATTTAATGCCTTCTATCTATATAACATACGAATTATTAATCATATAGTTTGCCTCTGATCTTACTCTTGCCATCCATTTACATTTTTTATTTCTAGAAATTCCAATAGTATAATAATGCTATATGTTGTATAGATTCTTGTAGGTAGGCCTTCTATATAAGATATGCTGCCTTTAGTTCTCTGATGTAAGTATGAAGATCAAGGATGGTTTTTAGGTGGCTATTAGATTTTTTTTTTTTTTTTTGTACATCAACTAATGTGATCTTGCTGTTGAAGATTAAGAAAAACTATCTTTTTCATATGTTTTGTGCCCATTGTGAGAAGGTCTCTTATTGGACATTATTTACTTGTCTGTGATAATATCATTTTTCTTTACATGTTCACTCTTTTTGGGCTTTTTACAAACTCATTTACCAATATCCTTGCATATGTTGGTCTAGGATGTGAGCAACAAGCTTGAACAACAGAAGGATGACTGCATTTCTCAATTCAAGGAGAATGAGATGTAAGCTTTTTTAAATGGAAATATAGACTTGTTGATCTATCTATTGACATTAACATGAAGAATGTCTTTTCATGTCTGGCTTCAGTATTAAGTTCTCTTTGTTGGGATTTCTAGTGAAGGTTCTATTTGCTTGTATCATGATCTTGTGTCTCAACCATACTCTTATGATTACATGACATTCTTCATGGCCACATTTTCCATTACTAATTAGCAGTGGGTGAATACTGTTCATTACGGAATAGTGAGAACTATACATCCTGACTTCTCCAGGCAATCCTTTCATCTTTTTTCTGTTTTAACCATTTAACATTTAGTATTAAGCGTTAAAGTGAATAGTATAGTGATAAGGGAGGGGGAATTTCATATATGATTTTTATATTTGATAATTTGTTACTTCAAGGTGGAATTAGAATGTTAACAAATTGTTGATTCTCATGTATTATAGATAAACACATGGGGAGCTTAGGGTTCCCTTGAGTTGCAAGCCTGCTTTCTCATTCTGGCTCCCAATCTTATTTAATTTATGCCATTATCCTCCAAATTTAAACATGCATAGTTGCTTGTGCTTCGGATTGTAAACATCATCTTGCATAAGAGTTTGGATGTGTTCTTTTTCGATGCAAATGTGTTTTTTGAGACTAGTGTTTTTTAAAGCTCAGAAACGGATAATATCCACCTATTCAATACAAAAATAGCCCCTTCTGGTCCTTAATGTCTCATACTTATTTCATTTGAAGCTTAGAGTCAAATTTCTTTGTAGGCTAAGGAGCAAGTTGAAACATCTTGCTGATCAATTTGCTATTACAGAACAACAATTTGAGCAAAAGGTTTGGTTTATCATCATGTTCAGTTAATATCATCTCCTTTTGTGGTATTTGTTTTAAGATGAATTTCCTAGTTGTCTTGGATGTATTTATTTGAAAGGGAGCCTTGGCGCAACAGTAAAGTTGTTGCCTTGTGACCTGAAGGTCATGGGTTCAAGTCGTGGAAATAGCCTCTTGCTTTAAAAAGCAAGGTAAGGCGGCGTACAATAGACCCAAGTTGTCTGACCCTTCCCCGGACCCCGCACAATGCGGGAGCTTTGTAGCACCGGGCTGCCTTTTTTTGTTTTCTTGGATGTATTTATTTGGAATCTAGACCACTTGATAATTGTCATGCTAATTTCTTCCATTTGTCTTCTTTGAATTTTACATGCAGTTAAAACAGAAAATGCTGGAACTTCAACTTGCTGATCTTAAGCTTCAACAGCAACAAGAGAGAGCATCTCATGAGCAAACTCAGATGCAATTATATGTCGAACAAGTTTCACAGTTATTGACTACTGAGAAAAGTTTGCGATCACAACTAGCAGCTGATGGGGAAAAATTTCAGCAATTCCAAGTACGTCAATCCAGTTATATATTTCTTTAAATTATAGCTTCTTCAGAGTTGTTTGTTCTTTATGTTCTTAGAATTGCTTTTCAACTTAACTGAACACAAAATGATGTGTTCTTTTTAGAGTGATATGTTTTACGAATGTATTAATACCCTTTGATAAATCAAGATTCTTGTTTTCCCTGTAAGTTTGAGTTTAAAATAACTAAATCTCCTACACATCTTGCTTGTGCTTTAGTATCATTCTTTCCCAGATATCAATTAGCACTTCTCATGTTTTTTGATTGTGACAATTGAGTATTGTTGTGAAAGCAATCATAATATGCAAACCTCGTCAGATCAATGGAACATTTAATTTTGAATTTTCCTTGGTCATTAATTCATCATCTTGTAGGAGTGTTTTGAACAAGTCACCGGTTCTACAGAAGTGAACTACTCAGGCAATTTGTATGAAAACCCCACCTTGGCATTTCTAGATGAAGAGTCAAATAATGTTAGTTATCATACTTATACCTTATGATGAATTCCATCTATAGCCTTTCTATGGAGAAGATTGTTTGCCTCTTATATCTCCTGAGCCTTTTAGTAGATTTACTAATGGAAACTTTCTGTTCAGGATGCATTGCTAAAAAGCAATGAGGTCTTTGAAACATATAAGCAGGAGATGGAAAAGGTATGCATCTATTTAATAATGGATTTATATGCTCTTTTTTCTCCTCTTTTGAGATGAATAAACTGAAGTCAAAGGAAGTTTATTTTATTTCGATAATCATCAGATGGGGAAGTTAATAAAGGATCTCAAGAATGAAAATCAATTCTTGAAGAGCAAATGCGAGAGGTCGGATGTCGCCATTGTAAAGCTTATAGAGGAGGTAAGCTGCATTATCTTAGAGTTCTTGTTGCAGACAAGCAATTTATATCTGCCAAATATTGAAGCTATGATGGCTCTTGAGTTCTGAACCATTATCTTATGAGAATCTACTTTTTCTTCCTCCGCGGACTAAGAAAAAGACACTACTCTACTGGTTTTCAACTTAGTTTGTGAATTATGCATGATTCAATATGTCATGATCACATTTTATTTCAGATAGTTTAATCCAGATAGGATATCCTTATCATTATTCTTTGTGTTAATTATCCTCGATTCTTGTTCGATAAGGTCTACATTTTAATCGCATCTAAGACCCCAATGGTACTGAACTAGGCTAATTATGCCTCTGTATCATAAATGAGCATGGCTGCAACTTTTGAAATTAATGCATCAATGGTCTTCAACCTTAAAGAATGAAATTATGGTAGGGCATTGCCTTTATAACTAGGATTTTACGAGTAGCAGGAATGAGTTGTCTTAAACCATGAATTATCACATATTGAATGGTTTTATAGAGCTTGAGTGGCCTGTATCATTAGATTATGTTTTCTTTGGGATTATTTGTGTTCTGTAAGGCAATTATGCATACCAAATATAAGACTATTCAAGTTAAATTGCAACTTGAACCATCGTATTGAAAGAAGAAGAATGCATAGGAATGCCGTCTTCATCAATACCCGCATTGGGTGAACACTGACATACCAAGGAGAATATACACAATCCATTAATATGAACAATCAAGCAGCCCAATTGATAGTTTGAACTGTCTTAATGCATGATTAGGAAAACGAAAATCTAATTTTTGCCACTATCGTAGAAAGTGCTTCTTTCTGTCAGTTTTCTGAAGGTGAGCATTTGCTTTTGGTACTAGAACACATTTACATAGAATAAAACTTTGTCACTTTGCTTTATAAGATCACCTTCGATTTATTTTACCTTTGTGTTATTTGTGTGTTTTAAAAGAAGTTTATACTGTGTTTGTGCTAATCAAGACAAGTACATGGTGAACTCTGCATTTTTGAACATACATTTGCCTGGTTATCTAATATTTTTCAGCCAAATAATGTTGCATGAGTGTTCTTTTCATGTTCAAAGCGTGAGCTCATGAAGGTGCAGCTTGAAAAAGCTAAAAACCAGAAGGACAAGCTTGAATCCTTGTGCCGAACGCTACAAGCGGAAAGGAAACAGAGTTCTTCGGTGGTCGATATGAACAATCAAAGTACTACAGAAAGCCAAGTATCTTCTGAGGATAACTCCGAGAGTTGATAGATCAAACCAGTTTTCATATCCAGAAGTTTGTCTGAGCTTTTCAGATGTAACAATTTGATGACTCATACTGAATGAAACTACTATTTCATTGTATTGTTTGGTAGAGAACATTTTTTGTTCAATATGTAGTTTATTTTATTTTATTTTATTTATTTCAAGGCGTGATAAATAGGTAGAATAAGTTTTGCAGTGAAGCAAACCCAAGTTTGAAGGCATGGTTTGCATGGTTTTCTGAACATTAGATGCTGAGTTGGTTTTATAGGAGTTATTTTATTTATTTTTAAATTTCTCTGATTAAAATTTCTTATAAAAAAATGAAACTGGTTAAATAATTCAGTAAAATAATAGAATAGATGAGCAAACAAAAAAATATTTAATAATTCAGTAAAAAATAATTATTAAATCATTTTTTGTTTGCTCATCTATTCTCTTTTATTGAAAGATTAAAAATAAAATGTGTTTTTTATTGCATGATTAATAATGAAAAACTTTTTGTTTTTTTTTTTATTTCAATAAAAATCTCTTTATTTTTCGCCAACAAGAAGACACCGTTAACCGGTCCAATATATAAACATCAGTGTCTTTCTCGGCAAGGCCCAGTGTGAATCAAGATTCAAGAACCAGAGCTCCGAGTAGACGGAAATGGCGGACGATGAGGCTTCTTCCCCACAGTCGTCCCACCGGGATCCGATCAAGACTTCAGGTACTCTCTCTCCTCTTCTTGTCAAGCTCTTTTCTTCGTCCCTCTTCTTGGAACCCTAGATCATCCAACCTAGCAGAAGAGAAAAAATAACTAGTTTATTGATCCATTTAGGGTTTTCAGTTTATGTAAGCTGTTCCTTATGGTCATAATCCATTAGAGCTTAGAGTAGATTTCTTCTCCTTCTTCTTTTTTTCTTTTATGTTGCTTGTTGATGATTTTGCTAAACAGTAGTTATTTTGATATTAGTAGGCTAGAGTAGAAGGGAATGGTGGACTACCAGGCTTCTTCCTCCTTCGAAGAGATCCCATCATGACTACCTGCACGCTCTCTCAACTTCTTGTCATTTTGTTGTTTTTTGTTTTTGTTCCTTTCTTGATTCGATTTTTATAGAAGAGCCTTTTTCTTGGAACCCTAGATACTCCAATATGTCGTAAAAGAAAAAAGAAAAACCAGGAGAGTGATCCATTTATGATTTCAGATTCATTTGAACCATCTCTTATGGCCTCAAGTATAACTTGAGTTTATCTTTCTTTTGTTAGGATTTTGGAAATTGGTTTTCATTTTGATTTTAGTGGGTTGTAGATGTTTGGTCTCAACTCCTGAGATGGACTTAGTTTGAAAAAAGTCAGCTTAGGTGCTATGGATATTGTGCACATAGATGGAAGGATGAGTAAAGAATCTTGCAAATTGGATGCTAAAGGTATTGTGTGATCCATCAAGATTTAGATCTCTTTAACATACTTGTTTAGATCTTATGGAAGCTATGGATAGCATTGCTGCTATTTGAGATAGTTTGATTCTATATTTATGATAGTTTATGCTTGTTTTATGTGGTATTATATGGAGGAAATTTGTGGAATTTTATGTTCTCAATAGATTTATTTCTTTTGAATGGGGATAATATAAGTCTCTGTTGTCAGTGCACACTAGTGCTGCACATAGGAGGAGGCAGCATGCTGTTACAATAGGCAAGGAAAGGAGAGAGGCGCTGATACGGAACAAACGCTTATGTAGAGATGGAGTTGATGATAATGAGGATTCATTAGAGGGTAGTATGATCATTGATGAAGAGAAGTCAACATTGGATACACAGGCTTCACAAATTGTGGGAGCTCTGAAATCTGTTGTTCACTTGCAGTAAGACCTCTCTCTCTCTCACGCACTCACACACACACACGGACAAAGTTATATTTTTCGTGTGGATTAAATTATTGAATTAGTTAGACACATATTTTTTACATTTTCTGCTTTATTTATAGTGGTAAAGAAGCTGCTCAGAAGAAAGGAGAGATTCTCCGTGATTTGAGGCGTTTATTGTCAAAGTCTGAGGCACCTCCGATTGAAGCAGCTATTCATGCTGGAGCTATCCCCATCCTTGTGCAGTGTCTTTCTTTTGGAACACCTGATGAGCAGGTCAAAATTTCAAAACTTTGCTGTATAAGGAAACCCTATGGAAGTATCCAAGTTGTAGGGCTAGATAGAGTCATTCATGATCTTTATTTGATGAATTTTAATACTTTCGAGACTCTTTCATCTGATTGTATGTTCCATTCTTTGCTTTATTTTTATTTTCAGAGTATTTTACTTGATTTTGAAAATCTAATCCCTTGTTCATATTTAAAATTCGTGCATAACTTTGTTTCTTTTTGGTTGGATTTGTTTTCTCACTCTTAATGCTCTTTATTATCGCAGCTGCTTGAGGCTGCTTGGTGCCTCACAAATATAGTGGCTGGGGAATTGGAAGAAACAAAGTCATTGTTGCCTGCTCTCCCTTTGCTTATTGCTCACCTGGGAGGTTGGTAAAATATCTTACAATGAATCAAACATGCTTGTGATCTATTTCTTTGGTGTCAATGTTTATTTCATAATATTCATATATATCAGGCATTATGTCTAACTTCATGAATTGCTAAGGCCCTTTCAACTACTAGATTATGCTTGTGATATATTTCATGTATCCATGAAGCTGCTGATGGCAGTGGAAGGATTTACTGAAAATTATGAGCACATGAAAGCTTGATGAGCTGTTCACTGTTTTCTAGGTTAGAATGGAACTGACTTTTGGTTCTTGTCAGGTCCTTAATGAATTAATTGTAGCCTGCACTTAATTTGGTCCATGCTATATTTGTGCAATCAAATGTTTTAAATATCAGATCAAAGCTTTAATCATAAAAAATTGGGCCCATATATTAGACTAGGAATTTAATCAAGTGGTCGTTTCGTGCAGTCTATATTTGAATTTTGACTCCAAGATTAGGACATAGGGAAGTACTAGATGTGAACATTAAAATACTTTCTAAATATACATGTTTGCCAATATAATTTTGAAATATAGTGTTTTCTTCTTTTTTTTGTCAATAACTTAATACTTAATATTAACTTGTCTAAATTGGGTAGAGAAGAGTTCTCTGCCTGTTGCTGAGCAGTGTGCATGGGCACTAGGAAATGTAGCTGGTGAAGGAGAAGAAATGAGAAGTGTTTTGTTGGCGCAAGGAGCTCTGTTACCTCTTGCACGATTGATGCTTTCTAATAAGAGCTCAACAGCAAGAACAGCTGCTTGGGCACTATCAAATATGATCAAGGTTGAAGAATGCTCTTTTTCTACAAGATATGTTTATATTGCATTTCCCTTATTGATGAAGTATTCTTTCTTGGTATGTATAACAAAAGGAGTTTACAGTGCTTATTAAATGACAGGTATCGATGACAGGTATGTTGACTGGTTTACTGGTTTACCATTTCAGAACTCTTTGTTCTACCTCCTTTGAGATGATGTTATAGTTGTCTTTTGAATTACTAAACTTATGATTATTTCTCTTTATTGAGCCATTCTAATGCAATTTTTTATCATAATAGTCTTTGGGAATTCTTATGGAAGTTATTTTGACATTATGGATGGTTATAAAGTTGATATGCTCAAGTGGTAGTTTGGATGGAGCATAGGAGGTGAAAGGGTTGTGGACTGTGGAGAGCTTCATTATTACTCCTTCAACATAAAATGAAGAGTAACCTTGGTGTAGCCATGACTACTTGAAGTTTATCAATTTCTATATGTTAGGAGGGTCTTTTATTTGTAATGTAATTCTCATTAAATTGCTGGTTGAGATTAGATGGTGGAATTATATGGTTCGCAAGTTGCAAAGGTTTGTTTTTGGGGTGGTCCTTTACAATGTACACACATTGTGTCTTGCACCATTCTCAAAAGCAATTGCTCATTTTTGGATACATTTGCTTAGTTTTCTGGTATTTTGATGCTCATTATTTGATCAGTTTGTAGTTGATATTTGTTAAGAAAATATTAGAGTTAATGGATCCGGGTTAGTGATAACGGATCCGGGTTATATGAAAGTATGTATATAAAGGGTTAGGGTTTGTAAAGTGTTAATTAAGTGAGATTAAATGAATTCCAAAGTGAGAGGCAGCCGCCACTATTGAGGGCTGCCGATGTTCATCTTCTCAATCTCCGACTTCATCTTCTACATGGTATCAGAGCCACGGTCTGGCGATCTCTAGGTGACGGCGTAGATCTGTCCGGCTGGTGGTGTGTCTGTGAGCACTTGCAGGGAGGAGGCTAGCGGTCAGACGGTGAGCCGACCGGCGCAAATCTGTCCCGAGGGGCCTCGCCCGCTGCCGCAGTGGGAGGCTGTCCGGGCGAAAGGACCATCCGCTTGCAGGAGGGAGACGCTGAGTTCCGCCCTGCGGGTGTCCGCTACAACAGGGGCCGCTGCGTCGCTTGGCGCTGGCGCTCTGGAGAAATCCGCGCGAGCGCGATCTAGAGATATCCATGTGCAGGTGTCCCCGCGATCTGGTGTCCTCGCGCACGGCCGCACAAGAGTTTTCTCCTTTCACCCACAAAGAAAAATTTGCTTCCAGGGGCGTTGGTAGGTGAAGATGGAAAGGGTGTCGTGGCTACTAGGTGTAGCATTTCGGACATGTGTTGCCTTATGGAAGTGCTTCAAAGTAATGATTCGAAGAAGAAAATTTTGGAGAAGACCATTTTTAAACCATATATGGACATGCCCAAGCGTTTAATTGGTTTGGGTTTTGTTGAAGCGTTGATTGAAAATTTTGATGAAAGCACGGAAAGTTTCAAAATTGGAAATTCTTGGATCTCATTTTGTGAAAAGGAAGTGGAAAGATGTCTTGGGTTTCCATATTTGGGTAAAACTGTTGATGTAGCTTCAAAGAGAAAGCCTCCCACATTTTTGCACAAGTATTTTCCCCATCTAAAGCTCCATGACTTGCGAAGGAAACAAGTCATTAAGATGGTGGACTTTAGCATAAAAGGGGATGAGTGGGAGGAAGATTTTCTGAAATTGTGCATATTATACATGTTCAATGTATATTTTTTTTGCCAATAATGATACGGCCATGTCCTTCTGGCCATTGAGATACATGGACTCTATGGATGATTTTTGGAGTTGTGGGTGGGGATTTGCCATATACAATTACCTTTTGCAATCGATTAAAGACATCTCCAAATCTCAAAATTATTTAAAGTTGTGCAGGAGACCTGTGTCGAGCCTACCGACAAGGAGAGCGCTAAGTGGAGGACCTGGTGCACCACTAATTCCCTGGTGGTGGCATGGATGATGAGTTCGATGTCCCCGACTATTGCTGGGATGGTGGAGGTAATTCGTAATGCGGCTGATATGTGGACAATGTTAGCCAAGATGTATTTTGGAGCAGGGAATGTGATGCTTATGATTGAGGTTCAGACAAAAATTGAGAATCTGAAGCAGGGGGAGAAGAGTGTCTTGGAGTATGCTGTTGAGTTGCAGCACCTTTGGTCTGACTTGGACCATTGTGATCCCTTGGCATTTCCAGATACTACATGCGTAGCTTTGAGCAAGAGATGGATCGAACGTAGGAGGGTAACTCATTTTTTGAAGGGTTTGAATGCAGAGTTTGAGCCGCGGAGAGTTCTGATGTGTCGTGAATCTTCTCTTCCACTATGGATGAGGGCTATTGCTGCGATGGCCCGAGGAGGAGGTTAAATTGCGGTGATGGCGGTGATACATCACCCATTACGGTTTTGCATTGGTAGTTCTTGCTCACATTCTTGATGATAGAGGTACTACAAGCTGCGGAAGAAAGAGGCATCATTTCTGATTTGCCTACGCGTAATCTGTCATGATTAAATGCGGGAGGTGGGCGGATGGGCCTATAGAGGTGCGCATGGAGGGAGGCCGTGGTGAGTGCGTCTTTGGTACTAAAGCGAACTTAGCGATTCTTGATGAGGGTCGGTTGTTGAGATGTCCGCTTCTGCGATGTTGTTGTTGAGTTGGAGGAGTTGCGGCGGTTGAAGGCGAGGGGCGAGAGCTCCAAGGACAAGGGGCGAACCCGCGCGGGATCTTGCTCACGATCGGCTGCTTTGGTAATTTTGCCAACTATGCCCGATGCAGTCACAGTGTATTCGAGCTCGAACACTTGCGTCTACAAAGAAATCGCATGTAGAATGGATTGTAGACTCGGGAGCATCTAGGCGTATTGGTGCATGTAGTGAGTTTGCATCATATTCACTATATAGGCGTACTCATGTGAGAGGCATCCCAGCTAGCGATGGGACTTCTCGACCCATTAGAGGAATTGGCTCGATCAAATGCACTTTATCAATCACACTTTCATCACATCTTGCATGTTCCTCATTCGTTAACCTTTTCCCGGTTAATTTCTATTATTGATCAATTAGCCAAGTTACATTTGGCCAAGTGAATCATCTTTTTCGGGAGAGCAGCGAACCGGGAGGAGGCTTGGGGCTCAGCGAGGCGTGATGGACTTTGGTACTTAGATCAGGGAGTGTTGATCTTTGCTCTGCTTCTGCTGTGTGTGGAGGAGTAGAGGTTGCGAGTGCTACTCCAACATTGTAAATGCAGGTCAAACTTATCTTTTGATAGCTTAAGTCGGTTCTGCAACGGAATTAATGGACAAGGTAGATAGGAGTAAACTTGTGTGTGATGCTTGTGAGTTTGGCGTGCATACACATTCTACTTATTCTAGTATTGGTCTTGAAATGTGGAACCATTTGCACTTATTCATTCGGATGTATAGGGGACCTTGTCGAGTTCTTTCGATTAGTGGATTCAAGTGGTTTGTGACTTTCATTGATTGTTATTCTCATTATGACTTGGATTTATTTGATGAAACTGAGAGTGAAGTACTTTGGTGTTTTCAGACTTACATTTGTGTGAAGACTTCGATTCAATGTAAAGGTTGGATTATGCAGCTGATAATGGAACTAAGTATGTTAATAAGGAATTTGCATCCTTTTTGTCAGCTCAGGGGATTTTGCATCAGACATCTTGCGGATACTCACACTTGAAAATGGGGTGGTAAGCAAGAATAGACATGTCTTTGCGGAGGTGGCACGCTCTATCGTGATTAAGATGAATGTGCCAAGATCCTATGGAGTGGCGGTGATGACACGCTTATCTAAATTAACGCATGCCTTGCGAGTCTTTGGGAATGAAGACACCAAATGCGAAATGTTCACAGGTGAGAGAACAAGTTTATCATCCCTCCTAAGGTGTTTGGTTGTGGCTTTATGGGAGATCATAGGCCTTTGGTGGGGAAGTTGGACTCTGGTTTTGTGAAGTGTATATTTGTTGGGTACTCTTCTAGCGGAGAAGGGTTATAAATCTTTGGAGCCGATTGGCGTCATTTATTTGTGAGTATGGATGTGACCTTGAGGAGTGAGCCTACTATGGTGGCTGAGGCGGACTTGATATCCCTCTTTGAGGATTACTCTCCTACTTAGCGGGCGGTCTTTGGTCGAGAGGGGGAGAATCGTAGAGATGTGGTTGTGGGGCTCATACCGTGTCCTGTGAATGATATGGATCAGGGGGCGTGTTAAGATGAAAATGTTGACAATATTGATAGTAACCTGTTGACAATGTTGATAGTAACCTGATACGAGGACAAGGAGAATTGAAGGTGTATAAAAGGAGGCGAGGGTGTCAGGGGAGGCATGGAAGCGGCGAGGGACAAGGAGAATTGAAGGTGTATGAAGGAAGGCGGGCGGGCTTTAGAGCGAGGAGTCCGGGGGAGATGAAGAAGCGGCCGGCCAGTACTCCAACGGCATTCCGCATGGCTCCCTACGATTGAGATTGATGGCCGGTCCAGCATGCCGCGCCAGGCTTCTCCGCCGATTCCTTCCGGGATCTTCCTGTCTCCACTCACGAGTAGGGTGGTGGTAATGTCTCTATCTCTCTTAATTTACCTATTGCCCATCGTAGAGAACCTCGAGCCAATGCTGGAAAACCTCTAGCTAGGTTTGGCTTTGAGAATGATATTGCTAACTTTGTCTCTTATTTTTTATTATCTCCTGCATACAAAACTTTCATTGCATCATTCTGATCGGTGCAATACCGAGTGGTAGCGAGTGTAGCGAGGATCCTAAGTGGTAGGGTGCTATGCATGAGGAACTCGAGCCTTGGAAGAAGAATAAGACATGAGAACTTATGCTCTCCCATTTGGGAAAAGGCGATGAGGTTGTAAGTGGGTATGCACATTTTGAAAGCAAACTCTTGAAGGGAAGATTGACAGGTACAAGGCAAGGCTAGTTGCAAAGGGGTATAGCCAAACTTATGGGATCGACTATGATGAAACCTTTGCTCCAGTAGCAAAGATGAGCACGGTGATGACTTTAATTTCATGTACAGTGAACTTTGGTTGGCCGTTACATCATATGGATGTCAAAAATGCCTTCTTGCATAGAGATCTACAAGAGGAGGTGTATATGGAGATTCCTCCTAGAATTACTACTCCACATACAGTGGGGAAGGTGTGTAGGTTGAAGAAGTCCTTATATGGGTTGAAGCAATCACCAAGGGCATTGTTTGACAAGTTCAGACGTGCAATGTGTGGTATAGGCTATACGCAGTGTAGTGGGGATCACACTGTCTTTTACAAACACTCCAAATCCCGTACATGATTCTAACATTTGCATGTGGATGACATTGTTATTACGAGGAGATGATCTTTGAGGAGATCTACCATTTAAAGCGAAGAAATTTGGGTAAAGAGTTTGAAGTTAAGGATTTGGGCCAACTAAGATATTTTCTTGGTATTGAGATTGCACGATC
The DNA here is from genome assembly GCA_026586065.1 of Dioscorea zingiberensis. Lineage (NCBI taxonomy): Eukaryota > Viridiplantae > Streptophyta > Magnoliopsida > Dioscoreales > Dioscoreaceae > Dioscorea > Dioscorea zingiberensis. Next base: position 1,414,917 of record CM048818.1, on the reverse strand, counting down.
TTCTGAAGGAATAGTGCTCTCTCAGAAGAAGTATGTTCTGGACTTACTCACTGAAACAAGAATGCTCGGGTCTTGAGTAGCTCTACTCGATTGAAGCGGAGAACCACAAGTTGTGTGCCCGAATCGGTAACTTCGGCGAACAAGAGCGCTATCAAAGACTTGTTGGTCGCCTTATCTACTTATGTCACCACGAGACTGATATTGCGTATCTTTGTGAGTGTGGTGGCGGTATATGCATGATCGAGGTTGGCATCTGGCCGTGATATCTGAGGATTACGAGATACTTGAAGGGAAGCCGAGGGGAAGGCCTTTGGTTGGGAGTCATGGACACTTTCGATGTGGAGGGATATTGCGATCTTGATTAGGCTACTGCTTGGATGATAGGAGATCCACCTCAGGTTACTGTGTCTTTGTTGGGGGTAACCTTGTGTCTTGGCGTAGTAAGAAACAAGAGGTGGTTGTCCGGTCTACAGCTGATGCCGAGTACAGGGCTATAGCAGCTAGTCTTTGTGAGATGCTTTTGATGCGGAGTTTGTTGTCAGAACTGCGATTATTTAGAGGTGATGCATTGAAGCTCTGGTGTGACAATAAATCGGCAATTAACATTGCTAACAATCCTGTACAGCATGATCGCACAAAGCATGTTGAGATTGATCGCTTCTTCATTAAGGAGAGATTGGATGACGGAATTTTGAAGTTGAATCATGTTCATTCTGACGAACAACTAGCTGATTGCTTAACTAAAGGATTAGGTCCTCAAGAGTGTGTTAAAGCATGTAACAAGATGTGGATGATTGATATTTATCGCCCATCTTGAGGGGGAATGTTAAGAAAATATTAGAGTTAACGGATCCGGGTTATATGAAAGTATGTATATAAAGGGTTAGGGTTTGTAAAGTGTTAATTAAGTGAGATTAAATGAATTCCAAAGTGAGAGGAAGCTGCCACTATTGAGGGCTGCCGGTGTTCATCTTCTCAATCTCCGGCTTCATCTTCTACAATATTTTTTGTGCTTCTGTTGGATTTCTATATTAAAGAAAATAATTTGCTTGAATCTGCTTTTTATTTTTGCTATATTTTGCACTTTCAGGGACCTGATCCTAAAGCTGCAACAGAGCTCATTAAAGTTGATGGGGTAGTAGATTCAATTGTACGTCACTTGAAGAAAGGGTTTGTATCTTCTAATTGTCCCTTTATAAACATTTTTTTTTCCTTGTCTTCCTTTTAGCTGGATAATATATCTTGTGTTCTAGGATACAGAATTTTATGCTCTTCTTTCTTTATATAGTGATTAGGTAACATGAATTTCACATTGATGCAAGGAATCAGTTCCATTTCTTTAGGAACTTCCTGAATTCAAGTCCTCATTTTATTTTTATGAATTATTGTTGTTTTCCATCACCAAGTCCTCAGCAGAAATTGTTAATGGATATTTTGATGCCCATATCAATCAAGTTGATTTGCAATACATGACTGTTCTTTTATTTTGTATGTACTTCGGTTCATGTTGGTTTCACTTGTTGGTTGCACCCTCATTCTGATGAACTTCATAAACATAGCTCTTTTTACAAGGGATATGAATGGTTCTTGTCTTTAATGGTTGAGTTATGCTCCTTGGTAAATTGTACAACATTTTGCTTCAGTGCTTAGCTTGGTCTATTAGGTGTTTGTCAAAGTTTTATACTGGTTGTCAACCTACCGCAACCCTCCTCCTTTATCCGGGCTTGGGACCGGCTATGCTTGCATACACTCACATAGGCGGAGTTAGTGTCTAAGGATTACGTAGAGAGAGGTAGTGTCTAAGGACCTACATATGTTAGATATTGAGCCTGATCTTGCTTTTGATAGAGCAACATAGAGACAAAGAATCCATATAGCCGACCCCATCTAGTACGGGATTATGGATAAGTCAGTTAATTTTTTTTTTTTTAGCTTTGTTTGGGGGATATTTTTCTGCTTTAACAAGCCAAGCTCTCATGGAATTATTTATTTATTATTTTTTATTATTTATATATTCTTTTTTATTTATATGTTTTTATGTATTTATTTATTATTATTATTTATCTATTTACTTTTTTGGAGAGCAACATGGAGACAGAGAATTCATATAGCCGACCCCATCCAGTATGTGATTAAGGCTTAGTTGTTGTTGTTGTTGTTGCTTAGCTCTGTGTAGAGATAATCAGCGCTTGCATATATGATCTAATCTGTACACTTTTCTTTGGAATTTTAGCAGTAGTTGAAATAATCCCTGACAGAATCAAAGCATGGCATCGTATTGCATTGTAAACACCATTATTTTAATGGATTCAGGCTACTGGCTCTTTTGGGTTGTTGATATGCAGTGCATAATCTACTAGTTGAAAGGGCCTTAGTAATTGGACTAGTTGGTGTATTGTGTTGGTTACATGTAGCTCTTTCTATCTTGCTATAGTTTGCTGGATCATATTTGTTGTGGGCTATACACTCGTGAAGGGCAATATTTATGTAGGCTGACATAAACAGGCCCTTGTCTTTGTGATGACCTTTGACATTAAAATAAGGCGTTTAGCTTCTGAATCATGAATTACAATATCACAAATTCCATTTTTTTCCTTGTTTATCTCTTTCTGTATTTTAATAGTAAATAAATGATTCGTTGCTGAAATCCAATTCAGGGATGATGAATTGGCAACTGAGGTAGCATGGGTAGTGGTGTATCTTTCAGCCCTTTCAGAAACAGCTGTTCGTTTGATGGTAAAAAGTAATATAGTCGAACTTCTTGTTGGAAGATTAACAGCATCAGAGAGTTTGCCATTGTTAATTCCGGTAAATGCCAATACCTTCCAAGTTATATTATCTGTTGACTTCACAGGAGCTTACTTATAGGCTTTATGTATCACAGTATTGATTGTATCCTGATTGTTCTGTGGCATGTTTTTCAAGTTAATTGCTATGGCATGTTTTTCGAGTTATTTATAGGCTTTATGTATACCTTCTGTGGCATGTTTTTCGAGTTAATTTCTAGCTAGAAACTTCCACATTTGGGCATTACAAGCTCTACTTGCTTTAGGATTTGATCTTTGTTTGCGTACTATTTTTTTCCCATTAGACCTTACACTTAATTACAATTAGATTTGCTATCATTATATAAAAATGGCGCCATGGACAAACTTAAGTTTTGGTATGAAGTAGGTTTTTGAGCCTTGAGCAGGTACGTGTGCTTTTTTCTATCTAAATGATGATCACCTTCTTCATGCAGGTTCTCCGAAGCTTGGGTAATATTGTGGCTGGTGATGCCTACATCACAGATAATTTTCTTGTTGTTGGAAGTAATGTTACTGGTTAGCCTAACATTGCTACTTGTCATGAAGAGTTATAAAATCAACCTTTTCAATATATATGTTTGTGACACAACAATACAATTTTATTTCCAGATAATGCCATAACATCATTGGTGAAGTGTATGAGCAGCGAGAATAGAGGCTTAAAGAAGGTACAACTTTCCATTCTTTCTTTTCCAACTTTTATGTGAAGGCAAATTCTACTGTCTCTCATTGGACTTTTAAACAATGGCACAGGAGGCAACATGGGTTTTGTCCAACCTAGCAGCCGGTTCAATTGAGCATAAAAGATTGATATTTACTAGTGCGGCTACTCCATTGTTAATACATCTTCTTTCATCTGCTCCCTTTGATGTAAGAAAAGAAGCAGCCTTTGCTCTAGGTAACCTTTGTGTGGCACCAATTGAGAGTGTTGGGCAGCCAAATATCATTCTGGATCACCTAGTCTCCATAGTCCATCAAGGATGCCTATCAGGGTTTATAAGCTTGGTGAAGTCTCCAGATATCGAAGGGGCAAGATTGGGCCTCCAGTTTTTGGAGCTGGTAAGATAATCACATGCTTTATCTTTTTTGCCAAAAGAAAATGCTATCTTTCTTCTCATTTTCTATGCATTTGTGAAACTCCCACATTATTATTAGCAGGGAAGATGGCCTTTCTTTGCTCAGACTTGTTGCATCTAATCTGCTTATAGGTACTGAGGGGGATGCCTGATGGTGAAGGACCAAAGCTTGTCGAGAGGGAGGATGGAATTGCTGCTATGGAAATATTCCAGTTCCACGAGAATGAATTCATGAGAAACATGGCAAATGGGTTAGTGGATAAATACTTTGGGGAGGAATACGGGTTAGATGACTAGCTCGGCACCCCCAAAGATGACTGCTCCTTTTTGTTGACCTACACCAGCAACAGTTAGATTGATAAATGATATGGCTGTGTTGGAGATTATTCTAAACATATAACATGCTCGTCCTTGTTTGATGATAATGAATGCTTTTGTGGTAAGACGGGTTCACTGCAAGAATCTTGAAGGCATCCTTGAGATGAAAGCTGGAAACAACACGATGAGGTGTGTGAACTAACCTGATATCCTTTTTTATGGTAAAGTGTGTGGCCTTGTTCCCTTTGCGGAAGTAGATGACGCCGGCCTCGACTTAAACAAACACAACAGTTCTGAGATCAAGTCGGGGGCGGCTTCATCTCTCCTGCGAAGGGAAACTGGCTCACACATGAACTTTGTTATTGATTGATCCTTTTTCTAGATCAAGGGATTGAAGTAGTAATGTGATCCACAGGTTTGCTATATATGGAACAAGGAAAGAAGTGGGCATGGTCCCAGTTATTATCCTTGCAGCCGCCCTTTGACGTAGTAGATGATGCAAGCTCCTTGCGTCAGCTTGCGATGGTAATCAAAAGTGATGCCTGATAAAAAAGTGCACATGAATTGCACAATGAGTCAGGGAGAGTGACTCTCGGCACATGGTAAAATGAATTTGTGCAGGTGCTATAGTGAGATGTTAATTATCTGATACTTGAATGGGACCCAGATCTGTTGTGCCTTCTGTGCTGGCTTCCATTTGGTAAAAGACATTGTTCATGTTATGGTAGTAGAGTGCATGTGGGATATTCACCTGGGTTTTACAGCCTTATAAGTAGCGACATGGCTTTCCATAGTGAAGGGAGAATCTGACCCTTTTAGAAGATATTTGCTTAAAATAAGAAGGTAAACTTAGGCTCTTGAATTTACTGGAGCTCTCTCTATTAGCAGAAGAATAATCTATTCCAAATTAATCAGTTATTATGATGTTCCCGTTGAAATATGATTTAACTAATAATAGTCATCACATATCACATATCAGTGGTGACATTCACAAGCACATCTAATTCTTTTTTGGTGTAATATTTAAATTATTATATCAAAATTTGAGTATCGGAGATCTCTTACTTTCAAGATTTAGAAATATAGTAAAGATCTGTTTAGTTCATAAAATTGACGTAAGGAGAATTAATATTTCTCAATTATGAAAATAAATAAACCTAGGAAACAGAGGGACTAATTTGGACATTAGACCTTATTTTGGTGCATTTGCATCAGCATGGTGAACCTTCCTTTGAAGGCAAGGCAGGCTCATATTTGGATGCACAAATTACACCCACAATTAAAAATGACCTTGCACCAGTAAATAAAATTCAGTGAATTCAAACCCAACCCGCCAGAATGTACCTGAAAAAGGATCCTCCACAAGCTAACAAAAGCATTGCAATGGCCTTGACCAGTAATTTGCAAGTCATAATTGTTGACTAACATTAAGCATAGTGTGTTAACCAAAAGAGAAAAATGGTCTCTAAACATACATTGGCAACAGGGTTATAACTGAAGATGGAACTTCAAATAACAGTCTATAACCAAAGAGAAGATAGTCTTCAACCATGCAGTGACCATAAAGCTGAAACTCAGGAATGGCTAACCTAAAGGAAAATTTCAACTGATGTAACTCTAAACTAGATGCTTGAATGCATTGTTGTACTCTCACTCTCCTGGTGCAGAAACACCTTGTTTCAGCCTCTCCTTTTTCATTTTCTTCTTGGAAATGGGCTTTTTCTTTTTTGGCGGAAGGGTCTTCTGCGCATATGCATAGAGTGCATAGTTTCCAACGATGAAAAGTAACAAAAATACTACTACAACAAGCAGTACCACCAGCCCAGGATTAATCCCTTTTGCTTCCTCTACAATCATGTTTCCCTGTTAATGTAGTCAGTAGTTTAGTCAAATATTATAAATACACAAAAATATGAAAGGATGAGAAAGTAAAAGTGTTACTGTATATATTAATCAATTTTATCATGATAAATCACACAAAGTACTGATGGCTGAAAACAAACTTATGGGGAGTGATTTATTGACAATTGAATATAAAGCACATGAAGCTTGAGATAACAAAAATTATCAAGGGGTAAATAATTTTTCCAATTTAAATCCTACATTTCCAAATTTGTCGCAATATAAACACTTCATCTAATTTACCTGTCACTTTTTGAGCAAGCCAGTTTTACAGGTGTTTACCTTGCAACTAATTTGGAAATACATGGTTCAAATTGAAAAGTAAAAAATTCAGGGATTATTGGGAAACTTAGACTTATTTTGGTTCAAAAAATAATTTACCCATAGTTAAATTCCAAAACCATTAGCTTATTCAGCACTGTTTGGCAATTGAATCAAAAACCCCAAACATACCAAAAAAAAACAATTTAACAATGAAGTGATGAAACTTGTGGAAGGTAATAAGGCAAGCAACATCAGGTAAAATGTAAATCACTGCCACCATTGACCCAAATGACTTGGAACTATGCGAAATTTCCCAGAAATAAAAAAACAAAATAAAGTAGGTAAAAGAAGTCACAAACATTTCTATCATCCAGTCAGTGAAGTGTGAATGATATAACAGGATAGATAAATTAGGCAGAAATGCAATTCTAAGAAGGAACAAAATCAACCGTCCTCAATTGGCCAGAATGTAGCATAGAATCCAAGATCAGCCATAAATAACTTTGAAATAATGGGAAAACTAACAAACCCTTGAGACAAAGAAGGGGAAAGATTTGCTGTTCTAATGTCTGCACTACATACACGACAAGATTATAGATGAACAAGCCATAAATCAAATGTAACATTGTTTGAGACAATTAAAGAAATGAATGGGGAGAAAGATAAAAGAAACTAACAAAAGATTAGATAACAGAACTGAACATGGTTGGGTCATCCTCAAATGCTAAGATAAACATGCTAAGATTGAGCATTGAATATCAAGCACCACAAAAATAACCAATTGTGATATTAGCATCATGGTAAATCATGTAAATAAAATGGAAATATCATGCACTTTTCACATCCAAGCATTGTTAATCACAGGGAAGCACCTAATGTTTCAGATAAACAGGGAGTCATACTGTTACAAATGAATCCGGGACACAACCAAGATTGACACAGAAGACGAAATGAGACAAATCATACAGATCTCCCATCAAACTTCGATGTTATATCCATAAAAGAGAAAGATCGAACTCAAATCACGGGAGAAAGGGAAGGAAAATGCGTCAATAATTCAAACTAAGGTGAAAACTTTAAGACTAAGCTTCAAAACAAGAAACCGCATAAGATCTGAAAGGGCCGAGCACAATCAACATCCAGATTGATTCATTCGTCGATAATATCGTCAAATCAAATAAAGAGAAAATAAAAAACAAAGAACAGAGATCATACTCCGCCATCGGCGAACTTGCTGGCCATATTAGAAGATCCCCTCGCTTTCTCTGCAAAAACAAGATCGATTCCACGAAATCAAAAACCCAAAAAATATTCCAGACAGGAAACCCCTAGCAAAAAATCAAGATATCTCGAAATCAAAGCCATCAATCGCGAGATCGAGAGGAAAGACGATGAATTACTCCGAGATCTTCGATTCTTTTAGCGCTTGAAGCTCTCGATTTCAGAGATCTCTCTCTCGTCTCCGGCCGGAAATTCGAGAAGCTCCTGTCCACGCGCTTTGGATCTTGATTCGGATTCTAAAATAAGTAGTCCTTTCCTGGGCCCATTAACGCTAAAGGCCCAAAGCGGTTCCTTAGGGCCCAACCCACTTCCTCATGTGATAAACATGTAGTGATGTAACTCACGAGATTATAAATAATTAAAAAAATAAAAAAAATCCTGATACTAAGTACATGTTTTCTTTCTTTTTTTATATATAATTATTTACTAAAAATAAGAACTAAATACATAATGTAACATGTGTGCGTGTACACACACTTATCCCCTAAAATCCGTTAGAAAGTAAAGAAATATTATTGAAACCTATACATTTTGGAAGTCTCATATATACACTCTTTAATAAAAAAATGAATATATATAAGCATTTTATAGAGTTACACATGGAAGTTCAAACTTCACATTAGTATGTGGTTAACAAAAATATATTACAAATAATACACATGCACAAACTTCACAAACATTATTTAGATCTATTGATATCCTGCCAAACAGTTAAAATTGAAGAAACAAGCCATTCAGAATATAAACAGTATATCTGTGTTTGGTTAATGGAAAATCCATAGATTTGTTTTGGCTTAGATTTTAACAAGACTTCATTTTCACATCAGTATAAAGATTGAATAAACCAGGTCCATCATGTTTATCCAAAAAAAAGGAAAAAAAAAATTGTTATCCATTCACCAAACACAATCTAAAAGCATTATATATTTAACATTGTGATCCATCACTTGTAATAGAGAAAGAGGGGTTGAAGCACACTAAGGAATAAACCTATCTGATAGATAGTACATGATTCAATAATTCAAGATATGGCAGTGCATTCTTTTTTTAGATAACATAAACAGATAATCAGAAGTGGGAAGCAATTATAGGCAACTCAGATATCTTTCAAGGATCATGCTCTAGTAGTAAGAAAATCCATTTGCACTAGCAAATGTCTGATTTTGCTATTATTTGCCTACTTTCTTGCAGCAACTGCTGTCTAATCATTCAACAAAATGAACACCAAAAGCAAGGACAATGGCAATGCTATACTCCCTCTATAATCATCATCAGTAACATCTAGAGTAAACACTATCATTCCTGAGAATCCAGAACTAAGGATTATAAAACAAAGGTCATAATTACTGCCAATCAAAATTTTACCATCTTGCTGATGAATCTAGTGATTCATCCTGGACAGAGAACAGAAAAAATAAATTTATTTCCAAAGAAGTTTCAGTAAACAATGAAGCAAACATTGGATCAAGAAGACTAGCATGGACCTATACCCTGATAAGTGATAACTTTTAGCAAAAAGTGGCCAGTTTAAAAGCAAACCTTCTCCCTAGGATTCGATGCGGTTTTCATGCAATGGCAACTTGAGAAGAACATAATATGAAGGGACAAGATAAGTACTGAAAGAACATCTTATTTTTTCAACAAAATACAGCGCAGGAACCAAACAGTACATACTTTTAGATTTTACTACCATATAGGCAACAAGATCAAGTCTAATCTAATAAGTTTCGTTGGGCCCTACTGAACTGCATTATGAAATAAGTCCTTTCTGTAATGGAACAAAGGGCGACTTCTCAAGGTTTCAGGTACCTTGTAATTCAGACATAAGTTCATCCCACAATACCAGAACCTTAATGCAAGTCAAAGAATCTTATTTTAAATTATATTTCAAGATGCTTCTCAAAAAAGAGTTAATACTTAAGAACCCGACAAGGCCGGTTCCCGAGCTTATCCTATAAAAAAGAATCATATCCCGGCACCAAATAGTCACAAGATACTTATTAAAGATGGTAGGTAGACCATTCTATTCAAGGAAGATGCTTTGCCAAAAAGACGAGTGTGCTTCTTATATTCTATTCCAAACTCTATCAATCACTCTAGAAAAGGATGAGACAACTACCAACACTGTGCAGTGAACCCTCATAAGGACAAAGATGCTTAACTGAATTACATGATTGTGATTAGAACTAAACCAAAGGAAATGCATTTTTGGGCAGGAACCACTCATCTTTATTAGACCTAATAGAAAATCCACCTTGTTTCCAACTAGTTAAGCAAACAAAATTAAAGGCACTCCCTCCTAGGAAGAGCTACTAGTGAAAATCTACAGTTCAACATACCAAATCCCATCATGCATCTTACACTCTTTGATATAGGAACACTTACTCAACTGATAACGAAATATCATGACGTAGGAGTTTTAACAATAAAGTTCTGAAAAAAAAATGACAGTAATGAAGAGCACATTCGTCCAGAAGTGATGTTCAGAAAAGGTTCCAGATTCATAATTTCAGACTCTATACATCTAAGGCTCTTGAAAGCCACATAAGGAATAATGAAAGAAAATTGCAAATTTCTTGTATAAACAGTGGGAGAATGCACCTCCATCACAGGGTAGGGCATGAGTCGGCACGAAGTAATCAAGGAGGAAGGGGCAGGGGATGATTACACCTTGAACAGGGAACCGAGCTAGCATGCGATGTATTTTAATTTCCTCAGTTTAAGTTATGTAATGTACCCAAGTTATCTAAATTATAAATAAATATGGTTTATCCACTTATTCAAAAAAAAAAAAAAAACAGTGGGGGAATGCTTGTAACCATTTCCGAGTTAATCAGGTTGTAAATAAGGTGTCCTTGAGTTATTTCAGCAACATAAAAAGCTACTACCACCATCAAACATCCAAAACTCTATATGCAAATCAAGCTAAAATTAATAAGATGTCAACAGATATCAACAAAATCAAGGGAGCATATACAAGAAAATTAAAATATCCATAAGATGTCTACAGATATCAACAAAATCAAGGGAACATATACAAGAAAATTAAAATATCCATAAGATGTCTACAGATGTTATATCATCATCTTATCATCACCATTAATATTCATTCAAAGCACCATCTACAGTTATAGAAGCAATTAATAATCCAATCCAAAATTAGCAACCAATCAATACTTTCAGGAAAGCAAACAAAGCAAAAGTTATTCGAACAAACAAAAACCAAATGAAATGTCTATAGATGAAACATCCAGAATAGGAGATGGAAAAAGAAACATGAACTAAAGTATCCTCTTTCTTCAAAACCCTAAAACACCAAAACGAGAGGATGAGCTGGATCTTCTACGGATCCAACACAGTGTAGTGTGTACCCTAGAACGGGGATCGGATCAGGGGGCGCCGGCGGTGCGGTAACGGTAGAGCTTGCCGAAGACGTGAAGGGCGGTGACGAAGCCGATGAAGCAGAGACTCATGACGAGCACCACGGTGGGAGACATTTTGAGGCCCGGAGCGTCGTCCGTGTAGAAACGGAGCATGTTGCTCCCGCCCCCGCCGCCGACGAAGCCACCCGATCCTCCGCCCCCACCGCCAGGCCTTCGACGCCTCATCCCCGCCGTTGCCGCCGGCGTGCCGCGAGGCCCCACCGTGCCCGGCCTCCCCGCCCCGCCAGCTGACGCGGTCGTCTGCGACTGCGAGCTCCCACGCGCCATCGTCGATATCTCGGAGAAAGAGATTGACGATTTGTTTCAATAAATGGGAAATTTCGACTGTCTTATTTTTTTTAGAATTTTTTCTATTTAGTCCCTAGGAAAATTAGAATAAATTAAATATATTTTAATAATTTTATTACAATTTAATTTAATTTTTATTTTTTATTTTATATCCAAACAAGCTCCCATTATGCTCTTTTTTTAAAAGGAAAAAAAAATCGAAATATAACAAAAGGAATAATAATGCATTTTTGATATTTTCATTTAGTATTTTTCAATAAATATGAATATACTATCATTAAATCCATCGAAGCATAGGTCCCAAGCGGATAAAGGATGAGGGTTGGTAGAGTTATTGCATAAATATAAAACTTCATACTCTTATGATATGGATTCTCTAATATATAGTATGGGATTACTTGGATAAGTTTTAAAAGGTTTTCCTTCATTAAATTTTTAAACTTTGTTTGAGGGATATCTTCCTCTTTCTAACATCCCAATCTCTCATGGAAATTATCTGTTGCTATTATTATTTATTTATGTATTTTTATTTTTCATTCTATTTTATTTTATTTTATTTATTTCATTTCTTTTTATTTTATTTTTGTTTCATATTTAAGAAATGTAATAAAAGCAGAATCCATATACCATCCCATCCAAGTGATGAACTTAACTTGGTAGGGGGCCGAAAAGTGCAAAACATATAAAAAAAATTTCATCCAACATAACAATTGTTTCCAATATGTACGACAGTATAATTTTGATTAAAACAACCATAATTTGAATTCACATATCGAAAAAAACATAAAACATTTATCTATGCACACTCGAACTAGAACTACTGCTATGATATATTTACAAATTTAAAACATATACTTTTATTGTAATTTTTATTCTATAATGATAAATTGAGAGAAAATTTGAAAAAAAAAATCGTTATTTTTCAAAAAAAATGAATGACTTTGATCAATTAAAAAATTAAAAAGAAAAACACAATGCATGTGGCGGCTCTGGGATGATGTCCGTCGGAACAATATAACATATGGAGTACCATTTGGTCAAAGTTTCAAAATCTAGCCAATTGATGATTTTGAACAGATTGGATCACTTTATTATATACTTCTTTGCAGGATCACCCGCCATAACTCATCTTCTCATCCTTCGCTCAAACACGTGATGCGCCAAACCTCGATTTCCTTTCGTTTTTCTTTCGATCTCATTTATACTCATTCGTGTTCCCTTTGCCTTTCTCGATGGAAACACAAACACCCTCTTTCCTGAGTTTCCTCCCCATGATCATCGGTAAATACATGGGCTACAAGTGCGGCTCTGCCCCTCCCTTTTTCACTGAATCGGCTTGAGAGGGGGGGGGGGGCTGGGGGCTGGGGGCTGGGGGCAAAGACCCTCTCGAGCTACCGGCCGCCGGGGCCCAGGATACTCTAGGGACTCGTCCGTGCCGTGGGGGGGCTTCAAGCCCCCCACTAGGTCCCTTGGGTCCGTCCCTGACCCCATCTAATATGAGATTAAGGCTTAGTTGTTGTTGTATGAATATACTACCATTCATTAATCTTTTAGTTTTTTTTTTTTTAAACAAAGGTGACAAGCGTCAATCCATCAAAAGTGAACAATGTGACTAATGCATGTGCCCTCACCTTGCGGTCGTGGGGTGTTGAATCCAAGATCTCTCCTAACCAACAACATTCTATGCAGGGACCCAATAGCCAATATCAATAGGATAAAAGGCCGTTGGTATTAATCTTTTAGTTTTGAATTTTTCAAAACTGATAATGTGTTACTTACTATCCACCTTAATAATTTATCAGCATCCTTAATTAATGAAAATTAATAATTTCTGAGAGACAAGACATTAGCAATAAATAGATAAATAATTGAATATATATCAATCAAAATCGTGAACGTACGTGCAACCGACGAGGTGTGAGACCCCGCAGCGCACCTCCTCGTCTCTTCTCCTTGGCATTGTTCTCTTTTTTATTTTGGTGCCTGTAATATTTTTATTTATTTGTTTGGATATAAAATAGTAGAGTATAAAAACATCACCTTTGTTATTTCAGACAAAAAAAGATTATTATAATTTTTAACATATAACTTCAAAATAGTTCACAAATGCATATATAAATACTAAAAATGCATTATGCATGTATATTGCCGAAGGAGTACTCATATAAAATTTATTGGATTAAAAAGTATATATGAAATTTTATAGGGGTATATTTACAAAAAGGTCCTTCTATCTGGGGATTAGAGCGTGATAACACTATTCATGTGAGATATATATATACGGATCGGAGTTGGGTTTTGGGATCCGAGACGATGGAAGTCCGAAACGCGGATAACGCCTCACCGGCGCCGGCGTCGCCGGCGCCGTCGTTGAAGCAACCAAAGCCTCCGCCCAACCATGTCGACTCAGCCTCCGTCTCCCAGCGGTGCGGATCGTGATTCGCCCTCTTCTCTTGTTGTTTTGGTTTCCCCTCTTTTCGATTTTTCCAACGATCTGGGTTTTTTTTGGCAGGCTCCAGAAGGAATTGATGCATCTGATGGTGAGTTTTGGGGTTTATTTTCAATGTTTTGAACTTTGATCTCTTCTTGTTTTGGATGTTTTTCTTGTGTTGCTGAACGGGATTTGGGGCATGGATCTTGGATTACGGCCCTCCGGGATTTGGCTTGGTTGGTTTTAAGCGAAGGTTTTGATCTATTGTGAGGGATTGAGATTGGTGGATGAAATTAAGCTTTGAAGCTTGTTGCACTTTGTTTACACTAAAGTGAATTGTAGAGCAGTTTGGTGGTTTCAATTGATGTCTGGAAATGGAGCATGGATTTGGAAATTGCCTGAAAATTTTGGATTATTGGATCGTATGTATGTTGAAGAAGATCATGATTTTGTAGGAAATTTGTCAGAGATCACAAGGGAGAGATGGTTTTGACCTCCATAAATCTTCAGAACTTTAAAGTTTTCAGAAAGATGGTATTGAACTTTCTGTGTCTCCTTTCATATGTTTGGCTAGTTATATTACATAATACAAAGAATGCACCTAAAGGAAATGAGGTGATTGATAAGCCCTATACTTCAAAAATAATGAAGACTGGCCTTCATCAAATAGATTACTGATTGAATGTTGCTGAGGATATTGTCTCGCAAGACATATAAAGAAGATAGCCGATAAAAACTTATTGAACAGTATTATGTGGATGTGAAGTTAAACTTTGAATTTGTTAGTCAAGCTGCAGACTTCTTCTTTGCATTGAGAAATATCATCACTTTGTGACTCTGTGTTTAATCATCATTGAAGCATTGCCATTGAACCTGCTAATTCGATGATGAGGGATGGATTTTGTGGGAAGTGCTTTATTTTGTCGCATATGTGACAAGATCTACTTGTTTCATGTTCTAGTTTTTCTTCCTTGATCCTGAATTCAGTACAGAAAAATGTTTCTATTTCTGATTCACAATACATGATTTAAATTTGGATTTTGGAAGCTACTAAATTTAGGTGAGTTGCCTCCATTTTTTATAATTAACAAAGGGATTTATCCCTTCTTTCATGGATAATGGTTATGGTCACCCTAAATTGGAAGTTACATTCAGATTGATTTTGTGTTCTCTTCCCCCATCACATCTTCCTAATGTTTTGTACATCAACCCTGCACACTTTACTAAGTATTTGTACCTCATTTCATGGTAATATCTTGCTTTCATTGCATATATTTAATTAGTTATGATGAGATGTAAAGGCCCTACAGTGGCTTAAAGACTGTTCGTGCCAAATGACTTTCGATACTTTCAATTATGCATTGTCCATATTTATAATGGGGAATTTAAATTCTTGTTCAGTTTTGAGATCTCTTGCAATTCTGTTTTATTAGATGATTTCTTTCTTTTTACTCACTGAGGTCTGTTGTTCTTACTCCTGTTCAAATCTTATCTTTCTTGTGTTTCTTAGATGAGTGGAGATCCTGGAGTGTCAGCATTTCCTGAAGCTGAAAATATCTTCTCCTGGATTGGTACTATCGAGGGAGGAAAAGGAACTTTATATGAAGGTTTATCTTATAAGCTTTCACTTCGCTTCCCATTGGACTATCCTTTTAAACCTCCCCAGGTTAAGTTTGAGACACCATGCTTCCATCCAAATGTTGATCAATATGGAAACATTTGTCTAGACATCCTTCAGGTATGTTTTGGCCTGATTAAGTTATATGGTAGGCTAAAGAATGGTACATTCTCTACTAGAATAATGCCAAATCCTTATTATGTGACAGGATATGTGGTCTTCAGCATATGATTGTAGAACGGTTCTCTTGTCCATCCAGAGCTTATTAGGTGGTGAGTTGGCTCTTACTCTGGCATCCAAATGGTTGCCTATTTGTTATTCAGGAATTTCTTGGTTGACTTCATAGTCTTTGATACAGAACCTAATATTGAGAGTCCACTCAACACTTATGCTGCAACTTTATGGAGCAATCAAGAAGGTATTTTTCCTCTTTCTACTCTACAATCTCTATGTTTTTTCTAACAATTGAACAAATCCAGACTTTTCATGCTTCTGTGTCTAACAAAATTTTTCTAGCAATCCCCGTTGTTATCATCTATGCTTGATCACTTGATCTCATGCATTCACATAGTTAGGGATGCTCATGGTTCAGTTAACCTGAAAAACCATAGTTAAAAAATCCAAACCAAAACTGAACCATTTGGTTTCGGTTAACCATATTTTTGGTATTGGTATTGTGGTTTTTGGGCATGGGCACCAGTGATTCAATCGCACTTACTCTTCAGTACATCAACTACCATTTCTGAGTTCTTTTCTGCATGGTAACTCTTTCTCCAATATCTGTTGATCCTTGAATTTCAGATTATAATTCACAGATTTTTACTTTTGTTGGCTTATGTTGAAGAAATTGTGCTCATTCTTAATGAAACTCTGGCCTGGCAGATTACAAGAAAATGGTTCACAAACATTATGTTGATGGTGGTGAAATACTTGAAAGCTGAATGGGATTATCTCATTATGCATTTTGCTGCCCAAGAAAACTATATATGCCTGGCCTGCTAGTTCATCATGTAGAGACTGAGCCACTTATCAACAATTGCTCTGTAAAGCCATGAATAACACATTTAGGATAAAGCTGGAAGAAATAATTGCATTCCTCCAGAGCTGATCCTGATAATTGTCTCAAGGGAAAAGCAAAATGATTGAAATTTGTAAAATTCTTATTGCATGCCTAAAGGTCTTTTCACTTCTTGACATAGTTATTTGTTCTATAACTTGTCAGATGGTTCCTGTCATTGTATACTAGTTGCGAATTGTGTGACACAGACATTTCCGAAACAAGCATGTGCATGTATATTGTGCTATTTTCTCATCTGTAAATTCTATTGTCGTCGTCATGAAATGTTATGTTCACTGTAATTCGATTGAACTGCATTAGAAAGAAAACCACTTTATGGATGAGATTCAGCATTTCATGCTCAACGCCGAGAATCCAGGTATGAATAATCTAATACAGCATATGTTCACACATGCCGATTTACACAAGTGCTGTTATCAAGCTTCATTTGACATGCAATAAATGGAAGAACCGAAATTCACCCTTCCAGACATTTCATAACGAAAAATAACTATACAAACTAGAAGTAAGCCTACTACATAAATTTGCAAATGTAAATGAACAATGAAGTGAAAATAAAAAAAGGAAACATAAAACAAAATACACCCTAATTCTTGACAAACCTTCTGTACAAAGACCACCACTAAAATAACCATTTTCATATACAAAAACCCATGCTGCCACCTTCTTCAACATAAGGACTAGATGCTCAACCCATCAAGTGGAACCACAAAGACTATTAATATCATGTGAAAAGAGGAATACCTGATTCATCAAAGGAAGAAGGCTGCAAGGCACTGATCCTGATATTATACTTCTTTCCAAACCCTTTTGAAGAACCAGAGTCTGAAGTGCTACCAGAAGCCATATCATAAGCAGTACCAATGCATGTCCTGCACTTCCCACATAGCAGCTTAGTCCTCCGCCGGAGAATCCCCCATGAGTTCTTCGCTCTGAAGTAGGGCAAACACCTCAACTCATCCATGCGCGAGAACCTACTGTCATCTATGGAGTAGAAGGTTAAAACTCCTCTACTAATTGTCTTTCCATACTTCGAACCAATGTTGGTGGTGTTTCTGTGTGAAGAGCAAAGGTTCAGTGCATACCCACAATGCCCACAACTGCAAGAATTCATTCACAAGAATGTTCATTTTTTTCAAGCAACCCATGCAAGCCCTCCTTTGAAACAAAATAACTTCTCAACAATTCTTTATTTCTACATAAATCCATTTGGTTTTTCAGCAATATGAATATATGGTAGGAATTTATCAACTAAACACATGAAAATTCAAGTAAAAATCTATTTCAATGGCTGTCAATGATTTAAGAAACTTATTATATATATAAACCTAGTTTTGTACAAATAACATTACTCATTGATAAGTTGCAAGCTGAGAGCATGCTGATGAATTTAAGTAACAACCAACTCCAATTCATGCAAGCTAACATATGAAATAAAAATAAATAAATAAAAGAAATGAAAGGAAAAGGCAACTCCACAATACTGAAAGGGTTAGGATATCTAGAATTCATACGCAGGAATCCAAACAAGGACTTTCGATGAAATGTTAGAAACTAGAGATTCATCATAAATGCAAGCAAATTTCTAGAATCACACTAAGTTGAATCTCAAATTATAACATGGCATGATAGCAACCATTTTGAAATTGGAAAAACTTAGGGTTTATGACTTCTTTTCTCCAAAAACTTATTCGAAAAACGCTAAAAAAAGAGGTTTAAAGAAAAGGGAGAAAACCTTAAAAATCATATCATTCTTAAACCCAATTACTTCTCAAGAATCCGTAAGAAAACCATAGAAAACAATCTCAAAACCAAAAGAAAACGCAGGACGATCGAGAAAAAAGAAACCTATAAGTGACGTTTCCATGAGAAGCGAACCGATCGAGTGAAGCCGGAGATGCCGCGATGTTTTCTTGAGGAATCATCGGGATTTTGGAAGGAAAGAGAGCAAAGATGACATCAAAGTGGAACTCAATTCGGTATTTATAGGAAGTGGGTGGAAATGCGAGAGAAGTGCGCCGCGGAGTAACCGGAGTTATCGTGTATCCACCGACCTATCCAAGTTGTTCACGCCTTCTTGCTCTTTTAATATTCACGGCTTAACGTGGTACGGCGGAATAATATATGAATATTTATGTTTTTTTTATTTAGTTAATTCTGTGAATTTTATAAATTCAGTAGGTTTCTTTATCATTTTTTAAAATTTCCTTTTTTAATATATAATAATAATAATTTCAGAAAATTATTTTGAATTAAGATAAGACTGACTCAGGATAAAATGATAAAATGGATGAAAAATAAACTTATCCCTATCATAACAAAAAATCACTGTTTAAAACTCCCTCTAATTTACCCAGAAAAAGAACAGAATGAGAACACTTAAAAATCAAAATAAGTTACCAACGACCCAAGGGTCTATTGGTATCTGGGTCGCTTGCTAAGAGATGAGATTCTCTTGTGGACAAGCCCAAGATCGAATTCCCATTCTTGCAAGCTGAGAGTTCGGATGTGACTATGTTCTCTCGGGGACAAGTCTACGGGATTGAGCGGCCACCCTTACACGTCCTTTGAACAGGGTGGGTTTATCACCTTATTAAAAACAAAAAATCAAAATAAGGAATTTCTGTAAACTTAGTTTAATCAATCTAAATTTTAATTATCAAACCAACAAAAACTGAAGTATGGTTTTCATACATCAGAAAATACAAGTACAATGCCTTGAGTTTAGTAATTCTGGTAAGATTTGAAAAAACATGAACTCAAAGGATGCATATAGACTGAGAGAAAACAGAGGAAAAGTTGGGAAACTATTTTCTTTACTTTCAAGGGAAATATGAGTGCTATTTGCCTATTCCTCCACCATGAAGACCACTCCATCTTTGCTGAAGTGGTGTGTTGTGTGATCCACCACCTGCACAAATATGTGGAATTGAAATAACAGAGAATGCTAGTCAAATTTGATAAAATAGTTTAGTTACAAAGAACCACTGAGTTTGCATTTATCTACATATGATTTGAAAAGCGTTTACATTCAACACCTTTTTCTAATTTTGATATTGTTATTTGTCAGCTGAATATTCCATCCATATTCATCCTTAAATGTTTAGAGTGACTTCTGACCTTTGTTTTCTTCTTCCAGATTTATACCCAATTTCAAGTTTTTATTGGATACTAGAGTCTAAATACTCAAGTGATCAAAATGATTGTTATCCTTCGTCAAATAGCATTTATATAGTTAGTGAATTGAAATTTGAAATACTCAAAAGAGCAACACTTAACATCTCAATCATGATTAGACTAAAGAATATTGTGGGTGTTGGAAGGGGATAATTTCCAAAAAATATCAAGTAAGGTTGTAGGTAAATAACAAACTTCATGGTATGTGCAATTAGGCTATTTAATCAAGGACTACTTTTAACAAGTCCAGTGTGATATGAACAAAGCATCACCCTAGTTTATTTGATGTAAGAAAACTGTACCAAAGTATTGTTCTAGTATTGGGTTATCCGCTTAAATCACAGGCTGACAGCCATAGTTTCCGAGTTTATGGTCAACAATTTATAGGTGCCAAACAGTCAATATCTACAAGGATAAAGGATGTGTTCATTTTTGCTGTCCACTGAAGTATCAAGTGCCCTCAGTACTTCAAGACAAGCACGTAAAGTTCATTTTAAATAAATCTTTGTACTGAAAATATAGAAGGCATTCTCCTAATTTTACTACAAGTTATGTTGCATTAGGTTGAAGGAGTAGCAAATATTAATCAATAGAATAGAGTTTTGCCATCTAACAAGAATAGGAACTGAATGTAAAGAGTAAGAGCACTTCTTGAGACTAGAACATTAGTGATGTGCTGCAGCAAAATGAAGAAAACCAAAATAGGTCATGCATCAAAATTAACGAGCATCACAATATGAAAAGGATACTAAAATAGAAAATGGAAGGAATAAGATGAAAAGATGAATATAATCGAAGAAAGAGAGCAAGACGCTTACATTAGTGTTGCTCAGCTCTAGATTGTAAAAATCCATTGCCTTTGACTTGAACAAAGGACCAGCATGCCATGTCCCAACATTCAACTTGAGAAATTTAGGACCAACTATTCGAAAAACATGCACAGCATCGGGATGAGGAGGCATGTAATAATGCCCACATGATGAGAGAACTGGACTCCTGCCATTATCATTCTTAATTTCATTCTCATCCAAAATAGTAGCCTTAGAGATCCCAAGATACCATTCTTCACCACCAACAGAACCCAAGCATTGGGTCACACTAGCATGATGAGTGATCATAGAAAATTTGAGCTCCCGATCTTTCAAATTCATGATATAAAACCTATGGAAGAGAATAGGATTCCAACTCAGCAACTTAAGTTCTAACTTCTAAGGAATAAGAGGATGAACAAAGTAAAGTTAAATCTATTGAAATACTACAAACAAAGTAGAATGGATTAAGGTTCAAATGATGGATACGAAAACATAATAACTTGTATGATGTTCTATATCTTCATAAATCTAGCAACTTTTGTTTGAGTTAACATTTTCGTCATCCTTGATGAAATCAAGTACACTGAGTAGAAATCTAATTCCAAAGAAGCTGGAATTGCAAAGCATTTCTAATTCCATTCACATGTAAGAGTGAGGAGAAGCTTAGCTCAAATTCTATTGTGGATGTAGTTAGTTGATTCCTGAATCATAGAAATCTACACAACCTCATGAATTCACATAAATCTTCAGAAAATTAAGAAAACAAAGAAATTTAGGGCTGGAGAAATGGACCTTGGCGTACCACGGTGAAGCTCCAACTGAGCATCATCGGGGCCAAACTCTTTGCCATCAAAGGACGAAGAGACCACCTGTCCGAACTCCGCGAAGCTCGTCGGCGTGGCGTCGATGGGCTTAAGCTTAACAATCCTCGGCTTCGATTCAACAGTCAGAGAAGAATCCATCTGAATCAACGCAAAAGCAAGCAAAAAAGCTAAATCAAAGAACAAATTCTACAAAAATTTCGATCAAATCTCTTACCTTCGTTCTTAGCGATGAAGAAACGAAGCGGGGGAATCTCAGAGGAGAGCTCAGTGCGAGCATCGATGACGGAGAGAGAACCACAGTATCACATTCGAATTCGGTGATGAGATTGTATATAATGTTTGGTGTTTTTATATTTAACTCTAAGAAAGTTTTCATATTTATATAGATATTTTTTGGGGGTTTATATGCAAAAAATCCAACAAAAGTAAAGAAATCATCCTTTTTCTTTCACTTCAATCCAAACACAGACAAGTAGATATAAAATTTGAGAGTTTATACAAATAATTAGAGAAAAAAGGAAAAGAAAAGAACTCATGATGCATTTACAGCATTGATGCACAAATATTTACAGATTAGAACATGACAAAACTAGTAAACAAACAGTCAAAAATCCGGGAAAGAAACAAACTCAGCGAAAACTGGATGCTTCACCATGAACACCACATTGCAGCAAGTTGCAAATTCAATGATATGAGAAGGAAAGCCATGGATGTTGTAGTGCTTGTTTTGCTGTCGGTCTTCTCTTTGGGTTTATCTGAAGCACGTGTTCGAGGAAATCGAGAAACAACATGTCTGATACTTGCAGTTCTCGAGCCAAAGTTGATTTTTCTGGTATCAAATATTCAATCTGGTCGGTTTCCTGAAACATGTGAAATTTAATATTGTCAATATGAAGTTTAGTTTGTGTATAAAGTGCAGAAAAAAAGTTCTTTAAGAACTAACAAGCACATTTAATCTCTATTTTAAGTATAAAACAACCGTAATTTGTCACGATTGCAATGTATAAAACAGTTTGCGACAATAAAGTATATAAGCTGATTATATACAAATTAGGCTAGTAGATATACATAGGAGGAGTAACCTGAATTTTCAACAGTATACTATATGAAGTTGAACGAGAAAAGTATAATATCAACCTCATTTCTGTAGTAGAGATCATAATCATCTGTGAAGTATCTGTCTGTGTCCAGTCCCATCGTAAGCATCTCCATGTCAATGGGGCCAAGTATCCCAATCATGCGGGCAAGCATCATCACCACTGAATCATTTGTGAAAAGAACCTAGAGGTACAAGAGTTTGTGAATCACATTATCCATTGTACTTGACTTCTAGCAAGACAAGATATAAAATTGCTGAATGCCATGCAATAGAATGATGTCGTTATCTCCTTATACATCCGTCACAAGTATTTAGAAGCACCTAACAAGAGTAATTTTGGATATAGAAAAAGAAAACTTACATCACCGGAATAGAGTTCAGCCAGGATACAGCCCAGAGACCAAAGATCAATTCTTTGATCATAAGAAGAATGACCAAGAATGATTTCGGGAGCCCGATAAGAACGTGACTGTACATATAAGCACAAGTTGTCTGTCAAAAAGCAACTGCTTCCCAGATCAATGACCTTAATCTCACATTTGCTATAACTCTTTATAAGGATATTCTCAGGTTTCAAGTCACAATGGATTATTCTCAATTGATGCAAATATTCCAGGGCCTCCAAACACTGGCGCGCTATAGCCTGAAAGGAAGAGGGGAAAAAAGCATGTCTAACCACCACATGAAGTGCGAACCATGTTTGTGGTGAATTCATGTTATAGGTTCTTCCTTTTCGCTACATAGATTTTTTACTCACAAGAATAAAACGTTGCGTTTATATTTCTTAAATGTCAGATATAATTTCACATCATTTTCATAAGTAATACAACCATTGGGAGAGGAAATTTTCAAAAGTTGCATTCCTGGGGTTTAAACAGAAAATTGCATAAAGTTGAGGATGTTACTTCTTCTGTTGCCATTTATGTTGATTAGTCTATTAAGGTACAGTTTTTACAAGATTAAAATATTGAATAAGTCATGGAAAACAGTTCATTACAAAGCAGGAAGAATACCTGTATCCTCGGTAATGTGAAATACACCTCCCCACCAGAATCCAGGTTATATTTCTGAAATTCATACAGGTTTGCTCGTAGCAATTCACAGACAATGAAGAGATGTTCCTGGAACATGGAAGCATGATCAAGTTTGGAAATGACAACAAAGACTGAAGTTAGCACCGTTGTTCAGAAGTGCATTGGAATATGACAGACCATTATCACTACACAGATAGCTCACTTGGCTGCAATTAAATTGCTGCCAAAGATAATGCCCCTTTCTGAATGTAGTATGGCAGAGCTATAATAAGAAGAGGGGTGAGTAAGCTGTTTTGCTGAGACAGGTGACCCTATCTTGTTGTATCATACTACAGTTTTCAAAGCTGTTCTCTTGGTTTGCATATTAAAACTCATCTTCTGAGTTTAGTAAGAAAAAGATATTGAACTGATTCTCTTTTATGATATTTTCATCATATTATACAACATACACTTCTTTGGTGATACCAGGCCAATACGGGTATTGCCTACTTATTATTTTCATTAATGTTTTACCTAATAAGAAACCTTTTCGTGTGTGTGTGTGTGTGTGTGTGTGTGTGTGTGTTGTAATTACTGACTTCAATAGCCATGGTATACTCCTCTTTGCACCTTGAGGAAAGTAGTTAATGCCCTCTTCTATATATGGCCAATCCCTACTTATTCTTCTTATCAATGTGTCACCTATAATAAGCTACCACATCTCATTCACAAACAAGCTAATAGCACCTTGGTACTTCTCATGGTCAAACTGCCCATTAATTCCATCACCTTCAGATACACCCTCTTAGTCCAATAAATTTGCATTTAAAAACATCTGGATGCCGGAATTCAAACCACAAAGTTGTTCACATCAACTGCGAGTTCCCAAGTGTAGCATTCTTCATAAAGCAATTTTGGACAATATTTAGTGGAGAAAATTCAGTTTCTATTGTTTCAAGAGATAAATAGATGTATCAAAATGAAGATTTTAGAAATTAAAGCAAACTATGTCTAATAAAAGATCAGAAAGAATAGAACCAGTACCTGGTGATAGAAGTAGTCATACAAACGCAATAAGTGACGCTTATCTCCAGGATCATTCTTATTCACATATTTGAGGAGCTTGATCTCATCCAAACTCTGGTCAAAGAAATCCTTATCATTTTTTATTATCTTAAGGCACACATCTACACCCATCTGAAGGTCATGTGCCTGAACAACCTTGCTGAATGCAGCTGAACCAAGATACTCAGTAACATAATATCTCCCTCCTATAACAGAATTTAGCACAATTGGCATATCTTTACTTTCCTCGAAACCAGTCCTGTCGTCAGTTACCCAAAATGTGAGTACCAGAACATAAGGTGCATTGACTATATCACATGACAATTTGAACAGGGAAGTTCAGAGTAACCTGTTTTTGCGATGCACAATTCTCAAGTTAAAGATTTCATATTCGTCCTCGAGAGAGTTATAGGCCGAAAGCTCGTCAACTGCACCATGATCCTTGTCACCAACCACAACAGTTTCAGGATCCTTGAATTCTCCATTCATTGTTCCATAGCCAATCATATCAAAGGCATTATCTCCAACAGGTTGGTGAGGTTTCCCATTTACATTTCGTAAATCGACACCTTCGCTTTGCAACTCATCATGATCCATTCTAGTAAGACATCCTCCTACAACATAATTTGAGCTTATAATATCCTTCCTGTAAGATGTAGGGTCATTACCTGCAGTTGCAAGAAACAAAACTCAACAAGGATGGATACAGGACAATCATCCATTGGACTGCTGTAGCATATTATGGAATGCACAGCAGAAATAAAATTGAAAGAAAATTTTGGTAAGTATCTTTAGCTAAACCTATATGTTAACATCCGAAAACTATTTCAGATAAGCCATGAACCACAATCCCAAGGAAGGACTCAATACTAGACCAGACTGATACAATTCAATCTACATACAAATATTTAACAAAGAATAACAAAATCAATCAAAATAGAAATCCTGAATAAAGATTTATATTATTAAAAGTAATATTGGAGCCGAATGCATGAAAAGTTTCTGCAAGCGCAATATCAAACATTAAAGAAATTAATAAATATACAATTTAAATGAGAATAAATCAAAAACTGGATGGATAAAAAAAACACTCACTTGTAAAAGCATCAACAGTAAAGGAGGAGCAACTCCAATTGCCACTAACCTGGTTCTAAGCTTTTCTTCTCACCTAGTTTCAGATCATGAACTGAATCCTCAACCAGATGAACAGCTTCAGGGGGACCATCTACTCGCTTTAACTGATACTCAGTAACCCCACATTCCTCTAATCTTTCAGTCTGGTCATCCATTATCAGGTAGCGCTCATACACAGTTGAATCTGGGTTTCTCATTCTCTTAGCATCATGTTGTTTCTTTAGTCCACTACAGCAATCACAAATTGGGAACGGACAGCTATAAACTTCAGTGCAACCCTCACATTTCACATCCACATCATGATCATTCTTATCACACACAGAAACATCATTTTCCCTCCTGAACTGTTCCTCAGCCTCAATAGCCATCACAAACTTATCTTCACCATTCCAGGCAGCAGAGCTCATGGTCAAGAAATGTGAATCACTGAGGTGATACTCAAACTGATCATCATACCAGTGAGTATCACTAAAGGGGTTCACACCATGATAATCACGAGCAGTTTGAAACTCCGAGAGCCTACCCGATGAATCCTCAGATCCAGCCCGAGCTGGAGACCAGAGTGCACAAGGATTCAAAAACTCTGGAAAAAGTAAGGTAACCATCAAATGTGTTAACAAGTTGTCATTTCTACACCTACCAAGCAACCCAAATTGATGAGTATTGAAATGTAAGAAACTTTTTAGTGATCCTCTGGACTAGAAATTAAGCAAAAAAGACAGAAGATGTTCCAGATTTGCTTTGATAAATCCTAACAAGTTGTGATTTTGATATTTACCCAATAGCCAGAGTTGATCAAAAACTAAATTTTGAGGCAATTTAATTCTATTTACTCTTCAGAAAACCCACAAAAAAAAAGCCTCTGAGAATAGCAATTAAGACGTTCTCCAGAAGTTGTTCATAATCCTAACAATTGTTCTCATAAAATCACTTCCAATTGCCAAAAGTTTGAATCTTTCTATTCGATCAACCTCACAAGTCTCTCCCAGGTGGAGAAACAAACACAAATTAGCATTGAAACTCTTAAGGATTGATGAAGTGCGTGCTCTCCGATTAGTGCCTCCCACCCCAAACCCCCAAACCAATTGAAACCAATGAAGAGCTATTTGTTTTAAAGCCATACCCGAAGGAGAAGATCCCATGCTGACAAACGCATCGCCGGAGCTGGAACTAGAGCTGGCGGCGCGATTCTCCGGCGTGATTCGAACCGGCGGAGGGCGGGACACATCGAGGTCGCAGCCGCGGGCGAGGACGTCGTCGTGAAGGGCGGCGGCAGCGCGGGAGAAGCCGCGGGCGTTGAGGAACTCGAGCACTTCCCTCAGTCTCGGCGATTCCGCCATCGTCGTCGTCGTCGTCGTCGTCGGAGCTCAGGCGAGGGGAAGAGAAGAGTGAAACGCCATCAGTGAAACGAGGGAAACGATAGGTGGGAATCGAGGAGGAGGATGGAGAGCATGCCTTTGAAGAAGCGAGGGTATCGAATTCGCCGCAGTGAAGAAGAACACAGGAGGGTAAAAAGGGAAACATCCCACCAACTTCGTAAAAGGAAAAGTGACACGTAGGATGAAAAGTGGGTCCCAATACCGAATCTTACTCTTACGTGGATGATAACTTGGCTACTGTCTATGCTTTTTACTCGTAACCCCTCGGAAAAGTTCCAAATTAATTATTACTTATTTTTGCATAGACACCCTCGTTTATAATTATTTGCAAAATATACAATTACTCATTTTTATTGGGCTATATTGATTTTATTTTTTTCTTATTTATTAATCTAAAAGAAAAAAACTTTAAATCAAAAAAAAGGTAAATGTGGGCATTATAGATCTTCTTTTAAAAAAATATATATTCTCGAAATCTTGGCCGTATCTTTTCATAAAGTTTTTTTCAGCTTTAATTAAAATAGCTGGGCCCATTTTTTAAAAGGAAAAAACCTCAATTGATGCGTTTCCCGATGCGATTCCTTTAAATGCTAATTGTCACGGGCCGGCAGCAACGCGCACGCACGTGGCGAGGGACACACGCTACTACACCTCCAGTTCCTATTTCAAAGATCCGAGGCCCGCGTAACTGCCAAGCAGAGACGCGTCAAGTAAATTGCACAGTGAAGCCCGTGATAGCGCCTGAACAGTGATTCCAACCTGCATGCTCAGGCAAGCCAAACAAAGCTAAAAAGGATTCCAAACATAAAGCAAGAGCAAGAAGGGTGGAGAGAGGATGTAAACAAATGAACTCCTTTCTATTATTCCACTCTCTCTCTCTCTCTCTCTTACATTCTCCACCCATACTTATACAAGCTGTTAATTTGCATACAAAGAGACATCATCCAACCGACTTGAGTTTCTAGAACATCCAAACCCATCCAGCAACACTTGTGCTTCTATAGCATACAAACTACACTCATCTCACACATGACATTTGGAATCCTCCATACAAGTGTTCCAATCACAAGCAACTACAAGGATTGCCAAACATGGCAAGACTGCCAACAAACACACTAAAACAACCAACCGAATCCCACTACACAACTCAATCCATCTGGTTTGACATTTGACCAAATTCAGCTCCATGTTCAAGACTCCATGGCATCTCCCATTCAACACCATTCCTTGCACACATGGCACCTTCTCATTGGCCCATTAACAAAATTTCATGCAAGCGAATGTCACCCCGTGACATAATGCTTGTTTTCGAGTGGGGGAAACGTCCGTTTCCCTTGTTGGTGCGAAGTCGTGCGGCGGTTGGTCAAGTTAACAACTACTGTCCCCAATGTCTGGTCTTTTTTGATTATGGTCACCACCGGGTGAGAGTCAGCTTATCTCCTCCGAGATTATGGAGAGTGATCACCACCTTCCAAGCTTTATAAAGAAATTTTATGAGATAATTTGCTGATGTTTATTAATTAAATTTAAGAAATATTTAAATTCTTATTGGACTATGTTGATGCAATGTTTTGCTCTTTTTTTTTTTTTTTTTTTTGAGATCAAAGAAGATTTTGATCGACCACATAAATTGATTAGTGAATGTAAGAATTTTTTTGGAGATTTAGGTGGAGGTCGGCTATGATTCTTCTTTATCTTCTTTCGTTCCGCGATATCAAAGTCTCATTCAAAGATTGGCTTTCGGAGATTGAATCTCACAAATAAAGAATTGTGGGAGATAAGAGATCCAAGTGCTCGTGCTTGAAAAACCTCTAATGCTTAAGACAGGATTCGAAAAAGGAGAGAAAAGAGAGAAACCAGAGTTTAGAATGAAATCAGAATTGAATTGAATTGAATTGAATTGAATGTTTTTTTTATGACCTTCTTTTATATCTTTATCTCCACGAACCTTATTTGTCAACTTTTAACGTGCTTGAGAATTCATCATCCATATGACTAGGCAATTGATTTGGTAGTTTGATTTTTATTTCGGCACTCCTAATCATACCACATGTCTACAGTTATTTTCCCCATAACACACTATAACTTAATACTTTTATATATATACACACACATTTAATGAGATTTATGTGATCCTCCTTCTCCTTCTTGCAACATGCAAATAAATACCAAAGAAACCAGAAGAGTCCTACATTAACAACAAGAATGAATTGGAAACTCTTCAAGTTTTGAAAATCCTTGGTTGTATCTCTTGTGGGGAGAACTCATGTATTAATGAATATGAGGGGACCGAAGGAATACTTCTATAGCTTGAGATTATTTTCATTCATATAAATTATTTTATAACTTGTTATATATAGTAAAATCATTCACTCAAAAGTAAATATGTAATTATAATTTTTAATAAATTATTAATTAATATAAAAATATAAAAAAAATGTAATTCGAACTTATCCTAATTTATTTTAATCATAGTTCTAAACTAAGTATTTCATGTAAATACTCCTTTTTTTCCCCTTTTTTTCTCTATCACTTTCCAATTTGTTCTTCATTTTGTCAATCTTCTTCCTCAATCCAAACAAAACCTACAAGATCATAAACAATATTTAATCTTTTTCTTTATTAAATATAGTTTGACCTTTTCCTAATTCATAATGTTACCATATGGTGAGGGGAATTAAAACATTCTTTATGTTTATTTTTATTTTTATTTTTTCAAAGAATAACTTTTTCTTTAATAAAAGATGCCTTGTTTGTCTTTCCCATGATGATGATGATGATGATGATGATGATGTTGTCTTACTTGTGATGCTATCATCAAACTTTGCCTACCAAACATTTAGGTACAAATTTAATTTTTATAATTAAAAATATTATTAATTATTTATTTCATGACAAAGAATTTATTTATTCTTAAACATTTCATTATAGATTAAATTAGAACTTAATACTTCAAAGTACAACTAGACTACTCTAATCAAACATTTGTCGGTATTCGCTTCTTCGATTAAATAATTCAAGCAGATTATTCTTTTTGTAGTTTATTAATTAATAAAAAAACATATTATATATTTTTTTTATAATTTTGGAGGTTTAATAATAGAGATCCAATTAAGTGGAATGACAGGCCAGCCTGAAAATAGATGATTTGGTTGGTCTTTTTGATGCAAAACCTAACCCTAAAAGAGATCTGATAACAATTTGATGCAGTCCCAACATCAGGCAGAGAAGTGAAATTATGGCCCATGTTTGGTTGGCCATTATCACTGTTCTAAAAGGGTGAAACACTTTACTAGCTCATTGTCAAACTCTCAATCAAGTAAATAAATTTATATATTTTTTATTCGAAATTTAAAATTTTGGATTGGATCCAACAAATCTAATATCATTTTGTATTATTTTATTATATATATATATATATATATAATATTTTAATGATTTTTAAAATAGAAATAAAATAAAATTTAGAGAATAAAAATATTGTCTAAAACTTTATAATAAGTTTGCCTTTACAAACTTTTGTAGTCTTATGTAACTTTCAAGAATCGTACTCGACAGCTTTTTGGCTTCCTCATACAACTTGTTCTCGCTCTCTTCCCTTACTTTCCTTATTAATGCATCTACATATGAGTGCTTTCCCCTGAGGGTGTTGATGATCTTCCAATACCATATCCTTTTCATTAGCTTATCTCTTTGGCTTCCTCATACAACCTGTTCTCGCCCTCTTCCCTTGCTTTCCTCGTCAATGTATCTACATATGTGTGCTTTTCCCTGAGGATGTTGATAATCTTCCAATGCCATATCATTTTCATTAGCCTCTAACACTCATTTGTCATCTTTCTCATGTCTTTGTTGGATCCTGCTTCTATTATTGTAATAGCCTTAAGACATATTCGATGTTCATATATATAATGGCTTCAGTGCATCCAGCTGTAATTAGTGTGTTAAGTCCCTCCATAGCTCCCAACTTACCCTCAAATGTTGTTTTTAATTTTTATTAAGCTAAAGTCGATAAAGCCTTCGTTATTATATGTGCATCCAAATAGAATACTCACTCCTCGAGCGAAAATTAAAATAATATTTTTCTTTCATTATTATATATATTTTTAAATCATCATTTATGTTAAAAAATATTAAAAAAATATATATTCTAAATAGATATAATGAATAGTTTTTTTATTGGAGATTTTAAAATTAATAAATAAAATTATTGATGCAATGATCTGCTCTTCTTAGAGATCAGAGAAGATCTTGATCAACGAGAGATATTGATCATTAGAGATGGGAATTCTTTAGAAGATTTCGGTGAAGAGATCAACCATAATCAATTATTCTTCTTTTTCTTTCTCTCAATAAAATCAAATTCTCTTTTTTAAAGATCAGCCTTCGGGGATTGAACCTTACAGAGAAAGAACTGTGGGAAAGTTTAAATCGGAGCGCTCGTGCTCGTGCTCATGCGAACCTTTAATGCTCAGGTTAAGACTTGAAGAGGCGACAAAAGAGAAAGAACTTAGAGAGAGATACCAAAGTTCAAAGTGGAATAGTAATAGAATTAATCATGAACCTTATCTATCAACTTTCAACATGCTTGGGAATTCATCCCCCAACGTTGTTGATTTAGCGGTTGGTCTTTCATTTAGGCACTCTTAATAGCCAAGTATCTACGGTTATTTTCTCTCATAACAAAAATCATTATTTTTTTAATAGGCTTATATATCTTATTTATATGAAATCTAACAAATTTGAAAATAAGTTTTTTAATTTCAATTCATTATTTTCATTTTCTCTAATCCAAACACTTCAAATTGGGGACCAACCCAAGGCCCTTGTTAAACTTGGCCCAAAAGTTCCATATTGATGTTTCCTTTGCATCATTTGCACTTCTCATCATGTGACAATGATTTAATGGAATTGCAATTGCAAGATCTTAGAAGGCAAACAACGAGAGGACTTAAGTATCTTTGAAGTACTTAGTTTTGTTGTTTTAACTCTTCAAGCTTCTCCTTAGCACCTTTAAGTAACTTTTAGAACTAGCATTACACATGATAATGCTCTAAATTTGGTGGGATGGATAAATCCATAAATCATTATTTTTCTTAGCATAATTTTCTTTTATCTTCATCACTTACCAATTTATGATAATATTTTATCTTAAATAGTTCTACTTTAGAAGAAATTTGCACACACTTCTCCTTAACACCCCTAAGTGACTTTTGGAACTACAATAACACATGATAAATGTTGTAAATTTGGTGGGAGGGATAAATATTTAAATCATTAATTTTCTTTTATTTTCTTCACTTATAAATACTGTGAATTTGGACACACACCACCGAAAGAAGACTTTGAGGATACGAAATCAGATTAGGAAAATAGTAACAATGAAAAAAATAACAGACTAAGAATGAGCCCCAGGATCAACAAAGATTCTTCAAGGACTCTACTTATGTATTCACACTTTGTACTTTGTAAACTATTATATCGTATTAATAAATTAAGATTTGTCTATTTTCAAAAAAAAAAAACTTTTTCTTTTAAGGGCTTGTTTGGATTTGCTTTTGTAAAAAGTGTTTTTTTTAAGTTTGATAGAAGGACTTTTGAAAAAAGTGTGTCTCAGAGTAAGTTAAGCACTTATGTTATTTTTGTGTTTGGATATGTTAATGCAGAAGTAGTTTTATAATAATAATAATAAATAGAAATAAATAATTATAATAATAATCAAGGGTGTTTTGGTAATTGACATAGCTTTGAAAAGGTTTGAGAGGGGTATTTTAGTAATTGACACTTTTTAAAACAGCTTCTACAGAACAGCTTTTTGCAAAAGCTACAAATCACTAGATTCTGAAAAAAGTTGTTTTAGAACTTTTTCTACGCTTCTCAAGAAGTTTCATCCAAATGTTATTTTGCGTAAGTGCTTTTAACTTACTCTAGAAGCACTTCTAGGGCAAAAAAAAGCCCATCCAAACAAGGCCTAAATGGTTCTACTTTAGTATATATATATATATATATATATATATATATATAATCATGATAAGGTAAAGGCCGGTAGGAACACCGCTCATTTGGCCTCCTCCCATTTGGCCACCTGGAGCATGTTTGAAGGATTTCCAACCGTATGGATGGAAAGAACATCGAAAAATAAGCTAGCATGTCAATTTTCATATAATTTGGGAACTTGTAGGGTCTTGATTTTAACGGGTGAAAATTTATAAAAATCTTATCGGTTTAAAATTTCACCCATTAAGATGAAGACCCTATAAGTTCCCAAATTGTATGAAAATCATACGCTAAATTATTTTTCGACGTTCTTTCCATCCATACTGGATTTTTTCAAAACATCGCAAGTAAGTGGGCCAAAAGAGCGACCGTGACTGCATAAAGCCGAGCAAAGTCACCGCGATAATATCAATTATATATATATATATATATATATATATATATATATATATTTGTGCAAGGTATAGATGTACATCTTTTTAGAAGCCCATGTACTTTTGGGCCTCCTTGTGGGTTTTCAAAACATTCATATTCATATAGTAAGTTGTTTAGTACCACATTGGATATTTACAAACTGTGCATCCTTTTTTTTTTATATGATCCACTCTAGTAGCTTTTTGGACTTCTTTAGTGGACATGCCCTCTTACGTCCATGCCCAGAGATGCAAATCCGGGTTATGACCGTTCCTCTCTTCCAAAAAACTTTTCTCTCAGTCACGCTGTTCAACGCACTTCCTTCGTCAACAATTTCCAACCCATTTCCTCTCTCTCTCCCATTCTATCTCTCTCATTAGAATGGATAATACTTTTGGAAAAATATATAGTGGGAAGGGAACATAGCTAGCTAGAGATAAAGATAATTGCAAAAGGGACAAGCATGATAAAAAGAAAAAGGACCACATATTAATTCACATTGGCTTCACGCTCATTGAAAGCTATATATATACACACACAAAACACATAAATAAATAAATAAATAAATAAATAAATAAATAAATAAATAAATTAGAGGTATTGAATTCAAAGCACTATTAAAGTCTCATTCTCTTAAAAGCATGTCAGCAATATATGTGGCCATGGCTGTCCAAATTAATTCATTCTCCTGACTTCCTTTCTTTGGATGATTTTGAATATCATGCATGCTTCCTTTCTTTAATAAAGTTAAATGTACTTAGTTTTTATTACATTTGGACTTTATGAAGATATATAAACATATCCAAAACTAGAAGGTCTTATATACTTAAATAGTAAGTTTGAAAGCTTTGTTTGAGCATTTTAACTTTTTTATCTTCATCATAATATATCTTATCTTCCAAATTAAAATGGATGGCCTCATCAACAACAGACGATGCTTTGGAATCTCTTCAAACAAATAAGAAGAAGAAGAAGAAGAAGAAGAAGAAGAAGAATGAATGCATATTTGAAAAACTAACAGAAAACTCTTTCCATTTTTTTTATTAATGTATCTTTAAATGAGAGTGTGGCCAGGCATGCAGGAAGATAAAAGGCCAAGATGGACCATTTGAGCAGGCAAAGAGAGCAGCAGTGATCAATGGAAAGGTAGCTGAAAGAGCCATGGCTTTGACATTAGAAAACAGTACTGCCCTCTGAGTCAGGGAAAGAGAGATGACAATGCAATGCTCTTCTAAGACTTTTACTCAATTATTTTTAATTGGACCACCGTTTAATTAATGCAATGAAATGTTTCCATCAATCAATTACTAATTCTATGGAGAGCAAAGACCTCAAATATGTTGAGTTGTGTGGAGGATGATCATATAAGACACCCAGTCACAGTTTTGAGCATGGAACGACCAAACCACAACCACAACCTTGCCTCGAACTGGGGCAAGGTTGTGGTTGTGGTTTGACCACGTGTTGGTTTCATAGTGGAATTGGTTTCATGCGATCATCATTCTTAAAACAACACAACAACGTGGAGCCCTATTCTGGGTGAATCACGTAAAATCTTTATATGATTTATTGTTTGATTTTTTTATTGTTATTTTTTGTCTCTCACGGTCTCTAGGAATCATGTCGGATTCCTATGAAAATAAATGTTTGAAACATCCATCTCTAAATTTGAATTTTTTTTTTTTAATAAAGATAGAATCAAAAATATAAAATAATTATAATGATAATCATGATTATGAGTTTGTGTTTATCTCCAACTTTATCAAAATAAATTAGAAATTTTATAAAATTGAGAACTCATGCACATTGATTAAACTCCACCGTTAAAAATGTAATCTATTTTATAAAAATAAAATAAAAAACTAAAGATATGGAGAGAGATAGAGAGAAGGATGGCCACTTTGAAATTAAAGAAAGAGTGAAAGTGAGGCTTTGAATGGACTATGTGAAAGAAAGAATGAGATGGCAACTAAACTTTATAAAGAAAAGGTTCTTTCCAAGCTTTCAAATGGCAAAGGGAGTGAGACTTTGAATACATTCAAGGCCACATAACACAAGTAGATTCAATGCCTATATATGCCTCCCTCTTCTTAGTTAGTGCTTCTCTGTGTGTGTCTATCTATCTATGATTCTATAAATATATATATGTTGTATACACATCAATGATAGCTTAGCCTTAGCAGCAGCACAATGCCTGCTGCATGCCTTTGTATCTTTCTTTTCCTTTCTTTATGCAGTGGGTCTGGTCCCCTGGTTGACAAACAAAGACCCCATCACTTCCATCACTTCCATACCTTCATTGGATTCCAACACTACCACTGATCAAATGTGGAGTGAGAATATGCTTTGCATGCATTATTTTGGACATCTTTCTTTCTTTCTTTCTTTCTTTCTTTGTGTGTGTGTTTTCACTGCTAGCTGCTCCATGAACCCTGTTATTCACATCAAATCTGATTGCTCATTTTTGTTGTTTATCTAAAGAATGAATATATAAATATGAATGAAAAATGAATCTTATAAGTTGATCAAGTAATCTTGTGATTCTTATGAACTCACTTTATTCTGTTGATGTTGTAGCAGAATGATGCTCATAGGAAAAGAGTTGTGTTAAATCCATAAAACTTTATGAATTAGACAAATATTCACATCAAATCTGATTGATCTTTTTTTTGTTGTTTATATAAAGAATATATTTATTTGATTGTTGAATATATAATTAGAGGAGGAATGAAAGGGATAGGGAATGTGAAGCAGTCTGATGAAGCACCACATCATATGCTTGTGCAAAAAGGAAAATGCTCATGAGAGTATCCTTGAAGATAGGAACTTCAATGAGTCATGGAGTGTTAATGAAATAAAAAGAGGATGCCATTTTTAGGCATCTTAACTTTTCAATCATGTGCACTCACTTGGAGCAGGGGAACATATATAGATAATGCACTAGTAGTGGTTATAGGGTTAAAATGGTTAAATTTATTATTATTTTTTTTTTTGATGTCGAGATCTGCTCCTTCATGAGATCAAAATAGATCCAGATTAATTGGTAAGAGATGTATGTGATGAGTGTGAAGCTTAAGTGATTTTGAGAGAAAGATCAACGGTTGTAGACGACTTCTCCGATGAGCTTTTTCGTGCTCACAAAATCAACATCTTCTCCAAAGATCGGGCCTTCAAGGATGGTGTTTTGTTGAGAAAAAGATTTGCAAAGAGAGAAGGGTCAAACATTCATGCCCTGCTAGAGATAGCAAGGAGGAGAGTGAGAGAAAGTGAGGAAAGTTGAGAGGATTTCAACTAAAAGTGATGCACAAGTAGACAATCACTCTCAGTAGAATCAAAATAGCATACCAGATACTAGATCAACAATGTCCGTTTTTGAGCTGAGGTCCTCCTTATATAATCCTTAGACCGTTGGCAAGCTAGAGATAGTTGGTTGTTAGTGTAGACAACTAGATGTTGGCATAGAGACAATTAGTTGTCAACTTTCAGAACCTTCTGAGGTCTTTTAGAGAGCTATTCCCACCGTCGGATGACCATACAGTTATACTGACACTCATTCAGGCGTTTGCGATAATGCCACGTATCATTTGATATTTTCACCCCATAACAATTTTATTTTATTTATATATATGATTTCAAAGATTTAAAAGTGAATATATAAATTATAAAAGTAATATTTGAGTATATATATATATATATATATATATATATATTAAGATGGTCTAATACTCAAATTAGTCCATCTATTATACCGAATCGGCCCTTTTGGTCCCTATTTTATAATTTGAGCCCCAAAAATCCCTCTACTTTCACGATTGAGAAATATCAGTCCCTCCTTTCGTCAATTTTAAGAGCTAAACAGGCCTTTAAATATGCCTTTAGGAACTAATATTTTTCAATTGTGAAAATAGAGAGGCCATAAGAGCTCAAATTATAAAATAAGGATCAAAATGGCCGATTCGATATAATTTAAGGACTAATTTGGGTATTACATCTATTAAGATTAATTGGAAAAATGAGGAAATAAAGAAAAATAATAATGCCCTGAAAAAAATAAAAGAAAAATTTGGCATGATGCGCGTGGTCCCGGCCGGTCTGTGCTCGAAAGGGCACGGACCCAGTGGGCGCGTCCGAACCAAAAGCGCACGTCAAGCAAACACACGGAGAGACGCGCTCGTCCCCAGAGTTCAGAGATGCACAGAGCCACAGGGATAATTCGTCGAACACCATACGTGCATATAATGCATTCCTCCAAGGCCGGGACCATCGCCCGCCCGGGGCCATCATCATCGGCCAAAAGCTCGAGAGCCTCCTCTGTCCCCCCAATAATGGAGAGGGTTTTGCCCTTTTTTCCGCAAACACTGAAATCGATCGATGCTCAAAGTTCAAACAAGACAAAAGAGGAAAGCTTTTCTTGAGAGTTGAGAGAGAGAGACAGAGAGATCAAGAGCTTTTGGGTACTGGCCAATAACTATTTAATTATTAATATATTATTTTATAGATAATAATTTCTCTTTTTTAGTCAAAAAAAAATTATTATTTTATATACTAAATTATTTCTGTTTATTTTTTAGTTATTTATTTTGGACACCGAACAAAGTAAAAGTAGAAAATTGTGGAATAAGTGTTTTTTTTTTAAAAAAATTTTTTGACAAGGCGATAAGCGCATCCACTTGAGAAGTCAAGAATGGGGCCCATCCCCAGTTCTCCCCAAAAGATTGAAGCCTCTTAACAAAATAATCCGATACTAATAGGCCCCTTATGCAGTTGGTTGGAATAAATATTTTTTAAAAAATATTTTTAAAACTCTAAAGAAAAATCTACTAATAGATATTTAAATATACATAAATTATAAATATATATATATATATATATATATATATATATATATATAGATCGTATTTCATTGAAAACATAAAATAGAAAAAATTATGTTATAAATGGTAGTTCTAATAATCAAATTAGTTCTTCTATTATACCAAATCGGTCCTTTTGAACCTTCTATTATAATTTGAGTATTAGGTTCTCTATTTTTATAATTGAGAAATATCAACCCCTCCTATCGTTTACTTTAGAAACTAAATAGACCTTTAAATATGTCTTTAGGGATTGATATTTTTCGATCATGAAAGTAGATGGATTCTATAACTTAAATTATAATAGAGGGATTAAAAAAGACGATTCGATATAATAGAGGGACTAATTTATATATTACTACATCTTCTGTAAGAATTTTTGGAAAAAATAAAATGATAGAAGAGAAATCATGAGTAAATCATAACAATCCTTAAAAAACTAAAGTGGGAAATTTAATGAGATGCTGTGACTCTCAATGGCAAACTTATCTTATTTGAAAAGGCCACATCATGATCAAGCATAGGGTCAAATGGAGACTTAATAGTATGTTGAATAAACTTCCTACACTTTTTATCCTCTTCCTAATTTTGGGACATGTGTCCATTTTAGATCCTCAAGATCTCTGAACTTAGATTGAGATTGCATCTATTCAATTTTTTAATTTTTATTTTTTATAATAAAAGTTTTTGAGCTAGTTCCAATCAACAACTAACTAAATTATAAAACTAATATTACAATAAATATGGTATTTATAACCAATCTCCACAAAAAAAAATTATTAACTTATTTCTTTCCCAAAAGGTAAGTTGAGGGTTCAAATCATATCTATAACGTGTTTCTAATGGCTTCTCCATATTTATATCGGTTAAAGTTTTTCATATAATATTTCTCTTCTTATTTTCGAACTTCTTTTATTAAGTGATCTATAATTATATTTCATTTCCTCAATATATGATTGATTTTTCAGTTTGTAAAGAAAAACTTAGATGGAGCTAGCTCCATCTAATTTTGGGTGAGTCTTTCATTCAAAATGTGATACATATATAAATATTAAATAAAATTTATTAAAAAAAGAGCCCATAAATATTTTTTAAAAAATATTTATATATTTGTACACGTATCAAATTTTGAATAGAAGACTCACCAAAATTGACTGTAGCCGGCTCCACCGAAGTTTTTCCCCGGTTTGCGATGGCTCTTAGCATTCACTTTGTCCTCTTGTGCTCCTCCTCATCTATCACTTGAATTTGCACAATCGCCACTCTCCATATCTTAATCACCCACTGTTTTTGTTTTGTTGTGTGCAATGTGTTGTTGGGACATAGACCTCTCATCCGATCCGACAAGATAACAAATCATGAATTAAATAAGGCACACAAATCAATCACCATTTTCACTCTATTTTTTTTAATTATTTTATTTTTTTATATTCTATAATTATTTTATTTGTTAAAATGACTCTAAACTGTCGAGCATAATGACAAACGATGACCATAATCAAAAGTAATATGAAAAAATATTTTTTTTAAATTAATCTCTCCCAACCAAAAGTCATTTTAGTCGTTGAGTCATTTGAGTATATTTGGAAAGATTGTTTTGCAGCACAAAGACTTATATATTCTGTGTGAAGTTATCTCGTTTAGTTCTGGAATTAAGAGAGTCCCTAATTTCAACTAATTATAAAATGACATGTGTTTGATATAAATAAAAATTTTGTGATATTTTCAATTTTATGTGATTTATTTATTCAAGGGAAGTATATTTCTAAATAATAATAATAATAATAACAACAACAACTAATTATAGATAAATTGAAATTCTTGATGAGATTTTAAGGTGTTGGTACTTTAGTGGAGGTTCAAGAACTTATAAAATACTCTTTAAAAGTTTGAAACAATGCATTTTATTATTTTTTGTTTTTAAAAATATAAACACATAATATACAATTTAAAAAATGTTCCAATTATTTAGTAAAAAGAATTATTAAAAATCAACAATGGACTAATATATCATTAAAAAAAATTAAAAAGAGTATATAAAATTTTTAAAAAGAGAGCTTAATGGAAAACGTAACTATCAGTCCAAAGTAGTAGTAATTCAGGTTGGTGGGACCTAAATGAGAAAACAAGATTAGTGTTATTTTGTCTTTTATGTGATAAAACATGAGTAGACACGTTTATTTATAATTTATTTTTCTTCCAACAATTAAATGATTTTTAAATTAATATTATTAATCGAATTTAAAATAAATTATGTTGGCACATAAATATGTTACTCCCAAGGATTAGAGCAAATCTTAATTAACAAATCTTGATTAACAAGTGAGAGAGATCCGTGAAGATTGAAGTTGTTAGTGCAAAAATACTTTAGTTGGCATTATTTGACAACATAGTGATATGGTCTAAGTGTTGACATGGCAAGCTAACGTGGACAACATGGTTGACCAAGGCAAGAATTTGATAAGTGAAAGCATGGAAAACTCCACATGTGAAGGCCCTTGAAGATCTCAGAGAACAAACTTTGATTGGCAGGAGGCTATCTTTGGAAAGCTTTAGGGAAATATCTTTGGAGAAGATTTATTAGAATCATGTTTGGGAAGGAGCATAGATTTGATTGAAGCCTTGATTGAAGATTCGATTGAATGTCATATTTAGATTAAAGGCTAAATATGGTGAGGACTATTCTGATGGATACTTTGAAGACCAAATTTGGATGAATGGAGATCAAGTTTGGATAGAGTTTTTGCATGCCTTGGGTGGTGTGGCTTTTGAAGAAACTGCGAACTTGATGGAGAAGGGTCCAATCAGTTGCCAAAGGTTGTGATCTGGAGGATCCGACGGTATTCGACTCAAACACAACCGGGAGGGTTGGAGGCGTCTTGAGGTTGAGGAGCAACGGAAGCTGCAACCTTAGTCAGTTTAGCAATCGGCCACGTTGTAAGTTCGATTACAACAGGAATTGCAATGGCTAAATTTGGAAGATATCTAAATTAGTTTCCGCGGATATTTCGAATATCCTAAAAGAGGCATGTGTAATCTTAGGCTGGGAGAGCGTGAATACAGGCTGGAGCTTTGAAGATTCAAGAGAGCTAGTGGAGTGAGACTTAAGTGGTTTTTGGAGTGGTTATTGAAAAATCTTGAGAAGGTGCTTGTATATGTGGTGAGGATGAGTGACAAGGGAGTTGTACTCATGTTTTTACCCCTCTTTTAGCGGATTGTTATCTCCGGCCTTACACATGATGTAGGCTTGGAAGCCGAACTAGGT
The DNA here is from genome assembly GCA_026586065.1 of Dioscorea zingiberensis. NCBI lineage: Eukaryota > Viridiplantae > Streptophyta > Magnoliopsida > Dioscoreales > Dioscoreaceae > Dioscorea > Dioscorea zingiberensis. Next base: position 1,373,379 of record CM048818.1, on the reverse strand, counting down.
TACCAAACTTTTGTGTCTCTTCTCTTTATGTTTGCATTGTTTTGATTGTGTATATGTGTGTGAGCTTGTGTGTTTGTTTGAGTGAGAGAGTCATCATAAATCCACACAACACCCCCGACAGCACTATTAGTTGATTTAGAGGGAGAGATCAATTATGATAAAAAAAACTTCTATAGTTCATTCCTTCAGCTTCGCATAATCAAAGTCTTCTCCAGGGATCGAATCTCACTAGGAGAAGGAATTGCAAAGAAAAAATATCTGAGCGCTCGTGTTCAGGGGGCCTCTAACGTTCAAGTCAGAGACTCGAAAAGGAAAAGAGAGTGAGAAAGAGCGGAAGAGAGAAGATTCTGAGAGAGATGCTCAAACTAGCGCCCAATCTCAATGAAATTAAGTTCTCAAGTTCAGAATGTTTACTTTGTGAGCCGAGAACCTTCTTTTATAGCTTGAAGATTGTTAGCCGTCAACTTTCAACGTTTTGTGAAATCCATCCTCCATCATTGGATGACCGCTTGTCTCATCACTCACGGTCATATCATGTGTCTTCAGATATTTTCTCTCGTAACAAATTATATATTTATATTTAAACAAATGATGTGGTTTGATTTTGTTGTTCATGCTATAATTTATTTTTAAATAATAAAAAACTTGAGTTTATTTTTGTGACAATCATCCATGGAATTAATAGTCATATCATCTTGGTTGTGTTTTGTGACTCAATACCAAACATAGGCCCCAACATTACAAGCAAAGAAGACAAATTGATTGGTGAGAGTGAATAAGGGGGCTCAAAAGAGTGAAGGAAACTCTCTAGATCTGACATGAAGCAAGTGTCAACTTCTAACCATTCCTTTTTGCATAACTGGCTCAAAAGTTTTGATAGCAACCCACTCTTCATATCAATTCAAATCCAATGTTTCTTCTTTCTGTTTTTTTTTAATTATTAAAAAAGAAAAAAGAAAAGAAAAGGGGTAGGTAGTATTAAAAAAAACCACTGCCTATAGCCACCATTACCTTTTTTGTTCATGGTTCAATGTTTGAGAATATTTCACTAGGTGCATTGATTTATCTAGAATTGGAAAAAAGATTTCAGATAATTGAGAAATTATTTGGATTACTTTAATTTTTTGTATTCATACATGTAAATATACATACCGATGATATTTAAATCATCTCATATAATCGATGAAAATTAAGTTTTGGATTTATAATGTAGATATTTGATTAAAAATTTATTTACAACAGATATTTATGTAAAAAATAAATTAAATTCATGACTAGGAGGAAACATGAGGTAAAATGAAAAATTTAATCTATAAATATAAATATTAATAAAAAAATAAATTTTCAACACATGACTAGCGAACATATTACTTTTTAGGTCGGAATCTATTGATTGGGCTAGAGTATATAATGTCACGCACTTGACGGATATAGGATAAAACTATCTTTTTATATAATATATGCATATCTGTGTAAAATAAAAAAAATTAGTCTATAAATATAAATATTAATAAAAAATAAAAAATTTAACAAATATTATGACTGTACTAGCAGACGTATTACTTTTTTGTAGGTTACAATCTATCGATTAGGCCAGGGTATATAATGTCACACACTTAACAGAAACACGATAATGCTATCATTTCATATATGATACGCATTTGTACTCTTTCTATATAAATATATGTATATTTGAGGTAAAATGAAAAATTGGTTTATAAATATAAATATTAATAAAAAATAAAAAAAATTAACAAATATTATGACCAACGGACATATTACTTTTTTGTAGGTCACAATCTATCGATTGGGCCAGGGTATATAATGTCACGCACTTGACGGATACGTGATAATCTCGCACTTGAGAGATACTCAATAATGCTATCCTATATGATATGGTTTTGTACTCTTTCTATATAAATATATGTATATTAAAACTAATACCAAAAAATCAAACAACTCATTGTCACACAAGTTAATATTAATTCATAACCCTCAAAATATAAGTATGGTTCACAATTATAAGCAACTTAGCCCCACTATCTAAGTAGGCCCCACATAACAAGTGGACATACTACATAGCATCTCCTCTCCTTGTCAACCAAGTGGCAGATAAGAGAAAGCTAGTTGCGAGAGACTTTGCTGTTCAGTCCCCAACAGCCTAGATCCTTGCAAGTTGATCACAGCCGTTCATTTCAGTGTGTAGCTGATCTCAAGGTGAAATTCATGGCTATGATTTTACAAACAGAACTAAAATATTTGGCTACCAAACAGCGAATCCCAACACCATCACAAGTTTCACAAGGTTTTTTTTTTTTTTTTTATTTTTACTAATTTGTATTGTCAAAAAGTGAAACAAATCTAAGGATGTTTTACTTTTTTCCTTTTAATATCTGGAATAAAAAAATAAGAATAAATAAATAAAAAGGCAATTCATGGAGTCTATCTCCCCCAAAAGATTTTTATACCCACTTCTTCCAACCTCTCCATTATAATAACGCACTTGGGAAATATATTTGTTTTTATAAATGCGGATTATTTTATTGGGTTATTACTAGAGTCCTTCGGCGATGCCGACGCCGGTGGCCAGCGCGCGCGCGTGCCTCGCGGGGGACGCTGCGCGTGCGCTCGATGACGCAGTGGCCGTTGCGCGGCGCCGCGGGCACGCGCAGACGACCTCGCTGCACGTTGTGTTCGCGCTTCTCTCCCCGTCCTTCTCGTCGGCGTTGCTCCGTGACGCGCTCTCGCGTGCGCGCAGCGCGGGGTACTCCCCACGCTTGCAGTTCAAAGCGCTGGAGCTTTGCTTCGGTGTGGCGCTGGACCGGCTCCAGTCGGCCCACCCGCCGCCCGCTGAGCCGCCGGTGTCGAACTCGCTCATGGCGGCCATCAAGAGATCGCAGGCTAACCAGAGACGCAATCCGGATACGTTTCACCTGTACAACGGGGCGGGGGCGGCGTCGGGGACGACGACGGTGGCGGGAGTGAAGGTGGAGCTCCAGCAGATGGTGATGGCGATCCTTGATGATCCGGTGGTGAGCAGGGTGTTCGGCGAGGCTGGGTTTCGGAGCTATGATATCAAGCTCGCCGTTCTCCGGCCTCCGGCCCCGATTCTCCGGATCCCTCGCTCCGCTCGGTGCCCCCCGCTCTTCCTCTGCAACTTCGACTCCCCTTGCTCACCCTCCCCCGACGCCGGCGATGGTAATTGCCGCCGCATCGGCGAAATCCTCACCAAAAGCAGCGCCAAAAATCCGATTCTGGTCGGCGCCGGCGCGCCCGACGCCGCGCGGGACTTCGCGCGGGCTCTCGAGCAACAGAGCGCAAGCGGCCTCCCCCCGGAGCTTCGAGGGGTGAAGATGGTGAGCATTGAGAAAGGGAATGAGGGGGAGGTGGAGGAGATGGTGAGAGAAGCGGAGGGGAGGGGGGTGGTGGTGAGCGTTGGGGATCTGAAGGGATTGGTGGAGGATGAGGGGAGGAGCAGCGTGGTGGCGGAGGTGACGAGGATGGTGGAGGCTCGGAAGGGGAGGGTTTGGGTGATGGGATGGTCGACGTCGTATGAGATGTATATGAAGTTGTTATCACTGCACCCATCTCTTGATAAAGCTTGGGACTTGCAGCTGCTTCCCATTACTTCACTTAACAATGGGGTTGGAAGCCTCAACACAAGGCCTCAAAGGTGAATCAATCTCTCCATATCTCTCTCTCTGATTCATTGCTAGTTGATTTGCAGTTGTTTTTTGGGTATAGAAATTGCTTGATTTGTTTTCCTGAATATGGTTATGCATGGGCATGAACATGGATTTGTTTTGCTTGAAAGTAATCATGAAGGTTGGTTTTTAAATACTAATGGAATTTTGTTAGTGGTTTAGTATGAGTTCAAGCTTGTGCTTCTCTTTTTGTTGGTGTTTTCCTTTTGAGAAGGAGAGAAGTGAACAAGGACAATTGTTTGGTTGTGTTTGTTTTAATGAATAAAGTAAGAGGAATCAGTAAATGTAGGAGAGAATGTGTTGATAAAATTTCTTTTCTTTTTCTTATCCTTCCAATCATTTTCTGTCTTTTTTTTTGGTTATTTCCCTCAATCTGATGAGGAGAAGCTCAGAAGAGGAAGAGAAAAGGAAAGAAGTGAGATTTTATTTCTTTTGTTTGGTCAAATAAAGGAAAGAAGATATATAAGCCAATGAACTGTATGTACTGATAATTTTCTTTTCCTTCATAACTTCCCATTCTTTTCTTTTCTTTTAACTATAGCCCCTCAATCCAAACGCGCTATATGTTTTTTTAGATCAAGATGAATGTATGCATCATAGTTTTGTTATTTCTTGTTGATCACTGGAAAGTTGTGAACTGAGACATGTTGGTTTTCTTTAATGCCAGTTGCTCCTGCATGCTGTGTAGCTGAAGCAGAAACATTATTTTACTAGTCACTTACTTTTAAGACATGTTTGTCATTATTATTTGGATTGGTGCCTAGGAACAAAACAAACCTAGAAATACAAAAAGATTGAGCAGGGTACGGTACTTCTGTTGAAGTTGGAGCTGGCAGTAACTATACCAAATTAACCAATAAGAATGCTCAAATGTTACCATAAGCTCACTTTGATTATCTGTGCAGAAGAAAGATACTTGAGGTCACATTGCAATTTGAAAAAAATAAGAGAAGCAGCTAATATCATTCATCGACTCGCATGTCCCACTACATGTCTTCTGAGTGGTTCTATGGATTTTCTCTTGATACTATTCTTGGTTCTTTTATCAGAAAAACTTTTACGGGAGTATAAGAAGAGATTTTATTAAGTTATGTCATATGTTTTTATGGGTGAATTATGTTTGACTCAATCTGCTTGTTTGCTTTATGCTTTATTTCTCTCACATTTAATTCTTTATTTGGACATTACGTCAGCTAACATCATCATTGTTTGCAGCTTGATGGAGTCATTTGTTCCATTTGGTGGATTTTTTCCCTTGTCATATGAATCGAAGAGTTCATTGAGCAGTCAGTATCAATCTATCACTCGGTGCCAACTTTGTAATGAAATGTATGAGCAAGAGGTTGCTGCATTGATGAAGACATGTTCTGCACAAGGTGAGGAACAAGACAAAACAAACTTGCCTTCTTGGCTGCAAAGTGCTGAACCTGGTACCATCGAGAAAGGATCGAGTGGTGCAGAGGTGTGTATTTTGTATTTTCCATGTTCAGTTCTTTAGCAGAATGTGTGACTAACTTCTGTTTAGTAATGTTGTTCTTTCTTACTGGTCCATTGAAACATTAAAAAACTTTTCTCCATTTGTAAATTTCGTCACTTCAGTGCAGGCCAAAGATGATAAAGCAATGTTGAATGCTAAAGTTGAGGATTTGCAGAAGAAGTGGAATGATAACTGCAAGCGCCTCCACCGTGGTTTCCAGACGCCTGAGACTGATGCCTCTCGGTTACTCCCACACTTGGCCAATCTTCATTATGTCCCTGATAAGGGGCTTGTTGGCAGTCAGTGCAGTAATACTACAGTGAATCAAAAACAAAACAGCTGGGAAAACAAACTTCCAATCTCAGAGGACTTGCAAATTACCTCAGCCAGCTCCATTTCGGTGCCCGCTATTTCTGAAACAAAAAAGAATTTCTTATCTAGACTTAAGGTAATAGTTTCAGAAAGCCAACAGCTTCAGATAGAGGAATTCCGATCCCATCCAGGAACTAAATCAGATCTTGGTGTGCCTGATGAGCATGCTTCACCTTCGGTGACCTCTGTCACAACAGATTTGGTTCTGGGAACCCCTCGTGAGGCTTCTTACCAGGAGGGAAAATCCGTTTCTCAAACACAGACAGAACGCTTGCAGGATTTCTCTGGGTGTTCACCATCCAAGAAGGTAGATTCTTTAACTAGAGGCATCCCAGAGGTTCTTCGATCACACTCCTACTCTTGTTCTCCAGATTTTTCTCTGAAGGGTACCAGCATTATGACTGGCAGAGTGTCTGCCTTCGAGAAATTCAGCCAAAATGTATCTAGTGTATGCCAACAGTCTGATCCAAGCGATTACAAGGCACTTTTACGAAGTCTTATTGATAAAGTAGGCCGACAAGAGGAAGCTATATGTGCTATCACTCAAGCCATCCTACGGTGCAAAACAGGTCCTGAAAGGCTTCGTGGTGCAAGGCTGAAGGGAGACATTTGGTTAAGTTTTCTTGGACCTGATAAGGTGGCAAAACAAAGGGTTGCAGTGGCTCTCTCTGATTTGATGTTCAATAGCAGGGAAAACTTCATCCATGTGGACCTTAGTTTCCAAGATGCTCTTGTCTGTCCAAATGTGATCTGTGACCCGAAAGGCATTAAGGGCTATGATACGGAGTTAAGAGGGAAAACAATCACCGATCACATTGCTGCAGTGGTTAGCAAGAAGCCATGGTCTGTTGTCTTCCTAGAAAACGTGGACAAAGCTGATTTCCTAGTTCAAAGTAGCTTATCTCATTCCATTCAGACAGGCAAATTCTCCGATTCAACTGGGAGGGAATTCAACATTAACAATGCCATCTTCATCACAACCGCAAAAGCAGTTGGTGGCAAAACCTTTTATCCCAAAAAAGAAGTTACTAACTTTTCGGAGGAAAGGATTCTTGCAGCTCAGGGATTGCAAATGAAAATTCTAATAGAACCCCTCAGCATCAGCCCAAATGCTAGCGGATCGATGTCTTCTAGGAAGGATTCAGGGAGCAAGCAAGCATCAGTTTTTGTAACAAAGCGTAAACCGGATGCTTTGGATGAATGCAGGGATCATCTTGCATACGAGAATTCTCCAAAACGAGCGCACAAATCGTTCAACACATTCCTGGACTTGAATCTACCTGTGGAGGAGTTGCTAACCTCTGATACAAATTCCATCAACGCCGATGAAAATAACTCCCTCTCTGAGAGTTCAGAGAAGTGGATCGAGGAGTTTTTTGAACTAATGGATGAAACAGTGAGCTTCAAGCCTTTTGACTTCGATGCGCTTGCTGATTGTATACTAAAGGAGATCACCCGAAACTTTCATAGCATAATAGGCTCCGATTGTAATCTGGAGATCGATATAAAAGCCATGGAGCAGATACTTGCAGCTACATGGCTACTGGAAGATAGAAAAATCTTAAATAACTGGATCGAACAGGTGCTTTGCAGGAGCTTCAACGAGGCAAGGCGAAGGTGCAATGCCACCGCCGGATTCGTTATCAGGCTCATTGCTTGTCAAGATGCTTTCATGGATGAACAAGCTCCTGGGATTCACCTTCCTTCAAGGATTGCTTTGAGTTGAGATAAGTTTCAATGCTTGATGTAATTATTCTTGTATAATATGGTACTGCAGCAATTGTTGTGAAAATGACCATAGTGCTGTTGTTAGTCAGATCCTATATTCTTCTGCATTTTATCAGGCCACTCCCTTCTGATTGCTCTGAATTCTTTTTTTTTTTTTTTTTGTTATTTTCTGGTAATTAGAAATTTTTATTAACATAAACAACCCAATTAGTGTTTTTCAAGTCAATAACTTAATCTCGAAGGAAAGGATTAAACTAATACTGTTTGCCTCTTAATACTAATATATAAGTCCATTTTCCACAAATAAATCTTGGTAATTTCTACTTCTCTCTTATGGGATTAAGTAATTTCATATTTAATTTTTTTAATTCACTATGTTAAGATAAAAGATAATATATTATGATAGGGTTCATGTTTAATATAATATTCAATAAAATTATCTCTAAAATAATAAATAAACCCAATTAAAAAATTGAAAATTTTATTTTAAAACTAAAAATAAATTTCATGTTTCCCATATAATATGAGTATAAGCCACCCCTACTACGTTATCGGATCCGGACCTAGAATCCGAACCCGGTTAGTGGTTGCATATCACGTGACAAGTGACAACCACAGCAAATAGCGACAAAGCTCGCAGTCTCGCAAAGAAGCCATCCTTTTCCTTCTCTGTGCCGTCGTCTCCTCCGCCCTCGAACCCTCGCCGCGGGGATCCCGATCGCCGGGATCAGAGGGTTTCTCTCATCACCATGGAAATGCCCACGATCTCCTCCAACCCCCGCACCATCGATGAGATCTTCAGGGACTTCTCTGCTCGCCGCACCGCCATCATCCGCGCCCTCACCATCGGTATCCTTCCTTCACTCTCCTATCTCTGATTCCTTTCATTTCATCCATGATCTCTCACAAACCCCTTGGATCTTTCTTCTCAGAGGTCGAAGACTTCTACGCCCTCTGCAGTCCAGGTGACTCGCGATGTTCTCGATTTTTTGGGAGATCTTGGTGTTTTTGTTGATTTTTTGGGTGTGTTGATGTAGAGAAGGATAATATGTGTTTGTACGGGCACTCGAATCAAATGTGGGAGGTGAACCTGCCGGCGGATGAGGTGCCGCCGGAGATGCCGGAGCCGGCGCTGGGGATCAACTTCGCGAGGGACGGGATGGACAGAAAGGATTGGCTTTCGCTTGTGGCTGTACACAGTGACTCCTGGCTTCTCTCTGTCGCGTTCTACTTCGCCTTTCGGTTCAACGGCAACGATAGGTATCATCCTTGCTGTTTTACTTGATCTGAAATTTTTTGTCCTTTCGTTGTATGCTCGTGATTGTCTCTAATCATTGCAATTGTGCGTGTGTTTGTATAAGAAAATTGATTGATGGGTATAGGTGTGTTCTGAGAGCCTGGACGTTGATGAAGATAACCTAATTAATTTAATTTGGAAGGTTTGTTGAATTAAAGATTATTGTTTGTATAGTGGGGTCTTTCAACAGAAGGGGAGCGTTGGCGCAATGGTAAAGTTGGCGCCATGTGAGCTGGAGGTCACGGGTTCGAGTTGTGGAAATAGTCTCTTGTAAAAAAAAAAAGGGTAAGGGGTTGCGTACAATAGACCCAAGTGGCCTGACCTTTCTCTGGATCCCGCGCATAGCGGGAGCTTTGTAGTACCGGACTGCCTTTCCTTTCCTTCTATAGTTGGGCTTTTCAGTAGAAGTGTGAGATCTTAAGGTGATAATGTGAGGTTTGAGGTTTTGTATGATTAGATTCTACTCATAATTGGAAAGTTGCACGGAATGAGAACTTTCATTTAGCACTTGATACTCTTTGAAATGGCTTATTCTCTCATAAGCTTATAGTAACACTTTGGACATGCATATTCAAACATGAGAATATGTGATTGTTCTTTATGAGAGCTCGAATTTGTACACATTCTCAAATGGATACAACATTAATGGATAGCTTTATTCCTTCACTTGAATGTAATTGGCAACCTTTTTATTCTGTTGTCCTGATTAAACGGCAGGGCATGGCTGGGATGTTAGTATCAGTTTGCACTACACAAGTCTTCAAAATATAGTTGCACATATTCATGACATTGCTACATGTCAGACTTTCAAACTTATGGCTTTGTATTTTCTTGACTACCTTGGTGCCTTGGCAAATGTCACACCTATACAAGCTTAGTGTATTGTGTACTTATATAAGTGAACAATTACCCTTCACAATTCAGCTACAAGTTTTGTGTACTTATGCTATTCAGAAAATTTTAAATGAAGAAATGGATGTATTAACAAGAAACGTGAAGAAAGGTCTGTGGGCATGTGCTGATTTAGTCTGATCAGTTGCAAGGTGATTAATCCACTTGAGGAGTGAAAGACCATGCAACTCTTTTTCTAATATCTCCAGTACAGACTTGGACAAGTTTAATTTACAGTTCCTTAGGACAATATCTTATTTCTCAGATAGTCATTTGTTTGGTGATCAGAAAACTACTCAAATGAAGCTTTTCAAGCAACTATGCATGCTAACACTTGGCTTATATAGCCAGTATAGGATACCTTCCATTGAGGTAAAATATGATGTATTATTGTTGTTGATCTCTTGCTTGGAAAATTATTGCCTTGGATATTAAAGTGTATGAGTTTTGCAGCTTTTCATAAGAATGTCTGCAGCCTAATTGGTGGTGTCCAATTGTAAGTACATATATCTCATTTTTAGACCAAATCCATTGAGGCTTGGGTACTTTTGTAGTGCAATATAAAATGTTATCTCCAAACTTATATATTTGTTTGGATTGCCTCCTGCATAATCAACAACAATATATAGGGAAAATTTGGCTTAGTTTGTCATTCAACCATGAAGGGTTTTTGCAATTATCAGAATCAACTTAGAAAGGCTTATGACTAAACAGATGTAAGTCCATCAAAGATATCTTGGTACCATGTGCCGTATTTGAATAATACACAGATTGATTGGATGCTTATCCTTTGGAGTTGGATATCGAGCCCAAAAAAAAAAGAAGAAAGCTGGTGATGTGGAAATTTCAAGTCTTGTATCCATTGATTGAGAATGACTCTAATTGGTTGTTATGTATTTTATACTACAAAACCTGTTTAAATCTTGCTAAGGCGTGCCTTTATTGGATAAACTGTATTTCTCTTTGGCAATCAACAAACAGATCATCTGGTCAACAGAGTTGGGATCAAGGAACTTGGGAAAATCTTGCCTTTGGCATTAATTAATTTTATTTATTGTGATATCTTTGTTTTGCATGTGCAGGTGATCATACTATCTGATTAGCATAAAATAAAGTTATTTGTTTTGTGGTTAATGGTTCTCAAATGTCTTTCTTAATTCTGTAAATTTAGTAAATTTCAAATTCTTGGTTTTAACTTTTAAGATTTTTGTAACCTAGAAAGAACAAGCCCATGTGAAATAATTATGCAACTGATGTGAAGTTCTAGTGATCACAAGTTAGTTGTATTTTGACTGTAATATCAATTGCATATGAGATAGCTTGCTTGCTTATTATGTTTTCTGTTTCAAAGCTAGTTTTATCGCTACTGCAAATGAGTGCACATTACAATGCCAAAGGGTGTGATTCATGCCTCTTTCAATCTGACAGGAAGCGCCTTTTTAGCATGATTAATGAACTGCCTACTGTCTTTGAAGTGGTATCAGACAGGAAGGCGCCTAAAGACAAGTCTGGGGTGGATGGTGGAAGCAAGTCGAAACAATCAACTAAGGTGGGTCTCTTTTAAGATGCTTATATTATCTCCCATGCCTTGCTAGCATTGGTAATGTAACTCCTTGTTTTGTCAGCGAACAAGTGAAGGTCAAGTAAAAAGCAATTCCAAGCCAGCTGATGATGTGTATGGCGAAGAGGACGATGAACACAGTGAAACTCTCTGTGGAACCTGTGGTGGCAACTACACAGCAAATGAGTTCTGGATCGGTTGTGATGTGTGTGAGCGGTGGTTTCATGGCAAGTGCGTGAAGATAACACCTGCTAAAGCTGAGAGCATAAAGCAATATAAATGCCCCAGTTGCAGTTCAAAAAGGGGAAGACAGTAACTTTGACAAACTTGTGCATTTTATCACTGAAGTGAGGTACATTTGAATACTTGTTTTCCTTTTTTCTTTTTACTGTAATTTCATAGTCGAAGGAGTTCGCCTCTTTGACATATTGTGTGAACTTCATGCAAAGACTTGTGTTATTTGCTTATAAATCTACATAGGGTCAGAGAGATGGATTTCTAACTAATACCATGGTTTCTTTTTGTTTGTTTGGCACCTGGGGAGGGAACAATACTCTGAATGTGTGCCTTATAGTGTTCCTTTCTTGTGGTTTAGTCACTATTTTTTTTGTTATGAAAAAAAGACTGCTCTACTCTCTGTATGAATCTACAGGTTGCTTTGAGTGTGAAAATGCACATTATTATTGTCCAGTTTTGCTGGTGAGTATGAAAATGCACATGATTTGAGTTTTTGTTTTTCTAATTTGAAGTTGTTTTATTTCATTTTTTTTACATAGTAATAACATCAAATCACTGGAAGGTGACGTGGATCTTGAGGAAAAAAATTGAATAAATGAAGGTTAAGGTGATGTTTGGTTGAGAAATAATTTGGGATTAACTGGATCATCTCAACTTATTTCAACCTTACTAATCAAACATCTCTGGAATAATTTGAAATGAGAATAATTCATTTACAAAATTTAATCAATTGAATATATTTGTTTTTTAGTTAATAATAACTATTATTAGACATCAATTATTATTTTAAAAAATATAATTTTGATTAAAAACATTTATTTTAAATTAGTATTAATCACACTCAAAATTGAGTGCCCACTAATAATTTTGATTTAGTTCTAGCTCGGTCTATTGACAGCCTTCCATGTTTCCTCAATCATGAAATTATATATATTAATAAAAAACAAAATAAAGAAAATTTCTAGGCCTTCCAATCAAGATCCAACATGGATAACATCAGGATGGTATATAAATCAATTAAAAAGAAACCCAGCCCAGCATGGTGTACAAGATTTCAAAGAAGCGAAAACAACATCATGAACTACAATGTGACAACATACCTCAACATCATGGTCTACACTTCAACAAACGCACCGTGATAGCAGTAATTACATGGTAAAACCCAGTCCAGGGGAGATGAATCACTTGATCAAATGTGGCCACCACCAACCAACATAATCAGAAGACTATATGAAAAGAATAGTAACACAATGTCACCTGTGAGCGCAAAAGGCCTGCTGAATTTTCGACATTCACACAATACACTCAGCTCTCGCTGCTGCCCATGTTTAGTGATCCATCCTTCATTAGTCTGACACTGAGGCTGTTGAATCTTCCCCTTGAATAGTGCCGTGAAGCTTTCCGCCAATCTGTTCCAGTCTTCATCATTGCTACAAATTCATCGTAGTTGATTTTGCCATCCTATGAAAACAAGAAAGAAATGGGGATTAGGATAATGATGAAGTGCAACAAGAAAGAATGAGGATAAATCAGCCACCTTATCTGTGTCAACTTCTTGTAAAATATCATTCACTAAATCTGTGCTGTCGGTAGTTCCATCTTCCACCAAAGCTTCACAGAGCTCCTCTGCCTCGATAAATCCATTACCATCTTTATCAAAGTATGAGAAAGCCCGTCGGAGATGTTCATCATTTGCCATTCTTTGTAGATGAAGGGACACTGCAACAAATTCTCCATAATCTAGCACTCCCTTGCTGTGGGTATCTACCTGCATGGAAAAGTTATATTGTAAGTTCTAGAGTAGAATGAAAGGACCCTTTCAAATCTATTTGGATATTAAATTAATACCAGGTTCTCATTATTTCTGAAGAAAATTCACCATAATATGCACTTAACACCTCCATCACAACAACTTTCATAAAGTGAAGAGCTTGATCCAATTTGCCTGCTTGAAAGATGGTTAATTCACTCTAGCCATCCTCATTAACATAGCTAGTCCCATATATGCAACTTGTACAACTATTTGAATGAGTCGTTATGACTACTAAAGTCATTGGATTGACTTGCAGAACAGAAAGGAATATCTTGACCTTATCAACATACCGGCATGATGGTTTGATCACCTTTATCATTTTCAAAAAATAGATTTAGTCTGAAGTGTTACCTATGGCGGCGATTTACTCATAGATTTGTTAAGAATGGACTCAGCCAGATCTTTTGTTATATCCTACATATTACACTACTTGAAAGTTCAAACATAAAAAAAAATATATATTCCAGCACTCAGTTCAAACACTGTTGATCCAAGAGAAGGTAAAGTGCTGAAATTTACAAGCTGGGCAAGATGCTTGATCTCTGCTGAAGGAAAGTGGAGACACATATTGACTGGAATTAAAACAGTGAACTCAAGATTTCATCACAATAATAATTGAGATTGGGATGCTTACAGCTTCAATGAGTATCTGGACCTCAGATTCAGCGAGTTGGGAACCATGTTTTGTGAGTCCAGTTTTCAGTTCCTCACATGAAACAATACCATCATTATCTGTATCTATCAACTTGAACATTTCCTTTATGTCTTCAACTTCTTCAACAGACAGGTGATCAGCGATAACCTGAAGGAATAATGTTGCATTTGATTTCTGAGATAACTCAAAGAGAAAAATTGAAGGTTAAATTGAATTTTATAATTTAGTATATACAAACCCTTAGAGCTCTCCTTTTGAATCTATTCATCACTGAAAACTGCTTTAGCCTTGACTTAACAACATCTCCGAGAGGAACATTTGGCGCCTTTTTGGCATTTTGAAGCCAAGGATGCTCTGCAAGACAGAAATCATAGATAACATGATAGGTTTGAGATGCAAGGACAAGCACAAGTAAACCACTGCTTTGACAGAATCTTAGCTTCCTGCATCCTTATTTTATATTCCTTACTGTTCATAATACCCACTCTTATCCTCTAACTTTTCTCTCTTATTTCCATCAAACGGTACATTCTCACATAATTTATCTTTTATTGGGTATGAAGTAAAATTGATGCAGCTAAAGCTTTGAGACCCTTAGACAAGGCTTAATTTTTTCTGGTCAAAGCGCGAGTTGAAAGGGCCATTGAGGCAAGGAATTTCCATGCCATTCAATCCATGATCCCTGCCTCTGAGAATATATTAGAAATTAGCTTATAGCATCTACACTTTGAGAATATCAGTGGCTCCTATAGATCTTTGAAGGACAAATTTGAGCTTGACAAAACCAATGGTATAAAATTTGACTATTACAAAAGTGAAATAATTATATTAGCAGATTTACCTAGTTTTCTATGTTTCTCAACTAGGATTTCCTTGTCATAAACCTTTGAAAAGCATTCTAAGACCCAGAAAACTCACTCCCCTACAGTCAGTAAGATATAAACTGACTGTAAGAATAAATCAGCAAAATTATATGTTCTAAATAAAAATTATGCTCATGAAAAACATATTTGATGGAGCTTCAGAAAATTTAGCCATATTAGCAATATTCTTAGATGTAGAATCAAATACGACCAAGGACTCTTCACGAAAGGGGAAAATGGAAGTATAAAGAGGGTGCTAAGAACTGGAAAACTAATTTGATAGTCTTGATAATATTGAAAAGGAATGATCCAAAAAATGGGGGTGGACAGTAAATTTGAAGCCTAATGTTCTCACTCAGGCAATTATAAAAGTGATACAAATAATACTAATTCATATGGTACAAAATCATAAATCACTTAAGAGGTAGGAAAACAGGCCCAATATCAGATCAAGTAAAAGAAAGAGGCACAATACCTAACACTTGTTTTGCTGTCAACCTAAGTTTCGGATCAGGCTCCAACATATGTTGGATTAAATCCTTAGCACTTTCAGATACACTAGGCCATGGTTCACGCTTAAAATCTATAAGCCCTCGAAGAATGGCCTGTGCAACCCCCTGTTCAGATTCTGCAATTTGGATAGGTTTCTTCAGCAAAGGAAGTAATATGAAAAAGTTAATTTGCATCATATTTGAACAGTAAAGAAAATGTAATAGAGCACAAAAAAGGTTAAAAAAAAGCAAATCTTTCATGAAAAATAGCATGCTGAAATAAACTGAAGGGAAATTTTCATTCGGAAGAAACATTACCAGCCCAAAAAGGAGGAACTCCACTTAATAAGATGTATAAAATGACTCCTGCACTCCATATGTCTATTTCGGGCCCATAATTCCGCTTGAGAACTTCAGGAGCCATATAGTATGGGCTTCCAACAATTTCAGAGAACCTTTCACCTAAAAGGTAAAACATCTAAAGGTAATAAATTCTTGAAACAAATATTTCCAAAAAAGAAATTTGCTGAAATAAGAACTTTGTAGTTTTGTGAATCTGAAGACTGAAGACATCCATATAGACACATTGGGAGTCAAGAAAAAATATATACCCTTAAAAATATATGATAAGGATTATCTATTGGGGAAGCATACCACATTATCAAGTACAGTTGAATAAAAACAAATATGTAATTTCATGACTTCAAAATTGTCCAAAATTACCATGGGTTCAACACATCACATATAAACAATTCAACAAAATCTAGAGTACAAATTTAACTAATCACACAATATACCAGCTGAACAGATCAACAGAGCATAAACAAACACTTAAGCAACAGTAATTTGCCTCAATTACTCCAATTCTTCCCATGAATGAATTTCAGAAATGAATTCAACACTATCTGAAAAATTCCAGCAAATACAAAACAGATCCACAAAAGAAAAAACAAACACTCACCAGGCTTGAAGAATATGGAGAGCCCAAAATCAATGGCCTTGAGAGGCGAATTCTCCTTCTTATTCGCGAACAAGAAGTTCTCCGGCTTGAGATCCCGATGGATCACTCCATGCTGGTGACAAAGCTGAACAACCTCAACAATCGTCCTAGTAACAGCAGCAGCAGCGCGCTCAGTATAATGACCTCTCGCCACAATCCGATCGAAGAGCTCGCCGCCCTCACAAAGCTCCATAACAAGGTGCACAGCATTCTCATCCTCGCACGCCTCCCGCAAACTGACGATGCTCGGACTGCGCGGCAGGTGCTTCATGATCGCCACCTCCCGCCGCACATCCTCCACATCCACTGCAGTGCGGAGCTTCCGCTTGGGGATGGACTTGCAAGCAAGAAGCTCCTTCGTACCTCTGTCTATGCAGAGATACGTCACTCCAAACTCCCCCCGGCCGAGCTCCCGATCGACTACGTACTTCTCCTCGATGCCACCGTCGGCTTCAGCGCTGGAGAGTACGGTGAGCGTCTTGGGTTTCGCATCGCCGGCGCCGTTGCGAAGGGGATGGTGCCGGTGCTTCGGGCCGGCGGAGTGGGGTTTGCGGGGGTGGAACGCGGCGTCGTCAACGTCCTCACGGGCGACGGCGGAGGGGGAGCGGCAGCAGTTGCCCATTGGTGGGGATCCCGAGCTAGGGTTTCTAGGGTTTCACATCATGCGAGTGTGCTCCCAAGCTTCTTGGATTGGGTTGCAAGGGGGAACGATAGTGAAGAATGGGAAACGAAGAGCGGAAGAGAAAGCTCATAAAACGTTTTTCCCTATACACCCTCGTAAAATTACAAATTGCAAGGCTGCCTATCGACGAAAATTACAGCGACTTCGTAATTTTGCAAGGGTATCGATGAGAACTAAATATTTTCAGGGGTATATTTGCAAATAATAAATAAATAAAGTGCGGCGATTGGAGAGCTGGGAGTACGGTAACAGGTTCAGCTTTTGATGAACTTTTGTCGGCTAGTGAGTATAAAGTGAGTATAACGGGCTTAACGGAACGGCTATCGGGTTCCCGGTTTCCAGATCCGGTAAGAAGAAAATTTTAAAAATAAAAAAGTTAATTTATAAATTTATAGAATATGGAAAAAGCTTAATTTGAGGAACATAAATATAATAAATATATAAATTTAGGAGAGACATATAAATAAATCTTACAATTAAATGAATATATATATATAGCGGTGATTCAGTCAGGCCGGTCGGATACAGTTTATTTCCGGTCGACCTCCCATTCTGGTTTTTGGAGCATGTTTGAAAGATTACCAACCGTACGGATAGAAAGATCATCGAAAAATAAGCTAGTCTGTCAATTTTCATACAATTTAGTGACCGTTTGGTCCTCCCATTTCATTGTTCTTAACGGTTCTTATTTTAAGAAAATTTTAATGGTTTAAAATTTCAACAATGAAATGGGAGGACCAAACGGTCACTAAATTGTATGAAAATTGACATACCCATTCATACGGTTGGAAATCTTTCAAACATGTTTCAGGGGCCAGAATGAGAGGCCGACCAAAAATAAATAGTGATCCGATCGGCCTGACTGAATCGAGACTATATATATATATATATATATATATATATATATATATATATATATATATATTGAATAGAAGAGTCGGTGCTTATAAGATGTGGTCAATTGGGGGTGCTACCATATAAATTATGAAAGTCATTTTTCCACAGTCATACACTTTGAATTATTCCATTCAATTGCAGCCATAATTGTTATTGAAGCCACTGAAATGGACCTTAATAAATGCATGTTTAATAATCAGGGTTAGGCTTGATTTAAAAATAAAATATAATATAATAACTTAGAGTTCAATTAATTAATAAAAGGTGGTTGGTGGAGAGATCAGGAGTATCATGTGTGGCCTAGTGTTGGTACTAATCCATCAAAAGGTGAAGAATGAAAGCACAAGCAATCAAAGAGAAACTTATCTAAATTATTGTTAGGTTTGAGAGCATGATCCCTTGTTAATAATAATACAACCATTCCTTTTGATGGATTATCCCCAAGGGATAACCCCAACACAGTTTTCAATGAAAAAGTTCTTCTTGCCAAAATCTTTAATTAAGATTTAAAAATATAACCCACCAATATATATTCAACGCATCACTATCTTATCATTAATACCTTTACTTTAAAATTTTCCTCCAAAAATTTCAAAACTTTTTAAAACTTATTCCTAATCCCAAGTGGGGATAACCCCCAACCAAACACAAGATCATTGACATGGGAATAGTAAAAAGCAGACATACACAAATAATGTATTTTTTGTATGCATTAAAATACTAAAAAAACACACATTTCGGCGGGAGTTTTTTTTACACCAAAGGTGGCAAGTGTCCACACGTGGGAAGTCAAGAACGTGTATAGATGGAGAAGCTTGATCTTGTGTTAGTCCGCAGGAAAATACCTACCACCTTGACTCTCACCTTATAAGAGTGAGGATTCGATCCCGAGTTCTTTCACAGAAAAACCTCATGATTTAACAAATAACCCATATACCAATAGGTTTGGATGATGTTGGTTTTCGGCTAATGTTTTACTAGTTTCTATCTTCACAGCAAAAGGATATAAATTTGTGTGAACAATGTGGATTAATTTTAGGTAAAAACAATTAGTGTCAGACTAATACTAAAAAGATTCCAAGTCTCATGCTGTCCTAACAATGTCTAATTAAAATCATGTCTATTAACCAATCATCGAATTCGTCCTTCTCTCGATAGAACTCAAGGAACAAGGGAAATAATGGACCTTTCTGTTTATTTATGGCATTTTATAATGTGAGTTATGGATGTAGTAGAATGAAGAGCATGTGTAGAGGTAGGAGAAAGGAAAGAATTTATTATTTATGAGAGAATTCCGACAGGCTTTTCGTTCCTTTTGGCGCATGTTAATCACTTAAGACTTTATTCTAATACCTGACTAACAAGTGCTGTCGTGCAGCCCACATTCTCCCTAATCACCCATCAAACTCTGATCTTTGTCTCCCTTCTCCAGAGTCTATACCACATTCACAGCCTAATTTTGGTGTTTTGTTGGGGATGACACAGCCTAATTTCAATATAACTTGAGATACGATATTCCGATCCAAGTTTACTGGTATGTGTATATATATATATATATGATAAAAGTGGATGAACTACATTCATTAATTATATATCAAAAGGATACATGATTTATATCACTGACATGGCATACATAGGGGCAAACGATACAATTGATATCTCCAACCCATTATTTGTAGCAAGTTGTTAGTTTCACCTTGAGTTGTCTTCGTCCCTGTGGTTGGTGCTTGTAGGTTGGTCCCCTCCTCCCTTCGTTATTTGGCTGTCATCTTCTTCATTGAAGCTTTGGGCAAAGGCTCCATTTGACGATGGATTCCATCGGCATCAATTTCTGTTTCTTGGTTGAGTGTGTTGCGTCAAACTAAGATAACATAAGAAAGTCTATACCATGGATGATTCTGAAAATTTAAAAAAATATATAAAAAATAAAAAATAAAAAACGCATTGTTTACCTCGGAAGCATCTTTGGTTTCTTTCGTGCCATATGCCCCAGGTAACAACCATGACCGTCATTTGCCATCTCGCTCAAGCTTCTTTATGAAGCCGCTTTCCGAGGGTTCCCCTCACATCTCCCCATAGATCTTATATACTATGGGGGGTAGCATTAAGACTAAAAAGTCTGCAGTAGTATTCCCAAATCCTCTGCGCTTCTAAGCATGTAGTGAGGAGGTGCTCAGTTGTTTCAATGTGTTCGTTGCCAAGGTAGCACTGTGTATTCGCACCCCTGCACCTCTTTTTATCAGGTTGTCTAGTGTAAGCAATTTATTATCCCACGCTAGCCATGAAAATAATTTGGCTTTTGTTGGGTAAGCTATTTGCCATAGATCTTTCTGCATGGGATAGCGGAGCCCGCCATCTACTAGAAAGTTGTACACGGATTTTACGGAGAATTCTGCGCCAAGCTTCCGGTGTCTCTCATTCTTATTACCTTCCGGAATGGAAGTCATTGCCTACCTGAGTTCATCCATTGCCCTAGCTTCTTAATGGGTTATTGGACCTTCTTTAAGCAATGTTATGTTGTCCCTATAGCGGTGTCGAGCATGCAACAGAGAGATGTCTGGATCCTTAATGAGATAGGGCAAAGCTGCGAACATTATGGAGGGAGCGCCACCATTAAACCATTTATCTTCCCAAAAACATATCGTGTCCCCCTTCCCAATTTTAACCTGCATTCCCATCTCCAATGTCTGCTAGTGTGATATGAGTGCTTTCCACCAATAAGATGCTCTCGCATGTGGCTTCTTATGGGTGTTAATTTACATATGAGTTCCTAAAATAGGAGTGTTGAATCACTTTGAGGCAGATGCCCGCTTGCCCAGTCAATAGGCGCCACCAACATTTGCATATCATAGCCGCATTGAAACAACGTAGATCTATAATTCCCCATCATCCTTATTCTTTTGGCCTATATAGTCACTGTCAATTTACCAGCTTGTAGGACCTTTCTTGTAAGTTTGGCCCCCGCCATATGTTAGGGAATCAAACTAGTTCAACCTATAAATTTAGAATTTAAAAAATAAAAAAACACTTCTTGTTATTTTATCTTAAGGATGAAATTATTTAAGTACAGGTGACCACATGCAACTCCCTAACATAAGTTAATTTACTCCCATGAAGCATATGTATCAATCCATCCAAAAATAAATTTCGAGGATACTAAATTGTCTCTATTTGATGAATATACAGCATAGCATCAACCTATGTTTATATAAATCTAATAACATTCAAATAAACTTGGAAAAAACATTAGACGGTAGAACCACTACTTCAGAGCATGCTGGGATGTGGATTATTGCAAACTAATAAAGAAATAAACCAAATAATTTGATACCCTTGAATAAAACAATGATTGACATGGATAAGTGGCATTCATAAAGGAGAGGAACAATAGTTACAAAAATATAAAGAAATTAAAAACTTGGGTAATCATCCTTGAGCAAAAGAGCTGCAAACTGTTCAAAGTAATATTTGTGAATGAAATACACAGAGAAAAATAAGGGGAAATTTAGTTACTCACCAATCAGGTTAATGTAACATCAAGGCTGCAAACCTCCACTGATAATAAACAAGGTTGCCGGTTTTGCTACAATGAACATCTCCAAAAAACCAGGATCCTGGAGTATTTCTCTTCTTAAAAGAGACAATAAGCAGCTTAATTAGAGAATCCTTTATATTGTGGAAATTGGTTAATAAATACAACTGTACAACTACGCGCGCCATAAATTTCTTTTCTACACATTCAAACCAACTGGATAATTGTTGACATTTCCTGCTAATTCTCCGCATTTCTCCATCTGAGCATTGTTAATATTTCCTAATCTCACCAAAGCAGATCTTTACAATGATAAACAAAATTGTACAGAACCATTCCTCTTATTTTCAGGAAAACTGGGCATGAATAAACTTTCTTGATACTATCCACAGTTATGTTAATTTGACAACACAATGTCGCAGAATCACTTTAATCACTTGGATCATCTATTGGTCCTTCTACCTCGGTTATGATTTGAATTCCTCCCTCCAACACCAGACAATTCTCTCAGATTTGTTAGGATGTCCTGAGCAAGCCTTTTCGTATTAGTAGTGCCATGCTTCAATGCATCTACCAATGCCCTAATCAGATCTTGATCTATAGAGTAGTCTTGGACGAGGCTCTCCACTCGAAAAAACCTATCCATCATTGCTACGACTCTTTCTTGAAGCTCCCCTGACCTTGACTCTTTAAACAACTGAACAGCAGCATCAAAAAGGCCAAGCTGTTCCAATTCCTCTGTGGAGTTTTTGAGGCTTTGTGAATCAAGGACAACTGTGAAAAGTGCTTCCACTGCTGCAATTTGAACCTCTGTGTTGTTATCTTTCATGAGTTCAACAAGTGGCCTGATAGCATTTCCTTTTAGCAAGCAAAATGAACTGTTCTCTTCACATACAGCATTATGTATGGGACACAGAGAAGGCATCGATGCCTTCCCACAAATTAAGACCAAGGGGGCACAAAACCCTCTGGGAGGTTGAGGTTCCATGTCTCCAATTGCAACCTGTGCTAGTGCAGACTGAGATAAGTACTTCAACCCAAGTGCAGCCCGTTGCTTAGCTCTCCAGTGTGAAGAGATGTTCAGTTGGTTTATGAAAATGGTCATAAAGTGGTTTTCTTGAATCAGGCTCCGAATTGATGGGTCAGGACTCCCTGCATAGTGCATTAGGAGACCAAGTAGCCCTTCCACCATATTCCTTACCTGCCTAGATTTATTGCTGCTCAGTGAACTGGAATTCTGCTGCTTCAGAGTATCGACTACCCATCTTAAAAGCTCAGTGCCTAGAATTATCTTCACCTCATCATCTGTAATGGGCAGGTTAGCAAGGATGCATACGATTTCAGATTTCTCACCTGATGTACATTGGGTATCCAACAACTTTTCCTTCAGTAAAATAAGTTTGTTGGAAGCTCTCAGCTCTTCAGCAAGAGCTAAACCCAGGTTTCTGGACAATAGATTAACAAGCCTGAAGGCAAGATTTCTAGATTCTGTCTCAGACTGTTCAAGATATAGTACAATTGTTGCAATACCATTGCCACTTCCTATATGTGCAGCCACCAGTTCTGCACTAGCAGCAAAACAGAGAGAAATGAAACATCCAGAAATCAAAGTATTGAATCTAGATTTAAAACTTCATGCACTATAGCCAACAAAAAATGCTACTCAACCAATTTGCAGATGAGGCTTGGTTTTCAACAATGAAATATAGGAGAGAACGAAAACAAATAAACAATTCAAGGTTCAAGGTGATGATATAATTTCCATTAATCTACACAAATACACCACTATACATGTTTGGATTACAGATAAACCTTTTTAGTTTTAGTTCATAATTGATTGAAAAGCTTGCTAGATATACTCAGATGGTCAATTGACTTTGTGCTTGTATGGATGTAGAAACCTGCCGCTAGGATCTTTCATACTAACGACTAATGGATGTAGTAGAATAAAATCTAATTATTATTTGACATTTAAATGATAAGTTTACTAATTTGTACATGCAATTCTTCAAATTTGTCATTGGTCCTTGATGGTATAAAAAGATATTAAATTAAGTGAAGATCCAGGCCAACAACATTACTAATTTAGTAATGCAAACACTTACATTACTAATTTAGTAATGTAGCTTACATGGCTTGCATACTTAAAGGGAAACCCCTACACATAACTTTCATCTAGCAAACTGAAAAGAAAAAAACCATGAAATCAGTTCTTGGCCTGTTATGGTTCATTTTCAAAAGGAAAACACCGTGATACACAATATTACCTGCTTTTCATATACGCTACTGTCCCTAAGTTTCACAAAAGCCCGGGAAAAGACACCATTTTCACCCAAGCTTTTGTAAAAGTAGATTAAGCAGGAGCATATAGTGAGCAACAATCACAGTGTAGCCTAGCCCTTATCAAATTCTCCTTTCATTTCACCTTTTAAAACTCCACAAAATAGTGAGCGAAAAGCCCAACAAAGAGAATCTCATAACTAATTGCTACGAGAAACAGGGAGCATACCTAATGCTTGGGGAGATGATGCAATTCCACATAGAATCTTAAGAACTGCAGTCTGGCACTTGGAGGATGAATTAGTAAGAAGCTGCAATAGACTATGAATAATTGATTCAGACTGCATTAAATGGCCTTGATCATCAGCTAATGATAATTCCCAGTGACCAGTATTTGAGACAATGTTTGATATTGTTGATGCTGCCAAATCCTTGAGATCAGGTTGATCATCTTGTCTTGTCGTGAAGAGAATACGAGTAAGGGCTGGAAGCACACCAAAATCAACAAGAATAGTAGAGTTGTCATCTAAAGTCGACAGATTATACAGCGCCTGAAGGCTAGATGCTCTTCCCTCTGGCATGGACGAAAGCATGGCAATGAGTGCCCTACCTCCCTGCCTGGCAATATGCTCTTTATCAGTGTTGGTTAATTTCATATTTCCAACAATATTTGCCATGTCTATTCTGACATCTTCAGAGCCTATGGTTTCAAAGAGGGAAAAAACCAGCTGTGAGGGAAAGCTAGAAAATATTTAATAACCATGGATCATTCTTCTTAATAGGTAAACAGGAAATAATCAATGAGGAATTATCTGACATGCCAAGTGACACCATTAAAAGAATTAACCTTTTGTACCAGGACAAAACAATGAGTTCTGTTTCTCATAAAAAACCTGATCATGCAATTTTTTACCTACATCTCTCTAGCTCATGATTTAAGCTACCTTTTGTGACAGTTTCTCAGTACTTGGAACTGGTCTACCTGCCTCCTATAGATCTTTCCTCTTTCCTTTGACTGAATGCCACAATGATAAGATTCTTATAGTAGTAGATTTATTATCATAAAAGTAGCCCCATTGACACGAAATAGATGTTTGGTTTGTAGTGAGAAGCATATGTTTGTAGTGAGAAGCATATGAGCACATTTCTTCTATGAAAAAGATGTGAACTTTGATGCAGAAGA
This sequence comes from Dioscorea zingiberensis, assembly GCA_026586065.1. Lineage (NCBI taxonomy): Eukaryota > Viridiplantae > Streptophyta > Magnoliopsida > Dioscoreales > Dioscoreaceae > Dioscorea > Dioscorea zingiberensis. The sequence continues at coordinate 1,348,716 of CM048818.1, read as the reverse complement.
GCCCGTGGACTAAGATAAATGTTGTGATTATAGATCATAGCAGTGATCAGTAACTATAAACTAGTGCATGCCAAAGAACTAATATTGAAACTAGCAGCCAGTAGATTAAAAAAAAAAGTACAGGGAGTTTCTTCAAGGGAAAAAAATTATTTCACCATCCCCATGCAGAGCAATTAAACCAGCATACTTCCTACAGAAGGACTAAGTTAGACAGGCATACCTTCACAAAGTTTAGTAAGAAGCGCCTGAAATCTTCCTACTACTGCTAAATGTTGAACATTATCATCTTCTCTTTCCATATTTTTTAGGACCTCTTCAGCCATATTGGATAGCTTAGGAAGCTCTAAATTTCCAGCCATGCTTGAAAGAAGAACCAAAGCTCCTTTCTCTGAAGCAATTTTTGCACAATAACCTCTTTCCTGTGAGAACTGAAGCAATAGACTCAAAGCATATTCTCTTTCTTTTTCTGAACTCCCATTGAGGCTACGTACAGCCAGTCTCGATAAACCTTCTTCGAGCATCATTAGCTGGTAAACAATACCCAAATTTTTCTCATACTTGATGTTATAAGAGCCTCCATGAAAACAAAATATCCACCATTACAGTAAAGCAAGGCATAATATATTGAAATTCAAGGGGGGCAATGTCAACAAATTTCAATGGACCACTTTCACTCTCAGTTTTATATCAGTTGTACAACCTGCAAAAGGGCATTTGTGCTAAAAATAGCAAGCAACAAGAGAAATGAACACTTGTCATGGTGATGTATTTTCTCATTCTACCAACAACAATAGTTTATCACGAACAGAACAATTCAACATTAGGCTTCAGTTAGCAGTTTTGACAGAATATCCAAATTATCAATGTTGCATATCCACTGTTTTTAATAATTACATGCTTCTTATTTAATTCTGAAAAAAGGGGCAAAAATGCTTGACATTATAAAATAACTATAAAGGTTAAAATATCAAAATAGAACTGGGCCTTTTTGTGTAAGCCCAAGAAAATCAACTAGTCATGTGACTATGACCTAAAGTGAATCTGTTTGATTGATCAGCTGAATTGTGTCAAACATAATAAACCCCATATAATGAATAATTTTATTAGGTTTCAAGTAAGAAAAATTTAAGTTCATTAAGTAAGAATGACAGTGATCAAGGGGCGTTCATTTAACTAAAAGTGTGGGGAAGTCTTCAAAGTGGGTTGAGTTCCCCCATTTCTGTTAAAGTGAGGGAAGTACCAATTTCCCCACTTTGGCCCTTCCCCATTTTGACTTAGGCTCATTTTGGTTTTTTTTATTACCGAAGTGGGTGAAATGGGCTTTGGCATAAAAACTCATTTCCACCCACTTTGGTGTCCTCTCACTTCAGTGAAAAGGAACACCGTAAGTATAACTTTCCCCCACTTCCAACCACTTCAGGGAAGTGGGACTTCCATCCATTTTTTCACTTTCGAGCCCTTTCAGTAAAATAAACACCCCCTTAAAAAAAGACTGTTAGAAATTGTGTTTAAAGGAATTTGGCCCCTTCTTCTATCAACTATAATTGATAATTCAGTCTAGTCTATTCAAGTAATGTTCTCAATTACCAACTTTCACAGTAGCCTCTTACAACACCTCACGAATCTCAATTCTAGTTTTACTACTATACTAGTCCAATTGGTCTTCATAGCAGCCTCTCAAAAACCCTAGCTAACCTCAATCATAATTTTACTACCACACAAACTCATTTTCGTGATAGCAACCTCTCACAACACCTCGCTAACCTCAATGATAATTTTACTACCACACTAGTCTCATTGATCATGAAAAGTGATTATTTGGCAAGATAACTAAATAGTAGATAATTTATTCAACTCAGGATTATACACAAACAATATGCAAACAATTACCTACTTATAATCTATAAACCAGAAAAGAGAATAGAAAGAAATAGATAAGCTTGCACCTTGCTCTCATGATCCTTGGCCATGCTATCCATGGTAATTAGCGCCTTGGTACGCAACTGTGAACCCAACACTTTTGACTTCTCCTTCAGCATCTTCACGACAAGACCAATGATCCCCGCATTCCTCACTTTGTAAATACTGGAGTGGTGCTCTTCCGAGATCCTATAAACATTGTCCAGTGCCCTCTCAATGCCCTCCAATGAGAAAGAAGACTCATCACCAAGATACTGCATTGCTGTCTTGACCTGCACCTCTATATTCCTATTAACCCACTCTTCTATAGCACCAGCAAGCCCAATGTTGGGCTTAAGCTCTAGGTTATTGAGCACCTGTCCAGTGACAGGGCAAGTGGGATCCCGGCCATGCTCCAGGCACCAGTCGAACCAATGCTTGATGGCCGCCCTCTCATACGTCTGGAGTGACTCCAGCACCACGGGATCCTTCATCACCACCTTGGTGAGCGGGCATAGGAAGTTCTTGAACGGCGAAATGGTCGCATTCTCATCAAAATCAACATCAATGAGGCGGTCAGCGACGCAGGGCTCCGTCGCTGACCAGCTACCGAAAATCTTCTCGAGAGAAAGCAGAATGCGGCGTTCCGACGGGGAGATTGAAGGGCCAGTGAGGTCAAAGCGGAGCAGGTTGATTTGATCGGCGAGGGCTTCGGGTCCGGCACCGAGAGCTCGCGCGAGGTCCATTATGATGCCGCCCTGAACTGCTTTCTTATCGCTCTCCCATGCTTCCCCCTCGCGCTGCAGCGTGCTGTAGACTCTCTCCTCGATCTCCGTCACCTGATTCAAAACCCTAGGTTGAAAATCAAGAAGAAAATAGAATTTTTTAAATAAAAAAAAAAGTGAGAAAGGAGTACCCGGAGATCGGAGAGGAGGAAATCGCGGGCGAGATCAGAGGCGCGTTTCTGGAGTTCAGGGTGGAGAGAGAGAGGGGCATCGAGGAGGGCGAGCGAGGAGGCGAGGGAGGAGCAGAGGGAGCGAAGGGAGGAACAGAGCGGGAGGGAGTGGATGAGAACGTAGATGCGGCTGCGGGAGCGATAGGAGGAGAGGGTGGAAACGGCAGTGGAGACATCGCCGGCGATCCCGCGGAGGGCGGTAGAAACAGCAGGAGAGGAGGGGAGAACGCCGGGGTGGGAGAGCTGCGCGACGAGCAGCTGGAGGCGCTGCGCGAGTGCCGTGAAGCGGCGGGGAGGGTCCCAAGCGTAGTCTTCTGCTCCATGGTTGCAGATCTCGGTGAGCGTGCGCGCGAGAGTCTCCGTGGCGGCGGCGACCGCCACCTCCACGGCGGCGCTCGTGGTGGTCGGCGTCATCGCGGGGTTCCGATCTCGTAGTCCCTCGTTTCTTTGAGCCGTTTGGCGGTAAGTTATACACGCGCTGAGTTATTATACGTTAGACTTGATTCGGATCTTTCGGGAACGAATCCGAACCCGACCCGTTATCAGCTTTGAAACGGTCCGGTAATATGTACCGCGGGTACAGTAGATCGAATTGTGGTTTGACTTAGGAGTCCCGTTACTCCAACAACGCACAGTTCGTTGGCGCTTGGTTGACTTTGACGAGGCTGAGTCTCAGAAGGTGATTTTGACTGCCGTGGACTGGTCTAACTCGCACAAATTTAGGAAAAGTATATGTTTTTATTGGTTATGAAATGGATTTTTTTTTTCTTCAAAATTTGTTAAATTTAATGTTTTATTATGAAATTTAATGACTAAAAAGTAAAAAGTTATTAAAAGAGAGAGGACAAAGCTCGCGTATGTGCCGGGTCTTGAAAAGAGTCGAATCATTTATTGAAGTTTCTAAATATTGAATTGTTGAAGGGTTATTTCTATTTTTTAGTTAATTAGAAATGAAAAATTTAAGAGTGTAATTTCCAGATTATTTTCAATCTAATTGCACATATAAATATAAATAATTAAATCATTTTATATTCTTATTGAACCATATTTTTTATTTATTTAATTACATATATTCAAAAGTACATATTTTGAAATTGGGGGCTCCAGTCCATTAAATAAGTTAATTTGTATAGAATGTTTGAACCAAATATCTTAAACACACTCAATAATTGAAATCCCCTTTTGTATTATTATCATCTCAGTCAACATCATTTCAATTAAACACAAAAATGAAAAATTAGATTAAGATCCAAATTCAAAGATAAGCTCTAAATACCATCAACCAAACATTAACTCTGCCATCAAGAACCAAAAATGACCTCCCATCTCCTGACATCATGCCCATATGCAACTCACATATGGACTCACTATTGTATCTTGTTTGGGTTGCCGACCACTCCCCATCGGATACAAGACCTATGGGGTGTTGCCTCCCTTTTTAAGCAAATGAAGAAGAGGTCTCGATTGGGAGAAAAACTTGTATGGATTCAGCCACTATCTACAGGTGAAGCCCCTCCATTACGTTATTTAGAAGATGTTTTAAGATTTCCAAATCAGATGGATGGGAAGATAAAAATAAACTAATAGATCCATTTTCAGGTAATTTTGTGACACCGCTTTGTCCCTCCCAATTTAACGGTTGAAATTCTAAAAATATGAATCGTTAAAATTTCTATAAAATTTCAACCGTTAAGTGGGAGGACCAAACGGTCACAAAATTATATGAAAATGGATATACTAGTTTATTTTTCGATGATCTTCTCATCCGTACGGTTGGAAATACTTAAAACATCTCCTAAATAGTATAATGGAGGGGGCTCACCTAGAGATAGGTGAGCCCGGGTCCATGCAAGTATTTCTCCTCGATTGGGGTGGAACTTGGCAATAATAATTATTACCTGGAGTCCATGATAAATGTGTTTTCAAAAAACTAATCCAAAGCATAGATTTCCCCATTATCTCTTAGTTTGATGCAACTCACACTTCGAAGAAATAGAAGCTTAGTAGATTGTCAAAACAAAAAAATTGGAGTTCACAAGGGAGAAGCACACGCCACACCCGCCAGGGTCTGACTTCATGGATGAAGAAAGGAGCCAATGGTCCATTTTGGGCACAACTACATGTGAGGCGCTAGGATACCCATTAAAAGATTATTGTAATATCTTAACTTTTTAATCAATAATGAATGTGATTCATCCATTTTTTTATATATATATATATATATATATATATATATATATATAAAAAAAAAAAAAATATATATATATATATATATATATATATATATACAAATACATGTTAAGGAGTTGATCACTCTAACACCCAAAAATCATCACGGGTCAGGTTTGGATAGTGGGCCTGGACGATTTGTGCCTACCACCTCTATCACTCAAACATGCGTGGGCTGGGGTGTTTGGGCTTTATTTTTTTTGGTTTTGGTTTGGTTTTGGGTGTTAGAGTCGGCCGGCCTCACTCTAGCATGAGTATATATATATATATATATATATATATATATATATATATATATATATATATATATATTATTGATGCAATACCCGATCTCTCCTAAGGATCAATACCAATTAGGATCAACGGATGAGATAGGTCTACTTTGATGTAGACGATACAAGTAAAGAGGGCGGGGCTCCTGTCTTGGTGCAGTTTTGACACCCAAGTTAATACTAGCTAGGATCGCCTGAGAAGAAGGTTCAATGGAAAAGAACTAGCTTACCTCCCTTTACCAAAGTCAACCCCTCCCCTATCTCGAGCCTTGGTCCCGATCACATCGACCCCTTACTCATCATCATTATTTCTTGTCGTGTGGATATCCCCTTCTCCCCAAAGTGATGGCAACCATCCCCTACTGTGGTGCCAGAGTGGCGACCCTAGAGATATGGATCGCTTCTTGGGGGACGTTGGAGCGTGGACACGTTTACACTTGGATTTATCTGTATTATATATATATAACACAATTAGTGTCATTGTATTAAGGGCAAATTCCCTATTAGTCCCTGATACTATTTGACACTATTCCTCACCCAAAACACACACCCAAAATATTATTACACTACACCCCTACACACCCCCCAAGGACCTATAGGTAATTTGGGCACTATTCAAATTACCTATAATTAATTACTAGTTGTATTAAAGATAATAATAAAAATACTTAATAGCATATAAAACAATAATAACAAAACTATTATTATATTAAACTATAGGATTAGTCATAAAATAACACCCTTTAGTCAATTGGATTCTTAAATCTCGATGAGAGTCATTCTGTCTCATGTAACTTAGTCAATTAAAGCCATAGATCAAATGGATCATTCAACGATCTGGATCGGATGGATTATATTTCCCTCGTCTTTTGAGAGAAGAGGGTCAAATTCAATTCCAAGTATTCAATCTTTGGCAATATTCATGTTATATTCTTGTGGCTATTAATTATTTTCTCAATATTTTTTTTTTATATTGCAACCATAATTTCCAAGGCTTGCCATTATAATTAGATAAACATATTCAAAACCTTTTTCCTTTTTTCTTTTGTTTTTTAAATTTTCTTTAAGAAAAAGAAAATTTTTAATATATATATATATATATATATATATATATATATATATTAAAAGATGGATAAACTAAGTTTTATATTATTAATAATATAAAATGTTTATTATAATTTATAACAGACTCAATCAGAAGAAGAAAATAAAATATAATAGTCAATTAGGTGCCACTTTTTTAGCTAGTGATGGCTCAGATCCTCCCCTCGAACCGCTATCGTGTTGTCTTTGAAGGCCTTGTCCCTCTTGGCCTGTCCCGCCATATCATTAGCGAATATGCATATATACTCTTAAAAATCATATTTACATATATACTATCATAAAAAAATCTTTATAAAGGTTTGAAAAAAAAATCATTTTACCATTATTTCCATTTCATTACACTAGATTATTTTTCTTATAGTAATATATGTGATATAAATAGGGCAAATTTCCTATTAATCCCTAACACTATTTGACACTATTTTTCACCCAAAATACACACACCCAAAACACTATTATACTACAACCCTACTAACCCCCAAGAATTTATAGGAAATTTGGACACTACTCAAAATATAAATAGTTAATTATTATATATAAATATGTCAAGAAGAAAAACAAATATTCCAAAAAAAAAAACCTAAAAACACACAATCACATTTCTAAATAAAATATAAATAATTTTATAATTCTATAATTCAACAAAAAAGTCTAGCCGTACACGTGGCAGCAATGGCACCCTCTCTCCACACGCCCTATTACCCAAACCCTCACCGCCTTCTCCTTCTCATCTTTTCTCTAATGGCGTCCATCTCCACCTTCTCCCCTTCTCTCCGCTCCACCGCCATCTCCGACCGCAAGCGCTTCCTCCCTCCCAATCGGATCCTCCACCCCACCCGCAAACCCGTTCTCAAGGTCCGCGCCATCGGCACCCGACCCGATAGCGAGGTCTCCTCTCAGGATCCGATCCAAAAGTTCCTGAATCGCGAGTATAAATGGGGCTTCGTCTCCGATATCGACACCTTCTCCATCCCCAAAGGCCTCTCCGAGACCACCGTGCGGGCCATCTCCGAGCTCAAGAACGAGCCCCAATGGATGCTCGACTTCCGCCTCGCCGCCCTCCGCCGCTTCCTCACCATGCGCGAACCCCGGTGGTCCGATAACGTCTACTCCCCGATCGATCTCCAGTCTATCTGCTACTACTCCGAGCCTCGCCGGAAGCCAACACTCGCTAGCCTCGACGATGCCGACCCCGAGCTTATCGACACCTTCCGCAAGCTTGGGATCCCGTTGAACGAGCAGAAGAGGCTTGCTAATGTCGCCGTTGATGCCGTTCTTGATTCCACCTCCATCGCCACAACTCATCGGGAAACCCTAGCTAAGGCCGGTGTTATCTTTTGCTCGATATCTGATGCTGTGAAGGAGTATCCGGATCTTGTGAGGAGGTATCTCGGGAAGGTCGTCCCGCCGGAGGATAACTACTACGCGGCGCTCAATTCGGCCGTGTTCAGCGACGGATCGTTTTGCTATGTTCCGAAGAACACCGTCTCGCCTATGGAGATCTCGACGTATTTCCGCATCAATGATCGCGAGACGGGGCAGTTTGAAAGGACGCTTATTGTTGCGGAGGAGGGCAGCTTCGTTAGTTATCTTGAAGGATGCACGGCACCGTCATATGATAAGAACCAGCTGCATGCTGCGGTGGTGGAGCTTTACTGTGCGGAGGGGGCTGAGATCAAGTACTCCACCGTGCAGAATTGGTATGCGGGGGATAAGGATGGGAAGGGTGGGATCTATAATTTTGTCACAAAGAGGGGCCTTTGTGATGGAGATCGGTCCAAGATCTCATGGACACAGGTGGAGACAGGTTCAGCGATCACTTGGAAGTACCCAAGTGTTGTGTTGAGGGGGAATGATTCAGTGGGAGAGTTCTACTCGGTGGCACTGACAAAAGACTATCAGCAGGCTGACACGGGGACGAAGATGATTCATATAGGGAAGAATTCAAGAAGCAGGATTGTTTCCAAGGGTATCTCGGCTGGAAAGTCAAGGAATTGCTACCGGGGTCTTGTTAAGGTTATGCCTAGGGCAGATAATTCTAGGAACTTCTCTCAATGTGATTCTATGCTTATTGGTGATACAGCAGCAGCCAACACCTACCCTTACATTGAGGTAATTCTTTTTTAGTTGTGCTTTTGTGATGATCATATGGTTGATTTGTGTTTTTTCCTGTTTCTATATATATTTTGCAAAAGCTTTAACTCTACTTGCAGGTGGAAATCCTTCCACCTTGGTTGGATGAGATCTTACATTCTATTCAGTTTTTCATGCATCAATTTGAGCTGATTGATTCTATTATAGATTAATTGATTGTCCATTTCTTAGTTAGTTGACCAATTATGGACCCAAAAGCACTTTATGGTTTTGCCTACAGCAGCATATCATGTCTATGTGGTAGATACTTTTAACAGACTAGAGCTCAAGAGGATTTATTGTTGAGGATATTAATAGAGGTTAAAGGAATGCATGGTTTGTTCCACCATATGGTTACTATCTGGACAACTTGAGAGCTTATATTTGGATTTCCTTAGTAATTGGTGACAATGTGATGGTTGGCCAAAGTGATACTTGCTTCTTTTTCACTCATTTTATGTGATTTTGATCCTAATGAAATTCTACTAGGGTGCTCAGCGTTCTAGAGATGGTTTTACGAAGACTACCTTAATATAGAGTTCTATTCTTCTGCTTCTACAGGATGAGGATCATAAAGAAGATATTAGATACTTGTTCGTTATGTCATACTTGACAGGTTGCAATGTTTTCTGCAATCTGTAGTCATAATTCTTGCATTTAGTAATTTTCTCGAGTAGATGATATAAATTGATCTCCATGATGATATACATCGCAGCCTTTGTATTGGCTGCTATTTCCAAGTTCACCTTGTTTTCTTCACAAGACATTATTGTGATGGCAGGTTGTGCTTTGTCTGATGCATAATAACTTGTTGCCCTGCTATCTTTCATATTTGCCTTGTTTGCTACCAATTACTCCTGTTCGCTGTCCGTAAAGTATGAACGGTGTGTTGTCTCCTTGGACAATTTTGACATAATAAGGAGACCTAGGTATTAATGAGAGGTATGTGCCGTATAGGGTTTTGCATTTTAGGTATCTGTTATTTGAGTTGTGGCCCATATTGGTAGGCTTCTTTCCACTTGTAGCAGCAAGGAAAGTGGGAAGTGGAGGCTCATCTTAGTTTAGGGATATTTTCTCACTTGTCATTTCTCTACTTCAGCCTTCAATAATCTCACTTGTCACTAGATTTCATTTGAATTTACTTCTATCAAGAAAACCACCATCACTATGCTGTGCTCATACAGATTAATAATCAAATCCTCTTCCTATGAAACCCTTTCTTCATAATGGGCTTGAGCTGCCACCATTCATGCGTATTTCTTGGGTTGGAAATCAACAACCACTCTCCAATTGTTTCCCCAGCAGTTACAATACCGTTGTCATAATATAATATTGTTTTCTATTTCTTATGCTAGTCGATGAAAAGTTGTGGAGTCAGAAATTTGAATCTTTGAATTTCTGAATTACAGATAATTATGATTTGCCTGTTTTACAACTCGAGAAGAAATGCATCACCTCCTCATCATTGTATCATTTTGTGCAGGTAAAGAATCCATCTGCTCGTGTGGAGCATGAGGCAAGCACATCCAAGATCGGCGAGGACCAGCTGTTCTATTTCCAGCAGAGGGGAATAGAGCACGAGAAGGCCATTGCAGCCATGATCGGTGGCTTCTGCAGAGACGTCTTTGACAAGCTCCCTCTCGAATTTGCATCAGAGGTGAATGCGCTGATGAACATAAAGTTGGAAGGGTCTGTGGGTTAGTTACTTGGAACATTTCCACACATGAACAACCACGAACAACTGCTATTTATGTTAATGAGGTTTAACTTGAGCTGCTGTAAATTAAGTTTTGTTCTAAATCAAGTTGATAGGTGTACCAAAAGGTGAAAACTACAGGATGTAATAATAATGCAAATGGCATTGTCTCTCTTCTCTCTTTTCTCGTGGCTTCTCTTTCTTCAGGGAGGATGTTAAGGGGATGTTTGTTTGTCTGCATTTACATTAAAAAAATTTAAATTTGCCTTATGTTTTAAGTGCATATGGGAGGTAAAACATACTATTTTTTCTTGACAGAAACACAAGATGGTATTTGAATAGAATGGGTTTTGAGTTAAAACAGATGCTTAGTGATGCATGGCTATATATATCGCACATACAACTAAGGTTAACACTACTTGAAACCATATCATAAAGGTTGAAATGATGAACAAAAAGCTCAAAACCAAATGCAAAATTTTCATCTACTTCAAAATAGAAAGAAACAGAGAATGCGTTCACTCATATCACAAGGCAGAGCCCTTCGAAGAGCTCAGCTAGACGAGTTCAACTCAACACCAAAATTATGTTGTCAAAATGCATGCTTAAATCGGATAGATAATAGGAATGCAGGAACATAGCATATGAAGGAAGCTCTTTAACATACATACATACACACACACAAAACAGCCGAACTGATGCCGATTGCTAATAGATGGTTGTCAGAGGCTTCAGGAAAAGAACATTGAAACTCAAAACTAATCCATTGCACTCTTAAAGCCATTTTGAGGCTTTATCAGTGCTCATCTGACAATTGATGCTCAGTTTGTTTGTGCAACCATTGTATGAAGCAAAGGATCCTAAATAAACTTTGTCAACTACGGATCTTTTTGCTGGTTGCTTACAATGGATATTATCTGCACAAGGGTGATACCAAGGTCAAAAAACCGATAGGAAACATGCTTCTAGAATGGGTAAACTAAGTTTGTACCTTGTCTGTGAAATCACGAAAATTCTGTCCTTTCATTGCCTCATCAAGTTCCTAAAACAGGTTAATATAGCATTAGTTGTGCACAGTATTAGCAATAAGATCGATCCTGGGAGAAGGTGCACAGTTATAGTAGGAAAGTGGACTTACATTTTCAGGATTTTTTGAAGAACTAATGCTCTTGATTAAGTTCTGCAGATCCTTACTCTGCAAAGAGTCTCGAATTTCCTTTGACTCTACTGCTTGCAGGTGTAAATTAAGTAGATAAATCTAAGAATATAAACTTCAAAAAAAAGCTCATAAGCAAAGTTATGAAACGATGAGAGACAAATATGTAAGGAGATTAAAAACTTGAGTAGAAAATATTTATGTGATATTATAGAACCAAAGCACATACTGAATGAACATCAAATAGGCACATAAATCTAGATTTGTTTGAGATGGCAATTTTACTCAACATCAACACATGCATAAATCAAATGCTATAGGCAGTCCTAGACTCTACGCTGTGACAATGAACATGGTGAAGAAGTATTTCCAATTAAATAATCCAGACTTTTCCAGAGCACATGCATATGACTGGATTCATATTACATGTTAAGCTCAGAGATTGATGATTTACTACCTCAAAGCTCACTCAGAGATTGATGATTTACCTCAAAGCTCAACATAAGTAAATCTCTAATTGTTCAAAGCACAAAAGTTCAGATTTGTTATTGAAGAAAAATATAAGGAGATTTTATGTCTATCAGAGTAGTATGCTGATAAAATGTTAGAGAAATGCTATTTAGGCCGAATGAATTGCACGAAAACCCATCACCAATGACTGATGGCCACTCATTTTTCCTTGAGATTATCAACTTTACCATCTCAAAAAAAATGAGTGGCCATCACTCTTTCGTGAAAGCCATTCGTGCAATCTATTCGGCATGAATAGCACTGTTCAAAATGTTAATGACATGACAAGATACAAGAAAGTAAAGTACCAATGGACTCTAGTTGTTCTTTACCAAGAACCCAACTTGGCTCCTCAACATGATATGCTCTTTCAGGAAGCACCTCCGCTGCTGAAAAGATGAATAGAGAAATTTTGCATTATGACCACTGATGATACTTTGGGACTTGGACATGCACCCATTAACTAAAGAAGGCATATTTGAAACTTTTAGTAGAATTGAAAGAATAAAATCAGCAGCTGAAATTGGTTTTAATGATACTTTTCAGTCATTTATGCATATCTCCCAATCCATAAAGATTGCTAACAGATTGCAACTGATCACTATTTTCAATATGGCTGGTTTGTTGTACTTTTCTTCGACAAGAAAATCACAATAATTTCTGTGCTTTAGCCTGAAGCATGTTCATGATTGGTTGTATTCATTTCAAGATCCAACATTCTTCTCCATAGAGGTCTAACTTCATTGGATAACAAAATATTACTTTTAATAGACAATAATGCTTGCCAAAACAACACGTTGGTGTTATCAAATCATTCAAGTTAATACAAGGAACTTGCAAGCTTAATTTGAAATTTTGAACAAAAAATATGGTATATACACATGCCTTTTGTGAGGGATTCTGCACCTACTGATTTCAATGGAGGTGAAGATTTTTGGCAAGGATTTTCTGAAATTCAGATAAAAAAAAAGAATTAGTTGCAAGCATAACAAATTGCTAGATCAAACTTAAGGAATACATATTTGTTTGACTGAATCAAAGTTGCCTGAAAAAAAAAATTTCCCTCAATAATTATTCTCCAAAAGAAATGGCAAACCAGCAAGCAGACCAAAATAATGCTGAAGAAGGATCATACCTTTATGCTTCCTAAAGCACACCACTGAACAACTGTGTGACAGAAAATGAATATATTACCATCTTAGGAGTGGTGCAAAGCAAGTATTTTCAATATAAGAGAAAAAATAAAATCAGATTTGATAGGGCTGCCTTGTCCTCTATAAAATAAGATTCCCACTTAGTCAATATATGTAGATTCACTTACTAGGGGGTGAGGCAGGAAGGACACTTGTATTTAGATTGTGCTTCTTTGCAGATTTCACACTGTCGAAGTCCCATGTTGTGCAATAAGCCCTCAAAATGCTCTTTCGAGTATCACCATAAAGGAGCAATGCCCTGAACTAGCAGTTTCTGTTTAGTTTACGAACACATTCACCTACTTTTAACTAACTATCAATTTTTAGTGCCATCAGTCCTCAAAGAACAGGATATACTGCTGCAAAACACACACATACCAGATTCAGAATGAATTATAAAATACATATCATGCAAAACTGGTGTCCAGAAGTTCATATTGGAACCTCAACATAGTTAGGGTTAGATATAAAACAAGTTTCTTCAGAAGAAAAATTCAGAAAGTAGAACAAAACCCATAAAACAGCAAATCAATATGTCATACATGGATTATGTGTTACATTTCATACGTGGCTGAGTGTGCATATCATCCTTGGGATATGTATCATCAAAAGGAAAGCCGATCCCAAGGCAGATGGGGCTTTAATGGGGACAGAAGGCATGAGAAGAAGGTAATCCAATAAGTGAGAACCCTAGGACTAAACCTCGCCGAGGAACAAGAGGCGCCGGAGAAAGCGCGATTCCCTCACTGCCGGAGCTGCCGTTGGTGGAGAATCATTTTTAGTTATAATTTTATTTAGTAGTGTTTTCTCTTTTATGAAGTTAGTTGTGCTGCTGTTAGCCTGAGTGTAGTTCTTGTTGTTTGTTGTTGACTGGTTGTTATTCTCTTATCATTTGGATAAATATTGAAATGAGGAAGACTTTCATGCTTATGATAGTTGAGTTGTGGGCAATACAAACAAAGAACAACACCCACAACTCAACTAAGGGATAACAGAAGCATACAAACATTCCTCATTTCAACATTTATCAATAAAAGAATGACAACCAATCAACAACAAACAACAAGAACTACATTCTGGCTAATAGCATAACTAACTTCATAAAAGAGAAAACACTACTAAATAAAATTATAACTAAAAATGATTCTCCACCAACGGCAGCTCCGGCATTGAGGGAATCGAACTCTCTCCGGCACCGCCTGTTCCTCGGCGATGTTTAGGCCCAGGGTTCTCACTTCTTGGATAACCTCCTTCTCATGCCTTCTGTTCCCATTAAAGCCCTATCTGCCTTGGGATCGGCTTTCCTTATGATGATACATATACCAAGGATGATATGCACACTCAGCCATGTCTGATATGTAACATTATGACACTAGATTTCTAGCAAAGAGTTGCATCAGATTAAATAACAATAGAACCTCTAAGAGAGTAAATCACATTTTGACTATTGCAGCAACTAGTGCACCCATTTACCATAGAAACAAAAAATATCCGGCCTGCCCATTGATAATATCACAAGAACGGCACCAAACAAGCCACCAGCATCTGATAAGCACCTATACTCTCTATCCCAACAAACAACGTCAAACAAGAGCATGAAATACGCCTCATAGGAGATCAAAAAGGAGTTTCCACACCTAATTTTATGCAAACGAATTCAACTTAAACCCTAGATTGATTCAATACAAGGAAAAAAAATTCCAGAACAAAAACCCTAACCGCTTCACAACTATCAGATAGAGAAAACGAAAACCCTAACCAAGAATCGGATTGAGATAAGGAGTAGGACTCACAGAAATGCTCTAATTTCCAACGCGCAATGCCATCAAAGGCCCTCGAGATTGAGAGAGAGGGCGAGAGAGTGAGATAGAGAGAGGAGCATGGGTAAGGAAGTTGTACTGGGCTGGGCTGGGCCGGGCCTTAATTTGTTTAGATCCATTGAGTCATGTATCATTTCGGATTGAACCATGGTTGAGTTGAGTCTGGTCCAGTCAATTAAGATTAAGGTTAAGAACTGTTTCTATTTGGAAAATAATTTGGATAAATTGAGTTTTTTTTAACATCCTTTTGTTTTGGATTCCAATAAATTTGTTTGCTTATTTAATGGCTTAGTAGATAGTTTCTCCTAAATTTTCACCACATTGTAACATTGATTATTTTTATTAATTTTGAAATCTCAAAAAATTAGAAAAGTCAATTGGTGAGAGTTGTAAAGGGCTCGAACTTGATCGGGTTGGAACAACTCGAGCTCAGCTCGAAATTAGCTTGAAAAAGTTTGCTCGAATTAAGCTTGATTTTAATTTTGAACGATTGAGCTCGGCTCGATTTAGCTCGAAATTAAGAATTTAATTATAATTTTGAAAGCTGAAGTATGGCTTAATTTAATTATAAATTAAAATTTTATTTATAAATTAATATTTATTAATATTTTTATATTAATATTAAATTTTGACCTTTCGAGCCAAATTTGATCCAGCTTGACTCGGTTTAAGTTCGGCTTAAAAGTTTGAAATTTCAAACCGAGTTCTGGCTTTTATCAAACAAGTCATATAGCTTGGTCATGTGACAGCATGATATTAATTTTATAAGATTTTTCTAAATTTATAAAAATATGAAAAACAGAGGAACAAAGCCACCACATGAAGAAGAATGAAGGCAGATAGATTTCTAAATCAAAATTTCAACTTCTAAAACAAAAAAAGGAAATTGAAAATTTTATCTTTCACACAACCAAACACAACTTAATTAAGCATTTTGGATCCGATAGCTAATTAGTGGATCTTTAACGGTAAATCTTTCATGATAAACTTTCCAAGCATACTCCTCCATGAGGAATGGAGAAAACCTCTTCCAACCATCATCATCATCTTCATCACCATTGTTGCCATTATCCTTGATTCTTAATGGTAGTGGCAAAGGAGAGATGGTGCTCTCCATTGGTAGTGTCACCATGAATGAAACAGAGATGGAGCTTTGATCACCATTATTGCAGCCATTAAATGGTATGCTTCTCACCTTGTTGAACCTCCCATTGCTCCATACCTGAGCGATGTCTCCAAGAGTGACAAGCAAAGAGTCAGCACGAGGAGAGATGGGAACCAACTC